>CANTUV010000021.1:34737500-37237500 GCA_947685225.1 Garcia nutans | reverse complement strand
CTACTTCACTTAAACTTCAATTTGCCAAACTCATCTTATATATTTATATATCACAAAGCAATATTAAAACATATACTTTTCACAATTATCAAGCTCACTTCAACAATTCAAATATCACCTATTACCACCATTACATTGAGCTTTCACAATATCCAAGCATCTCACATTTCTAACATTGAATTCACAATGTCCGTATTAAGGTAACAATACCAATGTATATTTTTACTTAACCCATATCATCTCTTTTTCCTTTAAACAAAATCTTAACTTTACATATCCATTTGTTTACCATTCAACATATATATATATATATCACTCACATATATATACATATGTACATTACATCCAATCATATACACATTGAGCCCAATAACCTTTATACGCTTTTCAAGTCTAGTTATCACAAATCTCAGTTTCTTAAACCAACGTTGCTCAATCCAATTCTCACTATCAATCTTATCACGTGACCTAGCTTTGCACAAGTTTATCAATGCAAGCGTAATCATTCTCAACATTAATAGACAAGTAATTATATAGGTTACAAACATGCAATACTGTACGTACCTTACATTATCAAGTGATCAACTCAATCTTTGATCACTAACATATTACATTACATTATCACATTAAATTTACAATATTTGCATTAAAACAACAATGCAAACAACACCATTATATTTCCTTACATTAACCAATATTTTTATTTTATTTTAGCTTTCATATCATTTCTTTCTCTAGTTTTTACTTTCAAGTAAAAACCTCATTCAGACATTATCATCCCTCTCATAATTCAAATTTATCCCACATCACATAATGCCACATCTGAGACCAACCTAGGTGTCAATGCATATACATGTATTAAAAATTACATTTCAAAACTCTTCTTTGTAATTCATTTTAAACGTTTCAAAACTTTTTCTTTTTAATTTCACTTAGGCCGAGAATCTCGAACCTAAGCTCTGATACCAAAATAATTGTAATACCCCGATACCCTATATAAGTACTGTACATACACCTTGTATACATGCAGTAAGTATATAAAGTATAAGGATGTCACTTTTTGTTACCTTTTAAAAACCTATAACAAAGTTCAAACCATAATACATTAATTTACATAATATCTACAAAATCATTGTCTTTATCAAAACTTCATTTATACATATACATATCCTCTTGTCAAAAATACATCAAAATTAAAAGTTATACATGTATGCATTACCCTCTAGTTGGTCTTGACAAACCTTTACTCTTCTCGTGGCATAACGAAACACTTGTATATTCCACCAAGCTACCTGAGCGATTATACATCCGCGCTAAGCCCGAAAGCTTAGTAGTACAAATATAAAATATAAACATACATTATAGATATGCTAATAGATAATAATATATCAATTCAATGTACAATTAGTTCTTATCATGTTTTTCCTTCTTGATTGCACCTTTCATACATATTGACAAATTTCATATATTATATACATTTAAACAAAACATTACCACCAACCACAATCCATTACTAATACTCATATTCAATATATCAATATACATACATTATATATCATATCAATCAAGAGTCACATTTCCAAAGAAGACAATTCTTATCACCAAACACAATTCATCATTACCACTCACAATCAATACACACACCACATATCATACTTCAAAACATTAGTTTGTTCACAATTCACTAATCATAAATCATATTTCCCACAAAGGCAATTATTGCCATCAACCATCATCCAATATCCACAATTCATATATCTCATTTACAACAAATGACAGACTCGGGCCCAAAAGACACTAATATGCTATTCGACTTTCAGAGTTAATGCTTTGGTTTAATTATCACATTCATCAATATCCCAACTAGGCTTCAAGGATTAAGTTCAATCAAGCTTCAAGGGGAACAAAGCATGCTAAGTATCAACCCAACTTGGCTTCAAGATTTAATCCAACCTAGCTTCAAGGGTTGTATCATCTCAATTAGGCTTCAAGGACTAGACCCAACCAAGCTTCAAGGGGAGTAAAACATGTTAAACTTCAACCCAACTTGGCTTCAAGGATCAAGGCCAACCTAACTTCAAGAGATTGTTACCATTAGGCATGCCACCAACAACAAAACTCTGAAAATGAATAACACATTAGATACACAATTCATTGATGATTTTATCATCAATATCATTTTCAATTCTCATCATTATTTAGGCAAACATGCCTCATTTATCACAATTGATTCATCCTCTAGGCAAACATGCCTCATTTATCACAATTGTATCATCATAGCCAATCACAATGGCTTTATATTCCATTTAAGTTATCATTGCCAATAACAATGGCTTCATATCACAATATATCTCAAATCACATTTCATGTTTCATCATTGATATATGCAACATTAATTACATTGCTAAACAAACATGTCATTAATCAATCATACCATATAGGCATACTTCAATCATGTCACTCAATCATACATAATCCATTTCATTACACATGTATCTTAAATTCATTGTCATATAATCCATGTGTCTATTTATTTCATTTTGACCATCATTATCAATCATGATAACATCACATTTCATCATTTCTCAAACACATTAACACCATTCATTATTCAAACATTTATCATAACAAATTGCATTGCACGTACCTTTCTTTTTGGATGATCATTATAGCTTTCACACTATACCAATGACAACATTAGTAACATTGAATTAATCAATATATTAATCTACTTAACACATTTATACTAAGGGTGTTAAGTCTCAAAATCATATAAAAGATTACATCTATGTAAGTTTGTACTTACCTCAAGAACTACTCCCATCACCTATATCTTTCCTTTCCCAAGAATTCTTCACATTAGGTTAATGTAAAAAAATTTCTTCAAAACCTAATCCAAAGATAGTTATTTCCATAAGAACATAAGAATGATAATCAATTTGTAATATCCTCATGTATGCCTTAGAAGTTTGGATTATGTTGTTGTTGTAAGTTGGATTGAATGTATATGTTATGTGAAGAGAAAAGAAATGGGAAGAGAAGGTTTATGTATATGTGTTTTGGGAAAGAAAAGAGGGTTTAGAGAGAAATGTATATGTTGTTTATATGATGATATATATATCATATAAATTGGTCAAAGGGAGAGTCAATGCAAGAGGATATTTTTGTGGGATATGTGAAATTACATGTATGGGCATATAAGAGACAAGTGGTTAGTTAAATGATTAAAGGGTGTTTTGGTAATTGCTTGAATTGAACTCTTGGTGGAGATTAAAAGAAAAATTTGACTTTGCTTCTTCATCTTTTCCTCTTCTCTTCATGTGTGGCCGGCTCCTCCATAGACAAAGAGAAAGAAAGAGCTAAGAGAGGTTCTTGAGATGCTAAGCTCAAAATTTAAGTGAGAATCAAAGATTTGTGTAATTACTTCATCTAAGGTAAGATCTTTTCTTTGATTCCTTTCATTCTTTTGAAGATAATTAGGGTTTGTTGGTTTGATGATGAGATGTGTTTGTGTTGTGTTTTTAAGTGTTAAAATTGGTTTTAAGTTAAGAGTTTAAAGAGATTTTGTTGTTGGAAGTGGTGGATGTTGATTTTGAAAGATGGAGAAGAATGTTGGTTTTAAGATTTTGAGATGGTATATGTTTAATTGTATTGTTAATGTGTGGTTTAATTGATTATGTAAGATATGTGTTTATGTTATTGATTGTATCCATTTGAATGAGGTTTTTGTTGTGAAAAGGGTGTGTAAATGCAATTGGAAGAGTGTTGGTTTTTGGTTAGGGTATGTTTTGAGTAACACGGCCAAAAGCATGGAGAGACACGGCCAAGACATGGAAATTTTGGGCTTGTTGGGTTGATTTTTGAGAGACACGGCCGTGTCCCATGCCAGTGTCTGCCACTGCCAATTTGTTTTGGGAGACACGGCCACAAGCTTGGCCGTGTCCCTTGCCCGTGTTGCTTACTGCCAATTGTGGTTGAGAGACACGGCCACAAGCTTGGTCGTGTCCCTCAAGTGGGCTGCCCGTGTCCCTCAAATGTAATGATTATTGTTTTTATTCTTTGTTCTTTTAGCATGGCTTTGATTCTTCAAAGGTATTATGGTACCTAAACCTAAACATAAACACTTTAAAAATGTTTAAAACAAAGAATGCCCTAATCAAATGTATGTAGATGATTCTAAACCTATGAATAATGATCTTTGGATTAGGTTTTGAAGAGATTGTGTTGCATTAACCTAAAGGTGGAGAATTCTTGGAAAAAGGAAATGTATAGATTGATGGGAGTAGTTCTTGAGGTAAGTACCAATACATATGATTGTATTTATTTACATGATTTGAGGCTTAACACCTTTGTTTGCAAATGTGTTAAGTGGTTTACTATATTGTTAATATAATTGGATTAAGGTGATGATTGAATGATGTGAAGGATGTGAAGATCATTAAAAAGGTAAGCATGAACCTTATTTGATTGTATATCATTATATGTTTTTGAACCTTAACACATTTGGATGAATGTGTTAAATACTTTATTATATTGTGAATGTAAATGAATAATGTAAATTGATATATATATATATATAAAGGATGAAATATGAAATGGGAAAGGTAGAAAGAAATGAGGATCATTCTTAAGGTATGTGCAATTTGTTATGATAAATGTTCTAATAATGAATGGTGTTGGTGTGTTTTGAGAAATGATGAAATGTTATGTTATATGCATTGTGAATGGCAATGTATTATATGAATAATATATTTTGAAATGTTATATCAATAATGTTATATGTATCATATAGATTGAGATATGATATGTTGTGAAGCCATTGTGATCGGCTATAGTGATTCAAATGAGATGTTAAGCCATTGCTATTGGCTATGATAATTCAATTGAGAATGAAATGAAAATAAAAGATTTTGTGTCTAATATGTTGATTCAATTTTCAGAGTTCTGGATTTGGCAGCATGCCTAGAGAATGTGAAAATGTAACAGTCTTGCCGGGTTGAGGATCTCTTTGCATTGAGATGAATTGAGATCCAAGAGACTGGGTCTGTTACTTGATAAAATGTGAAATGTGAATTGTAGTAACAGTCTAGCCGGGTTGAGGATCTCCTCGAGTTTAGCCGAGTTGATGATCCAAGAGACTGGGTCTGTTACGCTATCCATGGATAGAGACATGAGATATATTGCCTACGGGCTTGATCATTGTGATTATGGACCAATGCAGAACTCTGAACTCTGAATAACATATTAGTGTTTTGGGCCCGAGTCTGTCTTTATTGTCAATGTGAAATGCAAGTATTGAAATATTGATTGTGAGTATTAATAATGAATTATGCTTGGTGAATTGTGAATAATATAAGGTTATTAAGTTTAATATGTAAATGAATTGTGGTTAATGATAAAGGTTGTCTTTATTGGAAATGTGAATAATGATTGGTATGATATGTAATGTTGTATTGCAATAATGAGTGGTACGATATGTAATGTGTGTATTGCAATAATAATTGGTATGATATGTAAAGTGTGTATTGCAATAATGATTGGTATGGTATATATATAATGTGGATGTATTAATATATTGATTTTGAGTATTGGTGATGGATTAGGGTTGGTGATATTATTATGTATATATGTACATCATATATGAAATTAGCTAGGATATATGAAAGATGCAATTAAAAAGAAAATAAACTATGATAAGAACTAATTATACCTTGAATTTATACATCATTATATGTTAATACTTCTATACTATATGTTTATATTTTATATTTGGACTACTAAGCTCTCGGGCTTAGCGCAGGTGTTTATTCGCGCAGGTATATAAATGGAAGATATGAAGTCTTTTGTTATGCCACGAGAAGAGTAAAAGTTTGTCGAGACCAACTAGAGGGAAATGCATACATGTATAACTTTTATATTGATGTATTTATGACGAGAAAGTAATTATATGTATAAATGAAGTTTTGATAAAGATAATGATTTGGTAAATGTTATTTAAATTAATGTATTATGGTTTGGAATTCTTTTACAGGTAAAAAAAAAAGTAACGAAAAGTGACATCCTTATACTTTATATACTTACCGTATGTATACCAGGTATATGTATAGTACTTATATAAGATATCGGGGTGTTACACAATTAGAGCAACCTCAACACAAGACACGCCCACCAACACGGGCACCAACACGGCCGTGTCCATCAATTACCTTTCACACAGTAGCTAACACACTCAAGGGACACGGCCAAGCTTATGGCCGTGTCACCCAACACATGCTCCAACATGGCCAAGACTCCCTTAGCTTGGCCGTGTCTCTCAACCGAAAGAGGCAGTGACAGACACGGTCAAGGGACACGGCCAAGCCAGTGGCCGTGTCTCTCAACACCAAAATTCCAGTAGCAGACACGGGCAAGTGACACGGCCGAGACAGTGGCCGTGTCTCTCCAAATCGATCCAACACGGCCGTGTCTACCCTAATCCTGGCCGTGTCTCACAAAGAATGAAGATTTCCAACGAGGCCAAAATCATATATTCAATGTATTTCAACTTCAATAAACATAAACATACATCATTCAATCAACTCTCCATCTCATATATATTAAACCTTACTAACCAATTTCAATAATCCATCATCAACCTCACAATTAACCTTATTAATATCATCTAACTATCAATTCAACATATCAATACTCTTAATCTTCCATTAACATCACCATCACACCAACCATATCAAATCCAACTCAAACAATAGAAATCAAGACAAAGAATTGAATACTTACTTGAATATCTTGTCAATTCTTCAATCTCTACCTTCAATTCTCTTAAAACCCCAAGATTTTGATGAAGATCATCACCTCTCTTTAACTCTCTCTCTCTCTCTCGTGCAAGAACCAAAAGGAGAAGAAGAAGAAGAAAGACAAATCTCTTTTTTCTTCTCACGATAGACACACAAATATAATAATAATAATAATAATAATAATTTCCAAAAGAAAATTACCTCAATGCCCTTTAACCATTTATTCTAACTCTCTTATTACTCAAATGCCCATTTAAGTACTTTCACACTCAATAAGATAAATATCTTTTCCCCTTGACTCTCCATTTGACCAACTTATATGTTTTATATACTAACATATATACAATATATACATTCCAATTACACAATCATTTTCTTTGCACAACATATATATACCTTTAATTCAAATCACACAACAATTGTATTAAAACTCCTAGGCATATATTGGGATATTACAAACATTCTAGAACTAGACCATATAGAAGGTGACATGCAATTAGATTTTCACAATTTTTCACTTTTCACATTCTTTTTCATATTTTCAATGCATCTTTAACATTATCATCATACGCAATGAAAATGTTGCTCATTCCCGCATGTTAGTGCATAATTTTCACTTTTCACATTTTGTACACACATCTCATTTAGCCATTCTCAAATGGTTTATCATGCAATAATCATCACAAAACAAGCATTGTTACTCCAAACAATGCCACACACATACATTCATAAATATCAAGTAACATAATACATTGAACATAGCTAATGTGTTATGATAAAAATCAATGCAATCAACCTTGTTATCAAACAAAGTATGTACTAAACTTTATTAAGGAATAATTCAGTTAAAACTCCACTCCACTTCCAAAACCTTCTAATGCCCTTCACTGCTAGATTGATGAAATTGCAACCTATTCAACACCTATTGAAAATGTGAATGCAAATAATCTATTAGTATCACATTTGTAGGTGTTTAAAGCATAAAGCATAATTTTAGGAACATTCCTTCAAAAACACTAAAATGTGTCCTAACACACTCTAACTTTTGAAACCTCACTCTAATCAATCCCAATTTGATTTTAGGGTTTAAATATATCATAAACATCATATTTCAACACATTCCAAGCATTAAAATATAATGTACCACTTTTCCACCAAAATTCTAAAATTTTGCCCTAAGCCTCTTTGATTTTGGTTTTTCATTCTAACCAATTCCAAATGATTATTTGAGCTCATTAATATCATTACAACACAAAATAACACAATTCAAATCATAAAACCAAATGCACCATCACTTTTCACCAAAACCCATACTTCCATACTACCCCTTCCAAACTCTAACTAAAACTACTCAAATCCAATATTTAACCATAAAATCTTTAATTACTCATCAAAATAACATCTTACATATCCATTTCAACAATTAAAACACAATCTTTCAAAAACTCAATTCATACATATTCATAATTAACCATAAAGCTTCCAAATAAGGTAAGAAAGCGTTTGAATGGAGAAACCACCAAATTTCACTTCAATCCTTAAAAATTTTTTATGTTGGAAGAATTAAACCCCACCTAGCTCCATCCATGGAAAATTTCATCCAATTATGAAAAAGGAAGAAGAGGTTGGGTTTTTATTAAGTTTACTTTCTAGATATACCCCTCATCTTTCTTTATAATTACCAAATAGTTAATTAATAAAATATTCATATTTAATTAATTATTAGTCATTTTTAAGTCTTTAATTTTCATCATCTATCCAAAATTAATTTTATTTTATTTTTATAAATTACCATGTTACCCTCCTTTTACTTTTTAAATTTGTCTTTTTCTAACTTGTTTCTGACTTTTTATGTAATGTATATTTTCTTTATACTTCGTATATACATTTTCTATTTCTCACTTTCATCACTTCATTTAACCCTCTAACTTATTAATTTAATTTAATATTTATGCGGGCATTACAAACCACTAGTCTAGACCCAATCTGGTCTAGTAAGGTTCTCAGCCTCTACTTTGTCACCTACGTGATATGCAAATTACGCTAAGCTAATAGCCTAGCGGTATATACTTTAATAATAAAAGGAATTTTAAAAATAATGCAATATGCCCTTTTTTTAAAAAAAAAACTCACAATGTAGCGTATAAACACATTCAAAACTCATGCATCACTCATATAATTCCATTATATATCACGATCACATGCATTGGGCCCAAATGATCCTATATAATATTCAAGTTTCACATATATTATTTTGGTCTATCTTGACACCTAGTGTCTAGCCCAAATGCAATTAATAACATCTATGATGCCCAGCGGCTAGCTCGAAGGCAAATAACATCAATAGTGACACCCAACATCTAGCCTCAAGGAAAATCATATAATAAGCATGCATGCCATAACAATATCACCAACACAAAACTTTGGAACAAAATATTAGATAAGGTAATCACACATCATTTCACATTATCATTAAAACACAATTAATTTATCATTGTTTTATTTTTCAACACTTTTTCATCATTTTTCACCTTCTATAACTTCTTTATATATTTTCCAATAACAAAAGCATATTTTCTTTCCAAATTCACAATGTGATATATCTTCTATTCCAAAAGTACAAAATACATTTTTGTTTTACAAATTACACATAACAAGATATTAGCCATTCTACAATGGCTTAATATCTCACTTTTCATGCTTTTTACACATTTTCACATTTAACCATGTACTTGTACCATGATTGTCAATGAGAAAGTAACTTAGCATATTTTCAACAAACACAATGTGCTAAGGAAATTTAAATGCAAATGATACATATACTATCAAAGTATGTAATGACCTTCAATTAAGCTACTTCCAAGCCAAGTTCACACCTTTTCCTTCACTATACTACAATGTCCTTACCACTTGGATTGGGCAAACCCAATCTATTCAACTCATAACCACGTTATGAATTTAAATAATTCATTAGAATCATAATTCTACTCACTTTAGTTAATAAAACTTATTTTATCACATTCCCTTGAAATTTTCAATTTTCACCCTAATGCACTTTAATTTTAGAATTTTATTCTAATAAATTATAAATCATGTTTTAAGTTAATTTCTATCGTTAGAATCATATTCTAACATATTTTAAGCAACTAAATTCAATTTACACTAATTCTTTATAAATTTTCCGTAAAAACTCTAAATCACTCTCTTCTCCTTCCAAACTTAAACCAAACCTAAACAAATCAATCAACTAACCATAAAATCATCATCCCCACATCAAAATAACTTCATTTCATATCATTTAAATAATTATCCATGCCTCTTTCAAAAATCAAAATTTCACATATTTAACAATTTAAAGAAAACTTCCCAAAAACTAAAGAAAACGTACTTCTTGCTTGAAATCCACCAACACAGTCTATTAATGCCTTTAAATTCTTTGGAAAATTTAGTGTGGAAGATTATGAAGAGCTCTCCCACTCACTCAACAATGGTGGCCAAAATCTCCAAGGAAGAAGAAGAAGTTGTTAGCTTAATATTTGACTTTCGTGTCTTCCTTTAATTCTAACCACACACACACACACATATATATATATATATTTTTATAATTGTTATTTTTTTATCTTTAACCAAAATTAAAGATATTTTTATTTTTTTTTATTTTTTTTTATTTTTTTTAACTTTCTACATTTTACTTTTTGACTTTTACTATTTTACTTTTTAATTTTTTTTGTTTTTAGTGACATTTATATGTTAGGTATAATTCATTTATATTTCATATATACATTGGCTATTTTTTTCTTCCAACACCTCACTTAACCCATCCAAATTATTTATTTAGTTGTATTTTAATAAAAATTTGGGCATTACAAGTTGGACAAGATTCCCAATGTCTTTCATGTCTCTATGCTTCAGATGTACAAACGGATCTATAACATGTACTATCAGTTGAATCTATAGAAGTGAATCTAGATTTGACTTTCAAAGAGGAACCAGTAGTGATCTTGGCATTAGAGGTAAAGAAATTGAGGAATAAGAGGGTACCTTTGGTTAAAGTATTATGGAGGAATCACTCTACTGAGGAGGCGACATAGGAGAGCAAGGAGATCACATGGAGCCAGTATCCTCAACTCTTTAAGAGCTAAATATCAGATAATTTCAGGTTAAAATTATTTAAGGGGAAGAGAGTTGTAACGCCCGTAATTTTATTAAAATATAATTAAATAAATAATTTGATAGGGTAATTAAAGTGTTGGAGGGAGGAAAATATAAAATGTATATGTTGAGTATATGTAAAATATACCTAAAGTATAAAATTTTATTAAAAGACAAAATTTCATAAAAAGGGTAAAATGATAAAAGTTAAAGTAAAATGAAAAGTTAAAAATATATTAAATAATAATAATTATATAAAAATAATTCACAATTAAATAATTTTCGGTGGTGGAAGATGATAAAAATTAAATATAGTAATTAATTATTAAGTAATTATATATATATATGGTTAGGAAAAAAAGGAATTAAAAATCAAAATTCAATTAAGTCTTCTTCTTCTTCTTCTTCTTCTTCTTCAAGCTCCAAGCCAAAATGCCATGGGAGTCCAAGGAAGAAAATTTTTCTTTAATCCTTCAAATTTTACAAGTGTCTACAAGAAATTAAGGAGATTTTGAAGAAAGCACATATTTTAGGTAAGCTTTCTTTGATTTTAAGGATATTTTTCTTAAATATTGGATTATGTGAAAAATAAATTTTTAATGGAGGTATAGATAATTGTTAATATGGATAGTGAGGATGTTATTTTGATGTTTAAACAAAGATTTTATGTTTGGATAATTGAAATGGTTAGGTTTGACGGTAGTTTGAAAGAAGAAGATAGTGAATTAGGGCTTTTGGGTATTTTTTTGTTAGAATGGTTATAAATGAATTTAATTGGGTAAAATGTGTTAGAATGGGTCTCTAATGCCATTTTTGAACTTATATTGTGGTTAAGGAGTGTTCAAATGGAAGTTGTAAAATTAAAGTATTGAAGAGCATTGGTGAAGTTGGTGTTGGAGAGGTATAGTGCATTGGATTTTGGCATATTCCTAGGTAAGTACATACTTTGATTTTGTATAATTCATTTGCACTTGATTTGGGCTAGCACATTTTGATGTTAAGAATGTGCTAAGCTACTTTGGTGTTGAGTTATTGTATTTAAAGCATTGTTGTTTGTAAGAAGGGCCTTAACAAGGATAAAATGGAGTCGCCACCTGGACGGGCCAGAAAAAAGAAAGGGGCGGATGACTCGATTCCTAAGGAATTCCCAATCCCCTAATAGGTTCGAAAAGTTGGGTACGTGTGGGGAAGGTGAGAAATGGCCCAACACCCCCACAACGCCCTATTCATTGGAACCGGCCTCCTTTTCAGGTCTTAATATTATAAAATTCTTAAATATAATGATATTATACATACTACATGCAATAATTAAAACAAAGCATCGTTATATTAAAATCAAAGCAATGTTCAAATAAAATAAATAAATGGACACCCATCCGAGGATGGAAATATGCCCTTACATCATTCAATGTCTAAAGCTAAATCGGACACCCACCGAAAGGTGGAAACATATCCTTTACATTACTCCCAAAATATAAAAATAATTTAAATTACATGAAAATTAATTAATGAGGTACCCAATCATGGAAACATACCTCTTACAATTTTAATAAACAAATAATAATTGGAAAAAATATTCATCCATGATAAATTAAATAAATCAAGCATTGAAATTAAATAAATCAACCATCAAAAGATATAATAAATTACATAATCAAATCTAAAATTAAATAAAGTAATAAATATATAAATTTAGGTCTACACCTTGAATTAGGGTTTTTTAATCAAAATTAGGCTTTTGAATTCTTATGAAAATAATTTTAGGGTTTAGATGAAAAACTGTGATTTTATGGATACTTGGAATCAAATTGGGGTTTTAGGACTTTAGAAAATAACATTAGAGTGATAGGGTTTTTTGATACTGTAAGTGATTATAAAATTTGTTGCAAAATCCTATTTCATGAATTATTATCACAGTAAATTAAATGAGTTAAGTGTTGAAATTAATCAATATGTTTAAGTGGATGAGTTAATAAAAATGTTACTTGTATTGTCGGTTCCACCAAGTTGATGTGTTGATCAAAGCTATCTTTTCTTTTATGCCTAGAATTATTGATTCTTGGTTGAAGACTTCGTGATCCAAAGATTAGCCACTGCCACTTTGATTTTCTTTCTTCATTATTTTTAGAAAGTTTTTTTTCCTTGCTTGATGTTGCTCAATTGCTTTATCAAACTGCTACTGTCTTTTTCACTGCCAATTTGTTAATCCAAATTCTTGCCGATCTTTTCCTCTCAATTTTCCTCCCTCCCTTTTTTATTTGTGTTAATCACGTATTTATATGAAAACTAATACTTTAACCTAAACCTAATCAGACTCTCATAAGTTAATTAAGAAGTCTAATGGCCGGTACAATTACATTTAGGACTCGGATTAAAGGCCGAAATTGACATGGAGTGCACCTCATATCAATTTGGGCTAGCCAAATTGATATGAGGTAGATTCCATATCGATTTGGGCTAGCCAAATCGATATGAAATTGCCTCATATCGATTTGGACTAGCCAGATTGATATGAAATTGCCTCATATCAATTTGGCTTGCTAAAATCGATATGAGGCACTTGCCCATATCTATTTGGTAAGCTCAAATCGATATGGGCAGTACCCATATCGATTTGGCCCTCCCAAATTGATATGGGAAGTACCCATATCAGTTTCAAAAAGCTAACTCGACCAAAACCATTAATTTTGACTCAAATCAGTCTAAAATAATTAAATTTTCAGCCAATATTTTTACAATTTTGATATAACTTACAATTTAAATCTAAAATTAGGTTTAAGAAATCTAAATTCATATTGGACCAACATAAACCTTTTAAATTTAAACTGGTCCAAATTTAAGGGTCCACAGTTTGTCCCCTGCATGAATGATATGAGACTTGGTTAAAGAGAGTGAAAAGTAATATGACTTTGAGTAGATGTTGGATGAGGATGGGTTCTCGACCTGAGGTTGGAGTTGGATTGGGTTTGGACCCAAAAAAGATTTAGGTACTTAGACTTGAGACTGGGTACTTGGACCCGAGACTGAATTTGATTTGGGTACTTTGACTCGAGACTGTATTGTGTACTTAGAGCCGTGATTGGATACTTGGACCTGAGACTTAAAGGGGTACTTGGACCCGTGATTAAATTTGGTACTTGGACCCGTGATTGGGTACTTGAACAAGAGACTGGGTACTTGGACCCGAGACTAGGTACTTGAACTCAAGACTGAATTTGATTTGGTTACTTGGACCCGAGACTGGGTACTTGGACCCGAGACTAAATTATATTTGGGTACTTGGACCCGAGACTGGGTACTTGGACCCGAGACTGAATTGGATTTGGGTACTTGGATCCGAGACTGGGTATTTAGACCCGAGATTGAATTTGATTTAGGCACTTAGACCTGAGACTAAATTTAATTTGGGTACTTGGACTTGAGACTAGGTACTTGGACCCGAGACTGGATTGAGTTTGGGTACTTATACCCGAGATTAGGTACTTGAACCCAAGACTGGATTTGATTTGGGCACTTGGACCTGAGACTGGGTACTTAGACCCGAGACTAAATTTGATTTGGATACTTGGACCCGAAATTGGGTACTTGGACCTGTGACTGAATTGGATTTCAGTGCTTGGACCCGAGATTGGGTGCCGAGACTGAATTGGATTTAGGTACTTGGACCCGAGACTGGATACTTGGACCTAAGATTAAATTTGATTTAGGAACTTGGACCCGAGACTCGATACTAGGACTCGAGACTGAATTTGATTTAGGTACTTACACCCGAGACTGGATTGAGTTTGGGTACTTGGACCCGAGATTGGGTACTTGGACTCGAGGCTGGATTGAATTTAGGTACTTGCACCCGAGACTGGGTACTTGGACCTGATACTAAATTTGATTTGGGTACTTAGACCCGAGATTGGGTACTTGGACCCGTGACTGAATTGGATTTGGGTACTTAGACCCGAGATTGGGTGCTTGGACCCGAGACTGGATTGAGTTGGATACTTAGGCCCGAGATTGGGTACATGAACCCAAGATTGGATTGAATTTGGGTACTTAGACCCGAGATTGGGTACTTGGACCCAAGACTATATTGGATTTGGGTGCTTGGACTCGAGATTGGGTACTTAGACCCAAGATTGGGTACTTGGACCTGTGAATGAATTGGATTTGGGTACTTGGACCCGAGATTGGATTGAGTTTGGGTACTTAGACCCGGGATTGGATTGAATTTGGGTACTTGGACCCGAGCGAGTTCTGGACTAAAAAATGATTTAGGTTCTAGACCCGAGCGAGTTCTGGACTAAAAAATGATTTAGGTTCTGGACCCGAGCAAGTTATGGACTAAAAAATGATTTAGGCTCTGGACCCGAGGTATCTATATACTCTTGTCCCCTGTGTAGGCTTAAACTAATGATTTTTCATGTAGGCTCTGATTGATGTTTGTCTTGTCTTGCTCTTCACACAAGCATGTATTTCTTCTTTCACAAAATGACTAGAGCTTCCTCAAACAAGGGGGCCTTCCATGCCCTTGATTCCATTCCCACTTCATGTTTACTTCATGGAGTATTATTGTTTACTTTTGACAAAGAAAAATGCAGTGTGATATGTTCATGTATGCATGATATGTATGAGTAATACTTACAGTGGTTTCATCAACTCACAGACTGAGGTGATCAGCTGAAGTGTTCTCATTGATTCCTTCCAGATGCCTATTCAGGTCTTGCATTGGAATGACAGAAAGCTTTGTATTTATGGCTTTTATTTTCAAGGTATTGAAAACATGAGTGGTAAGGCCCAAGCAGCATAGATATATCCACAACCTTGCCAATAATCACTTACTTTGCCCAATGTGTGGTTCAACATACTCCCCTTAACTTGAAGGCTTTGTATAACAAAAACACACATTTTTTTAAAATCTTAAAATCATACTTTGGATTGTCAAATCAGTGTTATTATATCTAAGGACTCATTTTTCCAAATTAACATATCTATAACATGACAACCCTAGTTACCATACTAAACTCGGGAATCATTTTTATTTAAGCAGGAACTATTGTACTTCAGATAGGCACATACACATTACTTGGTCAAAGATCTCATTTGAGTTTGAATATTGTCTATCTCATATGCATGCTTATCCAAACTATCTCCACTAATAGACTCTACCTACCAAGAGAGATCAACAGGTCTTTAATAGACTTGAAAGGGGGTCTATAAGGGACATGGGTTAAATGAAAGTCATTTGTAAGTTGAAGCCATTGTGACACTATGGGTAAATCCTCACACTAAAAATTTCTTATTTGAACTTTTAAGCAGTTGGGAACATGAAAAGATAGAGCTTTGAATGTTCTCCCATCTTCTTGGCGTTAATCTCAATCTTGATTAGGATAGTCTTTTCCCTTATAAAAAGGTAGATACCCACATTCCTTTCTTTTTCTTCTTTTCCCTTTTCTTTCTTTCTCTTTCTCTTTCTCTTTCTCTTTCTTTTTCTTACTCTTCCCTTTCTCTGAGCATTTTATCATTTTATCATTATTCCTTGTAGGACTATCAAGAACTAGATGACCTTTCTTCTATCTCTCTATTTTTTATTGAATCTTTGGCTGAGTTGGACCAATTCAAGTCAAATTATCCTTATGGAAGTCTTTCGCTGCTTTAGGTAAAAGAGAACCTGGTTGGCTTTTTGAACCATTTGGGGTTTTATTTTATTTTCTTTTTCTTCTTTTTTTTTGTTTTATTTTCTTTTTTTTCTCTTTCTCTTTTTTCTTCTCTTTTTTTTTGTTTTTCTTTTGTTCTAGCTCTAAAAGAGTTGTCTTGTTTGTACCAACTTGGGTTTCTAATAATGGATGAGTGGAGTGATATAAATCTTCTTTAATAGGGATAAACCATTTGTTACTCTAATGTTATCTTGATAGATTGGAGATATTAGGTGAACTTCAACTACCCTTATGGTCTTGAGAACATTAACTATCCTTACAGTTTTGGCTATGCATTCCATTCTTTGATCTTCTTGCCTCTTCACCTTAGTGATCATAAGACTTGTCAAAAGTGTAACAATATCTCAGAGTGGGTCATCAGGCTTATAATTCAATAAAGAGAAAGTTGAAATGTTATGAATGCTCAAAGGGACAACTAGGGATTAATATTTAATTGGGTGGATACTAGTTGTTGGCTAACCAAACAATGCCTAGATCATCTCTCCCTTAAATAAGCAGAGTTCAATTTTGCCTCAAAAGTTTGTCAAAGCATGTTATAAGACTGACTAGGACCTAAACAAAGGTCATTATGCAGGAGCCCTCTCTAAGTAAGCATACACAACTCAATGCTATAGAAAAATTTCTTCATCTAGTAAAGTCATTCAAATTATAATGAATAGATATATTAATTTATAAATATCAAGCCAAATTTGTCATCGGTTGAACACCATAATGAACAAAGATCATGAAAAATTTGATGAAAATAATTTATTCAAACAACTTTAAATTTGAAAAACATAATTGTTCCAATTAAATATTAAAGAAACCAAAATAAATAGAGTAACACTCCAAGCTAAGGGAAGTTTATTGAATAAAATTTCTCCTTATTCCACATCTTTGACATTCCAGTCTTGAAAGATAGATTCTTCCTCCACTCCTCCTCCTACCATGAAGGTTGATGGCGGAGGTACTCCTCCAAATTTAGGCAAAGGATTGCTCTTAGTAACTTTCTGTTATCAATTAAATTCTGGATCTCATGCCTCAACTTAATACAATTGTCCATTTTGTGTTTAGGCCTTTGATGGAATTGGCATAAATGCCTAGTATCAAAATTAGGTGGAAGAGGATTAGGCAAAGGACAAGGAGTCAAGGGTTGTAACAATCCCTTCTTTTGTAGCTTATTGAGAACCCAAGACAGCAGCTTCCCTAATTTTAAAAACTACCTCATTCCTCCTTGACAAGTGTTGCGCTCTAATTAATACTACTACAAAGCAACACTCGCAAGTATACGAGGCTATCACAGTGACGGTGATCGCCCCAAGGTCGTCTCACAAGGAATGTATTGCTTGTAATAGTTCGATTAACATGAAATAATAAAATTGAGTGTGTGGTTGGATTAGTGAATTGTAATTAACTTTAAAAGTGAAAACGAGTGATGTTATGCAAAATATATTCAATTATGGAAATGATGCCTAGGGTTGTAGGTCCATTTAATCAAATGTTTAATTCTCAAATTATCCATTAATATAACCTTGTAAATTAATTTATTCCTTAAGGTAAATTAGTCAATTACCAATTCATTAGTTTTCACATTCATGAATTAACAACAACTAATTATTTTACATTAGCAAATTAATAAACCCTAGAACTTATATTTCTATTTCATTCCTAGGGTATTCAATTGCATAGTTCCGATATCAAACTTCACCTCTCGGTCCATCATTCAATATTAAGTAATCAATAGGTGGCCAATCTATTAATTTACCCTTAATTCCAATGCAATCAACCAATAACAAGGTATATCAATGGAATCATCAAATCAAGTCATTTAATCAAATAAACTACAACCCAAGGTATGAGTAAATTAGCTCATCATCAACTTTAAACAAATATTCATTTCAATATAAACCAAATCAAAATTATTCATTGCAATATTAATGTTCTTAATACAGCAGCGACAATAATGAAATGAATTAAAAGAAAGAGTTTGAAAAACCACTTTTTAAGATGCTAAGAGTTGGACTCCTTGTCTCTTTCGTATCTCCCTCTTTGATGTGTGATGATGAAATTCCAAGCTCTCTTGAATCAATGGCTCTCTTCTTAAAGGATGAATGATAACTCTCTCAAGATTACAACTCTTCAATCAAGCCTCTTAAAACCCTAATCCTCAAGAACTTGCTACTCACTTCGATCCCAAAAATTGTCTTCATTCTTGTTTATGGAAGAAGATGGTGAATGAAGATGGTGAGAATGGTATCTTGCTGTCTCAAGCAAGAACCAAGGAAGAAGATGATGAAGTGTAGAGAATGTCCACTCAAGATATTCAATATGTTTCTTCCCTCCATGCTCCTTCACTTCCACTCTTTTTAATATTTTAAGACACCCACTCACTCTTTGTCTCCCATTTTCCTCTTTGTTTTATATTTCTTTTCCATAAATCCATCCACCTTTCACTCCTTTTTATCCTTTTTGTCTCCCACTTATCCATACCTCGTGCAAAATAATTCAACATATCAAGTGATCAAGGGTAACACGGCCAGGCTCCTGGCCGTGTCTCTTACTTTTCTTAGGACACGACCAAGCTTGCTGGTCGTGTCCCTTACTACCTCTTCCTTTCCTTTGTTCATAAGAGGTGACATGGCTAAGCTCCTAGCTGTGTCATGTGACACGGCCAGTGGCTTGGTCGTGTCTTGTGGGGGTGTCACTTTCTACTTCTTTATTTTCATTCTTTGCCTTTTGTTCCTTAGGTGAGACACGGCCAGTGGCTTGGCCGTATCTCCTGCCCGTGTCATCTTCTGCCCAATTTTTCTTGAGGGACACGGCCAAGCTTGGTTTGTTCCGGCCTTGTCCAGCCTTGTCCTTGCCTTCTTTTGCTTTTGATGAGAGACAAGGCTTACAACAAATTTTAGTTAAAGATCCATCAATTGCACCTCAACCTAAATCAATTACTTCAAACAAACTTAAGCTCAAATTAACATAAAAATTAACTTAAAATCAATAAAAACATCATAGAAATTATATACAAAATTGATCCAAACAATTACCCCACACTTAATCCTTTGCTTGTCCCCAAGCAAAGTTAAAATCAAAACAAACTAAAATAAGAAAAATTTAGTTAAGTTCAAGAGTTATAAGGATGTATCAAGACTCCCAATTCCTTAAATCCACAATCATTATCAAATTGAACAAAATTAATACTCATGCAATTTTGTGGCTTTCCATGCATAACCAACGTTATCACTCCCTCACAAGCTCTTTAATGTGTTTAGTAAGGTAGTGTTTGCACTCATAACATTCAATGAAAGATTATCACCATAGGCTTGCTTATCAATCAAATCTCCACCACTAAATTTCAATCAACCATCAATCATAAGGTCTTTCATTCGGTTGTAGTGGGGCTAAGGTAAGGGTATGACATTTGGAAGTGTGAGTTTGTCCACTAAGTTTAAGAGCACTTCAAGAATGAAAGAAGCAACTCAATACAACCGAACAATCCCAAAACATCTCCCACTCACCAACCATTACAGTTTAACGAACTTTGTATAGGGAAACCAATTATTAAATTTGCAATGATCATCCCCAACTTATATCAACCCTACGGAAGAAAATAATAACTTCTATTATTTTGATTTTTTTTATCATTAATTTTTTTAAAAATCCAAAATAGGGTTTACAACTAAAGAACACAAAAATTTATAATTTTACACCACTAATTTAACCCCACACTTTATTTAACACAACACTCAATCGTTAATGCTCTTAAAATGCTCTTGACCTAATGAAAGGGGAAGAGAAAAAATAAAATGGTCCAAGGCTATTAGTGTTGTGAAAAAGAAAGAAAAGGAGAAATGAAATAGGCTCAAAATTGGTTAACTAAAGTCAGATATAAGGTTGGCCTTGTAAGTCAAAATTGCTACCGTAATTTCCTTAATCATATTGATGCCCAATCGAAATTTTCATGTAGTCTCAAAATGCATATCAAAGCAAGTTCTAGCAATTCATCGATCAAAGATGTTCACACATAGAAAGAATAATGAGTTGATACCCAACTTACTAGGCATAATTCCTCACAAGTTTAAAGGCAATGCAAGGAAAATGAATCTAAATCAACAATAAGCACTAATTTCATCTAATTCTCAATTTATGCTTCAAAAATTAAAAGGTCGTCTATCAAGAAACTTATAAAAATTGAACTTATCAATATCCATCAAAAAAAAAATATAGAACAAAGCACAAAACTTAACAAAACAACTATAACAAAAACTTAAGAAAATAGACAATTTGCATTTATGAACCAAAGACTTAGCACACACCCCATACTTTAATGTTTACATTGTACTCAATGGAAACAAGGATAATGAACAAGAAAAAGAGTTAAGGTACAACCTTTATTCCATCGTTCCCTTGTGAGGCAAGTGCTACCTTTTCATCCACAAACATCAATTGTTCAATAACAAAATACAATATATAGAATAACCAAAACATAAAGTGTTAACATAAAAAAATAATAACGAGATAACAATGAAAATATCCAATAATTTAAAATAAGAAAGTAAGAAGTGTTCTCAAAAGGTTGAAGCTGATGCGATCTATGGTGATGAAGGATGTGATGATGATGCAGCTAAAGGATGGAGGCTCAGAATCTTGGCAAGGTTGCTATTGATTTGGTCCAACTATTGCAGGACTACAGCATGGTTACGATCTACCTTGCTTTTCAATGCTTCTATCCTATTAATGATCTCTTGATTGTCCAGAACCGGAGCATCTTCATCCAAATCTAGAGAATCCGAGTCGGACTCCTCATGGTCTCATGTTCTCTTTTGCCAGTCCCCGGTGTAGCTGGCTCATCTGAAACCATCACATAGGCTCCTCTTTTTGTAACCATATGCATCTTCTTAAGTGTGGACAGGTCTAATGAATTATTACCCGAGATTCTAGTCATATGGCAGTTTATCGGGTCAAAACCATCAAGAAGGGCCATTGCTAAAGTGGTAACCAATCCTCCAATGCAAATGGCACCCCTCTTTTTATTCCCCACATTATCAAGGACATCGGCTAACCAATAGCCAGTACTAACGGGTATGGCATTGCTAGCACAGTTTAAGAAAAAGAGTTCACTTATTTCCACAACACCTTTGCTTTCCTTCCGTGCAAAGAACCCACAAGACATAAATCGATGTAAATATCTTAAGGTGGGATTTACCAATTTCGTTGCCTTGGCCGATTTGGCCACATACATTCCCGAGCCCAGTGCTCCCCATGCAAATTGTTGTTTAAAACCTTTAGGTACAAATTTTTCCCTTTTTGATGGAAACCAAAAATAGCATTCAATTGCTCAATATTAATAACACATGGTTTCCCAAGCAATTTAAGGTCTAACCTAGTGAAAATTTTCTGTTCATCTCTTTCAAGCTTAAGAGAGGTTAAAAATTCCATGCTAAACTCTTGGAATTGCAAAGGTTTAAGGGAAACTAATTTCTCCCATCCAAGGTTTTGAACATAGCTATAAAAATTATCCTTAATATGAAGAGAAGTAAGAGATTCTTCGCTTACATACCTCGTTGGAAAGAAACCCCTAGCTAGAAGAGCCACTTTCCTTGAAGAAGATGAATATGATGATGGAGGTTGCCTCCTCTGATGGTGGGACACCATTTTAGTTCTAGGCATCTTGATTTCTTGATGGAAATTTGAAGCTTCGATGGATTTTATTGATTCTTGATGAGAAAAGTAGAAGATTTAATGGGTTTAATTTAGTTTTAGTTAAGAAAAATGGAGATTTTATTAAGATTTTGGAGCTTTTAGAAGATGATTATGGAGGTTTTGGAGATAGAGAGCCGAGAGAGAGAGAGAGGGAAAGGGAAGCTAGGGATTGAAAATGAAAGAAAAGGTGCTAAAAATCGTGTTTTTAGGGCTTAAAATAGAGGTGACATGGCCAAGCTTGGTTTAGATTAGCCGTGTCTGATGGGTTTGGAGGGACACGGGCACAAGACACGGCCAAGCTTTTTGGCCATGTTTGAGCCTGGATGTTTTTGGGCTTGCTTGACACGGCTAGTGGCTTGGCCGTGTCAAGTGGTCGTGTCCTTCACTGCCATTTTGGCTTTGATTTTTTTTTTAATAATATGGTTTATTTGTGTCACCAAATCTAAGAAATACAATCTTCTTCCTTGGTTAACCCTAAAACACATCCAAGAAAAATAAAAACCAATCAAAGCACCCATTCCATTTTATTTAAACCAAACATGAAATTAAAATTGCTAAACATGAAATTGTAACTATGAAAAGAAATGCAAACCGATGGGTTGCTGTAGACCCTTAATTTTTGACCCAGTCCGGTCCAATATAATTTAATTAGTCCAAAATAATTTTTGTGTTGTCCAATATATTTTAATTAGTCCAAAATAATTTTTGTTATCTTAATTAAATAATATTTGCTTCAGTATCTAATTTTTATTAATAAAAAATAAAAAATATTAATAATAAACAATAATAATAAAAAATAATGATAAAAAAGGGTCGGCTTGCGACGAAATGGCCAAAGCCTTTTCGCCCGCAGATTATTTATGCAGGCGAAATGGCCAAGCCATTTCTTTCGCAGGAAAATCCTGCGAGCCAAATGGCTAGGGCCATTTCGCCCGCAGGTCAATTCGCCCTGCGGCAGCTTTTTCGCCAGTGTATTTTTTCCGCAGCAGTTTTTTTTCTCAAGAGAAATTTTTTCGATGCAAATTTTTTCAAAACCTAATACAATTAGGTTTTGGTTTCCTTTTCTTAATGAATGTTATATTCCGTGAATAACTAAGATTAATAAAAAAATCTTCTATAAATAAGACCAAAAACAACACAAAAAGGGGAGACGAATTTGATCAGAAATTGGATCGGATTTGGGAGGAAAAAATTGAGACCGAAATTGAGGAGGAAAACTTTGAATTTTAAGAATTCCTTCTGGCAGTGAATCAATCTGATTTTTTTTAGAGAGCAAACAACAATTCAATCCATCAAAGGCAGCAAAGCATGTCTTTGTTTTTGTTCATCTAAGAAGAAATTTTCGTGGAACCAACAAACGGAGGTATGCATCAATTATCTAATTTCTTCACAGTAGCTTAAATCATCCAATTGTTTCTTTTAATTCAAAAACCCTAAAACCTTATTTCACCTTTTCTAAAGTTTAAAAAACCTTAATTCGTTGCTTCGTTTTCCAAAAAGCTTAAAATTTTTATTTTTGTTTCTTCAAAATCTCAAAACCCTAATTTGCTTTCCAAATTTTCAAAATCATAAATTAAATTTGTTTCTTTCCAAAAACCCTAAAAAAACATCTTTTCTGCTTCTATAAACTTTAAATCATTTTGTTTATTTTCATGAAGATTCATAAAATTATCAAATTGATTTTCAAATCCTAAAAACCTAATGCATTCTCCGAAACCCTAATTCTAAAATTCTAAAACGCTAATTCAACTTCAAAACCCAAAATAGTAAACCCTAACTCCCTTAAAACCTTAAACCCTAATTTTTCTAAACCCTAATCCATTAAACTTTAAAAACCTTATAAACATAAATGTTATAATTTTACACAGTAAGCTTAAAAACATAATTCAATAGCTAATAGTCATAAACTTAATGTTTTGAAGAGCCCAAACCCTAGTTTCATGATTTTACCACTCAAACACTAATTTGGTTAATTAAAGAACTTTATCAACCTCTTAAATTATAAAACTTTAATTCATGTCAATTCCTTAAAGTTCACAGTAGCTAAGAATTACAAATCCTAAACCCATAAATTCCAAAACCCTAAACACATTAAATAAAGAAACTTAAATAGAAACAGTAACCCTAATTTGAATCTTTATTTGCCTTAATCAAATTCATATTTGATTATGCTTTGATTTATTTTATATGCTTTAATTTATTTAATTTATCATGGATGGACATTTACTTTCTATTGATATTTAATACCTTTGATGAATGATTTATTTATAATGAACGGTTATTTACTTTTATCAATTTATTTAGAATTCCAAATGTTGTAAGAGGTATGTTTCCACTTTGTGGATGCCTCATTAGTTAAATATCATGTAATTTAAATTGCTTTTCTATTTTAGAATCAATGTAAATGACATGTTTCTACCTTTCGGTGGGTGTCCTATTTAGGCATGGGATGTAAGGACATGTTTCCATCCTCGGATGGGTGTCCATTTATTTGTTTTGTTTGGACATTGTTTTGATTTTCAATATATCGATGCTTTATTTTAATTATTGTGTGTAATAAGGATAATGTTGTTATATTTAAAATTTTATAATATTAAGACCTGTAAAGGAGGCTGGTTCCAATGAACCGGGCGTTGTAAGGGTGCTGGGCCATTTCTCACCTTCCCCACACGTACCCAACTTTCCGAACCCATTAGGGGGTTGAGGATTCCTTAGGAATCGAGTCATCCACCCCTTTCTTTTTTCCCGGCCCGTCCGGGTGGTGACTCCATTTTCTCCGGACTTAGGTCCATGTTCTCTATGACCTCGAGCCTAAATAGTGCCGAAGTCGCAAGAACCATTCCACCGGGAGTGGGGGTCAAAAATCCCAGCTCACAGTGGCGACTCCACCGGGGATAAGAGAAGTTGATTCCGTTGGTCTTTATATTATTCTATTCTTTCTTATAATGATATTATCCATTGCATCATCTTAGATTGCATCGTGTGCGTGAGTTAGGACGCCCGTGTTACCCGTGTTATGTTATGTATGGGATATCATACTTTCACTCAAGGTATGGAGATCGAGCATGGCATAGCCACTCATAGCCTAGTACCATTTGGTATATACTTGCTATGGGAACCTAAGCCTTTTACCCAAAGACTAAAGCTCATGTAATTGGCCTAGTTACTTTCCTTAGGTTTTACCCCAAATGCATGTTGTTTGACTATGGTTAATTTATCTTGGCTTAAATTATGGCTTATTTGGTTTGTTCTTTTTCTAATATGACCTAAGTATATTGTAAGCTCAAATAAATTTTTCTTTAAAGTCCAAAAGACCAAAGCTATTTTCAAAACTTTTCAAGATGGTCTTTGGACATAAAAACTTTTCTAAAAAACAACTCAAAAATTCTTTTGCTCATGGCCCAAATACTAAGCCCAAAATTCAATTCTTCTAAAATCTTTTTACAATGGGCTTAGAAATAAAATTATTTTTATCGAACCTTTCCTTGCAAAGAGCTTGCAAATTATTTAGGTCAATTATGAAATACCAAAAATCAATTGTGAGCCTAGTTTATACTAAGAATAATTAATCATGGGCTTGTTTTTGGCATGAACCATTAGTTACTCTTTTCAAGTGAGAAATCTACCTATAATAAACCTCTTAATTTAGTTTTAATCCAATATAGCATAAAAGCTACTTTAGTTGGTTGAATGGATTAAAACCTAATTAATGGGAATTATTATGATTTCCATTATCGAAAATATAACTATTGGTTAAAACGTCCGAGGGATATATTCGAAAATAAGACATTTTGACTTCAATTAGCCTAACCCAACCAATGATTCAATCAAAATTGGAGGAAAAACGGAGGAAGACCATCTAGTTCTTGAAAGTTCTATACAAGGAAGAGGGTCAAAATGATAAAATGCTTAAAGAAAGGGAAGAGTAAGGAAAATAAAGAGAAAGAAAAGGGAAGAGTAAGAAAAATAAAGAAAAGGGAGAAGAAGAAAAGAAACAAATTTGGGAACAAAACTTTTTTGGAAAGACAAAGACTATCCCAATCAAGAACCATATTAATACTAAGAAGATAGAAGGAATTTGGAGTCTAGAAAGATTGCTCCCAACTGTCTAAAGATCCAATAAGAAATTTGTAGTGTGAGGGTTTGTCCATTGTGTCACACCAGCTCCAATCTCAAAATGGCCTTCACTTAAACCTTTGTCCCTTATAGACCCCATTTCAAGCCTATCAAAGACCTGTTGATCTCTCTTGGTAGGTAGAGTCTATTAGTGGAGATAGTTTGGATGAGCATGCATATGAGATAGACAATATTTAAACTCAAATGAGACCTTTGGCCAAGTAATGTGTATGTGCCTATCTGAAGTGCAACAATTCTTGATTAAATAAAAATAATTTTTGAGTTTAGTATAGTAACTAGGGTTGTCATGTTATAGATATGTTAAATTAGAAAATCAAGTCCTGAGGTGCATTGACATTAATTTGGCAAAGCCAACATTTGATTTCAAAGAAACAATAAAAAAAAGAAAATTATTTTTGTCATACAAAGCCTTCAAGCTAAGGGAGTATGTTGAACTGTCGAATCTCTAAAGGACACATTGGGCAAAGGAAATGATTATTGGTAAGGTCATGAAGAAGCTACCAACTGACATGCTGAATATAGTTTGAAATTGATGCATCCCTGACTCTGCTACTTAGGGTCTCCACCACTCATGTTTTCAACATCTTGAAGATAAAAGCCACAAATGCAAAGCTTTCGATCATTCCAATGCAAGACTTGAACAAGCGTCAAAAAGGAACCAATGAAAAACTTCTGCTGGTCACCTCGGTCTGTGAGTTGATGGAACTGTAAGTATTATTCATTCATATCATGCATACATGAGCATATCACATCACACTTTCTTGTCTTGTATTGTCTATTCCTTGTCAAAATGAACAGCAAACACACTGCAAAGTAAAGAATCAAAAGAAGATATTGAACCAAGGGGGAATGGAAAGCCTGCTCGCTTGTGAAAGCTCCAGTCATTTTGCAAAGAGAAGAAATACATGCTTGTGCAAAGAACTACATGGTAAAAACATCAATCAAAGATTGCATGAAAAAAATCTTTGGTTTGAGCCTACACAGGGGGCAAAGTTTTTCCTTTTCAATTTTGTGAGTTTATATACCAAATATTTTCAAACTCACTTGTATTTTGCCACGCTGGGGGCAAGGAGAGGATATGAGGGCCAATTAAAAATAGCTGAATTTTTGCAAAAGGAAGAACAAAAGAATAGAACAACAAGTTAAGCCAGAATCCTCAACTAATTAAAGGTCAATCAAATCGAATTCAAATCTCGAGTCAAAGTACCCAGTTTAGGATCGAGTATCCAAACCCAGTTTAGGATCGAGTATCCAAATCCAGTTAGAATCGAGTATCCAAGTCTAGTTTAGGATCGAGTATCCAAATCCAGTTTATGATCGAGTATCCAAATCAAGTTAGGATCAAGTATCCAAATCCAGTTTAGGATCGAGTATCCAAATCAAGTTAGGATCGAGTATCCAAGTCTAGTTTAGGATCGAGTATCCAAATCTCTTAGGTCCAGAACCTAGAATCTCTTTTAAGTTCAGAACTTAGCTCGGGTCTAGAACCCAAATTTTGATTAGGTCTAGAACCTAGAATCTATTCTAAGTCCAGAACTTAGCTTGGGTCTAGAACGCAAATTTTCCTTAGGTCCAGAACCTAGAATCTTCTAAGTCCAGAACTTAGCTCGGGTCCAGAACCCAAATTACCCTTAGGTCCAGAACCTAGAATCTCTTTTAAGTCCAGAACTTAGCTCGGGTCTAGAACCCAAATTTTCCTTAGGTCCAGAATCTAGAATCTCTTATAAGTCCAAGTACCCAATCTCTGGTCCAAGTACCCAAATCAAATCAATCTTGGGTCCAAGAACCCAAATTCAATTCATTCTCACGTCCAAGTACCCAATCTCGGGTCTAAGTACCCAAATCAAATTAATCTCGGGTCCAAGTACCCAAATCAAATTAATCTCGAGTCCAAGTACCCAAATTCAATCCAATCTTGGGTTCAAGTACCCATTCTTGGGTCCAAGTACCCAAATAAAATCAATCTCGGGTCCAAGTACCCAATCTCAGGTCAAAGTACCTAAATAAAATCAATCTCGGGTCCAAGTACCCAATCCTGGGTCTAAGTACCCAAATTCAATCCAATCTCGGGTCCAAGTACCCAAATCAAGTTCAGTCTCAGGTCCAAGCACCCAAAAAAAATTCAAATAACCATCTCATCAAAAATTAAGTCTTGATGCTTTTCACTCTCTTTCACTAAAGTCTCAGATCATTCAAGCAGGGGACAAACTGTAGTCCCTTAATTTTTTACCCAGTCTGGTCCAATATATTTTAATTAATCCAAAATAATTTTTGTGTTGTCCAATATATTTTAATAAGTTCAAAATAATTTTTGTTATCTTAATTAAATAATATTTGCTTTAGTATCTAATTTTTATTAATAAAAATAATAATAATAAACAATAAAAATTAAAAAAAATAAAAAAGGGTTGGCCTATGGGCGAAATGGCCTACAGGCCAATTCGACCCCCACTGCCGCAGCCGACTGCTGCAGCTTTTTCCAGCCCATTTTTTCCGCAGCAGCTTTTTTTCTCCAGCGAAATTTTTCCGACCCAAATTTTTATGAAACCTAATACTATTAGGTTTCGGTTTCCTTTTCTTAATGAATGTTATATTCCGTGAATAACTAAGATTAATAAAAAAATCTTCTATAAATAAGACCAAAAACAACACAAAAAGGGGAGAGGAATTTGATCAGAAATTGGATAGGATTTGGGAGCAAAAAATTGAGACCGAAATTGAGGAGGAAAACTTTGAATTTTAAGAATTCGTTCTGGCAGTGAATCAATCTGATTTTTTTGAGAGAGCAAACAACAATTCAATCCATCAAAGGCAGCAAAGCTTGTCTTTGTTTTTGTTCATCCAAGAAGAAATTTTGGTGGAACCAACAAACGGAGGTATGCATCAATTGTCTAATTTCTTCACAGTAGCTTAAATCATCCAATTGTTTCTTTTAATTCAAAAACCCTAGAACCTTAATTCACATTTTCTAAAGTTTAAAAAACCTTAATTCGTTGCTTTGTTTTTCAAAAATCTTAAAATTGTTATTTTTGTTTCTTCAAAATCTCAAAACCCTAATTTGCTTTCCAAATTTTCAAAATCATAAATTAAATCTGTTTCTTTCCAAAAATCCCAAAAAAAATCTTTTCTGCTTCTATAAACTTTAAATCATTTTGTTTATTTTCATGAAGTTTCATAAAATTATCAAATTGATTTTCAAATCCTAAAAACCTAATGCATTCTCCGAAACCCTAATTCTAAAATTCTAAAACCCTAATTCAACTTCAAAACCCAAAATAGTAAACCCTAACTCCCTTAAAACCTTAAACCCTAATTTTTCTAAACCCTAATCCTTTAAACTTTAAAAACCTTATAAACATAAATGTTATAATTTTACACAGTAAGCTTAAAAACATAATTTAGTAGCTAATAGTTATAAACTTTATGTTTTGAAAAGCCCAAACCCTAGTTTCATGATTTTACCACTCAAACACTAATTTGGTTAATTAAAGAACTTTATCAACCTCTTAAATTATAAAACTTTAATTCATGTCAATTCCTTAAAGTTCACAGTAGCTAAGAATTACAAATCCTAAACCCATAAATTCCAAAACCCTAAACACATTAAATAAAGAAACTTAAATAGAAACAGTAACCCTAATTTGAATCTTTATTTGCCTTATTCAAATTCATATTTAATTATGCTTTGATTTATTTTATATGCTTTAATTTATTTAATTTATCATGGATGGATGTTTACTTTCTATTGATATTTAATACCTTTGACGAATGATTTATTTACGATGAACGGTTATTTACCTTTGTCAATTTATTTAGAATTCCAAATGTTGTAAGAGGTATGTTTCCACTTTGTGGATACCTCATTAGTTAAATATCATGTAATTTAAATTGCTTTTTCTATTTTAGAATCAATGTAAAGAACATGTTTCTACCTTTCGGTGGGTGTCCTTTTTAGACATGGGATGTAAGGACATGTTTCCATCCTCGGATGGGTGTTCATTTATTTGTTTTGTTTGGACATTGTTTTGATTTTCAATATATCAATGCTTTATTTTAATTATTGTGTGTAATAAGGATAATGTTGTTATATTTAAGAATTTTATAATATTAAGACCTGTAAAGGAGGCTGGTTCCAATGAACCGGGCATTGTGGGGGTGCTGGGCCATTTCTCACCTTCCCCACACGTACCCAACTTTCCGAACCCATTAGGGGGTTGGGGATTCCTTAGGAATCAAGTCATCCACCCCTTTCTTTTTTCCCCGCCCGTCCGGGTGGTGACTCCATTTTCTCCGCACTTAAGTCTGTGTTCTCTAAGGCCCCGAGCCTAAATAGTGCCGAAGTTGCAAGAACCATTCCACAGGGAGTGGGGGCAAAAATCCCCGCTCACAGTTGCCTCCCATTTAGTGCTTCTTTAATGTAGTGTATCTGGACATTGTTGCATTATTCGTCAACAAACACCACACTTTCCACCTTTTTTGCAACTTTGATTTCTTCAAAGTAGGGCTTCACCCTTTGTCCATTGACCTTAAACGTCTCGTTGGTTTTTAAATTAAGCAACTTAATAACCCCATATGGGAATGTTTGAATTACTTGAAAGGGTCCACTCCAGTGGGACTCTAATTTTCCAAGAAATAACTGCATTCTTGAATTAAAGAGAAGAATTTTCATTCCTGGTTCAAAAGTCCTTCGAAGGATCATCCTGTCATGTATAGCTTTTGTCTTTTCCTTGAAATCTTATAGGCTTCATTCCTAAGCTCATCAAGCTCAAAAATCTAAAGCATTCTTTGCTCCCTTACTCCATCCAAGTCTATATTCATGGTCCTTATTGCCCAACAAGCCTTGTGCTCCAATTCCACCCGGAGGTTGCAAGCCTTGCCAAAGACCAACCTATAGGGACTCATTCCCAATGGAGTTTTAAAAGCATTCCTATAAGCTCACAATGCTTCTGAGAGTCTGATTGACCAATCCTTCCTTGTTGTGCTCACCGTTTTTTCCAAAATCCCCTTGATTTGCTTGTTTGAGATCTCAGCTTGCCCGGACGTTTGGGGATAGTATGGAGTTGCCACTTTGTGTCGGATGCCCATCTTAGTCATCAACTTTTCAAACCATTTGTTACAAAAATGGCTTCTTCCATCATTCACTATTGCCTTTGGGGTACCAAACATGCTCAAAACATTCTCCTTCAAGAATTTCAAAACAATGTTAGCATCATTAGTCTTAGTGGGAATAGCCTCTACCCACTTGGACACATAATCCACTGCTAGAAGGATATATTCAAAACCAAAGGATTTGGGAAATGGCCCCATGAAGTCTATTCCCCACACATCAAAAACTTTCCGTTTGCTAATGTTCCCTACTTTTTGGCATTTATCACATCTTATACAAAAATGATAAGCATCCTTAAAAAGAGTAGGCCAATACAAACCGCTTTGAAGAACCTTCTCGAAGGTCTTTTTTCCTCCAAAATGTCCCCTGTAATACATATTGTGGCAAAATTGTAGCACTTGCTTTTGTTCATCTTCCGGCACACATCTTCTTATGACTTCATCCCTGCAAATTCTAAACAAGTACAGCTCATCACAAAAATAATACTTACACATATGCAGGAACCTCTTCTTTTTCTGGAAACTCAAATCCTTTCTCACAACACCACAAGAAAGATAGTAAGCAATATCCGCATACCATGGTGCTTGAGTTAAAGAAAACAAGAGTTCATTCAAAAAATTTTTGAAAGCATTTTCACAAGTAATTTCCGCATCATTATCATAAAAGTTAAGTCTAGAAAGATGGTCGGCCACTACATTCTCGCTTCCTTTCCTATCTTTGATTTCAACATCGAATTCTTGTAACATCAACACGCACATAATGAGCCTAGGTTTAGCTTGCGGTTTGGTCAACAGATATTTCAAGGCCGTGTGATTAGAAAATACTATGACCTTAGAACCTATCAAGTAAGATTTAAATATGTCTAGCACAAACACCACAACTAACATTTCTCTCTCAGTGGTCGTGTAATTTACTTGTGCATCATTTAAAGATAAACTTGCATAATAAATTACACACATCATCTTGTTCACTCTTTTGCCCAACACAGCTCCAATGGCATAATTCGATGCATCGCACATAATTTCAAATGGCATATCCCAATTTGGGGCAATAATTATAGGGACAGAAGTTAGTTTCTCTTTCAAAATTTTAAAAGCTTCTAAGCACTTTTCATCAAAAATAAATGGGACATCTTTTCCTAGCAAATGACACAAAGGGCATGAAATTTTGAAAAAATCTTTTATAAACCTCCTACAAAATCCTGCATGTCCCAAAAAACTTCTAATCCCCTTAACTGATGTGGGTGAAGGTAGGTTCACAATTAATTCAACCTTAGCCTTGTCTACCTTAATCCCTTTATAGGAAATAACATGCCCCAAAACAATTCCGTGATCAACCATAAAGTGACTCTTTTCCCAACTCAAGGTAAGATTACATTCAATACACCTTTCAAGCACTAGAATCAACTTTTGCAAACAATCATCAAATGAATTACCAAAAATAGAAAACTCATCCATAAATACCTCAATGCACTTGTCCAACATATCGAAAAAGATAGAAAGCATACATCTTTGAAAAGTTCACGGTGTATTGCAAAGTCCGAATGGCATCCTCCGAAATGCAAATGTCCCAAAAGGACAAGTAAAGGTAGTCTTTGGTTGATCTTCCGGTGCTATCAGAACTTGGTAGTAACCTGAAAGACCATCAAGAAAATAGTAAAAAGCATGTCCATATAACCTATCAAGCATTTGATCAATAAATGGCAAAGGAAAGTGATCTTTCTTGGTGACATTAATTAATTTTCTATAATCTATGCACATTCGCCACCCAGTTTGTGTTCGTGTGGGTACCAACTCTCCTTTTTCATTCTAGACCACTGTCAAACCTACTTTCTTAGGCACAACATGAATGGGACTAACCCATTCACTATCAGCGATATGCTAAATTACCCCTTCATCAAGTAGTTTAAGGACCTCTTTTTTGACAACTTCGCTCATATTAGGGTTTAGCCTCCTTTGAGACTCTCTCACCGGTTTAGCCCCTTCCTCTAAAACTATCTTGTGCATGCACATAGAGGGACTAATACCTTTAATATCACTCAACCCCCAACCTATAGCTTTCTTGAATTTTTTCAACATTTTTTTCAAGCTTATCTTCTTCCTCAATGGTAAGGGTAGCAAAAATTATCATTGGTTGAGAGTTATTATCCCCAAGAAAAATATATTTCAAATGCTTAGGGAGTTCTTTAAGTTCAACCCCTTGTAGTTGAATTTCCTCTTCTTCAACTTCAAATTCCTCCTTAACACTCTCATCACCCAACATTGAATTGCCTTCTTTACTCTCCTCATTTGAATCCTCTACTTCTTCCTGCAATTTTAGGGCCCTTTCTAGCTTGTCTTCACCATTATCTTGCACGAAAACTTCTTTAACAACATTATCAGTAAAATCAATGAAAGAGCAGTCTTCATATAAAGCAGTAGTGGGAATAGGGGAAGTGTTAAAAATTGAAAATTCTACAGTTTGTCTCAAAATAGTCAGTCAATTTTCCATTTTTAACATCAATTAAAGTGTTAGTTATGGCCATAAAAGGCCTCCCTAACAAAATTGTATGCTCAGAATCCCTCAAAATTTCTCCCCCCATGTCTAAGACAATAAAATCAATGGGTACAATCAAACCACCTACCTTAATTAGAACATCTTCTACGATTCCCTTAAGGTATCTAAGAGTTCTATCAAGTTGCAAAACTATTTTAGTTGGTTTGAGTTCCCCTAGCTCTAGTTTCAAGTAAACTGAGTATGGCATCAAATTAATACTAGCTCCAAGGTCACACATGCCAATGGTTTCTTTCCCATTCCCTATAGAGATTCTAACTATAAAGCTTCCAGGATCTTTTAGCTTAGGAGGTAACTTATGTTGTAAAACAACACTTGTTACTTCCGAGACTATCACCTTCTCATCCAACTCATACCTTTTCTTCTTAGTGTTTAGCTCTTTAAAGAATTTGGCATAAGATGGCATATTTTTTATCACCTCAACTAAGGGTAGGTTAATACTTTCCTTCGAAAGCATGTTATAAATTTCAAAAAATTACTTATCATGCTTTTCATTTTTTAACCTGCTGGGAAAAGGGATTGGCAGTCTGTATGGATTTGGTGATTTGTGCAGCTTTGGTGCAACAGATGCCTTCTCATTATCCTCTTTAGGCACATTTGGTTGAACTTTGCCTTCTCTCATTTCCTCGCCATTCTCTTGCATTGTACCTACATCCAAAGAATTATCAATGTTATTATCACCGATTTTGTTGTCAAGTACCTTACCACTTCTTAAAACAGTGATTGCTTTGGCCTGCTCCGGTTGGAGTGGAAATTTTCCTTTTTGATTGGCCAATTGATCCACTTGAGTTTCCACCTTCTTAAGTGATGCTTCCAAAGAGTCAAACCGCTTGTTGTTCATTTCTTGATTTTGAGTGCTTACATGAATGAAAGCATTCAAATTGTCTTCAAATAAAGGTTTCTTGACTTGCTTTTGATTTGAGGTTTGCCCTTGAAATTGGGGACCTCTTTGATAAGGTTGGAAAGGTTGTTGAGGTGGAGCATGTTGTTGATTTTTCCATGAAAAATTACGGTGATTCCTCCAACTGGGGTTATAAGAATTTGAGTATGGGTCATTCCTACCCCTTTGTTGGAACCCTTCAAAAGCAAAAGCTTGTTCTTGCTCTTCTTGGAATGGATCAAAATTTGAAGGGCATACATTTTCTTGATGGCCTATAAGATCGCATGATGCGCATGACTCTTGGCTTTGTCCCGACAAGTTTCATTTAGCATTCAACAACTTCACTTGTCTTGTCAATTATGCAATTTGCCTTGCCATATCTGAGTTTGCACTTATCTCATGTGCTCCTCTTCTCCTTTCCCTAATACTCTTTTATTGGGAATTTGCTCCTAACATTTCAAACAATGCAACCGTTTCTGCAGCTGTCCTTTCACCCAATGCTCCTCCTGCTGCATTATCCACTGTGTTTTGACATTATTGAGTTAGCCCATCATAGAAGAATTGATTGAGCAACTGTTGTGGATAGTAATGATGAGGGCACTGAAATAATAAATATTTGAAGCCATACCACACCTCATGAAATGGTTCTCCATCAAATTGGGTAAAAGTTGCAATACTCCCCCTAAGCTCCTTGGTCTTTTGCTGTGAATAAAATTTTCCCATAAATTTATTGTAAACCTCGGTCCATGTGGTTAAGGAATTCTCCGATAAAGTCATCAACCACACTTTTTCTCTATCTTTCAAACTATACGGGAAACATCTCATCTTGAGTTCATCTTCTATTAGTGCTTGCAAAGGGAATGTATGCAATGTTGAGTAAAAATTCTGAATGAAGTTGAGAGGATCTTCATTCGGTAATCCATGGAAGGATGGCAGCATATTAGTGAGTATTTTTTAGTTCATAATTTCTCGTTGCGTTGCTCAACCAGATACAAGATGTGGTCACTTAGATGATCGGTCAGGCAAACTCCTTCATAGGTTGTTCTTGTGCATCACCTATCTCTATTTCTATGTTCTCTTCAAACTGCTCATTGGTATTTTCCCTTTCTTGCTCAATAGGATTTGGACCCTCGGGTCTTGGAGGTCTATGGATATTGTCTATAAATGGGGCAAGTTCATTTTCTTGAGACCTTCGTCCATACATAAATCACCTAAGCAATTCAAAAAGAAACACTTTAAATGATTTAATAAATAAAATAAAAGAATCAAACTATTAACAAAAATTGCCTTCCCGGCAACGGCACCAAAAACTTGTTGCGCTATAATTAATACTACTACAAAGCGACACTCGAAAGTATACGAGGCTATTACAGTGACGGTGATAGCCCAAGGTCGCCTCACAAGGAAGGTATTGCTTCTAATAGTATGATTAACATGAAATAATAAAAATAAGTGTACGGTTGAATTGGCGAATTGTAATTAACTTTAAAAGTGAAAATGAGTGATGTTGTGCAAGATAAATTCAATTATGAAAATGATGCCTAGGGTTGTAGGTCCATTTAATCAAGTGTTTAATTCTCAAATTATCCATTAATATAACCTTGTAAATTAATTTGTTCCTTAAGGTTAATTAGTCAATTACCAATTCATTAGTTTTCACATTCATGAATTAACAACAACCAATTATTTTACATTAGCAAATTAATAAACTTTAGAACTTATATTTCTAATTCATTCCTAGGGTAGTCAATTGCATAGTTCCGATAACAAACTTCACCTCTCGGTCCATCATTCAATATTAAGTAATCAATAGGTGGCCAATCTATCAATTTACCCTTAATTCCAATGCCATCAACCAATAACAAGGTATATCAATGGAATCATCAAATCAAGTCATTTAATCAAATATACTACAACCCAAGGTATGAGTAAATTAGATCATCATCAACTTTAAACAAATATTCATTTCAATATAAACCAAATCAAAATTATTCATTGCAATATTAATGTTCTTAATACAACAACAACAATAAAGAAATGAAATAAAGAAAGAGTTTGAAAACCCCCTTTTTAAGATGCTAAGAGTTGGACTCCTTGTCTCTTTTGTAGCTCCCTCTTTGATGTGTGATGAAGAACTTCCAAGCTCTCTTGAATCAATGGCTCTCTTCTTAAAGGATGAATGATAATTCTCTCAATCTTACAACTCTTCAATCAAGCCTCTTAAAAGCATAATCCTCAAGAACGTGCTACTCACTTCGATCCCAAAAATTGTCTTTATTCTTGTTTATTAAAGAAGATGGTGAATGAAGATAGTGAGAATGGTGTCTTGCTCTCTCAGGTAAGAACCAAGGAAGAAGATGATGAAGTGTAGAGAATGTCCACTCAAGATATTCAATATGTTTCTTCCCTCCATGCTCCTCTACTTCCACTCTTTTTAATATTTTAAGACACCCACTCACTCTTTGTCTCCCATTTTCCTCTTTGTTTTATATTTCTTTTCCATAAATCCATCCACCTTTCACTCCTTTTTATCCTTTTTTGTCCTCCACTTATCCACACCTCGTGTAAAATAATTTAACATATCAAGTGATCAAGGGTGACACAGCCAAGCTCCTGGCCGTGTCTCTTACTTTTCTTAGGACACGGCCAAGCTTGCTGGTCGTGTCCCTTACCGCCTCTTCCTTTCCTTTTTTCACAAGTGGTGACATGGCCAAGCTCTTGGCCATGTCATGTGACATGGCCAATGGCTTAACCGTGTCTTGTGGCGGTGTCACTTTCTGCTTCTCACGACCAGTGGCTTGGCCGTGTCTCCTGCTCATATTAGCTTCTGCCCAATTTTGCTTGAGGGACACGGCCAAGCTTGGTTTGTCCTAGCCGTGTCTTGCCTTGTCCTTGACTTCTTTTGCTTTTGATGAGAGACACGGCCAAGCCATGTCTTACTTGGCCGTGTCACATGCTTTTCTCCAACAAGGCTCCATCAAATTTTAGTTAAAGCTCCATCAATTGCACCTCAACCTAAATCAACAACTTCAAACAAACTTAAGCACAAATTAACATGAAAATTAACTTAAAATCAATAAAAACATCATAGAAATTATATACAAAATTGATCCAAATAACTAGTGGCATTAACATCAGCTTCCTTTTGTGTACTTTGATTACTAGGCTGATAATTTTATTTTGTAGAAAAATGGTTCTTCTCTCTTTCCCACTCTTCTATTTGCAATCCTACTTGGAGAAGATCTCTAAAATCCCTTATAAGTGTGTGAGACAGCCTCTCGCGGAGATTGGGCGGGACACCTCTGACTATCATCCTGATTTTGTCCAACTCATCAAGCCTCTTTTTGAGAAGTGCAGCCTTATTTCTCCATCTTTTCACATAGTCTACAAAATTCTCATTTGGTCTTTGCCTAATGGTTTCCACCTCCATCAAGGTAACTTCCAGCTTGACATTGTACCCATACTGTTGAATGAAAGCCTTGTATAGCAGATCCCAGCTCTTTTGAGTGTCATCCTCCAAGGTGTTGAACCAGTTATGGACAACAGAGTCTAATGACAGCATAATGTGCCTTAGAGTTTGAGCCTTAGTAGCTTGGGTAGACTGCATAGCAGTGATGTACTACTTTACATGGAGATGAGGGTTTCCAATACCATTGTACCTAGCGAAGGAAGGCATCTTAAACTTATAAGGGGCCTCCTCATCTTGTTCAAATAGTTTGTCAATCTCGAACATCTCTTCGATTTTTAGCTTCTTAAATTTATTTTCTAAATCAGCAATCATCTTCTCAACATCAGAAATTTCGGTCTTTTCAAAAGTTGTCTTCTTAACAACCTTTGGCTCCTTTTTATCTTAAGGATCTTGGAAGTATTGAGCCCATTCGTCATCATCATCGACGACTACCTTGTCATCATCAAAAGCCACTTCACCAACTTTAGCCTTCCCTTTGTCCTTTGGCTTCTTGGTGCTAGCAGATGCTTTGGTATTGTTCCCTAAAATTACAGCCAATTGGTTCTTCATGGTGTCAGCCAGGGTCTTCTTTAGTTCTTCCATTTTAGCATTGAGGGCATCATCAGCCATTCTTTGAATTTGTTCGGGCTCCATTACTTTTGGTGAAAAAGTGATTGAGTCGCTGCCAGATTCTTCGTCTCCGGCATAGGTCCGATTGTCATAAGCTTTTAAACTGTTGTAATCCTAGGTTGTGACTAAAGATGATTAATGATATGAGATGCAAATGTATGTATGCATGTATGCATAAACAACAAACAAAGATAGGTAAAACATCCCTTCCAACCTTATAACTTCCACACATGGATGGTGAGTCTCTTTTCCTAGGTTTATGGTTAACAAAATACCAACATGGGATATTTTATTTTCGAAAAAGTTCCCTCAGACGGTTCAACCAATAGTTATATTTTCAAAAATAAAAATTAGTTCATGATAATTCCTATTAATTAGGTTTTAATCCATCCAATCAACTAAAGCAACTTTTATGTTGTATTGGATTAAAACTAAATTAAGAGGTTTATTATAAATAGATTACCCACTTGAAAAAGTAACTAATGATTCATGTCAAAAGCAAGCTCATAATTAATAATTCTTAGTATAAACTAGGCTCACAATTAATTTTTGGTATTTCAATAATTGAACTAAATATTCGTAAGCTCTTTTGAAAAGGTTGTGAAAATAATTTTGTTTCTAAGCCCATTGTAAAAAGAATTTTAGAAAAAATGGATTTTGGGCTTTGTATTTGGGTCATGAGAAAAGAATTTTTTACTTATTTTGAAAAAGTTTTATGCCTAAAGACCAATTTGAAAATTTTAAAAATAGCTTTGATCTTTTGAATTTAGAGAAAAAAACTTATTTAAGCTCTCAATGTAATTAGGTCATATTAGAAAAAGAACAAACCAAATAAGCCATGATTTAAACCAAGATAAATCATAGTAAAACAACAAACAATTGGGGTAAAACCTAAGGAAAGTAATTATGCCAATTACATGAGCTTTAGTCTTTGGGTTAAAAGACTTAGGTTCCCATAGCAAGTATATACCAAACGGTACAAGGCTATGAGTGGTTATGCCATGCTCAATCTCCATACCTTGAGTGAAAGTATTGTATCCCTTACATAACACAACACGAGTTACATGGGCAACCTAACTCACGCACATGATGCAATCTAATATGATGCAATGGATAATATCATGATAAGAAAGAATAGAATAATATAAAGACCAACAGAATCAACTTCTCCTATCCCCAGTGGAGTCGCCACTGTGAGCGGGGATTTTTGACCCTACTCCCGGTGGAATAGTTTTTGCGACTTCGGCACTGTTAGGCTCAGGGCCTTATAGAACACGGGCCTAAACGAGGATAAAATGGAGTCGCCACTCGGATGGGCCATAAAAAAGAAAGGGGTGGATTGTAACACCCCCACATCCGGTACAAGCAAACTACAAACACCACAATGTAATATACGTGCACTGAACATAGGGATGCTACGGTTTTCTTTAACCATCAAATCATTTTAAAAGATACCATAAACTTTATCATTATACATTATAGAAAATAAGTAATTAACTTGTAATATAAAACAAAATAGATATAAATACATTTACTTAATACGCAGCGGAATTTATAAAATAGTTACATATATGAAAACATTTAAATCCATATTTACAAATATACATATATTCACATGATAAACAATACTGTACAAAATATAAAGAAGTTATACATGATTGGCAGCTTTTCTCTGATCTTTAAGTCCCAAAATAAACTCTTCAATGTCTACTCTCACTCGGTCTCGAGGAACTCTCAGGCTCAACTCTGTTACCTGCGCGATCAACACTATCGCGCTAAGCCAACGACTTAGTAGTACAAAGTATACCAACATTATGTTTTAATGCAATGCAATATCATACACATTAATAAATAAACAACAATATAGTTGTAAAGATAATATCACACCTTTATATTTCATAACTCATACTCATATAAGCATAATACATTTCAAAGTCCTTTGAAGGATCTCATTATTCAATTATTTTAACACCAATAAATCACATTGAAACAAAGACAAGCATGGGCCCAAATGACACTAATATGCTATTCAATTTTCAGAGTTAATGTTTTGGTTCAATCATCACATTTATCATTATCATAAACCCAACTAGGCTTCAAGGATTAGGTTCAACCGAGCTTCAAGGGGAACAAAGCATGCTAAGTATCAACCCAACTTGGCTTCAAGAACCAACCCAACCTAGCTTCAAGGGTTGTAACATCTCAATTAGGCTTCAAGGATCAAATCCAACCTAACTTCAAGATATTGTTACCAATATTAGGCATGCCACAAACAACAAACTCTGAAAATGGAATAACACATTAGCCACACAATTCATTTATTATTTAATTATCATTTCCATTCTCAATTCTCATCATCATCTAGGCAAACATGCCTTATTTCTTTCAATTGAATCATCATAGCCAATCACAATGGCTTCACATCACATTTGAGTTATCATAGCCAATCACAATGGCCTCATATCATATCATGTCTCAATTCATATTATAATATTTCCATTCTTATCAAAACAATTCATCATAAAAGCATTCATATACATCATCAATACTCACATTGTGTTCCACAATATACACAATATAACATTATTCATAGATTTAGAATCTTCCACATATATTTGTTTAGGTCATTCTTTGTATTAAATGTGTTTAGAGTGTTTATTTTTATGTTTAGGTGCAAGAAGACCTTTGAAGAATCAAAACAATGCAAGAAGAGCAAAGAACAATCACAGTAGCTAACACACTCAAGGGACACGGCCAAGCTTGTGGCCGTGTCTCTCAACCAAAAGCTCCAACACGGCCAAAACTCCCCTAGCTTGGCCGTGTCTCTCAACCAAAATAGGCAGTGGCAGACACAGTCAAGGGACACGGCCGTGTCTCTCCAAAATTGATCCAACACGGCCAAATTTCCTTAAACTTGGCCGTGTCTCCCAAAAATTCTTTAGTTTGGCCGTGTCTCTTCCTTAGTTTGGCCGTGTCTCTCATGAATGAAAACCCTAAACATAGCCAAGTCTCTTTTTATTGAATTAAAACACATTATGCACAACATAACCTCATTCAAATGGATATAATCAATGTCATTAACACTTATTTTACATATTCATCACAATATTCACATTAACAATACATTTAATCACTTACCATTTCAAAACCCTAAAATCAACATCACTCTTATTCTTTCAATATCAACATCCACTTAACTTACCATCTTCAAACCAAAACCAACACCAATTCAATCTTTTTAACTTACACTCAATTTCAACACTTATAAACACATGTCAAACACACCAAATCATAATATCAACAAATCATAACTCACCTCAAACACAACTTCAAAATAACCAAGGAAAACAAGAGAGTACTTACCAAAATTGAGGAAATTCCACAAATCTCCAACTTAATCCTTTAATTCTTCCTTCAATTTGATTATAGAATTTAGAACACCTCTCTTGCTCTCTCTTTCCTTTTGTAGCCGGCCACACACATGAGAAGAAAAGAAAAATGAAAACAAGTCAAACTTCTTTTCTTCTTTAAATCTCCACCAAGCAGTTCTAACCAAGCAATTACCTAAATGCCCTCATCCATTTAACTTAGCTTCTTTCACTAATATGCCCATTTAAGTAATTTCACATATCACAAATAAAATATCTTCTTCCCTTGACTCCTCATTTTGACCAACATATATGTTATATATATTACCATTACCATATACCCAACATATACACTTTCTCTCTGCACATTACTTTCCTTTTTAAACAATACCTAAACATTCTCTTTTCCATTTCTTTTCTTATCAACATAACATATACACATAATTCAAACAAACAACAATTATATCCAAACTTCTAGGGCACACATTGGGATATTACAATTCTCCCCCTCTAAAAAGAAATTTCATCCTCGAAATTACCTGATATCAAGTCCGAAACAACTGAGGATACTGATCTCGCATGGTTTGTTCACTTTCCCAAGTTGCCTCTTCTTTTGCATGATTCTTCCACAAAATCTTCACAAGTGGCACTTTCTTATTTCTCAATTCTTTCACATCACGTGCCAAAAGAGCAATTGGTTCTTCTTCAAATGTCATATCTGGACTCACTTCGATAGATTCAATTGGCAAAACATGAGATGGATCCGACCTGTATCTCCTCAATATAGAAACATTAAATACATTATGGATTCTATCCAACTCAGGTGGCAAGGCAAGCCGATAAGCAACTGGTCCAATTCTTTCTAAAACTTCATACGGTCCAATGAAACGAGGACTCAATTTCCCTTTCCGAACAAACCTCAAGATCTTCTTCCAAGGAGACACTTTCAAAAATACCTTATCTCCCACATTATACTCAATGTCTCTCCTCTTCAAATCTGAATAAGACTTCTGTCGATCTGAAGCTGTTTTCAACCTATCTCGAATCATTATCACTTTCTCTTCAGTTTCTTTAACCAGATCAGGACCAATTATCTTACTTTCTCCAAGCTCATTCCACATAAAGGTGTCCTACACCGTCTACCATACAGTGCTTCGAATGGTGCCATACCAATGCTGGATTGATGACTGTTATTGTAAGCAAATTCCACAAGTGGTAAGAATCTATCCCAACCTCCAGAGAAATCAATGACACAGCTTCTCAACATATCCTCGATAATCTGTATCACTCTCTCTGACTGTCCATCTGTCTACGGATGGAAAGCAGTACTGAAGTGTAATCGAGAACCCAAAGCACCATGTAAACTCTTCCAAAATCTTGAAGTAAATCGGGGATATCGATCAGACACTATAGAAATTGGGACACCATGCAACTTCACAATCTCATGGATATACAGCTCAGCTAACCTTTCCAAAGAGTAATCCATCCGAACCGGAAGAAAATGAGCTGTCTTAGTCAACCTGTCAACAATCACCCAAATAGCATCATGCTTTCTTTGTGTCAATGGTAGACCAGATACAAAATCCATGGTTACTCTATCCCATTTCCATTCAGGTACTGCTAAAGGTTGAAGCAACCCGGTTAGAACTTGATGCTCAGCTTTTACCCTCTGACATGTGAGACATTTGGATACAAACTCTGCAATGTCTCTCTTCATACCGGACCACCAGTAATACTGCTTCAAATCATGATACATCTTTGTATTGCCTGGATGCATAGCAAATACTGACTGATGGGCTTCTTCTAAAATAATTCTTCTCAAATTAGCATCATCAGGTACACACAATCTGTTCTTAAACCAAAGACTCCCATCACTTTTCACAATAAAATTTTGACTCTTTCCATTTTGGCAATCTAAAATAATCTTTTGAATCTTCTCATCAGCCAATTGAGCCTCTTTAATCTGATCCAACAAAACTGGTTTCAATTGCAACTGTGCCAGCAATGCACCATCATCACAAGATACAAAACTGGCATGCAAAGCTCTCAACTCAACAAGCAACGAGAGTGAGTAAACAGTCAAACCTGCTAAAGACTTCTGACTCAAGGCATCAGCAACAACATTTGCTTTACCAGGATGATAATCAATCAAACAGTCGTAGTCTTTAATCAACTCCAACCATCTCCTCTGTCGAAGATTAAGCTCTTTTTGGACACCCAAATATTTCAAACTTTTATGGTCTGTATAGATAAAACCTTCTCCTCACACAATGGCTACCAACTCTAAATCATGGGTCGGATAATTGAGTTCATGCGGTTTCAATTATCGAGAAGAATAAGCTATCACTTTACCTTCTTGCATTCGAACACAACCCAAACCACTATGTGAAGCATCACTGTAAATCACATATGGTTTGCCTTCCACAGGTAAAGTAAGAACAGGTGCTTGAGTCAACATTTCTCTCAACTGTTCAAAGCTAGCCTGACACTGATCTGTCCACACAAATCTAACTCCCTTTCGATGTAATCTGGTAAGTGGAGTAGCTATCAAAGAAAATCCTTTCACAAACCGTCGGTAATAGCCTGCCAAACCCAGAAAACTTCTAACTTCAGTCACAGACTTTGGTGGACTCCAATTCAAAATAGCTTCAACTTTACTCGGATAAACTCTAATACCTTCTGCTGAAACTATATGACCGAGAAAAGTTACTTGATCAAGTCAAAATTCACAATTCGACAGTTTAGCAAACAATTGCTTCTCTCTCAAAATTTGCAACACAATCCGTAGATGCATGTCATGCTCCTCCTCATTACGCGAATACACCAAAATATCATCAATAAAAACTACCACAAACTAATCCAGATAGGGCCTAAACACCCTATTCATCAAATCCATAAAAGTTGCAGGTGCATTTGTCAGACCAAAAGGCATAACTAGAAACTCATAATGCCCATACCTTGTACGAAAGGCTGTTTTAGGAACATCTTCAGCTCTGACCCTCAACTGATGGTACCCTGATCTCAAATCGATCTTGGAAAACACTGCTGCACCCTTCAATTGATCAAAGAGATCATCAATTCTAGGCAAAGGATATTTATTTTTAATAGTCACCTTGTTCAATTGCCTATAATCAATGCACAATCTCATAGTACCATCCTTCTTCTTCACAAACAATACAGGAGCTCCCCACGGTGAAACACTAGGGCGAACAAACCCTTTATCCAGCAACTCCTGCAACTGCACCTTCAATTCTCTCAGTTCAGCAGGTGCCATTCTATAAGGAGTAATAGAGATAGGAGTGGTACCAGGCAATAATTCAATACCAAACTCCACCTCTCTCTCAAGAGGCAAACCTGGCAACTCCTCTGGAAACACATCTGTAAACTCTGCAACTGTGGGTATACTATCAATTTGAGAACCCTTTACTCTAGTATCCACCACATGAGCAAGATAAGCATCACACCCCTTTCTAATCAATCTTCTAGCTGCAACAGCTGAAACAAACAAGGATGCTAACTGTCCCTGCTCACTAGATACTATCACCTCTCTTCCATCACCAGTTCTTAAAGTAACAATTTTCTTTTTACATTCTACCACGGCCCCATGTCTAGATAACCAGTCCATGCCTAGGATCACATCATATTCCTTAAAAGGCATTTCAATTAGATCTCCAAGGAACTCCTCACCTTGCACCGCTACTGCACTATCTCGGTGCACTTTACTAACAATCACACTATGCCCTAAAGGATTTGTCACCAATACATCAAATCCTAGGGATTCAGCATGCACATCAGACACCGGCAAAATAGATACACAAATATATGAATGTGTGGATTCGGGATCAATCAAAGCAAGTACTGAAATACCAAATAAAGAAAAAGTACCAGCTATGACTGCCGAAGCATTTGGTTGCCTCTGCATCACATAAATCCTCTGAGAAGATCCAGCCTCCTCTGGTCTACTCTCCCTGGATGTAGAACCTCCTCTAGAACTGAACCCAGATCTACCTCCTCTACTGAAACTCCTGCCTCCTCGACCTCCCCTCACACTAGATCGAGAAGCTGCAGAATCAACCGACATCTTCTCCTGCCTGCTAGGACAATCTCTAACAAAATGATCAGGCGATCCACATCTGAAACATACCCCTGCCACACCAGTCCTCCAACAAGTACCGCCATGTGGCCTGCCACAATAAATGCATATGGGTAGAGTGGATCTCTGAGTCACTGGGGTCGGAGCACTCGCCACTGAAACTGTAGGTCTAGATCTCTGTCTCTGAAACTGTACTGACCTACCAGCTGGCCTCTGACTCCTACTAACCCGAGGAATGAAGCTTCCTTTACCTCTCTTTACAGACGAAGACCCTGCCTCAAACTGGGGTCTTCTCACCCTGATCTCTTCCTCAGAAGCAGCCACTGCAATATTCTGAGCTCTCTCCACACTCCGAGTTGCTGCCACAAGCTGGGAAAAATCATGATATCTAGATCCAGCCACAAGACACATAATAGAGGGCCTCAATCCCTCCTCAAATCTCCTGCATCTATCAATCTCATCTGATATAATACCCCCAGCATAATGGCTCAACCGGATAAACTCAACCTCATATTCCGTTACGGTCCGGTGATCTTGCTTCAAGCTTAGAAACTCCATTTTCTTCACATCTTTATACTCCCTTGGAGTGTACTTCAATTCAAACTCTCTTAGAAAATCAGCATAGGACAATGTAGGTGGATCATCCATAGCATGAGGCATTGTCTTCCACCAATCATATGCATCCTTCTGCAACAATGATCTTGCATAATCAAATCTTTCCTCTGGAGTGGCTTGCAACTGAACAAATATTCTCTGTACTTTATGTAGCCACTGCTCAGCTACAGCTGGATCAATAGTACCCAAGAAATCTTCTGCTCTATACTTCCGTAATTTGTCATAATGCCTCACTGATACCAAAGGCTGTGGGGGTGGTGGCGGTGGTTGCACTGGTGCTGGCCTTAAAGCCTCTACCACATGCCTAAGCCAAATTGGTGGAACTTCCTCACCAGCTGGTCTCCCCGACACAGAAGCAGGTACCTCTCCAGCACTATCCACTCTAGCTCCCTCTCTAACCTCATCTGGAGCTACGCTGACTGTCGCAAGTGAGAATCCATCACAACCTATGTCTGCAAACACAGCAAATACATCTTATTAAAGATCAGAGACTGCCAATCCCAAACATGTATATTATTCAAAAACCAACTTTTTAAGTCAAAATACTCTTTTTCTTACACTTCACCTAGGTTGAGAATCTCAAACCTAGGCTCTGATACCAAAACAATTGTAACACCCCCACATCCGGTACAAGCACACTACTAACACCACAATGTAATATACGTGCACTGAACATAGGGATGCTACGATTTTCTTTAACCATCAAATCATTTTAAAAGATACCATAAACTTTATCATTATACATTATAGAAAATAAGTAATTAACTTGTAATATAAAACAAAATAGATATAAATACTTTTACTTAATACGCAGCGGAATTTATAAAATAGTTACATATATGAAAACATTTAAATCCATATTTACAAATATACATATATTCACATGATAAACAATACTGTACAAAATATAAAGAAGTTATACATGATTGGCAGCTTTTCTCTGATCTTTAAGTCCCAAAATAAACTCTTCAATGTCTACTCTCACTCGGTCTCGAGGAACTCTCGGGTTCAACTCTGTTACCTGTGCGATCAACACTATCGCGCTAAGCCAATGGCTTAGTAGTACAAAGTATACCAACATTATGTTTTAATGCAATGCAATATCATACACATTAATAAATAAACAACAATATAGTTGTAAAGATAATACCACACCTTTATATTTCATAACTCATACTCATATAAGCATAATACATTTCAAAGTCCTTTCAAGGATCTCATTATTCAATTATTTTAACACCAATAAATCACATTGAAACAAAGACAAGCATGGGCCCAAATGACACTAATATGCTATTCAATTTTCAGAGTTAATGTTTTGGTTCAATCATCACATTTATCATTATCATAAACCCAACTAGGCTTCAAGGATTAGGTTCAACCAAGCTTCAAGGGGAACAAAGCATGCTAAGTATCAACCCAACTTGGCTTCAAGAACCAACCCAACCTAGCTTCAAGGGTTGTAACATCTCAATTAGGCTTCAAGGATTAAATCCAACCTAACTTCAAGAGATTGTTACCAATATTAGGCATGCCACAAACAACAAACTCTGAAAATGGAATAACACATTAGCCACACAATTCATTTATTATTTAATTATCATTTCCATTCTCAATTCTCATCATCATCTAGGCAAACATGCCTTATTTCTTTCAATTGAATCATCATAGCCAATCACAATGGCTTCACATCACATTTGAGTTATCATAGCCAATCACAATGGCCTCATATCATATCATGTCTCAATTCATATTATAATATTTCCATTCTTATCAAAACAATTCATCATAAAAGCATTCATATACATCATCAATACTCACATTGTGTTCCACAATATACACAATATAACATTATTCATAGATTTAGAATCTTCCACATATATTTGTTTAGGTCATTCTTTGTATTAAATGTGTTTAGAGTGTTTATTTTTATGTTTAGGTGCAAGAAGACCTTTGAAGAATCAAAACAATGCAAGAAGAGCAAAGAACAATCACAGTAGCTAACACACTCAAGGGACACGGCCAAGCTTGTGGCCGTGTCTCTCAACCAAAAGCTCCAACACGGCCAAAACTCCCCTAGCTTGGCCGTGTCTCTCAACCAAAATAGGCAGTGGCAGACACAGTCAAGGGACACGGCCGTGTCTCTCCAAAATTGATCCAACACGGCCAAATTTCCTTAAACTTGGCCGTGTCTCCCAAAAATTCTTTAGGTTGGCCGTGTCTCTTCCTTAGTTTGGCCGTGTCTCTCATAAATGAAAACCCTAAACATAGCCAAGTCTCTTTTTATTGAATTAAAACACATTATGCACAACATAACCTCATTCAAATGGATATAATCAATTTCATTAACACTTATTTTACATATTCATCACAATATTCACATTAACAATACATTTAATCACTTACCATTTCAAAACCCTAAAATCAACATCACTCTTATTCTTTCAATATCAACATCCACTTAACTTACCATCTTCAAACCAAAACCAACACCAATTCAATCTTTTTAACTTACACTCAATTTCAACACTTATAAACACATGTCAAACACACCAAATCATAATATCAACAAATCATAACTCACCTCAAACACAACTTCAAAATAACCAAGGAAAACAAGAGAGTACTTACCAAAATTGAGGAAATTCCACAAATCTCCAACTTAATCCTTTAATTCTTCCTTCAATTTGATTATAGAATTTAGAACACCTCTCTTGCTCTCTCTTTCCTTTTGTAGCCGGCCACACACATGAGAAGAAAAGAAAAATGAAAACAAGTCAAACTTCTTTTCTTCTTTAAATCTCCACCAAGCAATTCTAACCAAGCAATTACCTAAATGCCCTCATCCATTTAACTTAGCTTCTTTCACTAATATGCCCATTTAAGTAATTTCACATATCACAAATAAAATATCTTCTTCCCTTGACTCCTCATTTTGACCAACATATATGTTATATATATTACCATTACCATATACCCAACATATACACTTTCTCTCTACACATTACTTTCCTTTTTAAACAATACCTAAACATTCTCTTTTCCATTTCTTTTCTTATCAACATAACATATACACATAATTCAAACAAACAACAATTATATCCAAACTTCTAGGGCACACATTGGGATATTACATGGATGACTCCATTCCTAAGGAATCCCCAACCCCCTAATGGGTTCGAAAAGTTGGGTACGTGTGGGGAAGGTGAAAAATGGCCCAGCACCCTCACAATGCCCAGTTCATTGGAACCGGCCTCCTTTTCAGGTCTTAATATTCTAAAATTATTAAATATAATGATATTATCCAAACTACATGTAATAATTAAAATAAAGCATCATTAATTAAAATCAAAGCAAAGTTCAAATAAAATAAATAAATGGACACCCATCCAAGGATGGAAACGTGCCCTTACATTGTCCAATGTCTAAAACTAAATAGGACACCCACCGAAAGGTGAAAATATGTCCTTTACATTAATCCCAAAATATAAAAACAATTTAAATTACATGAAAATTAATTAATGAGGTATCAATTCATGGAAACATATATCTTACAATTTTAATAAACAAATAATAATCGGAAAAAATGTTCATCCATAATAAATTAAATAAATCAAGCTTTGAAATTAAATAAATCAACCATCGAAACATATAATAAATTACAAAATCAAATCTAAAATTAAATAAAGTAATAAATATATAAATTTAGGTTTACATCTTGAATTAGGGGTTTTTAATCAAAATTAGGGTTTGGAATTCTTATGAAAACAATTTTAGGGTTTAGATGAAAAACTGTGATTTTATGAATACTTGGAATCAAATTAGGGTTTTGGGACTTTAAAAAATAACATTAGAGTGATAGGGTTTGTTGATACTGTAAGTGATTATAAAATTTGTTGCAAAATCCTATTTCATGAATTATTATCATAGTAAATTAAATGAGTTAAGTGTTGAAATTAATAAACATGTTTAACCGGAGGAGTTAATAAGAGCGTTACTTGTATTGTAGGTTCCACCAAGTTGATGTGTTGATCCAAGCTATCTTTTCTTTTATGCCTAGGACAATTGATTCTTGGTTGAAGACTTCGTGATCCAAAGATTAGCCACTGCCATTTTGATTTGCTTTCTTCTTTGTTTTCAGATTGTTTTTTTCCTTGTTTGACGTTGCTCAATTGCTTTATCAAACTGCTACTGTCTTTTTCACTGCCAATTTGTTAATCCAAATTTCTGCTGATCTGTTCCTCTCAGTTTGCCTCCCTCCCTTTTTTATTTGTGTTAATCACGTATTTATATGAAAATCAGCACTTTAACCTAAACCTAATCCGACTCTCAAAAGTTAATTAGGAAGTCTAATGGCTGGTACATTTAGGACTCAAATTAAAGGCCAAAATCGATATGGAGTGCACCTCATATCGATTTGGGCTAGCCAAATTGATGTGAGGTAGATTCCATATCGATTTGGGCTATCCAAATCGATATGAAATTGCCTTATATAGATTTGGACTAGCCAAGTTGATATGAAATTGCCTCATATCAATTTGGCTTACCAAAATTGATATGAGGCACTTGCCCAAATCGATTTGGCAAGCTCAAATTGATATGGGCAGTATCCATGCCCTTATCGATTTGGCCCTCCCAAATCGATATGGACAGTACTCATATCAGTTTGGAAAAACTAACTCGACCAAAACCATTAATTTCGACTCAAACCGGTCCAAAATAATTAAATTTTCAGCCAATATTTTTGCAATTTTAATATAACTTCCAATTTAATTCTAAAATTAGGTTTAAGAAATCTAAATTCATAATGGACCAACATAAACCTTTTAAATTTAAACCGGTCCAAACTTAAGGGTCTACAGCATGTGATTGTGATGGATGGTGAAACTACATGACTAATGCATAAGTTTTAAGTGCATTTACATACTACATTATAAGTATTAAATAAAAGACATATTGCATTATTTTTCAAATTTTCTTTTATTATCAAAGTATGCACTGCTAGGCTATTATCTTAGCATGATTTGCTTATCGTGTAGGTGATAGGGTAAAGGTCGAGAGCCCTTCTAGACCAAACTAGTTCTTTATTAGTGGTTGGTACTATTTTGCCACAAAACCCATGCCAGCACGTATATTATGTAAATAACTATTTTGTTAAACTTTTTAATAGTGAAAAGTTGGTTTATAGAATGTAAATATTGGTACACTTTATATATAACTATGCACATACATGTGGATCATTGGGAGTTTTATTTTTGACAAATGATGGAGCTTTAAGTTTGATGTTATTATTGGGGGTGTTATTTTGCGCAGGTTGTGATTATTTTATTTTTAGTAAATACAGATAAAATTCTAGCTAATTTTTTTCAGAGATTTTTAATAATAAATGCTATTTTAATATTTAAATTACTTACATTTATATTTGTTTATTTAATAAATTATCTTTAAAATAATAAAATTGTTTTATTGAAAATTATGATAAATTTTCTAATAACTAGAATAATGATATTCTCATATTACGTATTTTACATATATGAAATATTTGTATTGTACATATATGAATCAATTTGGATTTATTAAAGCATCCGTTAAAAGATTCTGAATTTATTTGAAGCATCTAGACTAGCACAGATTTATTTGAAGCACACAAACCGGCTCAAATTTATTAAAGCATCCATTAGAAAATTTTGGATTTATTTGAAGCACCCGAACTAGCCCATATCGAGTTCGGTCCAATTTAAAAAAGTAAAATTACTGAATCGGCCCTATAAGTCATAATGAATTGGCCATGAGCCATGGCCAATTTGTTATGAGTTGGTTCTTTGAATTTCCTAATTCTAATTAAACTCAGGCCGATTCAAATAAATAGAGGCTTTTCTAATACAATTAGGACTGACCAACTGAGATTAAGAATATTGTTATCCTAATTTTGGCTTTAAAAATCAATTAGCAATTGAAGTAGCAGGAATTAGCAAATATTAGGATATAGCAACTCAAAAACAAAAGAACAAGAGAGATAGAGAGTAAAGGAAATAAAAGCTAGAGACAGTAGCCAAAATCCCATTAATCCAGACCTATCAAAACCATCCAAGGCCAAAGGAATTGTATGGTTTATCCAGTAAGGCTTGGTTCAGTGATTTTCACTTAGCAAAACCAACAACATAGGTATGATCTCCATTAACTAAATTTATATAATTTAATTGAATATCATCTTTGTTTAACCTTGAAAAGTTTACTGTCTTTTGGTTTGTTGTTTTGATTTTGTTTAAACCCTATCTCATCTATTAAAACCCTTATTTTAGGATTAAAACCCAATTGTTTAATTAAAACCCTAATCCCATCCATTAAATCCCTAGTTTTAGGATTAAACTTAATTTGATAATTAAAACCCTAAATTAATTATTAAAACCATAGTTTTGGGATTAAACCCTAATTATATCCGAAACCCTATTTTTATAAGACCAAAACCCTAATTGCATGTTAAAACCCTAATTCCATCCCTTAGTTTCATAAATGAAACCCTAATATCATTACTAAACCCTAATTTCTATAATTGAATCCAAATTTAGTAATTGTTTGTATAAATACTATATGTATGATGATTATTTATATGTTTGTGGATTGTTTACTTCTTATTGGATCTTAAAATTGTAAAAGGCATGTTTTCTCTTGTGGATGCCTTATTTGCTTAAGTTGTTTATTCTGTGTTTGTTTTTAGGACATTTGTAAGAGTACATTTTCACTTTATGTGAGTGCCCATGTAACACCCTTATACCCAATATAAGTACACTACATATACCCGCTATATGTAATATACGTATAGAGGATACAAGAATGTCACAGCCTTTTTAAACAATCAAATCATCATTTATAAAATTTGTATAATCTTAAAACATTCAATCGATATCATATAAATAGTAAATGAAACAATACTTGTTAAAACACATATATATTACTTCTTTACCAAAGATTAATCCGAACCATTTTTGATAGTTTGCGGAATATACATACTTATATACATCAAAATATATTATAATATACATGAAATCAATATGTACAGAAATATAAAAAATATACATGCTGGCAGTTTGTCTCTGATCTTGATGTCCAACAATCAACATGGCTCTCAAAATCTCAAGCCTAGACTCGACTTGGTCTAGATGAACTCTCCGGCTCAACTGGATCTACCCTGTCACCTGCGCGATGAATCTCAATTGCGCTAAGCCAAAGCTCAGTGGTACAAACTTTGATATCAATATAGTTCAAATGCAATGCCAATGCACAATACATAAGGATATCATATCTCATAACATTATATCTCATTATAATGCTAAATTGTTCTACAATTCACAATTCACATTAAAGCAAAGACATGCATGGGCCGAAAAAGGATCCAATATGCTATTCAAATTCCAAAGTTACTACTTTGGTCTATATTGACACCTAGTGTCTAGCCCATAGGCAATATATCCATGGATTAATACAACTAGGTCTGAGTTTACAACCCGATCATTTCACCCAGCCTAGCTTCAAGGATTTGTTTTTTTGAGGCTTACGACCCGGTCATTTCACCTCAAAAATATTTTCATAATGATTCCCAGCGTCTAACCCATAGGCAATTCATAGGCATGCCGCCAAACCCAGAACTCTAAAAATTAAATAACATACTAGGCACACAAATTATTCTTATTTCTCATTTATACCGATATCAATTCATTGTATTATGTTTCCATATATCTCATTTCATTATCGAATCCTTTCTCATTTTCTCATGATCACATTAGGCACAACGCCTCAAATATCTTACTTATATCAATATAGTGATTATCAATGACTTTACATACCATCTTTAATGTACACAAAACAATTTGCATTATCCATACATTCTGGATCATTATCATATTTTGCACCAAGCTCACATTATGCATAATGCATTTGTGACATTATACAAATCATAGCATATTATTCATGTACCAATCATGTAGTAACTTAACACATTTTTCCAACCAAATGTGTTAAGTCCCATTGTCATGTAAATATAAACAATTATTCAAAGTTTGTACTTACCTCTAAAAGCAACAATAACCGCTTCCAACCTCCTCTTCCAAAATATCCTTCAACACTTGGATTAGGGTAACTCAAGTCTCTTCAAAGCCTAAACCAAATGTGATTATAAATAATCATTAAGTGATACACAAAGAAAAATAAGGAAAAGAACTATCTAGGGCAAACTCTACACATGACACGCTCAACAACACGGGCGTGTCCATGACCGTGCCCTAAACCCATAACATAGAAGCTTTGACACACTCAGTAACATGGGCGTGTCATTGCACGTTTAAATACTACAACAACACAGTAGCTATGACACACTCAGTGACATGGGCATGTCACTACTCGTGTCAACATCACAGAACCTATGACACGCTCAATGAGATGAGCGTGTCACTGATTGCATTACCAACACTGAAAACAGAACCATCGACACGTCCAAAGTCATGGTCGTGTCATCGGGCGTGTCAGGCCAAAAACCTGATATTCACACAAAATTGCCACATCCAATTATTATCTTTCACTAACCTTTTCAACTCCATACAAACTCAATCAAATCCATCATTATATCACATAATACTTGTGTAAACATCAACACAACTCAGTTAAGATCAAATATGCACAATCATATCCAAGACTTTACAACTCAAAAATTACACAATTCCAAAACTCTTATTCTCTTTACCAAACTAAACCCTTTTCTTCAATCCAACCCCAAACTTCATAGTTAACTAGACAAAAGAACTTTAAACATATCAAAATCAACCATTAACACAAACCACACCAAACATCCAATTCACTTATACAAACTTCCATAGAAAATCAAGGAAACAAGTTGGAAACTTACCAAATATGGAGAAAATCCTTAAAATTCCAACTTGAACACTTAAAGTCCTTCAATTACTTGAGTTAGCAAGAAGCAACTTCTCTCTTTTCTTTGATGATGATGGTCGGCTACCATAGAGGAAAAAGAAGATGAAAATAATAATGGTCAACACTTCACTTATCTCACAAATCTCTTTAAAACCACGCAAATTTCCTCTTTAATTCTCCACTAAGCATATTTATTATTATAATATAATTATCATCAAATATCATCTTCCACTATCCATTAATTAATATCTTATTAATTAAAAATAGCATTTGACCAAGTTAAAATGTTGACTTGTATATGATATTTATATCTTCATATATACATCATATACACACTTCCCTTTCTCTTTTCTTTTCACTTAATTGCATATATATATATATATATATGTACTTTTAAATCCTTTAATTAATTTTCAACAATTAATATTTTTGAAATTTTGGGATATTACAATTCTCCCTCTCTACAAATAAATTCATCCACGAAATATCCTGCTCTCAAGTCTGGAACAACTGGGAGTAATTCCGCATCATCTGCTCACTCTCCCATGTTGCCTCTTTAGTAACATGATTCTTCCAAAGAACTTTCACAAGTGGCACTTTCTTATTTCTCAACTCCTTCACTTCACTTGCCAAAATAGCCACTGGTTCTTCCTCATAAGTCAGATTTGGACTCACCTCAATTGATTATACTAACAAAACATGAGATGGGCCTGACCTGTACCTCCGAAGCATAGAGACATGGAAGACATTGTGAATTCAATCCAATTCAGGTGGTAAAGTTAGATGATAGGCCACCAGTTCAACTCTCTCTAGCACCTCATAAGGTCCTATGAAATGAGGACTCAACTTCCCTTTGTGACCAAATCTCAAAATTTTCTTTCAAGGAGACACTTTCAAAAATACTTTATCTCCTACATTGAACTCTATATCTCTTCTTTTTAAATCTGAATATGATTTCTATCAGTTTGAGGCTGCTTTTAGATAATTTCTAATAACCCTTACTTTCTCTTTTGTTTCCCTAATCAAATCAGGACCAATCAACTTACCTTCTCCAACCTCATCCCAACATAGAGGTCTCCTGCATCTTCTACCATACAATGCCTCATAAGGTGCCATTCTAATACTGGACTGATGACTGTTGTTATAAGAAAACTCAATCGATGGTAAGAATCTGTCCTAGCTCCCAGAGAAATCGATGATACAGCTTCTCAACATGTCCTCTAAAATCTGCATAACTCTCTCTGACTGCCCATCTGTCTGAGGATAGAAAGCAGTGCTAAAACGCAACCGAGAACCCAAAGCATCTTGCAACCTCTTCCAAAATCTCAAAGTAAACCGGGGATCTCGATCCAACAACAATGAAATTGGGACTCCATGCAACCTCACTATTTCATTAATATACAGCTCGACCAACTTCTCAAGAGAATAATCCATCCGAACTAGAAGAAAATGAGCTATCTTTGTCATCCGATCAACAATCACCCAAATGGCATCATGCTTATTCTGAGTCAAAGGCTATCTAGTCACCAAATCCATCGTCACTCTCTCCCATTTCCACTCTAGCATTGATAATGTGTAGACCGTTAATTTTTGACCCAGTTCGGTCCAATATATTTTAATTAGTCCAAAATAATTTTTGTGTTATCTAATTGTAACATCCCGAATTCTAGATTGGTAAGAAACAAACATAGAGGATATGATTTAGGCTTAGAACAAAGGAGTTTAGAACATGACCTATAACTTAAGCTCGAATTTCATCCAAGTTAATGATAGAATTAGAGAGTCTTAAAGAAGACTTAATTGTTTATTTGTGTTTTACCTAGATGTATAACTTGAAATTACTCAATTTGGAGTTGTACAGAATAAGATATGATGGATTTAGTAGACAATGTGCAAGCTGCCTTAGGACAGCATAGTAGGCTTGACTTCAAAAGACCGTCAAAACTCCAATATAGCTCGGATCGACCTAAAATTTTGACACAATATAGCCCCGGATGTCTATTAGTGGGAATAAGAATTACATAATTTGGAGTTGTGAGTAAAAAGATATTAATAAAGAAAGACAGCAAGGTCAGGAAGGGATATCAAAAGGACCTAAGTGGAAATTTCTCAAAAGTTAGGGGCAACTATGTAAACTTAAAAATTAAGTGTCGGAAGTTCTTAATAGTGCCCATATCTGACCCCGAAAGAATATTCTTGAGATTAATTGGGTCATAACCATGGATTTCAATTTTTCCCGAAAACGCACGGTTTAAAAGTTACAATCGATTAATCGTTGGAGGGTATTTTGATATTTTCACACCCTAGACTATAAAATTACAGCACAAGAAAGTTGAGGGGGTCAAAATATGATAAAAGGAAGCCTAAAGGCTTGCCAAATAAATAAGATAAAAGAAGGAGGCAAGTGGGCCAATCATAATTAGCCATTTAGCAATTATTAAAAGAAGAAAAGAAAAAGCGATGGACAAATGGCCCTAAGGCATTCATCCACCCCAAAAGTGGAACATAATTAGCCATATAGCATTTATTAAAAGAAGAAAAGAAAAAGAGATGGACAAATGGCCCTAAGGCATCCATCCACCCCAAAAGTGGATCATAATTAGCATTTATTAAAAGAAGAAGGCAAGTGGACCAATTAAAAGTGGCCATTTTTGCTATAAGGTGTACCAATTGGAAGTCAACATCTATTCACCACTTATGGCTGCCATTTGGATCAAAATAAGGTAAGGAAAGAAAGTATAAAAGCCCCCTCTTGCATGGTGAATTCGTCCAAACCATAAGAGAAGGAAGAAGGAGGTATTTTTCCTAAGTTTAAGGCTTTTGATTTAAAGAGTTTGGTGACAAACAAGATTATATGGAAATCAAGGAGACAAGGAAAGGAAGTGATATAGAATAAGGACTAAGGAAAAGCAAGGTTTGGTACTTTAACATAAAAGAAATTTTATTTTCTTACAAACTTTTGTTCATATGGTATATATATGCGTGTATATGGTATATATGTGAATACATATGATTCATATGTGAGTATATGTGGTATTTGTGTGAGGATATACTGTATATACATGGAGAATATGTGGTATATATATATGAAGTGAATGTGTATATATGAAATGTTATATATGCTCTACTCGGTAAATGAGTAAAACCGGTCTGGAATGGGGATTATATCGTGTGAGGTCAAGATCATGGCAACTAGTCGTGTGAGACCAAGACCATGGCAATTAGTCGTGTGAGGTCAAGACCACGCAGTTATATCGTGTGAGACCAAGACCATGGCAATTAGTCGTGTGAGGTCAAGACCACGCAGTTATATCGTGTGAGACCAAGACCATGGCAATTAGTAGTGTGAGGTCAAGACCACGCGTAATTCTATATGAGGCCTCATTTCGAGATCAGTGTATTCATAATTACCTTGTGGAGCGAAATGATAAAATGATTATATGACATGTATGGATTACTTTTACTGTGATATTATTTTTCAATATGACTCATTGCTTTTAAAAGTGCATTATGCTTTTATTATTTATTTTCCGTAATTAGTTAAAGTACCCACTAAGCAATGCTTAGCGAATTTAGTTTCTTCTAAACTCGTAGGTTATTAGCAAGGAGCCAATAGCGAGCAGAGGAGTCCTGCGATTTGTCAGTCATCAACAAGCTTAGGAGGTGCACTTCATTTTGTATTTTGGTATTAGAAACTGGCATGTACTTATTTGAACAATACAAAGAGATAACTTGATGTAGCATGTAAATCTAGTAATGTATAATAACTGTATGGTTTTTAATTGAGTTGGGTTGTGAATATAGAAGTGTGAATTCTTCTTGCAGGATTGTAGTTGAGGTTATAAGGGTGGATTATTGGGAGTGTGCTTGAGTTGAATTGTGAAACAAAATATGTTTCAAAAATAAGAAAAATCAGTTTTGTCGACACTTGGGACCACCAAATATAGGGGAAACTCTGGCAAAATTTTTTTTAAATCTGTACTTAAAATTGGCTAAGTAAAATATTAAGACACAACCACCATGAGATAACAGTCCATCTTGGTCTATAAACGTAGGCTAAGATGGGGTGTTACACTAATATATTTTAATTAGTCCAAAATAATTTTTGTGTTATCTTAATTAAATAATATTTGTTTCAGTATTTAGTTTTTATAATTAATAAAAAAATAAAAAATAATAATAATAAACAAATAAATAAAAATAAAAATCGGCGACAGAAAAATCGACGACGAAAAATTTTGTCGCCGAAAAGGTTGGATGAAATGGCCTTGGGCCATTTCGCCAGCAGGATTTTCCTGTGGGCAAAATGGCCCGCAGCCAATTTCGCTCCTACAGCCCGCAAGTTTCCACAGCAATCCTTGCAGTAGCTTTTTCGCCAGCAAAATTTTTCCGATGCAATTTTTTTCGAAACCAAATTCTATTTGGTTTAGGTTTCCTTTTCTTAATTAATGTTAGTTTCTATAAACAAGTTGAATTAATCATCAAAATTTTCTATAAATAAGACCAAAAAAACATCACAGAAAGAAAAAGAGATTTTTAGAGGAAAAAACTTTGGACCGAGGAATAAAGAAAAATTGGGAGATTAACGATCGGACTTTTGAGAGAAGCAAACAAGCAATTCAATCCATCAAAGGCATCCATCTTGCCTTTGTTCTTGTTCATCCAAGAAGCAATTTTTGGTGGAACTAACAAATGAAGAAATGAATATCTAATCTCTTTTTTTCCTTACAGTAGTTTCTATCATCCAATTGTTTCTTTTGATTCTAAAAAACCTTAATTCGTTTCTTTGTTTTCCAAAAATCTTAAAATTGTTATTTCTGTTTCTTCAAAATCTTAAAACCCTAACTTACTTTCCAACTTTTTAAAACCTTAAATCGTTTCATTAATTTACCAAAACCCTAATCTGCTTTCCAATTTTCCTTCTAAATTGAATCCTTTTCTTTCCAAAAAAACCCTAAAAAATATCTTTTCTGTTTCTATAAACCTTAAATCATTTTGTTTATTTCCAAAAGCTTTTAAAAACTCTAAACTGGTTTTCTTCTAATTCTTTTCCAAAATTCCAAATGTTTTGTTAAATATCCAAACTCAAACTCACTTTATAGTCTCTAAAAATCACATAAAGCCTCATAAAACTATAAATTGTTTTTCCAAATTCTAAAATCAAATACATTCTCCGAAACACTAAAAACCCTAATACAACTTCAAAACCAAGACAGTAACCCCAAACTAGCTAACCTTAAACCCTAGTTTTCTTAAACCCTAATTCCCTTAAAACCTTAAACCCTAATTTTTCTATATCCTAATCTTTTAAACCTTAAAACCTTATAAATCTAAATATTAAAATTCAATATAGTAAATCCAAAATAATAATCCAGTAACCGTAAATCATAAACCTAATGTTTTAATATCCAAACCCTAATTTCATGATTTTTCCCCTCAAACCCTAATTTGGTTAATCAAAGAACCTTATCAATCCCTTAAATCATAAAACCTTAATCCATTTTAATTCTCTTAAAACATACAGTAGCTTAAACCAATAAATTCTAAAACCCTAAACATTAAATAAAGAATCTTAAATAAAAACAGTAGCCTTAATTTGTATCTTTACTAGCTCTATTTATTTTTAGATTTGATTATGTAGTTCATTATATGCTTTGATTTATTTTATATGCTTTGAATTATTTAAGTTCAATGCTTGGTTTATTTAAATTATCATGGATGAATGTTTATTTTATATTTTTATTAATATCTTTGATGAATGATTCATTTATGATGAATGGTTATTTACTTTATCGATTTATTTTGATTTCCAAATATTGTAAGAGTTATGTTTCAACTTTGTGGGTACCTCATTAGTTAAATATCATGTAATTCAAATAAGCATTTATATTTTAAACCAATGTAAAGGGCATGTTTCTACCTTTCGGTGGGTGTCCTATTAGTTTAGACATGGATGATGTAAGGACATGTTTCCATCCTTGGATGCTTTGTTTGGACATTGCTTTGATTTTAATATAACGATGCTTTATTTCAATTGTTGCATGTAATATGGATAATATTGTTATACTTAAGAATTCTATAATATTAAGACCTGTAAAGGAGGCCGGTTCCAATTAACCGGGTGTTGTGGGGGTGCTGGGCCATTTCTCACCTTCCCCACACGTACCCAACTTTCCGAACCCATTAGGGTGTTGGGGATTCCTTAAGAATCGAGTCATCCACCCCTTTCTTTTTCTCGGCCCATCCGGACCTAGGTGCGTGTTCTCTAAGGCCCCGAGCCTAAACAGTGCCAATGTTGCAAGAACCATTCCACCGGGAGTGGGGGCAAAAATCCCCGCTCACAGTGGCCACTCCACTGGGGATAAGAGAAGTTGATTCCGTTGGTCTTTATATTATTCTATTCTTTCTTATAATGATATTATCCATTGCATCATATTAGTTTGCATCGTGTGCATGAGTTAGGATGCCCGTGTTGTGTTATGTAAGGGATACCATATTTTCACTCAAGGTATGGAGATCGAGCATGGCATAACCACTCAGAGCCTCGTACCATTTGATATATACTTGCTTTGGGAACCTAAGCCTTTTAACCTAAAGACTAAAGCTCATGTAATTGGCCTAGTTACTTTCCTTAGGTTTTACACAAAATGCATGTTGTTTGACTATGGTTAATTTATCTTGGCTTAAATCATGGCTTATTTGGTTTGCTCTTTTTCTAATATGACCCAAGTACATTTGCAAGCTCAAATAAATTTTTCTTTAAAATCCAAAAGACCAAAACTATTTTCAAAACTTTTTAAAATGGTCTTTGGACATAAAACTTTTCTAAAAACAAATCAAAAATTCTTTTGCTCATAACCCAAATACTAAGCCCAAAATCCATTTTTTCTAAAATATTTTTACAATGGGCTTAGAAACAAAATTATTTTTATCTAACCTTTTCTTACAAAGAGCCTGCAAATTATTTGGGTCAATTATGAAATACAAAAAAATCAATTGTGAGCCTAGTTTATACTAAGAATAATTTAATCCAATGAAGTACTTAAGGGAGACACCCTCTTTGATTGGGAAGTATGGTCAATGGTTGATATTACTAGAAGAATTTGAGATTGAATATGTAACCAGGAAAACAATCAAAGGTAGAGCAGTGGTAGAATTCCTGGCCCAACAACCATTACCAGATAGCAAAGAGGTAGTCTTAGAATTTCCGGATGAACATTTAGAGGCAATTGAAGTACAAAGGTGGAAAATATATTTTGATGGAGCAGTAAATAGGAAAGGAGCAGGTTTGGGAGTTATACTAGAATCGCCCGAAGGGGAACTTATCACTTTAGCCAAAAAGTTGAAATTTAGAGCAACCAATAATATGGTGGAATACGAAGCTTGTATTTTCGGTTTGGAAACCCTAATGATTATGGAGGTGGAAAAGGTGGTCGTTTTTGGCGATTCATTACTAGTAGTATCTCAAGTAAATGGAGAGTGGGAGCTGAAAGAAGAAAAAGTAAAACCATACTACTATTACTTGACCATGATGAAGAAGAACTTTAAAGAATGTAGGTTTATACACCTATCAAGAGAAGAAAATCAGATGGCTGATGCCCTAGCCACATTGGCTTCGGTATGGGAAAACCCTGTCAGCTTATTCCTTAAGCCTCTGATCTTGACCAGTTCATCAACTCCTTGCTATGAATATGAAACAATCATGGAAACTGATACAGACCATGATGTGTGGTATGATACTACAAGGCGATTTTTGGAGGAAAGAGAATACCCGCTGGGGGCAACAAAGAAAGAAAGAAGAGCCATAAGGCGGTGGTCATTGCAATACATCACATTCCATGGAGATTTATATCGAAGATGGCCTGATGGGGGTGCATTTGAGATGTTTAAGGAAGCTTGAAGTGAAGCGCATCATGGAAGAAATACATGCGGAAAGTTGCAGTCCACACATGAGTGGTTTGGCCCTAGTTAAGAAGATTATTCGACAAGGTTACTACTGGTTGACCATGGAGAGAGATTGCATTGAGTTCGTAAAGAAGTGCCAATAATGTCAGATGTATGGTAACTTGAATCACATGCCTCCTAAAGAATTGCATTCTATGTCTTCACCCTGGCCCTTTGCCACCTGGGGTATCGACATTATAAGAGAGATACATCCGACAACTTCAAATGGTCACCGTTTCATTGTGGTAGCAGTGGATTATTTTTCAAAATGGGTCGAAGCCAAATCCTTCAACAAAATGGGTGCAAGCCAAATGGCTAGATTTATTGAAAAGAACCTCATCTACAGATACGGGGTCCCACACAGTGTGATATCAGACAATGGGGTACAATTTCAAGGAGCAATTAAGGATTTATTCTTGAAGTACCAAATCCATCATCACCGATCCTCTCCTTATAGACCAAAGGCTAATGGTGTGGTAGAAGCAACAAATAAGACAATTAAGCAAATTTTGTCCAAGATGACCAAGACTTACAGGGATTTGTCAGAGATGCTTCCCTTTGTACTATGGGGATATAGGACAAGTGTGTGAACACCTACTGGAATGACACTGTTATCTTTGGTTTATGGGATGGAAGCAGTATTGCCAATTGAAATTGAGATCAAGTCGTTAAGAGTGGTCTTGGAAGCTGAACTGCCTGAAACGAAATGGGTAGTGAGCAGATACACGCAGTTAACTTTACTAGAAGAGAGAAGGTTAAAGGCACTGTATCATCACCAACTGTATCAAAAGAAGATAGCTAGGGCCTACAATAGAAGGGTTAAAATAAAAAAACTCAGAGTCAGGGATTTGGTGTTGAAGCAATGTAAGCCTAATGTATCTGATCCAAGAGGGAAGTTTAGGCCTAGCTGGGAAGGGCCATATGTCGTGAAACAAATCATGAACAAAGGTGCAGTGAAGTTATCAGACATGGACAGGAACGAGTTTAGTGAGCCAGTGAACATTGACAGGTTGAAGAGTTATGTATGATATATAAAAAAAGAGCTCGCTAGGTTGAAAACCCAAAAAGGGCGGCCTAGGCAAAAGTTAGAGCAATCCGCTAGTCCCGAAAACAGGAAAGGGCGGGCTAGGCAACAATTAGGGCTAAATGAGAGAAAATCGTCAACTAGAAAATCTGAAAGGGCTAGTTGGCAACAGAAGTGATCTTATGTATGCTAGCTTTATGTTTGGTTGTTCCCCAATTTAATAAAATAGAATTAATGTTAAAATTGTTCTAGGTGCACTATTATAAATATTTGACCAGATATGGATGAAATAAATAAACACAATAGCAAAAGGTGATGACAAATTTTAAATGGAAAAGAAGCATCTTTTATTGCTTTAATTATTTTTCATCCTAACAATACACTTTCTGAATTGACAAATGTAAAATCTATTGTAGTCGATAAATGTAACGTGTAGGCCAACTTTGCCTCAGCCGATCCAAGTAGGCTTCAGTCAAGCAAGGCATGTCTAAATCGGGAGTAAAGTCAGAATCGCGAGGTTTATTTGACGAAGAGCAGCAAGGGGAACATACATCAAGTATGTCCGCATGCTGATACGAGGAATCTTCCACCAAGGTACCAACCAACGGATGTTGACTTTAGTGCATGAGTAGATCCAGTCAACCTAGTCAGCATATGAAGAAGCAGAATGGCATAGTTTCCTAGCAGAATGATGACGTGGCAGATATCTAGCAAAATCCATGGATGGAGTATCAAGCAGACAAAGACGCTTCTGAAGCCAAATCTGTGAGGGAAATTAAATAAATATAAAAAAAAGAAAAAGAGAAGGTCCGCTAAGTTGAAAACCCGTAAGGGCAGCTTAGGTAAAAATTAGGACAGCTCGCTAGCTCTGAAAACCCACATGGGCAGACTAAAGTAGAGCAATATAAAAATATATAATAAAAAAAAGGGTCCGCAAAGTTGAAAACTCACAAGGGCAGCTTAGGCAAAAATTAGGATAGCTCGCTAGTTCCGAAAACCCACATGGGCGGACTAGGCAAAAATTAGAGCAATAAAGAAAAGAAGAAAAAAGAAAACCTAAATTGAAAACCCAAAAGGGCAGTTTAGGTAATTACTTGAAGTAGCAATGGACTCCCGATCTATCTCTTTGACAATCCTGATTTAAGTCGGTCTAATCCAACTAAAGTCTCGGCTAAGATCACAGGTACCGGCGACAAGCCTCCTTCTATTTGGTCCATAATATCCAATACCCGTGGATCAATACCGCCGTTAGAAGAAACAACCAAGAATTGGCCAAGCAAGCAAAGACAAAGCATGCGTCCCCATGCCTTAGTAGGAGCCAAATGAGAGACAAAAATCAATCAAGGGAGCAAGCAGAATTTTTTCACCTCTCATCAACTGAAGAACTTCGGGTTTTGGAATTTGAAATAACATCTGCATCTTCTGTTGAGTTTTGGAAATCAATGTGGGTAACGCCATTTGTTGATTATTTGGATATCCAAGGATGGCCTCAAATTCTTCAATCAAAGGACATATTTCAAAGCCATTAATTTTAAATGTCCTAGAATCCCCATTCCAAAAGGACGCCATGGCATGCAAGAAGGAGTGGTCCAATTTAACATTTTGAAAACACTTTAAAACATCAAGTTTTGATCACGAAGTTTGCTTCCAGTGAATGGCATCCATATTCTTAAATAGAATTTTTATCTTCTTTAAATGAAGTTCGGTCATGGTGGATGAATGAAGAAAAATGAAAATTGTTAAAGGAGTTTTTACGTTGAAATGGAAAGTATTTTGGCTTCTGTATGAAATTAGGCATAAAAGGTGATTTATATAGAGGAAACAAGCTTTTCCAAAATTGATAAGGAAAAGGTGATGGGAAAAGGGGAGAGACCGTGTGGAATAAGGAAAAGAATTAGCAACGAATTTATTTTACCGTGTTGCATTTGGCTTTTGTGGTGATGCTGTGTAATGTGTATATATGAAAAAGAAAGTGTAATAATTGTGGTGCAGTAATAAAAAATAAATAAAAATAAATAAAAAAAGTTAAAAAGTTAGTTACAGTAAAGGCAGAAATTATGTCTTATTATTTTTATGCTTATTGTACAATGTTCATATAATTGATACAATTTATACATTACTAAGAAGGTGGTGGTAGGTCATCAAATAAAGCTCCAAAAAAATCATCGCCTGTTGGAGGAGGGGGCAAATCACTAGTCCCGAGTCCGTCAGAAGTGGGAGCACCAAAATCCCTATTACCTTGGAGTTTCGATCTGTCATGGTCTTCATTAGAAGTGAACAAAAGGATCTCATGGTCATCAGTTTGGGGGCCTCTTGATGAAGAAGTGCCAGGATCCCTCATCCCTTGAAATCGGAAGTCTCAAAAATTTTGTTCTGATTGATGATATAAATTTTCAAAATGAGAAGCCTGCTGATGACTTGCGGCCAACTCTTCTTGAAGTTTCTTATTTTATTCTTCAAGCATCCACTGTGAGCCAGAAAGGAAAGAGGTAAGAACATACATAACCATGCATACATATAGCATAAATTACCATGGAACAAGAAAACTCACTATGTAATTCATATCAATGCCCTGCGGATGAGATGGCATATCTGGCGGGCTAGAATGTGCAAACGAAGGGGCAGTAAAAGGAGGTCCAGTCTCATGATCAAATGAGCCAACAGCCTACAACAATCATTAAAAAGTCAAAAAAGAAAGAAGCAGTTGCAAGGAAAAAATGGTAAAGTTTTACCTGAGAAGTACTAGCCCCGAGATGTGGAACGAACTCTCCTGTATCTCCATGATGTTCCTCTTCATCTCTACCCTCATTTTCTTTGGGAATTTCCTGTACACCAACAGGAGATACATCAAAGTTCAAGAGCCTTCTTTGAATAAAATGGGTATAAAATGCACCTGGTAGATGGAGAAATGTCTCAACACCATAACCGTACCGAGCCAACCACCATGCATCCTCCAGCATTGATATAATATTTAAAGTATATTTTGGACAATGCATCGGGACCCTCTGCTCCTCTAGACCAAGAAACCACTCATAAACTCTCTCTCCGAGAAACCAACTGCTGGACACTAGGCCAGTGATGACTCGGCGAGTATGTTGGAAAGATAGCGCAGCCTTCATGAAGGGAGACCAGTTTGTCCGCTCTTCTGGGTTCCACTAGGCCAAATTCACCTGCAAAATAACATAAGGTAAGTAAACTTTCACATAAAATTTAAAGCATACTAATGTTATTTTACCTGGTCCCAGGTTAAGCGGCTCAACACGAAGCGTTAGGTATGCACATGGTGAGAGCCGAGAACTTCCACGCAATTTGACAACTAGAAATTTAATCTCGGATACCCAATTTCTCTCAGGAAATACCAGGTACCCTCACGAGGTTGTGTTCATATGCTCATGCCTACAACAATAATAGAGATCAAATTCATGCAAGAAAAGAGTGGAATTGACATTGGTAGAAGAAGAGTACCTCGACAACCGCCATCAAGCCGACAAAAGACTTCTTATTTCGGCAAATTTTATCAAGACCACGGTAAAGACAGGCGAGACCAGCTTCACCCCAGCCATAAGATGGTACCGTTCTGAAATAAGAAAGGGCCCTTAACACTGACAAATGGATGGAGAATTCAGTGCTGCCTAAGATGGTCGACCAAAGCAAATATAACAAAAATCCTTGAGCATACTATTGGGCAGTGTCTCTGTGAACCTGTCCTTTGTAGTTCATCCAACAGCTACGAATTGGTTCAATTTTTATCTTAAAAGGCCCCCGATATGATGGTTCCATACCAATTAATTGCTAAATTTCTTCAAATGTCAAAATATTGTTGGTTAGAGGAACCAGAACACCATCATACCGAAGGCCGGTTATAGCAGCAAAATCGATCGGACCAATTGTCATCTCTCCAATGGGCAAGTGAAAAGTATGAGTTGTGTCCAATCATCATTCTGCAAGTGCCTGGACTACGCTCCAGTCTATCAGATACTCCTCTGATGTCAATTGTAAGATGAAGCTCTCGAAGCCACAATCTCGGATAATCTGCCTTACCCGAGAAGGCACTACATCATACCATTGTCAGGCTTTGTAGATACACCCTCCGGCCCGAACAACGCAACGATCACGCTAACACGGAGCCAGGTAAGTTAATACCAGGTAACTACATATTATCCTATCTGCTTGAATTAATTTATTTTTTCCTAAATTTTCTAAAAAATAAAAATATAATAATAAAAATAAAAAATAAAGACAAGCATAAAAATATAAAAAAATATAAAAAATATAAAAAATAAATAAAAAAAAGAGAAGAAGAAAAACTTACCGTGCTCTTTTGGTTTGAAAAACGATGAAGCAGTATCCCGGCTAGTAGATCTATATTTCAATCTTCATGATGCCGAATAAACTCTAATAACTCAGCATTAGAATGAGTTTCTGACATTGAAGCATGCATTTTTTTCAAAACTATATGCTAAATTTGAAAGAATTTGAGAGAATTATAGAAATTAAGGATTTTACTGTGAATGAAATGAAGGAATTCGTTCGTTTTTATAGAGAAACGGCAAGAAAAAACAAAATTCAAAAGTAAGTTTACTGTTCATGAATAGTAAATTTTACTATTGATGAATAGTAAATGTTACTATTTATAAATAGTAAATTACTATTTATGAATAGTAAATTACTATTTATAAATAGTAAATTACTATTTACAATAGTAAAATACTATTTACTACTATTTACGAATAAGAAGTTACTATTTACGAATAGTAAATAGTGCATAAACAGTAACTGCACAGTAAATTCAATCTTTCAATTTAATCATTCAAATACTTGCGTGTATATAAATATTTTTACACGCAGGGGGCAACAAGAAGACGTGCATACAAATTAGCCAAACTTTTTTAAACCAAAAAATTATTTTTTGCAGATAATTAAATCTTTATTAGCTTGGGTCCAGAACCCAAATTATTCTTAGGTCTAGAACCTAGAATCTCTTATAAGTCCAGAACTTAGCTCGGGTCCAGAACCCAAATTATCTATAGGTCCACAACCTAGAATCTCTTCTAAGTCCAGAACTTATCTCGGGTCCAGAACCCAGATTAACCTTAGGTCCAGAACCTAGAATCTCTTCTAAGTCCAGAACTTAGCTCGGGTCCAGAACCCAAATTAACCTTAAGTCAAAAACCTAGAATTTCTTCTAAGTCCAGAACTTAGCTCGGGTCTAGAACCTAAATTTTTCTTAGGTCCAGAACCTAGAATCTTTTCTAAGTCCAGAACTTAGCTCGGGTCTAGAACCCAAATTATCCTTAGGTCCAGAATATAGAATCTCTTCTAAGTCCAGAACTTAGTTTGGGTTCAGAACCTAAAATTACCCTTACGTCCAGAACCTAAAATTATCCTTGAGTACAGAATTCGAATTGGGTCCAGAATCCAAAACCTCAACCATCTCAAAAATTAAGTCTTATTGCTTTTCACTCTCTTTTACTAAAATCTCAGATCGTTCAAGCAGGGGGCAAACTGTAGACCCTTAATTTTTGACCCAGTCCGGTCCAATATATTTTAATTAGTCCAAAATAATTTTTGTGTTATCTAATATATTTTAATTAGCCCAAAATAATTTTTGTGTTATCTTAATTAAATAATATTTATTTTAGTATTTAGTTTTTATAATTAATAAAAAATAAACAAATAATAAAAGGTTGGACGAAATGGCCTTGGGCCATTTCCCTTGCAGGATTTTTCTGCAGGCGAAATGGCTCGCAGACAATTTTGCTCCCACAGCCCGCAAGTTTCCACGGCAATCCTCGCAGTAGCTTTTTCGCCAGTGAAATTTTTTAGAGGAAAAAACAACACAGAAAGAAAAAGAGATTTTTAGAGGAAAAAACTTTGGACAGAGGAATCAAGAAAAATTGGGAGATTAATGATCGGACTTTTGAGAGAAGCAAACAAGCAATTCAATCCATCAAAGGCAACCATCTTGCCATTGTTCTTGTTCATCCAAGAAGCAATTTTTGGTGGAACCAACACACGAAGGTATGAATATCTAATCTCTTTTTTTCCTTACATTAGTTTCAATCATCCAATTGTTTCTTTTGATTCTAAAAAACCTTAATTCGTTTCTTTGTTTTCCAAAAATCTTAAAATTGTTATTTCTGTTTCTTCAAAATCTTAAAACCCTAATTTACTTTCCAACTTTTCAAAACCTTAAATCGTTCCATTAATTTACCAAAACCCTAATCTGCTTTCCAATTTTCCAAACTCTAAATTGAATCCTTTTCTTTCCAAAAAACCCTAAAAAATATCTTTTCTGTTTCTATAAATCTTAAATCGTTTTGTTTATTTCCAAAAGCTTTTAAAAACTCTAAACTGGTTTTCTTCTAATTCTTTTCCAAAATTCCAAATGTTTTGTTAAATATCCAAACTCAAACTCACTTTATAGTCTCTAAAAATCACATAAAGCCTCATAAAACTATAAATTATTTTTCCAAATTCTAAAATCAAATACATTCTCTGAAACACTAAAAACCCTAATTCAACTTTAAAACTAAGACAGTAACCCCAAACTAGCTAACCTTAAACCCTAGTTTTCTTAAACCCTAATTCCCTTAAAACCTTAAACCCTAATTTTTCTATATCCTAATCTTTAAAACCTTAAAACCTTATAAATCTAAATATTAAAATTCAATATAGTAAATCCAAAATAATAATCCAGTAACCGTAAATCATAAACCTAATGTTTTAATATCCAAACCCTAATTTCATGATTTTTCCCCTAAAACCCTAATTTGGTTAATCAAAGAACCTTATCAATCCCTTAAATCATAAAACCTTAATCCATTTTAATTCCCTTAAAACTTACAGTAGCTTAAACCAATAAATTCTAAAACCCTAAACATTAAATAAAGAATCTTAAATAAAAACAGTAGCCTTAATTTGTATCTTTACTTGCTTTATTTATTTTTAGATTTGATTATATAGTTCATTATATGCTTTGATTTATTTTATATGCTTTGATTTATTTAAGTTCAATGATTGGTTTATTTAAATTATCATGGATGAATGTTTATTTTATATTTTGATTAATATCTTTGATGAATGATTTATTTATGATGAATGGTTATTTACTTTATCGATTTATTTTGATTTCCAAATGTTGTAAGAGGTATGTTTCCACTTTGTGGGTGCCTCATTAGTTAAATATCATGTAATTCAAATAAGCTTTTATATTTTAAACCAATGTAAAGGATCGGTGGGTGTCCTATTAGTTTAGACATGGATGATGTAAGGACATGTTTCCATCCTTGGATGGGTGTCCATTTATTTGCTTTGATTTTAATATAACGAAGCTTTATTTCAATTGTTGCATGTAATATGGATAATATTGTTATACTTAGGAATTCTATAATATTAAGACCTATAAAGGAGGCTGGTTCCAATGAATCGGGCGTTGTGGTGGTGCTAGGCCATTTCTCATCTTCCCCACATGTACCCAACTTTCTGAACCCATTAGGGGGTTGGGGATTCCTTAGGAATCAAGTCATCCACCCCTTTCTTTTTCCCAGCCCGTCCAAGTGGTGACTCCATTTTCTCCGGACCTAGGTCCGTGTTCTCTAAAGCCCCAAGCCTAAACAGTGCCGAAGTTGCAAGAACCATTCCACCGAAAGTTAGGGCAAAAATCCCCGCTCACATAATGGCTAAAGTAATCCCGAAGGAGCTTGGTGCTCAGCCTTCACTCTCTGACAAGTGAGACATCTGGATACAAACTCTGCTATGTCCCTCTTCATACTTGACCACCAATAATATGGCTTCAAATCCTGATACATATTGGTACTCCCAGGGTGCATAGCAGAAGCTGACTAATGTGCTTCCTCCAAAATTACCTTTTTCAGTCTTGCATCATCAGGAACACACAACCTACCTCTGTACCACAAACTATCATCACTTCTCACATGAAAGTCTCGACTCTCCCCCTTTTGGCAATCCAATACGGCTTTTTGGATTTTTTTCATCTGCCAACTAAGTCTCCCTAATCTGATCCAATAACACCGGCCTCACTTGCAATTGAGCCATCAATGCACCATCATCACAAAACTCAAATATGGCATGCAACGCTCTTAACTCAACAAGCAACAAGAGCGAATAAGCAGTCAAACATGCCAAAGACTTCCGACACAAGGCATCTACAACAACATTTGCCTTACTAGGATGATAATCAATTAAACAATCATAGTCTTTAATCAATTCTAACCATCATCTCTGCCGAAGATTCAACTCTCTCTGAACACCCAGGTATTTCAAACTCTTGTGATTCGTAAAAATGAAATATTTCTCCCCATACAAGTAATGTCACCAAATCTTCAAAGCAAAAACTATAGCTGCTAACTCCAAATCATGCGTCAGGTAATTCAATTCATGCGGCTTCAACTTTTGAGAGGCATAAGCAATGACTCTACCATCCTGCATCAAAACACAACCTAAACTACTATGTGAAGCATTAATATAAATCACATATGGTTTACCTTCCACAGGCAGAGTAAGGACAAGAGCCTGCGTCAACATCTCCTTCAGCTGCTCAAAGCTCGACTGACACCGATCTGTCCACACAAATCTAACTCCCTTCCAAAGTAATTTGGTGAGTGGAGTAGCTATCATAGAAAAACCTTTCACAAACCATCGATAGGAGCCTGCCAAACCCAGAAAACTTCTAACCTCTATCATAGTCTTTGGTGGACTACAATTCAAAATAGCCTCAACTTTACTTGGATCAACTCTAATACCCTGTGCTGAAACCACATGACCAAGAAAAGTCACTTGATCAAGCCAAAACTCACATTTAGACAACTTAATATACAATTGTTTATCTCTCAAAGTCTGCAATACAATCGGCAAATGCTTGTCATGATCCTCCTCATTACGTGAATACACCAAAATTTCATTGACGAAGACCACCACAATCTAAATAGGGTCTGAACACCCTGTTCATCAAATCCATAAATGCTACTGGTGAATTCGTCAACCCAAAAGGCATCACCAAGAACACATAATGCCCATACCTCATACGGAAAGCTGTCTTAGTTACATCTTCATCTCTAACTATCAACTGATGGTACCCTGATCTCAAATCAATCTTAGAAAATACTGCTGCTCCTCTCAACTGATCAAAGAGATCATGTATCCGAGGCAAAGAATACTTGTTCTTGATGGTCACTTTATTCAACTGCTAATAATCAATGCACAATCTTAAGGTACCATCCTTCTTCTTTACAATCAAAATAGGTGCTCCCCACGGGGACACACTAGGGCGGACCCTTTATCCAGCAACTCCTGCAACTGCACCATCAACTCTCTCAATTCAGCAGGTGCCATACGATAAGGAGTAATAGAGATGGGAGTGGTACTAGGCAAAAAATCGATACCGAACTCAACCTCTCTCTCAGGGGGCATCCATGGCAACTCCTCAGGACAAACATCAGGAAACTCAGCAACTGTAGGTATACTATCAAGTTGGGAACCTACTACTCTGGTATCTACAACATGAGCAAGATAAGCTTCACATCCTTTTCGAATCATCCTCCTAGCTGAAACAGCTGAAACAAACATGGATGAAAGATGTCTCTGCTCACTAGATACCATCACATTCCTACCATCACAGGTTCTCAGGGTAACACACTTTTGCTGACAATCTACCACAGTCCCATGCTTAGATAACCAATCCATGCCTAAATTAAATCATACTCCTTGAAAGGCATCTCAATCAAATCACCTAGGAACTCCTTATCCTGAACCACAATCAGACTATTACGGTGCACCTTGCTAACTACAATACTATGCCCTAAAGGATTTTTCACCAAAACATCAAATCCAAGGGACTCAGAATGCAAATCAGTTACAGGCAAGATGGATGTACTAATGTATGAATAAGTCGATCCAGGGTCAATCAAAGCAAGAACTGAAGTACGAAATAAAGAAAAAGTACTAGCAATAATAGCTGAAGCATCCGACTATCTCTGCATCACATAAACCCACTGTGATGGTCCTGCCTCATCTAGTCTACTACCTGTTTTGTTAGTTTTTGTTATAGATTTGTGTCTTGTTTATTATAATAATTATTGTTTTATTTAGGTATTTTGTTAGTTTAAATCGGTTTATTTAGTGTTTTTGTTAATTTTGTAGTTTTAGTTTATTTCAGTGTTTATGTCGTTTTTGATCTAGTTTTTAGTATGGTGTTTATGTTTTGTTGGTTATTGTTTATTTACTTTTTGTTTAAAGTTTGTTTGAGTTTTGTTTTAGGTTAAAAAAGCCAAGGAACCAAGACTGAAGGAAAAATGGACAGTAGCTGACACAGGCAGAGGACACGGCCAAGTCACTGGCCGTGTCCCATATCAAGCTGAAAAGAAGCCACAAGACACAGTGATGGACACAGGCAAGGGACACGGCCAAGTCAGTGGCCGTGTCCCTCCAAAGATGCTCCAACACGGCCAAGTCACTCCAACTTGGCCGTGTCTCACCTAGTTCCAAAGGAAAAGAAGAAGAAATCATCACAGTAGGCGACACATGCAAGCGACATGGCCATGTCACTGGCCATGTCTCTCCAAAATGAAGCAACACGGCCAAGTCACCTCAAACATGGCCATGTCCCTCCAAATATACTCAAACACGGCCAAGTCACCATCAACTTGGCCGTGTCTCACCTAGTTCCAAAGGAAAAGAAGAAGAAATCATCACAGTAGGCGACACATGCAAGCGACATGGCCATGTCACTGGCCATGTCTCTCCAAAATGAAGCAACACGGCCAAGTCACCTCAAACATGGCCATGTCCCTCCAATTATGCTCAAAAACGGCCAAGTCACCATCAACTTGGCCGTGTCTCACCTAAATCCAAAGCAAAGAAGAGCAATTCTCACAGTAGGTGACACATGCAAGCGACATGGCCAAGTCACTGGCCATGTCCCTCCAAAATGGTCCAACTTGGCCGTGTCACCATCAACTTGGCCGTGTCTCTCCCTCAAATTCACCTCCAACATGGCCAAGTTCACTCTAACTTGGCCGTGTCACTCAAGGATCAATAAAGACATGCGGAGGTTTCGTATAAATATGGAAATTAGGGTTTTTCATAAAACTGTTGATGATTTGGAGCAGATTTTGAGCCGTTAGAGATTAGAGCTAGGGTTTTACATTTATTTTCTTAATTTTGATTTCACTTTTGAATACTTTAGCTTAGATTAGATTGTTCTAGCCATTGTTTCATCCTTCTTGCAAGATTCGAACAAGAGATTATTCAGAAGCTTCAAGGAGTTGTAACTTGGTTTTGTTCTTGAACTTATTCACTTTATTTTTATTGAATGGATATTATCATGTCTATTTCGGTTTCTTTGAACATTAACGAGATGAATATGTTTGATTGCATTATGAACTAATTTGATCTAGTCTAGGGTTTGTATGGATTTACTATGATTGTATGAATTGGTTATTCTCTTAACTAATGATTTCTTTAGCCTTTATTGAATGAAATATTGTTAACATATAATTGATTGGCCACCAATTGTGTGTTTTAGGTATTAGATGATGAATTGAGAGATGAAGTCTAATGCTGGAATAATTCAATTAAGGACTTAGGTGAATTAGAAATATAACCTATTAAAAAGATTGTTTCAATTATAACAAGATTAGTTGTAAGAGGTTTGAATGCGAGAGCTTATTTCCTTGACTCAATTAATTAAGTTGTTTAGATTTAATCTTAGAAATTAAATTAGTTCAGTGGAATAACCGTTCATGCAAATAAGTAGTAGAGAAGTGCAAACCCTAGACCCTTTTATCAAGTGAATCAAAACATCAGCTTTTGTTTATTTTTATCATTTTCAACTTAAATCAATCTTTTTCATTACTTTGCAATTTAAATTTCTTTACTACTTGTTACTTTTAATTTGATAATCAATTACCCACTTTGGCTTCCTTGTGAGATGACCTTGGGGCGATCACCTTTGCTACAGCTACCTCGTATACTTGAGAGTGACGCTTTGTGGTAGAGTTAATTTGAGCGCAACACTACCTGTTGTAGAACCTCCTCTCTGACCAGACCATGTCCGACCTCCTTTGCTAGAACCTCTGCCACCACAACCCCCTCTAACATTGGGTCAAGAAACTACAGTATATGTCTGTCTATCCTCTGGTGGCTCTGGGCAATCTCTGATAAAATTATCTAGTGACCCACATTTATAACACACTCCTGAAGTACCTCTCCACCAACAAAAACCTCTGTGTGCTTTACCACAATGAATACAAGTAGGTGGAGCAAACCACTGAACTACTGGAGTCGGTGCACTAGCCACAGAAACTGTAAGTCTCGATCTCTGCCTCTGCTACTGTACTGAACTACCAGACTACCTCTGGCTCCTACTAAACCTCAAAAAACATCCCTTTCAACCTCTCTTCACAGATGAAGATCCTGCCTCACTCTGAGGTCTCCTAGCTTTGGTCTCCTCATCTCTAGCAGCTGCTGCAAGACCCTGTGCTCTCTCAACACTCCTGGCAGCTGCAACCAACTGGGAAAAATCCTGATATTGGGAACCTGCGATAATGCACATAATAGAGGGTCTCAACCCCTCCTCAGACCAGTCAATCTCATCAGAAATAATCCCGACAGCATACTAACTCAACCGGGTAAACTCTATCTCATACTTCGACACAACCTTGGTATCCTGCTTCAAACTCAAAAACTCTATCTTCTTCACATCTTTATACTCCCTCGGAGTATACTTCTACTCAAACTCTTGCAGAAAATCATCATAGGTCAAGATTGGTGGATCATTCATGGCATGTGGAATCGTCTTCCACCAGTCATATTCATCCCTCTGCAAAAGAGATCTAGCATAATCAAACTTTTCTTCTGGAGTAGCCTGCAGCTGGATGAACACTCTTTGGACTCTATCTAGCAACTGGTCAGCTACAGCATGGTCTATAGTACTAATAAATTCCTCAGCTCCAAACTTCCTCAACTTATCAAATCACCTCATTGGTAATTACGGCTGCGGCTGCGGTGGTGGCGGCTGCTGAATTGGAGCCTGCCTCAACAACTCCACTATATGTTGTACCCAACCCTGTAGAATCTCATCAACTGCTGGTCTCTCTAGCATAAGAGTAGGTGCCCCTCCAGCCATCTCAACTCTAGCTCCATCTCTACTCTCAACAGGAGCCACACTCTCTGCACTACCCTCAGCAGACTGACGAGTCTGAGACGCCATAACTATCTGATACCAAAACAAATGTAACACCCTTATACCCAATATAAGTACACTACATATACCCGCTATATGCAATATACGTATAGAGGATACAAGAATGTCATAGCCTTTTTAAACAATCAAATCATCATTTATAAAATCTGTATAATCTTAAAACATTCAACTGATATCATATAAATAGTAAATGAAACAATACTTGTTAAAATACATATATATTACTTCATTACCAAAGATTAATCCAAAACATTTTTGATAGTTTACAGAATATAAATATTTATATACTTCAAAACATATTATAATATACATGAAATCAATATGTACAGAAATATAAAATATATACATGCTGGCAATTTGTCTCTGATCTTGATGTCCAACAATCAACACTGCTCTTAAAATCTCAAGCCTAGACTCGACTTAGTCTAGATGAACTCTTCGGCTCAACCGGATCTACCCTGTCACCTGCGTGATGAATCACAATCGCGCTAAGCCAAAGCTTAGTGGTACAAACTTTGATATCAATATAGTTCAAATACAATGCCAATGCACAATACATAAGGATATCATATCTCGTAACATTATATCTCATTATATTGCTCAATTGTTCCACAGTTCACAATTCACATTAAAGCAAAGACAAGCATGGGCCCAAAAAGTATCTAATATGCTATTCAAATTCCAGAGTTACTGCTTTGGTCTATATTGACACCTTGTGTCTAGCCCCATAGGCAATATATCCACGGATTAATACAACTAGGTCTGAGTTTACAACCCAATCATTTTTTATTTTAATTTTTTTAATTTTTATTTGTTTATTTTTATTTTTTATTAATAAAAATTAGATACTAAAGCAAAAATTATTTAATTAAGATAACAAAAATTATTTTGGACCAATTAAAATATATTGGACAACACCAAAATTATTTTGGACTAAATAAAATATATTGGGCCGGATTGGGTCAAAAATTAAGAGTCTACAGTTTACCCCCTGCTTGAATGATCTCAAACTTTAGTGAAAGAGAGTGAAAAGCAATAAGACTTAATTTTTGAGATAGTTGAGGTTTTGGGTTCTGGACCCGGTTCGAGTTCTGGACCCAAGGATAATTCTAGGTTCTGGACCTAAGAAAAATTTGGGTTCTGGACCCGATCTAAGTTTTTGGACTTAGAAATAAATTCTAAATTCTGGACCTAAGAGTAATTTGGGTTCTGGACCCGAGCTAAGTTCTGGACTTAGAATAGATTCTAGATTCTGGACCTAAGCAAAATTTGGGTTCTGGACTCTAGCTAATAATTTTTTATTTCAAAAAGTTTGGCTAATTTTTATGCATACGTCTTCTTCTTGCCCCATGCGTGTAAAAATATTTATATACACGCAATTATTTGAATGATTAAAGTGAATAATTGAATTTACTATTTATTTACTGTGTAGTCACTGTTCATACACTATTTACTATTCATAAATAGTAATTTTACTATTTTTAAATAGTAATAAATAGTATTTACTATTGATAATATTAATTTTACTATTCTTCAATAGTAATACTATTTATGAATAGTAAAATATACTATTCATCAATAGTATACTATTTATAAATAGTAAAATTTACTATTTATGAACAGTTTTGAATTTTGTTTTTTTGCTTGCCGTTACTCTATAAAAACCCACGATTTCTTCAATTTTATTCACAGCAAAACTTTCAAATTCTATAATCCTCTCAAATTTCTTTCAATTTTAGCACATATTTTCAAAAAAAATGCATGCTTCAAGGTCAGGGACTCATTCTAATGCCGAATTATTGGAGTTTATTCGGCATCATGAAGATGAAAATATAAATATGCTAGCCGGGATGCCGCTTTACCGTAGTTCCAACGAAAAGAGCGCTGTAATTATTTTTCTTTCCTTTTCTCTTAATTTTTTGCCTTTCTGTTTGGTTTTTTTATTATTAATTATTATTATTCTTTATTATTTTTTATTTATGATTATTTTTTATTTTTGGTTTGATTTTTTTAATTAATTATTGTGTTTGCCTTTATTATTATTATTATTTATTTATTTTGTATTATTATTTTTTAGAAAATTTAGGAAAAATATATTAATTTAAGTAGATAGGATAATATGTACTTACCTGGTATTAACTTACCTGGCTCTGTGTTAGCATGATCGATGCATTGTTAGGGCTGGAGGGTGTATTTGCAAAGCCCGACAATGGTACGATGTAGTGCCTTCTCGAGCAAGGCAGATTATCCGAGATTGCGGCTTTGAGCAGTTCATCTTACAATTGCCATCCGAGGAATACCACATAGACCATAGTTTAGTCCAGGTGCTTGCAGAGCGATGGTTGGACACAACCCACACTTTTCACTTACCCATTGGAGAAATGACAATTAGTCCGTTCGATTTTACTGCTATAACCGGCCTTCAATATGATGGTGTTCCAATTCCTCTGACCAATGATATTTTAACATTTGAAGAAATTCAGGAATTAATTGGTATGGAACCATCATATAAAGAGCCTTTTAAGATAAAAATCGAGCCAATCCATAGTTATTGGCTGAACTACGAAGGACGGGTTGGCAGAGACACGGCTGAACAGTATGCTCGAGGATTTTTATTATATCTGCTTGGGTCGACCATCTTAGGCAGCACTGAATCCTCCATCCACTTGTTGGTGTTGAGTGCCCTTTCTTAGTTCAGAATGGTATCATCTTCTGGCTGGGGTGAAGCTGGTCTCGTGTGTCTTTACCATGGTCTGGATAAACTTTGCCGAAACAAGAAGTCTTTTGTCGGCTTGATGGCGGTTGTTGAGGTATTCTTCTTCTACCAATGTCAATTCCAATCTTTTCTTGCATGAATTTGATCTTTACTATTATTGTAGGTATGGGCATATGAACACAACCTCATGAGGGTACCCAGTATTTTTTGAGATAGGGTCGGGTATCCGAGATTAAATTTCTGGTTGTCCGATCGTGTGGACGCTCCCGACTCTTGCCATGTGCATACTCATCGCTTTGTGTTGAGCCGCTTAACCTGGGACCAGGTAAAATAACATTAGTATGCTTTAAATTTTATGTGAAAGTTTACTTATGTTATTTTGCAGGTGAATTTGGCCTGGTGGAGCCCAAAGAGCGAGCAAACTGGTCTCCTTTGATGAGGGCTGCACTATCTTTCCAACATTCTCGCCGAGTCATCGCCGGCCTAGTGTCTAGTGGCTGGTTTCTCGAAGAGAGAATTCATGAATGGTTTCTCGGTCCAGAGCAGTGGAGGGTCCCGATGCATATCCCGAAATATACTTTAAATATTATGTCGATGCCGGAGGATGCATGGTGGCCGGCTCGATACGGTTATGGTGCTGAGTCATTTCTCCATCCGCCTCTTATGCCCGTTTTATTCAAAGAAGGCTCTTAAACTTTGAAGTATCTCCTATTGGTGTGTGGGAGATTTTCGACGAAAGTGAGGGTAGAAATGAAGAGGAACATCATAGAGATGTAGGAGGGTCTGTTCCACATCTCGGGGCTAGTACTTCTCATGTAAAACTTTTACCACTTTTCCCTTGCAACTGCTTTTTTCTTTCTTTGATTCTTTTATTGATTGTTGCAGGCTGTTGGCTCATTTGATCATGAGGCTAGACCTTCCTTTACTGCCCCTTCGTTTACTCATTCTAGCCCACTAGATATGCCATCTCATCCGCAGGGTATTGATTTGAATTACCTGGTACGTTTCCTTATTTCATAGTAATTTATGCTATATGTATGCATGATTATGTATGCTCTTACCTTTTTCCTTTTTGGCTCACAGCAGATGCTTGAAGAACAGAATAGGAAACTTTAAGAAGAGTTGGCTGCAAGTCGTCAGCAGGCTTCTCATTTTGAAAGTTTATATCATCAATCCGAACAACATTTTTGAGACTTTTGATTTCAGGGGATGAGGGATCCTGGTGCTTCTTCATCAAGAGGCCCCCAGACTGATGACCATGAGATCCTTTCGTTTGCTTCTAATGAGGACCATGATGGAATGGAACTTCAAGGTAATAGGGATTTTAGTGCTCCCACTTCAGGTGATCCCAGAACGAGTAATTTGCTAGATTTTGGTGCTCCTGCTTCGGGCAGACTTGGAACGAGTAATTTGCCCCCTCCTCCAACAGGCGACGACTTTTTCAAGGCTTTATTTGATGACCTACCACCACCCTCATAGTGATATGTGAACATTGTAGCAATTGCAAAATATTATACAATAATGAAAAAATAGAATTTCCATCTTTACTGTAACTTTTTTTTACTGTGCCACTCTTTTTTTTATCACATCATAAACAGTGAATCACAATTTCTTTTCTCCACAGCCGCACCATTTGCTAAAACCAATTCAACGCGAAAAAGGATTTCGTTGCCAATTCCTTTCCTTATGCCATATGGTCTTATTCTTTCCCATTACCTTTTCCTTTCACTTTAGGAAAGGCTTATTTTCTTCTATATAAATCACCTTTCATGCCTAATTTAACACAGAAGCCAAAATTCTTTCCAATTCAATGTGAAGACCCCTTTAACAATTTTGATTTTCCTTTATTCATCAACCATGACCGAGCATCATTTAAAGAAAATAAAAATTCTATTTAAGAATATGGATGCTATTCATTGGAAGCAAATTTCATGGTCAAGACTTGATGTTTTAAAATGTTTTCCAAATGTTAAATTGGACCGCTCCTTCTGACATGCCATGCTTCCTTTTGGGATACGGATTCTAGGGTATTTAAAATTAATGGCTTTGAAATATGTCCCTTGATTGAAGAATTTAAGGCCATTCTTGGATATCCAAATGATCAACAAATGGCATTACCCACATTGATTTCCAAAACTCAACAGAAGATGCAGATGTTATTTCAAATTTTGAAACCCAAAGTTCTTCAGTTAATGAGAGGTGAAAAAATTCTACTTGCTCCTTTGATTGACTTTTGTCTCTCTCATTTGGCCCCTACTAAGGCATGGGGATGCATGCTCTGTCTTTGCTTGCTCGGCCAATTCTTACTTGTTTCTTCCGACTGTAATATTGATCCACGGGTATTGGATATTATGGACCAAATGGAAGGAGGCTTGTCATCGGTACCTGTGATCTTAGTCGAGACCTTAGTTGGATTAGACCGACTTAAATCAGGATTGTCAAAGAGACTGATCGGGAGTCCATTGCTGCTTCAGGTAATTACCTAAACTGCCCTTTTGGGTTTTCAGTTTAGGTTTTCTTTCTTCTTCTTTTATTTGCTCTAATTTTTGCCTAGTCCGCCCATGTGAGTTTTCGAAACTAGCGAGTTGTCCTAATTTTTGCCTAAGCTGCCCTCACGGGTTTTCAACTTAGCGGACCTCTTTCTTTTTTTGTTATATATTTTTTATTGCTCCAATTTTTGCCTAGTCCACCCATGTGGGTTTCCGGAACTAGTGAGATGTCCTAATTTTTGCCTAAGCTGTCGTTGCAGGTTTTCAACTTAGAGGACTTTTTTTAAATTTAATTCTTTTTTCACATATTTGGCTTCAGGAGTGTCTTTGCTTGCTTGACACTCCATCCATGGATTTTGCTAGATATCTGCCATGTCATCATTCTGCTAGGAAACTACTCCATCCAGCTTCTTCATATGCTGACTGGGTTAACTGGATCCACTCACGTACTGAAGTCAACATCCGCTGGTTGGTACCTTGGTGGAAGATTTCTTGTATCACCATGCGAACATACTTGATGTACGTTACCCTTGCAGCTCTTCGTCAAGGTACATGCTATGATCCTCGCCGACTTGGCCGCCAGTATGGAGCTGAGCCTCGTGATCCTAACTTTACTCCCGATTTAGACATGCCTTGCTTGACTGAAGCCTACTTGGATCGGCTGAGGCAAAGTTGGCCTGCACGTTATATTTATCGACTGCCATAGATTTTACATTTGTCAATTCAGAAAGTGTATTGTTAGGATGAAAAATATTTAAACTAATAAAAGATGCTTCTTTTCCATTTATAATTTGTCATCACCTTTTGCTATTGTGTTTATTTAGTTCATCTATTTCTGGTCAAATACTTATAGCAGTGCACATAGAACAATTTTAATATTAATTCCATTTTATTAAATTGAGGAACAACCAAACATAAAGCCAGGATACACAAGATCACTCATGTTGCCAACTAGCCCTTTCGGGTTTTCTAATTGACGATTTTCTCTCTTTTAGCCCTAATTGTTGCCTAGCCCACCCTTTCGGGTTTTCGGGACTAGCGGACTGCTCTAACTTTTGCCTAGGCCGCACTTTTTGGGTTTCAACCTAGCGAGCTTTTTTTTTATTTTTTATACATAAAACTTCTTCAACCTGTCAATATTTACTGGCTCACTAAACTCATTCCCATCCATGTCTGATAACTTCACCGCACCTTTGTTCATGACTTGTTTCACAACATATGGCCCTTCCAAGCTAGGCCTGAACTTCCCTCTTGGATCTGATACATTAGGTTTACATTGCTTTAACACCAAATCCCGAACCCTGAATTTTTTGATTTTAACCCTTCTATTGTAGGCCCGAGCTATCTTCTTTTGATACAGTTGGTGATGATACAACGCTTTTAACCTTATCTCTTCTAGTAAAGCTAACTGTGTGTATCTACTCGCTACCCATTCTGTTTCAGGCATTTCGGCTTCCAAGACTACTCTTAATGACTTGATTTCTATTTCAATTGGCAGCACTGCCTCCATCCCATAAACCAAAGAGAACGGTGTCATTCCAATAGGCATTCGCACACTTGTCCTATATCCCCATAAAGCAAAGGGAAGCATCTCTGACCAATCCCTGTAAGTCTTGGTCATTTTGGACAGAATTTGCTTAATTGTCTTGTTTGTTGCTTCTACTGCACCATTAGCCTTTGGTCTATAAGGAGAGGACCTATGATGATTGATTCGGTACTTTGAGAATAAATCCTTAACTGCTCCTTGAAACTGTACCCCATTGTCTGATATCACACTTTGCGGGACCCCGTATCTGTAGATGAGGTTCTTTTCAATAAATCTAGTCATTTGGCTTGCACCCAATTTATTGAAGGATTTGGCTTTGACCCATTTTGAAAAATAATCTACTGCTACCACAATGAAACAGTGACCATTTGAGGCTGTCGGATGTATCTCTCCTATAATGTCGATACCCCAGGTGGCAAATGGCCAGGGTGAAGACATAGAATGCAATTCTTCAGGAGGCATGTGATTTAAGTTACCATGCATCTGACATTATTGGCACTTCTTTACAAACTCAATATGATCTCTCTCCATAGTCAACCAATAGTAACCTTGCCAAATAATCTTCTTAAGTAGGGCCAAACCACTCATGTGCAGACCGCAACTTCCAGCATGTATCTTTGACATGATACGCTCCACTTCAGGCTTTCTTAAATATCTCAAATGCACCCCATCAGGCCATCTTCGATATAACTCCCCATGGAAGGTGATGTATTGTAATGACCACCGCCTTATGGCTCTTCTCTCTTTCTTTGTTGCCCCCAGCGGGTATTCTCTTTCCTCCAAAAATTGTCTTATAGTATCATACCACGCATCATGGTCTGTATCAATTTCCATGATTGTTTCATATTCATAGCAAGGAGTTGACGAACTAGTCAAGATCGGCGGCTTAAGGAATAAGCTAACAGGGTTTTCCCATACCGAAGCCAATGTGGCTAGGGCATTAGCCATCTGATTTTGTTCTCTCGATAGGTGTATAAACCTACACTCCTTAAAGTTCATCTTCATCATGGTCAAGTAGTGGTGGTATGGTTTTAATTTTTCTTCTTTCAACTCCCATTCTCCATTTACTTAGGATACTACTAGCAATGAATCGCCATAAACTTCCACCTTATCCACCTTCATAATCATTAGGTTTCCAAAATGAAAATACAAGCTTCATACTTCACCATATTATTGGTTGCCCTAAATTTCAACTTTTTGGCTAAAGGGATAAGTTCCCCTTCAGGTGATTCTAGTATAACTCCCAAACCTGCTCCTTTCCTGTTTACTGCTCCATCAAAATACATTTTCCACCCTTGTACTTCAATTGCCTCTAAATGTTCATCCGGAAATTCCAAGACTACCTCTTCGCTATCTGGTAATGGTTGTTGGGCCAAGAATTCTGCCACTGCTCTATCTTTGATTGTTTTCCTGGTTACATATTCAATCTCAAATTCTTCTAGTAATATCAACCATTGACTATACTTCCCAATCAAAGAGGGTGTCTCCCTTAAGTACTTCATCGGATCCAACCTGGAAATTGCTTGCACACTATACGATTGAAAGTAATGCCGCAACTTCTTAGAAGACCAAACCACGGCTATAAAAGTCTTTTCAATGATACTATACTTAATTTCATAAGGTAGGAGTTTTCTACTCAAATAGTAGACTGCATGCTCAATCCCTGACTTATCTACTTGGGCTAGCATGGCTCCTATCGACTCTTCTTCTACTGCTAAGTATAGTAATAGAGGTTTGCCGAGTTTAGGGGGTTTTAAAATAGGTGGATTCAACAAATACTCTTTTATTCGCTCAAAGGCCTTTTGACATTCTTCATTCCATATGACCGGCTGATTCTTTCTAAGCAATTTGAAGATAGGCTCACAAATTATTGTGAGTTTTGCTATGAATCTGCTAATGTATTGCAGTTTACCAATAAATCCCCGAACTTCTCTCTCCGTCTTAGGGGCTGGCATATCCTTGATTGCTTTAACTTTGTTAGGATCAATCTCAATGCCATTCAGACCAATCACATGTCCTAATAATTTACCTGAGGTAACACTGAACACATACTTCTTCGGGTTTAGTCTTAGCTTATACTTCAAAGCTCTATCGAAGAATAATTCTAAGTTTTGGAAGTATTGTTCCCTTGTGTCCGATTTAACCATCATATCATCAACATATACTTCAACTTCTTTGTGCATCATGTCATGAAATAGTGTGGTGGCCATCCTTTGGTAGGTTGCTCCAGTATTCTTTAAGCCGAACGACATCACCCTATAACAAAATATACCCCATGTAGTAATGAAAGCAGTTTTGGTTTTATCCTCTTGGGCCATTAACACTTGATTGTATCCGAAAAATCCATCTACAAATGAGTGTAGCTCGCTAGTGGCTGCACTATCAATGAAAACATCTATTTAAGGTAAAGGAAAATCATCCTTAGGGGAAGCCTTGTTCAAATCTCTATAGTCCACACAGACCCTTATCCTTCCATCTTTCTTTGGAACCGGTACTATGTTGGCTATCCAATTTGGGTATTCTATCACTTCAAGGAACTTCACTTATATTTGCTTAGTGACCTCTTCTTTAACCAATTCAGCCCACTCAGGTCTTAATTATCTAAGCTTTTGTTTGACAGGTTTCATGTGAGTGTAAGTAGGAATATGATGCTCGGCTATGTCTCGATCTATTCCAGGCATATCCTCATAAGACCAAGCAAACACTTCTTCATATTTTTTGAATATTTTTTCAAATCTCTCTCTCTCATCAGGAGTAAGGTCGGATGCTATGCTAATGTTTTTAGGATTTTCGATTGTTCCCAAATTTAATGATTGTGTGTTAACAAAATTAATATTAAAGATGCTCATGTAACTGCTATTTGAATGTATGCAACCATCAGGAGAAACATCACACAAGTAAGCAAAATTAGAATTTATTGCATTCATTTTGGAAAAGAAAACATCATCATCCTCATACAAAGCAGACAAATTAAAATCAAAATCAAAATCATTGTTCTCAAAATCATAAGGCAGGATGTCTTCAAATTTCTCTTCAACCAGGGCAGCAATCTCCTCCGGAATCTTCTCAGCTTTCAGGACGACTTCATTCTTCTCCTTTGGATTGGATTCTTTGTTGGCTAACAAGGTGAGCTCTTTCTTCACTTGGTCCACTAGCTCGGCCACATCTGCAAAAATTTCAAAACCTGGGATCAACTTTCCCATGAACATAATCGGCTCAGGCTTTCCTTGGAGTGGTCCCATATCTGGAGCTTTGACAAAGATCTCTTCAAGTGGTGGGAAGTTCATCTTCTCACTCTTCTTTGGTTGGACATCATTGACTTCATCATATCCCAACCCCTTCTTGGATGTTTGAGTCCTAAAGTCTGGCAGCTTTGTCAAACCGGCCTTACCCTTTCCAAGACCAGCTCCAGGAAGGTAGTTCATGTTCTTCATCATATTCAAGACATTGGAGTCCACTACTTCATCATCAGAAATTGTAGCTACTTGAAAACCATTGAGAGGCCTCTCAATCATTAGAGCATTAACAATCTCATTATCTTTAGCTTCAATGACCACTGCCTCATTTCCGTTGGGGAACTTGATCTTTTGATGAAGGGTGGAAGGAACTCCACCAAGAGGATGAAACCATGGTCGCCCAAAGAGTAAGGTGAAGGTAACTGGTATGTCTAAAACAACAAACTCAACAATAGATTCAATTGGACCAACCTTGACAGCCGCTTTGAAAGTCCCTTCAGCATGCCTCTTAGTGTTGTCATAAGCATGAATTGTTACCTCGGTCGGGTTTAGATCTCTTGTTGACATGGCTAGCTTTGGCAATATCTTAAGTGGACAAACATTTATGGTGGACCCATCGTCGACCATTACACATGGAGTCCTCTTCCCCTTGACTTCTATTTTGATAAAGAGAGGGCAGATGTGGTCTCTCCCCTCCTCTGGTAAGTCTGCATCCGAAAAAGAAATTGCTCCCATATTAACTTCACTCTTTTCTTGAACCTCTTCACATTTCATTACTTCCCCGATTTTCATGAAGTTGATCAGCTCCTCCGATGTTGTGGAGGTAGCAATTGGCATGCTAGCTAAGGCTTTGGCCATAGTTTCTCGGTGCTTTTTAGAAGTAGCTAATAAGTCCCAAATGCTAACACTTGCTTGGGTTCTTTTCAATTGCTTGAGCACAGCATCATCATCTTCTTCTTTATTTCCTACTTCAACTTCCTTTCCCTTATTAGTTTCTACCTCCTTAGGTGGTGGCCTTGCATAAGGCTTACCAGATCTAGTGTTCATTACCTCATCTTCTTCAGGCTTGGACCAAGTCCACTCCTCCTTCTTAGATACAAGATCATCATCACTATCGCTTGAATCCCAAAACCCATTGACAACACAAATTGTTACTTCTTCACCCATTATAGCTTGTTTAATTTTGACAAATGCCTCTTCTTCTTTGGTTGCTTCTCCGCCCACATCTTGAAAAGAAGACATGACAAAGTCCTCATGCAAACCTCCTCCAATCATGAAGGTTGCCGGCGGCGGTAACCTATTGAACTTTGGTAATGGGTTGTCTTTAGTGTTTGGCTTGTTGGGCTCGGGTAGCTTCCCATTATCAATTAGATTTTGGATCTCTTGTCTCAACCTCACACATCTATCCATGTCATGCCCTTGCATTTGATGAAACTGACAAAATTATTTAGTGTCAAAATTAGGTGGGAGAGGGTTAGGCAAAGGATGAGGATTTAAGGGTTGTAGTAATCCCTTTCTTTGAAGTTTAATGAGAACCCAAGACATCGGCTTCCCTAATTTCAAAAACTGTCTCCTTGTTCCTTGGTTAGTATCGTTAACACCGACTGCCTTTTGCATGCTTTGGCTACCAGATTGATAGTTCCCTTTCTCGTTCCTTTTTGTTGAAAAATGGTTCTTCTCCCTTTCCCATTCTTCAATTTGCAAACCTACTTGGAGAAGGTCTTTGAAATCATGGATGAGTGTATGAGACATCCTCTCACGAAGACTAGGCAACACCCCTCTCACAATCATCCTAATTTGATCGGATTCATCGGGCATCTTCTTGGGCAAAGCAGCCTTATTTCTCCATCTCTTCACATAATTGACAAAATTCTCATTCGACCTTTGCCTAATGGACTCCACTTCCATTAAGGTAACTTCCAACTCGACATTATACCCATATTGTTGGATGAAGGCTTGTATAGCAAATCCCAATTCTTTTGTGTTCCATCATCTAAGGTATTGAACCAATTTTGGACAACAGGGTCCAATGAGAGCATAAAGTACCTTATGGTTTGAGCCTTAGTAGCTCAGGCAGACTACATGGCAGTGATATATTGCTTCACATGGAGGTGAGAATTTTTGTTCCATCAAACTTTGCAAAAAATGGCATCTTGAACTTGTACAAAACTTCTTCATCTAGCTCAAATAATTTGTCAACTTCAGACATTTCTTCAGTTTTCAGCTTCTTCTCAAATTTCTTTTCTAAATCAGCAATCATCTTTTCAACATCAGAAGTTTCGGTCTTCTCCATAGTTGATCTTTCAACAATCTTCGGTTCCTTTTTCTTCACTTGAGCATCTTGGTAGTATTGAGCCCAATCATCATCATCATCAATGATCACCTTTGCATCATCAAAAACCACTTCACCAACTTTGGTCTTCCCTTTGTCCTTTGGCTTCTTAGTGCTAGCAGATGCCTCGACATGATTCTCTAAAATTGCAGCCAATTGGTTCTTCATGGTCTCAGCTAGAGCCTCTTTTATTTCTTCCATCTTAGCGTTGAGTGCCTCATCCACCATCCTTTGAATTTGTTCTGGCTCCATTATTTTTGGTGAGCAAGTGATTGAGTCATTGCTAGATACTTCGTCTCCGGCGTAGGTCGGATTGTTGTAAGCTTTGAATTGTCATAATCCAGGTCTGTGAACCAGAGAGGATCAATGATATAAGATGCAAATGTATGCATGTATGCACAAACAATCAACAAACAAGGATAATTAGGATGTTCCTTCCAACCTTATATCATCCACACACGAATGGCCAGTCTCTTTTCCTAGGTATATGGCTAACAAAATACCAACATGGGGTGCCTTACTGTCGAATAATTCCCTCGGACGTTTCAACCAATAGTTATATTTTCGAAAATGGAAATCAATCCATGATAATTCCCATTAATTAGGTTTTAATCCATTGAACCGACTAAAATAGCTTTTATGCTATATTGGATTAAAACTAAATTAAGAGTTTTATTATAGACAGATTTCTCACTTGAAAAAGGTAACTAATGATTCATGCCAAAAACAAGCCCATGGCTAATTTATTCTTAGTATAAACTAGGCACACAATTGATTTTTGGTATTTCATAATTGACCTAAATATTTTTGCAAGCTCTTTGTAAGAAAAGGTTGGGTGAAAATAGTTTTGTTTCTAAGCCCATTGTAAAGGATTTTAGAAAAATGGATTTTGGGCTTAGTATTTGGGCCATGGGCCAAAGAATTTTTGATTTGTTTTTAGAAAAGTCTTATGTCCAAAGACCATCTTGAAAAATTTTGAAAATAGCTTTGGTCTTTTGGATTTTAAAGAAAAATTTATTTTGAGCTTACAATATACTTAGGTCATATTAGAAAAAGAACAAACCAAATAAGCCATGATTTAAGCCAAGATAAATTAATCATAGTCAAACAACATGCATTTGGGTTAAAACCAAAGGAAAGTAAGTAGGCCAATTACATGAGCTTTAGTCTTTGGGTTAAAAGGCTTAGGTTCCCACAGCAAGTATATACCAAATGGTACGAGGCTATGAGTGGTTATGCCATGCTCGATCTCCATACCTTGAGTGAAAGTATGGTATCCCTTACATAACATAACATGGGTAACACGGGCGTCCTAACTCACACACATGATGCAATCTAATATGATGCAATGGATAATATCATTACAAGAAATAATAGAATAATATAAAGACCAACGGAATCAACTTCTCTTGTCCCCAGTGGAGTCACCACTGTGAGCTGGGATTTTTGCCCCCACTCCCGGTGGAATGGTTCTTGCGACTTCGGCACTGTTTAGGCTTGGGGCCTTAGAGAACATGGACCAAAGTCCGGAGAAATGGAGTCACCACCCGGACGGACCGGGAAAAAGAAAGGGGTGGATGACTCAATTCCTATGGAATCCCCAACCCCCTAATGGGTTTGGAAAGCTGGGTACGTGTGGGGAAGGTGAGAAATGGCCCAGCACTCCCACAATGCCCGGTTCATTGGAACCGGCCTCCTTTACAGGTCTTAATATTATAAAATTCTTAAATATAACCATATTATCCATATTACACACAATAATTAAAAATAAAGCATCAATATATTGAAAATCAAAACAATGTCCAAGCAAAACAAATAAATGGACACCCATCCGAAGATGGAAACATGCCCTTACATCCCATGCTTAAATAGGACACCCATCGAAAACATGTCCTTTACATTGGTTCTAAAATAGAAAAGCAAATTAAATTACATGATATTTAATTAATGAGGTACCCACCAAGTGGAAACATACCTCTTACAACATTTGGAAATCAAAATAAATCGATAAAAGTAAATAACCATTCATCGTAAATGAATCATTCATCTAAGGTATTAAATATCAATAGAAAGTAAACATCCATCCATGATAATTTAAATAAGCCAAGCATTGAACTTAAATAAATTAAAGCATATAAAATAAATCAAAGCATAATAAAATATAGAATTGAATAAGGCAAATAAAAATAAAAATTATGGTTATTGTTTCCATTTAGGGTTCTTTATTTAATGTGTTTAGGGTTTTGGAATTTGTGGAATTAGGCTATTGTGAGTTTTTTAAGGAATTAAAATAGATTAAGGTTTTATGTTTTAAAAGGTTGCCAAAATTCTTTGATTAACCAAATTAGTGTTTGAGTGGTGAAATCATGAAACTAGAGTTTGGGCTCTTCAAAACACTTAGATTTATGGTTTACGATTACACATTGAATTATGGTTTCAAGCTTACTGTGTAAAATTATAATATTTATGTTTATATGGTTTTTAAAGTTTTAAAGGATTAGGGTTTAGAAAAAATTAGGGTTTAAGTTTTTAAGGGGGTTAGGTACACTGTTTTTGGGTTTCGGAGTTAAATTAGGGTTTTAGGATTTTTGGTTTAGGGTTTTGGGGAATGAATTAATTTTTAGAATTTGGAAAAAACAATTGATAACTTTATGAAGTTTTATGAAAATAAAGAAATGATTTAAAGTTTATAAAAGCAAAAGAGAAGTTTTTAGGGCTTTTGGAAAGAAACAAAACTCAATTTTAGGCTTTTGAAAATTTGGAAAACAAATTTTGGTTTTGGGGTTTTGAAGAAACAAAACTTATAACTTTAAACTTTTTGGAAAACAAAACAATGAATTAAGGTTTTTAAACTTTAGAAACAATGAACTAAGGTTCTAGGGTTTTTGAATTAAAAGAAAAAAATAGATGATTAAGCTTACTGTGAAAAAACCAAAAAGAAATTAAGAACTCAAACCTTGGTTCGTAGGTTACACCAAAAATTGCTTCTTGGATAAACAAAAACAAAGACAAGCTTTGCTGCCTTTGAGTTGCTTGAATTGTTTTTCTGCTCCCTCAAAAAATCAACTTGATTCAAGGTTTTCCTTCTCAGTTTCGGTCTAATTTCTTGATCCAAGTTTCTGTCCAATTTCTTGATTATTTCTTGATTGAATTTTGTGTTGTTTTTGGTCTTATTTATAGAAGTTTTATATGACTAATTCTAGTTATTCACGGCATCTATTATTCATTAAGAAAAGGAAACCGAAACCTAATAGCATTAGGTTTCAGAAAATTTGCGTCGAAAAAATGTCGCTGGTGAAAAAAACTGCTGCGGAAAAAATACGCTTGTAAAAAAGCTGCCGTGGCCGTGTGAACTGGCCTGCTAGCGGGCGAAGGCCATTTCTCCCGCAGGCAATTTCGCTAGCAGGATTTCGCCTGCGCGCTGGTTTTCGATGACGATTTTTTCGTCGTCGATTTTTTCGTAGCCAATTTTTTATTTTTATTTTTATTTTTTTGATTTTTATTTGTTTATTTTTATTTTTTATTAATAAAAATTAGATACTAAAGTAAAAATTATTTAATTAAGATAACAAAAATTATTTTGGACCAATTAAAATATATTGGACAATACAAAATTTATTTTGGACTAAATAAAATATATTGGACCGGACTGGGTCAAAAATTAAGGGTCTACAGTTGGGATTTTGATTAGAGACATGGAGAAAAACCCTTTATCTCCTCCACTAAATAAGAGAGGAGAAAAGATTCACAAGCCTTACCATGTAACCCTTGAAGAAGATGTGAGATATGTTATGCTTAAAAAGAAGAAAATAGTGGCTACTGAAATGCCCTTTGAAGGTATGCTCGTTACCCTAGGAATTAAAGATGAAATTAAGGGATATTTAGATAACCTAGGTTGGAAATCATTTGTTTTTCCAAAGGAGATGGGTTATCCTAGTCTAACTAGGGAATTTTTATGAGTTTTTGAGTTAAAAAAAAAACTACAATGTAGCTGTCAACTTTTGTAGAGTTTATTTCAAGCATTTTGATAGATATTTTACTAAATAACTATAGGATTTTTCTAGTGTATGGGGTTTCTCCACCAAAGGACCTAATTCTTATAATGATGAGAGCTTTCCTCTCAAAAACCTTTCTTATTTTTGGAAAGAAATCTCAATTCAAGACTCCCTTACCAAAGAATCTATAGCCAAACACATTAAAACATTTGGATGCTCCACTAAATCATCACATACACATCCACCAGAGAGCTGATGGAAATGAAAAGGTTACTTAATGTAATCTTTTCTTCCTTTATGCTCTACTTCATAATGTAAAAGTAAACATCATAAAATTCTACATAGATGCATTCTCTCATCATGCCAATGACCAAATGGAACCTTTTTCTTATCCCCCTAAGTCACCCAAATTGCTAGGTATTTTAGTGTCCTTGATGACCTTAACATAGCAAACCTTAGAAATTCTCTTGATCTAGCCACTAGCTCCATCACAATTGTCTATTTAGAACATGCTTTATGCATTAAGATAGTTGGGTCTAGCTTTCAATATATGTTTGGTAGCAAGGGAGTTGTATAAAGGGAGAAGAAGAGACTTAGAGTCAACATTGTATGAGAAAAATGGGGTGAAAATATGGAAGTTGAAGTTAAAATGCATAAGAGATCATCTCAAAAGGCTCAAGAGAGTAGTTCATCATCTACAAACCTCAGCCTTAGAGCTCTTCATTCCCTCCAGAATCAATTTAGTCAATTCAAGAGGGACGTAGCTAAGAGGTTTAATCAATTAAACAAGAAGATTGTTCTCTTATCCCACGTGCATCATGATTTATATGAGATGTAAGGAAAAAAGGGAATCCCTCAATGTGAGTTAAAGGAATGGGATTTTTGTGATCATATAGAAAGTGATTTTGAGGAAGATCCCATTCCCACTCCTCTTATTGATGAAGAAGATGCAAGTTCTAGTGATAGTGACGAGGGAGTCATTCAAGAAGGCAAGGAGCATGAGCCATTAGTTGAACAACCTCTACAAGAAAGCAAATTGAATTGAGCCACACATTCAATTTCTTATTTTCCAACTTTAAGTTTTAGTTCTTTCCTTTTTTGTTTCAGTTCTTGTTTTCTAATTTTTGTCTTTTGACTTAAAATGTGTGATTTCATCTTAGATTTTGAGGACATTCACTTTTAATGATCACACATTTGCTCTACTTGTATTTTTATAAGTACTGATATTTTATGTTTCCTTTCTTAACTTCCATTAATTGATTTTGCCTTATGCTTGTAATGTTTTTGCCTTTGTGAAAGGGGTAGAAATGGTGTATGCCTATGAAATTGAAATGAATTGAACTTATGAACTTAAACCTTTTGATTAGCAAATAAAACTATAAGCATATGTTGCGGCAAAGATATGTGATATGTTTACTGATTTATCTTTGAGAATTATATGTTTATATATGTTTATTCTTCAAAATTTCAATTTGATTGCCAAAGTCAAAAAAGGGGGATATTGCTAGCCAAATCTTTGACATGTGAACTGTATTTTGATCTTTAGCACTTAAATTGAAAGGATTTAATCTTTGATATAATAGTTTTTGCCTTAGGAGTTAAGTATTTTCAAGTTTTCTAAAAATCACCCATGTCCCTGCTGTCCTAGCCACCGTGCGACTGCTAGAAGCTTGGCATGACTGATTCCTAATAGTAAAAGTCTACTCGACACATAGAAGGTGTGAGCGGAGATTTTTGCCCCCACTCCTGGTAGAATGGTTCTTGTGACTTCGGCACTGTTAGGCTCAGGGCCTTAGAGAACACGGGCCTAAATCCGAAGAAAATGGAGTCGCCACCCAGATGGGCCGGGAAAAAGAAAAGGGTGGATGACTTAATTCTTATGGAATCCCCAACCCCCTAATGGGTTTGAAAAGTTGGGTACATGTGGGGAAGGTGAGAAATGGCCCAGCACCCCCACAACACCCGGTTCATTGGAACCGGCCTCCTTTTCAGGTCTTAATATTATAAAATTCTTAAATATAATGATATTATCCATACTACATGTGATCATAAAAATAAATAAATACTTTATTAAAATCACAACAATGTCCAAACAAAATAAATAAATGGACACCCATCTGAGGATAGAAACATATCCTTACATCATCCATATCTAAAGCTAAATAGGACACCCACCGAAAGGTGGAAACATATCCTTTACATTAATCCCAAAATATAAAAACAACTTAAATTACATTAAAATTAATTAATGAAGTACCCAATCATGGAAATATACCTCTTACAATTTTAATAAACAAATAATAATTAAAAAACATTTATCCTTGATAAATTAAATAAACCAAGTATCAAAATTAAATAAATCAATCATCAAAACATATAATAAACTACATAATCAAATCTAAAATTAAATAAAGTAATAAATATATAAATTTAGGGTTCACATCTTAAATTAAAGTTTTTGGAATTTTAATAACTAAATTAGGATTTAAAATAAAGGAAGTTAAACTCAAAGACTTATAAAACATAAATAAATATTGACCCCTTCGACGAGCCCATACTGCGATCCCGCTACTGTAGTATTAGGATTGGAAGAAATAAGCTACTATAATATTTATAAATAAATAATCATGCACTAAAAAATTATCAGTTTAAACACGTTTAGTTTACTGGAATTAAAAGATTACTGAGATCAATTTGCATGAATGATAATCAACATCATATGGAAATTTAATTTGTTGTATTTAAATAGATTCAATTTTAGAAACGTACCTTCATTTGTTGATTCTACCAATAATCAAACTTTGATCCAAACTTTCATTTGCACCAGCCTTATATTTGTTGGTTGAATTGAGAATAAGACAATTAGCAAAGCTACTACCTTGTTAGTATGTTCTCGCTGCTTTATATTTGAGTTTCATTGCTTTTCTCTTAATAATTGTTAAAGTTTTACTCATGGTTGCTTCTCGTCCCAAAAGTTTCTAAGTCTATGGCTAAATTGCTCAAGTCCTTGAATAACCCTTCAATAATTGTGCCATCTAAAGTTGCCAAGAAAAGTCCTTAATATTGTGTTTTAATGTGTTATTTATAGGAAAAAAAATAAAAACCTAATGTCCTTTGGTTAAGGAAATAGGGACTATTAAAGAAATAAAACAATACGAGGTTGATAAGGTTTTTTGGCAAAATCGGTAGAGTGTGCAAGCTGCCATGGGCTGCTGGCCATTTGCTAAGAGAAATTAGATTGCTGGCATACGAGCGAGGCTGGGCGAGCAAGGGCTACTGCGAGGCGAGCTAGGCGTGCTGCTACGAGGATGTGTGGCGAACTGAGGGTTGCTTGCTGGCGTGTGTGATGAATTGGCAAGCAATGATTTCAGCGAATTGGCATGTGCGGCGAATTGGCAAGGCTACCACGCGTCGCTCGCCGATCCATCCATTTTTTTTTATTTTTTTTGATATATATTTTTATTTTTATTTTTATTATTAAAAATAACTATTAAATATTATAAAAATAAACAATAAAAAATAAATAAAATAAAATAAATACCACAAAAATTATTTCAGACAATTCTAAAATATCGAACCAAACTCGGTCAAAAATTAAGGGTCTACAGAAGGGTTTATGTTTAAACACTCGGCAAGATATGATAATTGTTTGAAAATCTCATGACCACACCAACAATGTAACTATTGTGAGTTGGCTAGAGGAAATTTCAAAAAATTAGTAGAAAGGTTAGCGGTCAAGCCTTGTAGCCTTAAGCTCAATGTGAAAGACACTTTGTCACCACAATTCCAAGATGGCATGAACACGCCATTCAAATTATTCAGAACCTTTAGCAAAAGTTATTTGCACCAATGAAAGGCAACCACATGTGAAGGTCGAATTTGAAGAAAAGTCAGCCCAAGATTCTCATATAGGGTGGTGCGGAATGGTTCTCGCCAACATGTCAGTGCCATATGAACTAGGCATTAAAACTAGCTGGTAGACAAAGAAGCAATTTTTCAATCGTGCCAGAGTGCAATCCGACCACTAAAAGCATCGATACAAGGCATGCCACTGTGAGACGTTTTTGACAAAATTAAATGCATGAGATTTTGTTTGGTGAAGCCTTGATCTTTCATATCTCAACTCCAACAAATCTATTAATGGAAGAGGGCTATAAATACTTCACCAAACTGCATTTATTATAACTTTTAAAAATTTATTAACCAAATTCTTGCACTTTGAATTCTTAATTTTTTCCTTGTAATTAATTGTTCATTAATTATTTATTGAGTGTTGGGTCTGAGCATTAAATAACATTATCCTAAGTTTGTTATGAGCTTGTAAATCACTAGATTAAAGAGTGAACCTTGGGAAAACTGTTGTTAGGTTCTGAGAAAGTTTCAAACCTTATAAAAGTTTGATGTGAACTTGTGAAAGTACCAAGTAATGGTTGTAAAAACCTATAGATAATGAAATACTCAACTGGTTATTGAGAAGTGGACATAGGATTTTAGAATTTGAACTACTATAAATTTCTTGTGTTATTTCTTCCCTCCCTAACTCCTCTTATTTCAAGAAATTTTTATTTTGCCTCAAATCACTAAAAACAACCAATTCACCCCCTCCCTTTCTTGGTTGCCAACAAGGCAAAACACGAGAGATTACTAATAAAAAATATATTATCAACAACTTTGCCAGTAAACAACATCCTGATAGAAAATCACTTGTCTCAATAAATATTGTGAATTTTTCAAAAAAAATTTGGTGTCGGTAATTACCACCAAAATCTTGATTGATAATTGCTGAGACAAAATCTATAGGAAAATAGTAAGAGATATCATGTTTTATTAGTAATACTGATATATATTCCTTTATAACATTGCCAATAAATCTTATAGATTTTACCGATATATATCTTTTAATATGATGGTATTATTGCTGGATATTTGGTCGGTGAATCTACGGCAAAATATTTAGATTTTATCGACTAATTTTATATTTTTCGGTAGTATCAACATCATTTTCTATCAATGGATAGTTGAAAACCATTTAACATTTTACTAATAGATAGATGTGTTGTCGATATTGCCAATAACTATTCTCTCGGTAAAGTATAAAGAATTTTTTTTTGAATTTACCAACAAATACTGCATATGTCATTAAAGTATAATTTTATATTTTTATTATTTTTATACAATATATAATTTGAAGTAATAAATTGTAATAAAATAATAAATATATATATAAATATAAATATAAATTAAATTAAATTAAAATTTTTTATTAATAATATAAATTAGTGTATTAATAATAAAAATAAAATATTAAATGCACTAATTAAGAAAATAAAAATGTACTAATTGATAACTATCAACAAAATAAAAAAAACTAAAATATCCTAAGACGATAGAGGTGGAGATGGAGGTGGATGTGGAGTTGGAGTTGGAGTTGGAGTTAGAGGTGAAGCAGGATGTAGCTATGAAGGACTGAAGTCGCGAATTGCCATAAAGCAATCCATAAACTATTACAGCTGGTGCTCTACCTCCCACTGGACTTGGGACTGCAATTGCTCCTGAAATATGCGATGTTGCTTTTCTAAGTCTGCCTTTAATTGTTTGTTATGGTACTATAAAGTAGATGAACTAGTAGATGAAGTAAAAGAAGTAGATCTAACAAACTGCAACCTAAGTCCATAAACCTTTTTCTTCTTCTCTTCTCCAACAACAAATAAAAATAGCTCGAACTCATCAATAGAGGTATCAAACTAAGCTAACAATCCTACAACAATTATATTTATAGTTACTTCTAGATTTGTTAAGAAATTACTTAACTAATTAAAAATATAATTCACAAAAAATGAAATAACTTACATTTACATTCTGCGATTGCTGATCAATGAAAGTTTGCCTGTCATGGCATTTAGTATGTCTATGAAGGATGAGCTCATAGCTGGTGGGGAGCTGACACAATTCTACCTCCTATATTAATTTAAAATTTAAATAAATTAGAAAAAAAATTTCTTAGCTAAGTATTACAAATATTACTAAAATAATTTATTACACTTAAAAGTGTTCAGCGCTTATGCATTATCAGATCTATATATTGTCTCCAGTATATATGGATGGACTTGCACTGTAAAGCCCATGGTTTTATTAAATATAATTAAATAATAATTTAGAAGGATTAAGTGAGGTGTTGGAAGAAGAAAATAAATATTGTATATGTGTGATATATGTGAAATATACAGAAAATCTAAATTCACTAGAAAAATGAAAATTTTAAAAGTAAAATGGTAAAAATCAAAGTCAAAGTTGAAAAGTTAAAAAAATTAAAGTTAAAATCATTTTTGGTGGAAGAGGAAGATTATGGATTTTAATTAATTAAGTAATTAATTAAATTATTATTATTATTATTATTATTATTATATATATTTATAGGGTTAAGAAAAAAGAAAGAAACCAAAACTCGTCATTTTATTCTTCTTCTTCTATGAAGGCCGAACCTCCATTGGTGGCCAAAGGAGAACTTTTTATCCTTAACTCATTAAAGTTTACTAGTTTTTTCAAGGAATTAAGATAGTTTTGAAGAAATCCCAAGAAATAGGTAAGTTTCTTTTAATTTTAAGAAGCTTTTCTTGAAAAGTATGATTATGTAGAATTTTCATTTTTGGAAGAATCTAAGAAAATTATTAATATGGATTGTGATGAAGTTATTTTGATGTAGAAATAATGATTTTGTGGTTGGATGATTGAAATGAATGAGTTTGGTGGAAGTTTGGAAGAGGTATTAAGGTAGTTATGAATTTTATGGGATTTTTGTTAGAATTGATGTAATTGGTGTTTGAATGGTTAAAATGTGTTAGAATGAAATTCTAATGTTATATTTAAACTTAAACTTAGTTTAGGATTGATTAGAGAGAATTTTTTAAAATTAAAGAATTGAAGGTCAATTAGTGTAAATTGGATAGAATTGAAGTAATTGATATTTAATTAATTAAAATGAGTAGAAATATGTGGCTAATGATTTATTTTAACTTATAATTTGGTTTAGGATCAAGTAAAGTGAGGTTTTAAAGTTAAAGTATAAAAGGGCAGTTAGTGAATTTAAGATTGGAAAGGGATTTATCCTTGGATTTTGCCACATCTACGGTTAGTATGTACTTTAATAATTATTGTTTCAATTGCATTGCTTTTGGCATAACACATTATGAATTGTTAAGTGTGTTATGATACTTGAACTTTGGTTCTCATGTATGAAATGCATTGTTTTGAGTAAAAATATGAGAATTGTGTAATATGTGATATATTAAGTGTAACACCCTTGCACCCTATATATGTATAATACGTACACCCATTATAAGTAAAATACTTATATAAAATACAAGAATGCTATAGTAAATATGGTAGAAATTTTCATCTTAACTGTTTCCAATATCAATTAATCTTTAAAAGATAATTTAATAAATATATATATAAATAATTAAATGTTAAAAATATAATTATATATGTGAAAAAATCTATTGGAAATATTCATCAAAAATTTGTTTGTAATTTCAATAATCCCAAAATTATCAAAAACTCAACATGTACAAAACAACACTCCCAAAATAAAGTTCTCATAAAAAACCACCAAAGATCCAAAATTCCTCCGAAAATATCATAACATAACAACAAACATAAACTATCTTAATTACATAAATATATACATAACATTTTCTCCAAAACATGTTTAATATACATATGTGGTATTTAAAATTATACAAACCAAATATAACATATCATAAATTTGTACCTATATGAAGTGTCATCTAAGATGGTCTTGTGGCACTCACAACTTCAGTCTCTATCACAAATTACTCTGGTTTGCAATCTTATCATTCGTGCGATGCAACTAGTTGCCCTAAGCATATAGCTGAGTGGTATATACTTTAGTAATATATATAATATTTTAAAACTCATGCATATTCTAATGTTACACAAAACATCATCATATCATTACTAAGTAATACTCCTTAAACATTCTATAGACCCTTAATTTTGGACCGGATTGAATTTAACTCCAATTAAAAGAATTCAAACTAAGTTCGGGTTAAAAATAAAAGTTAATCTTATTTAATTAGGCTCAATACAATTAAAGTTGGTCTACTCGAACCGATTTACCCTATTAGTAATATAGATATGCATTTCCATTATCTCCATCAATTCCTACCTCATATCAAATTTGTGACACCAAATTTGATATGATGAGCACCTCATATTGAATTTGGGACACCAAATTTGATATGAGCTTATTTTCAAGCCTAATTTAGGATTCCTAATCATGTTTAAACTTGTAAAAGTCTCGTATAACAATTAAGTGTTGGAACTAGATTAGGAATGATAACAAAAGGTCACCCTAATTTAACATTATAAATACAAGTCAATCAGGGTAAAAAGGGAGGAGCAATAATTAAGAAGCAACCACAACAATTAACAAAAAAAAGCACAAAAATAAAGAGCAATTAAAAGGACACACAAAAAACATTTAAGAAAGAAGAAACGGTAGTTAAAATAGCCACAAATCTTCAGATTATTTCACTCAACCAAGGCCTGTTTGATCCAGCAAACTGTAGCACAAATATACAAGCATCCTTGAAATAGTTATAGTGCTTGGGAGTAAGGTTTGGTTCAAAAAAATAGTTTTAGTGGAGCCAACAACATGGGTATGATTTCTATTAACCCATTCAATTTAATTTTATTGATTATTTTCATTGTTTAGTTCACTATATTGCTAAATCGTGGATTTATTTTTGCAAATTCTATACAGTAAGCCATGGATTTAGGATTAAAACGAACCTAAACCATAATCGCATATTTTACAATCTTAAACCCTATATTTGCATATTAAATCTTAATATTTTATGTTTTAATCTTAGTGTAGACCCTTAATTTTTACCAAGTCCAGTCTAATATTTTAAAATAGTCTAAAATAATCTTTTTTTTAATATATTTATTATTTATTTAAAGAAAAATAAAAAAAGAAAAATTATAAATATTTATTTATAATTAATAATAAAAATAAAAATAAAAAATATATAAAAAAATAAAAATTAGAGGAATCGGCGAATCGTGAAAGCGCACGTCGACAGCGACTGGCAAGCAATTCACCGCAGGCCAAGAGACCTGCAGCAAAATTATTGCTCAATAATTCATCGCAGACCCAGGCCTGTGGCGAATTGCAAGCAATGCTCACAAGCTTGCCCCGATCCTTGTTGTCTAGCATAGCAAATCCTCGTTGTCCAGCCCAAAGCTCCAGTGCCTTATTGCACTTAACTAACACTACTACAAGCGACACTCATAAGTATATGAGATAATTGTAGCAACGGTGATTGCCCCAAGGTCATCTCACAAGGAAGGAATTATTTTTCAATAGTTTGATTGACAAGTGAATTTAAAAGCAAGAGTGTGATATGTTGAAATGGTGAAAAGCAATTTAAATTTAAAGGTAATGTGTGTAATGGTTGTGCAAGATTAATTCAAATTCTTGGAATGGTCTTAATTCTCAAATTATCCATTAATATAACCTTGTATTTTTAATTTGTTCCTTGAGTTTAATTAGTAATTACCAATTCATTAGTTTTCACATTCATGAATTAACAACAACCAATTATTTTGAAATTGCAAATTAATAAAACCCTAGAACTTATATTTCTAATTCATTCTTAGGATGGTTGAATGCATAATTCCAATATCAAATTTCACCTCTCAGTCCTTCATTCAATATCTAGAGATCAATAGGTAGCTAATCTATCAACCTAACATTCAATCCAATACAATCAACTAATAACAAGGTATATTAATAGAAATATCAAATCAATTTATTCAATCAAATCTACTACAAACCCTAGGCATGAGTAATTTAGCTCATCATCATCAATTTAAAATAAATATTCATCTCAATATAAATCAAATCACAATTGTCCATTGAAATATTAATGTTCTTAACAAACAACAACAATCTAGAAATGAATTAAAAGAGAGAATATAAAAATCCCTTTGAATATGCTAAGAGTTGAACTTCTAATCTTCCTCCTAGCTCCACTTTGAATATGATGAAGAACTAACAAACCTTCTTCAATCAATGGCTCTCCTCTTGAAAGATGGAATGGTAACTCTCTCAAGCCTCCAACTCCTCAATCAAACTTTCTTGAAACCCTAACCTTCACAAGAGCTTGCTCACCTAATTTTATCCAAAATATGTTAAGAATCTTGTCTATGGAAGAAATAGAAGGTGAAGATGAAGGTGATGTTCATGGTCTCTTTCAAGACCAACAATAAGAAGATGAACTAAGAAACTCCCTCATTAGCACCAAGCCCTAACGTGTATATATATCCCCTCCTTCCATTCTTTTTAATTTCTTAAGACACAAAGCATGTCTTGCCAACTCACACACTCCACTTTGTCTCCCACTTTTTTCAATATTTAAATCTTCCCATGAATTAGGCAATCTTTTTCTTCTTTTATTATGTCTTTTTAAAAGATGGCACTTGTTGTCCCCCATTTTGTCCCCCACTTTGTGTAAAATAATTGAAAAAATTCTCATAAGACACGGCCAAGTCATGAGTGACTTGGCCGTGTCACTCATTTTCTTATGGACACGGCCAAGCCATGTGGTCGTGTCCATGGTTTCCCTAATATCTTCTTTCTTTTTCAAGTGGGATACGGCCAAGGCCTTGGCCATGTCATATGACATGGCCAGTGGCTTGGCCATGTCTCTTGAGTGTGTTCTCTACTGTCTCTATCTTTGCTTTAATCTTTAAATGGGACACGGCCAAGGTGTGACACAGCCAATGGCTTGGTCGTGTCTCTTGGGTGTGTTTATTTCTGCATTTCCTCCTTGCTTCTTCTTGTTTTGTTCAATTGGTGAGACATGGCCAAGGCCTTGCCGTGTCCTGTGACACGGCCAGTGGCTTGGCCATGTCTCTTACTTGTGTCTGTCTCTACCAAATTTTCCTTCCTCTTTCCTTGGATGAGGGACACAGCCAAGCCAAGAAGTGTCTTGGGCATGTCTCATGTTTTTCCACCTTAATAATCCATCAAATTGAATTAAAGCTTCATTGTTTTATTCTTCATCCTAGATCAAATACTTCAAACAAACTTCAAACACAAATTAAAAGAAATTTTAATCAAAAACCAATAAAATTACACTAAAAATAAATACACAAACGATCAAAACATAGTACACCACACTTAATTCTTTGCTTGTCCCCAAGCAAAGTTAAAATCAAAACAAACTAAACAAGATAAATTTAATCAAGTTCAAGAGTTATAAGGATGTATCAAGACTCCCATTTTTATTAAATCCACAATTATTATCAAATCAAGAACAATCAATATTCAAGCAATTTAATGGCTAATCCATGCATACCAAAAAGTATCACTCCCTCACAAAACCTCTTAAGTGTTTAATCATGTAGTGTTTAAGATCTCAACATTCAATGAAAGATTATCTCTATAGGCTTGCTTATCAATCAAATCTCCACCACCTAATTACAATCAAGCATCAATCACAAGGTCTTTATTGGGTTGTAAATGGGCTAAGGTAAAGGCAAGACATTTAGGAAATGTGAGCTTATTCATTAAGTTCAAGAGCACTTCAAGAATGAAGTAACCGATCATATGTATAACCCAATAATCCCAAAACACCTTCCTCTCACCTACTACTTAACATTAAGGAGCTTTTCAAGGGAACTCACTTAATAAATTTTGCAATGATCATTCCCAAACTTATTCCAACCCTACGAAAAAGAACAACTTCTTCTATTGTTTTTATTTTTCTCTTTCTCTCTTTCTTTTTTTTATATATTTTTTTAAATAGGATTTGCAACTAAAGAAGACAATAACTTGTAATTTTAAGCCTACTAAATTTAACTCCAAACTTTATTTAACACAACACTCAATCATAAATGCTCTTAAAATGCTCTTGACCTAATGCAAGGGTAATAGTTAAAACAACAAAGTTCAAGCTAATGGTGTTATGAAAAAGAAAGAAAAGGAGAAAATGAAATAAGCTCAAAATTGGCTAGCTAACATCAGATATAAGGTTGGTCTTTTTAAGCCAAAATGGGTTCACCTAATTGCCTTAATCATATGGATTCCTAATTGAAATTTTTATGTAGTCTTAAAATGCATGTCAAAGCAAGTTCTAACAATTCATCAATCAAAGATGTTTACACACAATAAAGAATAATAAGTTGATATCCAGCTTAATAGGCTCAATTCCTCACTATTCTAAAGGTGATGCAAGAATAACCATTAAAATTGATAATAAGTACCAATTCTAATCACTTCTCAAAATCATGCTTTAAAAATTCAAAGGTCGTCTATCAACAATCTTATAATAACAATTGAACTTTTCAAAATTCATTTATTCAAAGAAAAATATTAACTAAACTTAAACAAAGATAAGTTAAAAGTACAAGCACAAACTGCACCCCACACTTAAAGATTCACATTGTCCCCAATGTGAGCATGCATAAATTGAAAGAGCAGAGTTCATATGAAACTTAATTTCCATCATTCCCATATGCGATATGAAGTGCTCCTTCTATCCTTAATGAAATTGTCTCCCATGTTTGAAAAAATAAATAGCATGTGTGAGCGGGGATTTTCGCCCCACTCCCAGTGGAATGGTTCTTGCGACTTCGGCACTGTTTAGGCTTGGGGCCTTAGAGAACACGGACCTAAGTTCAGAGAAAATGGAGTTGCCACCCGGATGGGCCGTGAAAAAGAAAGGGGTGGATGACTCGATTCCTAAGGAATCCCTAACCCCCTAATGGGTTCGGAAAGTTGGATACGTGTGGGGAAGGTGTGAAATGGCCCAGCACCCCCACAATGCCCGGTTCATTGGAACCGGCCTCCTTTACAGGTATTAATATTATAAAATTCTTAAATATAACAATATTATCCATATTACACACAACAAATTGAAATAAAGCATCGTTATATTAAAATCAAAATAATGTCCAAGCAAAGCAAATAAATGGACACCCATCCGAAGATGGAAACATGCCCTTACATCATTCCATGTCTAAACTAATAGGACACTCACCGAAAGGTAGAAACATGTCCTTTACATTGGTCCAAATTAGAATTTAGAAAATAAGGTTTTGAAATTGGAAAACTAATGTTATTTTTAAAAGAATAATGCTTACTGTGTGATTTTGGAAAGAAGGATTAATTAGGGTTAAAGCTTTTAATGCTTAAAAAATAAGGCTACTGACTTTTGGAATAGAGTTTAGGGTTTCGGGAATTAATAAAACAATTTAGGGTTTTTGGTGTCTTGGAAAATATATTTGGTTTTAAGATTTGTGAAAACAGTTTAGAGTTTTATAAAGTTTTTGGGAATAAGCAAAATGGTTTAAGGTTTTTTGGAAACAGAAAAGTAATGAATTAAGGTCTTTTGGACATAAAAGAAATAAATTTAGGGTTCTTAGGGTTTAGAAGAAACAGAAAAGTATTTTAAGATTTTTTGGAAAACAAAGGAAACAAATTAGGGTTTTGAAGGTATTTAGAAACAGAAAAGTGTTTATGTTATTGAAATGAAGATCAATGTTACTATGTGTTTATAAATCAAGGTTTTGCGTGTATAATTGATGCATCGCACCTAGTGCTATAGCAATACCGCAAGTGCACGGGTCGCCCAAGTAATAAAGTAGTGAGTGAGTTATCGTTCCACTAGGGATAAGGCCAAGTACTAGTGCAAATCTTAACTGTTGTTTAGCAATTCAATAGTTGTTGTGATGTTTTGTAATTAAAACAATTAATTTAATAACTGGAAGTAAAGGGAAATTGAATGTTGTGCAAAAAGGATTGATGATAATAGTACTATCCAGATATTGAATCCCCCTAGCCTCAATGATATTTATGAACATCAATTCAGTTAATTCATTTAATAGAGTTGAGTTGGCATTCCTCTAACTTAGACTAAAACCTCTCTCGAGTGAATTAATCCCTAATCACTAAGTAGAGTGCCAAAATCTCTTCTCAAACACAATTAGTTAGATCTTGCATTAAGAACAAGGAACTGTAAACCAAAGGATCTTGTAAGTCTATCTCTAGTACTCCAATCAATCCTCAACTCTTATGAGTATTCAATTCATATCAAGCTTTCTCAAGTCAATAATATGAAAATTGCAACCAATCAATAAGCATGCTATTATCAATTAGAAATAGATCATTAGGCATCATAAGAATAAAACAACTAAATCAAATGATTCAACTAAATATAATTATTCAATCCATACAAATAAGCTAGGGTTCATCAATATCTAGATAGAGAATGAATTAGTTCATATTCAACACCAGAAAAACAGAATAAGAGAGATGAATAAAAGAAACCAAACAATCCATGACGAATAATTTGTATTTCTTCACTTCAACCCTTGATTCATGGTTTAGATCTTGTATGGAATGTATCTCCTTCTTCAAACTCAGCTCAAGACTCTCCTCTTTGCTCCAGCAGTTGGCTCCTTCTTCCTTCGTTCCAGCCTCCACGTCCAAGCTCCTTTCTTTCTTCATTTTCTTCTCCTTTTAACTCCCTTCAAAGCTCACAGCCCATACCTTCCAGCTTACAACCCATACCTTCCAACTCACGCCACACTCCCTTATTTCCCACATTTCCTTTGTTTTATCTTTCTTTTCCTCAAATTAGGTTGATACGAACCAGCCACGAAGTAAGGATCCATTGGTGCTTCCAAATGGGCCATTGACTAGGAGCAGAGCTAAGAAGTTTGGAGCAGCTATGGGATTGCATATTCAAGATCAAATTTCAAAGGAAGTGACTGAAATGGCAATGGAAAAGTGCACAATAGAGATTGAAGAAGGCACACCAAAGCTGATTATGATGCTTATTGTGGAAGCTAAAGGCTAGCTAAAGAGGTCCAACGTGCAAGAAAGGTCCATGGGGGTTCATATAAAGCCTTGGGAAGTAATTTAAGGCCCATGGATAGCCCAAATATTGTGGGGCGTGTTCTTATGTTGAAGGGATTTAGTTTGGTTGTTTCCATACTTTATATTTTCCTTAGTGGATTAGGATTTTGTTTCCATACTCTATATTTTCCTTAGTGGGTTAGGATTTTGACTTTGTAGCTTTCCTTTTCCCATTAGAATTAGGGTTTCGGATTTATGTGTGCCTTTTAGTATAAATAGGGCCTTATTTTTCTTGTAAGGGGACTTTGGACATATTATTATTAAAAATTTTCGAATTCTTCTACAAGTTCTTCTTGTGAATTTTCGTGTGAGAGAGATTAGAGTGGATTCTTTAATTCTTTCTTTGCATCAAGAATTAGGTTTACTTATCAACGAGAGTTGTGGCGTTTTCCTTCTTCTTACCAACTAAATCCTTCAATCATAGTGAGTTCGTGTCTCTTTATAGGCGTTGGGTTCCTTAGGAGGTGATTATCAAGTTTCAAGGAGTTCTCTACCATTGTTATACATTGGGTTTGCTGCCATCGTTGCTAAGGGTCCGCGTCATTTGGTATCAGAGCCTTGCTACAAGGTAATTTTTATCTACTTTGTCTTTCTAGGGTTTGTTAATTTAGGTCTTTTAAGTTTCTGCGTTTTAGGGTTCTTAGAGAGTCTAGTCTTTAATTTTCGAAAAAAAGAGTCATATATCAAAATTTGAAAAGTCTAAAGATTGTTCAAAGAGTAATTCGAAACCTAGGAAAAGGAGTCTAATTGAAATTCGAAACCTAGGCCTTGCATCTGAATTGGATTCGAAACCAAGATTAGGGTTCTTGAAAGAAAGCAAAAGCTAGAGTTTTTGTTCAAGTTTGATTTCGATTTGATTTTGAGTGAATCTGGGGTTGCGAATTAAGTCCAGATTTCGAAAAGTTCTTGGGAGTAAATGAAGTCCCGAATCAAGGGGATAGTGAGAGGAAGCAAAAAAAAAGAGTACAAAACCACCTCAACAAAAATTGTTTGATATTCTTGCTATTTGGGTGCTAAGGATCAGATCTAGGTGGGTCAGAAGTAATAAAATTTTTTTGGGTGAAAAATTTCACCTTTTGAAGGGCTTTTGGAATTCAAAAATCAGACCTTAATATTCATATTATTTGAGTGTTATAGGTGAGAATTAGAGTCTAGAAGCTAGCATTTTGGGTAGAATTGATTGGGTCCATAAAGCAGCTTGCCAAGTGTGGGTTGTTTTTGATTCATTATATCCAAATTTGTCTTGTTTATTGGCTTCATTGTTTCTAATTTCTTTATCTAGCTTTTAATTCCATTACATTTCTAAGTATCATTTGCTTGTGTCGATACTTGGGTTTATATCGTGTAGTGCAAATTACCTTGCATTGCCTCCGGATACTTGTCTTGTTTTCTATCTAGTTCTAGGATTTAGGTTCTAGTTTCTTGAACGACTTGACAATTGTTGGTTGGTAAGCTTAGTTCTGAAGTGCAATCAAGGAAGACAAGAAAAGTGAGGTAATTCTAAACACTTGAGTGAATTTCGATTATTACTAATCTTGTTTCTTTGAGTTTGTTTGTTTGTTAACATGGCTGGAAAAGGAGAAGAGACTAGCAAAGAAGGAGCTATGGCCAAAAGCTTGGCTAGGCTTAATGAGACTTTGGCATCAATGCTTGGTCAAATGGAGATGATGGATACTAGATTGCAAGAGAATGCAGCACGGCAAGCACAACAAATGCAACAAGTGCAACAAATTGAGCAAGTGCAACAAGGGCAGCCAGTCGCACATCCAAATCCCATAATGCGAGCTAGAAGAGTGCTTAGGAGAGAAGGGCAAGGAAATCTTGAAGCCCTAGAAGCAGCCGAAAGGGTAGAAGATGAAGATGAAGGTGGAAATCAACCTACCACTGATGGTGACCTTACTTCCATCAAGATGAAGATTCCTTCCTTTGAAGGGAAGGACAATGCAGAAGAGTTCATAGAATGGGAGAGGAAAGTTGAGCAGATTTTCAAATGCCATAACTACACCAAAGAGAAGAAATCAATTTTGGCAGCCGTAGAGTTCAAAGGGTATGCTACCTTTTGGTGGGATCAATTGAAAGCTAATAGAAGAGGGAAAGGTATGAGGCCTATTCCTGAATGGTCAACCTTGAAAGAACTAATGAGAAGCCGATTTGTACCATCTCAATACATTCAGGATTTGTACAATCGACTAGCAAGAGTAGTTCAAGGTGGAAGAAGTGTGGAAGAGTACCACAAAGAGATGGAGATGATCATGGCTAGGGCAAATATTGATGAAGATGAAGACAAGAAGATGTCACGATTTCTTGGGGGATTGAATTTGAACATAGCCAATGAATTGGAGATGTATGAATTCAACACAATGGAAGAGTTAGTTCAAAAGGCCATGAAGATAGAGAGAAGATTGAAGAATAAAGCTATTTCGAAAACTGGCTACTCTAAAGCTAGTGGAAATTTTTCAAACTTCAAGGGTTCAAGTTCGAGTGGAGGTTCCTACAAAGGGGATTACAAGGGTTCTTTCCAAAAGAATTCTTCCTACAATTCTAATTTCAAGAAGCCGAATGATGGGGATGCAAAAACAGCCAAGGAAACACCTTCTAGACCTACTCCAAGTAGGGAAATTAAATGCTACAAGTGTTTGGGAAGTGGACACATTGCTTCTCAATGTCCGAATAAGAGGGTGATGATTGCTACCCATGAAGGGGAAATTGAATCAGAATCTGAACATGAAGAAGAAGAGGAGGCCGAATGTGGTGATAGGGCCGAATATGATGAAGAGGCTTGGGAGAATCAAGTATTGAATGCTGAACACAAAGAGATGCTCGTTACTAGAAGAGCCTTGAATATTCAAGTCAAGGAAGAAGGCTTGGATCAAAGGGAGAATTTTTTTCACTCAAGGTGTTTGGTGAATGGTAAGGTTTGTACACTTATCATTGATGGTGGAAGTTGTACCAATGCTGCTAGTACTACAATGGTGGATAAATTGGGGTTAGCTTGTTTTAAACATCCCAATCCTTACAAGTTGCAATGGTTCAATGACGCTGGGGAAGTAAAAGTGTTGAAGCAAGTCAAGGTACCATTCTCGATTGGGTGGTATAAAGATGAGGTTTTGTGTGATGTAGTGCCAATGTAAGCTGGGCATTTGCTATTAGGAAGACCATGGCAGCATGATAAAAGGGCACAACATGATGGTTTTTCTAATAAGTATACCTTTACTTATGAAGGAAAGAAGGTTGTTCTAGCACCATTATCACCTTAAGAGGTGTATGAAGATCAAAAGAGTATGCTAGAGAGGGAGAAAGAAGTTTTGGCCAACATGAACCAAGGGGGTTCAAATTCGGCCAATGATGTTTCTTCAACACCCAAGGGTAATTCTAATGGTAGGGAGAGAGAAAATAATAAAGTGAGTGAGTGCAGAAAGGGAAAAGAGGCCGAGAGTCAAAAGAAAGTAAGCAAATAAATAAATGTCCCATTGGTGAGAGAAAATAAGCAAGGAGAAAAAGAAAAACATACTTTTTATTTAAGAGCAAGAGTGATAGATGTAGGGCAGCCTATACTCATTATTATGTATAAAGAATCATTACTTGCTGACAGTGAAGAATCTCTTGATTCTTTACCTTCTAGTTTTGTGTCTTTGTTGTAGGATTTTAAGGATGTGTTTCTTGAAGACCTTCCTAGTGGTTTGCCGCCAATAAGAGGGATTGAACATCAATTTGACTTCATACGCGATTCTACAATTCCAAACCGGCCAGCATATAAGAGCAATCCTATGGAGACAAAAGAGATGCAAAGACAAGTTGAAGAGCTTTTGGAGAAAGGCTTAGTTCGCGAGAGCCTTAGTCCTTGTGCCGTTCCAGTCTTATTAGTACCCAAGAAAGATGGTTCTTGGAGGATGTGTGTTGATTGTAGGGCTGTGAACAAGATTACTGTGAAGTATAGACATCCCATTCCTAGACTTGATGACATGTTGGACGAATTGCATGGGGCGAAATATTTCACAAAGATTGATCTTATGAGTGGTTATCATCAAATTCGCATGAAGCCTGGAGATGAATGGAAGACTGCCTTCAAAACAAAATATGGTTTGTATGAATGGTTAGTTATGCCTTTTGGTTTATCTAATGCACCTAGTATTTTCATGATTTTAATGAACCATGTTTTGAGAGCTTATTTAGGTAAGTTTGTGGTAGTTTACTTTGATGATATTATGATTTATAACAAAACTGAGGAAGAACATGTTGAACATGTTAGGAAAGTGCTTAAAATCCTTAGGTAGCAAAACCTTTATGGTAAGCTTAAGAAGTGTTCTTTTTGTCTAGATAGGGTTGTTTTTCTTGGTTTTGTTGTAAGTATGCAGGGAATTGAAGTTGATCAAGAGAAGGTGAAAGCTATCCAAGAGTGGCCGAATCCTTCAAGTGTGACAGAAGTGAGGAGTTTTCACGGATTGGCAAGCTTCTATAGGAGATTTGTCCCTAATTTCTCTACATTGGCAGCCCCCTTGACTAGCATAATCAAGAAAGAAGTGGTATTCATTTGGGGCAAGGAGCAACAAGAAGCATTTGATGCTTTGAAAGAGAAGCTTTCTACTACACCCATTTTACCTTTACCTAACTTTGATTCTACTTTTGAAATTGAATGTGATGCTTCTGGTGTAGGTATTGGAGCTGTTTTGATGCAAGAGAAGAAGCCCATTGGATACTTTAGTGAAAAGCTTAATGGAGCAAAGCTGAATTATTCAACTTATGACAAGGAGCTATATGCTTTGGTGAGAGCATTGGAAGTATGGGAGCATTATTTGCTGCCCAAGGAATTCGTGATCGATTCAGACCATGAATCATTGAAGCATTTGAGAGGGCAAGGCAAGTTGAATAAAAGACATGCAAAATGGGTTGTGAAGATTGAGAAGTTTCCTTATGTGATCAAATACAAGCAAGGTAAAAACAATGTAGTGGCATATGCACTTTCAAGGAGGTATGCTTTACTTAATGTTTTGAGTACTAAATTGCTTGGATTTGAATGTATAAAGGACTTATATGTTGGTGATTCTGATTTTAGCAATGTTTATGATGCTTGTGAGCATGGTGCTTTTAATTCTTTCTATAGACATGATGGGTTTTTGTTTAAGGGTTCGAAATTATGCATGCCTAGATGTTCTATGAGAGATTTGCTAGTATTAGAATCACATAGTGGGGGTTTAATGGGGTATTTTGGAATTGATAAGACTTTAGACATACTGAATGAACACTTTTATTGGCCGAATATGAAAAGGGATGTAATTCAGATTTGTAAGGCTTGTTTGGCTTGTAGGCAAGCTAAGTCTAAGTCTATGCCTCATGGTTTGTATATGCCATTACCCGTTCCTAGTTCTCCTTGGATGGACATTAGTATGGACTTTGTTTTAGGATTACCAAGGACTAAGAGGGGGAGAGATAGCATATTTGTGGTTGTTGATAGGTTTAGTAAGATGGCACACTTTATCCCATGTCATAAGAGTGATGATGCTAGTTTAGTGGCCGAACTCTTCTTTAGAGAGGTGGTTCAAATTCATGGGATACCAAAATCCATAGTTTCTGATAGAGACACCAAGTTTTTGTCTCACTTTTTGCGTGTGCTTTGGGGAAAGTTAGGTACCAAGTTGTTATTTTCCACCACTTTTGATCCTCAAACGGATGGACAAGCAAAAGTAGTAAATAGAACTTTAGGTACCATGTTGAGAGCTTTAGTGGGTAAGAATTTGAGTTCTTGGAAAGATTGTTTGCCATTTATTGATTTTGCTTATAATCGTGTTATTCATTATTCTATAGGATATTCACCTTTTGAGCTTGTTTATGGTTTTAACCCACTAACAGTTTTGGATCTTGTTTCTTTACCTTCTCATGAGCTTGTTAGTTTAGATGGTGAGAAGAAAGCTAAATTGGTGAAAGAGATGCATGAGAAAGCAAGGGAGAATATTGAGAAAAGGAACAAGAGATATGCTGATTCTGCAAATAGAGGGAGACGTGAGATGAAGTTTCAAGTAGGAGATTGGGTTTGGGTACACTTTCGAAAGGAGAGGTTTCCAAATCAAAGGAAGAATAAGCTTGATGCATATGGTGATGGTCCATTTCAAGTGTTGGCAAAGTTCAATGATAATGCATACAAGATAGACTTTCCTGGTGAGTATAGTGTTAGTACTACTTTTAACGTGTCTGATTTATCTCCTTATGATAATGCAGATTTGAGGACAAATCTTTTTGAAGAGGGGGAGAATGATGCGAACCAGCCACGAGGTAAGGATCCATTGGTGCTTCCAAATGGGCCATTGACTAGGAGCAGAGCTCAAAAGTTTGGAGCAGCTATGGGATTGCATATTCAAGATCAAATTTCAAAGGAAGTGACTGAAATGGCAATGGAAAAGTGCACAATAGAGCTTGAAGAAGGCACACCAAAGCTGATTATGATGCTTAGTGTGGAAGCTAAAGGCTAGCTAAAGAGGTCCAACGTGCAAGAAAGGTCCAACGTGCAAGAAAGGTCCATGGGGGGTTCATATAAAGCCTTGGGAAGTAATTTAAGGCCCATGGACAGCCCAAATAGTGTGGGGCGTGTTCTTATGTTGAAGGGATTTAGTTTGGTTGTTTCCATACTTTATATTTTCCTTTGTGGATTAGGATTTTGTTTCCATACTTTATATTTTCCTTAGTGGATTAGGATTTTGTTTCCATACTTTATATTTTCCTTAGTGGATTAGGATTTTGTTTTCATACTTTATATTTTCCTTAGTGGATTAGGATTTTGTTTCCATACTTTATATTTTCCTTAGTGGATTAGGATTTTATTTCCATACTTTATATTTTCCTTAATGGGTTAGGATTTTGACTTTGTAGCTTTCCTTTTCCCATTAGAATTAGGGTTTCGGATTTATGTGTGCCTTTTAGTATAAATAGGGCCTTATTTTTCTTGTAAGGGGACTTCTGACATATTATTATTAAAAATTTTTGAATTCTTCTACAAGTTCTTCTTGTGAATTTTCGTGTAATAAAGATTAGAGTGGATTCTTTAATTCTTTCTTTGCATCAAGAATTAGGTTTACTTATCAACGAGAGTTGTGGCATTTTCCTTCTTCTTACCAACTAAATCATTCAATCATAGTGAGTTCATGTCTCTTTATAGGCGTTGGGTTCCTTAGGAGGTGATTATCAAGTTTCAAGGAGTTCTCTACCATTGTTATACATTGGGTTTGCTGCCACCGATGCTAAGGGTCCACGCCATAGGTAAGTTTTTCTTTTGTTTAATATTACTTTTGACAAAAGCTAGTCTTTGTTCCCCCACTTGTCTGCAAAAGAAATTCAATTATTCAAAGTTGCCCTAGGTGACACGGTCAAGCTTGCTGGCCGTGTCTCCTTCTGCTGTTTCTTTCCTTCTTTTCTTCTAGGTGACACGACCAATCTTCTGGCCGTGTCATGTGACACAGCCAGTGGCTTGGCCATGTAACACCCCTTCCAAACCTACGAATAAGCAGGGGAAGAATGTCACATCTGGATGCGAGCTCTGGTTACAATGTCTTAATTAAGAATTCTTATGAAAAATTTTTCAAAAAATTGGGCGGAGTTTCCCCTAAAAAGCGGGGTTCCCAAGTGTCGTCAAAACTGATTTTTTTTTAAAACACTTTTGTTCACAATTCAACTCAAGAACACTCCCAATAATAATCTCCCTTATATCCTCAACTACACCCTGCAAGAAAATTTCACACTTCTATATCATTTCTCAAGATCACATATCATTTGCTAAGTTTCATTACCATACTATTGTTTATTCTCTTGTTACATACACCATGATACTTAATATTTTTAACAAACCTTTACAGTAGATATAACGTACATGCCATACTACTATTTTATGTCAAAAGTCCTACCCTATTCGCCGTCGAGCTGGTGCGGGCAGCTGCAGAAATGCTGGTCTTCTATCCACTACCTGCGAGTTAGGCATATAACTCGCTGAGCAAATTATTGCCCAGTGGGTACTTTAACCATTGCCAAATATAAATGGTGCAAGGAAGGTTGTTGAAACACATATAAGAGTAGAATACTGCATAATTAAACTATTTTCATACAATCATCATATTTATATTTTCTAATTAAGTTAAGATTCACATTCTGTATGTAAACAACATGTAATATAACTTCATTATAATTACGAGTTAATCTACTCCACTAGGTAATTATGAATACACCGATCTCAAAATGAGGCCTCGTATAGAGTTACGCGTGGTCTTGACCTCACACGACTAATTGCCATGGTCTTGGTCTCACACGATATGGAATATACAACATAACTGCGTGGTCTTGGTCTCACACGACTAGTTGCCATGATCTTGACCTCACACAATATAACCACACGCGCGTAAGTAATATCCAGACCGAAGTTGTTAAGACAGTACTGCCGGTAGGATGGCATGCCAAACCCCCATTCCAGACCGGTTTTATCCATTTACCGAGTAGAGCATATATAACATTTCATATATACCCATTCACTTCGTATATATACCACATATTCTCCATGTATATACAATATATACTTACACAAATACCACATATACTCACATATGTATCATATGTATTCACATATATACCATATACACACATATATATACCATATATACACGTATTTCCCCACGTATATACCTTATCTATATATTCACACGATAACGAACATGTATTCCATCACGTGACTTTTATCACGGTTATGAAATTCAGATTGATTTTCTCCTCTTTTCCATCTAATTTATTCTTCATATTCATACTTAAACTCAATACCAAAAATAAAATGATAAAACACCCACACCAAGTTTTTGACCAAGTTAATAATGAAAAATTACCATATGAACAATAAACTCTGGTTCTTGACCCAACTTGATCCTTGTTTTTGAAAATTTGTATAAAATAATCCACTTGTCTAAAAACTCTAAAATTTTTACATAATTTAGTTTTGCATCTTAAAATCATTGCTTTAAAATTTTATATCAAACTGGACACAAAATATTGGTCAACTAGTTCACCCAACCAGACTGCTCCAGTTGCCCTGTATCCTGGCAGCAGTTCTGAATTTTGTGAATTCCGTAAATTAAATTCAATCAATGTGGTTCCAATTTTTTTTTCTCAAATACTAGACTCACTAAAATACAACATATCCAAAATTCAATTGGATATTATTTTTCTACAATGTATTAAAAATCCAGAAAGATGGTTGTCTCAGTCAAGGTACCTGCTGGAGCAGATCTAATAAAACTAATTTTTACAAAATCATAACCATTCTAAATTCAACTCAACATATTTTTATGTCATTCTAGACGCATTGAGACACAACATATCAAAATTTCAACTCAAGATAATATTTCTATATTTAATTAAAAATCATACAAGTCACAGCATTTTACTGATTGTAAAACAGAAAAATTTCAAAAGGAGTTCAATGGTTAAAGTACCAAACCTTACTATTTCTTAGTCCTTTATCTATATCACTTCCTTTCCTTCCTTGTCTCCTTGATTTCCTATGAAATTTAACATCACATATACAAGGTAAGAACCCTAGGTATAGACATAGTCTTATCTTATGATTTTTCTAATGGTTGCTAGCTTATTTCACCATTAAACACCATTATTTCTTTCATCAAATCCTTCAAATAATTATTTCTTGAATTTTCTCCAAATCTAGCTACATGAACCCTAATTTCAATCTCTTAAATTAACCATTAATCCTTGAAATTAAAACTAGAGATAGGTTTCTCTTACCTTATAATCTTGTTTATCACCAAAATCTTCAACCAAAAGCCTTAAACTTTGGAAAAATCACCTCCTTCTTCCTTCTCTTATGGTTTGGACGAGTTCACCATCTAAGACAGGGATTTTATTTTCTTTCCTTAGCTTATTTTGATCCAAATTGCAGCCATAAGTGGTGAAAATATGTTGGTATAGATGTTGACTTCCAATTGGTACACCTTATAGCAAAAACGGCCACTTTTAATTGGTCCACTTGCCTTCTTCTTTTATCTATTTATTTGGCAAGCCATTAGGCTTCCTTTTATTCATATTTCCCTCAACTTTCTTGTGCTATAAGAACTTTCGACACTTAATTTTTTCGGAAGTTCTCGAGAATATTCTTTCAGGGTCGGATATGGGCACTATTAAGAACTTCCGACACTTAATTTTTAAGTTTACATAGTTGCCCCTAACTTTTGAGAAATTTCCACTTAGGTCCCGTCAGCTCCACTGTGTACACCAATTTCATATTTGACTATCCCGAGCCTCTATTTGACCACTCGTTCATGTCCTCCTTGCCTATTACTCGACTATCTAGCCTTTGGGATGTGACAGCCATGTCATGTGGGTGTGTCGCTTTCTGCTTTTAGTTTTGCTCTTCACTCGTTCTTTCCATTCCTTAATGTGAGCATCATGCCATCTCTTGGTATGTTCCTTATACATTCTCGCATTGTCATAAGCTTGCAATCTCCACTCGTCCAATTCATTTACCTGCAATCTTCTCCTTTCACCTGCACTAGCTAGATCAAGATTAATCTGTTTTATAGCCCAAAATGCATGATGTTCAATTTCAACAGGTAAATGGCAAGCCTTTCCATATACTAGCCTAAATGGTGTAGTGCCCAAGGGAGTTTTGAATACAGTTCTAAAAGCCCATAGAGCATTGTCTAATTTCTCGGATTAATCCTTTCGGGATCGCTCTACAGTTTTTCTAAAATTATTTTGATCTCCTGTGTTCTCAACTTGGCCACTAGTTTGGGGATGATAAGGGGTAGCAAACTTATGTGTAACTCCAAATCTTTTGAAAACTTTCTCAAGTTGAGCGTTACAAAAGTGAGTACCCCTATCACTTATAATTACTTATGGTGTACCAAATCGAGAAAACAACTTCTTCAAAAACTTCATCACAACCCTAGCATCATTGGCTGCCAAGGCTTGGGCTTCAGGCCATTTAGATACATAGTCTATAGCTACAAGAATATATTTGTTACCAAAGGAATTTGGAAATAGTCCCATAAAATCGATTCCCCATACATCAAAAATTTCACATACTAGAATTCCATTTTGGGGCATCTCATCATGAGATGAAATGTTTCCAGTTCTTTGGCAACGATCACAGCGGTTCACAAATTCGTAGCTATCCCTAAACAAAGTGGGCCAATAAAATCCTGATTCTAGTACCATTTGAGCAATTCTATTGGCTCCCATATGACCACCAGCTAGTCCAGCATGGCATTGACAAAGAATGTTCATTGTTTCGGGCCATGCCACACATCGTCGGATCATGTGATCCTTACATAACCTAAACAAAAAGGGATCCTCCCAAAAATAATACTTTAAATCAGAAAAGAATTTCTTCTTTGCTTGATAAGTTAAGTCCTTAGGAAGTTCCCTAATAGCTAAATAGTTAGGAAAATCTGCAAACCAAGGTGTTTCAAAATTTAAGTTACTTACCTTACTTACCATGGCTTACAGCTGCTCATCGGGGAAGTGATCATCAATGTCCCCTTCTTCAAAACGTTGGATTCTCCAAGTGAGAAAGGTGATCGGCTACAAGATTTTTAGCTCCCTTCTTGTCTTGAATTGTCAAGTCAAATTCCTGCAACAACAAAACCCAACGGATTAGCCTAGGCTTAGCATCAACTTTCATAAATAAATACCTTAAAGTCGAATGGTCTGTATAAACAATCACTTTTGACAAGATTAGATATGATCTAAACTTGTCAAAAGCAAAAACCATAGCTAGCAGCTCTTTCTCTGTAGTTGTGTAATTAGCTTGAGCTGTGTTCAAGGTCTTGCTTGCATAGTAGATAGGCTGAAAGTATTTCTCCTTGCGTTGACCCAAGACTGTTCCCACTGTAAAGTCACTTGCATCGCACATTAGTTCAAATGGTAGATTCCAATTAGGAGCTACCATGATTGGAGCATGGGTCAATTTCTCCTTAAGGGTTGTGAATGCTCTCAAACATTCCTCATCAAAAACAAAATCCACATCCTTCTCAAAGAGTTTTGTCAATGGATGGGCTATCTTAGAAAAATCTCAAATGAACCTCCGATAAAAACCCGCATGTCCTAGAAAACTTCTGATGGCCTTCACAGATGTGGGTGGTGGTAGTTTCTCAATGGTGTCTACCTTAGCCCGATCCACCTCAATGCCCTTGTTTGAAATTTTGTGCCCAACACAATTCCCTCTTGAACCATGAAATGACATTTTTCCCAATTAAGCACTAGATTGGTTTCCTCACATCTCATCAAGACTCTTTCAAGGTTTTCCAAACATCTTTCAAATGAGCTGTCATAGACCGAGAAATCATCCATAAACACCTCCATAATATCCTCTATAAGCTCATCAAAGATTGCTACCATGCACCTTTGGAAAGTCGCAGGTGCATTGCACAACCCGAATGGCATTCTTCGATATGCGAATGTCCCATATGGGTAGGTGAATGTAGTTTTCTCTTGGTCTTTCGGGACAATAGGAATTTGGAAATAGCCTGAAAGACCATCCAAAAAGCAGTAGTACTCATGGCCAGATAGCCTCTCCAACATTTGATCAATGAAGGGTAAAGGAAAATGATCCTTTCTAGTTGCATCATTCAATTTTCTGTAGTCAATGCAAACCCTCCAACCGGTAACTGTTCTTGTTGGAATCAGCTCATCATTTTCTTTAGGGATCACTGTCATCCCTCCTTTCTTTGGTACTACCTGAACTAGGCTCACCCAAAAGCTATCTGAGATCGGATATATAATCCCTGCGTCAAGTAGTTTTATCACTTCTGTCTTCACTACATCTTTCATCTTTGGGTTTAGTCTCCGTTGTGGTTGCACTACTGGTTTGAATTCATCTTCCATCAGTAACTTATGAGTGCAATAGGATGGACTGATACCCTTGATGTTTGCTATCTTCCAAGCTATCACTTTCTTATGTTTCTGCAACAACTGGATAAGCTTCTCCTTCTGTTCAAAAGATAGGTGGGAATTTAGAATTATTGGCAGTTTATCATTCTCCGCCAGAAATCCATACTCAAGGTGATCTGGAAGGGGCTTCAGTTCCAAGTTGGGTGGATCAATCATCGATGGTTTTGGCTTTTCTTCCTTTGGCATCTCAATAGTCTCATATGCCCTGCAATTGAATGATTTGCTTGTTTCAAGAAAAGCAAGCTGCTCCATTGCTTCTTGACCCTCAACATTTTCCTGCAATAGACACAACTCAAGGGGATCCTTGGAAACAATGTTAGTAACACAATTTATGGTCTCATGCTCAACAACATCATTGCATGATTCCGCTTCATCAAGTGAAAGTGAATGTTTCATGGAATCATGTATCCTAAAAATAAATTTCTCATTACCCACTCTCAAAGTTAAAGTGCCATCATGAACATCGATAAGGGCACGGGCTGTATTTAAAAATGGCCTACAAAGAATAAGTGAAACATTTGCATCCTCATCAATATCAATGACAACAAAATCATTGGGGAAAATGAAATCCCCGACTTTTACCAACACATCTTCTATAATGCCACGAGGGTGGACTACTGACTTATCAGCAAGTTGGATGGTCATAAGTGTTGGTTTAGGTTTACCAATGCCTAACTCTTTGAAAATTTTATAGGGAATAACACTTATGCTAGCCTCCAAATCAGCTAATGCACTCTTGACCTCAAGGTTACCTATTAAACATGGAATGGTAAAACTACCTGGATCTTTTAACTTCTTAGGTAACCTCCTTTGCAAAATTGCTGAACTCTTTTTAGATAACTGCACTAAAGACACTTCCTCAAGTTTCCTTTTTGTTAGAAAGGATATCTTTCAAAAATTTAGCATATTTAGGCATCTGTGACAAAGCTTTAGCAAATGGAATATTAATGTGCAATTGTTTAAAAAGTTCAAGAAACTTACCGAACTGAGCATCAATCTTATCCTTGTTCAACCTTGCCGGATAAGGTACTCTAGGTTGGTATTCCTTCAATATGGGGCTGCTTTCTTTCTCACTTTTCAATGCAGTTTTCTCTCCCGAAGTGACAGGAGGATTGTCTTCTTTTTCTTTTTCTTGTATTTCAGTCCTTTTCTCTGCCGCTTCTCCTCATTTCTCATCCACATTACCTTTGATCTCTTTTTCACTCCTTAGTGTAATTGCCTTAAGCTGCTCTTTAGGATTTGCCTCAATGTTGCTAGGCAAACTTCCTTGTGGTCTCTTACTGAGCAACTTGGCAATTTGCCCCACCTGATTCTCCAAATTATGAATGGAGGCTTGCTGATTTCTTAGGGTGGTTTCAGTTGATTGGAGCCTAGTTTCAGAATCTGCTATAAATTTCTCCATCATATCCTCCAAATTACTCTTTCTTGGAGGGGCAACTTGTTGATGTTGGGGCTGCTGGAATCTAGGGGGAGGTCTTGGATTATTTTGATTATTCCATGAGAAATTTGGATGATTTCTCCACCCCGAATTGTATGTGTTGCTGCAGGGGTTATTCTATTGTTGCCTTGGCATATTTCCCACATAATCTACTTGCTCTTGCCTAGTAAACATGTTGCCACTTTGGCAATCTTGACTTTGAAGTCCACCCCCACACCATTCATAAGATATCACTTGCATTACTTTCCCAGAAGAAGAGGCCAAAGAATCAAATTTTTTATTCAATGCTTCCAATTGGGCTGTCAAAGCCACCACAGGATCTAATTGGTGTGAACCCATGACTTTTAGCTTTCTTTGCTCCCTTGGGGCTTGCCACTAATAATTGGTGATATCCATGTCTTCAATTAAATCCCTTGCTTGTTCAGGTGTCCTGTTGTTTATGGTACCACCAGCTGCTGCATTAATGGATTGCTTACTTACGTAATTCAACCCATTGTAAAATGTTTGAATTTGAAGCCATAGTGGAAGTCCATGATGAGGACACCTTCTCAACAAATCTTTAAATCTTTCCCAGGCATCATAAAGGGTCTCACCATCTTGCTGCAGAAAGGATGAGATATCATTCCTCAACTTAGCAGTTTTGGATGGTGGGAAGTATTTTTCTAGGAATTTCTCTGCCAACTGACCCCATGTGGTGAAGGTTCCTGGAGGAAAAGATTTCAGCCACTTCTTTGGTCTATCTCTAAGGGAAAATGGGAACAACCTCAGCCTAATTGCATCATCTAAGACATTATTTATCTTGAATTTGTCACATATCTCCAGAAAATTCTCAATATGTGCATTAGGATCTTCATCAGGAAACCCATCGAATTGACAAGTCTGCTGCACCATTTGAATTACATTTACCTTTATTTTGAAGTTGTTCGCAGCAACTATCAGCCTCCGGATACTAGAGTCAGCTCCATTGAGATTGGGCTTAGCAAACTCCTGCATTGTTCTTGGTCCAGGTCCTTCCATCACTTCAAACTCTTCTTCTTCTTCTATTTCCAGATGTATTTCTGTTTCTGTGTCTTCTAAAACTGCCTCCCCTTCTTCCTTTCACTTTCTCCTTAATGTTCTTTCTAACTCTGGATCTAATTCAAACAGTTGGGATGAGCTACCTCTGGTCATAAACGGGAAGGAATACCTAAAATGATAATCAACAAGCAAGAACCAATGTCAAAAACAAATGAAAATAAAACTAAATCAACAGTCTTGATTATATTACTAATATTGAAATCGTTCTTCCCCGGCAGCGATGCCAAAAACTTGATGTGTTGCGCCTAGTGCTATAGCAATACCGCAAGTGCATGGGTCACTCAAGTAATAAAGTAGTGAGTGAGTTATCGTTCCACTAGGGACAAGGCCAAGTACTAGTGCAAATCTTAACTGTTGTTTAGCAATTCAATAGTTGTTGTGATGTTTTGTAATTAAAACAATTAATTTAATAACTGGAAGTAAAGGGAAATTAAATGTTGTGCAAAAAGGATTGATGATAATAATACTATCTAGATATTGAATCCCCCTAGCCTCAATGATATTTATGAACAGCAATTCAGTTAATTCATTTAATAGAGTTGAGTTGGCATTCCTCTAACTTAGACTAAAACCTCTCTCGAGTTAATTAATCCCTAATCACTAAGTAGAGTGCCAGAATCTCTTCTCAAACATAATTAGTTAGATCTTGCATTAAGAACAAGGAACTGTAAACCAAAGGATCTTGTAAGTCTATCTCTAGTACTCCAATTAATCCTCAACTCTTATGAGTATTCAATTCATATCAAGCTTTCTCAAGTCAATAATATGAAAATTGCAACCAATCAATAAGCATGCTATTATCAATTAGAAATAGATCATTAGGCATCATAAGAATAAAACAACTAAATCAAATGGTTCAACTAAATATAATTATTTAATCCATACAAATAAGCTAGGGTTCATCAATATCTAGATAGAGAATGAATTATTTCATATTCAAGACCAGAAAAATAGAACAAGAGAGATGAATAAAAGAAACCAAACAATCCATGACGAATAATTTGTATTTCTTCACTTCAACCCTTGATTCTTGGTTTAGATCTTGTATGGAATGTATCTCCTTCTTCAAACTCAGCTCAAGACTCTCCTCTTTGCTCCAGCAGTTGGCTCCTTCTTCCTTCGTTCCAGCCTCCACGTCCAAGCTCCCTTCTTTCTTCATTTTCTTCTCCTTTTAACTCCCTTCAAAGCTCACAGCCCATACCTTCCAGCTCACAACCCATACCTTCCAACTCGCACCACACTCCCTTGTTTCCCACATTTCCTTTATTTTATCTTTCTTTTCCTCAAATTAGGTAAGCTTTTCTTTTGTTTAATATTACTTTTGACAAAAGCTAGTCTTTGTTCCCCCACTTGTCTGCAAAAGAAATTCAATTATTCAAAGTTGCCCTAGGTGACACGGCCAAGCTTGCTGGTCATGTCTCTCACTTTGCTTCGGACACGGCCGAGCTTGCTGGCCGTGTCTCCTTCTACCCTTTCTTTCCTTCTTTTCTTCTAGGTGACACTGCCAAGCTCCTGGCCGTGTCATGTGACACGACCAGTGGCTTGGCTGTGTCATGTGGGTATGTCGCTTTCTGCTTTTGGCTTTGCTCTTCACTTGTTCTTTGGCTTAGGTTGGGACACCGCCAAGCTTGTGGTCATGTCATGTGACACAGCCACTGGCTTGGGCGTGTCACCTGCCAGTGTCAGCTTCTGCCTTCGTTTCTTTCCTTTCTTAGTTTTGTTCCTTGGGTGAGACACGGCCACTGGCTTGGCCGTGTCTCTTGTGTGTCAGCTACTGTCTTGAAATTCGTTTGAGGGACACGACCAAGCTTGCTTTGGCTTGGCCATGTCTTGCTTGATTCATGCTCTTTCTTCATTGTTTTGATCATCCAAGGGAGTTTTTACACTTTAACCTAAAACAAACACTTAAAACAAACTTTAAACAAAAATCAAATGAAACATTAACTAAAAACACATAGAAATCATACTAAAAACAAGTATAAAAATGCTCTTATCAATAATCTTAAGAATCAAAGAAACAAAGCTACTGTAAGAAAATAAAAGGAAATTAGAGATTCAAACCTCCGTTCGTTGGTTCCACCAAAAATTGTTTCTTGGATGAACAAGAACAAAGGCAAGATGGTTGCCTTTGATGGATTGAATTGCTTGTTTGCTTCTCTCAAAAGTCCGATCATTAATCTCTGCCAAAAAGTTTTAAAGTCCGATTACTTTTTCTAAGTTTTTCCTTCACTCCATTGTCCTCCCCTTCTGTGTTGTTTTTAGTCTTATTTATAGGAAATTTAGATGATTAATCCCACTTTTTTTTATGGAAACTAACATTAATTAAGAAAAGAAAACTGAAACAAAAAAGAAATTGGTTTCGAAAAAAATTGTGTCGGAAAAATTTCGCTGGCGAAAAAAACTGCTGCTCAAAAATTTTGCTGGCGAAAAAAAACTACTGCGGCTGGCTACGAGGACTGGCGAGCGAACTTGAGGGGCGCGGGCTGCCAGGCCATTTCGCCCGTAGGAAACTCCTGAGGGCGAAATGGCCCAAGGCCATTTTGTCCAACTTTTCGGCGACGATTTTTTTTCGTCGCCGATTTTTATTTTTATTTTTATTTATTTGTTTAATATTATTATTATTTGTTTATTTTTTATTAATTATAAAAACTAAATATTAAAAATAATATTATTTAATAAGACAACACCAAAATTATTTTGGACAACACAAAAATTATTTTGGAATAATTAAAATATTTTAGACCGGACTGGGTCAAAAATTAAGGGTCTACAGCATGCAACTCTGAAAAGTACCCAGTGTATTGCAAAGCATAAGTAGCATCCTTTGAAGAGAAAATGTCCAAATGGAATGTGTGAAGGTTGTCTCAGGGTGATCCTCCAATGCTATAGGAACTTGGTAAAAACCTTTTTCAGTCTGCAACATGGTTATATTCATTTTTTGCTCTTCCTCACCACTGAGAGTGGAAGAGATGATCATTGGCTACATACTGTTCCTCCCAACCAAAACATATTTCAAAATTTTTGGGGTCTTTTTAAGTTCAACCAAGTTTGGTTGAATCTCTTTCTCATTCTCTTTAGCAATCTGAAGTCCTGTCTCAACAACCTCTGCATTTAATATTAACTTGCACTCATCAATTTTTGAATTGGAAATTTTAGGCTCTACTTCCAAGGTCATGGCCATCTCAAGCTTATCTTCACTATCATAGATTTCAAAAAGTTGCTTACCTTGTTTCTCATCCTTCAATCTACTTGGGAATGGAATTGGTGGCATATAAGGATTTGAAGGCTCATGCAATTTTGGTGAGGTTGATGCTTCCAAATTCTCCTCCTCCTTTGATTAACTTGGTTCCTCTATGTTGGATTGTATCTCCTTTCCATTTTTTTCTTGATTAGTACCTGTATCAAAGAAATCACAAAATTTGTTATATATCACCTGTTCACTCCTCAAAATTGTGATTACATTGACATGCTCTAATTGGCTAGAAAATTCCACTTTTTGGTGCGCTTGGAGTTGATTTGCCAGTTGCCTAACTTGAGTTTTCACCTTCTTTAATGATACCTCCAAAGAATCAAACCTCTTATTGCTCCCTTCCTGATTTTGTGAGCTAATTTGAATGAAAGCATTCAAATTATCTTCCAATGTGGGTTCCTTAAGTTGATCTTGATTTTGTGTGCTAATTTGAATAAAGGCATTCAAATTATCTTCCAATGTGGGTTTCTTAAGGTGATCTTGATTTGAACATTGTTCTTGAAAGTAAGAACTTCTTTGGTAAGGTTAAAAAAATTGTTGAGGTGGAATTTCCTGCTGGTTTTCCTAAGAAAAATTTGGATAGTTTCTCCAACTTGGATTATAAGGATTGGAATATGGGTCATGTCTACCCCTTGGCTGGAAACTTTCAAAGGCATATTCTTCCTCTTGCCTCTCTTGGTATTGTTTAAAACTAAATGAACACATGTTTGCACTATGTCCTGCAATGCCACATGCTGGACATACTTCACGAGTAGGCATAGGTGCTTTTCCTCTTGCATTCAGCATCTTAAGTTGACTCGTTAATTCTGCTAATTGCCATGCCATTTTAGAATTAGCATTCTCATCATAAACTCTCTCGTGCCTTGAAAATTGCATTCTTACAATAAACTCTTAGTAATTCAAATAAATGCACTTTAAACAATTAAACAATTTAAATAAAAAAAATCAAACTATTAACAACAATCGCCTTCCCCGGCAACGGCGCTAAAAACTTGTTGCGCACAACTAACACTACTACAAGCGACACTCGCAAGTATATGAGGTAATTGTAGCAACAGTGATAGCCCCAAGGTCGTCTCACAAAGAAGAAATTATTTTATAATAGTTTGATTGACAAGTAAATTTAAAAGCAAGAGTGTGATATGTTGGAATGGATAAAAGCAATTTAAATTTAAAAGTAATGTGTGTAATGGTTGTGCAAGATTAATTCAAATTCTTGGAATGGTGCCTAAGGTTGTAGATAAATTTAATCAAAGCTTAATTCTCAAATTATCCGTTAATATAACCTTATATTTTAATTTGTTCCTTGAGTTTAATTAGTAATTACCAATTCATTAGTTTTCATATTCATGAATTAACAACAACCAATTGTTTTGAAATTGCAAATTAATAAAACCCTAGAACTTATATTTCTAATTCATTCTTAGGATAGTTGAATGCATAATTTCAATATCAAATTTCACCTCTCGGCCCTTCATTCAATATCTAGAGATCAATAGGTAGCAAATCTATCAACCTAACATTCAATCCAATACAATCAACTAATAACAAGGTATATTAATAGAATATCAAATCAAGTCATTCAATAAAATCTACTACAAATCCTAGGCATGAGTAATTTAGCTCATCATCATCAATTTAAAATAAATATTCATCTTAATATAAATCAAATCATAATTGTCCATTGAAATATTAATATTCTTAACAAACAACAACAATCTAGAAATGAATTAAACGAGAGAATATAAAAACCCCTTTGAAGATGCTAAGAGTTGAACTTCTAGTCTTCCTCCTAACACCACTTTGAATATGATAAAGAACTAACAAGCCTTCTTCAATCAATGGCTCTCCTCTTGAAAGATGGAATGGTAACTCTCTCAAGCCTCCAACTCCTCAATCAAGCTTTCTTCAAACCCTAACCTTCACAATAGCTTGCTCACCCAATTTTATCCCAAATATGTTAAGAATCTTATCTACGAAAGAAATAGAAGGTGAAGATGAAGGTGATGTTTATGGTTGTTTAGGTCATTTTTGTACTTGTTTTTAGTATGATTTTATGTGTGTTTTAGTTAATGTTTTGATTAATTATTGTTTTAAGTGTGTTTAAAGTATTATTTTTAGGTTTAGGTACAAAAACACCCTTGGAAGATCAAAACAGGGCAAGAAAAGCATGAACCAAGCAAGACATGGCCAAGCCAAAGCAAGCTTGGCCATGTCCCTCAAAAGAAATTCAAGGCAGAAGCAGACACACCCAGAGACACGGCCAAGCCTCTGGCCGTGTCTCACTCAAAGAGCAAATCAAAGAACAAGCCAAAGAAGAGAAGGAAAAGAAGAAAAATGAGCAACAGTAGGTGACACACCCAAGGGACACGGCCAAGCCACTGGCGTTGTCCCTCCAAGCTTGTCAAACACGGCCAAGCTCACTTAAGCTTGGCCGTGTCACTCACCATTCCAAAGAAAGAAAGAAAGAAAGAAGCCACCATGGGAATCAAGAGACACGGCCAAGCCAACCTTGGCTTGGCCGTGTCACCTCATGGAAAGGAAGAAAAGAAGAAGAGACACGGCCAAGCCACTCTTGGCTTGGCCGTGTCACACCAAAAAATGTATAAATTCTTTCACACGACAGAAAAAGAGAGGAGGACGGCTAGGGTTTTGAAAGAAAAAAAAAGAAAAGAGAAGAGGGGGCAAACACCAATTTGGGAGGAGGAGAGAGTGACACTCTCCTTGTCCCTCATCTTCATCCTCCATATTCATCTTCTCCATCTTCCATTGACAAGCTTCAATTTGGTTCTTTGGGATAAGTTGGGTTAACAAGCTCTTAAAGGTTGAAGAAGCTTCATTGAAAGTTTTGGTGACTTGAGAAAGCTCCAATCCATCTCTCAAAGGCATAATCAATTGAAGGTTTAGTGATTGAGAAAGATCCATATTGCAAAAGGGGAATCAACCATTGAAGAGGCCTTGAGTTCTTCATCATACATCAAGTGGAGCTAGGAGGAAGACTAGTAATCCTACTCTTGGCATCTTCACAAAGGGTTTTTCTATTCTCTCTTTTAATTCATTCCAATATTGTTTTTGTCGTATTAAGAGAATTGATATTACAATGAACAATTTGTATTTGATTTATATTGAGTTGAATGAATGTTTTAAATTGATGATGTTGAGATAAATACCCATGCTTAGGGTTTGTAGTATATTTGATTGAATGCTTTGATTTGATATTTCCATTGATGTACCTTGTTGTTGGTTGATTGCATTGGATTGTATGCTAGGTTAATAGATTAGCTACCTATTGATCTCTAGATGTTGAATGAAGGACCGAGAGATGAAATTTGATATCGGAATTATGCAATCGACTACCCTATGAATGAATTAGAAATATAAGTTCTAGGGTTTCATTAATTTGCAAATGTAAAATAATTGGTTATTGCTATTTCATGAATGTGAGAACTAATGAATTGGTAATTGACTAATTAACCTTAAGGAACAAATTAATTACAAGGCTATGTTAATGGATAATTGAGAATTGAGCTTTGATTGAATGGACCTATAACCCTAGGTACTTTCCCAAGAACTGAATTGATCTTGTGCACCCATCACACACATCAAACCCTACATACGTTAATTTTAGGTTTAAATTGTTCTTTAGCATTCCAAACAACAAACTCTCGCTTTTAATTTAATTGCTTTAATCAAGCTATTACGAACCACACCTTCTTGGGGAAACGACCTTGGGGCGATCACCTTTGCTACAGTTACCTCATATACTTGCGAGTGCCGCTTGTAGTATACTTAATTCGAGTGCAACAATGGTCTCTCTCAAGACCAAGAACAAGAAGATGACTAAGGAACTCCCTCATTAGCACCAAGCCCTAACGTGTATATGTATCCCCTCCTTCCATTCTTTTTAATTTCTTAAGACACAAAGCATGTCTTGCCTCCAACTTTTTTCAATATTTGAATCTTCGTCCCATGAATTAGGCAATTTTTTTCTTCTTTTATTATTTCTTTTTAAAAGAAGGCACTTGTTGTCCCCCATTTTGCCCCCCACTTCGTGTAAAATAATTGAAAGAATTCGCACAAGATACGGCCAAGTCATGAGTGATTTGGTCTTGTCACTCATTTTCTTATGGTCATGGCCAAGCCATATGGCCGTGTCCATGGATGCCCCAATATCTTCTTTCTTTTTCAAGTGGGACACGGCCAAGGCCTTGGCCATGTCATATGACACGGCCAGTGGCTTGGCAGTGTCTCTTGAATGTGTTCTCCACTCTCTTGGTTGTGTCACAATGGCTTAGTCGTGTCTCTTGGGTGTGTTCATTTTTGCATTTCCTCCTTGCTTCTTCTTTTTTTGTTCAATTGGTTAGACACGGCCAAGGCCTTGGCCGTACCCTGTGACATGGCCAATGGCTTGGCCGTATCTCTTGCTTGTGTCTATCTCTGCCAAATTTTTTTGCCTCTTTCCTTGGATGAGGGACACAGCCAAGCCAAGAAGTGTCTTGGTTGTGTCTCATGTTTTTCCACCTTAATAATCCATCAAATTGAATTAAAGCTCCATTGTTTTGTTCTTCATCATGGATTAAATACTTCAAACAAACTTTAAACACAAATTAAAAGAAAAATCAATCAAAACCCAATAAAACTACACTAAAAAGAAATACACAAATTATCAAAGCATGCCTCAGCAGCCCGCGCCAGCAATGCTGGCAGCCCGCACCCAGCCAATTTAGACAAAACTTTATTTTATTCGATTTTAAAAATTTTATTTCCTATATAGTTTTAATTTTCCTTAACCAAATCATATTAGGTTTTTTATTTTCCTGTAAATAACATATTAAAACACATAAGTGGGGACTTTTGAAAAATTGTATTGAGAGACTTTTTTTGGCAGGGAATTCTTGGACTTTGGCAATTTTTCCTTTCGGACTTTGGTTATTTAAAAAGACTTTTGGGATGGCAGAGAACGTTTTAACAACTTTTGGATGAGACTTTGGACTTCACTTTTGAAACTGGGAGAGGCAGCAGCTATTAGGAATTTGGATTAAGAACAGAGACAAAAAGCAAGAAAGAGATCAAAAGAAAATAACAACCAACCAGAAGGCAGTGCTATACGCAACTGTCTTCAACTTGTTTCAACCAAGATTTACAAGCTTAAATATTGGAGGAACCTACGATGAAGGTTTGAAATCTTTCATTTAAATTGTTTTTAAGATTACAATAATTCAAATATTCCTTTTCATTATTTTATTTTCATTTTTGTTTCATTATTTTTATTTCATTATTTTATTTAAATTGTTTCAACTATTCTTTAAACCATTAAATATCACATTAACAAAAATATATTTTTAAAACTCTAAAATCTTAATTTTCAATACCAAAACCTACAACCCTAAAGATCAGTTTTCAAAATTTTCTGGGGCACTGCCCTTGACCCCGTGGGACAGCCATATGGGCTCGTCGAAGAGGTTAATATTTATTTATGTATTATAAATCTTTATATTTAACTCCTTTTATTTAAAAACCCTAATTTGGTTATTAAAATTCTAAAACCCTAATTTAAGATATAAACCCTAAGCTTATACATTTATTGCTTTATTTAGTTTTAGATTTGATTATTTAGTTTATTATATATTTTGGTGATCGATTTATTTAATTTTGATATTTGATTTATTTAATTTATCATGGATGAAGATTTTCTTGATTATTATTTATTTATTAAAATTATAAGAGGTATGTTTCCATAATTGGGTATCTCATTAATTAATCTTTATGTAATTTTATTATTTTCATATTTCGGGATTAATGTAAAGGACACGTTTCTACCTTTTGGTGGGTGTCCTATTTAGTTTTAGACATTGGATGATGTAAGGACATATTTTCATCCTCGGATGGGTGTCTATTTATTTGTTTTGTTTGAACATTGCTATGATTTTTAATACAATGATGCTTTTATTTTAATTATTGTATGTAGTATGGATAATATCATAATAATTAAGAATTTCATAATATTAAGACCTAAAAAGGATGTCGGTTCCAATGAACCGGGCGTTGTGGGGGTGTTGGGCTATTTCTCACCTTTCCCATGCATACCTAACTTTTTGAACCTAATAGGGGTTGGGGATTCCTTAGGAATCGAGTCATCCATCCTTTTTTTTCCCAGCTCGTCCGGGCGGCGACTCCATTTTTTCCAAATTTAGCCCGTATTCTCTAAGGCCCCGAGCCTAATAGTGTCGAAGTCGCAAGAACCATTCCACATGGGAGTGGGGGCGAAAATCCCCGCTCACACTTAGCTTGCATTTTAAACCCTAATTCACATATAAAATCCTAATTTAAAAAAAAAAACCTTATTTTTATAAATATAAAACCCTAGTTTAGATAGAAACCCTAATTCACCAACTAAACTATATCTTGTAAATCATTTACCTTTCTGATCCCCTACAAGGGGCGCTGCCCCCTTGACCCCCACCTGCTAACTGGCTAACTGACTTATTTTTCCATGCTTTGCTCTTTACTTGGATTTACATGTATTTTTAAAGGGAATTGTAAAAGGCATGTTTCCATACTATGTGGGTGCCTATTTATTTAGTTTACAATCTAATTTATGTTAAGGATTTTGAGACATTGTAGGGGACATGTTTTCATTAATTGATGGGTGTCCTATTTTATTTATTTTTATGAATATTGAAATATTGTAAGGGCATGTTTCCATCTTTGGATGGGTGCCCATGTTGCTTGATTTGATTAATTTAATACAATATTAGTTTATTTTGATCATTGCTTGTACTATGGATAATATTTTAATAAGTTAAGAATTTAATAATATTTAGACTTGAAATGGAGGCCGGTTTCAATAAAACAAGTGCTAAGTGCTATGTAATTCTCACCTTTCCCATGCATGTCCAACTTTTGAACTTAGTAGGGGTTGGGGATTCCTTAGGAATCAAGTCATCCACCCTTTTCTATTTTTAGGGCCCGTCGGGATGGCGACTCTTATTCTCCAGGTTTAGGCCCGTGTTCTTTAAGGCTCAAAGCCTAACAGTACTAAAGTCGTAAGAACCATTCCATCGAGAGTGGGGGCAAAAATTCCCTCTCACACATTTTCATTTTATCAATTAAAACATTACCATACTATATTCATAACCATTAATTCATAATTACATATCCATATAACACAAACATACACATTGGGCCTAACAAGTCATTAGTTCATAACATAGTCATTAGCCATCCTACAACGGCTTATCAATTTATATTTTATGCAATACACACATCTTATACAGAATGTCACTTTAAAGACACAGAAAGTCCCTCAAAGTGCACTAAAATGAATAATGCCATGTATGTAAATTCAATTTAAAAGTTACCAAAGTACGTACTAACATTTCTTAGCTCTAAAAACCACCTAGCTCCACTTTTCACCATAAAACCCTAAGTGTCACCTTTAAGGCTATTTTGACCTAGACACATATAAACTAATTTATTAATAACATTATTCATTTAAAATCATTTCCTTAATTAATTACTATCAAATTACCATTATTTTCACAATTTCAACTAAAATCTCAACAAATCCTATTTTCCACTATTTACTACTTTATGCAAATTTCAACCTACCTAACTTATTTCCAACATCCAACCAAAAAATCATTGCCTACATATCAAAATAACATTAAAATAATTAATTTTAATAATTATACTCACTCCCATCTAAAACCCTAATTTCACGTAATCTTGCCATAAACCCAAATTTCACCAAAATCCACTCATATCTGACAATCAACCTTAAAATCATTACAAATATATTAAAACTACTTCAAATCAATCCATAATAGCAATTATTGAAACTCCATCAAAACTTGAAATTACATAATTGACCTAAAACCCTAACTTAACTAATCAAGCTCTCTTTAACCAACTAACTACTAAATCATTACATATCCATCATATTAACTTTATTACTATCAATTTAACAATTTAATTCAACTATCTCTCACTACCCATGTAGTAACTTAATGTTAAAACTAAAGAAAAAGAAGTTTAAATTAAGAATAACTTACTTGATTCTTGCTAAATCTTTAAAATCACCACCACCAACAATCCCTTTAAAAACCATGTGAAATTTTGTGTGTGTAGAAGAAACTCTCTCCCTCTCTCTTTCTCTCTTCAATTTGGCCCACCATGGATGGAGAAGATGAAGAAGACTCTTTTATATACTAACTTTCCCATTTTACCCTTCTCTTTTTTATATATTTACAAAAATATTAAATTATTAAAATTTTAAAGATTTTTCCTTCTTTCTATCCATTATTTAACTTTAATTTTATATATTTTTTATTTTTATATATATTTTAACTTTTTACTTTTAGCCTTTGACTTTGACTTTTTACTTTTGTCTTTTAGTGCAATGTATATTTTATGTTTATCTTACATATACATTAATTATACAATATCTGTATTACTCTTTCATCACTTTATTTACCCTCCATATTAATTTTTTTTGTATTTAAAAAATAGGGATATTACAATTCTCTCTCCTTTAAATAATTCATCCTCGAAATTATCTACTACGATAAATAAATCCATCAAAATCAAGCACTAATCTCTACTCTCTGAATCACTAGCCACACAACTATTATCCTAATCTATCTCCACCATTAACCAAATGATCTCTACTCTCCCCCTTATGAATATCCTCAATCATTTTTACAAATCCACAAACAAAGCATAAAAATTCCTTAACTTTATAATATCAACAAAGAATACACAGGCATAAATAATAATATCCAGTAATAAAGATTTTACTTTAACGTACTTTCGAGTCTCTCTATCTCTTATGTACTCCGTAAGCTCTATGTGTAGTTCTGGCTTCTTCTTGTCTACCCACTGATGCAGATTCTCATCTCTAACTAGATCCTACCCTACCACCTTTGTCTCCTCTGCTACCAGGCCTATATAGACTAGTCTCTATCTTCCTAGCTACTAGTGGCTCTGGGTAATCCCTCACATAATGATCCTCAAGTCCACACCTAAAATAGCCTCCCAAACTATGTCCCCTATATATATCCCAGTGCACCCTACCACTGGGTACAAGTGGGTGGAGTGGACTTCTGAGATATGGGAGTAGAAGCATCATCCACCATTGTCAAAGGCCTTTGCATCACCTGGAATGACCTATTAGACTTCTCCTAACCCTCACTAACACTCTGTAAGGAATCTTCTTGCCTCTTCTTGTGAGATGATGACTCCATCTCTGAAGCTACTTTCCTACCTTTACTATTTTCTAACTCTGAAGTTGTTGTAGCCTCCTAAAACTTCTCTATACTTTTTACAGCTAATAATAAATTAGAGAAATACTTATACTGCATTGTTGCTACTTGACACCTGATAGCATGCCTCAATCCCTCCTCAAATCTCCTACATCTATCTACTTCATCTGAGATGATCCCACCAGCATATTTACTCAATCTCAAAAAATCTCTCTCATACTCTCTTACTGGTCTATCTCCCTATTTTAGATTCAAAAACTCTCTCTTCTTCCCATATGTATAATCCCTAGGAGTATATTTCCCACCAAAATCTATCAGAAAATCCTCCTAACTCAACACTGGTGGTCTATCTAACCCATGTCGAACCGTCTTCCACCAGTCATAGTTATCTCCCTGCAAAAGAGACACAACATAATAAAACTTCTCTTCTGCAGTAGCCTCTAGCTAAATAAATACTCTCTCTACTCTATTCGGCCACTACTCTGCCTCAGCTAGATCTACAATGCCCATAAAATCAATGGCCATACATTTTTTAAGCTTTTCATATTTCATATTCAGCTGCACTGTTAGGATTTGAAGGAAAAACTCTACCATATGCCACAACCATGCTGGACGACCTTGTACCCCTAGTCTAACTACCTCAGAGTCCTCTCTAGCATCCCCTACTCTAGAACCCAATCTAACACCATTTAGTGTATTTCCCTCAATGCTACCCTTCTTTAACATTTGTGTCCTAGACACCATCACAATTTGCAACAACACAAAATATTGCCACATCAGAGTCCAACTTAAGTGCCAATACATATACATGTACTACAACTCAAATCACTACCTTAAAATCCCCTTTTCTTTCTTCCAAAACACACTGAGGTCAAGAATTTCAAACCTAGACTCTGATATAAATATAAATGTAACACTTTTATATCCTATATACTTATAATATATACACCTACTATATGTAAAATATAAATACATAATATAAGAATGCTACAGAAAATACGGTATAAAATTTCCCCTTAACTATTTCCAATATAAATTAATCTTTAAAAGATAATTTAATCAGTAAATAAATCTATGTAAATATTTAAATGTTAAAATATAATTATATATATGAGAAATTCTTTGGAAAAATTCACCAGAGTTTTGTCTATAATTTTAATAATCTCAAATTTATCAAAAACTCAACATGTACAAAACAACACTCCCAAAATAAAGTTCTCATAAAAAACCACCCAAGATCCTAAATTCCTCCAAAAACATCATAGCATAATAGCAAACATAATCTATCTTAATTACAAATATATATACATAACATTTTCTCCAAAACCCATTTAATATACATATATAGTATTTAAAATTGTACAAACCAAATATAACATATCATAAATTTTACATGTATGCAGTATCATCTAAGATGGTCTCATGGCACTTCCAAAGTTCAGTCTGCATCACAAATCACTTTGGTTTGTAATCTTATCTCCTGGATGATGCAACTAACTGTGCTAAGCATCTAGCTTAATGGTACATACTTTGGTAATATATATAATATTTTAAAACTCATGCATATTCTAATGTTGCACAAAACATCATCATATCATTACTAAATAATACTCACTAAACATTCTTTATCTTATCGATTAATTTGTAACATTACCATATGATGTTTATAACTACTAATTCATAATTACACATCAATACAACACAAACATACACATTGGGCCCAACAAGTCCCTATATAATATCCAAGTTTCAGAAGTATTTATTTGGTCTAGCTCGACACTGGGGATCTAAGTGTCACACATCTCCCAAATCACGTCCCCTATCGACTTCAAGGGCAAAGTATTTAAAGTCACCCAGAAGGCTGCCCTCTCTTGACATCAGAGGCCAAGTGTGAATATACCACCTCCTCAGTAGTCTGGAATGTGTAATTGTATAAAGTCAAATGAGACACACACATCACAACATATCACAATTTTCACATTCCCATTTCCTTTCCACTTTTCCATCACATTCATTACATTTCCCAATTTTCCTCATTTTTCACATTTCATATTCATTTCACAATCACATAAAACATAATACTAGGTCACATTCACAAAGTGACCTATTTTACATATTTCTAATGCTTGACTCATAGTTTCCATAATATGTTCATAATATAGTCATTGGCCATCCCACAATGGCTTATCAATTTATATTTCATACAATACACATATCTTATACACAATGTCACTTTAAAGGAACAAAAAGTCCCTCAAAGTGCACTAAAATGAACAATGCCATGCATGCAAATTCAATTTAAAAGTTACCAAAGTATAAACTAACATTTCTTAGCTCCAAAAACCACCTAGCTCCACTTTTCACCACCAAACCCTAAACGTCACCTTTAAGGCTATTTTGTCCTAGACATATATAAACCAATCTATTAATAACATCATTCATTTAAAATCATTTCCTTACTCAATTACTATCAAACTACCATTATTTACACAATTTCTACCCAAATTTCAACAAAACCCTATTTCCCACCATTTACTACTTTACTCAAATTTCAACTTATCCAATTTATTTCCAACATCCAACTATAAAATCATTTCCCAAATATCAAAATAACATTAAAATAATTCATTTCAATAATTATACTCACTCCCATCTAAAACCCTAATTTCACATAATCTTTCCATAAACCCAAATTTCAACAAAACCTACTTATATCCAATTGTTAGCCAAGCCCTTGGCTTAATTTACTCTATTTTGATCTTAGGTAATCAAATTGAATAGGATTAATGTTTGTCCCAAGTTACATTTTTATAGTGTTCAAACATTTTTATAGGAACTCGATTAATAAGATTTTCCCATACAGTCCACCCAGATCACAAATAAGTATAATTGGACTGGCCTAGACTGGAGTGAGCACATGCACTACTAATAAGCATGACCAGATTGGCCTTAACTGAAGCGAGCACAAGATGAAGAGAACAAGCATAAGCTAAACCAGATGAGCACGAAATTGAGCAATTGCAGCCTGAGCTCTAGCCATCAGCATTGAACATAAGATAGCTGAGCTCTTGTTGTCAAAAATGAGCTCAAGATAGAACCAAACATGAGCTAAATAGGCCGAGCACCTGTAGCATGGATCGAGCCTTAGTTGCCAGAAATGAGCACAAAACAAAAACAAGCATGAGTTGAATAAGAACATATGATCGAACACCTGCAGCTCAAACTGAGCCCTAGCTACAACAAGGAGCTCAAGATGATCAGTCCGAACCCGAGCCAAAATCATCAAAATTTCTAGAGAAGCTCATGGTTAGTGATACTCTAAAAAATTCAGCATATCGATCCAAGACCAACTAGACCAAAACTAGTTTGACCACCAAAATATTCAAAATATCTAGTAAAGCTCACGATCACTAGTATTCCAAAAATTTTTGTATATTGCACATGGACTAACCGAACAAGGATATAGCCTGAGATACTAAGGTTGAGCTAAATTCTCAAAACTTCCAGTAAAGATCACAGTCATTAGCACTCAAAGAATCTCATCATACCTCAAGCCGACTGACCGGACCATTATCATGCCGATCAAATTATGTGAATAGCTTTTAAAAATTATAGTTGTTACTTATCCACTCAATTAATGGATGCCACGTGTACTAGCCATTGAAGATTTTTTGTCAGAAATTCAAATATCACACCTGGACCATAGTAAGTCCGACCGCTTACTGGACTAAATGGAATCTGGCCATGATCTTGATCGGCACATTAATTAAAGTGGGAGACAAAGTCCAAAAATGTAGGCACCCACTTCAAACGGCTAGTTCAAGACTTGAAGGCTATAAATACTTTAAGAAACCTCATTTATCATTAAGATAGTGATTATAATAGCCAAGATAAATAACTTTCATTTCCTTCCATCAAAATTTATATTTGTACTCATTGACTGTTGGGTGTGAGCATTAAACACCATCGTAAGTTTGAGTGTGAGCTTTGAAACACGTAGGTTTTAGAGTGAACCTGGGAAAACTCTTATTAGGTTTTGAGATTATTACTCAAACCTTATAGAAGTTTGGTGTGAGCTTGTGAAAACACCAAATTAGGATTGAACTTGTAAAAATCCAAGGTAAGTGAAATTCTCAACTTAAAGTTGGGGAGTGGATGTAGGGTTGATTTGATCCGAACCACTATGAATCTTTGGTGTTCTTTCTTCTCTACTCTACTTCATTTTCATCTTATTTTTCTAGTCATTTTAATTTTTAATTTTCCATCACTTCTTCCTATTCACCCACCTCCCTCTCTTGGTTGCCATCTTGGGACAATAATTGCTATCAGAGCTATAAAATTTCAAGAAGCTTAATTGTGAAATTTGATAAATAATGGTAACTATACCTATAAACACCTCCACGTCAACTTCTTCTTCCACCACAATTTCTCCATCACATGGAAATTTAAACTCTCATCTTAGACCTTATTTTGATGGAACCGATTACTCCTATTGGAAACACAAAATTTATTTATTTCTTGATAGTGAGGGAATTGTGCTTTGGAAATGTGTGCTAATTGAGTGGAAACCTCTTACTCATGAGGTTGATAGTGTTCAAGTACCTCTCCCTAAAGCATAATAGAGTGATGCTCAAGAAAGGGCTCTTTACAAGAATAATAGGGCAGCCTCCATCTTAATGAATTCAATATCAAGAGAAGAAGATGGAAGAGTTCAACACCTTACTTGTGCATATAACAATTAGAAAACTCTTGAGAATTATCATGAGGGTACCACCCATGTAAGGTTCACCAAGACCCAAATGCTTGTACATGAGTATGAGCTCTTCAAAATGAAGCCTAATGAAAATATCACGGATATGACAAATCGCTTAGTTCCTATTGTCAATGACTTAAAGAAATATGGAAAGGTGTATATGTCAATAGCAAAATATTAAGAGCACTTAGAGCTAAGAAGAACATTGAATCAAAAGTATCTTCAATTTGAAGAAGTTCATGACCTTAACACACTAAGGACCAATGAGCTAGTTGGAAAGTTTCTTACCTTTTAATTACGCACCAAAAAGGAAAATGACAAGGGTGAGAAGGATAAAAGAAAGACAATAGCTCTTAAAGCCATCAAAGAAGTTAAGAGCTCAAGTGAAGAAGATAGTGATGATGATGAAGAAATAACAATGATATCCAAAAGAGTGAATGATTGGAAGAGAAAGAGAAGAATGCAAGCTAAAGGTAACTTCTATAAATTTTCTTTTAATGATAAAGAAAAGAAAAATGAAGTTAAATGTTGTGAATGTGGAAAATCCGGTCATATCAAAATGGATTGTCCCAAATTGAAGAACAAAAAGAAATGGGATAAGGAAAAGAAGAAATCTCTCAAAGCTATTTGGGATGATGATACCTCAAGTGAAGAAAAGGATGAAAAGGAGCAAGGAATTGCAAATCTTTATCTGATAGCTATAGGAGATGATGATAATGACTCCAGGTACTCCTTCTTTAAACTTTAATTATTATAATGATGCATTAGATGATAATGATTTAATTGAGCATATGAATCTAGGGCAAAAGATATTTCAATAAAATGAAGTTTTATAATAAAAAAAATGCTCTAAGCTAGAAAAGGATTTTGTTTCCTTAAAAAACTCTACTTTAGAATTAAAAACTTCAAATGAACAATTGATGAAGTCTTTAAATAAAGTATCTAAAAATTCATCTAGCTTAGAAAATATTGCTAAAAAAAATAAGATTTGAAAGAAGAAATAAATGAATTAAAGAAATCTATTTCAAAATTTTAAAAAGGGAAAGAAGCCTTAGACACATTGATTAGTGTTCAAAAGCCACCCTCTTCCAAACATGTACTAGGATTCAATAGCTCAACTACTACTACATCTAATGCACCAACATTTATTAAGCAACTACAATTTAAACTTCTAGTGTTGAGGTTGTATAGAATACAAATGCACACACAAAGCCTAAAAGTCCCAACAAGACTACTCGAGGCTCACAAAGCTCTAGAATCAAATTTTCAAGAACAAATTATGCATATATGAACTATAGGCATGAACACAAGCACAAGCATGCATAAAAATAAGTAATTACTAAACACATTTGTTGTTGCCAACATATCCAACATAATTCTTCTAAAGTGAATAGAAGAAGAATGCAAAGCATAAGCCTTTATATCAATGCCATTATTGTATGAAATATGGTCACATAAACACATTTTTTTTATATTAGAAAGGCACATCTAAAATTAGAGGATCTCCTTCAATAACTAACCATTAAGGACCCAGATACATTTGGGTCCTAAGAAAAGATGAACATTGTTGTGTTGTAGGTATGTCTAAAGTTTATAATCCATAAAAGTATTTAGCTTATTGATAGTGGTTGTTCAAGACAAATGACCAAAAATGTGAAGCTCTTCATAATAATCACATACACACAAGTAGGAGATGTAACCTTTGGAATCAATACAAAAGGTAAGATAATTAGTATTGGTTCCATTGGTATGATTGGTAAGTATCAAATTGATGATGTTTGGTTGGATGATGGTTTGAAGCATAATTTGCTAAGTGTAAGTCAATTATGTGATAAAGGATATATTAATTTGAAAGAATGTAAGGTTAGTTCACCAAGTGGAGAAATTATATTCAAAGGAGGAAGAATTGACAACACATAAAATGTAGCAGCCATGAATTTTAAATATTGTTAAATAATTAATTTAGAGGGCAGTTAGTATGTTGGAATAGAGAGAAATACAAGATATAAGCATAATATATATCAAATATATATATATATACACATTGTATACAAGATATATACATATTATATACTTAATGTATACATAGTATATACTTAGCATATACATGATATATACATATACCAAAGATATAAATAACATATATACAAAGTATATATGTGGTGGTGGAAGATGATGATATTAATAATAACAATAATAATAGTAATAAATAAATAAATAAGAGAAAGGGAAAGACAAAAAAGGAAATAAAATATATGGATGAGATTTAAAGATTAAAAATAAATAATTAATTAATTATATATGGTTAGAAAGTAAGGAAGAAATATTAAATAATAATATAAATAATTCAAAATTAAAATTAATTTTTGGAAGAAAGATAAAATATCCTATTTATTTAATTATTAATTAATTAAAGTGACTATTTAATTAAATACATATATATATGTATGGCTATAAATGAAAGAAAGAATTAAAAAGCCCATTTTTCTTCTTCTTCTTCTTCTTCTTCTTCTTCTTCTTCTTCTTCTTCTTCTTCCTTTAGCCTTGGATGTCCATCATTGTTGAAGATGGGAAAGCTTGTGCTTCATTAATTACACCAAATTTTAACAAGATTTTCAAGGATTAAGGGTAGTTTTGAAGATTTCTCAAGTAATTGGTAAGGTTTCTTTCCAAATTGAAGAGTTTCTTTCAAGTTTATGAATATGTGTAATTTGAGATTTTGATGGAGGATGTGGTAATTGGTTAAATGGGTTTGAGTGGTGTTATTTTTATATAGAGGAAATGATTTTAAGGTTTGATGATTTAAAAGAATGGATTTGGTTAGAATTTGAAAGAGGCAGTAGATGAATTAGTGTTTTTATGGGATTCTCATATAGAATTGATGTAAATTGAATTTAATTGATTAAATTATGTTAGAATTTAATTTGGTTTAAAACTTTATTTGGAATTAATTAGAATAAAAATCAAAAATTAAAGTGTGTTAGGCAAATTTTAGAAATTTGAAGGAAATATGATAAATTAAGTTTTATTAGTTAAAGTGGTTAGGAATGAGTTTTTAATGATTTGTTTACACTTACATTTTGATTATGAAGTGAGTAGGGTTAAGTTGCCTAATCTAAGAGGTGAAGAACAATTTGGTAAAGTAAAGGAAAAGTAGTGAACTTGGCTTGGAAGTTGCCTTAAGTGAAGGTTAGTACATACTTTGATAGAATTGTATTGAAATACCTTAGAATAGCATGTTATATTGTATGCTGGCATTAATGTTATGTACTTTGATGTGTGAATTCACATGTAAAGTGCATAGTTCACTACAAGAATGTAACAGATTACAGACGGATTTTTTCATTTGTAATCCTTATTTTTTTGTCGATAATAGTTTTTTTTATTGACAGATTACCAACAAAAAAAACCTGTAGCCAAATCTTTCACCTGTAATCGAAAAGTCAACGAAAAAAATTATATCGATAAATTTTTCAATAGAAATAATCTGCTGGAAATTTTTCGACAGAAAAGTAGTCGGCAAACTTTACTGATAGAAATTATTTTTATCGGTATAGAAGAAAAATTACCGATAGAAAATTCTGTCGGTATTACCAATGAAAAAATATTTATCGGTAAATACCGACAAAAAATATTTTCTATGGGACAGAATTCTTATTCTGTCAGTAATATCGAAGAAATTACCGACAGAAAATTAATATGTCGGTAAAAAATAATTTTTTTTAAATTTTATAATATAATATATAAATGTATGTATAAATTTTTTTATTAATAAGAATAAAAATATAAAAATAAAATTATTATTTAAAAAAAATATTATATGTAATAAATATTCAAATATAAAAAAGATAAACATAAAACAATAAAATATATATAATCATATGGAATTAAAATATCATTGTACATATACAAAAAAAAAAAATCTAAAATCAAGTAGCAGGAGGTGGTGAAGGTGGAGGTGCAGGAGCACCATCAGGCAAAAAATGTCTTAATGGATCAAAGGTTCCTCGCATGAAGTTGTTCATAAAGTCATTAAGCTGCTGCTAGACTAACCTCTGCACCTCGATTTGCATCTGCACCTGAATTTGAGATTGAACCTGCGCCTCTACCTCCATCTGCACCCGCTCTTAGATCTACTGATGAACAGTCTAATCACGCTCCACCAACTACTCCTTCAAATGCTTGATCTCATCCCATAAGGCAGATGAACTACTAGAAGAAGAAGAAGAAGAAGCTGTGCTGACATACTATGAGCTAAGTCCATACAGCTTCTTCTTCTCTCCGACCACAGCAGATCTAAATAAGCTATCATCATCAACATGCATGTCAGACTAAGAGGCCTTCTCCCGAGAAGCAATGAAACGATTCTATATAATATAAAAAATATTATTAATTCTATATTTAAAATTTAATTTTTGTAATATTTAAAAAATTATGAAATTACTTACATTTACATCTTGTGATCGACGATCCATAAATGAACGTCCGCCGTGACCCTGGGTGTGCATATGCACAAACAGCTCATAACTGTTCGGCAGTAGACCTATGGTAGATCCTATTTAAAAAAAAATATTAGTTTAATAGCACAAAAAAATTATAAATTGAAATGTATTAAAATATATATATATATACTTACGAGTGTATGGGCATGATCATGATGTGATTGGCTGCCTCCCGTTGTGTGAATGGACATGCACCATCCATAACACTGGACATCCTATTACAAGAGGCAACGGCAGACGTGTCTACCCCTCGGGAGAGCTCCACCAGGCCTGCAGATTTGCCCATAACTGATTAGCAATAAATGAAGGCTGCTTGCCCACAGCTTTTACCTCACTCAGTATATCATTGTAGCGAATAGTTGGCTTCTTCATGAAGACAATTCGGACAAGGTTATCAATAGCCTAGTCCCAATAAAAATACTTCTGCAAAAAAAAACCAAGATAATTAATATCATCTAAATGTAAAATATTCACTTGTACATTTATATTAAATATTAAAATTTAATTTTCTTTTTAACCTTAAACTCTTTGAACCAAAAGTTCTTCATCTCAAAAGAGACTGCCTTCCAAAAAACTCCTGCAAGGTCCATCTTCTATGTCATGACCTTCCAAATGCGTCTAGTGAAAGCCCCAGCTGGATCCATCATGTAACTGCAAACTTAAAGAAACAATACACATTTATTTGGTATAATCTGATTAAACTTTCTAATTTAATATAAGTAATGTAAAAATTTAAAAATACTTACTCTGACTCCCGAAAAGTCAAATGATGCATCCTACCATCATGACCTGCAGCTGATGTTGTAGTGCTAGCATCACCAATGTGGGCATCTAAAGTGGCCGGGAGAGAAGAGGCAGCAGGATCCTCTGTCTGGGCAGGATGAGAAGAAGAAGCAGGATCCTCTGTCTGAGCCTGGTGAGAAGTAAAGGCGGGATCCTCTCTAAGCATATCGTCAATAGCTGCGTCAACCTAAGGATCCTCAATAAATGTATCATCAGGGATATCACGCAACTATAGACGTGGGTGACCTATACTTTCTAAGCATACCAGACCCCGATCGATCTAAACCTCTCCCAGGTCTACGATACATATCTGAATAAAACCATCAGTATAATTAATATGGATAAAATATTAAACATAGAAATAAATTTTCAATAAAAGCCATAGCTTAATTACAATTACTTATTATTAGGATTCATCGCTGTCATCTGATTGGGATGATTCAGATTCAGAGTCCAGTAATGATTCATTCGATTCAGATTCTACCTCTATAGCCTCAATATCCATGAGTTCTCCAGTTGGATCATTTAAAGGACATGGATCACCCTCATTTGTCCTATCAAGCAATTGTACATTTTTAGGACTATCTTCTTGAAATGCAGTATCAATCTCTAGTTTATTAGCATACTGCTCGGGTAGATCAATCCATGATCTTGCTTTTATTTTGCAAATCGCCAACCAATCAGATGCATCTCGCCTTGAGCTAGGAAAAGGAACATAATACACTTGGGCAGCTTGACTAGCGAGTATGAACGGTTCATATTTAGCATATGTCCTCCTTCTGTTCACTTCCACTAAATTATATACTGGATGAACTCTTATACCATTTATGGGGTCATACCAGTCACATTTAAATAACACCACCCTTGACGGATATTCAACCTTTATAATATCTATTATTCGACTGTAGAAATCAAACGAGTTTTCACTATAGTTTGACCCCTTTATACAAACACCACTATTTGTTGTTGCTCTCAGAGTACAGTGAGATTCAATGTGAAATTTATAACCGTTAACAAAATACACCTTATAACATCTAACATTTGATAATGGACCCTGGGCTAAATCCTTCAAACATTTTTCAGAAAATCATATTTCCATTTTTATTTGCCTAAATCAATAAAAAAAAACTATTAAATAAGTTCAAAATATGGTAAATTGAAGACATTGCAGTTTTTTTAAATGTTAATACTAACGAATTATACTTATAAATTTTTGAAACCATAAGGAAAAATATTCTCGACCTCAACATCAACTTGTGAATTCGCTATATTTGCATCTAAATCTCGTAAGTGTTCAATGAATATGCTAAAATAGTTTACCAAAAACATCATTATCATTCAATTTTTTTTAAATTTCAACGTAAAAAATTATGTTTCGGATTACTATAAACTTACTAACTTACTTGATATAAGGTGTAACTTCATCATAATTCAACAATATGTAAGTATGATATGCACAATATTCTCTTTGATCCAGTCTTCTGTTAGCTGGTTTGCAGTATGATTGATCCAGATGTTTGAAAATAGATAGAAGACATTCAGATTGGTCTTGTATACCTCCATCATCATTCCAAGGGACTTCACGCAATTTTGTTATTATGTTAGGCATGAAATAATAAGAACAGAAAGCTAATGCCTCTTCCACTATAAAGGCATTACAAATTGATGCTTCAACTTTCACCTTATTTTTAACATTCTTCTTCAAGTGACACCGGTATCTTTCAAAAGGGTACATCCAATGATATTGTACCAGTCCTGCAATTTTGGCTTCATATGGAAAATGAACTGGTAAATGTTCCATTGAATAAAAAAACTCAGAGGAAATATTTACTCCAATTTACAAAGAATTATTGGAATTTCTTCTTGTAAACGCTCAATTTGGGAAACTTTTAGAAATGTTACAGTAAGTTCTCTAAAAAATAAGCTTAACTCTGTGAGAGATTCCCAAACTTTTTTTTGGCAATAACTCTCTAAATGCAATGGGTAATAATCGTTGCATAAATACATGACAATTATGACTCTTCATCCCGAATAATTTATATTTTCTCATAACAACATACCTTGACAAATTTGACACATATCCGTCTGGAAACTTTAAATTTTTAACCTAGTCACATATTAATTGCTTTTTATTACGATCCAATGTGTAATTAGCTTTATACCTCCTAGACATTTTATTTTGTTCCAACTCCGGCCTTCTACAAAATATCCTCAAGTCTTCTCTTGATTTGGCATTGTCTTTTGTTTTACCCGGCACATTCATTATCGTATTAAACACATTCTCAAATACATTTTTTTCAATGTGCATTACATCAAGGTTATGTCTTATAAGATTTGAACTCCAATAAGGCAAATCCCAAAAGATGCTTTTTTTTCATCCACAATTTTGACATGTACTGCTATTGGAATTTTCATTATATTTAGTAACCTTATGGAGCCTCAGTTGCTCAATTTGAAACAACAAATCTTCCTCATTCAATATAGGAGAAGCATCTTTCCTTACTGTAATGTTCTTTTTGAAACCTTTTCTATTCCTTCTGAATGGATGATCTGCCTTCAAAAACTTTTTGTGATTGTCAAACCAACTTGTTTACCCCCATTCGGAAGAGTAAATGATTCAGAATCAGTCATGCAATAAGGGCATGCTAATTTACCCGCAGTGCTCCATCCAGATAACATCGCATATGCTGAAAAATCACTTATAGTCCACATAAGTGCTGCTCTCAAACAAAAATTTTGATTCTCAAAACAATCATAAGTCGCAACACCCTCATTCCATAATTGTTTCAACTCTACTATCAATGGCTGTAGAAATACATCAATTTGATGTTTTGGATAATTTGGACTAGGAATAAGTATAGATAGAAATAACTATTGCTCTTTCATACAGATCCACGGTGGCAAATTATAAGGAGTGAGTATTACCGACCAACAAGAGTATTGTTGTCCTAATGATCAAAAAGGCTAAAAATAGACCCAACCTAACATTACGACATTCAGCTGCAAAATCAGGATGTAATCGATTAAAATGCTTCCATGCCTCAAAATTTGAGGGATGACACATGACTCCATCTTCTTCCTCATGCTCATAATACCATCTCACGTGTTCTGCTGTAGCATTTGAAGCATATAATCTTTAAAGTCTTGGCGTGAGAGAAAAATAATATATTCTTTTAAAAGGCATAAACTTTTTTTGGCCTATAACCCGACTCTGTTTGAATCTTGGTTATTCATAAAACCTATATATTTTATCTTCTACATAATCATCCCAATATAACATACACCCATTTTTGCAGCAGTCAATAGTTTCTACTGACAAGTCAAGCGCCTGAACAATTTTCCTTATTTGGTAGAAACTATCAAACATTTTATTATCCTTGGGTATTATCTCCTTAATAAATTGGATCCATTAATCGAAAGTCTTTTCGAACATATGCTGCTCAGACTTCATATTCAAACAATGAGCCATGGCAGATAGCTTTGTATGTTTTTTACACCCAGGCCACACCTCTGTATCAAGTGAATTCAATAAATTGTAGAATCGTTGAGCCTCAATGTTAGGAGCCTCATCATGTTGTTCTTGATGAACCTCACTAGTTCCAGGTACATCAATATTTGGCATGCCCTAATAAAACAAATTAGGCCCAACTGTATCATATACCATTTGTGGGTAAGGATTTTTAAAGACAGATTCAACTGTACTATATTGTTGTGGAATAGATTGGTCGACTATATTCTCTTCACCTTGCATATTCCAAATGAAATAATTCGGAACAAAACCCTATTTCACTAAGTGGTATTTCACTTCATCTACTTCTCAAAATCTTTGATGTTGATATTTTATGCAAGGACAATGAATCTTATTGCCTTGCATATAATCCCTTTGACTAGATGCAAAATCAACAAACTCTTCTAATCTATTAACAAATGCCATAGAAAGAGTACGATCCGTGTTAAGTCATTCATACATCCAATCACGTATTGAGTTCATTTTACCTATGGGTACAAACAAGACAATGGAATAATATCATAGGGATTAAATCTCCTTATTTCTCTTTCAGAAAAGGGTAAGGCCCTAAACCATTCAGAAACACAATATATATCTTATTTAATATATTGCAAGACTTCTTGAAATACAAATTATGAAGAAAATTCGACAATATTTTCCCTAAGTTCTCTAAGTTCATTACATCAAATAATATAAATATTCATAACTTGCATATTTATATTATGAATATTTATATTATTTGATATGCACTCAGAGAATAAAATAAGAGAAATACTATGAAATTTCTTCATAACTTACATACTATGATGTCTCACATTAATGTTAATGACCCAATAGATATATATTATTGTTTCTAAACTATCCACATGGGACAATTCAGTGCGTTCTCATTTTTTTAGAAAAAAATGAGTAACTCACCAAACGGGTACTATAGTTTATTATAAATTTATTTTTATTCAAATAAAAGGCATAAACAATCAATATTGAGGTAGCGCACCCTTTTTATATCTAACCTTATATTTACTCATGCAATTTTAGAAAATATGACTAATATTGCTCATAAAGTCTATAAAGTATTGAGACATGTTCTACTCAAAATGAATTCTTTTTATTGGATTAAGAGTTCTGCGAGGGATGTTTCTTACTCATGTATATTATTATTCTCATTGCATTTATTCGGTACTTCATAAGTAATAAACATGTTTTATTATTATTATTGTACTATTAAAATATTTCCATTATTTTATTTTTTGAATCTTGGTTGATTGCATTGCAATTACTTTGAACTATGTTCTAAGATTGTTATTTAATAAATAATATATCGATTAAAGAGTTCTAATCAAAACCGATTATAGATATAAAATTATTAAATTGCTTTCCACTATACTATGTCTGTTTAATTCTAATTCTATTATAGATTATTTTATAATTTGATCATGTGTCACATTGCTTTAAAATATATTTCTTTAAATATTAAATACAACTAATAAAATATAAAATTTTTAAGAAATTACATATAAAAAAATTATATTAATCACCATATTGCTTTTATTTAAGCTTCTATCTATTCTTTAGTAATTTTTTAAAAACATTTAAATGAAATATTATTTTATTAAGATTTTTTCTGAAAAATTAAAAGCAAATCTGTGTGATTTTTGTCCTTCTATTTTTTTATGTTGCGTTAGTTTCTTTAGGGATGTTTCTCTGCTTCAATTTGTAATCAGTATTTTGCTATCTAATTTTTTTATTTTTGTCATAAATATATACTCTGAGTATATTGTACATACTATTTATTTTTTATTTATTATTTACATTCAACTAAATATTTGCTCATTGGATTTGCTATTAACTATTTGGAAAGCTTTAACCGCTAACAATCGGGATACTAAATTATTTCCACGTTATTTCTTTTACCTAAGTAATAGTTCTCCTAATTGTGAGATATTCTTTTTTGTATATAATTTATTTTCACGTTAATGTATATGTTAAAAATGTACTAAAAAATGAAATGATCATTATTATGTATGTTAAAAAAATATAAATTTTTAGGGCTATAATTATTGGACCTCATATTTTTTACTATTAATATTTTTAACAGTCACATTTATAGTATGAATTTATAATCAAATTATTCTTTTATTTTTACTATAAATTTCAGCAAATCATAAATTTAATTCTGCTTTACCATATTCTTATGGATTTGCAAATTTGAATTTTTTTTAATTCAAGTCAAAATAAAATAAATTTTATTATATCGCGTTTTATTTTTAATGTTCGAATTATCGGCTTATTAGTAAATTATTGCGCTTATTTTTCAGTAAAAGTATAAAAATAATAATACTTATTCAAATCTATAAAAATGAAAAAAAAATACATGTATAAAAAAATATATACATATTTATATGTAAAAATCCAGGTACATATATATTAAAAATATCAATAAAAAAATATTGTAAACATATTTCATAATTTTCTATTATTCAACTTATATAATATAAATATTTAATTATTTAACCACAACCTAATAGTCACTAAAATAAAAAAAAATACTATTAATTTATAATATAACTAGAATTTTAAATTCATACAACTAATTGCCTATAAATCAGTAGGATCACAAAATATACCCTAAAGTGTACACATTTAAACTAAACCTTAAATACAAAAAAAATACATTAATTATAATTTATTAACGAAAAACTATAAAATTACTAAAAATTCATAAAATTACCTAAAATAAATTCAAACCCTAAATTATTTTTATTTACAAAAAAATTTAAAAATTATAGCAAATATATTAAATTTCTCCAAAACATTTTATATTTTAGATACAAAATTAATTCTTTATATGCAATAAAATTCTATAATTAAAAAAGGTATCAAATGTTTTGTAAGATAAAAAAAATACCTTAATAAAAATTCAACACTATAAAATATTACTAATTAAAAATAAATTATTAATTATACCAAAAGTTTTAAATTTCTCTAAAACATATTTTATAACCATTAAAAATACCTCAAATTTTTTATATTTTTTCATTATGAAATTTATTAAATTAAATCTAATTTATTAAAATTTTAAAAAAAAGTCTAATTTACCTAAGTTAATTTAATTTACTAAAATTTTAAATAAACCCTAACAACAATCAAATAAGCCTAAAATATTATTAATCATTATAAAAAATTTAAACAAATATAAATATTTTAAATTAGCCTAAAAATTTATTTTATAAATTAAAACAATCACTAAAAATTTATTCATTCTACCTATTCTTTTTAATAAAAATTTTACAAAAATCTAAAATTCTAAAATAATACCATAAACAACAAAATAAAATCTATAATATAACAATAAATATAATTTCTTAAAAAAAATTATAACCATTAAAAATACCTAAATTTTAATATTTTTTCATTCTATAATTTATTAAATTATATCTATTTACATAAAATTTTTATAAAATCCTAACAACAATAAATTAATCCTAAAATATTTATAATTACAAAAAAATTCATAAAATATACTTAATTTAAATTTGTTTAAAAGTATATTTTTTGCCGTAAAAAACCTTATAAAGTAATTTTTTTTACTGAAATTTAAAAAATTAATTCATTCTACCTAATTATTTTATTTTAAATAATTATAAAAAATTTACAACAATATACATATTAATTTTTTTTACAATTATATGAAAATTAAATAAATAATTAACTTAAATTTTTAAAATTTAATAATAATGCATAATAATAATAATACATATACTACCTAAAATTCTCTAATTTTTTTTATTAAAAATTTAACTTCCCTAAAAATATAAATTTACCATAAAAATTCAAACAACCAACAAATAAATATACATATCAACCTAAACTAAACAAATATAAATAATAACAACATCAAATACAAAATTTATTATAAATTAAAAATTCAACACAAATATAAATAATAACAAAATTTTAACAAAATTTTTTAAAAAAAACCAAATAAATACCTGAAATCTCCTCCTCCTCCTTCTTCTTCTTCATGCAACAGAAGCCGCCAGCAGCAACAGAAATGGTAGCAGCAAAAAGGGAAAGGGAAGAGCAGTAACAGAAATGACAATAACAGAAAGGGGAAGGGAAGAAATGAAATTGGAGGAAGCGGCGCGAGGAAGATGAGATATTTAGCATTTACCGAGAGATTAAAGTTTCCCTCGATAAATTTACCGAGAAAAATTATAATCTCTCGGTAAATTTACCAACATAAGGGTTTTTTCATCGGTAAATGACCTTGACTAATGGACTGACTAGTACTAATAATTTTACCGGTAAGTTTTCTCAAAAGTGGAGCTATATTAATTGTCTGACACTATGAAATACCGGCAAAATTTTTTGTCGGTATTACTGACAAAAATAATTTTCTCTCGGTAAATGCTTGACAATTGGTGGCAAAAATTCCATCACACTACTTTTCATTTACCGAGAGACCGTTATTTTTTCGATAAATTTACCGAGAGAAATATGTCCATTGGTAATTTACCGACAGTTAAATTATTTTGTCGGTAAAATTAGCAATAACTATAATTAATAATTATATTAGATTTTTCATTTACCAACAGTTAAATATTGTTGTCCCTAATTTATCAAGAGAAATCTCATTCTCTAGGTAATACTGAATAAATAAATATTAATTATTGGGCTATTCATTTACCGACAGATAATATTTTCATCGGTACTACCGACAGAAACCTATTTCTCTTGGTAAAATTAGGAGTAAATATAATTAATAATTATTATGTTGGATTTTTCATTTACCGACAGAAGGATGTTCTCTCGATAAATGCCTATTATTTACTGAGAAAATATTTTTCCGTCGGTACTACCGAGAAAAATTAATTCTAGTCTGTAAGTTTTGTCAGTAAATCTATCCGCCATAATATCACGTCATTTTTATCGACACAATTTCTATCGGCAAATGGATCTGTTGGTAATTTATCGATAATTTTTCAATTTTATTTTTTCAATATTTTCTCTCAGTATTCTCTTGGTATTACTAACAAAAAAAATTTGTCGATAAAATTTTATTGGTAATCCGCTGCATTCTTGTAGTGGTCGATAAAATTTTATTGGTAATCCGCTGCATTCTTGTGGTGGTTATATGTTTAAAGGCATGAATTGCCTAATGTATGAATAATTAAGCCATTTTAAGATGGCTAATGGCATTGTTGGATGTGTTTATAAAAATAAAGTATTTATGCCGATTTAAGGGCGTGATTCGGTTACAATAAATAAGTGCCAAATAATTTGATGTTTGTGATGAAAAAGTATAAAAATATGGTAAAATGATGGAAAAAGTGCTAAAAAATGAAAGTGGCATAATTGACAATGTTATGAAAAGTATGAAATGTTGCTTGTTGCCTTATATAGTATTCTTTTCTAAAGTTTTGGGTCTGGCGATATGGATATGGCATGCCTATGATTTACCTTCAGGCTAGATGCTGGGCGTCCCCATTATATGATTTGTCTTCAGGCTAGATGTTAGGCGTCACTTGTATTGCCTTCGGGCTAGACACTGGATGTCAATATGCCAAAACATTATCTTTGGAATTTGAATATTATAATAGGGTCATTTGGGCCCAATACGTGTGATTATTTGATGAAATTATATGAATAAAACATAAGTTTCAAAATGCATTTGCATGGTACATTGTGAATTTCTAAAAGAAGACAAGGTGCATTATCTTTTTCTTTAAAGGTTTCTTTTATATTAAAGTATTACCTTTAAGTTGTTAGCTTAGCGCGATTGTTTATATCGGAGGTGACAGGGTTGAGTCAGAGAGCCCTGCTAGACCTGACCAGGTCTAGGGTTTTTTTAGGATTTTAGTAGAAGTTTTGATAGGCTTCCACAGGACTAGAGCCAGTTGCAGACATGTAAATATTTATTTTGTGAATCATGATATAATTATATAAATTATGATTATATACAAGAAAATGTTACAAATTGTAATAGTTTTGGGCTAAAGTTTGTAAATTTAGAATATTTTATATATTGATATATGATTAAATATTTTGAGGAGTGATGGAGAAATGGTTGTATGAATTTATTTCGGGAGTGTAAAATCTTTTGCAGGTTATGTTGTTGGAATTTTTGGGAACGTCCGAAATACAGAAAAAACTTTGACAAATTTTTTTCAGAGATTTTTCTTTGAAATATGTATTTTTGATAATTAAATCGCTTAAGAATATATTTGTTTATTTATTAAATTTTCTAAAGACTGAAACAGTAACATTCTTATATTATGTATATGTATTTTACATATACAGAGTGTATGTATTATGCGTATATAGGGTTTAGGGTATTATATTTATTTTGGTATCAAAGCCTAGGTTTGAGATTCTAAACCTAGGTGGGTTTTAAATGAAAATGAAGGAAAATTATAAAATGTGAATTTAGTTGTAATACATGCATATGCACTACACTTATGTTGGTCTCTGATTTGGTAGTATCTATATATGGAGAGCCATGGATCAAGTGAAAATAAGTCCAAGGCTAGTTTGGGATTGAGTAAAAAGGATAAATGAGAAGTTTTATTAGTTGAGTTTATTACTAAAAGAAGTTGTGTTTTTGATTAAGTAAGATTAATTGTGAAAAAATTATTTATTAAGTGATTTGTCTAGAGGATGATTGTGGGAATTGGTTTCTTTGAAATAAATTATTATTGTAATACATGAAGAGTATTTGTGGTATAAGTTATTGGAAATCAAATTTGTGAATAATAATAGAATTGAAATATAAGATTATGGAAGGAAATGATTATGGAGTTAAGTGATCTAATGAAGTATCTTAGTTAATTATGGTTTAAATGGTTTATGTTTAAAGTTAATATCAATTGCAGTAGAAATTATTAAATTATATTGCTAAGGTGTAACTATTTAAAAATCTGAGGATGGAAGAGAAAAGAAAATGAATTTTGAAGGAAGATTAAAATAGAGGGAAAAAATAAATAATAATCATTATTTGGAGAATGGAAATATGAATTACTTGATTATGGGTAGAAAATGTATACAAAGTTAGATGGCTATTATATACACATAAATGAGATAATGTTGAATTAAATAAGTTAAGGCTAAAGTTGAATGTGATAATGATTATAATATTATATAGTTAAGACATGTATAAGTAAGAGATTGGAGGAAAAGAGAAAGAAAAGTGACATTGAATGAGAATTGAAGATAAGAAAGACTAGTATTTAATTTAAGGCTTTATAAATACATTGCCTCCCAAACTTAGCAGCTTTGGTCATTTTGCCCCATGTACTATTTGAGTAACCATTTTACTCATTAAACTTAGTTTTTTCATAACAAATTAACCCTTAATTGAATATATCCATATATTTATGGCGTGTGAATTACAAACGACTTGAACCTCATGATCCTGATAGTCCCCTCTCTATTTTAGGCCAACAAACAGAAAATTCTAGCGAAAAATAAAAATTTTCAATCATTGAAATTTTGAGTAAAAAAATTATCATCATCTTCTTCTTCTTCTTCTTCTCAAATCTATCTATTTTATTAAGGAACAAATAGAAATTTTAAGCAAAAAAAATTTGATTGTTGACGATTTAGAAAAAAAAAAAAGGTTTATCTTCTTCTTCTTCTTCTTCTTAAATCTATCCATTTTCTTGAGAAATAAATAGAAATTTTTGGTAAAAACACAGAAATTTTAGATGTTGAAGATTCCAGCAAAACTATTTTCTTCTTCTTCTTCTTGTTTTATTTTTTAGATTTTTAGATAGAAATTTTGCTTGAAAACACAAATTTTGAATCAAATTTTTTTGACCAAAAGTCATTATTTTCCAGTACCAGTAACTGAAAATTCCAACAAAAAATTATGTTAATGGTTTAAGGGCATTATTTTAATTTTTACTGTATATATTAAGAATTTCTTAAGTAATTGAAGGGTATTTTTGATATTTTACATTATATATATTGTTTTAGTTAGTTTCACGGGCTCACTAAAAGTGAATTACAAACATCTTGCCAACTCAGCTATTAAGGGTCAGTTTGTTATGAAAAAGCCAAGTTTGAGGGGTAAAATAATTACTCAAATAGTACAGAGGGCAAAATAACCAATTGTGCCAAGTTCAAGGGGTAAGGGATATATTAAGCCTAATGAAGATTTAATGTAAGTGCATTAAATTGTATTTAGTTGATTAATTTATGGAAATTTATAGTGGAATTGAATTGAGTTCTTGGTGTCCTAAATATTATTCATTTGATTTAAGTGAATGAAATTAATAAAGACATGATGAGTAAATTTTGGGAATATTTATAATTATTGATAAATTGTTACTAAAATTGCAGTGCGAGCAATGTAATAGATGGTAAGACTTAGAAGTGGGGAAAATTTAAGAAAAGTATTAATATGTGTAATTAGATGCCCAAATGGATATATAACTAGAGAACGGATTTGTATTAATTATATGTGATTAGCAAATTATAATGATATTTTTGAGGAAGCAAGAAAATTTGATAATTAAAATAGGGAATTTGATAAAATAATTGGTAATTAATGATTTGAAATAGTTTGGAAGAATGTTAATGAAATATAAGAAAAAGAGAAATGAAGGAATCAAATAAGTTGTAAAAACTAAATGATGTAAATAATGTTGGATATACATACTATACCTATTGTATACCTGACAGTAGCACCGTTTATAGAATTAAGTTAATTTCTAACTTGTATGTGGAAGTATCTGGTAAACTAAATTTTATTTATTGATGGTAGTTATAGAAAGAAGAGGTTGTATATAAGGGAAACTTATTGAGGATCAAGTTAAAATAAATTATGATGCTATCAGGATTAAGAGAAAAGATATTTAAAGTTTGAATTTAGTGTATAAAGAGATTTAATAAGATAATGATAAAGTTTTAGTAAAAAAGCATAAACTACAAAATATGTATATATAAAAAATCTATATAGTGTAAACACAGGATATACATTCATGGAATGAAGTTGGTAATTAGTGAAATTCATATATTTGAATTGAACTAATTAAGAGAAATTGGAGTTTTATTTAGAATTTAATTGCTACAAATAGAATATGACATGTGAGATTGAGAAGATAGAATTATAGAATGAGAAGTGTGTTGAGGAGTTAAAATTGATATAAGAACAACTTGTTAAATTATTCATATGTATATTTAACCTACATGACAAGTAGTATTGAAAGGATTATCTATAATTGACAATTTATAGAGACATATTGAATAATTTAAGAGGAAATAAAAAGAAACTGCATTGAAATTTAAAGATAATTTAAAAATATATATATATAGAATTAATGGAAAAAGAGTTTATTATAATGTATTGTTAAATTAATTATAATTAAAGGGAAAATATGTTTAGATATTGAATCTAGTGTATAATGATATTTACCAAATAAATTGACAAAAGATTAACTCATTGGATAGAGAAATCTAGATAAAGGCAACAACTTGATGAGATACTTGATAATTGTTTTTGAACATTTGGAGTGAGTATATGTATTAAGAGAATGCATAAATTTTACTTGTACGTTACTAGTAAATTAATATGGCATACTAAAGGAAATTAAGGGAGAATAAGTGATAAAATAATTGTAAATAAAGTCTAAGTATACAAATTGTATACCTAACATGTCTCTAACTTTAATCTTATTGGGTGACATAAGGTAATTGGTTAATTATATATGGAGGTGTGGAGTGAGTTAAATCATATTGGTTGTAAATGATCAGACAACAAGGAGTTATTACTAGTAAAGAAAACCTGGTGAAAATTAATTTTAGTAAATTATGTTATTATTGGTGTTGAGGAAAAGATATTTTAAGAATTGAGTAAAGGATGTATGAGAATAGATGGTATGTTTAAAGAAAATAATTAAGTTATAATGGAAAATATATATAAGTAAAACAATAAGATTTAGTGTTTGGTGATTAGATTACTATTATTATTAAGTAATACAATGAGATTTAGTGTTTGGTGATTAGATTACTATTATTATTACTTTACAGTGCTACAAGCCTTTAATTGTGAATATAGAATAGAAATGATAGGACAGATGTATATTTTGGAGATAATTTGATATTCTTTAATTTTAAGATTATGTATTTATTTGGCTTAGGGAGAGAAGTCTACATCAATAAGAAGATGATAAGAGGCTAAGACTTCATAGAGATTTTATGTGACACGGAGGAAACATAATACCATGGATATAGATGATGGTAAATACTCTTTATTGGGTATTATTATTTACGCATTGAGTAATTATTGATAGGCATATTTTTATATTAGTACAATGGTTAAGTTTGATGGCAATGTGCATTTTAAGTCTTTGGGGGTAAGATGTGATAATTACTAATCCTTTAAGGTTTGGAAGAATATGAAATTCTAGAGGAATATTGAGGAGATTTATAAAGGGAAGAGTAAAAAAAATGGTGGCTGATTTTACTTGAAGTTGATATTGGTGTTTTTGGTTGAATTGTTTATCACAATAGGGAATTATGAGGATGAAACAATAGGGAATTTTGAGGACAAAATTCTTTAAGGGAGAGAGAATTTTAATACTCATGAATTTTAAATATTGTTACATAATTAATTTGGAGGGTAGTTAGAATGTTGGAAGAGAGAGAAATACAAGATATAAGTATAATGTATATCAAATATGTATACACATTGTATACAAGATATATACATAATTGTATACTTGATGTATACAAATTATATCCTCAACATATACATGACATATACATATACAAAAGATATACATAACATATATACAAAGTATGCATGTGGTGGTGGAAGATGATGGCATTAATAATAACAATAATAATAGTAATAAATCAATAAATAAATAAGAGAAAAGGAAAGTTAAAAAAAGGAAATAAAATATATGGATGAGATTAAAAGATTAAAAACAATTAATTAATTAATTATGGTTGAAAAGTAAGAAAGAAATATTAAATAATAATATAAAAATAATTTAAAATTAAAATTGATTTTAGGATGGAAGATAAATATCCTTTTTATTTAATTATTATTAATTAAAGTGACTTTTTAATTAAATACATATATATGTATGGCTATAACTAAAAGAAAGAATTAAAAAACCCATTTTTCTTCTTCTACTTTTTCTTCCTTTAGCCTTGGACGTTCATCATTGTTGGAGATGGGAAAGCTTGTGCCTCCTTAATTACACCAAAATTTAACAAGATTTTCAAGGATTAAGGGTAGTTTTGAATATTTCTCAAGTGATTGGTAAGGTTTCTTTCCAAATTGAAGAGTTTCTTTCAAGTTTATGAATATGTGTAATTTGAGATTTCGATGGAGGATGTGGTAATTGGTTAAATGGGTTTGATTGATGTTATTTTTATAGAGGAAATGATTTTAAGGTTTGATGTTTTAAAAGAATGGATTTGCATGGTTAGAATTTGAAAGAGGTAGTAGATGAATTAGGGTTTTATGGCATTTTTGGATAGAATTGATGTAAATTGAATTTAATTGATTAAATTACGTTAGAATATGATTCTAGTAACATAATTTGGTTTAAAATTTGATTTGAAATTGATTGGAATAGAAATCCAAAATTAAAGTATGTTAGGGCAAATTTTAGAAATTTGAAGGAAATCTGATAAATTGAGTTTTATCAGTTAAAGTGGTTAGGAATGAGTTTCTAATAACTTGTTTACACTCACATTTTGATTATGAAGTGAGTAGGGTTAAGTTGCCCAATCCAAGAGGTGAAGAACAATTTGGTAAAGTAAAGGAAAAGGAGTGAACTTGGCTTGGAAGTTGCCTTAAGTGAAGGTTAATACATACTTTGATAGAACTGTATTGCAATACCTTAGAATAGCATGTTACATTGTATGTTGGCATTAATGCTATGCTACTTTGATGTGTGAATTAACATATAAAGTGCATAGTTAAGTGTTTAAAGGCATGAAATGCCTAATGTATGAATAATTAAGCCATTTTAAGATGGCTAATGGCATTGTTGGATGTATTTATGAAAAGAAAGTATTTATACCAATTTAAGGGCATGATTCGGCCACAATATATAAATGGAAAAAAATTGATGTTTGTGATAAAAAAAGTATGAAAATATGATAAAATGATGGAAAAAAAATGCTAAAAAATGAAAGTGGCATAATTGACAATGTTATGAAAGTATGAAATATTGTTTGTTGCCTTATATAGTATTCTTTTCTAGAGTTTTGTAATTGGCGATATGGGTATGACATGCCTATGATTCGCCTTTGGGTTAGATGTTGGGCGTCGCCATTATATGATTTGCCTTTGGGCTAGTGTTTTATTAGTTTTTCTTATAGTTTTGTGTCTTGTTTGTTATGTTAATTATTGTTTTATTTAGGTATTTTGTTAGTTTTAATCGGTTTGTCTAGTGTTTTCTTTAATTGTGGTAGTTTTAGTTTATTTCAATGTTTATGTCGTTTTTGATGTAGTTTTTAGTATTGTGTTTATGTTGTGTTGGTTATTGTCTATTGATTTCTTGTTAAGATTTGTTTTGAGTTTTGTGTTAGGTTAAAAAGGCAAGGAAGCAAATTTGAAGGAGAAAGTGGCAGTGGCTGACACAGGCAGAGGACACGGCCAAGTCACTGGCCGTGTCCCATACCAAGATTAAATTGAAGAACAAGTCCCAGTAGCAGACACATGCAAGGGACACGGCCACCTGGCCATGTCCCTCCAAAAAGACCCAACACGGCCAAGTCAAGCTTCACTTGGCCGTGTCTCACTTGGTTCCACAGGAAAGAGATCAAAATTACACAGAGGTGAACACCTACAGGGGACACGGCCGTGTCTTGTGGCCGTGTCCCTCAAACATGGTGCAACACGGCCAAGTCACTTCTGACTTGGCCGTGTCACTCAACCAAAGAAGAAGAGAGGAGAGAAACAAACAGAGGTGGACACCTGCAGGGGACACGGCCGTGTCTTGTGGCCGTGTCCCTCCAACAAGCTCTCACACGGCCATGTCCCTCATGACTTGGCCGTGTCCCTCATGAACCAAACGCGCACCAAATTTTAAAGCGGACGTTTCGTATAAAAGGAAAGAAGAGAGCTAGGTTACGACTGTTGACGATTTGGAGTAGATTTTGAGCCATCAGAGATTAGAGCTAGGGTTTTAACATTTATTTTCTTAATTTTGATTTCACTTTGGATCAAAACTAGCTAGATTAGATTGTTTATGCCAGTGATTCATTCTTCTTGCAAGATTTTGAACAAGAGATTCTTCAGAAACTTCAAGGAGCTGTAACTTGGTTTTGTTCTCGAACTTATTCACTTTATTTTTATTGAATGGATATTATCATGTCTATTTCGGTTTCTTTGAACATTAACGAGATGAATATGTTTGATTGCATTATGAACTAATTTGATCTAGTCTAGGGTTTGTATGGATTTACTATGATTGTATGAATTGGTTATTCTCTTAACTAATGATTTCTTTAGCCTTTATTGAATGAAATATTGTTAACATATAATTGATTGGCCACCAATTGTGTGTTTTAGGTATTAGATGATGGATTGAGAGATGAAGTCTAATGCTGGAATAATTCAATTAAGGACTTAGGTGAATTAGAAATATAACCTATTAAAAAGATTGTTTCAATTATAACAAGATTAGTTGTAAGAGGTTTGAATGCGAGAGCTTATTTCCTTGACTCAATTAATTAAGTTGTTTAGATTTAATCTTAGAAATTAAATTAGTTCAGTGGAATAACCGTTCATGCAAATAAGTAGTAGAGAAGTGCAAACCCTAAACCCTTTTATCAAGTGAATCAAAACTCAGCTCAATTTACTTTTATCGTTTTAAACTTCAATTCAATCTTTTCATTACTTAGCAATTTAAATTTCTTTAATTACTTGTTACTTTTAATTTGATAATCAATTACCCATTTTGGCTTCCTTGAGAGAATGACCTTGGGGCGATCACCTTTGCTACAGCTACCTCGTATACTTACGAGTGACGCTTTGTGGTAGAGTTAATTTGAGCGCAACAAGTTTTTGGCGCCGCTGCCGGGGAAGCTAATTGGCGTAATTGTTTATTTAAAAAAAATAAATAAATAAAAATATTTCAGATTATTTTCATTGTTTTCCATTTTATTTTATTTGTGTTTTGCTTTTGATATTTCTTTTTCTAGAAATTTTTGTTTATGCAAGGCAGGAGATCACTCGAAGGAGAGCTACATCCATTCATTCCAAAAATTCAAAGAGTGAAAAGGAGCAGAGAAGAGTTTGAGCTCTACACCGGATTTGATACTTCAGAGGAGGACATTTCGGATTTTGAGTCAGAATCTGAAAAATCTATAAAGATGGCTGAAGAAAGACAAAGAACCATGAGAGATTTTGCTAGACCTGTTATTGGGACTTCCACTTCTTGCATAAGACTGACAGATGCAGCAAGGAACTATGAGTTGAAGAACATTCATTACAACATGCTGCCATCATTCTATGGAGTTCCAAATGAAGATCCTTTGAATTTTATTAGGGATTTCTACTCCACCCTCAGCAGATCAGTTGAGGATGAGATGTTTCCCTTATACTTTGAAGGATAGGGCAAAGAGCTGGCTCATGATGTTGCCTGAAAATTCACGGACAACTTGGGAGCAAGTTTATAACAAGTTCATGGGCAAGTTCTATTCACACCAAAAAACAGCTGAGTTCAGAGGGAAGATTGCTACATTCTCTCAATTCGAAGGAGAGCCATTTCATGAGGCTTGGGACAGATTCAAGATGTTATTGATCCAGTGTCCACATCATCACTACCCACTTCAACTTCTTAATCAGTTTTTCTATGATGGTCTCACCCAGCAATTTCAGAACACAGTTGATAATGCAGCTGGGGGAGCCATGGGAGAAAAGACAGCTAATGAGACTTATGAGATCTTTGAGATGTTGGGAGCTAATTCTCAACAAAAGAGTGTAAGGGGAAGAAGCAAGGGGGTGAATCAACTGGAAGCCAATACTGAAATGGTTAGTCAAATAGCTGAGTTGACAAGGCAGGTTCAGATGCTAAACATGAAGAACAATATTTCTTCATCTACTCAAGAAGTGTGTGGAATCTGTGGGACATTTGGGCATGGAGCAAATATATGTCCCTCTGCATATGAGTCTTTTGGTAATGAAGCTGAGCAAGTTAATGCTATGGGGGGATTTCAACCAAGAGCCAGGAATGATCCTTACTCCAACACTTACAATCCTGGTTGGAGGAGTCACCCCAATTTTTCCTGGACAACAAATAATGCTCAACAGCCTTTCCATTTGCTCCAGAGACAGAACCAACAGCAGGGCCAATCCTCAAATCAAGGTCAGCCTAAAAGAGAGAGTTTGGAGGAAAGTTTACAAGCTTTCATCAAAGTCAGTGCTCAAAACCAAGAGATGAACAACAAGAGACTGGATTCCTTAGAAGCATCTTTTAAGAAGGTGGAGACCCAAGTGGGGCAACTTGCACAACATATGCAGATTCAACAAAAGGGGAAGTTCCCAAGCCAACCTGAGCAGGCACAAGCAGTGACTGTTCTTAGGAGTGGCAAGGTAATTAATAATAATGTTGAAAATAACTCTGTGAATGCAGGTGAGCAAGAAAAGAAAAAGGAAGGAGAATTAGAGAACAAAGGTGCTAAAGAAGGATCAATGGAGAAGTCCCCTACACCAGATTTGCACAAGGCAAGCAATCCATACTGGCCACCTATACCATTCCCTAGCAGGTTGAAGGATGATAAAAAAGATAAGCAGTTTTCAGATATCTTCAACATGCTATCTAAGGTAAGTATTAACTTACCCTTACTTGAAGCAATTAAGAACATGCCGGCTTATGCTAAATTCTTCAAAGAACTGAATACCAAGAAAAAGAGGTATGAGCCGAATGAAAAGGTGATAGTTTCTGAGGTAGCAAGTGCTGTTTTGCAGCATAAACTACCTCCTAAGCTAAAGGATCCTGGAAGCTTTATTATTCAAATTACTATGGGGAATGGAAAAGGTACTGAGGGCATGTGTGATTTAGGAGCTAGTGTGAATTTAATGCCTTATTCTGTTTATCTTGATTTGGAATTAGGGGAACTTAAACCAACAAAAATGGTGTTGCAATTAGCTCATAGATCTCTTAGATTCCCAAAAGGGGTTATAGAAGATGTGTTAGTTAAAGTTGGTGGATTGATAGTTCCTGTAGATTTCATTGTTCTTGACATGGAAGTAGGTAATTCTTCACCATCTGCACACACCATTCTGCTGGGTAGGCCTTTTATGGCGACTACCAATACTTTGATAGATGTTAAGAATGGAAAATTATCAATGACTGTTTTGGGACAAACTATGGAATTTTCTATTTTTAACACTTCTCCTATTCCTACAACTGCTTTGTATGAGGATTGTTCTTTCATTGATTATGTTGATGCAGTTGTTTCAGATGTTTTCTTGCAGACAGGTTTCTCTGATAAATTGGAGCTGGCATTGACTTTGGATAGTGATTTGGAAATTTTTGATGCAAAAATAGCCAGTTGTCTTGAGACCTTAGGAAGTGCTGAAGTAGAGGAACTTAAGGAGGACACAGTTTGTGAGCTTTCCCCCCTTGAAAAAGAAGAGAAGAACCCCTCACTAGAGTTAGAGCTGAAAGAGTTACCTAAGAACCTGAAATATGTGTTTTTAGGAGATCACAATACTTTACCTGTGATAATATCTAGTGAACTTAGTGAAGGGGAGGAGATGAGGTTGGTGAGTGAGCTTAAAAGATTAAAGAGAGCAATAGGATGGGGATTGAGTGACATAAAGGGTATTAGCCCTTCTATGTGCATGCATAGAATCACTTTAGAAGAGGGAGCTAAACCTGTGAGGGAGACCCAAAGGCGACTTAACCCAAATATGAGTGAAGTGGTTAAGAAAGAAGTGCTCAAATTGCTGGATGAAGGAGTAATTTACCCAATAGCTAATAGTGAGTGGGTGAGCCCAGTACATGTAGTTCCTAAGAAATCTGGAATCACTGTGGTGAAAAATGAGAATAATGAATTGGTTCCTACTAGGACTACGACTGGGTGGAGAATGTGCATCGATTATAGGAAGTTGAATAATGCTACAAAGAAAGATCATTTCCCTCTTCCTTTTATTGATCAGATGTTAGATAAACTTTCTAGACACTCACATTATTGTTTTCTGGATGGCCTTTCAGGTTACTATCAGGTGCCAATAGCTCCAGAGGATCAGTCAAAGACAACCTTTACTTGCCCTTTTGGGACTTATGCATTTCGACGTCTGCCCTTTGGCTTGTGCAATGCACCTGCAACTTTTCAGAGATGCATGATGTCTGTCTTCTCAGATATGATCGACGATTTTATTGAGGTATTTATGGATGATTTTTCTGTTTTTGGTAATTCTTTTGATAATTGCCTCGATAAACTTGTTCGTGTGCTTGAGAGATGCATTGAATGTAACCTTACTTTAAGTTGGGAAAAGAGTCATTTTATGGTTACTCAGGGAATTGTCTTAGGTCATGTGGTGTCAAGTAAAGGGATTGAGGTGGATAAGGCTAAAATTGAATTGATTGCTAAGTTACCCCCACCTACCTCTGTTAAGGGAATAAGAAGTTTTCTAGGGCATGCAGGATTTTACAGGAGGTTTATTAAGGATTTTTCCAAAATAAGCCAACCATTGCGCCATTTGTTGGGAAAAGATGTTCCATTTGAATTTACAGCACAATGCATGCAAGCTTTTAATTCCCTTAAAGAAAAATTGACTAGTGCACCAGTAATTGTAGCTCCTGTCTGGTCTTTACCTTTTGAAATCATGTGTGATGCCTCTAATCATGCAGTAGGAGCTGTTCTTGGGCAAAGGGTTGATAAATACTTGAGAGTAATATATTATGCTAGTTTAACCCTGAATAGTGCACAAATGAACTACACCACAACTGAGAAGGAAATGTTAGCTGTTGTTTTTGCTTTAGACAAATTTAGAGCTTATTTAATTGGGTCAAAAATTATTGTGCATTCTGACCATGCAGCTCTTAAATATCTTTTAACAAAACAACATGCTAAACCGCGCTTAATTAGATGGGTGTTGTTATTGCAAGAGTTTGATTTCCAAATCAAGGATACTAAGGGTAGTGAGAATGTTGTTGCTGATCATTTATCCAGATTACCCTTCTTTAGTGAAAACCTTGCATCTGATAGCATTCATAAAAATTTAGAGGTATTTCCTGATGAGCATTTGTTTGTGGTAATTAATGCACCTTGGTTTACAGATATTGCTAACTATCTTGCCTGTGGTATTTTGCGATCTAACATGTCCTTTCAGGAAAAGAAAAGGTTTCTACACTTGAGTAAGTTTTATTTTTGGGATGAACCTTATCTATTCCGGATATGCAAAGATGAGATAGTTCGCAGGTGTGTATCTGAGGAAGAACAACTGAGTGTTCTTCAATTTTGTCATGACCTTCACTGTGGGGGTCATTTTGGAGGAAGAAAGACTGCAGAAAAGGTGCTTCAAAGTGGTGTTTACTGGCCTACTTTATTTAAAGATGCTCAAGACTATTGTAAGCACTGTGATCGTTACCAAAGAGTAGGTAACATTGGGAGGAGGAATGAAATGCCCCTTCAGTCATATATTATTGTTGAACTGTTTGATGTGTGGCGAATAGACTTCATGGGTCCTTTCCCTAAGTCCTTTGGTTATGAATACATTTTAGTTGATGTTGATTATGTTTCCAAATGGGTGGAGGCAATCCCCACCCGTACTAATGATGCTAATATTGTTGTTAAATTTGTGAAGGAAAACATTCTTAGCAGGTTTGGCACACCAAGGGTGATAGTCAGTGATGGGGGGAGTCATTTTTGCAACAGGCTTTTTGAGAAGTTAATGCACAAATCTGGCGTGAAGCACAAGGTGTCAACTCCATACCATCCACAGACTTCTGGGCAAGTGGAAACATCGAACAAGCAGCTAAAAGGAATTCTGGAGAAAACAGTCAACACATCCAGGAAGGATTGGGCAAACAGATTGCACGATGCACTATGGGCATATCGGACTACTTTCAAAACTCCTCTAGGTATGAGTCCATATCGATTGGTGTTTGGAAAAGCTTGTCATTTACCAGTGGAGTTGGAGCACAGAGCATATTGGGCAATCAAGACTCTGAATTTGGACTTGGACAAAGCAAAGAGAGAAAGATTTCTACAAATTTCAGAGTTAGATGAGCCGAGGAATGAGGCTTATGAGAGCTCGAGAATTTACAAGGATCGCACTAAAGCACTTCATGACAGAATTATAGTGCGAAAGACATTGAGTCCAGGTATGAAGGTTTTACTTTTTAACTCACGACTCCGTCTTTTTCCAGGTAAACTCAAGTCTCGATGGAGTGGTCCTTTCGAGATAACTCAGGTATATCCTTCTGGTGCAATTGAATTACTTAACTCTAGAACAGGTGAGACTTTCAAAGTGAATGGACAGAGAGTTAAGCCATACAATGAAGGATTTCAGGAAGTGAGGGTCATTGACAGTACTTTGATTCATGACCCCTAGGCCTTGCATGATGTCCAGCTATATGACATTAAAGAAGCGCTAAATGGGAGGCAACCCATTGGTTTGCATTTATTTTTCGTAGTTGTAATTTTAAATTTAGCAAGTATTGATTTTATGTTCGGTTTAAATAAATGGACTGTGCTTTGATCGGTTTTTCTTTACTTTGTGTTTCAGGGTGTTTAGAGAAGAAGGTTTGCAAAATTGTTAAAAAAAAAAGGTAAAAGTTAATAAAAAGGCAGTAGGTGACACGGCCAAAGGACTTGGCCATGTCCCTTGGCCATGTCACACACTGGACACGGCCAAGCTTTTTCAAAAAAAAAAAATTTTGATCGATTTTGCAAATTTTGTACAGAATTGGACACACCCAGGGGACACGGCCAAGTCACCTGGCCGTGTCCCCCAAGATCATTAGACATGGCCGTGTGCTCTCCACTTGGCCGTGTCCCTTCACTTTCACACACAGACACGGCCAAGTCAACACACACACGGCCGTGTCACCTCAATTTTACACTTTTAAAAACCCGATCTAGCCCAGTTTCTTTTCATAAATCCCTAATTTCCTATTCTTAGTCTCTTTCGTTCTCTCGCTCTCTGTAACACCAAAACCATAGGTTTTGATTTCAAAACTCCACCTCTTCCATTAAAACTTCAAATTACTTCAACAAAACTTGAGATAATCACTTAAAACTTCCTCTTGACTCGTATTATTTTGATTTAATTCAGTTTTGGGTGTTAATTTTTCAGATCTCAAGATGCCAAGAACTAAAACTGTCTCACACCGCAAGAAGAAGAAATCTAATACCGAAGGAGCTTCTTCCTCTTCCTCCACTTTATCTTTCAAGAGGGCAACTCTTTTGGCTCGGGGTTTTTTTCCCGACAAGGTATGTGAATGACGAATCTCTAGATGCTTTGCAAATTAGAACTACTTTTTATAGATATGTGCAATATCTTGGGTGGGAGACTCTAGTATCATTGAGACCTTTGCAGTTTGAGGAACTTACTCTAGAATTTTTGACATCTCTTAAGGTGGAAAGAGATGATAAGAAAATCTGCAAGAGACTGATGTTTAAATTGATGGGTAGATCATTTGTGCTTACTATTGATCAGTTGAATGATATCTATGGTTTTCATCATCATGGGGAAAGGTCGGTACCCAAAGATTTTAGACAACAATTTGCTTGGGGAGCCTTAGGCTCGGGTACTTATGTGGCCAAATCAGCTAAAGCATCTAAATTAAGGAACCCTACTTTGAGGTATTTGCATAGGTTTATGTCATGTGGGTTCTTTGCTCGGAAGGAGAGCCCGGGTGTGGTTGAGTCAAGCGAGCTATTTTTCTTGGATTGTGTTTTGAATGAAATGACTATTAGTGCCGGCTATTGGTTAGCCGATATTTTTGATACTGTAGCTAATAAAAGGAGGGGGGCAATTTGTGTTGGAGGATTGATCACTACATTAGCAGTAGCCCTTGTTGAGGATTTTGACCCGAGTACTACTCGGATGACTCGAATTTTGGGTAATGATTCCTTGGATCTAGCTACCCTTGAGAAGATGCACATGGTGGTGCATAGGAGAGGGACTTTTGTGATGCCTTCAGCTGAGCCTAAAGCACCGGGGGACAGGCAGAAGAGAGCCCGGGTTGAAGAGGAGTCAGATTCGGATTCTTTAGGTCTAGATGAGGATGCTCTAGTCTCGGAACATCAAGAGGTACTTCGGAGGATTGAGGCCCTGGAGGGCAAAGTGGATCGACTGTATAGCAAGGTGGACCGTCACCATGCTGAGATCTTACAGCAGATGGAACAGATTAACAGTAACCTTGCGACGATCTTGAGTCTCCATCCCTCAGTTGCATCATCTTCCCGCCCACATTTTCCATAGATTTTCAGTCCTTGCTTTATTTTATTTAGTGTACTTTTGTTTTATTTTTCGTTTTTGTTTTAATGTTAACGTTTTGTATTTGGATATTTTATTTTTATATTGTACTCTTATTTTTGAACTTTTGTGTTTGTAATGGAAAGCTAGGATTTTGCCTCACCAGGTACGATGGAAGACAGGTTGTCCTTTGACTCTTTTTATTTATTATTCTTGTTTTACATTGAGGACAATGTAAATTTTAAGTGTGGGGTACTCTTTAAGCTTTCCTTTAATTCTTGTTTTGCTTATTGTGGTTGTTTTGTTTATTGTGTTTGTTGTGCATGGCATAATTGTTGAAAATTTATTGATCTTTTCTTTAATTCTAGCATTATAGTTGAGACTTTGGTATCAGCATAGAAATGAGCATTTGAATTCATTCGGGATTAATTTTCGCATTCTACAATTCATGACATATAAATCTTTGTGAACCAACCTGTATGAGTTTTGAGCCTCATAAAATTTGATATTTTTGTCAATTGATTTTCTTTTCTTAAGTGTGCACCTGCAGGGGACACGGCCATGTCTTGTGGCCGTGTCCCTCATGACTTGGCCGTGTCCCTCATGAACCAAACGCGCACCGAATTTTAAAGCGGACGTTTCGTATAAAAGGAAAGAAGAGAGCTAGGTTACGACTGTTGACGATTTGGAGCAGATTTTGAGCCGTCAGAGATTAGAGCTAGGGTTTTAACATTTATTTTCTTAATTTTGATTTCACTTTGGATCAAAACTAGCTAGATTAGATTGTTTATGCCAGTGATTCATTCTTCTTGCAAGATTTTGAACAAGAGATTCTTCAGAAACTTCAAGGAGCTGTAACTTGGTTTTGTTCTCGAACTTATTCACTTTATTTTTATTGAATGGATATTATCATGTCTATTTCGGTTTCTTTGAACATTAATGAGATGAATATGTTTGATTGCATTATGAACTAATTTGATCTAGTCTAGGGTTTGTATGGATTTACTATGATTGTATGAATTGGTTATTCTCTTAACTAATGATTTCTTTAGCCTTTATTGAATGAAATATTGTTAACATATAATTGATTGGCCACCAATTGTGTGTTTTAGGTATTAGATGATGGATTGAGAGATGAAGTCTAATGCTGGAATAATTCAATTAAGGACTTAGGTGAATTAGAAATATAACCTATTAAAAAGATTGTTTCAATTATAACAATATTAGTTGTAAGAGGTTTGAATGCGAGAGCTTATTTCCTTGACTCAATTAATTAAGTTGTTTAGATTTAATCTTAGAAATTAAATTAGTTCAGTGGAATAATCGTTCATGCAAATAAGTAGTAGAGAAGTGCAAACCCTAGACCCTTTTATCAAGTGAATCAAAACTCAGCTCAATTTACTTTTATCGTTTTAAACTTCAATTCAATCTTTTCATTACTTAGCAATTTAAATTTCTTTAATTACTTGTTACTTTTAATTTGATAATCAATTACCCATTTTGGCTTCCTTGAGAGAACGACCTTGGGGCGATCACCTTTGCTACAGCTACCTCGTATACTTGCGAGTGACGCTTTGTGGTAGAGTTAATTTGAGCGCAACAGCTAGACGTTGGGCGTTGCTTATATTGCATTAGGGTTAGACACTGGGTGTCAATAGGCCAAAATATTATCTCTGAAATTTGAATATTATAATAGGGTCATTTGGGCCCAATGCATGTGATTATTTGATATAATTATATGAATAAAACATAAGTTTTAAAATGCATTTGTATGGTACATTGTGAGTTTCTAAAAGAAAACATGGTGCATTGTCTTTTTCTTTAAAGTTTTCTTTTATATCAAAGTATGTACCTCTAGGATGTTAGCTTAGCGCGATTGTTTATCGAGTAGGTGACAGGGTTGAGTCAAATAGCCTAGCTATACCTGACTAGGTGTAGGGTTTTTTGGGATTTTTCTAAAAGTTTTGATAGGTTGCCATAAGACCATAACCAACGGACATGTAAATATTTATTTTGTGAAACATGATATAATTATGTAAATTATGGTTATATACAAGAAAATGTTGTAAAATTTAATGGTTTTGGGCTAAAGGTTGTAAATTTGGAATATTTTATATATTAATATATGATTAAATATTTTGAGGAGTGATGGAGAAATGGTTGTATGAATTTATTTGGGAAGTGTAAAATCTTTTACAAGTTGTGTTGTTTGATTTTTTGGGAATGTCCGAAATATAGACAAAACTGTAGCCAATTTTTCTTAGAGATTTTTCTTTAAAATGTGTATTTTTTATCATTAAATCACTTAAGAATATATTTTTTTTATTTATTAAATTATGTTTTAAGGAATCAATTATTTAATTTTGAATTTTGGTGGAATTTTCTAAAGACTAAAATAATAACATTCTTATATTTTGTGTATGTATTTTACATACACGGCGTGTATATATTTTACATATATGGGATATATGTATTATACATATATAGGGTATAAGGGTAACACATATAAACTTGACCTTCATTCTAACAATGATTTTAAATGTTTAGTTACCATTTCTTAGCCATATAATCTCCATTTTGATCCTTGACACTCAAATTGAATGATGCATTTAATATGTTTGTAAGACACTTATTGCAGGACTAGGTTGCTCAACATATTGCCTGAACAGATCACAAAATGCAGTCTCTATAGGCCAGAGGATGACCATCCTGAATGATTTGAGGAACAAGTTTGCTTATAGTAAGGTTTGCTGTCGGAATCTCAACATAAGTAGCAACAACAAAAGCAACATTAGCGATCGTCCTCAGATTGGGACGATCGCACCACAAGTGATCGAATCTCCAATACTCGTAGAAGGGAACGTGGTTGCCAACACGGTCTGAGGAGCGGCCTTTCTGTATAATGTCGAGACCGTCCCTTAAATGTTGCGACCATCCCTTCATTATGAGAGAAAATCTCAAGGATTGGCAGTAGTGTTCGGGACCTCGGGTGCGTCCAGAAGTTAGACGTAAGGTGCCCAATCTAACCACTAAGTGAACTATAGTGCAACCGCGACTTTCATATTTTGGCTTAATTTTAATTTGTCCAATAAAGGAGTGTTATGTGGAATGACTGTTGTAAACCCACTTTCAAATTCAAAAAGGGTGACCGACCCTGGTCCTTGGGCAACTGTCATGACAGCCACAGTATGGGCAAGATTCCATCTGCAGAGCACTCACAATTGGCCTTTAGAGAATTTTCAAAAGGAGCAACCGCCCCAAGCTAAAGGATGAACGCACATTGTTTCTGGGTGACCATCCTCAGTGCCTGAATGATCACTACCTATGGATATTTTCCTTCAATACAAGGACTAGCCTACTAAAGCACACCACATGACTTATAACGGCTAGTTGGACCAAACTGGCTATAAGTACCCTATGAAAAATCTTATAAAAGTGTAATTTTTTATTATAATATTTTATGCAACATACTTTCTTTTCATTTTCACAACAACTAACAATTAAATTGTTATAGTGTTGGGTGTGAGCATTAAAATGCCAAATTGTAAGTTTGAGTGTGAGCTTGAAAACACTTAGGTTGTGAGAGTAAGTCTGGAAAAACTCTTGTAAGGTTTGTAAGGATTGATCTCAAAACCATTGCATAGTTGGGTGTGAGCTAGAGAAAACACCAAGTTAGAGTTAAGCATGTAAAAACTCAAAGCTAGTGGAACCTTAACAAGTTGTTAAGGAAGTGGATGTAGGATCAAGGTAACTTCGAACCACTACAAATCTCTTATGCTCATTCTTCTACTCTCTACTTAATCTTCTACATCATCTACATTTCTTGTTTGTTTAATTTTTAAAATTTGCCACCATCCTTCAAACCAACCAATTCACCCCCCTCTTGGTTGCCATCTTGGGACAATAATTGGTATTAGAGCTAGAAAATTTCTTAAACTTAAGTGTAAAATTTGATCCACAATGGCAACTTCTTCTTCATCCACCTCAAACTCTCATAGAAATCTCAACTCTATTCTTAGACCTTACTTTGATGGAACAAATTATTCCTATTGAAAACATAAGATGTTCTTGTTTCTAGATAGTGAAGGAATTGTGTTTTGGGATTATATTGAAAATGAGTGGAAACCTCCTATTCATGAAGTTGATGGTGTCTAAGTTTCTCTTCCCAAACCATAATGGTCAAATGCCAATGTGAGAGATAGATTCAAGAACCATAGGGCAGCCTTTATCTTATTGAACTCTATTTCAAGAGAAGAAGGTGGGAGAGTCCAACATCTTACTTGTGCTCATTGCATTTGGAAGACTATTGAGAACTATCTTGAGGGTACTACCTAAGTGAGGCTCACCAAGAAGCAAATGCATATACATGAGTATGAGCTATTCAAGATGAAGCCAAATGAAAATGTTACCGGCATGACCAATCGCTTGCTTGCCATCGTCAATGAATTGAAGAAATATGCCAAGATATATGATTAAGATGAAGTCAATGGAAAAATCTTGAGAGCACTTAGAGCAAAGAAGAACTTTGAATCCAAAGTCTCTTTAATTGAAGAAGCTCATGATCTTAGCTCCTTGAGAACCGATGAACTTATTGAAAAATTACTTACCTTTGAATTACACACAGAAATAGAAGAAGAACAAGGTGAAAAGGAAAAGAGAAAGCCAATAGCTCTTAAAGTAATTAAAGAAGTTGAGAGCTCAAGTAATGAAGAAAGTGATGATGAAGAAGAAATGGTAATGTTTTCAAAAAGAATGAATGATTGGAAGAGAAACAGAAGATTGCAAGCTAGCAAAGGTACACATTCTAAATCTTTTTTCAAAGACAAAGACAAAAAGAATGAGGTGAAGTGTTGTGAATGTGGCAAATCCGGTCATATCAAATCGGATTGCTTCAAGTTGAAGAACAAGAAGAAGTGGAACAAAGAAAAGAAGAAATCTCTCAAAGCTACATGGGATGACTCTTCCTCAAGTGAAGAAGAGAAGAAAGAGGAAGAAGGAATTGCCAATCTACATCTCATGGGTATTGAGGATGACTCCAATGAGGTAGGTACTCAATCCTTGAATCTAATTGCATATGATAATAATAATGATAATTTAGATTATAGTGATATGATTAAACATGTGAACCTTAGGGTATAAAGGTATTACTCTAAAATGAAATTGTATAAGGACAAATGCTCTAAGTTAGAAAAGGATTTCATATGCTTGAAAAATTCTACATTAGAATTAAAGACCTCAAATGAACAATTATTGAAATCCATTGATGCAATGAAAAAAATTCACATAGCTTAGAAGATGTGATCAAGGAATATGAAATTTTGAAGCATGAACTAAAAGAACTTAAGAAATCAATCTCAAAATTTCACAAAGGAATGGAAGCTTTAGATACATTGATAGATAATCAAAGATCACCTTCCTTAAATCATGGTTTAGGATTCAAAGAATCATCCAACACTATATCCAATGCACCAATGTTTATAAGAGCATCTACAACTCAAACCTCTAGTGTTGAAGGTGTAAAGAACACTAATACACAAACTAAATCTAAAAATCCTAAAAGGATTACATTAGGTTCACAAGACTCTAGAACTAAGGCTCCAAGAGCAAAATATGCATTCATGTATATTAGACATGTGCATCAACACAAAAATGTTTAAAAACAAACTCACACTTGCAATTGTATGCATAGTCCATTGAATGTCAATAGAAAAGTGCATAAATATAGAACTTTGCATCAATGTACATATTGCATGAAATTTGGGCATAAGAGTATTTTTTGCTATATTAGGAAGGCTCATCTCAAGTTAGAAGATCCTTCTACTACTAACCCAATGACCCAACTTCATTTGGGTACCTAAGAAAAGATGAACATTATTGTTCTGTAGGTATACCTAAAATCTACTATAAATGAAAACACATAAAATCTACTATAAATGAAAACACATAGCTTGCGGATAGTGGATGCTTAAGACATATGACGAAAAATGCAAAGCTCTTTACAACTCTTTCTTACAAGCTTGGAGGTAATGTTACTTTTGGAAACAATGCTAAAGGTAAGATCATTGGTATTGGTTCCATTGGAATACTTGGTAAAAACTTGATTGAAAATGTATGGATTATTGGTGGATTGAAACACAGCATGCTTAGTGTAAGTCAATTGTGTGATAAATGATATGATGTAAGCTTTGACTCCAAAGGATGCAAGGTTACCAATTCAAATAGTGAGATCGCATTCAAAGGAGATAGAGTTAGCAACACATATAAAATTGACATACATTCTAATAATGCATTTGAATGTTTGATCTCTATTAACAGTGATGCTTGGTTATGGCATAGAAGACTAAGACATGCTAGTATGGATCATTTAAAATGCATTAGTAAAGAAGAACTAGTTGATGGTCTCCCTAAAGTTAAGTTTGGAAAAGATAAAACATGTAAACCTTGTCAACTTGGTAAGCAACATAAAAGTTCATTCAAATCTAAAAATGTTGTAAGCACTTCTAGGCCACTAGAACTCATTCACTTGGATTTGTTTGGACCAAATAGAGTTGCTAGCCTAGGTGGTAAGTTATATGCATTTGTTCTTGTTGACGATTACTCAAGGTTTACATGGGTAAACTTATTAGCTCAAAAGAATGAAGTTTTTAATCATTTCAAAATATTAGCAAAAAGAGTTCAAAATAAAAAGGCTATGTGATTACGTCTATTAGAAGTGATCATTGCAAAGAATTTAAAAATGAAAACTTTTGCAATGAATTTGGTATTTCACATAATTTTTTGGCTCCTAGAACACCACAACAAAATGGTATAGTTGAAAGAAAAAATAGAACTTTGGTTGAAATGGCTAGAACAATGCTCAATGAATATGATTTACCATCTTATTTTTGGGCGAAAGCCATTAATATCGCTTGTTATATTTCAAATCGAGTCTACAAAAGGTCTTTGATAAATAAAACTTCTTATGAGCTATGAAATGGAAATATACCCAAATTTTCATATCTTAGAGTATTTGGATGCAAATGCTACATATTGAATTTCAAGGATAATCTTGAAAAATTCTCATCCAAATCGGATGAAGGCATATTTTTAGGATACTCATCATCTAGTAAAGCATATAGGGTATTTAATAAGAAAACTCTAGTAGTTGAAGAATCAATGCATATTTTTAATGAATCTTCTAAACTTGATCAAAGGAATGGTAGTGCTCTTGATGATTTTGTAGGTACATATGATCAACAATAAATGATTGTTGCTCTAAGGAATAATCATGATGAACAAGAAAAGGAAACTCAAGACTTACACAAGGATTGGGAATACAAGAAGGATCATCTAAAAGAACTCATCATTGGTGAAACTTCAAAGGGAGTAACTACTAGATCCAAACTTAAACATTTAGATGTTAATGTTGCTTTTGTCTCTCAAATAGAGCCAAGGACCATTGAGGAGGCTCTTAGGGAGATTTCAATGCAAGATGAACTCAATTAATTTGAGAAAAATAGAGTGTGGGAACTTGTTCCTAGGCCTAAGAATCATCTAATTATAGGATGTAAAAGGGTATATAGGAATAAGCTTGATGAAAATGGTCTTATTACTAGAAACAAAGCTAGATTGGTTGCCAAAGGGCATAACCAAGAGGAAGGCATTGACTATGATGAGACATTTTTCCCCGTTTGCTAGATTAGAAGATATTAGAATTTTACTTGCTTTTGTATGTCACATGAATTTTAAACTCTTTCAAATGGATGTTAAGAGTGCATTTCTAAATGGCTTTATAAATATGATGCGGCTGGGCCAAGCACTTCCCAGGAGGTCACCCATCCTGATACTAACCCTGCACCAGCACGCTTAACCGGAAAGAACGCTAATCATTTTTACCAAAAGCTTAAGTTGTCAGCAGAGGCACATCCATTCCTTTATTTGGATGAAACATGGGCTCATCAGCCTCTTTCGACTTTATGTGTCACCTTGTCGAACTTGATCCACAACCCTCCAAACCCTCGAACTTATCATTCCCTCCCTCTTTAAGGAGGTTCATCCTCGAACCTGGAGCAGTGGGATTAGACCCGATAAATAGGCTCTGATACCAAATGATGCGGCTGGGCCAAGCACTTCCCAGGAGGTCACCCATTCTAGTACTGACCCTGCACCATCATGCTTAACTGGAAAGAACGCTAACCATTTCTGCCAAAAGCTTAAGCTGTCAGCAGAGGCTCACCCATTTCCTTTATGGATCAAACATGGGCTAATCAGTCTCTTTCGACTTTATGTGCCACCTTATCAAACTTGATCCACAACCCTCCAAACCCTCGGACTTATCAAAATGAGAAAGTTTATGTTGAACAACCTCCCAGTTTTGAAAGCTATAAACTCCCAAATCATATCCCAAAACTCACCAAGGCACTATATAGATTGAAACAAGCCCCAAGAGCTTGGTATGATAGACTTAGTACATATTTGCTTGAAAATGATTTCTCAAAAGGCAAAATGGGCACAACTCTTTTTGTTAAAAAGAATAAGCACAACATCTTAATTGTACAAATTTATGTTGATGACATTATATTTGGTGCTACTAATGAATCTTTATGCAAGGAATTTGCTTCTTGTATGACTAGAGAATTTGAAATGAGCATGATGGGTGAACTCAAATTCTTCCTTGGACTATAAATTAAGCTATGCAAAGATGAGATCTTCATCGATCAATCCAAGTACACAAAGGAACTTCTCAAGATATTTGAAATGGATGGTTGTAAGACTAGCAAGACTCCCATGACCAAATCATTAAAACTTGACAAAGATGAAAGTCGTAAGGTAGTAGATGAGAAGAAATATCGAGGTATTATCAGATTCCTACTTTACTTAACCGCTTCTAACCCGATATAATGTATAGTGTATGTTTATATACTAGATTTCATTCTTGTCCTAAAGAATCACACTTGAATGCTACTAAAAATTTTTTGAAATACTTGAATGGTACATTGCATTTAGGACTTTGGTATCCTAAAAATGTATCATTTGATATTTTAGGTTTGTCGGATGCGGATTATGCTGGAAGTCTTTTGGACAGAAAAGTACAACCTGAGCATGTCATTTTCTTGGTGATTGCATGGTTTCTTAGTTTAGCAAGAAACAAGCGTCGGTTTCTTTGTCAACGGCAGAAGCCGAATATGTTGCGGCATATTTTTGTTGCACACAAGTCTTATGGATGAAGTGTTTGATCATATTCCTATTAAGTATGATAACACTAGTGCCATTAACTTATCCAAGAATCCAATCCAATATTCTAGGTCTAAACATATAGATATTAGACATTATTTCTTAAGGGATAATGTGCAAAATCAGAACATTATTTTAGAATTCATTGATACACATAATCAACTTGCTGATATCTTTACAAAACCCTTAAATGAAGATAGACTAAACTTCATTAAGCATAACTTAGGCATGATTGATGGAAGCTCATTGAATGAATAATTGTTGTAGTGTGTCATTTCTGATATGTTTGCAAGGTTTTATTATCATTTAAAACATTCAATTTTGATCATACATTGCTCATACAAAAACCTATCTCTCTTATTTCTTTCTATTTTTCTTTTGTTATTAAGTGCGGTCTCCCTTCCTCGGATCGCGATCGCGCATCCACTGGACAATTCATTCGAGATGACCTTTCAGTGAGCGGTCGGGCAGAGATGATGGACTGTAGCGAGAATTTGGAAATTTTCCACCGTTATAGTCTTTCTCTCGATTCGCAAGCGTGCCTCACTATATAACTGTCACTCCACTGCTTATCGTGGGAGTTCCTATAATAAAAGGCGGTCGCACCTGGTACACTCTGCATAAAATTTTTTTAACCATTAGCATATGTTAGGTCATGTTTTTCCAATTCCTAACAGCCATAAAAGGCTATTAATGTTTTCTCTATTTAAGACCACTTAACATCAGTTACATACTTCTTTAATCACTCTAAACATGTAAACTTCCCTCTAAAACTCCAAATCATCTAAAATCTAACTCTCTCTCTAGTATACTCTGTTTTTCTAGTTTTTCCATCTCTCTTACTCCAAATGGCCCCTAAGAAGAAAATATCATCCAAGGGAAAGGGAAAGGGAAAGAAACCTTCAGGTGTAGTCCTTAGGGAACCATAATAGGCTCCTCCCTCTACTCTACCACCTAGAAGAGGTGAAAGAATCCACAAAACCCACCATCAAACCACTGAAGAAGACATTAGATATGCTATGCTCAAAAGGAAAAAGATAGAGGGAACCAAAAGCCTTTTTGGAGGTATGCTTACTGCCCTCAACATCAAAGAAGAAATTGATGGATTGCTTGATGTTCTTGGGTGGATAAAATTCATTTTTCCTGAAGAGGTAGGTTATCCTAGCCTTAGTAGAGAGTTTTTGATGTCTCTTCAAATTTAGAAGAGTGCTAATTCTGCCCTAGGATGGTATGGGATTAGATTTAAGTTGTTTGATCAATATCAAGCCCTAACCCTAGAAGATTTTGGTAGAATTTGGGACTTTCCTGTAGGTGGAGCAACTTCCTACAATGACATAGCCTTCTCCAATCAAACCCTCTCCACTTTTTGGCAAGAAATTTCTGTGGAGAAATCCTTTGAAAAAGAATCCAATGCTAGACACATTAAATCCCTCACACATTGGGTACTTTATAGGATCATCACCTATACAATCCATCAAAGGGCTGATGGGAATGAGAAAGTCACCAAAAGGGACTTGATTTTCTTATATGCCTTTATCCACAACATCCCAATGAACACACCAAAATTCTTAATTGACACCCTCTATCACCATGCTACTACAAGATCAAGAGCCTTCTTTCTTTCCTCTCATATTACCCAAATAGCTAGGCACTTAAATTTGCTAAATGATCTTAACCTAGCTTCCTTGAGGAATCCATTCGACCTTGCTTCTAGTGCCATCACCTTGGAGTACTTATAGCATTATGGTTATGGTAGAAAGATTGATGGTTCTTATTTCTACTTCTTTTTCAAGAAAGGAGTGGCGAATAGATATAAGAAGAGGCCAAGGTATACCATAGAAGGTGAAGGAGACTCTATGGAAGTTGCTGTGGAAATGCCTCACAAAGCTTCAACTTCAAAGCCTAGCAATGCTAGCTCTCCAACTAAACTCATTCTTAGGGCTATCAAATCTCTCTCCAATAAGCTTTCTCTCTTCAAAAGGGATGTATCAAAAAGGTTTCAGCACTTGAATAAGGGAATTGACCTTATATCCCATATGCACCATGATCTTTATGACATGCAAGGCAAGTTGGAACTGCCTCAATGTGATCTAACTGAATGGGATGTGAGTGCTCATGAAATGAGTCCCCTTGAAGAAGAATCCTTAAGAGATGAATTCAGCACTAGCTCAATCAGCAAAGTGCATACTCCTCTTGATAAGGGCAAGGCCCCTATGGATGAAGAAGAGCAAGAAGAAGAAGAAGAATCTGATTAGATTAGCTTTGTTGTTTTCTTTTTTGTTTACTTTCTGTTTTCTAATTTGTTATCATGTTTGCCTTATGTTTCTTTTATCTTCTTATGTTTCTATGTTTATGAACTCCAATTTCTTTTCAATGCACATTTTAGTTTTTCCTTATCAACATCTTACCCTTCTATCTTCTCTTTTTTTCCTTTGCCAAAGGGGAAGAAAGAGATATATGATGGAAATGATGAATACATACATGATAAATTTGATGAATTGCAAAGGCCCTAAAATGCAATATGCAAACAACCTCATTTTCTCAAGATGATTACTTAAGTTGAATGAAACACATCACTTCAGATAATGCATATATTTAGGGGAGTTTAAGAAAATTTAAAAGCCACAAGTTGTTACCTAAAAACAAAGATTTCATTATTTTGCTTTATCCTTTATCATCATTCCATTTGATTGTCAAAGTAAAAAAGGGGGAGATTGTTAGCCATATAATCTCAATTTTGATCCTTGACACTCAAATTGAATAATGCATTTAACATGTTTATAAGACACTTATTGCAGGACTAGGTTGCTCAACATATTGCCTAAACAGGGCACAAAGTGTAGTCTCTACAGGCCAAAGGATAACTACTCTGAATGATTTGAGGAACAAGTTGGCTTACAGTAAGATTCGAGGTCAGAATCTCAACATAAGTAGCGACCGCGAAAGCAACATTAGCGACTGTCCTCAGATTGGGATGATTGCACCACAAGTGATCAAATCTCCAACACTCACAGTAGGGAACGCAGTTGCCAGCGCGGCCTTTTTGTACAATGTCGCAACCGTCCCATAAATGTTGCGACCGTCCCTTCATTTTGTGAGAAAATCTCAAGGACTGGCAATAGTGTTTAAGAGCTCAGGTGCGTCCAGAAGTTCGATGCAAGATACACAATCTGACTAGTAAGTGAACCATAGCGCGATCACAACTTTCATATTTCGGTGGAATTTTAATTTGTCCATTAAAGGAGTGTCACGTGGAATGACCATTATAAACCGACTTTCATATTCAAAAAGGGCGACCGCCCCTGGTCCTTGGGAAACCGTCCTGATAGCCACAACATGGGCAAGATTCCATCTGCAGAGAACTCACAATGACCGTTAGAGAATTTTTAAAAGGACCGACCATCCCAAACTAAAGGACAACAACACATTGTGTCTAGGCGATGATCGTCGGTGCCAGGATGATCACTACCTGTGAATATTTTTCTTCAACACAAGGACTAGCCTACTAAAGCACACCATATGACTTATAACGGTTAGTTAGACCAAATTGTTTATAAGTACCCTATGAAACATCTTGTAAAAGGGTAATTTTTATTGTAATATCCTAAGCAACATACTTTCTTTTCATTTTCACAACAACTAATAATTAAATTGTTAGAGTGTTGGGTGTGAGCATTAAAACACCAAATTGTAAGTTTGAGTGTGAGCTTGGAAATACTTAGTTTATAAGAGTAAGCCTGAAAAAACTCTTGTAAGGGTTGTGAGGATTAATCTCAAAACCATTGTATAGTTGAGTGTGAGCTAGAGAAAACACCAAGTTAGAGTTAAGCTTGTATAAACTCAAAGCTAGCGGAATCTTAACAAGTTGTTAAGGAAGTAGATGTAGGATCAAGGTAAATCTGAACCACTGTAAATCTCTTGTGTTCATTCTTCTACTCTCTACTTAATCTTCTACATCTTCTACATTTCTTGTTTGTTTAATTTTTGAAATTTTCCACCATCCTTCAAACCAACCAATTTACCCCCCCCCCCCTTTTGGTTGCCATCTTGGGACAACACCATTAACAATGATGCTTGGCTTTTGCATAGAAGATTAGTACATGTTAGTATGAACCATTAGTAATGTTTGTGCAAGGAAGAACTTATTGATGGACACCCAAAATAAAATTTCACAAGGACAAAGTATGTGAACCTTGTCAATTTGAAAAGCAACACAAAAGTTCTTTCAAAAAGCAACACAAAAGTTCTTTCAAAGCCAAAAATGCTATAAGTACATCTACACCTGTAGAATTAATTCATTTAGATTTGTTTGGTCTAAATAGATTTGCTAGCCTAAGTGGTAAATTGTATACATTTATACTTGTTGATGATTACTCAAGGTTTACATGGTTAATTTCTTGGCTCATAAGAATGATGCTTTTGATTCTTCTAAATTTTTTTTTCAAAACAAGTTCATAATAAAAAAGGCTATGTAAGCACCTCTATTAGAAGTGATAATAGCAAAGAATTTGAAAATGAATATTCTAAAAAATTTTATAATGATCTTGGTAGATTATATAATTTTTCAACTCCTAGGAAACCATAACAAAATGGAGTGGAGGAAAGGAAAAAATAGAATATTAGTTGAAATGGTTAGAACAATGCTCAATGAGTATATGTCACATTCATACTTTTGGGAGGAAGTTGTTAATACTGCTTGTTATGATTCAAATGGAGTTTTCTAAAGATCTTTATTAAATAAAACATCTTATGAGCTTTGGAATAGAAGAAAACCTAAGATTTCATACCTTAGAGTATTTGGATGCAAATGCTTCACATTAAACACCAAGGATAACCTTGAAAAATTCTCATCCAAATAAGATGAAGGAGTGCTCTTAGGGTATTCTTCTACTAATAAAGCATATAAAGTTTCAATAAAAGAACTTTAGTAATTAAAGAATCAACACATTTAATCTTTGATAAGTCTTATAAACTTGATCATGGGAAAGATAGTGTTCTTGATGATTTTATAGATAGATTTGAGAGAATTGAAATAAATGGAACTCTAAAGGAAGATAAAGAAAAGCCATCTCAAAAGGAATCTAAAGAAGAAGAAAATTAACAACTACCCAAGGATTGGCATTATAAAAAAAATCATCCAAAAGAACTCATCATTAGAGATATATCAAAGGGAGTAACCACTAGATCAAAACTTAAAAATTTAAATTTTAATGTAGCTTTTGTATCTCAAATTAAGCCAAGGACTACTGAGGAGGCTCCTAGTGATGAAAGTTGGGTGATTGCAATGCAAGAGGAACTCAACTATTTTCAAAGAAACAAAGTACTAGACTTGTTTCTAGACCTAAAAATCATTGAATTATAGGTTGTAAATAGGTTTATAGGAATACTCTTAATGAAAATAGTCTCATTGCTAGAAAAAAAAGTTAGATTGTTAGCTAAATGTTATAACCAAAAGGAAGGCATTAATTATGATGAGACATTTATCCTCATATCTAGGTTATAAGCAATTAGAATTTTACTTGCATTTGCTTGCCATATGAATTTTAAACTTTTCAAGTGGATGTTAAAAGTGAATTTTTAAATGGTTTTATGAATGAAGAAGCTAATGTTGAACAATCCCCAGGTTTTGAAGATTATAAGTTTTTAAATCATGTTTCAAACTCATCAAAGCACTATATAGACTAAAACAAGCTCCAAGAGCTTGGTATAATAGACTTCATGAATATTTATTGAAGAATAGATTTTCAAAAGGAAAAGTTGATATAACACTCGTTAAAAAAGAAATAGCATGACATTTTAATTGTATAAATTTATATTGATGATATTATATTTGATGCAACTAACAAATTTTAATACCAAAAGTTTGCTTCTTGAATGACTAAGGAATTTGAAATTAACATGTTGGGAGAACTCAAATTCTTTCTTGGTTTACAAGTCAAATAATGTAAAGAAGGTATCTTCATCAACCAATCCAAGTACATAAAAGAACTTTTCAAGAATTTTGGCATGGATGGTTGTAAGGCAATCAAAACTCCAATGAGTACATCATTGAAATTGGACAAAGATGAAGTTGGTAAGAAAGTAGATGAAAATAAATATCGAGGTATTATCAAATCTCTACTTTACTTAATCGTTTCTAGATCCTATATAATGTATAATATTTGTTTGTGTGCTAGATTTCAATCATGACCTAAAGAATCACATTTAAATGCTACTAAAAGAATTTTGACATTCTTAAGTGGAACATTATACTTAGGACTTTGGTATCCTAGAAATACATCATTTGATATTTTAGGATTTTTGAATGTGGAATTTGTTGATAGCATATTAGATAGAAAGAGCACAACTAGTGCATGCTACTTTCTCAGTGATTATCTAGTTTATTGGTTTAGCAAGAAAAAAGTGTAAATTGCTCTATCTACCGCTGAAGCCAAATATGTTACGGCTTGCTTTTGTTGCGCACAAATCTTATGAATGAAGCAACAATTACTAAATTATAGTAAAAAAAATTAATCACATTCCCATTAAATGTGACAACTATAGTGTGATCAATCTATCTAAAAATATCTATCTAGGTCAAAAAACATAGACATTAGGCATCATTTCTTAAGAGATAATGTTCAAAATCAAAATGTTATCTTAGAATTCATTGACACTCAAAATCAATTCGCAGATATTTTTACAAAATATTTGAATGAAGAAAGATTAAATTACATAAAATAACATATATGAATGATAGATGGAAGAACTCTAGATTCAATACATTTTGTTGATTGATTTAAATGTGCATAACAATAATGAAATTATAATTGAATGCAAATGACCTAAATCATTATTTACATCTATTTTGATCATGCACTAAGAACACAAAATGAAATTCACATTATTTACCTTATAATTTTAATTTTTGGTATTTCTTTTGAATATTCTGATCGAACTTCAAGGTGGTCTAACCATACTATCTTTGAAAAGTCTTTGCCTAGCAATTTTCTTAAAAGAATGACCATACCTTCTTTGGTTTGACTGCTAAAATTCAAATTCTTTTAATTGTTATGTTCAAAATCAAAATTTGGATCATCAGTCCGATTAGACTATGCCTCTGCATTTAAAAATTATAATCGTTGGAAACACTTGAAAACATCTACTTATCCTCTCAAACAGCTATAATAGTTAGTTTTAGCCCAAAACACTATAAATACCCCCCCCCCCCCTCCTTTATATCAAATTTTACAACACTTAACTTAATCACTCGTTAAACATCCAAATACTCAAATCTCTCAAATTACTCCTCTTTTTTACAACTTTCAAGTAATCTTTCAACACCCTCAATGGCTCCTAAAGAACACAAGAAGAAGGCATCAAGGAGTGAGAAAGGCAAAGGTGTTGCTACCTCTTTTCAACAAAAAGAAGTCATAAGATTAGGTTCAAAGATGATGATGAAAGAAAAAAGGTATGTTATCATTAACAATAAAATTGTAAAACCCAATCATCTCTTCTCCACTATGACTCTTGAATCCCTAGGAATTGAAAATGATATTAGGGCTTGTCTTAGTAACCTAGGTTGGGAAAAATTTGCCTTTCTAGATCATGATGGTCTTGGGTGGGAATCTTTGATAAAGGAATTCCTTATTACTCTTATAATTAGTAAAAAGAGCACAGACCCCTTAGGATACTATAGAATCTCATTTAGATTGTTTAACCAAGAATATGGACTTGCCTTATAAGAATTCTCTTCTATTTGGAGTTTTCAAACGGATGGAATTTCTCACATCTCTAATACTATTCTAACTCCCGATGTTTAATTAAACTTCTAGAAAGAAATCTCTATTGAAACATCACTCTACAAGTAATCAAATACTAAGAATCTTAGAACCTTAACCTATTGGATGTTCGATAGAATTATTACCTATGCAATTAATGCTAGAGGATAAAGCAATGAGAAAGTTACACAAAAGACATCCTCTTTCTCTATTGCCTTATCAAAGGCCATGCTATCCAAACTAGAAAGTTTCTAATTGACACTTTCATTCACATTAGAAAAACCAAAGTAGAAATGATTCTGCTTTCATCCTAAATCACCCAAATTGCCAAGTATGTTGGTGCCCTAACACCAATAAACAAAGACACCCTCTTAGATCCCCTTGATCCAACAACAAAATTGATAAACATTGGATATCTTAAACATGCAAAATGCATTAGAGATGTCGAAGGGACATATGAATATCTTTTGGGTGCACAATGAGCTAGGACACAATAAAGAAAAAAGGCTTAGGATTATAGATGAAATAGAAAAGACTTTCCAAATGGAGTTTCCTAGAACACAAACATCTAGACCTCAAGGAATAATCTTTTCAATTGTTCAAGATATCCAAAGCTAAATGACCTTTCAGGAATCAAAATTGATAGCATCACCTCACAAGTCTTTCATCTTCACTTATACATTCAACAAATCCAAGGTGCTTTGGGATTCTCTCAATGTAATGTCATCAATGAGGATGAGCCATGTCTTTCCCCTTCTATTCATGGTTCTTTCCCTCATGAAGAAGAAGGTGAAGTAGTTGTAACCCACCTTAGGGAAGAAGGACATAAAGAAGAAAAAGAAGAAGGAGATAAAGATGATGATGAAGACCAAGATGAGGATTGAACAAAATAGTTTTGTTTAGTATGATCTTAGGTCATCTCATGTAATAAATTCATCCATTGAATTTTTTTAATTTTTTTAATATATTTTAGTATTTAAATGTTTCATTTTATTGTTTAGTATTTAATATTTATTCTTTTTGCCTTTATCAAAGTGGGAGAGTTTATATTAAACTTATGTAAGGAACATAAGGGGAGTTACTACATAAGCACTAGTAAATCAATCAAAATGAACCAAAAATCACCAAAGCATATGTTAAGGGGGGAGAGATGATGGAAGCTTGAAACCTTAAAATTTAACAAAAGAAAATTAGTTATCTGGTTAAGCAAATTATCACAACTTTCTTTTGTAAAAAAAGAGTTAAGAGGAAGAGCACTCTTTAGACATGAAAACTTTTGAAGTTTATTATAAATCAAATTCAATTTAATTGCCAAAGTCAAAAAGGGGAGATTTTTAGCCAAAACCCTTGGCTTAATTAAATTTATTTTGATCTTAGGCAATCAAATTGAATAGAACTAATGTTTATATCAAGTTTCTTTTTGCAGGAAGTTAGCGTTTGAAGAAAATATAAAAAGTCTAATCGGACTATGAAGAAGCCCGACCGGACCACTAGTAAGATTCCAAGCAAAATTTACTCAGAAAAATTCATGGGGAGGAGTACTCTCAAATTTTCACTAGACCACACAAAGTCTGTCCAAACCAGGCAATAGTCTAACTGCACCCTTAATTGAGATTTTAACAAAAACATCTAGAAAGTTTCACAATCAAAAGTACTCTCAGCTTATCAGAGTACCAGATAAAGTCCAACTGGACTACCTTAAAGTTCGACCAGACCTAAGCATAATGAAAATTTTCAAAAACATCCAGAAAGATTCACGACCTAAGGTACTCCCAAATTTTGAGTATACCACAAGAAGTTCGACCGAACTAAATTCATTCCCGGCTGGACCTTTGAAATAATTTTCAAATTCATAGTTGTTATTCCTCCACTCAATTGGTGGACGCCACTCGTATGATCAGACCATTTATATTTTGATTGGCCCATGTGAAGTACAACTGGACCATTCAAAGTCTGATCATGAAGTTGCTCTAGGCAATAATTAAAATGGGAGACAAGATTCAAACATATTAGTACCTACCTCAAATGGCTATATGAAGTCTTAAAGGCTATAAATACCACAAAAAACTTCATTTTAAGAAGGATTATGATTGTAATAGCCAAGATAAACAACCTTGATTTATTTTCATAAAAAATTTCTAATTTTATTTCTTGAGTGTTGGGTGTGAGCATTAAATACCATGGTATAAGTTTAAGTGTGAGCTTTGAAACACTTAAGTTTTAAAGTGAGCTTGGGAAAACTCTTATTGAGTTGTGAAGATAACACTCAAACCTTGTAAAAAGTTTGGTGTGAGCTTGTGAAAATATCAAGTTAGAGTTGATCTTGTAAAAACTCAAGATTAGTGAAACCTTAAACAAGTTGTTAAGGAAGTGGACGTAGGATTGAGGTAATCCGAACCACTATAAACTTTTTATGTTTATTCTTTTCTACTATACTCTTTTCTTCGTCTTATTTTTAATTTGTCATTACTTCTTCAAATCAACTAATTCACCCCCCCCCCTCCCCCATACCCTCTTGGTTGTCATCCTGGGGCAGCAAACAATATTTTTATACCCATGTATATTGACATATAACAACATATACCCATATATATTAATATATACCCACATATACTGTTATTCTCTAGTTAAAGTATATATAACATATATTGACATACACCAATATATACTAGCATATATGTAACATATATTATTATTCTTTTACAATATATACCCACATATATTTATGTAACACCCCGATTTTTATGTATTTTAGAATAGTAAATATGGGAGAGCAAATAGTTGTGATGGATAGAGAAAATATAAGATGAATTTGTATGATAGATGTAATATATATATATATATATGTTATATATATTTAAAATATATTTAAAATAAATATGACATATATAAGACATATACATATATTCAACATACACACCACATATACATGAGGTATAATTGGTTGTAGGAAAAGTTAATTTTAAATAAATTAATAATAATAGTAATAGTAATATTAATATTAATAAAGAGAAGAAGATAAAGTCAAAAGGAGAAGGGAGTTGATTGGTGGAGAGTTAATTAAAGTAATTAATATATAATATTATATAGTTAGAGATAATGATGAAAATTTAAAAGAAGAGTCTTCTTTCTTCTTCATTCTCTTTGAACGTGAGATTGAGAGAGAGTGGGAGGAGCTTGATTTTATTCATATACACACTAAATTCATAAGAGTTTTAAGAGGTTTAAAGGTGGATATTGAAGGTTTGTCAAAGAATTCAAGTAAGTACTCTCTTCTTGAGCTTATTTAATGGTTTATATATATATGTATGATATAGTTTGTAATACCCCGATTTTTGATATACTTTGGAATAGTAGTTGTGAGAGAGTATGTTGGTGAAATATGTAAAGAAAATATTATAAGAGATAGATGTATATGAAGGATGATATGTATGTATTGTATTTGAAAAATATGGGAAATATAAATACAATATATAAGACATATACATATATCAACATATACACCACATATACATGATGTATATATTGGTGTAAGAAAGTAAATTGTAAATAATTAATTAATAATAATAATGACAATAATGACAAGAGAAAAAGAAGAAAAGAAAGTCAAAAGAGGGATCAATATTTGTAGTGGAGAATTTTTAGGTGTATTTAATTATATTATTATATATATATAAGATAAGTTTGAAAAGGGAAAAGAGAAGACTCTCTCTTTCATTCTTTCTTTCTTATTCTTCTTCTTCCTCTAGAACATGGGAGAGAGAGAAATGTGATTTTGTTGGCATACACATTAAATTCATAAGGGCTTTAAGAGAGTTGAAGGTGGATATTGAAGATTTGGCAAAGAATTCAAGTAAGTGTTCTTTTCCTTGTGTTGATTTCTATAGATTGAGTTTATATTTGATATGGTTAGTGTGTGAAGGTGATGATAATGAAAGATTGAAGTATATATATATATATATATATGTTGAATTGGTATTTAGATGATGATAATATGGTTATTTGCGAGGATGATGATGAATTATTGAAATTGTTTAGCAAGGGTTTAGTATAAATGAGTTGGAAAAACTGAGTAATTGATACATGGATGATGTATATAATGATTATTATTATGATATGTTGAAGTTATATAAGTGTTGAATTGATATGTGATTTATGAATATAAACTAAGATGTTGATTAAGGGTGTTGTTGTATGGATTTTGGAGTGATTATGCTTTCATGGATGAGAGTTCGAAATGCATAATTTTTGCCTGACAAGGCCAGTGACACGGCCATGTCATTGGACGTGTCAATGGTGCTGAGTTTAACATTTGTGACACGACCATTAACATGGCCATGTCATTGGACGTGTCATAGCTACTGAGAGATAAAGTAATTGACACGGCCATGAACACGCCCGTGTTGTTGGGTGTGTCAATGTTTCTGTGAGGTAGAATGAATGACACGCCCATATTACTGAGCGTGTCAAAGCTTCTGTGTTGTTGGTTTAGGGCACGATCAGGGACACGCCCATGTTGGTGAGCTTGTCATGTGTAGAGTTTGCCCTAGGTAGTTCTTATTCTTATTTTCTTATGTGTATCACTAAGTGAGTGTGTATAATCACCTTTGAATTAGGTTTTGAAGAGATTTGAGTTTCCCTAATCCAAATGTTAAAGGATTCTTGAAAGAGGAGTTTGGAATTGGTGTGAGTTGCTCTTAGAGGTAAGCACAAACCTTATATGATTGTATATATTTGCATGACTTTGGGACTTAACACATTTGGTTGGAAAATGTGTTAAGTTATTTATTAAATTGTTGATGCTTGAGAATGATGCTATGATTTGCATAATGTGAAAGATATAATGATCATTCAAAATGTATGTACAGTGCAATTAGGTATGTATACCCTAATGATGAGATGTGAAGCCATTGTTATTGGCTATAATGATGCAAATGAAATATTGAGGCATTGTGCCTAGATGATTATGAGAAAATGATAATGGAATTGATAATGAAGTAATAAAAGAATTGTGTGCCTAATATGTTTTTCAATTTTTAGAGTTTTGTTATTGGTGGCATGCCTAAAAGTAACACTCCCTTGAAGCTGGGTTGGGCTTGGTCCTTGAAGCCAAGTTGGGTTGATGCTTAGCTCCCCTTGAAACTTGGTTGGGCCTAGTCCTTGAAGCCTAGTTGGGATGTTACATATGAGATGTTTCTCATTGTGATAATGATTCACCTACGGGCTTGATTAATGTGATTATTGGACCAAAACAGTAACTCTGGAATTTGAATGGCATATTAGTTTCTTTGGGCCCATATTTGTCTTTGCTTTAATGTGAATTATGGAATAAGATATAATGTTATGAGATTAGAGGAAATATATGAAAAGTGCATTGAAAATGGAAAACATGATAAGAAAATGATGATACATGATGTTAATATATGAAGTATGATTTTTCTGTAATGTCTGTTTATAATATTTATTTGTACTACTAAGCTTTCGAGCTTAGCGTGGTTGTGTAAATCACACAGGTGAATAGCTGGTTGATCTGGGAGTCAAAACGTTATGCCACGAGAAGGGTAAGAGTATTTCGAGACCAACTAGAAAGTGGTGCATACATGTACAATTTGATTATGTTGTATTTTGATAAAAATGTATATTTACATAAGTGAATTTTGGAAAAGACAAGGTAATTTATATATATGTAATATCATCAAAAGTATAATGATTTTGTAAATGTTCTTTAAATAAAATGTATTATTGTTTGGAACTAAGGTAAAGGTTTTAAACTGTAATGAAAAGTGACATCCTTATATTTTATATCCGTATTGTATGTATACAAGGTATAAGTATAGTACTTATATAGAGTATAGGGGTGTTACATAGTTAGTAAGAGAAAGTGATGATTAATTGAATAATATGATGACAATGATATATTGAAGTATATATATGTTGAATTGATAAATAGATGAAGTAAATATGGTTAGATGTTAGGGATAATGGTGAGTAGTTGGAATTGAGAAAAAGAGTAAGGGTTTGGTAAAGTTGAGTTGGGGATTGGGTGAATTGATATATGGATGATGGTATGAATGAAACATATGATAATTCTTATTATGATTTTTTTGTTTAGATTAATAAAAAGTAAGTAAAGAAGAGTAAACTTGGAATAACCAAATGTTTGTACATATAACTTCTTTGATTTGTATATATGATCTTGAGTTTATATATATGATTTTGAGGCTGTACATATTTGATTTAAAATGATTTGGAGTTGCTTGTGTGATATGTGAGTATTGTATTGATGACAATAGAGTGAAAGAGTGTTTTTGCGATGTCATGGGCATACTCAGAGATTTAGCCTAACATGCCCAATGACACGCCCATGTCTCTGGGCATGTTGTAACTATTATAATGCAGGACTAAAGACATGGGCAGTGACACGCCCATGTCTCTGGGCTTGTCACAGCTACTATAAGGCATAATTAAGGACACGGGCAGTAACAAGCCCATGTCCCTGGGCGTGTCAAAGTTTCTGTAAGTTGAGTGTGTCACTTGTAGAATTTGCTCAAAATAGCTCTATTCCTTGTCTTTCATCTGTGATTCCGACCGTGTTAAGTATATACAATGCTCAATGTGGAAAGTCTAGATTGAATTAAAAGTGTAAAGATTAAACTAAAGTGATTATTTATAACGTGTCAAGCAAATATGTTTCTAATAGAAGATGTGTTTGGAAATGCATGTGACTTATGTATGAATGATCTGAACTGGTAATGTGATGTGATCATAAATAGTGGTGATCATTGCAAAAGTATAAACTAAAGTGATGTTATATGTGTATAGCCTATACCATTACTTGTCCAGTTGTGTTGATATTAATTAGATATGCACGAGAGGTCCTAAGCAAAGCTAGGCCTAGAGGTGCATATGTTGATAGACCTGAGCAGAGCTAGGTCTTGACCTGAGCAATGCTGTGTCACGTGATTGAGATTTGTGATGTATCCGAGCAGAGCTGGATCATGAGATTGTGTTCACTGGATATGATAATTGTATAGAGGTATTGGGCCTAATAGTTATTGTTGTCCCAAGATGGCAACCAAGAGGGAGGGTGAATTGGTTTTCATGAGAAATGATGGCAATTTAAATAAAGAATTCAAAACTCAACAATAAGAAATGTAGAAGAAATAAATGGTTGAGTAGTGAGTAGAAGAAAGAACACACAAGATTTATAGTGGTTTGAATTTACTCCAATCCTACATCCACTTCCTTAAAAACTTGTTAAGGTTCCACTAACTTTGAGTTTTCTTCTTATAAGCTTAACTCTAACTTTTCAATTGGTTTGAGATCATATACCTCTCAACCCTTACAAGAGTTTTTCCCAGGCTCACTCTTACAACCTAAGTGTTTCTAAGCTCACACTCAAACTTTTACAATGGTGATTTTAATGCTCACATCCAACACTCATTACAATTCAAATGTTAATTGTAGTAATAAAAGAAAATATGTTGCTTGGCTATTCAATTCAGGGATTCTTCTTAACAGAATAATAATGTGTGAATTTATAGCCAATGTGATCTAATTAGCCGTTATAGATAGTGAAAAATAAGTCTTGGTAGTTTAGACCTTGTATTAATAGATTGTTTGAAGCAGGTAGCGGTCGTCCTTGATACTGGGACAGTCATTCCAATGTCTCATGCGGTCGCCCTTCGATAAGGGATGGTCGCTACATTCAAATTTGCTTCAACGATTGAATGTAAGTGCTCTGCTGCTGGAATCTTACCCATTCTGTGGTTGTCGAGACGGTCACTCATGAGATAGGTGCGGTCACCCTTTTTGAATATTGAAGTGGGTTTATAACGGTTATTTCACGTGGCATTCTTTAACTGGTCAAAATAAACTTCCGCCAAAATATGCATGTCGCGGTCACCCTAGGTGCCAATTACAGGTCGAATTGAGAGACTCACATTGAACTTCTGAGCTCACCTAAGGATGAGAACACTACTGTCAGTTTGAGTGATTTTCTCTTGAATTAGCAGAGCGATCGTGTATTCTGAAGGACGGTTGCTAAAGCAGTAAGCGAGACCATATCTTCCACCATGCTTGTCACCGTGAACCTTACTGGAATTTGGATAATTTGGGTTATTCATGTTGCAGTCATCCTTATTTTTTGGACAGTCGCTCATATTAATGTGCGGTCACTACTGTGGTCGAGATTATAACGCGAACCCTACAGTGATATGGTTTCATCCTTCAATTCAATGCGGTGGTCATCTCCAGGGTTGTACGACCGCATAATGTGCCCTGTGTTGAAACAATCTAATCTTGAAACAAGGTTCTTAAAACACATGTTAAATAAGTCATTCAATTTGAGTTGTCAATGATCAAAATTGAGATCATTTGGCTAACAATCTCCCCCATTTTGTCTTTGTCAATCAAATGGAATGATGACATAAAGTGAAAGAAACATAAATTTAATGAAAGAAATTTTAACTTCTCATGTATTGAGGGCTAATACATTTCTGGAGGAATTCTATAAAGGTCCCCCTAAACATATGCATGAATCATGTTTATAGCTTATTTTATTATTGTAATAACTTGGCACATACACGTTAGTATATTCACTTTACACATTAGTGTACTCATATTTGTATATTTTTCCCCCTTTGTCATATGCAAAATGCATAAAAAAAATATGAACATAAAAACCATAATGTCATTAAAAATAGGCCAGTACAAAGGATATCACTAACGACAATAGTAAGAGCAAAAAATAGAAACAACAAAACAAAATCAAAAATAGTAAAAATAAACTAATCAAAATCTTCATCCGCATCTAGCTCTTCTTCTTCTATATGAGCTTTTCCCTCATCAAGAGGGACATTGCTGGTAGAGCTAGTGCCGATGGATTCTTCTTCTTCAAGGGGACTCTCTATATGATCACTTATATCCCAATCCTCAAGATTACATTGAGGCAAATCCATTTTTCCTTGCATGTCATAGAGATCATGATGCATGTGAGATATAAGGTCAATCCTTTTGTTCAAGTGATGAAATCTCTTGGATACGCTCTTCTTGAAGTGAGAGAGTTTCCTTGAAAGGGATTTGATGGCTCTCAAAATGAGTTTTGTAGGAGAGCTAGTTTTTCTAGGTTTGGATGAGGAAGCTTGGGGAGGTTGTTCAACAGCAACTTCCAAAGAGTCTCTTTCTTCCTCAATGGTGTACCTTGGTCTTTTCTTGTGCCTATCTATAACTCCTCTTTTGCCAAAGAAGTACGCATATGTGCCTTCAATCTTTCTAACACAGCCAGCATGTTCTAGATAGTCTATTATGATGACACTAGAGGCAAGATTGAAAGGATTTCTCAAGGTAGCTAAGTTAAGATCATTAAGTAAGTTTAGGTGCCTAGCTATTTGAGTGATTTGGGAGGATAAGAAGAAGGCTCCAGTTCTTATGACAGCATGGTGATACAATGTGTCAATCAAGAATTTTGGTGTGTTCATATGGATGTTGTGGGTGAGTGCATATAAGAAGATGAGGTCTCTTTTGGTTGCCTTTTCATTCCCATTAGCCCTTTGGTGAATAGTGTAGGTTATAATTCTATGAAGCATCCAATGGGTGAGGGACTTGATGTGCCTAGCTTTTGACTCTTTCTCAAACGACTTTTCTACAGAAATTTCTTGCCAAAAGGTAGAGAGGGTTTGGTTGGAGAAGGCTATATCATTGTAGGAGGTGACTCCACCAACAGGAAAATCCCAAATTTTTCCAAAGTCCTCTAAGGTTAAGGCTAGGTATTGATCAAAAAGCTTAAATTTAACCCCATACCACCCTAGTGCATAATTTGCACTCTTTTCAATCTGAAGGGACATAAGAAATTCCCTATTAAGACTAGAATAACCTACCTCATCAGGAAAAACAAGTTTCCTCCAACCAAGAACATCAAGTAGACTCTCAATCTCTTTCTTAATGTTGAGGGCAGAGAGCATGCCACCAAATGGACATTTGGTTCCTTCAAATTTCTTCCTTTTCAACATAGCATATCTCACATCTTACTCAGGGGTTTGATGGTGAGGTTTATGAATTGTCTCACCTCTTCTAGATTATGGAGGAGATGGAGGAACATCTTGAAGTTCACTTATGGTGATTCCTAAAGGTTTATTCTCTTTCCCTTTCCCTTTGGAAGTACTTTTCTTTTTGGGGGCCATAAGAGCTAAATAAGTGGAAGAAACTTGAAAACAGAGAGTGTTTGAGAAGGAGATGATCTTGAGAGGATTTAGAGATATGAAGGGAAGTTTGTATATTATAAGTGATAAAAGACCTATGTAACTGATGTAAGATGGTCTTAAATAGAAGAAATTAAGAGAGTAGCCATTTATGACTGTTAGAAGGTTGGAAAATCGTGACCTGTCATACTGCCAACGGTTAAAAAATTTAAGCAGAGTGTACATAATGCGGTCGCTTATTTGTATAGGTGTGATCGCTAAAACCACTATAGCAACCGTTATAGTTAAAAGGAGCGCTTGCTAATGGAGAGAATGTCTGTAACGGTCGAAACTACACAAATTATTGTGACAACTCATCAGTGTTTCCCGACCGCTCGCTGAAGGGACAATTCAAATGAGTCTGACTGGCAAGGTTGCGACCACTATAATCATTAGAATGACCGCGAGTATCTCAATAAAATGAAAAATATGAAAGGGGCAAAAGTGATGGATTCTTACAGTTTTAAAAAGTGATCAAAGTTGATGCCTTGAGATGTTTGAGAGATTTTTATTAATAGGCAATATTTCATTCATTCAAGGATGTTCCATCAATCATACCTAAATTATGCTTAATGAAGCCTATTTTCATTCAAAGGTTTTGTAAAGATATCAGCAAGTTGATTATGTGTATCTATAAACTCTAAAACAATATTTTGGTTTTGTACATTATCTCTCAAAAAATGATGTCTAATGTCTATATGTTTAGACCTAGAGTGTTGAATAGGATTTTTGGACAAGTTGATAGCACTAGTGTTATCACATTTAATAGAAATATTATTAAGCACATTACCATAGTCAAGCAATTGTTGCTTCATCCATAACACTTGTATGCAACAGAAACATGCCGCAACATATTCGGCTTCCGCCGTAGATAAGTGTAGACCCTTAATTTTTGACCCAGTTCGGTCCAATATATTTTAATTAGTCTAAAATAATTCTTGTGTTATCTTAATTAAATAATATTTATTTTAGTATTTAGTTTTTATAATTAATAAACAAATAAATAAAAATAAACAAATAAATAAAAATAAAAATCAGCGACGAAAAAAATCAACGCCGAAAAGTTGGACAAAATGTCCTTGGGCCATTTCACCGCAGGAAAATCCTGTGAGCGAAATGGCCTGGCAGCCCGTGCCCCGCAAGTTTGCTCGCCAGTTCTCGTAGCCATCCACAACACTTTTTTCTCGCCAGCAAAATTTTTTCCGCAACAGTTTTTTTCGCCAGCGAAATTTTTCCGAAGTAATTTTTTTTTCGAAACTAAATTCTATTTGGTTTCGGTTTCCTTTTCCTAATTAATGTTAGTTTCCATAAACAAGTTGAATTAATCATATAAATTTCCTATAAATAAGACTAAAAGCAACATAGGGGAAGGGAGGGGAACAACTGGAAAAACTTTGGAATGATCGGACTAGGAGAAACCTTTGGCAGTGGAAATCAATTGGACTTTTTGAGAGAAGAATAAGCAAACAACCAATCAATCCATCAAAGGCAGCCATCTTGCCTTTGTCCTTGTTCATCCAAGAAGTAATTTTTGGTGGAGCCAACAAACGAAGGTATGAATATCTAATCTCTTTTTTCTTCACAGTAGCTTGAATCATTAAATTATTTCTTTTGATTTTAAAAACCTTAGAACCCTAATTTACTTTTTCTAAAGCTTAGAACCTTAAATCGTCTCCTTTATTTCCAAAAATCTTAAAATTATTGTTTCTGTTTCTTCTAAAACCTAAGAACCCTAATCTATTTCTTCAAAATCTTAAAACCCTAATCTACTTTCCAACTTTTTAAAACCTTAAATCGTTTTATTAATTTACCAAAACCCTAATATGCTTTCCAATTTTCCAAAACCCTAAATTGAATCCTTTTATTCCCAAAAACCCTAAAAAATATCTTTTCTATTTCTATAAACCTTAAATCATTTTGTTTATTTCCAAAAACACCATAAAACTCTAAACTATTTTCCTCTCACCTTTTTCCAAAATTCCCAAATGTTTTATTACATATTCAAACCCTAATTTTACCTTGCAGTTTCTAAAAATCGCATAAAGCTTCATAAAACTATAAATTGTTTTTTTCCAAATTCCAAAACCAAATACATTCTCCGAAACGCTAAAAACCCTAATTCAACTTCAAAACCAAGACAGTAACCCCAAACTAGCTAACCTTAAACCCTAGTTTTCTTAAACCCTAATCCCCTTAAAATCTTAAACCCTAGTTTTCCTAAGCCCTAACCCTTTAATCCTTAAAACCTTAAAACCTTATAAACCTAAAACATTCAAACCCAATACAGTAAATCCAAAATAATAATCCAGTAACCGTAAATCATAAACCTGATGTTTTGATATTCTAAAACCCTAATTTCATGATTTTACACCTCAAACCCTAATTTGGTTAATTAAATAACCTTATCAATCTCTTAAATTATAAAACCTTAATCCATTTCAATTCCCTTAAAACATACAGTAGCTTAAACCAATAAATTCCAAAACTCTAAACATTAAATAAAGAATCTTAAATAGAAACAGTAGCCTTAATTTGTATCTTTACTTGCTTTATTTAATCTTAGATTTGATTGTGTAGTTCATTATATGCTTTGATTTATTTTATATGCTTTAATTTATTTAAGTTCAATGCTTGGTTTCTTTAAATTATCATGGATGAATGTTTATATTTTGATTGATGTTTGATATCATTGATGAATGATTTATTTATGATGAATGGTTATTTACCTTTATTAATTTATTTTATTTTCAAATGTTGTAAGAGGTATGTTTCCACTTTGTGGGTACCTCATTAGTTAAATATCATGTAATTTAAATTGCTTTTATATTTTGGACCAATGTAAATGACATGTTTCCATCCTAGGATGGTGTCCATTTATTTATTTTGCTTGGACATTGCTTTGATTTTAATATAACGATGCTTTATTTCTATTATTGTGTGTAATATGGATAATATTGTTATACTTAAGAATTCTATAATATTAAGACCTATAAAGGAGGCCGGTTCCAATGAACCGGGCGTTGTGGGGGTGCTGGGCCATTTCTCACCTTCCCCACACGTACCCAACTTTTCGAACCCTTTAGGGGGTTGGGGATTCCTTAGGAATCGAGTCATCCACCCCTTTCTTTTTCCCGGCCAGTCCGGGTGGCGACTCCATTTTCTCCGGACTTAGGTCCGTGATCTCTAAGGCCCCAAGCCTAAAAAGTGCCGAAGTCACAAGAACTATTCCACCGGGAGTGGGTGCGAAAATCCCCGCTCACAGTGGCGACTCCACTGGGGATAAGAGAAGTTGATTCCATTGGTCTTTATATTATTCTATTCTTTCTTATAATGATATTATTCATTGCATCATATTAGATTACATCGTGTGTGTGAGTTAGGATGCCCGTGTTACCCAAGTTGTGTTATGTAAGGGATACCATACTTTCACTCAAGGTATGGAGATCAAGCATGGCATAACCACTCATAGCCTCGTACCATTTGGTATATACTTGCTATGGGAACGTAAGCCTTTTAACCCAAAAACTAAAGCTCATGTAATTGGCCTAGTTACTTTCCTTAGGTTTTACCCTAAATGCATGTTGTTTGACTATGGTTAATTTATCTTGGCTTAAATCATGGCTTATTTGGTTTGTTCTTTTTCTAATATGACCCAAGTACATTTGTAAGCTCAAATAAATTTTTCTTTTAATTCCAAAAGACCAAAGCTATTTTCAAAACTTTTCAAGATGGTCTTTGGACATAAAAATTTTCTAAAAACAAATCAAAAATTTCTTTTGCTCATGGCCCAAATACTAAGCCCAAAATTCATTTTTTCTAAAAAATTTTTACAATAGGCTTAGAAACAAAATTATTTTCAATTAACCTTTTCTTCAAAAGAGCTTACAATTATTTAGGTCAATTATGAAATACCAAAAATCAATTGTGAGCCTAGTTTATACTAAGAGTTATTAACCATGGGCTTGTTTTTGGCATGAATCATTAGTTACTTTTTCAAGTGAGAAATCTATTTATAATAAACCTCTTAATTTAGTTTTAATCCAATATAGCATAAAAGCTACTTTAGTTGGTTAAATGGATTAAAACCTAATTAATGGGAATTATTATGAACTGATTTCCATTTTAGAAAATATAACTATTGGTTGAAACGTCCAAGGGAATTATTCAAAAAATAAGATACCCCATGTTGGTATTTTGTTAACCATATACCTAGGAAAAGAGACTCGCCATTTATGTGTGAAAGTTATAAGGTTGGAAGGAACGTCCTAATTATCCTTGTTTGTTGATTATTTGTGCATACATGCATACATGCATTTGCATCTCATATCATTAATCCCTTCTGGCTCATAGCCCTGAAGTACGACAATTCAAGAGCATACAACGATACCACCTACAACATTGAGTTTGATTCAAGTAAATTGGAAGGATGGATGCAAACCAGCTAAGGGACATAGTCGATGAAGTTGTCAAAGCTAGGATGGCCGAGCTACGAGATCAATTGATTGAAATTATGAGGACCCAGTTGATTCAAATTCTAGAGATCATCAACAATGCTAATGAGGCATCTCCCATTGACATAAGAAAGAAGGAAAAAGCAACATTAGTAAGGAACATGTCTACTGATAGAGATAATGAAAAATGAGAGATCAATCCCTATTCTACAAGACCAACAGAGCCATGTGCCATCTAAGTGGAGCAATAAGAGCGGCTAAAGTCAAAGGGAAAAAGGAGGTGTTGAGAAAAATGCAACAACTGAGCCTACAAAGAAGCATAAATTTTCAAACTTAAGGGGGCCTTTGTCAAAGATGTTAGAAAATCTAATTAAAATAGATTTGCTATAACCATTGGCACCTCGGCCTCTACATAAGCCTCTGCCACCAAATTTTGATGCCAAGGTTTTCTGCCAGTTCCATCAAAGGCCTGGACACAAAACGGACAATTGCATGAAGTTGAGGCATGAGATCCAGAATTTAATTGATAATGGCAAGTTGCCTGATCCAGATAAAACTAATACCAAAGGTAATCCATTTCCAAGGTCCAACAGGGTGCCACCACCAGCAACCTTCATGGTGGGAAAAGGATTGGAAGAAGATTTTGTTTTATCATCCTTTCAAGATGGAAAATTTGAAGATATGAAAGGAAAAGAAGCTTAACTCAACAAACTGTCCTTAGATTGAATGTTGATTTTCAATTTCACTTTCTTTAATATTTAATTGGAACTATTGTGTTTTTCAAATTTAAAGTTGCTTGAAATAAATTACTTTCATCAAAGTTTTTGTTGGTCTTTGTTCATTTTGGTGCTCAACCAATGAGGAATCTAGCTTGATAATTCATGAATTAATATATTTATGCATCATGACTCGAATGACTTTACTAGATAAGGGAATTGCTCTATAGCATTGAGTTGTGTATGCTTACTTAGAGAGGGCTCCTGCATAATTACCTTTGTATAGGTCGTAGTTAGTCTTAGAACATGAATTGACAAACTTTCGAGGCAAAATTGAACTCTACTTATTTAAGGGAGAGAAGATCTAGGCATTGTTTGGTTAGCCAACAAATAGTATCCACCCTATTAAATATCAATCCCTAGTTGTCCCTTTGAGCCTTCATAAGGTTTAGCTTTCGTTTTAGTGGCATATAACCCCCAACAACCTACCCTGAGCTGTTGTGATACTTTTGACAAGTCTTATGATCACTAAGATGAAGAGGCAAGAAGATCAAAGAATGTAATGATTAGTCAAGATTATGAGGATAGTTGAAGTTCTCAAGACCATAAAGATAGTTGAAGTTCTCAAGACCATAAGGGTAGATGATGTTTTTAAGACCATAAGGGTAGTTGAAGTTTTTCTAATATCTCCAATATATCAAGACAACATCGGAGTAACAAATGATTTATCCCTGTTAAAGAAGATTTATGTCACTCCACTCATCCATTATTGGAAGCCCAAGTTGGTACAAACAAAACAACTCTTTTAGAGCTAAAACCAAACAAAAAAATAAACAAAAAATAACAAAAAAAAGAAGAAAAAAGAAGAAAAAAGGAAAAGAGAAAAGAAAAAAAAGAAAAAAAAGATAAAACCTAAAAAGGCGGTTCAGAAAGCCAACTGAGTTTTCTTTTACCTAAAGCAGCAAAAGGCTTCCATTTGGTTCATAAAGACATTTTTACTTGAATTGGTCCAACCCAACCAAAGATTCAATCAAAATTGGAGAAAAAAGGAGGAACACCATTCAGTTCTTGAAAGTACTGTACTTGATAGTCCTACAAGAAAGAAGGACAAAATGATAAAATGCTCAAAGAAAGGGAAGAGTAAGGAAAATAAAGAGAAAGAAAAGGGAAGAGTAAGAAAAATAAAAAGAAAGAAAAGGGAGAAGAAGAAAAGAAATGAATTTAGGTACCAAACTTTATGCAAGGGCAAAGACTATTCCAATCGAGATCCAGATTAACGCCAAGAAGATAGAAGGAATTTGGAGTCTAGCAAGATTGCTCCCAGCTGCCTAAAGTTCAAACAAGAAATTTGTAGTGTGAAGGTTTGTCCATTGTGTCACATCAGCTCCAACTTACAAATGGCCTTCATTTAATCTCGTGTCCTTTATAGATCCCATTTCAAGCCTATTAAAGATCAGTTGATCTCTCTTGGTAGGTAGAGTCTATTAGTGGAGATAGTTTGAATAAGCATGCATATGAGATAGACAATATTTAAACTCAAATGAGACCTTTGGCCGAGTAATGTGTATGTGCCTATCTGAAGTGCAACAATTCTTGCTTAAATAGAAATAATTCCCGAGTTTAGTACGGTAACTAGGGTTGTCATGTTATAGATATGCTAATTTGAAAAATCAAGTCCTGAGGTACATTGACTTTGATTTGGCAAAGCCAACATTTGATTTCAAAAAAAATTCAAAAATAAATAAAAATAAAAAATATTTTTCTCATACAAAGCCTTCAAGCTAAAGGGAGTATGTTGAACTGTCGAATCTCCAAAGGACACATTGGGCAAATGAAATGATTATTGGCAAAGTTATGAAGAAACTACCAACCGACATGCTAAAATATAGTTTGAAATGGATGCATCCCTGACTCTGCTGCTTAGGGTATCCACCACTCATGTTTTTAACATCTTGAAGATAAAAGCTACAAATGCAAAGCTTTCGATCATTCCAATGCAAGACTTGAACAAGCGTCAAAAAGGAACCAATGAGAACACTTCTGCTGAACACCTCGGTCTGTGGGTCAATGAAATCACTATAAGTATCATTCATGCATATCATGCATACATGAGCATATCACATCGCACTTTCTTGTCTTGTATTGTCTATTCCTTGTCAAAATGAACAACAAACACCCTGCGAAGTAAAGAATCAAAAGAAGATATTGAATCAAGGGGGCATGGAAAGCCTATTCGCTTGTGAAAGCTCCAGTCATTTTGCAAAGAGAAGAAATATGTGCTTGTGCGAAGAACTAGACGGCAAAAAGATCAATCAAAGCTTGCATGGAAAAAAATCTTTGGTTTGAGCCTACACATGGGGCAAAGTTTCTTCTTTTCAATTTATTGAGTTTATATACTAAATATTTTTAAACTCACTTGTATTTTGCCACGCTGGGGGCAAGGAGAAGATATGAGGGCCAACTAAAAATAGCTGAATTTTTGCGAAAGGAAGAACAAAAGAATGGAACAACAAGTTAAGCTAGAATCCTCAACTAATAAAAGGTCAATCAAATCAAATTCAAATCTCGAGTCAAAGTACCCAGTCATGGGTCTGAGTACCCAAATCCAAATCTAGTTAGGATCGAGTATCCAAATCCAGTTTAGGATCGAGTATCCAAGTCCAGTTAGGATCGAGTATCCCAATCCAATTTAGGATCGAGTATCCAAACCTAATTTAGGATCGAGTATCCAAATTCAGTTAGGATCAAGAATCCAAATCCAGTTAGGATCGAGTATCCAAATCCAGTTAGGATTGAGTATCCCAATCCAATTTAGGATCGAGTATCCAAATCCAGTTAAGATCGAGTATCCCAATCCAATTTAGGATCGAGTATCCAAATCCAGTTAGGATCGAGTATCCAAATCCAGTTAGGATCGAGTATCCAAATCCAGTTTAGGATCGAGTATTCCAATCTAATTTAGGATCGAGTATCCCAATCCAATTTAGGATCGAGTATCCAAATCCAGGTAGGATCGAGTATACCAATCCAATTTAGGATCGAGTATCCGAATCCAGTTATGATCGAGTATCCAAATCCAGTTTAGGATTGAGTATCCAAACCTAATATAGGATCGAGTATCCAAATCCAGGTAGGATCGAGTATCCAAATCCAGTTAGGATCGAGTATCCCAATCCAGTTTAGGATAGAGTATCCGAATCCAGTTTAGGATCGAGTATCCAAATCCAGTTACGATCGAGTATCCAAATCCAGTTTAGGATTGAGTATCCAAACCCAATATAGGATCGAGTATCCAAATCCAGGTAGGATCGTGTATCCAAATCCAGTTAGGATCGAGTATCCCAATCCAGTTTAGGATAGAGTATCCGAATCCAGTTTAGGATCGAGTATCCAAATCCAGTTTAGGATCGAGTATTCGAATCCAGTTTAGGATCGACTATCCAAATCCAGTTAGGATCGAGTATCCAAATCCAGTTTAGGATCGAGTATTCCAATCCAAATTAGGATAGAGTATCAAAATCCAATTAGGATCGAGTATCCAAATCCAATTTAGGATCGAGTATCCGAATCCAGTTAGGATCGAGTATCCAAGTCTAGTTTAGGATCGAGTATCCAAGTCTCTCGGGTCCAAAACCCAAAACCTCAACCATCTCAAAAATTAAGTCTTATTACTTTTCACTCTCCTTTACTAAAGTCTCAGATCGTTCAAGCAGGGAGCAAACTGTAGACCCTTAATTTTTGACCCAGTCCGATCCAATATATTTTAATTAGTCTAAAATAATTCTTGTGTTATCTTAATTAAATAATATTTATTTTAGTATTTAGTTTTATAATTAATAAAAAATAAATAATAATAATAAACAAATAAATAAAAATAAAAATCAAAGATGAAAAAATCGGCGACGAAAAAAATCATCGCCGAAAAGTTGGATGAAATGGCCTTGGGCCATTTTGCCCGCAAGGAAAATCATGCAAACGAAATGGCTTGGCAGCCGTGCCCCTCAAGTTCACTCGCCAGTCCTCGTAGCCAGCCACAACAATTTTTTTTCACCAATGAAATTTTTCCGCAGCAGTTTTTTTCTCCAGCGAAATTTTTCCGACGCAATTTTTTTTTCAAAACCAAATTATATTTGGTTTCGGTTTCCTTTTCTTAATTAATGTTAGTTTCCATAAGCAAGTTGAATTAATCATCTAAATTTCCTATAAATAAGACTAAAAACAACACAGGGGAAGGGAGGGGAACAACTGGAAAAACTTTGGAACGATCGGACTAGGAGAAACCTTTGGCAGTGGAAATCAATCAGACTTTTTAAGAGAAGAATCAGCAAACAACCAATCAATCCATCTATAATATCCCAAAGTATACCCTAAAAGTTTTGGAATATTTATTGTTGTATTTGGATTAAATGTTATAAGTGTATATTTTTAAGTGGAAAGAGAAAAGAGGTAAGGAGAAGAGTGTATATATTGTATATATAGAGATATATACAACATATACAAGTCAAAGAAATGGAAGGTCAAAAGAAGATTTATTTATGAATATTTTATTATTTAAATTGCTTGGTTGAGAATTAAAGGAAGTTTTAGTGGTTAAGAGAGAGTTGACTTGTGTTCTATTCATCTTCTTCTTCTTTTCTTTTCTCCTTGGCCGGCTAACTCCATAGCAAGAGAGAAAGTGAGATTTTGTTTTTCCAAACTCAAGATTGAAGGATGCTTCAAGTGATCAAGTTGGAATTCTAAGGGTTGAGGCCCTCTATTATGTGTATTGTTGCTGGTTCCTGGTATCAGGATCTTTCCCAGCTTGTTGCAGCGGCCCGGAGTGTTGAGAGAGCACAGGCTATTGCAGCAGCTGCTACTGAAGAAGAGACCAGAGTTAGGAGACCGCAGTTTGAGGCAGGGTCTTCATCTGCAAAAAGAGGCCGAGGAGGTCATTTTTAGAGGTTCAGTAGGGGCCAGAGGCAGCCTGTTAGGTCAGTACCACATTAGAGGCAAAGATTGAGACCTACAGTTTCTGTGGCTAGTGCACCGACCCCAGTGGCTCAGAGGTCTACTCCACCTACATGCATCCAATGCGGTAGGATACATGGGGGTGTTTGTTGGAAAATTGGTGGACCAGCTATGTGTTTTAGATGTGGGTCGCCTGACCATTTCATCAGAGATTGTCCTGAGCTACAGGAGGATAGGCAAGCAAATTCTGCAGTTTCTCGACCTAGTGTCAGAGGAGGTCGAAGTGGTAGAGATTTCAGTAGAGGTGGTAGACCTGGGTTCAGTCAGAGAGGAGGCTCTACATCTGGAGGTAGTAGGCCAAATGAGGCTAGGCCATCTCAGTGAGTGTATGTGATGCAGAGGCAACCAGATGCTTCAGCCATCATTGCGGGTACATTCTCTTGATTTGGTATTTCTGTTCTTGCTTTGATTGATCCAGGATCTACTCATTCATATATAAGTGCATCCATCTTGCCTGTGTCTGAATTATATTCTGAGTCCCTAGGATTTGGTGTCTTGGTGACAAATCCTTTAGGGCATGGTCTTGTGGTGAGTAAGGTGCACCGAGATAGTCCAGTTGTTGTTCAGGATGAGGAGTTTCTTGGTGATTTGATTGAAATGCCTTTTAAGGAGTATGATTTGATCATAGGCATGGATTGGTTGTCTAAGCATGGGGCTGTAGTAGACTGTCAAAAGAAGTGTGTTACCCTGAGAACCGGTGAGGGTAGAAGTGTGATGGTATCTAGTGAGCAGAGACATCTTGCATCCTTGTTTGTTTCAGCTGTTGCAGCTAGGAAGTTGATTAGAAAAGGGTGTGATGCTTATCTTGCTCACATGGTAGATACCAGAATAGTGGGTCCTCAACTTGATAGTATACCCACAGTTGCTGAATTCCCAGATGTGTTTCCTGAGGAGTTGCCAGGGTTACCCCCTGAGAGAGAGGTTGAGTTTCGTATCGATTTGTTGCCTGGTACCACTCCCATCTCTATTACTCCATATCGAATGGCACCTGTTGAGTTGAGAGAGTTGAAGGTGCAGTTGCAGGAGTTGTTGGATAAAGGGTTTGTTCGCCCTAGTGTTTCTCCATGGGGAGCACCTGTTTTGTTTGTGAAAAGGAAGGATGGTACTTTGAGGCTGTGCATCGATTATAGACAGTTCAATAAAGTGACTATCAAGAATAAGTATCCTCTACCAAGAATAGATGATCTCTTTGATCAATTGAAGGGAACAACAGTTTTCTCCAAGATTGATCTGAGATCAGGATACCATCAGTTAAGAGTTAGAGCTGAAGATGTTCCTAAGACAGCTTTCCGTACAAGGTATGGACATTATGAGTTTTTAGTAATGCCTTTTGGATTGACGAATGCACCTGCAGCTTTTATGGATTTGATGAACAGGGTGTTTAGACCCTATCTAGATCAGTTTGTGGTGGTTTTTATTGATGATATTTTGGTATATTCGCATAATAAGGAGGAGCATGATGAGCATTTGTGGATTGTGTTGCAAACCTTGAGAGAGAAGCAGTTATATGCTAAGCTGTCAAAGTGTGAGTTTTGGCTTGATCAAGTGATTTTTTTGGGTCATGTAGTTTCAGCAGATGGTATTAGAGTTGATTCGAGTAAAGTTGAAACCATTTTGAATTGGAGTCCACCGAAGTCAGTGAGTGAAGTTAGAAGTTTTCTGGGTTTGGCAGGCTATTATCGATGGTTTGTGAAGGGTTTTTCTTTGATAGCTACTCCACTCACCAGATTCTTTGGAAGGGAGTTAGATTTGTGTGGACAGATCAATGTCAAGCAAGCTTTGAGCAGTTGAAGGAGATGTTGAAGATTTAGCTAACCACCAATCAAGAATCAGCAAACAACCAATCAATCCATCTATAATATCCCAAAGTATACCCTAAAAGTTTTGGAATATTTATTGTTGTATTTGGATTAAATGTTATAAGTGTATATGTTTAAGTGGAAAGAGAAAAGAGGTAAGGAGAAGAGTGTATATGTTGTATATATAGAGATATATACAACATATACAAGTCAAAGAAATGGAAGGTCAAAAGAAGATTTATTTATTTTTAAATTAATTGAAATGGAAATTTAAAGGAAGTGGATGAGGATATTTATGAATATTTTATTATTTAAATTGCTTGGTTGAGAATTAAAGGAAGTTTTAGTGGTTAAGAGAGAGTTGACTTGTGTTCTATTCATCTTCTTCTTCTTTTCTTTTCTCCTTGTCCGGCTAACTCCATAGCAAGAGAGAAAGTGAGATTTTGTTTTTCCAAACTCAAGATTGAAGGATGTTTCAAGTGATCAAGTTGGAATTCTAAGGGTTTTCATCACTTTTGTAAGTTTTCCACTTGATTCCCTTGTTTTCTTTTAAGTTTGTGTCTTGAGTTTGGTGATTGATTGTTGATAGTATGTGTATATTTGATTATGGTGTATTTAAGGGTGTGTGATCTTCTTAATGTGTGATTTTAGAGTTTGATTGAAGAGATAGAGTTAAGTTTGGTGTTGGAAGAGCAAGTGTTGTGTTTGAGTTGTGTGTATGTGATGGTTGTGAATTGGTGTTTGATGTATGTATTGAGTTGTTTTGGTGTTTTTACAAGTTATTATGATTTATGGGTGTGTTTAGTTAAGTTTGTTTGAAGTGGAAAATGGTGGAAGTAAGAGGTTTGTTGGATGTGATGTTTTTGTTGCCGGAATCAGGATTTTTGGCCTGACACGCTCATGAGCACGGCCAGGTCTTTAGGCGTGTCAATGGTTCTATTTTCTGGATGGATTGACACGATCAGTGACACGCCCATGTTACTGAGTGTGTCATAGCTACTGTGTTGAGGAAGAATTGACATGGCCATGAACACGCCCGTGTTGTTGGACGTGTCAATGTTTCTATTAGATAGAATGAATAACACATCCAGTGACACGCTGGTGTTTCTGAGTGTGTCAAAGCTTCTGTGTTGTGGATTTAGGGCATGGTCAGGTACACGCCCGTGTTGTTGAGCGTGTCATGTGTAGAGTTTGTCGTAGTTGGTTCTTAGCTTCATTATCTCATATGTATCTTTAAGTGAGTGTGTATTATTCCTTTTGGATTAGGTTTTTAAAGAGATTGAGTTGCCCTAATCCAAGTGTTGAAGAATTCTTGGAAGAGGAGTTTGGTGTTGTGTGAGTTGCTATTGAGGTAAGTACAAATCCTACATTATTGCATACAATTACATGACTTTGGGACTTAACACATTTGGTTGTAAATGTGTTAAGTAATTTATTACATTGTTAATACATTTGATTAATGTTATGATTTGCATAATGTGAAAGATATGATGATCATTCAAAATGTATGTCCAATGCAATTGGTTATATATACTTTAATGATGAGATGTGAAGCCATTGTTGTTGGCTATAATGATGCAAATGAAATAATTGGGGCATGGTTGCCTAGTTTGATTATGAGAAATGAAATGAGAAATGAGTTGTGAAAGAGATTGATAATGAGATAAATGAATTAATTGTGTGCCTAGTATGTTATTCAATTTTCAGAGTTCTGGGTTTGGTGGCATGCCTATGAATCGCTGGGCAGGTGAAAAGACCGGGTCGTAAGCTGAGCCCAGCTGAAAAATGATAAATATGATGTTTTTGGGGTGAAAAGACTGGGTCGTAAGCCTCAAAAACTGTAACAGTCTAGCAGGGTTGAGGACCAAGAGATTGGGGCCCTAGGGACAGCCGAGTTGAGGTCCAAGAGACTAGGTCTGTTACATTATCCATGTATATATATATATCCTACGGGCTTGATAAATGTGATTATGGACCAAAGCAGTAACTCTGAACTTTGAATAGCATATTAGATTCTTTTGGGCCCATGCTTGTCTTTGTTTCAATGTGAATCATAAAAGGTGAAACAATTGAATAAGATAATGAAATGTAATGTTATGAAATACAACATTTCTGAATATTGTCTCTATTTCTTGAAAGTATGACATTGACATTTGCATTAAAGCATATTGTTATTGTGGTTTTTACCACTAAGCCTATGGCTTAGCGCGATTGTGGTTCGTCGCGCAGGTGACAGGGTAGAACCGGAGAGTTCAGTTAGACCAAGTCGAGTCTAGACTTTGAAGTGTTGATTGTGGGCTTAAAGATCAGAGATGGACTGCCAAACATGTATAAACTTTATGTTTTGTAAACGTTGATTTTGATGTATTTATATATGTAAATACCGCTACATTTTCCGCTGCATAATGAATAAATGTTTTACCTGTTATGATCCATAATATATATATATATGAAATGTTTTAAGTTTTCTCATATTATTGCAGAAGAGAAAAAAAAAATTGGGTTGTCTAATATAAATCGTGGCGCTCCTGTATCCAATATACGTATATTACAGATTTAGTAGTATGTAGTGTGCGTATACAGGGTATAGGGGTGTTACACCATCAAAGGCAGCCATCTTGCCTTTATCATTGTTCATCCAAGAAGTAATTTTTGGTGGAACCAACAAACGAAGGTATGAATATCTAATCTCTTTTTTCTTCACAGTAACTTGAATTATTAAATTATTTCTTTTGATTTTAAAAACCTTAGAACCCTAATTTACTTTTTCTAAAGCGTAGAACCTTAAATCGTCTCCTTTATTTCCAAAAATCTTAAAATTATTATTTCTGTTTCTTCTAAAACCTAAGAACCCTAATCTATTTCTTCAAAATCTTAAACCCTAATCTACTTTCCAACTTTTCAAAACCTTAAATCGTTTCATTAATTTACCAAAACCCTAATCTGCTTTCCAATTTTCCAAAACCCTAAATTGAATCCTTTTAATTCCAAAAACCCTAAAAAATATCTTTTCTGTTTCTATAAACCTTAAATCCTTTTATTTATTTCCAAAAACACCATAAAACTCTAAACTATTTTCCTCTCACCTTTTTCCAAAATTCCCAAATGTTTTATTACATATTCAAACCCTAAATTTACCTTGCAGTTTCTAAAAATCACATAAAGCTTCATAAAACTTTAAATTATTTTTGTCCAAATTCCAAAACCAAATACATTCTTCGAAACACTAAAAACCCTAATTCAACTTCAAAACCAAGATAGTAACCCAAACTAGCTAACCTTAAACTCTAATTTTCTTAAACCCTAATTCCCTTAAAACTTTAAACCCTAGTTTTCCTAAGCCCTAACCCTTCAATCCTTAAAACCTTAAAACCTTATAAACCTAAAACATTCAAACCCAATATAGTAAATCCAAAATAATAATCTAGTAACAGTAAATCATAAACCTGATGTTTTGATATTCTAAAACCCTAATTTCATGATTTTACACCTCAAACCCTAATTTGGTTAATTAAATAACCTTATCAATCTCTTAAATTATAAAACCTTAATCCATTTCAATTCCCTTAAAACATACAGTAGCTTAAACCAATAAATTTCAAAACTCTAAACATTAAATAAAGAATCTTAAATAGAAACAGTAGCCTTAATTTGTATCTTTACTTGCTTTATTTATTCTTAGATTTGATTGTGTAGTTCATTATATGCCTTGATTTATTTTATATGCTTTAATTTATTTAAGTTCAATGCTTGGTTTATTTAAATTATCATGGATGAATGTTTATATTTTAATTGATGTTTGATATCGTTGATAAATGATTTATTTATGATGAATGGTTATTTACCTTTATCAATTTATTTTAATTTCCAAATGTTGTAAGTGTTATGTTTCCACTTTGTGGGTACCTCATTAGTTAAATATCCTGTAATTTAAATTGCTTTTATATTTTGGACCAATGTAAAGGATATGTTTCCATCCTAGGATGGGTGTCCATTTATTTATTTTGCTTGGACATTGCTTTGATTTTAATATAACGATGCTTTATTTCAATTATTGTGTGTAATATGGATAATATTGTTATACTTAAGAATTCTATAATATTAAGACTTGTAAAGGAGGTCGGTTCCAATGAACCGGGCGTTGTGGGGGTGCTGGGCCATTTCTCACCTTCCCTACACGTACCTAACTTTCCAAACCCATTAGGGGGTTGGGGATTGCTTAGGAATCGAGTCATCCACCCCTTTCTTTTTCTCTGCCCGTCCGGGTGGCGACTCCATTTTTTCCAGACTTAGGTCCGTGTTCTCTAAGGCCCCGAGCCTAAACAGTGCCGAAGTTGCAAGAACTATTCCACCGGGAGTAGGGGCGAAAATCTCTGCTCACAACAAGGCTACCGATACTTGTTTCTTACTATACCAAGAAACTAAACAATTGCCAAGAAAGTGGCATGTGTTTAGATCATTTTTGTACTTGTTTTTAGTATGATTTTATGTGTGTTTTAGTTAATGTTTTGATTGATTTTTGTTTTAAGTTTGTTTAAATTGTTTGTTTTAGGTTTAAGTGCAAAAACTCCCTTGGATGATCAAAACAATCAAGAAAAATGAAGAAAGAGCATGAATCAAGCAAGACATGGCCAAGCCAAAGCAAGCTTGGCCATGTCCCTCAAAAGAATTCCAAGACAGTAGCTGACACACCCAAGAGACATGGCCAAGCCACTGGCCGTGTCTCACCCAAGGAAAAGAAACCAAGAAAGAAATAAAATAGAGGCAGTGCTTGACACACTCACAGACATGGCCATGTCACTTGAAGCCTGGTCATGTCTCAATGTCTTGGCCGTGTTTCATTCTAAAATAGAGGTCTTGGGCGTGTTTCATCCTAAAATAGAGGCAGTGCTTGACACACTCACAGACATGGCCATGTCTGTGAGTGTGTCTGATCGACATGGCCATGTCACTTGAAGCTTGGCCATGTCTCATTGTCTTGGCCGTGTCATCAAAAGAAGAAGAAACCAAAGAAAATTATGTGACACAGCCAAGCTAGACATGTCTTGGCCGTGTCTCTCATCAAAAGTGAAGAAATTGAAGAAAATTATGTGATACGGCCAAGCTAGACATGTCTTGGCCGTGTCTCTCATCAAAAGTGAAGAAATTGAAGAAAATTAAGTGACACGGCCAAGCTAAACATGTCTTGGCCGTGTCTCTCATCAAAAGTGAAGAAATTGAAGAAAATCAAGTGACACGGCCAAGCTCCACATGTCTTGGCCGTGTCCCTCAAGAAATCAAGTCCAGAAGTGAACACGGTTATGAGACACGGCCAAGCCACTGGCCGTGTCTCACCAAAAGAACAAAGAAAAGAAAGAAACAAAGAAGAAGCCAGTGAAGGACACGACCAGCAAGCTTGGCCGTGTCCCAAAGAAAAATGAGAGACGCGGCCAAGCCAAATCAAGTTTGGTCGTGTCACTCTTAATATCTATTTAAGTTCTTTCACGCGACAGAGAAAAAGTAGAGAGCGGCTAGGGTTTTGAGTTAGAGAAAAGAAAAGAGAAAGGGAGGCAAACACCAATTTGGGATGAGGAGAGAGTGACACTCTCCTTGTCCCTCATCTTCATCCTCCATCTTCATCTTCTCCATCTTCCATTGACAAGCTTCAATTTGGTTTTTTGGGATCAAGTGGGTTACAAGCTCTTGAAGGTTGAAGAAGCTTCATTGAAAGGTTAGGCAACTTGAGAAAGCTCCAATCCATCTCTTAAAGGCATAATCAATTAAAGGTTTGGTGACTTGAGAAAGCTCCATCCTATATTGCAAAAGAGAAATCAACCATTGAAGAGGGCTTGAGTTCTTCATCAACCATCAAAGTGGAGCTAGGAGGAAGATTAGTAATCCTACTCTTGGCATCTTCACAAGGGGTTTTTTTATTCTCTCTTTTAATTCATTTCAATATTGTTTTTGTTATATTAAGAGAATTGATATTGCAATTGAACAATTTGTATTTGATTTATATTGAGTTGAATTGATATTGCAATTGAACAATTTGTATTTGATTTATATTGAGTTGAATGAATGTTTTAAATTGATGATGTTGAGCTAAAAACCCATGCTTAGGGTTTATAGTATATTTGATTGAATGCTTTGATTTGATATTTCCATTGATGTACTTTGTTTTTGGTTGATTGCATTGGATTGTATGCTAGGTTAATAGATTAGCTACCTATTGATCTCTAGATATTGAATGAAGGACCGAGAGGTGAAATTTGGTATCGGAATTATGCAATCGACTACCCTATGAATGAATTAGAAATATAAGTTCTAAGGTTTCATTAATTTGCAAATGTAAAATAATTGGTTATTGCTATTTCATGAATGTGAGAACTAATGAATTGGTAATTGACTAATTAACCTTAAGGAACAAATTAATTACAAGGCAATGTTAATGGATAATTGAGAATTGAGCTTTGATTGAATGGACCTATAACCCTAGGTACTTTCCCGAGAACTGAATTGATCTTGTGCACCCATCACACACATCAAACCCTACGTACGTTAATTTTAGTTTTAAATTGTTCTTTTGCATTCCAAACAACAAACTCTTGCTTTTAATTTAATTGCTTTAATCAAGCTATTACGAACCACACCTTCTTGGGGAAACGACCTTGGGGCGATCACCATTGCTACAGCTACCTCGTATACTTGCGAGTGACGCTTGTAGTAGTACTTAATTCGAGCGCAACAGCATGCTCCTATTGTGCTTTTTCTATCCAAGATACTACCGGCATAGTCCGCATCCAAAAATCCTAAAATACCAAATTATGTGTTTCTAGGATACCAAAAACCTAAATGCAATGTACCGTTTAAGTATTTCAAAATTCTCTTAGTAGCATTCAAGTGTGATTCTTTAGGACAAGTTTGAAATCTAGCACAAAGACATACACTATACATTATATCAAGTCTAGAAGCGGTTAAGTAAAGTAGTGATCCGATAATACCTCGATATTTCTTTTCATCTACCGCTTTCATTTACCCAATTTTAAGGATGTGCTCATAGGAGTCTTGCTAGTCTTGCAGCCATCCATTCCAAATTTCTTGATGAGTTCCTTTGTATATTTGGATTGGTTGATGAAGGTTCCATATTTGCATTGATTGATTTGTAGTCCAAGGAAGAACTTGAGTTCACCCATCATGCTCATTTCAAATTTCCTAGTCATACAACAAGCAAATTCTTTGCACAAGGTTTCATTAGTAGCTCCAAATATTTTGTCATCCACATAAATTTGAACAATTAAAATGTTATGTTTATCCTTTTTAACAAAGAGAGTTGTGTCCACTTTTCCTTTTGAAAAACCATTTTCAAGTAAATATGCACTAAGTCTATCATACCATGCCCTTGGCGCTTGTTTCAATCTACATAAAGCTTTGGTGAGTTTGAAAACATGATTTGGAAAATTGTAGTTTTCAAAATCTGGAGGTTGCTCAACATAAACTTCTTCATTTATAAATCCATTTAGAAATGCACTTTTAACATCCATTTGAAAGAGTTTAAAATTCATGTGACATGCAAAAACAAGTAATATTCTAATAGCTTCTAATCTAGTTACAGAGGCAAATGTTTCATCATAATCAATGCCTTCTTCTTGGTTATAACCTTTGGCTACCAATCTTTCTTTATTCCTAGTGATGTGACCATTTTCATCAAGCTTATTTCTATAGACCCATTTGCATCCTATGATTGGATGATCTTTAGGTCTAGAAGTAAGTTCCCATACATTATTTCTTTCAAATTGATTAAGTTCATCTTGCATTGCAATCATCCAACTCTCATCATTTAGAGCCTCCTCAATGGTCTTTGGCTCAATTTGAGAAACAAAAGCAAAATTAACATCTATATGATTAATTTTAGATCTAGTAATTACTCCCTTAGATGTTTCACCAATGATGAGTTCCTTAGGATGAACTTTCTTGTATTGCCAATCCTTGGGTAGAGCTTGAGTCTTTTCTTTAAGTTTATTATGATCAATCCTTGGAGCATCAATAGTTTCTTGTGGTTCAAGAGTACCTGCAAGGTCATCAAAAGTACTACCTTTCCTTTGATCAAGTTTAGATGATTCAACAAAAATAACATGCATTGATTCTTCAACTACTAGAGTTTTCTTATTAAATACTCTATATGCTTTGCTAGATAATGAGTAACATAAGAATATGCCTTCATCCGTTTTGGATGAAAATTTTCCAAGATTTTCCTTGGTGTTCAATATAAAGCATTTGCATCCAAATACTCTAAAATATGAAATTCTGGAAATTCTTCCATTCCATAGCTCATAAGAAGTTTTATTAATTAAAGACCTTTTGTAAACATGATTTACAATGTAACAAGCGGTATTAACGGCTTTCGCCCAAAAATAAGATGGTAATTCATATTCATTGAGCATTGTTCTAGCCATTTCAACCAAGGTTCTATTTTTCCTTTCAACCACACCATTTTGTTATGGAGTTCTAGGTGCTGAAAAGTTAGGTGAAATGCCAAATTCATTACAAAAATTTTCAAAATTTTCATTCTCAAATTCTTTGCCATGATCACTTCTAATAGATGTGATCACATATCCTTTTTCATTTTGAACTCTTTTTGTAAATGTTTTGAAGTGATTAAAAGCTTCATTTTTTTTAGCTAAGAAATTAACCCATGTAAATCTTGAGTAATCATCAACAAGGACAAATGCATAAAACTTGCTGCCTAGGCTTGTAATTCTATTTGGTCCAAATAAATCCAAATGAATGAGCTCTAAAGGTCTAGAGGTACTTACAACATTTATTAATTTAAATGAGCCCTTATGTTGCTTACCAAGTTAACAAGGTTCACAAGTTCTATCTTTGTCATATTTCATTTTAGGGAGACCAACAACTAGGTTTTTATTATAGATGCATTTTAATTGATCCATACTTGCATGTCCTAGTCTTCTATGCCATAACCAAGCATCATTATTAGTAGAGATTAAACATTTAAATGCATTATTGAAATGTATGTCAATTTTATATGTGTTGCTTATTCTAGTTCCTTCGAATACAATAACGCCATTTGAATTAGTGATCTTGCATCCTTTAGAATCAAAATTTACATTTTATTCTCTATCACATAATTGACTAACACTTAGCAAATTATGTTTCAAACCATCAACAAGTCATACATCTTCAATCAAGTCTTTACCAAGTATTCCAATGGAGACAACACCAATAATTTTACCTTTAGTATTATTTTCAAAAGTTACATTACCTCCAAGTTTGTATGTAATCCTTGTAAAAAGCTTTGCATTCCCGGTCATATGCCTTGAGCACCCACTATCCACAAACCATATGCTTTCGTTGATAGTAGATTTTAGGCATACCTATAAGGCCATAGTGTTTATCTTTTCTTAGGTACCCAAATGAAGTTGGGTCCTTGATGGTTAGCAATAGAGGCGTCTTCTAACTTGAGATGAGCCTTTCTAATACGATAAAAAATGCTTTTTATGTCCAAATTTCATACAATATGTACATTGCAACAATGTTTTATATTGTTGCACTTTTCTATTCGTATTCCATGTGTTATGCATATAACTACAAGTATGTGATTGCTTTTGTGCATCTCTATGCTTATGTGCATGTTTAGTGTATATAAATGCATGATTACATTTTGAAAACTTAGCTCTTTTTTCTAGTGAGCCATGAGTAGTTTTTTTGGAGTTCTTAGACTTGGTGTGTGCATCTCTGTTCTTTACAATATCAACATTAGATATTTGAGTTGTAGAGGCTTTTACAAATGTTGGTGTGCTAAGTGTAGTGTTGATTGAGCCATTGAATCCTAATCCATATTTCAAGAAAGGTGATCTTTGATTATCAATTAATGTGTCTAAAGCTTCTTTTCCTTTATGAAATCTTGAAATTGATCCTCTTAGTTCTTTTAGTTCATGCTTCAAAATTTCATTTTCTTTAATAACCTTTTCTAAGTCATGTGAATTTTTATTTAACTCATTTATTGATTTCACCAAGTGTTCATTTGAGGTTTTCAATTCTAGGGTAGAGTTCTTTAAGCATATAAAATTCTTTTCTAACTTAGAACACTTTTCTTTATAGAGCATCATCTTGGAGAAATATTTTTCTATTTTAAAGTTCATGTGCTCAATCAAATCACTATCATCTAGATCATCAATATCATTATGTGCTATTAGATTCAAAGATTGAGTACTTACCTCATTGGAGTCATCTTCAATAGCCATGAGACATAAGTTTGCAATTCCTTCTTCTCCTTCTTCTTCCTCTTCACTTGAAGAAGAGTCATCCCATATGGCTTTGAGAGACTTTTTATTTTCTTTGTTCCATTTCTTTTTGTTCTTTACTTTGAAGCAATCCGATTTGATGTGACCAGATTTACCACATTCTTAGCACTTTACCTCATTTTTCTTTTCTTTATCTTTGAAGGAGGATTTATCTTTTTCTTCATCATCAGTACCTTCGTTGCTTGATCTCTCAACTTCTTTGAGAGCAATTGATTTTCTCTTTTCTTTCTCACCTTGATCTTCTTCTTTTTCATTGTGTAGCTCAAATGTGAGTAGTTTTCCCACAAGCTCGTCGGTTCTCAATGTGCTAAGATCATGAGCTTCTTTAATGGATGATACTTTTGATTCAAAGCTCTTTCTAGCTCTTAGGGCTCTGAAGATTTTTCTATTTACATCACCTTGATCATATATCTTGCATTACTTCTTTAGTTCATTGACAATAACAAGCAAGCGATTTGTCATGTCGGTGACATTTTCATTTAGTTTCATCTTGAATAGCTCATACTCATGAACATGCATTTGTTTCTTGGTGAATCTCACTTGACTGGTACCTTCATAATAGTTTTCAAGTGTCTTCCAAATGCAATGTGCACAAGTTAAGACCTTCATAATAGTTTTCAAGTGTCTTCCAAATGCAATTTGCACAAGTTAAGTGTTGAACTCTTCCACCTTCTTCTCTTGAAATGGAATTCATCAAGATGGAAGCGGCTCTATTGTTCTTGAATCGATCTTTAACATTGACAATTGACCATTGTGCTTTGGGAAGAGGAACTTGAATACCATCAACTTCATGAGTAGGAGGTTTCCACTCACTTTCCACAAAATCCCATAGCTCAATCCCTTCACTATCTAGGAACAAATACATTTTGTATTTCCAATAGGAATAACCCATTCTATTAAAATAGGGTCTTAGGATAGTGTTAAGATTTCCATGAGAGGTTGGGTTTGATGAAGAAGAAGTTGCCATAGTGGATCAAATTTTACAATTAAGTTTAAGAAATTTTAAGCTCTGATACCAATTGTTGTCCCAAGATGGCAATCAAAGAGGGGGTGAATTGGTTTTCTTGAGAAATGATGGCAAATTGAAACAAAGAATTCAAAACTCAACAACAAGAAATGTAGAAGAAATAAATGGTTGAGTAGTGAGTAGAAGAAAGAACACACAAGATTTATAGTTGGTCGGATTTACTCCAATCCTACATCCACTTCCTTAACAACTTGTTAAGGTTCCACTAACTTTGAGTTTTCTTCTTACAAGCTTAACTCTAACTTTTCAATTGGTTTGAGATCATATACCTCACAACCCTTACAAGAGTTTTTCCCAGGCTCACTCTTACAACCTAAGTGTTTCCAAGCTCACACTCAAACTCGTACAATGGTGTTTTTAATGCTCACACCCAACACTCATTACAATTCAAATGTTAATTGTAGTAATAAAAGAAAATATGTTGCTTGGCTATTCAATTCAGGGATTCTTCTTAACATAATAATAATGTGTGAATTTATAGCCAATGTGGTCTAACTAGCCGTTATAGATAGTGAGAAATAAGTCTTGATAATTTAGACCTTGTGTTAATATACTGTTTGAAGCAGGTAGCGGTCGTCCTTGATACTGGGACGGTCACTCCAATGTCTCACGCGGTCGCCTTTAGATAAGGGATGGTCGCTACATTCAAATTTGTTTCAACGGTCGAATGTAAGTGCTCTGCTGTTGGAATCTTACCCATGCTGTGGTTGTCGGGACGGTAGCTCATGAGATAGGTGCGGTCGCTCTTTTTGAATATTGAAGTGGGTTTATAACAGTTATTTCACGTGGCATTCTTTAACTGGGAAAAATAAACTTCCGCCAAAATATGCATGTCGCGGTCGCCCTAAGTGCCAATTAGCGGTCGAATTGAGAGACTCGCGTCGAACTTCTGGGAGCACCTAATGACGCGAACACTACTGTCAGTTTGAGTGATTTTCTCTTGAATTAGCAGAGCAGTCGCATATTCTGAAGGATGGTCGCTAAAGTAGTAAGCGAGACCGTATCTTCCACCGTGCTTGTCACTGCGAACCTTACTAGAATTTGGATGATTTGGGTTACTCATGTTGCAGTCATCCTTATTTTTTGGGCGGTCACTCATATTGATGTGCGGTCGCTACTGTGGTCGAGATTATGATCGCGAACCCTACTGTGATATGGTTTTATCCTTCAATTCAATGGGGCGGTCGTCTCCAGGGTTGTGCGACCACGCAATGTGCCCTGTGTTGAAACAATCTAATCCTGCAACAAGGTTCTTAAAACACATATTAAATAATTCATTCAATTTGAGTTGTCAAGGATCAAAATTGAGATCATTTTGCTAACAGTTATGTACGAGTATGGAATGTGATTTCCAATATTGTGATGATGTGTGAGTGGGATGTGATTCTCAATAGTGTATTTATGTATATTATTTGTGGATAAGGATGTGATGTGACTTCAATGTATATATATATGTTGTTTATATTTACCACTAAGCTTTGAAACTTAGCGCGGTTGTGTGAATCGCGCATGTAAATAGATTGTTGATTTAAGAGTCGGATAGTTGTGCCATAAGAAGACTGAGGGTGTGCCAGAGACCAACTAGAAGGTGGTGCATACATGTACATTTTGTTATTTTGTAGTTTGACCATATGTATATGTATATAAGTGAATTTTGGAAAGACAATAAATATATATATATATATAATTAAATGAAAAGATTAATGGTTTTAGAAATGTTACTTTTAAAGAATGAGATTTGATAATTTAAAATCTTCTTATATATATATATATATTTGTATAAATGCGATAATGAAAGGGTTGAATGGATCTGTAATGTGGCATCCTTATGTTTTATATACATATTGTACATATATAGGGTATATGTACAATATGTATATAGGGTATAAAGGTATTATAATTTAGTTATATATAACATATATCAATATTTTTTAGTATATCTAGTTATATATAATATGTACCCACATATAAATAAATATATAAGATAATTATATACCCATATATATTATTATTTTTTAGTTAAAGTATATATAACATATATCGATATATATTCACATATATTATTATTCTTTAGTTATAGTATATGTAACAGATATCATTATATACCTACATATACCGATATATATTATTTAGTTGAAGCATATGTAATATATAACTATATATATCCACACACATATTATTCTTTAATTAAAACATATATAACATATACTCATATATACCTACAAATATTATTATTCAGTTAAAGTATATATATCATATACTTACATATATCCACATATGTCACTCTTTGGTTAAAGCATATGTAATATATATTCACATATACCTACAAATTCTATTATACAATTAAAGTATATATAATATATACTTAAATATATCCACTATGTCATTCTCTAATTAACGTATATGTAATATATATCCACATATACATAAAATAATATTCTTTAATTAAAGTATATGTAAAATATACCAATATATACCTATAAATAATATTTTGTAGTTAAAGTATATATAATATATACCTACATATATCTACATGTACTATTTTTTAGTAAAGTATATGTAATATATACACACATATACTTAAAATATCATTCTTTAGTTAAAGTATATCTAACATATACCTATACCTATGTATATTGATAGGACTATATTTTGCGCATAATTTAATGATTATTCTAGTCATATTTTTATTGTTATCAATTGAATTTGATCAATTTTTATTGTGAAAGCTAGAATATTCATCATTTCAAGTATAGAGTTACAAGTATGAAGAAAAAGCTTATTTTGGCTAAAAATCATGAAAAAATGGAAAGGAGGTCAAAACAAGCTCAAAAGTGGAAAATAATGAATTTACATGGTCTTATAAATCATGATACATGATTTTGAACTTGAAAATGGAATTAAAGATAAGAAATCAAGAGGTCCAGATTCGTTTTGAATCCTAGGGCCATGGCTGTCAAAAAGCCATAGCCATGGGATTTGATTGGAAGCTGTCTAAATTTTTCAATGACAGAAAATTGTAAGGACAGAAACATATTGAAAGCCACGACCATGGGGCTCAAAAGCCACGGTCGTGGCATGGATTTTGGCTCTGTTTTGAAGAGATTTTACATATTTCAGAAGCAAATAAAAAACCACGACCGTGGCACTCAAAACCCATGACCGTGGGGTTGATTTCTCTATTGCCCAAGCCAAGAAAGAGAAGAAAATTCAAGTTGGCAGTCTCCACTTCAATGCCACAACCGTGGCATTGAAAAGTCATGATCGTGGCACACCTTACCGACCATTTTATAGCTGCAAAGTGCTCAAACTGACCAATCCAACTCAGGCCACGATCGTGGCACTCAAAAGCCACGACCGTGGCACTCAAAAGCCACGACCGTGGGGCCGAAATTCATGACTTTGAGCAGACAATTGGGTTGGTGGTGAACAAAACAAGATGTGGCCTAACCTTTTCAATTTTTCCCCACTAATAAAGCTTCCAAACACTCTATTTAAACACACTTCCTCTAAGATTTCAAGGGAGATGAGTAGATATGCAAGAATTAGATTAGATTCATCCAAATAAATTTAGTTTAGAGCTTCTTAGAAAAGAAGTGTGAAATTTTACTTCAAGGAGGAGTTCAAGATCCAAGTCAAGATCTTCTTCAAAGAAATAGAGTTTGATATTTCTTGTTCCTTTTAATTATGTATTCATTTACCATTTTAAATATTTGTAATGTTTTTACTTCAATAATGAAGAACTAATCTTTTTTAGGATTGATCCCTTTAATTGAATTTATCATGGAGTTATAAATGCCTATTTGAATTAATTTAGTTATCCTTTGATTATTTTGTTGTCTTTGATCTTAATGCTTTGATTATCTGGCCAATGATTAATTGATTTGAGATATTGTGTGATGGAGCAAGAGTGGAAGCATGACATTAGTCCAAGGAGATAACAATCTTAAGTAAGTTTCTCACTTAGAGATAAGGTTAAATACCTAAGAGGTTGATTCAAGATTCTCATAAAACCTAATGAATTGATTTAATTACTTATGATCACGAGAGTAGACGTAAGGATTAAAGTCGATATTAGTTCTAGTACTTGAGAAAGACTTGAACTTAATTTAGAAAAATTCAACCATTAATCAAAAGGAAGACTGAATTAAATCATTACCTTAGAAAATCCATGATAAATCAATAAAGGTGACTAAACCCTAAGTCTTAAATTATTAGAAATTTATTCTTGATTCATTGTAATTTTAGTTAGCTCAATCATAAAATTAAATTTGATTATCCATATATTAATCAGTTTAATTATTTGGTACTTAGAATTAACCTCTTCGTGGGAACGATACTCAACTCATCATTATATTACTTGTTAACGATCTGTGCACTTGTAGATAGCTAGGCTAAGTCCGCAATATATATCCATAAATATCATTATTTAGTTAAAGTATATGTAACATATACATATATATATACACACAAATACCATTCTTTAGTTAAAGTTATGTAGCATGTACCTACAAATAATATTCTTCATTTAAAGTATAGTTAATATATACCTACATATATCATTTTTAATTAAAGAATATGTAAAATATACTCATATTTACATACCAACAAATATCATTATTCAGTTTAAGTATATGTAATATTATACCTATATATATCAACGTATATCATTCTTTAGTAAAATAAATATTAAAAAAATTTAAACAATATAAACTATTTTGATTAGCATATTTTATAGAATGTATTATTTAAACTTAATTAGCATACTTAATTAATTAGTAGCTAATTATAAAATTATAAAGGTCATTTCACTTTCGTTCAAATCCAAATATTTTAATTTTAAAAATAACTTCAATATTAATAATTGCAAATAAATAAATTAATATAAAGTTTTTACCGAAACTACAGTAAAATATAACTTTTTGGTTTCATTATCAATTATTTTTATTTTTAATAAGATATTATCTAAAATAATTATACTTATCTTGTGTAGCAAATTTGATTAGAGTATAAAAATCAAATGTTGGAAAAAATAATAATTTTTTTCTTTAATTATTGTTTGATTTTGACCATCAATGGCTTTACTATGTATTTTGTTTCAATTGATTAATTTTATTAAGTTGCTTGTGACTAATTAATTAAATGATAAAATGTATTTGAAGTTCATCTAGGCATTAGAATATCAATGATTCAACTAAAACTATCATTAGTTTGAAAATATCGAAGAAAATGAAATTATATTTTATTTGATTTTCACATTATATAGAAATTATATTCAAATTAAAGTAAAATACATATAAAGCTATGCACCTGGCTATTCAGTTATAGCCAAGACCAAAATCCAAAGTTAATTTTGCGATCACATCACCACAAAGCATAAGAAGTATTTGTGCAAAAGAATAAGAAAAGAGGAACGTCAGTAATTTGAATACTGGTTAGAAAATCTAGAGAAGGAAAGAGTGGAAAGAAGAAGAAGAAGAGAAAAAAGAAACTTAAAAATGAGATCCCGTATTTTTTTAAAAAATGAAAGATAAAAAAAAGTAGGATTGAAAAACTAAAAGATTAAAAGTCAAATAAAAAAAGTAGTAGTGGAAATAAAAATGAAATTTGAAATGTATTATGAGCTGAAAACTTATTATGGGCATGCCAAAAAAAGTGGACTTTTTGTCAAAAATGCCTCAAGGTATTTGGAATTGCTTCTCGTTAGCTTATATGGCTATTCTTTTTTCTTTTAATTTCTAGTGCGAGTTTGTAATTTTCATCCCATTTTTCTTTTCTTCTAAAAATATATAAAATAGTCTAAATTCCATTAATTTAACTAATTAAATTAATTTTATTAATTTAAATTAATTGAATTGATCAATTTTAACGTCTATGTATAACAGTAAAACTGAGCAAATTTAATTAAATCAATCAGTAATTAATTAATTTTTTAAAAATAAAATTTTCTAATCAATTAATAATAATAGATTAATCTACACCTAAGGCCTATTAACCCGACTAGAGCACATCCCCGTTTGCTTCATTCATCTTCCAACATAATTTCACGGTAAATAATATTAATGAAACTACTGTATATGTGGATATATATATATATATATATTTTCGTCTTCGAGTTGGCCATATTTAAACTGTTAACGCGTTACTCGTGTCTGAGAGCTTTGCTCCAAATTTTATTAGAATCAAACACTCTCTCGTCTCGCACTTGAACGGCGAATTCGAGTCCTTTTAAGTTGTAAGCATGGCTTAAATGGTCTTAGTTTGCTCTTTAATTTGCAATTGGTGGTCAGTTAATTTACAATTTATCTACGATGTCGATGCGTATCTTTTGTCCTCAGTCTGTTATTATTTGTTATAGTAAGAATGATTTTCGGTTTGGCTTTTTTGTTTGTTTTTTTGTAAAATTTAGTATCAAATCCTGTTTTCGCTCTTTGTAAAATATTATCTTATTTGCCTTATTGTGCATAAGATAAATTCTTTTAAGAAAAGGGCGCACTTTTATTTGATTCTCACTCTCTCTTTTTAATATGCGTTGTCAGATTCAAAGACTGAAAGCAGGCGTTAGCAGCAGCAATGGCCCAACCAAGGTGCCCAGGAACAAAGCATTGCTCGCAATGGGCTATAATTTACCTCAACTATTGCCTTTGCAGTGTGAAAGATGGTGTTTCATTAACATTGGGATTCATTAGTGTTATTAGTTGGGGGATTGCTGAGATTCCTCAGATTATTACTAACTACAAGCAAAAATCTGCACATGGCCTCTCTATTGCTTTCTTGATTACTTGGATTATTGGGTGAGATCTCCATCTCTCTCTCTCTAATATATATGCAGATTCTCGCTAGAATTCTCTGCCTATTTGTAGTTAATCATGGATCAATTATATCCTTGTTGAGAGGGTGCAAGTTTTCTGCTTTTTTAATTGCTTTCAAAAATGCAGCATTGTAGAATTTTCGCAAAAATCAATTGAATTTGTTCTAGATTTTTTTCCTTCCCCAATGTACTATACAAGCAACTTAAAGTTGTTTTTCCCAATGCTTGCTAGCTGTAATAATAGTGCACACTGAAATCTTTGGATTAAACTTGATATCTATCTATTCAGTTGTCATATGAAGTCTTTAATGTTTTTGGAATGTTGAAACAAGTCATGATTGGCTATATTATCTAATATCTAATTAGAGACGCAAGGACTTGATTTAGAAAAATGGTGAACTGCGCCAACAAGTTGATTAAGTCTATCCCTAAGCCTTCATTTGCTTTATAGAAACATATTTCCCACATTGTCTGATGTTTGGCTTGCATAGGAAAATTTGTTGAAATTTGTCACAGCAAATTTCTTTTGGTGAAACAGACTCTATGTTATTTTCAAGGGAAGCGACTTTTATTTTTCAAGACATGACCCATTTTTTAAATCTTACATAGAAAACTCAAGAAGGAACCTTGCAAAATGATTTAAGTAGAAACATGCTCGCCAGTTTGCTTTCTGCTGCCAACTGTTGTTGTTATAACCAGTTGCTTTCAGACATTGTTGGCCACTATGATTTACGTTTTCTTAATTTAATTTCTGTACTATTCAGCCATGAATATGAAGTTCGTTTATGTCAGCCTTATTGTCCTCTTCAATGAAGAAACATTATTTTTCGTCTTCCCAATATTTACCAAACTTGGTTTTATGTTTTACCACCAAATAATGGGAATAGTTCATTGTGCTAGATATAATTTTCTGCAGAAAGCATTTTCCATGAAAAATTTATTCCCCATGAAAAGACTCGATTTCTTTTTTCTAATTCATTGACTGATAATGTATTTTGATCTTTAGAGGTGCAACGGGTGAAATTTGAGATATAAGACTTGAATTTTAATTAATTGTTTTACAATATATTTTATTGGCACAAATTGGATCTGTAAATTAATCATTAGCACCTCAATAATTAATTTGATGATGAGAATTGTGCAATAATAACTAACATTTGAATCTTGTTTCTCGATGTTTAACAAACAAATCCACTTAAATTGCTCACTCACCTAAGTTTTACTCAAAACTAGTTGGAGTCAGTGATATCCTGTCAGTTCTTGTGTTCCAGTTGGGTTAGGGCTACATCTTTAGAGTTTAGACACATCTAAGGCTCTCAAGTTATTTCTTGCTGCTTCCTTCTATATTATCCTTGTTGTCTTTGAAAGTTAACCTAATCCAATTTCACATTGGGCTCTTCAATTCTGAAGTTGAAGATGCTATATAATCAAATGATGTGGGATAATAACACTTGTTATGTCTACTCACTGTTTTCTAGTATTTCAAAATCTGAATTTAATTCTTTTGCCATATTGGAAATTTTTAAAGGGAAGAGGTGTTTTCAGGGTTTGAACTCTTGAACTTTTGCACTATGAGGCTGGTGCTCAATCAATGAGCTACTAGTCTAGCTACTAAATTTCTCTTATTGGTTCCTTTTTTTGCATGCCTTCTTAATTCATATTTCTTTTTCAGTGATCTTTTCAACCTTTTTGGCTGCTTGGTGGAACCGGCTACTGTAAGTGCTCTTCATAAAATTTGATCTTACAATACTATCTTGTTTCTTTTATGCTTTTTGTGGTTGCTAATTTGCATAAGAGAAATTAAATTTACTTTAATGAAGGAAATGAGTAGAAAAGAAAATAAGAGAAATCTAATTTCTTTTAATGTGTTTGGTAATCTTAATTGAATAATAAGGGAAATGAGATTTTTTCTCTAGAATTTAAATAAATAAATAGGCCTATAAGATATAATTTTACAATTTCTTCTCCTTTCCCACCATTTAGGTGGGAAATTATTTTGGCCATTTGAAGAGAATCATTTCCCCAGGAAAATTATATTTATCTTCTTAATTAAACATCCAAACAATAGAAATTGAAAGAAAATCATTTCTTTTACTTTCCTCTCTCTCCAACTCTATCAAAACAAACAACATGTTACTCTCTTTTTCTTGTAAAATTTTTAGTAACTTGCCCTTATTTGTTCTAATAAAGCGGTAAATTTTTGAAGGAGCAATGCACATTCTTTTATGTACATCTCTATCCAAGGAAGCATGGTATTTATATTGTTTCTATTTACAATTCCATTTTCTTGCTTTCCTTCCCCCTCCTTCTCTCCTCTAATAGATTAGTGGCCAAATTACAATGGATTCAGCTCTTTGCAAAACCACAGTTATACAAATATCTATTGTTCATTTAGTTTAACTACTTGGTTGGTATTAATATAAGCATTTATAGTTTTAACTTCTTAGGTAAAACATTTCACAAATATGCATATGATGTTTTTATGACTGGAAATATCTCAAGCAATTTATAAGTTTTTAGGTTTCATATGTAAGGAAAACAGTATTTTACAATTAGGATGTTGAATTCAGGTTAGTTAGAGTAAGTGTTGAGAATTCATTTAGATAATCTCTAGGTATGTATTTGGGATTTCACAAAAAAAAAATACCCTTCTCTAAAGGGTTAATATTTTTTGGACCCCAGTAGTCTTGAATGGGCTAAAAAGGATGAAGATATCCTTGAAATTAAAAAGGCGGTTAACGAGAAACAAAAGTAAAGATTTCTTTCATTTCAAAATCCGAAATCAATCTCCCTCTCAAAACTGATAATGCTACACTCTGATCTCTTCTCTTCCATTTTGATCCGTAGAAACAAGTTACGAAGTTTATTTGTTGTTCTCTCATTAAACTGAAGGTTTATTATTCATCGATATCATTGTTGTTTCATCATTCAATGCAAGTATCAACGATAAGTATGTTTTATAGGGTCTTTTCGATATTTAACTTTGAAAACCAGCAGTGTTGGATGCGAAATGAGTTTTTAGTGGAATAGAGTTGATGCATATGTTGAAGCCGTTGCTTTGATGAAGTTTATATGCTGTGTTGAAATGTGTGGTTGTCGATGGATGTTTTGTGATGTCAATGGTTACTGGGTGGATTAAAGAATGTGCTTATGTGTTTTTCGACTTTTTGTAATGTGATATTGGTTGTTTGAGGGGTTGTCTGATTTTTTGTAATGTACTATCATCTCATAAAGTGGACATCCATCATAGCAGATAAAATTTTTTAACTCAATCTTCGAAGTACTGTCAATATTGAGCACATCCGACACCGCTTTCTTTAGTTCATTGAAATCAAGCTGTTCCATCGATAAAATAAATTTAGTGCACCCCCATCATATTTGAAGGTATTCACATCAAATTTTCCACCATATTAGATGAGGATTACTAAACCAACCTTCATAATTTGAAATTGATATTTTAATCAATACCTTATTGTTATAAATGAGAAACCAAAAATACAACAACAACAACAATAATAAAGCCTTAATCCCAATTTACTTGAGGTCAGTTATATGAATTCTTCTTTTCCATTCGGTTTAATTTATGGTTATCTTTTCTCATAAATGTAAAACTTTAAGATCATTTTGGACTACTTTTATCCATGTTAGCTTGGATCTACTCCTGCCTCTCTCGGCTATATCTATTTTAACTGTTCGATTTTCTGACCAGCGCATCACTAGGTCTTCATTTCACATGACTAAACTATCTTAATCTATGCTATCTTATCTTGTTCTTGATAGGTGTTATCCCCACTTTTTCTCTAATGCACTTATTGTGGATTTTATCGATCCTAGTGTATCCATGCACTAATCTTATCATTCGCATTTCTGCAATATGTAACTTGCTCATGTATTGTCCTTTTACTGTCCAACACTCACTATCATACATCATTGCAAGTCGTATTGCAATCTGGTAGAACTTTTCTTTCAATTTAAGTGGCATCTTTTGGTTACATGAAATTCATGTAGTAGCACTCCACTTTATCCAATCAACTTTGATCCTATGATTTACATTTCTTTACAACTCTCATCCTCTTGAAGAATAGGGTCAAGACACTTAAAATGAGTACTATGAGATACTGCCACACCTTCTAAAATAACTTCGTCTCATTCTTTATTCACGTTCTTAAATGTACAATGCATATACCCAACCTTAGTTCTATTTAGCTTAAAATCTTTAGATTTCAAAGTACTTCTCCATAACTCCAACTTTTGACTTACCCCTGCTCGAGTCTCATCTATTAATACAATATCATCTGCAAATATCATGCAGCAAGGGATGTCATCCTGTATATGCCTTGTAAGCTCATCCTTGAACAAGGCAATGAGATAAGGGCTCAAAGTTCAACTCAATAAAAATAAAAAAATCCTTAGTATCCCTTTCAACAGTGCGGATACTAGTAATGGCTCCATCATACATATTTTTTAAGATTTGGATATATCTTATAGATATTCCCCTGCACTCTACCACCCACCCTATTTCTCTAGGGACTCTATCATAAGCTTTTTCTAGGTCTATGAAAACCATATGTAGATCATTATTTATCTCTTTATACTTTTGCATGAAATTTCTAATAAGAAAAATAGCTTTCATAGTTAATCGACCATACATGAAACCAAACAACTTTCATAGTTGATCGACCAGGTATAAAACCAAACTGATTTGGGGAGATACAAGTGTCTAAACGTAAATGATGTTTCACAATTCTCTCCTACAGTTTCATGGTGTGACTTATAAGATTTATACCTATGTAATTTGAACAATTTTAGATATCTCATTTATTCTTAAAAATAGGTACAAAACTATTTTGTCTCTATTCATTAGGTATTTTTTTAGTACTTAGGATCTTATTAAACAAAGCCTAACCACGTAACTCTTACATCTCTCAAACATTTCCAAACATCAATGGGTATTCCATCCGGTCCATATGTTTTACCAACTTTTATTCTCTTCAAAGCTTCCTTAATTTCAAAAAACCTAATATGTCTGGTATACTTTACATTTTTCTTGGCTATGTTGTCTAAATCCTCAATGTTTCCACTACAGTTACCATTAAGAAGATCGTCAAAATAATTTCTCCATCTCCTCTTCTTAAACTAAAAATAATCACATGCTGGAAAACATTCTGCAAACAAAGACATTAAATAAATAAGTATTATGGAGTGTCTTCGGTGGCAGTTAGTGGAAGTTAGATGTCACTTAGGGCTAGTTAGGAGCAGTTAGTATCTGTTAGGGGCTGCATAATTATTATTTCTTCAGTTTAAAATCAAAATCCTATAAAAATATTACAATTTCATATTTCATTACACATAATGAGTTGTTGAGTGTTTTAAGTGGCAATTAGAGGTAAGTTAGAGATAGTTAAGGGCTGTCTAATATATTATTTTTTTAGTTTAAAATCGAAATCCTACAAAAATATTCCAATTTCATATTTTTAGTAAACATACTCAGTTATGGAGTATTGTGGGGCGTTTTAAGTGGCATTTAGTGGTAGTTAGAGGTAGGATAGAGATAGTTAGGGTCAGTTAGGAGCAATTAGGGGCTGTCTAATATATTATTTTTTCAGTTTAAAATCGAAATCCTACAAAAACATTCCAATTTCATATTTTTAGCATACATACTCAGTTATGGAGCATTGTGGAGTATTTTAAGTGGTATTTAGTATCAGTTAGAGGTGAGCTAGGGATAGTTATGGAGATATAACCCCCCTAACTACTGCAACTTCATATTGTGATAGTAAAAAGCCTTAACTGCCTCAGTTATTACACACGATTGATTCGAACATAATCTTGTAACCTCTATCCCACTCCATTCAAATTTTGAGAATCCATAAATTAAAATGAAAGAAAAAAAGAAAGTAGAAGGTAGGATAAGTAACACAGAGATCCAGATCTCGGTTAAATGCAAAAAAATGGACAAGTTTCTCTTCAAATATGATGCAATGATGTAATTAAAATAACTTAAACATATATGCATTGCTAAATATACAATCGGCCATTTTTCTACAGCTCAGCTAAGTAAAAAAGATAATCATACCTTACAGTTTCAATGAATCAGCAGATGGGTCCCAACAAATTTCAAGAGGAACCGAAATATTGTGGTGAAAAAACAAGCAGGAGTTTGCAAATTCTTAGGAAAGGAGAGAGAAAACGGGCAAAATGAAAAAAAAAAAGAGAGTTGAGAGAAGGAAAATAGCTGAGAGTTTTTGTTTTTTAGGGTAAAAGGTATTTCCGTCCTTTTTAGCCCATTCAAGACTACTAGGGTCCAAAAAATATTAACCCTTTAGATAACGGTATTTTTTTTGGTGAAATCCCCAAGTATTTTGATAGAAATTTTGAAATTTACTAGTGGAGGGGCTAGGGGCAATATATACACATGTAAATTTAGTAATGTGTATATAAACATAGAACCCTCTAAATTTTATATTAGTCATTATATTTACCATATGAAAAATTAGAATTTCACCAAATCTATTGAAAGAAAGGAAATTTCAAATATAATTTCATGGTTTGGGTTAAATCCTTTTCAGATTTGAACCTCACATGGTCCATTTTTTTATACACCTTCATGGTTGTTTTCTTTAGCTTTGAAGACCTTAAGTTTTTTTAGAAGAAATCAACTTGCAGCTCCAAAGGTTGCTATGTGGCCTACCCTGATTTTAACTCTCTTGATTTTTTTTCTGGGTGAAAAAACCTTGGGTTCCAACAAACTTGAAGTTTGTTTTAAAGGACATAGAAGCCATCTTAGTCAAGTCCCTTCTTTTGCTGATATCTAAAACTCAATTGTTGTTTCTAGGAACTCATTATCAAAATCAGCCTAGTTTGAAGCTTCCCTTTGGATGTTGGTTTGTTCTTCTATTTGTATGTATGGTTTGTATGTTTCTTGATGCCTTGAATGGCTTTCTATTTTGTTTAGGATATGTTGGCATTGCTTTAGCATCCTAATTATCTAGTTGTGTTGTAAAGCTTATTTCTTGGCAATGAAACTCTCATTTTGGCTAACAAAAAAAAAAAGGAAATTTCAAATGAATTTTAAAGAACTTATTTCTTAAGTGTGTGTATTTATTTTCACTATCACTAAGCGATAGGTGATTATGAGAGTACTTTTCTTTTGACTACCAAATAATTGAATTGATGGTCTCCATAAACATGTTGATATATCTAAAGATGAATATTTTATTCTTAAAAACAAGCGAATAAAATAGTGAAAACATAGAGTTATAATATGTAAAATAATTATAATGTAGAGAAATCAAAATTAACATAATTTAACTATGAAAAAATCTATCAATCATGATCTAAAGTAAATAATGAAATAAATAATTAGAATTATAACTCACTTTGGGTTGCCTATTTATTTTTTATTGTATTATTATCTTATAATTTATAAAAAATAAAATCACCAGAGGAATAAAAAAATTTGGATGTTTGGTTTTTGGATAGTTGATTCACAGGTCAGAGAGACAAGGATGTGTCTCTTTTTCTTCTTTGGATAAAACTTCAAAACTAAGTTCAAATTGTGCTGTGCTGATGTGGTTTTAGCAGAGGGCAAAGGTTCAACTGTTATCCAAACTATCCAAACTAAGGAACCAAAATGATTTTTGATATTTTGTTTATACCATGTTTAGACAAAATTTGCTGAATGTGGCTCAAATTCTAGAGAGAGGTTGCTCTCTGTTAATAAAGAATACCTGTTGCACATTGCTTTTGTCAAGATGGTTGATAGGAGTTTTTCTTTGAACATTGATTTTTCTAATTAAAGTGTTTTAGTGATTTCAAAGTGCATGAGAATGCCATGAATGTTGAAAAATGGAATCTAGTGAAGAAGAAACCAAAATTAAGTTATGAAGCTACACGTTCAGGTCTTGCGGTTCCTATGAATTCAAGAAAAGGTTCAGGAAAACCACCTTCAGTTGTTGTTCCTGTTCAAAAAAAAATCCCTTTTCAAACACAAGTTGTTCAGACAAATTTTTTGAAAGAAAGATGTAATTTTGCTGTATTTTAAGTCCAGGAATCATGAAAAAGCTTCAAGTGTTAGTGTTTGTCAGAAAACATTGGCGAATAAGTTAGTGATGATAAAATTGAACTTGGAAATCAAGCTTGAGGATATGAGAAGCAGTCTACAAATATCCTAACCAAGCCACTACCTAAAATTTGAGATTCTAGGGAACTTGCTTAGAGTATCAAAGAAAATTTTCAAGGAGGTTGAGAATTGGAATTTACTTAGATACTCTAAAGTTACTTTGTATTTGGTGTGAAATTTGAAATTTGATTTATGTTATAAGCCTGTTGTTCAAGCAAGTAAGATAGGGATTTGGTAGAAAAGTAATTCTTACTTAAGTATAGAGTAGATTGATTAAAGGTAGGTTATGGTTGTGGTATGGGTCAGAGTTAAGTCCATTCATTTGTACTTAGACTATGTAATAAGTATCGGTGTAATGAATGACTCTTTGAAGGAGCAGTTAAGATCACTTATATTCCTTCCAAATCCAAGAAAAAAGAAGAAAATTTGATATTTTTTTTTAAAAAAAAAGGTAGCCCGGTGCACAAATGCTCCCTTAATGCGCAGAGTCCAGAGAAGGGTCGGACTCATTGGGTTTATTGTACCCTTCCCTTCCAAAATTTGATAGTTGTTTAAGTGCTGTAAATAATAACTTGGGTTACTTCTTGTAATAGCAGCTGAAATAACAAATAAGAAAAAAAGAGAGAGAATAGAGTGTTTTACTACTAGACACATAAGTTTCCAACACATTCATATTCAACTAATCGAAATCTAAGAAAATAACTGGTCTACATAGATATTTATGCAAGTTAACCTGCATGAAGAAAGTTGGACTCTAACGAAATCGTTGTAAACTTAAAATAAAAAACTATGAACTCAGTGTATTCTTGTTTGAAAAGCAATTTTAACGAGTTCAATCGAAGCCTTTTGGTGATATTGTTAACTTGAAATAATGGAGTCTTTAATGGTGTCTAAAAACAAAACAAAAAAAATGCCAGATTATAAAATCCAGTCATTTAACTTACATAAATAGTGAGTTCTGAGAGGAAAACATTACAAAATGAAGAGAGCTCAGATAGGAATTTGACTTTTTAAGGAATTCCATGAAATTGTCTTTTCTTTCCTCTAGTTGTTGAAGAAATTACTATTGGTTGTGTGATTGAATTGGAGCAGAAGATTTCTAACCTCCTAACCGTTATACAAACTTAGAAGAAATTCTTCTCATCTCCCTCTTTTGAAATTTCTTCCTCAGTTACATAATTAAGCTTGCAGCATTTATTAATTGATATTCAAACTTTGAACTGCATTGGTTTATCCTAAAACCTTTTTGATTATTATTGCCTAGTGCTTCTGAATTTCTTTGAAGCATACCAATCTTTTGTACTACAAACTTGAATGTGTTTAATGGACTTATAGATTCTTTCTATTCTTTTCAAATGCCAAGAGAAGTAATGAATTCATAATGTTCTGACATAACATGATAGGAGGTTTGAAGTTATCTCGTCAATTTGATCTTCTTATTGATAAGAATGTGACAAATAAAAATAGAATTGTTTGATATAAATGTTAAAAATGTGACTGGCAGTCTGTTTATGTCAAATTGAATATGTATATATTAAGATTTTCAAGACTATTTTTCATTGTTTGCTTGAGTTTATGGACCTTTAACTACAGGTTAGAAATGCAAGTTTAACAACTTCACGAAATATGATGATCTTAAATGTTGACACACTTAGGTATTATGCACTTGGTGTAGTCTTACATTTCTAATTAAGAAAAACTTCAGAATTAGACCTGTGATTTAACATTTTAGCACCTGTGAAATAGAAGAATTCTTTTGTCATTTTAATACCATAATAAATTTGTGTTGTCCTTGACTAATATGATTAAATTTATGTATTGAATATTATGGTATAAAATAGCTCTATACATGAAACCACATCCTTCATTGGTATTGTTTTATTGAGCTAGAAGAAGAAAATAACATTTTCTGTTTATACTAGATTTGTAATAGTTATAGAATTTTGTTATAATGATTTAACTGAAATTTCTGCTTGGTTTTGCAGCTTCCGACTCAATACTACATGGCATCGGTAAGAGTCCTACCAAACACTGAAGTTTCTCAATGTAGTTAACTTTACACTGAATTTTATTTTATTTTGTGTATTTGAGCAATTTACTGACATGACTATTGCTATTCCAATGCAGCTTTATACACTTATCACCACAATTCTTGCTGTACAGGCCATATACTATGGCTACATTTATCATCGAATGAAATTCAATAGCTGGCACCAAGAGGCAAGTATTTATTCTATATAGTTTTTATATTTATCTTGCTATAATATAAGTGTAATATTTTTATTTATTAGCTTGTATTTGATTAAGTGAAAAATAAAAATTCTGGAGACAGAAAAAATGCACTGTTATATTGAGAGGTGGATATTGTAAGAAGATAGTGAGTTTTGAGTTTATGTCCATAAAGGACTGGAATTTCTGGAGCTTCTTTTTTGTGTTGTTTAAAATTTACAAATACTAGTATCCAATCCAGTGAGGAATTATATGGATTATAAATAAAAAATTTTATAGGACAAACTTAGATATCATTGTAAGCTTATGGCAAGTTTGAGTTTGAAGGGGTTTTTGAATTTGTAATTTAGTTGGGTTGGGCATTTATTTTTGATATGATAATGAGAAGAATTGAGAAAGAAGAAGAATCCAAGCATCTTCAAAGGAGAAAGTGAGAGAAAGCTACAACAGGAGCAAGAAATCACACAGCAGAAATTGGGCCCTCCATTTATGAAAAAATCATAATGAACTCATATATAATTGATAATATATATATATATATATATAGGAGGATAAATATGGTATACAGATTCATTGATATGATATTTTCTTTGTCAATAAGAAAATGGCTCCGAAATTGAAAAATTCCTAATAATCACTAGATGGGAGTTAATGAAATCCTATACAAGTAATTCCTAATTAATATTGAAATTTCTTAATAGTATGTGTTTTCAGAGTGGGAAAAGCCCAAGTACAAATTCCAAAGTTATGATACATGAACATAGTAAAACTTGCAAAGAAAGGAGATTAATAGAATTAAGAATAAATCAAAATAACTCCTAAATTCCTTTTTCCTTTACTGAAATTTTCTCCTTTGGCTGGAAAAAATACTAACTCAGGTATTTAAGTGTTGAAAGTAGCCATTGTTGTCAATCCCATGCTTACATCCATATTGGATTGCAATTTAAAATTTTTTGAATTTGCTAATTATGAAAAATTTGTGGTGTTATTACTGTTGTTCTTTTTTTCCCCAGATTTATTTGGAATGTTAATCCTAATAAGAGAAGAAGTATTAGATGAGCTTCTAAGTAAAGTATGTAATGTTCTTAGGCCATAAATTCTGAAGATCTAGTCAAATTTCTCAACATTGATCATTTGGCCTTCAAAATACACCTTGAGTTGGGACGCATATTTGAATTGTTATGTAGTACTTCTTGCATGTCAGTCGTATTTATAATTTTGCTTTGGTAAGTAGTAGTTGTTGAGAGAATTTTTCAAGTATTTTTGACATGGGGGATAAATTATCCTCATAATCTCAGCATCACAAATACAAATAACCAAGAAGAGAAACTAGAAAGAGGAAACACCTTTAGTTCACAACTGCAGGGAGGAAGTTTGTGTGGTTTCAACCAATAACGTTCATGTCATGGTGCAATAACCTCATTGGTGTAGTAAGTCTTATCCTTCTGCCATGAGCTGATTCAAAAGCCTATGAAATTTATCTTGATTTTGCATGTTATTTCCTGCATTTATATATTTTAGAAAAGATCTTTAAGGATGTAACAAGCAGGTAATTCATCCATGCTAAGCTGCAATTTATGTTATTTTATATTATTTTAAATGAAAAAAATAGGTATTAATATAATTAGTGCATTAAAAATAGTACCATACATATATAAATGTATATAGTATTAAAAATTTTCATATTTATTTATGTATTATAAAAATATTTATGATAAGATATATCTAATATATTATAACATTTTTTGCATTGATTCAAAAATTTGTTGTTTAAAATATTAATTTTTTATATTACTTTAATTAGAAAGAAAAAAATTAGAAAAAATAATTGAAATTAGTAATTTGAATACAAAAAAAAGAAAAGTGAAAATTTATTACTTGTTAAATTTGTCTTTAATTTTATATTTTTATATCCTTAGCACTAAAAATTTTGTCTTTCACTTTATAATTAGAATATTTTAATCCAAAATATTTTGAAGCAAAATGAATATTAAAAAACCATAATTATAGAAAATAATACTATTTTTCAGAAAATTATTTCAAGATATTATAAAATAAAATTCAATGTTTAATTGTAATTATTATTTTTTGGATGAAATACGTTATTTATTGAAATTATTTTATATAAAATTATATAAAAAATAAAGAAATTCATTATTTTTTTATATAAAATTATTTTAAATAATATGATTAGTTGTAATTATATTGAAAAAACATTTAAAAGATTAGTTTTTTAACAATACGTATTTATGAGTATAAAAAGTTATTAATATTTAGATAAATTAATTTTTCATATTTAATAGTAAAAGTGATATATTTTTATTCGTATTTGATCTAAACTTTTAAAGGGAAAGTATATCCTATATTGAAAAAATATATTAATTTTCGAACTAGTTGCTATATTTTATAATTTTTATTTTTTTAAATTAATAAAGTGTAAAAAATTAAATTAAATTAAAAATTCTAATGTTATAAGTTTAAATTGTAATTCGATAATATAAACTTTTAGCATATGCTAATGATCTGATATTTAAATCTTAGTAAGTACAGGACAATACTAATATAAAATTAAAAAAAAAATGAATTTAAATTTTTCTAAAATAATAGTATGTTCAATAATTTTTTGGATAAATGTTGCAAAATATCCATTAATATTTTTTTAAAGTTTTAAAATTAAAGTTAAATATAAACAATAATTTAAAATTTTTATTTAAAAATTAGATATTAAATTTTTTTAAGTTTTAAAATCAAAGTTAAATATAAACAATAATTTTAAATTTTTTTATTTAAAAATTAAAAATTAATATTAATAGTGAAAAAATAAAAAATAAAATATTAATAATCTTCTACTTTTTAAAAGTTACTAAAAGATATATGCATAATTTTGATTTATTAATATTTAAATTCTTGTATAAATAAGATGATCTTACTTTGTTTCAAATGAACCAATAAGAATCTTTTTTTGAAACTGTCCAAGAGATGCCACTTGTCAGCTTTGAAGAAAAAAAAAAGAAAAAGAAAAAAATGTTGGGGTAAAATGGAAATAAAAGGAGGACCATGGTTAAATAGGAATTTCACTGCTACAAGGAACAATAGCTTTTGTGGTAGTTTTAGTATATATATAGTTAGGCATGGATATTTTAAAATAAACAGTCTTTGCCAGATTGCTGTAAAATCCTTCTTTCTTTTTCATATTATTGAATAATACAGTTGCTTAGAATCTTTTGGCACAAGGAAGTGTAGCATTCCCGTAGGTAGTTGTGCTGTTTGAATTGAATCACTTTCTTTCTTTTAGTGGCTTGTGAATCATTGCACATCTATCTGTATGCTGGTAAAGTTTCTTGTTTTATTCACAATTATGTTAAATGCAGGGTCCCATTGTCAACCAGAGGGAAGAGGAAGCAAAACGTAGACAAGGAATTAATGATACTGGTTTGGAGCAAACCAACAATGCTGACAAATGGAGAAATGGTTCCAGTTCTTTTGGCAAAGCAAATGTTTTGAGTTCACCTATTCCTCTTTCAGCATTTCCTCGGGCAAATTCCCTTGGAAAAGAACTGTACTACGTGTAAATTTCTATTATTGAATTCTTTTAGCATGCTTTCAGTTTGTGTTTTGTTATGAATCAAAAATAGATAAATAATTGGAACTGATAATTAAACGGCAATATTAAACCAATACTATTTTGGGTGCAGGAAATCTTTTTGCATGTCTTTCCTTTCCATTTTCTGCAACTGCTCTGTTATGCTATTGAAATTAAAAATTTATATTTTCCACAACATGGTTTAACTTAAGAATTTTTTTTTCAGTTGAATAATTTTTTGTTTCTTTTTTTTTTGGTGAACTTTTCAGGCCAGCAAGATCACTTTCAAGAAGTCATACTCCCACAGCGGGATCCTTTTTGGCACAAAGAATGAGCCCTGCATCATATCTTGCTAGAAATTTAATTGAAGAGCCCTTGCTTGATGCAGATAGTTCAACACATTCTGCACCAAATTTGAAGCCCAAAACTATGCTATGTGTGGTCAGCCTTGTATATTGATAATCCAATCTGAGTATTCTGTTTTAATTATAGTATTATGTTTTATTCAGTGCATAATCTTTGGAAATTTTATTATTTTAGGTCTTTGCTGTGGCATTCCTTGGCACACTAAATCTTTATGAACCAACAAACAACAGACCCACTGTAGTATTCGGAAATACGAATCAAGAATTTGTGTTGCAAATAGGACGAAAAATTTTGCAGGTAGACCAAGCTTAATTTAGTTTCTTGCAGGGTTAATATTGTAGAATTAAATTGCATACTAGTGTTGAAAAATAGTATTTTCTATCATTATTGGTCTGCAGCTCTGTTCTTATGACCAAGATATGATAAACCTACTCAATTCTGAACAGCAAACCAACCATTGAAGAAAAAGCAAAAAGCAAGTTGTGAAAACACAATAGAAAACTAGATGTCAAGTTTTGTATTGTCGAAGTATATTTTTATCAGTCTACGCTTTGCTCCAGGAAAATTTATGTTACCAGAATTTTAATCTTTCAATCAATCTGCTTCGTTAGATTTTCCTAGAATGTAGAAATTAACAGTGGCATGTATTTTAATAAATCAAGTGAAGGTAAAGGCACAATCTTCTAACTGGTCACTGGCTTTTATACATTGATTGTCAGTACCTTCTCTTTACAAGATTCAATTGAGAATTTCCTTTTAAAATTGCCAATTATTTCAAGGAACAAGGAAATTGTGCTATAATAATGAACGTCCATGGTATTGCAGGTGAGCAGTGGAATGCTGCATGAAATTGATGTTGAAGGAAGCAACATGATTGGATCTTTCCTTGGTTAGGGAATGGCAGCTATTTACATGGGTGGACGGTTTCCTCAAATTTTCCTCAATGTAAGATTAACTGTAGCATAATCTGTGTTTCTAGTAGGATGACCTTCATCCGCAGTCTCTGGACTAGTGTCTATATCCCTATTAAATGTTACTAAATGTCAATTTCTTAAAAATGATACTACCTTGATTTTTGTAACAATAAAACCAGTGGGGCCAAAATTCAGCCAAATTTGCCAGAAAATTATGGAATGATAATGCTATTGAACTTTTCAAATATATATATGTATATATATATAGACACTCATTTAGTACGCACTTATGGAGGCTCTTTCTCCTCTTTTTGCAACTAAAAGATATGAAACAAAAAATAAAATAAAAAATAAAGTTCTCTCACTTCTTTCTTTGTGTTCTTTCTACTATAGTTTCTCGCCCAAATTATTATTGTTATTACATTGTGTCATGTCTTTTACCTGCATAGATATGAGAGAGAAAGGAGGAGAAAGCAGCAGATAGAGGTCAGAGAAAAATGCATTTGGTGGTCACTAACTAAATATATTTGATTGTTGTTGCAAAAGTCAAGATTTAGTGATTTTTGATAGACAAATGAAATATTGTTTCTTTACAAGGATCTAATGACAAGTTTATTGACTAATGATGACAAGTTCAGTAATGTTTTTTTTATATTGAACAGAAAATGCATTTTATCTTTTTACCAATATAGGGTTATACAAGCAGCCATATGAATTAGTGAAAACTAAGTAGGAGAATTTCTGCTAAGTGGATTAGTGAATATATCCAGGAAGAATAGATATTCTATGCAATTGTGGGAACAGTATTTTTCATATTTGAGCTGTCTTTTGTTCCTTTTTTTGTCCTATGGTGTTGGTCTGAAGAGTAAGTTGTGTATTCTTGATCTAATATTGTGACTATCTACATTCATTTTTTTAGCTAATTATCATAAGTTAAATCTCCTATGTTTTGATGCTTATCCTTTGGCAATTTATGGCTTTATGCAGATCAAGAGAGGCAACATTGAGGTGTGTTGACTTTTATTACTATGCGTCCAGTTAGAAGTGTAATGAGACTGAGTCGAGTCAAATAGTGTTGAGCTCAAGCTTGACTCTATTGGAAAACTCAAAGCTCAAAACTTGAGCTCGATTGAGTTTTCATTTAATACTTGAACCTGACTCGACTGTTATTAAAAAAATAAATTAGATATTTTATTAATGTTGAATTAAATTAGACTCGAGCTCAAGATAAAATTAATAAATTATTGTATATAATATAAAACATATTTAAAATTATATAAACTATTTAACAAAATTAGGCTTGTGAACCATTCAAGTCAAGTATTATAATACTTGAACTCGGCTCGATTCATTAATTGAGTTCAACTTAATTATTCAAATATTTTACAAATTGAGTTCAAGTAGCTCATGAGTAGCCTAACTCATTTATACCCACACGTCCAACACCTGTTTTTATTAATGTGATGATTGTGGAGCCAGGTTTGCATGTTTACTTACATAAGACTTTTCTTCTATGATATTCAGGGCCTCAATCCATTAATGTTCATCTTTGCTTTGGTTGGAAATGCCACTTATGTTGCAAGGTGCCTGCAAATTTTTCCAGCATCATCATCATCAGAGTCTTGGTGCTTGTATTTGTGAATTTTCCACAAGGGGATAAATAAATTTTCTGAATTATTTCTGCGAATCATTTATTTAATTTTTTCAATTACTTTTGTGTAGTATATTGGTCAGCAGCATGGAATGGTCAAAAATCAGACCAAATCTACCCTGGTTGGTGGATGCAGGAGGTTGCGTACTGCTTGATACCTTTGTATCCTTGTATAGAAGACGCTGTATACCAATTATTTTCTGCTTGTCAAAAACAATATCATGAAGCACATAACAACTGTTTTCATTTTGTACAAATTCTTATTGTCATGACAGATACTGTTTCAGTTCATTTACTTCTGCTATTGGATTCCTCATTCAAGGGCAAGCAACAAAATTTCACTGCTTAGATAGCGACACCAGAACATGCTATTAATGGTATCTCTTATCCTTTACAAGTGAGTATGCGTGGATTTTGTATTTTCCATAAATAAATGTGTACATATATATGTATTTCTCTGGTCCTGGCATTTCATATTTCAGGTTGCTATATGCCTTTCGTCTTCTCATATCAGGCTAATATTTTTTGGGAATGACATATGCATTTTAGAAATTGGTACTGCTGGTGTCACACCTGTTGCTATTGTTGTCACACCACACACTGTATTAGGGCTGTCTTTGGTTTCTCTAAATTATGGTTACACAAATAGTTACATATGGTATGTATAAATTTCAAAAAAAAAAATAATAATAATAATAAAAAGGAGGATATTACATAAATTGCATATAAAGTATATAAATTATATGTATGCACATTATGTACCAAAAACATTACAACCAAACATAACTTAGTGACTGTTGGTTGATTACATAACGTACATATAAAATTACAAAAAGGTAAATGACAAAATTATGTAAATATAGTATGTTGTATACATATTATGTACAAAAAAAATTACATACAAAATAATTTAAGGCACCAAATGTGACCCTGCTACAGTGTCAGAGGAACAGTGCTGTTGCTATTGCTCCTTGCCCTACTTGGCTTTTTTCGTTTAGAAATAGTATTTTCATATCTGCTATCTATTGTTATTTTATTTTTTATATCCATACATATATGAATGAGGAAATGGAGGTTAATATTTCTAGTAAAAAAACTAGAAATAAAATTCCATATAAAGTTAAAGATTATTTTAGATATCTATATAAAATCATCTGTCACCAAGAATAATAAAGTTGCAGGAGAAGAGATGATACACGTTGAATGGCACATGGTGAAGGAATGACAAAAAATTTCACTTGGAACTCAGCTTATTTCAACTCAACTAAGTATTAATCCCAAGTTAATTTGGGTTAACTTTTATGGAGTCTCCTTTTATTACACACACTAAGCCATTATGGGCTACATTTTTAGATAGATGTCAGACTATAAGATCATTTTGAGCTATTTGTCTCCAATTTAGTTTAGGTCTATCCATACCCTTCTTTACTACATCTACTTTAATATGCCTAGTTTTTCCAACAATCTCATCACTAGGTCTTCACTTCATATGGTCAAACTACCTCAACCTTTTTTTTCTTATTTTATTCTTAATCGGAGTTACCCTCATTTTTTCTATAATACTCTTTGCGAATTTTATTCATTCTAGCGTGTTCATACATTTATTTTAGTATTTTCATTTTGGCAACACTCATTTTACAAAAGTGTTCCCTTTTCAATGCCAAACATTGCTACCATATGCCATAGCCAGCTATATTACATTGGATTATTGTAAAAAACTTGTTTTTCAATTTAATTGCCATCTTACAATCATATAAAATTCTTGTGACACTTTTTTACTTCATCCAACCTGCTTAGATCTTATGACTAACATCATCTTCACAATCCCCATTCTCTTAGAGAATTGAACCAAGTTATTTCAAATGGATGCTATTAGGCATTGATGGGTCCAATATAACTTCATCTTTCTCCATTCATATTATTAAACCTACAATGCATATACCCATTCTTTGTTCTACTTAACCTAAAAACTCTTGAATTCCAAAGCATTTTTCAATAAATTTATCTTTCTGTTTACTCTTGCTTAGGTCTCATCTATTAATGCACCATGAGATATCATCTGGTATATATCTTCCTAGCTTATCCAAAGCCAAAGTTCAAAAAAAACAAAAAAAAAAGTAGGATGAGCTAGGGACTATCATGTCTTCCGCAAATCTATGAAAACCATATGTAAATCTTTCTTCATTTCTCCAAATGTCTAAAAAGAAAGATTGTTTTCATAGTCGATCGACTTGATATAAACTCAAATTAGTTTGGGGAGACACGTGTCCAAATATAAACGGTGTTCTATAACTCTCTATCATAATTTCATCATGTGACTCATATACTTTACACCCCTATTTTTATACCAGTTTTGAGTATCTCTTTATTATTAGCAGTAGGGTACTAAGATGATCTTTCTTTATTTATCTAGCATTTTCTGTGTTCAAAATCTTATTAAATAAATTAGTCAATTACGCAACTCTTACGTGTTCAGAACGTTTCACCTAGTGAAAAAAAAATTAAAAATAAAAATAGGACATTTTTGCCAATTCACAACTGTATCTAAACATTTCATCTCATCGATAGTGCATAAACTTAAGAAATTTGTCTTAGGTGTACTTGTAAAAATTGAAAAGAATAATTACACTTTTACTGCTATTATGAATAAAAATAATGTTTGTTTCTTTTTTCTTTTATATCCACCATACCCTACTCTCATTATCTCTTAACCCATCCGCATTCTCTCTCTCTCTCTTCTTGCCTAACATGGACCTTTGTGAGCTTTGCTCTCATGGTTTGGTATTTACACAAGAACTAGGACCCAGCATATGGAGTCATTGCCAGAATTGTCAGCGAAGGTGGGGCTGTGGAGGAAAATGGAGGTGCAAGTCACATGGTTGTGACAGGTTTGGGTATGGTTCAACCTTGCTTGCATAGGAATGCAGAAAAGGCAAGTTGGGGATGGTGTTTCAAGAGCAGTGTTGGGAAGACATCCACCAATGCCTAACTCTGTGTTCTCATTCTGAATTAGTGTTTTATAAACACAGTAAATCACGCAGAATATGTGCAAAGGGATAGTGGGATGGGAGTCTGGAAGAAGTGAAGGTGAGAAAAATAAGTATGGGTAAAGGGAAAATTTTTTTTCTATTTATTTATTTTTATGTTCTGTATTTTTGTTGATCTGTAACATAAAAATTGAAACCATAAACCAAAGGTTTGAGTTGAAGTGATGAAATTAAAGCATTTGGGTATAACTGCAAATTCGTGAAAATATTTGGGTTTTGTTGTGGTAATTAGGCCTATAAAGGTAATACCCCTAAACATATAGCTTATCCCAACTAATTTGGGATTAGCGAGGATCTAGTTCAATGAAGTATAATACTCCATTATACTTGAAATATTAGTGAGATAAGACTTTATTTAGGCTATTTGAAATTTCCTAATATATGTTTTCATGTTTTAAGCATATTTCTTAAGTCAAAATCATTATCGACAAAGAAAATTGTGAAGTGTTACATATATTGTAACTTGTAAGCAGTCTTCTACACTCATGCCAATGAACCGAAATATTTGTGAATAGCCTGGAGTTTCAAGTCAGCCAATTGAAGGTTGTTTATAATGAACGCTGACAAACTGATTTTGAATTCACACTTATGCAAATCAGACTTAGTGTAGGGTCTCTCCCTCTCTCTCTCTCTCTCTCTCTCTCTCTCTTTCTCTTTTTCTTAAAAAAAAATTGTTAGGTTGATTTTAGTGAATAAAGGGAAGTTGAATGCAAGTTCATTTTCAAATTCGATTTGTTTAATTTGTAGGCTTATGGTTTGAACTTAATTGCATTATTGAGACATAAGTCTTGAAAATTTTAGATTATGGTCATGTTTGGGATTTGAGTTTGAAGTTGCTTTTCAAACATGCATTTATTTTGTATTGCTTTTAGCAAATCATGTTTTTAGACGATTATATGTCTTGGGCTTTCTTATTACCATAGAGAGGAAATGCTAAATTTTTTTGGTTTTGCATATTTTCTAAGATCCTTTTTATAATAATTTGTCCTTGAAAATCGAAATAATTGGCTTCTACTCTCTTCTGTGCAGCTCTCGATTGAATGTTTTACATATCATATGCTCAACAGAAGCAAAGCAAATTAACTTTTCAGAATTGCTAGCAACTTTTCTTCTGGAAGCCTTTCTTAATGCCTTCAAATTTTCAGTCGTGCTCCAATCTTTCATCTTTTCTTTTTCAATTGTGTGGACCTCATCAATTTTGCCTTGTTACCTTCAATTTATTATTTTTAAAGGATTTTTCTGTAAAAATAAATTATAAATAATAATATATAAATATGATATGAATAAAATTATATATAATAAAAAAGAATTATTTATTTGATGTTTTTTATTTCTATTATATTATGTGATATGAACCACTAGTATTGGATTAGAGATTTAACAGGTTTACGCGTGTGCTTAACTCTTTGGAAAGAAAAATCAAGTCTTTTCTCCAAAATTTTAATCTCATTCCATCTATGTAGAAAAGTATTCTGGTATTAGTATACTCAAGTTATTGAGTAAAAAATTAATCAAGAGTAGAGATGGACCTCTGTAATCTCGATTTTCATTATAAACAAGTGACCTCTTACTGCTGTCCAAAGGGTGGTTTATGTATGATACAATAGTTGAATACCCTAATTAGAGAGGTTGTAGCAAGTTTAAAACTATCCTTTTTTCCTAACAAAATTAACAAATTATTCTATGTACTTTTTGGGCAATTGGACAAGAAGTAGCCCAATTATAAGATACACAATAAGTCACACAAATTCCAACAAAAAAAAAAACAAATTCCAAAAAAAAGGGCAATTAGAAAGATAACAAAAACAAAAAAAATAAATCATTTTTAAAAAATATGTTAGTTTAAAAAGAATTACAAAATTACCGTATGCATATTTTTATTTTACAAAAAATATGGAAGGGATAAGTGCCAATTGACTTTAACTTTTTCTTTACAAAAATATGGAAGGGATCAGGGACCACATGACTTTAATATGTTTTGGAAAAAAAGGGGTCACTTGTAACAAGACAAAATTATTAAATTATTAAAAAAAATAGAATCATAATTTTTTTAATTAAATTTCATTATATGATTATAAATTTTTTTTTATAATTTTAGTTGTGTGGTTATTATTTTTTATATATTTATTTTATGTATTTTTATTTTTTTATCTTTTTATATTTTTTATGTATTTTTTGTTATTTTTATTTATTTTCTATTTTTTTGTCTTTTTTTTCATATGGTTTGTATTATTTATACTATTTGTTGTCCCAAGATGGCAACCAAGAGGGGGGGTGAATTGGTTTCCTCAAGAAATGATGGCAAATTAAAAAAACTTCAACAAATAAGAAATGTATAAGATGTATAAGATTGAGTAGAGAGTAGAAAAATCAACACAAGTGATTTACAGTGGTTCGGATTCAACAATCCTACATCCACTCTCCAACCTCAATTGGGTATTCCACTATACTTGAAGTTTTACAAGCTCACTTCCAACTTTGGTGTTTTTACAAGCTCACACCTAACTTGACAAGTGTTTTACTAAGGCTAACACTCAAACCACTTACAAGAGTTTTACTAGGCTCACTCTCACAACCTTTACAAGAGTTTTTCTTAGGCTCACTCTCACAACCTTACAATTGGTGTTTTAATGGCTAACACTCAACCTTACATGAAGAGATAAATAGATGAATGCTTAAGTAAATAAATTGCAATAGTTTGGACAATATTAATATTTATTCTCTTGCTAGAAGACTTGTTTGAGGTGGTATTTATAGGCCTCAAACCAGTTCTGCCTGTTGGTGAAGTGGGTAGAAAAGTGCAACTCCAACAGCCACAAAATCTTCTTGGATTTTTGTGTCAGACTGTTGGGATGGTCGCGCACCCCCTCTGGGCGGTCGCGCATTTGCTTGTGCGGTCATCCCAGCTCTCTAGTGCGGTCGCGCAGTTCAAATCTCTAACGGCTACTTGATACGTGACATCTTCTTATTGATTCTTTAACTAGCCGTTGAAGCCCATCAACGGCTATATAAATGTAGCGGTCGCTCACCAACTTTGGGGCGGTCGCTTATTGTCTTGCGTCGAGTCATTCACCGTTCCACGCCATCGCGAACCTCTCTGTCAAACCAAGACAGTTTGGATGGTCGCGCAACCCCTTGGGGCGGTCGCGCGTTCTTGGATGGTCGCGCACACCCTAGGGGCGGTCGCGCATCCCTTCAAAGACAGATTTTCAGCACTTAGAAAATCTTCAAATTTCTTTACATTTCAGCTCATTCTAAGTTGCTTTCCTGCCATATAAACACTCATTGAAGCTATTAGATCACTTCAATTTGTTTGCCAAGATCAAAAACAAGATTGACCTAAATCTAGGTCAACAATCTCCCCCTTTTTTATTTTGGCAATCAAATTGAATTTGAAATAAAAATAATCAACAAAAATAGGCAATACTTTCCATTATGGAAAAACATAAGAAAATTCTCAAATTCATCAAATTCTCTCCCCCTTTGCCAAAATTCAAAAAGAGGAGGTAGAGATGAAGATCAATCAAGCAATCTTCAAAGATGATATAAGAAATAAGGAAATATAAACACAAGACAAGATCAAAATCATTGTTGGTGTGACTTTATAATAGAATTCAAAGCCAATGGTCAATCACCAAAAACAAAATTCATAATTAACACAAATCTAAGTCATATACTTAGGAAAAATAAAAGTACCAATCAATGAAAATATCAAAATCAATGAAAAATATGTTAAGGATACCAATTGATTGGATTATACTCCCCCTCAATTGATGATCTCCCCCTCAAGAAGTGAAAAACTTAGAAACAATTGAGATCCATTTTTATCAAAATATTCAAGTTTTCTCCTCTCTTGTTGGAGTCAAATTAAGAGGAATATAAAAAGAAAATTAAATACAATTCAAGAAAGTGATTAACTTAATTATGAACAAATTTAAAATGTAACAAAAATAATTTAGTCAACCATAAAATCATTTTTCAACCTTAATGTCAAACACAACATTTAAAGTAAAAATTAAAAGTATAAAAGTTCAAATGTTGTAAGGCAAGAATTGTTACCAATTTTTTTAATGCCAATTGCCTTACTATTAGCATTGTTGGACTTGGTTTGATGGAGTACTCATTCTCCTCCATCTTCATGCCATTTGCCCTTGTCAATTAAGGGATTTTCCTTGATAACCTTTTCTAAGCTATGTTTGCTTTTAGATATTTGTTCATTTGAGGTTTTTAATTCTAAAGTAGAATTTTTTAAACATACAAAATCCTCTTCTAGTTTAGAGCATTTGTCCTTATGAAATTTTATCTTAGAAAAATATTTTTCTACTCTAAGGTTCATATGTTCAATTATATCACTATCATCTAAAGCATCATCAATATTGTTGTAATTTAAATTCATGTTTAAAGATTGGGTACCTACCTCATTGGAGTGTTCATCATCTCCCATAGCCATGAGACATAGATTTGCAATTGCTTGCTCTTCTTCTTCTTCTTGCTCTTCTTGCATTTCCATTGTCATCTCATGTGTAAGTAATTTTCCAATGAGGACATCCGTTGGAAGCTTGCTCAAATCATGTGCTTCCTCAATGGATGATACTCTTGCTTCAAATTCCTTCTTTGTAAGAATTCTAAGGATTTTGCAATTTATGTCTTCCAAAGAGTATACTTTGCCAAATTTTCTCAAATCATTGACAATGGCAAGAAGTCGATTGGTCATCTCCGTGACATCTTCAAAGGACTTCATTTTGAAGAGTTCATACTCTTGAACAAGCATTTGGGCCTTCATGAATTTTACTTGATTAGTACCCTCATGATAATTCTCCAAGGTCTTCCAAATACTATAGGCATTTGAGCATCCAAGAATTCTTCCACATTCTTCCTTTGGCAATGAGCTTAGGAGAATGAAAGAAGCCTTTTTATCTCTCCCATTGCTTCTTCTTTGTTCTTCATTCCACTCTTTTCGTGGAATCTCTTTTTCTACACCATCAACCATTCTTGTAGGAATCTTCCACTCATTTTCAACATAATCCCAAAGCTCTACTCCTTCACTATCTAGAAACAAATACATTTTGTGTTTCCAATAGGAATAATCAAAGTGAGGTATAACAAGGGAGTTTGAGTTTCTATGATAATGAGCCATGGAGTTGGAAGAGAAGAATGATGTAGAGGTATTAGTGGGTGTGGTTGCCTTTGAGGATCAAATTTCACAATTAAGTTTAAGAAATTTCAAAGCTCTGATACCAATTGTTGTCCCAAGATGGCAACCAAGAGGGGGGGTGAATTGGTTTCCTCAAGAAATGATGGCAAATTAAAAAAACTTCAACAAATAAGAAATGTAGAAGATGTAGAAGATTGAGTAGAGAGTAGAAAAATCAACACAAGAGATTTACAGTGGTTCGGATTCAACAATCCTACATCCACTCCCCAACCTCAATTGGGTATTCCACTATACTTGAAGTTTTACAAGCTCACTTCCAACTTTGGTGTTTTTACAAGCTCACACCTAACTTGACAAGTGTTTTACTAAGGCTAACACTCAAACCACTTACAAGAGTTTTACTAGGCTCACTCTCACAACCTTTACAAGAGTTTTTCTTAGGCTCACTCTCACAACCTTACAATTGGTGTTTTAATGGCTAACACTCAACCTTACATGAAGAGATAAATAGATGAATGCTTAAGTAAATAAATTGCAAGAGTTTGGACAATATTAATATTTATTCTCTTGCTAGAAGACTTGTTTGAGGTGGTATTTATAGGCCTCAAACCAGTTCTGCCTGTTGGTGAAGTGGGTAGAAAAGTGCAACTCCAACAGCCACAAAATCTTCTTGGATTTTTGTGTCAGACTGTTGGGATGGTCGCGCACCCCCTCTGGGCGGTCGCGCATTTGCTTGTGCGGTCATCCCAGCTCTCTGGTGCGGTCGCGCAGTTCAAATCTCTAACGGCTACTTGATACGTGGCATCTTCTTATTGATTCTTTAACTAGCCGTTGAAGCCCACCAACGGCTATATAAATGTAGCGGTCGCTCACCAACTTTGGGGCGGTCGCTCATTATCTTGCGTCGAGTCATTCACCGCTCCACGCCACCGCGAACCTCTCTGTCAAACCAAGACAGTTTGGATGGTCGCGCAACCCCTTGAGGCGGTCGCGCGTTCTTGGATGGTCGCGCACACCCTAGGGGCGGTCGCGCATCCCTTCAAAGACAGATTTTCAGCACTTAGAAAATCTTCAAATTTCTTTACATTTCAGCTCATTCTAAGTTGCTTTCCTGCCATATAAACACTCATTGAAGCCATTAGATCACTTCAATTTGTTTGCCAAGATCAAAAACAAGATTGACCTAAATCTAGGTCAACACTATTTATTTTTTTATATAAGTTTCAAATTAAATTTTTTAAAATATTAAATAAAAAATATTTATATTAAATTTTTACTTATATGTAACATGTACCAACATATAACTAGAATATATCTACTTATATATAATACATATCACTTTTATATTATTATTATTATTATTATTTTAATTTTAACAAATGTATATATATTGTTATATATAATAATATATTAATATATAACTAAATATATAATAATTTTATATTGGTACTCTTTTGAAATTTAATATGTATATGTTGTTATATATTATTATATATAATATATAGCTAAATATATATCACTTTTATGCTATTATTTTTTAAATTTTAACAAGTATATGCTATTATATATAACATATACTGATATGTAACATTCTTATACTATATATACGTACAATATATATACTCAGTATATGTAAAATACGCATATAAAATATAAGAATACCATAACCCGATTTAATAAAAAATTTTACATATCTAATTTAAAATTCTAAACACATTAAAATATATATTTAAATAGTAAATAAAATATTCTTTATTAATTACATATTCCAAAATAAGCATTTTATACGAAAATTTCTAAAAAAAATTCGCCAAAGTTTTGTCTGTAAATAGGACATCCCAAAAATTCAACAATTACTCAACTTGCATAAAAACACACTCTCAATAAAAAAACAAATCAACAATTCCCCAACACTTCTCCATTCCTCCATAATTCCTCAAAATATTTATACATATATATATATATATATATATATATCAAAACACATATACATAACCCCACATTGCACAATTTATCCAAATTATTCTTTATAATTTACAATGTACCAAAAAATATAACTATAATATACAAAATAACAAAATATATTATAATATAAAATATATACATGATGGCACATGGTTCTGATCTTAATGCAGCAAAATTCTCCAAATTAACCTAAAGTCTAGATCCTACTAGGTCTAGCAGAACTCTCCAAATATACCGGATCACCCCTGTCATCTGCGGGATGAATTACAATCGTACTAAGCTAAAAGCCTAGTGGTATAAACTTTGATAATAATAAAACTTTAATATAGTGTCAATGTATAATGATTTTGCATGTTATATCACAATGTGGCACTCAATTTCACTTTAAAACATAATCTTTTATCTTTTTATAATTTACATAAACACATACACAAGCATTGCCCCAAACCAACTAATATATTATTTAAATCTCAGAGTTACTGTTTTGAACTATATTGACACCCAGTGCTAGCCCCAAAGGTAAATCATATAACAGTAACACATACCGTCTAGCCCCGAAGGCAAATCATATATCAGTGATGTATAGTATTTAGCCCCGAAGGTAAATCATATATAAGTGACGCATAACGTATAGCCCCGAAGGCAAATAATAAGGATAACCTCATAGACATGCCGCCAAATACAGAACTCTAAAAATTGAATAATATACTAGGCACACAAATATATATGTTTTCCATAATCAACTTTTCTTATCACATTGTCTCAATTTCTTATTTTTTTCATTAATATTAATGTCAACTCATTTTAATTCATCATATCTTATACTTTCATCACAATGTATGTCATTTCATATTAAAATCATACTACCCAAATATTTTTTGGATCATTATCACATAATGCATATAAATCACATTTTATTCATTTTAGCCATTAATACTAGCTTTTCCTAATGCACATAATGCATACATAACCATTCACATGTTATAACACAGTGTTCATGAATGTTTATGTTGCCAAGTAGCTTAACACATTTTCTATCCAAAATGTGTTAGGCCAAATTTAATGCAAACATATCTAATTTATCAAAAGTTTGTACATACCTTTACTTCCAACACTCAAACACAAGCTAAAAGTCACCCTCCAACCTTCACTTTCAACTTGTCCTTCAACACTAAGGTTAGGCAATTTATTTCTTCTTAATGCCTATTCAAAATGTGAATAAATAGTATCATTTAAAATTACATTTTAAGGCATTTAAAAAATAGAACCCTAATTAAACATCACTCCTACAAATTTTTAAAATTATGCCTAACCTTACTTTAATATTAAAATTTCATGTTAATCCATTTAAATTGGCATTTTAAGTTTATTTATATCATTAAAAATATATTATAACATGTTTTAATTAATCACATTAAATAAACCCACATTCTTATACAAAACCCTAAAATGCCATAACTTTCATCATTTAAGGTTCTTCATTTCATCCCATTCCAATTGTTAATCCAAGCTTATTTTCATCACTTATATCATTTAATAACATACTTTATTCATTAAAATCAAACAAACAACCATTCTTTGAAAATTCCCTTCCAAAACCTTAAATTCATTACTACCTTATCCAATCTCTAATCAAACTTTGTTAAATTCATCATTTGACTTTAAAATCCTTGTTTATGCATCAAAACAATACATTTGGAATCCATTTGCACAATAAAAACACATGATTCCAAAAGTTCAAATTTTACATAACTCTAAATCAAGTTCTTCCACCAAACTCAATCCAAACTTATTCATTTCTTCAATCCAACTAAAGAATCATTAATAACTAACCAAAATAACTTCATACATACCCATTCAAGCATTAAATCATGCTAAGACAAAATTCCAAAAATCCACATATTCATATTTTTCAAAGAACTTGCAAAATTGGTAAAGGAGCTTACCAATTAATGAACTTTAAAAAAAAAAAACTCCACTTGAATCCTTAAAATCTCTTCAATTGTTAGTGCTTGGAAGAAGGAAGAAGCTCTCTTGGTCTCTAATGGTGGTTCGCCACCTAATAAGAAGAAGAGGAGGAGGAAGAAGAAGAAACTTGATTTTCACTTTCTTTCCACTTTAAAAAATGACCATATATATAATATATTTTTAATTAATTAATTATTTAAAAAATCATAATTTACCTCTTCCAACCAAAAGTAATTTATTTTTAAATTATTTAATTAATTTTAATTTTACAAAGAATAATTACCATTTTGTCATTTGTCATTTGACTTTTTAACTTTTCTATTTAAAAATATTAATTTTTGTATATGTTGTATATATTTAATATATATTTCACATATACACTCCACTTTTTCACTTTTAAACCTTCAATTTTTTATTTAAATTATTTATTTAATTTTAATTTATTTTATTCAATATTTAAAAATTATGGATGTTACATAATATATGACTAAATATATAATAACTTTATACTCCCGTTTTTTTTTTAAATTTAACACAAATATGTTATTATATATAATATATACAAATATATAACTAAATATATAATAGTTTTATATTCTTATTATTTTGAAATTTAACATGTATATATTGTTATATGTATCATATATCAATATATAATTAAACAAATATCACTTTTATTCTTTTAAATTTTTAATATGTATATGTTGTTATATGTAACATTATATATACTAACATATAACTAACACTACAGGAATATACCATATTACTGATGGAAAAATTCATCGGTAAATCTTATTTTTTTTTTATTTTTTTTGTCCGTAATTAAATTTATCGACGGATCGTTGACATAAAAATATTGTAATTATATTCTTTTCCAGTAATAAAAATGCCGACAAAAACAGCAGTCTGTCGATAAATTGTAATATCCCGATTTTTGATGCACTTTGAAATAGTAGTTGTGAGAGAATATGTTGGTGAAATATGTAAAGAAAATATAATAAGAGATAGATGTGTATGAAGGATGATATGTATATATTGTATTTGAAAGATATGGGAAATATAAATACAATATATGAGACATATACATATATCAACATATACACCACATATACATGATATATATATTGGTGTAGGAAAAGTAAATTGAAAAAAATTAATTAATAATAATAAGGATAATAATGACAAGAGAAAAAGAAGAAAAGAAAGTCAAAGGATGGATCAATATTTGTGGTGGAGAATTTTTAGGTGTATTTAATTATATATATATATATATAAGATAAGGATGAGAGTTTGACAAGAGAGCTTTCTCTTTCTTTCTTTCTTTCTTTCTTTCTTTCTTCTTCTTCTTCTTCTTCTTCTTGAACGTGGGAGTGAGAGAGAGAGAGAGAAGAGGATTTTGTTCACGTACACATCAAATTCATAAGAGCTTTAAGAGAATTGAAGGTGGATATTGAAGATTTGGCAAAGAATTCAAGTAAGTGTTCTTTTTCTTATGTTGATTTCTATAGATTGAGTTTATATTTGATATGGTTAGTGGGTAAAGGTGATGATAATGAAAGATTGAAGTATATATATATATATATATATATGTTGAATTGGTGTTTAGATGATGAAAATATGGTTATTTGTGAGGATGATGATGAATTGTTGAAATTGTTTAGCAAAGGTTTAGTATAAATGAGTTAGGAAAATTAAGTAATTGATACATGGATGATGTATGTAATGATTATTATTATGATATGTTGAAGTTATATAAGTGTTGAATTGATAGGTGATTTATGAATATAAACCAAGATGTTGATTAAGGGTGTTGTAGTAAGAATTTTGGAGTGATTGTGTTTACATGGATGGGAGTTCGAAATGCATAATTTTTGCCTGACACGGCCATGTCGTTGGGTGTGTCAACAGTGTTGAGTTTAACATTTGTGACACGACCATTAATACGGCCATGTCATTGGACGTGTCATAGCTACTGTGAGATAAAGTAATTGACACGGCCATGAACACGCCCGTGTTGTTGGGCGTGTCAATGTTTTTGTGAGGCAGAATGAATGACATGTCTAGTGACACGCCCGTGTTACTGAGCGTGTCAAAGCTTCTGTGTTGTTAGTTTAGGGCACGAACAGGGACATGCCCATATTGTTGAGCGTGTCATGTGTAGAGTTTGCCCTAGTTAGTTCTTATTCTTATTTTCTTATGTGTATCACTAAGTGAGTGTGTATAATCACCTTTGGATTAGGTTTTGAAGAGATTTGAGTTGCCCTAATCCAAATGTTAAAGGATTCTTGGAAGAGGAGCTTGGAATTGGTGTGAGTTGTTGTTAAAGGTAAGTACAAACCTTATATGATTGTATATATATTTGCATGACTTTGGGACTTAACACATTTGGACATTTGGTTGGAAAAATGTGTTAAGTTATTTATTATATTGTTGATGCTTGAGAATGATGCCATGATTTGCATAATGTGAAAGATATAATTATCATTCAAAATATATGTACAATGTAATTGGTTATGTATACCCTAATGATGAGATGTTAAGCCATTGTTGTTGGCTATAATGATGCAAATGAAATATTGAGGCATTGTGCCTAGATGATTATGAGAAAATGATAATGGAATTGATAATGAAGTAATAAAAGAATTGTGTGCCTAATATGTTATTCAATTTTCAGAGTTTTGTTATTGGTGGCATGCCTAAAAGTAACAATCCCTTGAAGCTGAGTTGGGCTTGGTCCTTGAAGCCAAGTTGGGTTGATGCTGAGCTCCCCTTGAAGCTTGGTTGGGCCTAGTCCTTGAAGCCTAGTTGGGATGTTACATATGAGATGTTTCTCATTGTGATAATGATTCACCTACGGGCTTGATAAATGTGATTATTGAACCAAAACATTAACTCTGAAAGTTGAATGGCATATTAGTTTCTTTGGGCCCATGCTTGTCTTTGCTTTAATGTGAATTATGGAATAAGATATAATGTTATGAGATATATGATGATGATTATGGAATGATATGATTACAATACATAAATAAATTACTAAAACAGAATGTGGCTTGAGAAACTATGTTGAATGATGAGAAAGGAAATGTTGAAAGACTTAAGCAGAGCTAAGTCTTGATATTGGAAATGAGATTATGAAAATACAATATGATGTGTAATATGTATATGGATGTGGAAATTGTGAGTATTACTTCATGAATGTTCTAATAAGCCATTGAATTGTGGTTTGTTTTAATGATATATGTGTATATGTATATAAATTGTGAGATTAGTGGAAATATATGAAAAGTGCATTAAAAATGTAAAACATGATAAGAAAATGATGATACATGAAGTTAATATATGAGTATGATTTTCTATAATGTATGTTTATAATATTTATTTGTACTACTAAACCGCGCAGGTGAGTAGATAGTTGATCTGGGAGTCAAACCGTTATGTCACGAGAAGGGTAAGAGTATTTCGAGACCAACTAGAAGGTGGTGCATACATGTACAATTTGATTATATTGTATTTTGATAAAAATTTATATATATACATAAATGAATTTTGGAAAAGACAAGGTAATTTATATATATGTAATATCATCAAAAGTATAATGATTTTGTAAATGTTCTTTAAATAAAATGTATTATTGTTTGGAACTAAGGTAAAGGTTTTAATCTGTAATGAAAAGTGACATCCTTATATTTTATATACGTACTGTATGTATACAAGGTATATGTATAGTACTTATATAGAGTATATGGGTGTTACATAAATTGTCGAGAGAAATTTTTCTGTTGGTATTTTCAATAAAAATGTAGTCAACAAATTTTACTGATAGAATAAATGCTTATATCGGTAATACCAATAAAAAGCTATTCTATCGGTAATACTGATGAAAAATATATCGGGCATTACAGAGCACAATCAATGAGATTACTGACAAACATACCGATGAAAAATTCTTTTTTGTCGGTAATACTGACAGATTTTTTGTAATATCCCAAAATTTTAAAAATATTAATTTTTAAAAATTAAATAAATGATTTAAAGTATATATATATATATGTAATTAAGTGACAAGAAAAGAGAAAGTGTGTGTATGATGTATATATGTATATATGTAGATATACCTATTATATACATGTCAACATTTTTATTATGGGTCAATGATATTTTAATTATTTAAATATTAATTAATGGACAGTGGAAGATGATATTTGATAATAATTAAATAATAATAAAAATGCTTGGTGGATAATTAAAGAGAAAATTTGTGTGGTTTATGAGAGTGTTAGTTGGCAGTAGAGTTGGTGATCACTATTTTCATCTTCTTCTTCCTCCATTGAAGCCGACCATCATCATCAAAGGAAAGAGAGAAGTTGCTTCTTGTCAACTCAAGTAATTGAAGGATTTCAAGTGTTCAAGTTGGAGTTTTAAGAATTTTCTTCATATTTGGTAAGTTTCCAACTTGTTTCTTGAATTTCCATGAAAGTTTGTATGTGTGAATTGGATTTTTGGTGTAGTATATTTTAAAGGTTGATTTTGGTATGTTTTAAGTTCTTTTGTCTAGTTAACTATGAAGTTTGGGGTTGGATTGAAGAAAGGGTTAAGTTTGGCGAAGAGAATAAGAGTTTTGGGATTGTGTAACTTTTAAGTTAGGAAGTCATGATTGTGATGGTGTATTTTTGCTTTTAATTGAGTTGTTTTGATGTTTACACAAGTATTATATGGAATAATGATGGATTTGGTTGAGGTTGTATGGAGTTGAAAAGGTTAATGAAAGATAATAGTTGGATGTGGCAATTATGTGTGGATATCAGGATTTTTGGGCTGACACGCTCGGTGACATGGCTATGCCTTTGGCCGTGTTGATGGTTCTACTTTCAGTGTTGGTGACACGTGCAGTGACATGCCCATGTCACTGAGCATGTCATATCTACTGTGATGTTGTAGTATTGACACGTGCAGTGACACGCTCATATCACCGAGCGTGTCACAGCTACTATGTTGGAGGAGTTTTGACACGAGCAGTGACACGACCATGTTACTGAGCGTATCATAGCTACTGTGTTGTTGTAGTATTTACATGTGCAGTAACACGTCCATGTTTCTGAGCGTGTCAAAGCTTCTGTGTTGTGGGTTTAGGGCACAGTCATTGACATGCCCGTGTTGTTGAGCGTGTCATGTGTAGAGTTTGCCCTAGATAGTTTTTTTTTCCATATTTTCCTTTATATATCTTTTCCTTGGGTTGAAAGGTTTTGTTTATACCTATAAGTGTATCACTAAGTGATTATTTATAATCACATTTGGTTTAGGCTTTGAAGAGATTTGAGTTACCCAATCCAAGTGTTGAGGGATATCTTGGAAGAGGAGGTTGAAAGTGGTGTTTGTTGCTTTTAAAGGTAAGTACTAACTTTGAATAATTGCTTATATTTATATGACATTGGGACTTAACATATTTGGTTGGAAAATATGTTAAGTTCCCTACTATATTATTGGTGCATGAGAAATATGCTATGACTTGTATAATGTTACAAATGCATTATGTAATGTGAACTTTGTACAAAATATGATAATAGCCCAAAACGTATGGGTATTGCAAATTATTTTTTATAAATTAAAGATGGTATGTAACATCATTGGTGATGGTTATATTGATTGAAATGATATATTTAAAGCATTGTGGTTAGATGAAAATGAGAAAATGAGAAAGGATTTGATAATGGAATTATAAAAGAATTGTGTGCGTAGTATGTTATTCAATTTTCAGAGTTTTGTGTTTGGTGGCATGCCTAAAATGTAACAATCCCTTGAAGCTGGGTTGGGCTTGGTCCTTGAAGCCTAGTTGGGTGTTACATGATGTAGCAGACCCTAGAAGCTGGGTTGGACCTAGTCCTTGAAGCCTAGTTGGGATGTTACATATGAGGTAATCGTCATTGTGATTATGATTTGCCTATGGGTTAGACACATGGTGTCATATTGGACCAAAGCAGTAACTCTGAAATTTGAATAGTATATTAGATCATTTTGGACCCATGCTTGTGTTTGCTTTTATGTGAATTATGAATTGTGGAACAATTGAGCAATTTATCAAGATATTATGATATAATGTTATGGGATATAATATCCTTATGTGTTGAGCATTAACATTGCATTCGAATTATATTATTATTAAAGTTTGTACCACTAAGCTTTTGGCTTAGCGCAATTGTGATTAATCATGCAGGTGACAGGATAGATCTGGTTGAGCCGGAGAATTCGTCTAGACTGAGTCGAGTCTAGGTTTGAGACCTTGAGGGCAGAGTTGATTGTTGAACATTAAGATCAGAGACAAACTGCCAGCATGTATAAATTTTATATTTTTGTACATATTAATTTCATGTATATTAAGTTATATTTTGATGTATATATATATGTATATTCCGCAAACTATTAAAAATATTTTAGATAAATCTTTGGTAATGAAGTTATTTATATATGTTTTAACAAGTAATGTTTCATCTATTATATCAGTTGAATATTTTATGTTTATACAGATTTTATAAATGAAGGTTTATTTTGTTAAAATGGGCTGTGACATTCTTGTATCCTGTATTCGTATATTACATAGGTTGGATGTATGTAGTGTACGTATATTGGGTATAAGGGTGTGACATTTTTTGTCTGTACTGTCACCAAAAAATTATTTTCTGTCAGTAATACCGATAAAAATTATTTTTGTCAGCAATCTCATTTATCGTGTTATATAATAGCCGATATATTTTCTATCGGTAGTGCCGATAGAATAATTTTTCTTTGATTTTATTAATATAATTTTTTATCGGTATTATTAAGTATAAATTTAGATTTAGTTGGTATCTTTGTCGACATTTACTGATAGACAATGTATATCTGTCGGTAAAGAAAATATTTTATTATTATAAAATTTGATTATTTTTGAATTTTAAAATATATATTTTTTATTATTTTTTAATTTCTATGATTTCTATATATAATTTATGAATGAATTTAATATGAAAAAGAATAGAAACTATAAAAATAAAATTTATATTTAAATGAAATGTACATAAATCTAATAAATGTACATAAAATAATAAAAATTTATATAAAAATATAAAATTAAAATATAAAGTACATATAAAAAAACTGAGATTAAGTAGAAGCAGGAGGCGGTGGAGGTGGATGTGGAGGAGAACCACCTGGATGGAACTGCCGTGATGGATCAAAGGTCTTCCATATAAAGTTGACCATAAACTCATTAAGCTGCTGCTGGACCAACCTTTGTACTTTGGTCTACATCTGTGTTTGAACCTGCTCTTGCACCTACTCCTAGATCCACTGTTGAATAATCTAATCACGCTCTGCTAACTGTTTCTTCAAGTGCTCGATCTTCTACCGTAAAGTAGATGAACTTGAAGATGAAGAGGAAGAAATTGTGTTGGCATACTGCGAGCCAAGTTCATACAACTTTTTATTCTTCTCTCCGCTCATAGCAACTCTAAATAAGCTATCATTGTCAACATGTGTATCAGACTAAGAGACCTTCTCCCAAGATGCAATGAAATGATCCTATATAATATAAAAATATTATTAACTGTATATTTTAAATTTAAATTTTAAAAATTAAATAAAATTATGAAATTACTTACATTGACATCTTGGGATTAACGATCCACAAATGAACGCTCGTCATGACCCCTAGTGTGCATATGCACAAACAACTCATAACTACTCAGCAACCGACCCAAGGTAGACTCCTATTTAATTAAAAGCTTTAGCTTGATAACACTAATAATACAAATTAAAATTTTTTAAAAAAACATAATTATACTTACAAGTGTACAAGCATGATCATAATATGATATGCTGCCTCTCGTATGTGTGGATGTTCCTGTACCATCCACAACACTGGACATCCTTTTCCGAGAGACAACGATAGAATGTGCCTGCCCCTCAGGAGAGCTCCACCAAACTTGCAGGTTGATTCACAACTAATCATCAAATAAATAAAAGCTACTTCCCCCCAACCTTCACCTCGCTCAGCATATCGCTATAGCAAATGGTTGCCTTCTTCATGAAGGCAATCCGAACCAGACTATCAATAGTTTGGTTATAGTAAAAAATATTTTCGTAAAAAAAAAGAAATAATTAGTATATGATAATTATAAAATTATAACTTTTACATATATATTAAAAATGAAAATTTAGATATATTTTTTACCTTAAACCAACTTCTTTATCTTCGAAGAGACGATCTTCCAGGTAACTCCTTCAGGTTTCATCTTTTGTATCATGATCTATCAGATGCGTCTCATAGAAGACCCAACTGGATCCATCATGTAGTTGCAAAATGAACAAAAATAATTAATTAAAAAACATCCACCGATTAAATGTTTATAATTTAAATAATGCAAAATATTAAAATACTTACTTTGACTCCCAAACCATCATTTGTTCCATCCTACCATTAGCACCTGTAGTTGATGCTACAGTATTAGCATCACCCATGGGGGTATCTGTAGGAGTTGGATCACTAGAAGAGGTAAGAGCCTCTGTGTCAGTAGCTGTGTAAGCAGGAGGATCCTCAAGAGGGACATCATTTAGGACATCACACAATTGTAGATGCGGCTGGCCTATACTACTAGAACCTCAACCTCCACTGGATCTACTGCTAGACCCCGATCGGTCCAATCCTCTACTAGGTCTGCGATACATATTTAAAAAAATAACCTTAAGAATAATTAGTTTACATAATATAATAAATATAGAAATAAATTTAGTAATTGTTATAGCCTATTTACATATACTTATTATTTACATTATTCGTCACTTTCATCTGATCGGGAAGATTCATATTCTGATTGAAGTAATGATTCATTTGATTTAGATTCTTTAACCATAGCATCAATATTCATGAGTTGTCCAGTTGGATCATTTAAAGGACCTGGATCAATATTATTTTTCCTATCAACAACTTGTATATTTTCAAGACTTATCAGACTCCTAATAATTGGCAGATTCTTCTGGTAGCTCAATTTGAAATATAGCTTTTATTTTGCAAACCGCCAACCAATCAAAAGCATCTCACCTTGTGCTAGAGTAAGAAACGTAGTACACTTGGGCAACTTGACTGGTGAGAATGAATGGTTTATATGTGATATATGTTCTTTTTCTGTTCACATCCAGAGTATTACCGGCAAGCAAGAGTACTATTGTCCTAATTACCCAAAAGATTGAAAACTATCTATATACAGACCCAACATGACATTATGACATTCAGTTGCAAAATCAGGATGTAGTCGATTGAAATGCTTCCATGCCTCAGAATCTGAGGGATGACACATGACTCCATCTTCTTACTCATACTCATAATGCCATCTCATGTGTTCAGCTATAGCATTTAAAGCATATAATCTTTGAAGTCTAGGTTTTAGTAAAAGGCATAAATTTTTGTCTGGTTGTAATACGACTCTGTTTGAATCTCGGTTTTTCATAAAAGCTACATATTTTGTCTTCTTCAAAAACACCCCAGTATAGTATGCACATATTTTTGCAGCAGTCAATAGTTTCTACTGGTAGTCCAAACACTTGAATAATTTTTTTGTTTGGTAGAAACTATCAAATATTTCATTATCTTCATGTATCATCTCTTTGCCAAATTGAATCTATTGATCAAAAGACTTTTCAGTCACATGCTGCTGAGACTTCCTATTCAAACAGCATACCATGACAGATAGCTTAGTATATTTTTGACACTTGAGATATACTTCAGTATCCAATGAATTCAACAAATTGTAGAATCGTTGAGCTTTCGAGTTAGGAGCCTCATCAACTGGTTCATGATGGACTTCACTAGTTCCAGCTACACCGATATTTGGCATGCTCCAGTCAAACACATGAGGCCTAACAACATCATATACCATTTGTTGGTATGGGTATTCAAACACAGATTAATATGTACTATATTGTTATGGAACTGATTGGTCGACTATATTTTCTTTACCATGCATATTCCAAATGAAATAATATGGTGTAGACCCCCATTTGACTAAATAGTATTTCACTTCATCTATTTTCTAAAATATCCGATGATGACATTTTATGCAAGGACAACGAATTTTATTGCCTTGTATATAATCTTTTTGACTAGATGCAAAAGCAACAAACTCTTCTACCCCATTGATAAATTTCATATTAAGAGTGCGATTTGGATTAAGTTGTTCGTATATCTAAGCTTTAATTGTATTCATTTTCCCATGTATATAAAAGGATAATGTATTTAAATAAATTAAATCTCCTTATTTCTCCTTCCTAAAGTTTGAGCCTTAACCCATTCAGAAACACAATATATATCTTATTTATTATAATGCAAGACATTATGAAGAATATGCGGCAACATTTTTCCCTAGGTTATCTCAATGCACGATGTCAAATATAATAAATATTCAAAAAAAAAAATAAATTGTGATTATTTATATTATTTGTTATACACGTAGAGAACAAAATGAGAGAAATACTATAAATTTTCTATAAAATTTGCATACTACTATATCTCGCATTAATGTTAAATATATATTGTTATTTTTAAATTGTCTAAATGAGATAATTCAGTTAGTTTCCATTTTACAAAATAATAATAATAATAATAATAATAATAATAATAATAATAATAATAATAATAATAATAATAATAACTCACCAAGCGGGTATAAGTTTATTTTTATATTATATTTCTTCAAAATAAATGCAATATCAATCAATATTTAAATAGCTCACCCTTATATATGCTATTTAGATATTTTAAATTATTATTTATTACATATTATGAAAAGACATGGGCCTAAATATACATTCGTTAGATATTTATAATTATTGTTTATTACATATTATGAAATTTCATACTCCTAAATATTTGCTTTTTAGATATTATTGTTTATTGTTAATTATTAATACATATTATGAAATTTCATACTCCTAAATATTTTCTTTGTAGATATTTTTAATTATTATTTACTACATATTATGAAATTTTATTCTCCTAAATATTTGCTCTTTGGATATTTTAAATTATTATTTATTACATATTATGAAATTTCATACTACTAAATATTTGCTCTTTAGATATTTTTAAGTATTATTTATTACATATTATAAAATTTCATATAGCCTAAATATATGCTCTTTGGATATTTTAAATTATTATTTATTATATATTATTAAATTCCATACTCCTAAATATTTGCTCTTTGGATTTCTTATATAAAATATATTAGAATTTACCATTAACTATTGTTCTACTAATTTATTTCTTATTTACTTCAATATATGTGAACATTACTTTAATACATTTACATATTATGTTAATGAATAATTTTTAAAAATAATCATCTAACTTTTTAGAAATTATTAATTCAATATACATATATCGGCTTATAACCAAATTTGGTTTATATTTAGTAAAAAATTGATTGTTTAATTCATTTTTCACATACTCTAATTTTTTAATCTACTTTTTAAAACTATTATTTTTTTAACTTTATGAATTGGTACTATAAATTCATAATAAAAAAATTATTTTAATTTTCTTTTCAATGTAAGAAAATTAAAAATAATAAATAAATTATTATTTTCTATTATTTTTGTAAGTAAAATTTTTTTTGAATTCGAGATAAGATAATATAGATTTCATTATATCTCTATTAATTATCGAGTTTGAATTATTAAGTTTAAATTATATTGCTCTTAATTTTCACTTAAAATTCTAAAAATATATAAAATCATTCAAATCCCTAATAATGAACTAAAAAACATATATAACAAAAAAAAACATATACATATATATTTAATAACCCAAATAATATAATGAAAATATTAACCCAAAATTCATAAAATTTCATAATTTCAATTTACTAGCATAAATATAATCAATAATTAATTTTAAAATATAAACATAACAATTACTAAAATTAAAAAAAATCATTTTAAACACTAATTTACTATAAATTAATAAAATATCTTCTAAACATTTAATTTTTAATAAAAATTAAGATAAAATTCATAAAATTAAAAACCCTAAATTGTATTTTTTAAAGCTAAACCCTTAAATTTCCAAAAAGTCAAAAGTTTTAATTTAAGTATAAACCTAACAATGACTAAAATAAAAATTAATAAAATAACCAAAAATTTTAAATTTTAAAACATGTCCCAAATTAGCAACTAAGAGAGGGGGGGGGGGGGGGGGTGAATTGGTCGATTAGAGTAGTGATGATAAATTTAAAATTTAAAACAATAAAAAAAATCAAGATAAAGATGGAGTAGAGTAAAGAAAAATGAACACAAGGAGTTTATAGTTGTTCAGATTACCTCAACAACTTGTTAAAATGTTACTAATCTTGAGTTTTTTCAAGTTAAACTCTAACTTGGTATTTTAATAAGCTTACACCCAACTTTTACAAGGTTTGAGTTTAATCTTTACAACCCTTACAAGAGTTTTTCTAAGGCTCGCTCTAAAACTTAAGTGTTTCTAAGCTAACACTCAACTTACAATGGTTTTTTTGATCCTCACTCCAACACTCAATCAATACAAATGTTAATTTTAGACACAAGAGATTGAACGTATTGTTCCTTGGCTATATTAATCACAATTACCCTTAAATAAGAGGTTTCTTATGGTATTTATAGCCATTAGGACTTGAACTAGCTGTTTGAAGTGGTTCCCACATGTTTAGCACTTGTCTTCCACTTAATTGGTTGTTGAGATGTATTGTGTGATCGTAATACACATTGTACGGTCGCACAATTCAAATATTTCTCTAGCGGCTAACTTTAACAATAAGATTTGGTTGTCTGACAGGATCATATCAACCCATCCTGCCATGTCTTGCAGTCGCATGGGTAATTTGTGCGGTCACACAATCTTTATTACTATTTAATTTGAATTTCTTCTTTCACGTGTCCAATTATCATTGATCCAATATGTTTGATGCTAAAATTCAAACTTGTTGGTAGGGTGCAATCGCACAACAAGGTGGGGCAGTCGCACAAAGTTTTATCCATTAAGGACGCATCGCACAAGTTAACCACTATCGCTTCTATAAGTTTTGAGTTTTTAGGTCATTGCTTTGTGCGGTCGCACAACATGGAGGAGCGGTCACACAAATGGCTCGCATTCCAACTTCACTGCACAGGACTGCTATCTTCTTTGTTTCCTTAGTGGCTTTGCTTCAATCCTTTGTGCAGTCGCTCGGTTGGTTGGATGGTCACACAAATAATAGGGTTTAGTGTCAACAAAAATAAACTTATTTATACTTGTTAGCATATATCAATTTGATTGTTAATGATCAAAATAAAATTCAATTGTCTAACAATATCCCCATTTTTGACTTTGTTAATCAAATTGAATTTAACATTTAAAACAATTCAATGTATGCTTCAATTTAATTTAAGTGCATGTTTTTGATGCCAATGCCAAATTTTTGTTTAATTGTGATCTTTATTATTAGCTCTCATTAGTTGCTCCCCTTTTATTCATTTTTTCTTTTAATTGTTCAAATGTATAAATCCCTTTTTTTAAATTATGTAAATTCATATAACTTCTCCCCCTTTGACAAAGGTAAAAAGAAAATGAAAACAACATATGTTGCAAGAAGAGAAATGCAAAAAAAACATCATTTCATTAAATTAAAATTGCAATACAAAATAAAAATAAATGCAAAATAAAGGAAAATATAAGATGGTAACAAAATAAAAAAATACTAATAAATATTATTCAAAGACTTTCTCTTTTCTCTTTATTGATGGAGGAGGAGGTGGAGTGATTTCTTCTTTATTAATGGAAGGAGAAGGATAATATCCATGTAAGGATTGGGAGAATTCTTCATAGGGGCTCTCAATGTGCTCACTCACATCCCATTCACTTAACTCGTATTGGGGAAGATCAAATTTTCCTTGCATATCATAAATGTCATGGTGACCATGAGATAGAAGGTCAATCTTCTTGTTGAGTTTAGAGATCCTCCTAGTTACATCTTTCTTAAACTGAGTGAATTACTTTTGGAGGGAGGTGATGGCTTTAAGAAGAAGCTTTAAAGTTTTAAAAGGTTCACCTTTTTCATTGGAGGGTTTGGTTGGTTTGCGAGGATGCTCAACTTCAACATGTGTAGGTTCTCCTCCTTCTTCTTGGGTGATATGGTACCTAGGCCTCTTCCTCTCTCTTTGAATGACACCTTTGCTTTTAAAAGTGTATTCATAGTGGTCATCAACCTTTTGAATGTATCTTGCATGCTTAAGGTAGTCTAGGTCGATTGAATTAGTGGCTGGATCAAGGGAATCACTTAGGGTTACAAGATTTTCAGGAGTTAATAAGCCTTGTCTAGCAATTTGTGTGACTTGGGAGGAGTGAAAGAAGGTACCAACCCTATATTTCCCATGGTGAAGGAAAGTGCCAATGAGGAATTGCGTAGTTTGGATAGGCTCATTATGTTATAAGGCATATAAAAAGAACAAGTCACAATGAATGACTTTCTCATTTCCATCACTCCTATGATGGACAGTGTATGTGATAATCCTATGAAGGAGCCAAAAGGGGAGGGTTCTAAAGTGGATAGCTTTGGAGGATCTATTGTTATATTCAGTTTCTATTGATAGCTCACTTCAAAAGGATGAGAAATTCTTCAAAGGAAAGTCTTTATTAGTGTAGGAGAATGCTCCATAAGTTCGGAAACCCCAAACTTCAGCAAATTTCTCTAAAGAGAGGACAAAGTCTTGGTTAAAAAGCCTAAAGTACACGACATAGAATCCTATTGGAGCATTATGGTTCTTCTCTACCCTAAAGGACATCAAGAACTCTCTTGAGAGGCTAGGATCATTAATGAATGCAAAGTGTCTCCACCCTATCCTATCAAGGTACCCACAAAGCTCACTTTGGATGTTAGGGTAATAAGCATGCCTTCGGTAAGCATTGTTGTGGGCTCAATCGTTTTCTTCTTAAGCATATAGTATTTGGTCTTTTCATCCTTAGCTTTATATTTTGGTTTATGTAACACTCTTATACCCTATATACGTACAATACATATACCTCATATACATAAAGTACATATACAGAATATAAGAGTGCCACCATATTTACATGTGGAAATCTCATATATTCAATTAATAAAATAATTATAATTTTTAATAGACTAAATTAGTAAATAGATACATCTATATTTAGTTTTTCAGAAAAATCTTTATAAGAAAAGCTCTGAAAAAAAAAATTCGCCAGAGTTTTATCTGTAATATCAATAAATCCAAAACCAAAATCACACAACCTATCATTGAAAAGCACTCCCAAATTCTTTATCAACACAATACTCAATAATTTCTCCAAAAATATATTCCCTCATTTCTGAGTAACTCACAAATAAATGAACCAAACTATAATTACATAATCATGTTTATAAACCCTTTTTATATACAAATACACTAAATATAGTTGACAAATTCTTGTATATATATATGTATATCTCTATATAATATGCAATCCAGCTCTAAGGTCATGTCTCGTGGGATAACTCAAACTTCAAATTATTCTGAATCTTAGACCTACTCAGGTCCTGCAGGGCTCTCAGAATCAACCTGTTATCTACGCGATAAATAAATTGTGCTAAACAAATTGCTCAGTAGTACATAATTTAGTGTAAACAAACAAAAAATTATGTTATATATGTGATATCATAACATACATTATGTCTCAATGCCAAGTAATGTATACATACAATTTATTAACATATCAATCATCCATACACATGCAATGGGCTCATATAACCCTAAATACAGTTCTAATTTTAGAACGAATGTCTTGGGCTATCTCATTCATTCGTGACACTAGTGTATTTTGCCCGAAGGCATCATGCTATCAGTGACACCGGTGTGTCTTGTTTTATTAGTTTTTATTCTCAAATTGTTATTTATTTATTATGATAATTATTATTTTCTTCATGCATTTTGGCAGTTTTAATCTGTTTATTTAGTGATTTCAGCATTTTGGTAGTTTTAATTTATCCTAGTGTTTAGATCATTTTTGTACTAGTTTTTAGTATGATATTTATGTGTTTTTATTTAATGTTTCATTTGATTTTTGTTTAAAGTTTGTTTCAAGTGTCTGTTTTAGGTTAAAGTGCAAAAACTCCCTTGGAAGATCAAAACAAAGAAATAAGAGCATGAATCAAGCAAGACATGGCCAAGCCAAATCAAGCTTGGCCGTGTCACCTCAAAGGAAATTTTGGCAGAAGCTGACACGGGTAGGAGATATGGCCAAGCCACTGGCCATGTCTCACCTGAAGAAACCAAAGAAAGAAAAGAAAAGAAGGAAAGAAATGGCAAAAGGTGACACACCCACATGACACAGCCAAGCCACTGGCCGTGTCACATGACACGGCCAGGAGCTTGGCCGTGTCCCATCTCATGCCAAGGAACAAAAGAGAAGCAGAAAAGGACACACTCAAGTGACACGGCTAAGCCACTGGCCGTGTCACATGACATGGCCAAGCTTGTGGCCGTGTCACACCCAGTGCTCAAATTTACAGCGTTCACAAAATTTTTAGCGAAGGGAATTGTATAAATAGATAAGATTAGGTCAAAGGAGGGGAGGGGAGCCGAACTACACATTCTTGGAGCCGTTCTTTACTTTTCTCTGAGAGTTTTTCTCTGAAACAATAAAACCATAGAAGATTGATTTCACTTTCATTCAAACACTCTAGATCAAATTAGTCTTAGCCATTGCATTATTCTTTTAACAAAATCTGAGCAAGAAATTCTTTAGAAGCCAAAGGAAGATTGTAATTGGATTTTGTTCTTTAACTCTATCTCTTAAGTTTCATTGAAATTGTATTTATGAATTCTCTAATGTCTAAATTAATTTCTTTGAATTTTAATGAGATGAATTTGTTTCATAGCATTACTATGAGCTAATTTTGATCTAGTTTAGGATTTGTATGGATCTACTATGATTGTATGAACTGGTAATTTCTCTTAATTGGTTTATTTCTTTTTTCCTTAATTGAATGGATTAATGTTAATATATAATTGATTGGCCACCAATTATGTATTTTAGGTATTTAGATGAAGGATTGAGAAATGAAATCTAATACTGGAATAATTTAATTAGGGAATTAGGCGAATTAGAAATATAAACCTAAGGAAAAGATCATTTTGATTGTAGTAAGATTAATTGAAAAAGAATTGAATGCGAGAGCTTATTTCCTTAATTTGATTAATTAAGTTGCTTGAAATATGATCTTTGAAATTAAATCAATTGAGAGGAATAGTCGTTCATACATATAAATTAGTAGAGAAGTGCAAACCCTAGACTTTTCTATTAAGTGAATCAATATATTTATTTAGTTTTCTTTCATTATTATAAAATTCAATTCCTTTCTGTTTTCGTTAGTTATTCAGCAATTTAATTTTATAAATCAAAAACTATTAATTGATAATTTGTTTATTACGATTTGATAAATAATTAGCTTATCTAGCTTCCTTGTGAGACGACCTTGAGGTGTTCACCGAAATACTACAGCAGCCTCGTATACTTGCAAGTGTAGCTTTAGTAGTGTTTATTAGAGCGCAACAAGTTTTTGGCATAATTGTTTATCAGTCATATATATATTTTAAATTATTTTTCATTGTTTATACTTTATTTGATTTTGAGTCGGATACTACACAATTTGCCAATATGGGAGACGAGAGGCAAAGAACTATGAGGGATTTTGCCAGACCTGTCAATGGGACTTCCACCTCATGTATAAGATTGATAGATGCAGCAAGAAATTACGAGTTGAAGAATATCCATTACAACATGTTGCCATCATTCTATGGAGTTCCGAATGAGGATCCTTTGAATTTTATCCGGGATTTCTACTCCACTCTCAACACATTTCCATTGGGAGGACTAACAGAAGATCAGTTGAGGATGAGGAATTTTTTGTACACATTAAAGGATAGGGCAAAAAGCTGGCTTATGATGTTGCCTAAAAATTCTTTGACAACTTAGGAGCAAGTATATAACAAGTTTATGGGCAAATTTTACTCACATTAGAAGACAGCTGAATTAAGAGGAAAAATAGCCAAATTTGCTCAATTGGATGGAGAGCCATTTCATGAGGCTTGGGAGAGGTTTAAGATGTTGTTAATCCAGTGTCCACACCATCACTACCCACTTCAACTGCTGAATTAGTTTTTCTACGATGGACTAACCCAGCAATTTCAGAATATTGTTGATAATGCAGCTGGAGGAGCTATGGGAGAAAAGACAGCAGAAGAGACTTATGAAATCTTTGAAATGTTGGGAGCTAATTCCCAACAAAAAAGTGTAAGAGGAAGAGGTAAAGGGGTAAATCAAGTGGAAGCCAACATTGAGATGGTCAATTAGATAGCTGAATTGACAAGGCAAGTGCAGATGCTGAACATGAAGAACAATGCTTTTTCATCCACTCAAGAAGTGTGTGGAATTTGTGGAACTTTTGGGCTGCCCCTCTGCGTACGAGTCTTATGGAAATGAGGCTGAGCAAGTTAATGCTATGGAGGGATATCAATCAAGGGCCCGAAATGAACCTTACTCAAACACTTATAATCCTGGTTGGCAGAATCATCCAAACTTTTCGTGGGCAGCAAACAATTCCCAACAACCTTTCCATTTGCTCCAAAGACAAAATCAACCGCCAGGGCAATCTTCAAATTAAGGGTAGCCTAAGAGAGGCAGTTTGGAGGATAGTTTACATGCTTTTATCCAAGTTAGTACCAAGAATCAAGAGATGAATAACAAAAGGTTGGATTCATTGGAAGCGTCTTTCAAGAAAGTGGAGACCCAAGTGGGACAACTTGCACAACAGATGCAGATTCAACAAAAGGAAAATTTCCAAGTCAACTTGACCAAGCACAAGCAGTGACTGTTCTTAGAAGTGGCAAGGTAATAAATAATGGTGTTAAAAATAATTCTATGAATTCAGGTGATCAAGAAAACAAAAAGGAAGGAGAACCAGAGGACAAGGGTGATGGAGAAAAATTAATGGAGCAATCTCCTTCAGTAGATTTACACAAGGCAAATAATTCTTATCGGCCACCTATACCATTCCCCAGCAGATTAAAGAATGATAAACAAGATAAGCAATTTTCAGATATCTTTAATATGCTGTAACGCCCCCACATTCAATGCACACACACTACAACCACAACAATGTAGCATAAGTGCACCAAATATAGGGATGCTACGGTTTTCTTAACCTATAAAACACTTTAAATTTGATACAATACCCTTATCATTATACATTATAGAAAAGTAGATCATTTACTTATAAAACAAAACGTATTAATTATATATATATATACATTTAAATATTACACAGCGGAAGTTATAAAATATGTACATATTTACATATTAAACATTTCTTTACAAAATATAAAGAAGTATACATGATTGGCAAGTTTGCTCTGATCTTTAAGCTCCCAAAATGGATTCTTCAAGGTCTACTCTCACTTGGTCTTGATGAACTCTCGGGTTCAACTCTATCAACTCTATTACCTGCGCGATTAAACACTATCGCGCTAAGCCAACGGCTTAGTAAGATAATCATGCAAATGATATGACTTAGTGCAATGCAATGTCATTTCTCAATCCATATTATACATGTAACATCATACATGTAACATCACATCCTTCACATCATTCAATCATCACCTTAGTCCAATTATGTTAACAATATAATAGATCACTTAACACATTTGCAAACAAATGTGTTAAGCCTCAAATTATGTAATTAAATACAATCACATGTATTGGTACTTACCTCAAGAACTAGTCCCATCAATCTATACATTTCTTTTCTTTCCAAGAATTCTCCACATTTAGGTTAATGCAACCCAATCTCTTCAAAACCTTTGAGGGACACGGGCAGCACCACTTGAGGGACACGGTTAGGGCAATTCAACCTCTTCACAATCTAATCCAAAAGGAATATTAGCAAAATGACCATATGAATAGTATATTCTGGTTTAAGACTCCATTTTATCCTTATTTTGAAAAATTGTATAAAATAATCTACTTGACTAAAAATTCTAAAATTTTTACAGAATTTAGTTTTGTATCTTAAAATCATTCCTTTAAAATTTCAGATCAAACTGAACACAAAATCTTGGTCAAATAGTTCACCTAACCAGACTGCCCCAATTGCCCTGCATCCTGGCAGCAGTTCTGAACTTTGTGAATTCCATAAATCAAATTCAATCAACGTGGTTCCAAATTATTTTTATCAAATACTAGACTCACTAAGCAACAACATATCCAAAATTCAATTGGATATGATTTTTCTACATTTTATTAAAAATCCCGAAATATAGCTGTCTCAGTTAAGGTACCTGCTGGAACAGGTCTAATAAAAATAATCTTTCTAAACTCATAACCATTCCAAAATCGAATCAACATATTTTTCAGTCATTCTAGACTCATAGAGGCACAACATATCAAAAATTCACTTCAAGAACATTTTTCTATAATTAATTAAAAATCATACAAGTCACAGCCTTTACTAATTGTAAAACAGAAAAAAATTCACTAAACACAACTCTTACTCTTCCATCACCAACACCAACCTAGCTTCTTATCTTTAATTCCATTTCAACACTTTTACACACACCATACACAAACACACTCCATCAAACTCAAACAAAATTCCAAATAGAACAAGAGAAATCAAGAGAAAACTTACCTTAAATGAAGAAATTCCACAAATCTCTAACTAAAACCCTTGATTCCTTTTTCAATTTGATTATAGAACTTCAAACACCTCCCTAGCTCTTTCTCTTCTTCAATGGCCGGCCTCTTCAAGAAAGAAAGAAGAAAATACCAACAAGTCAACCACTTTTCTTCTTTTAATCTCCACCATGCAACTTAACCAAAGAAAATTACCTCCATGCCCTTCATCCATTTAATTAATCTTTTGTCTCATATATACCCATATATATAATTTCACATGCCACAAATAAATATCATCTTGTATTGACCAACCCTTTTGACCAATGTATATGTTAGTTATACAACCATATAAACAACATATACACTTCTCTCTACACCCTCTTTTCTTCTCAAAACACAAATACCTATACATTCTTTTCCCAACTTCTTTTCTCTTGTAATTTAACACATATATTCAATCCAATATATAACAATAACATAATCAAAACTTTTAAGGTATACATGAGGATATTACATACATCCTTTGGGAAGATCCAACCTCCTCTGGCCTACTCTCCCTGGATGTAGCACCTCCTCTAGAACTGTACCCCGGTCTACCTCCTTGGCTGACACCTCTGCCTCCTCGGCCTCCCCTCGCACTAGGTCGAGAAGCTGCTGTATCAACTGACATCTGCTCTTGCCTCCCAGGGCAATCTCTCACAAAGTGATCAGGTGACCCACACCTGAAACAAACTCCTGCTACAACAGTCTTCCAGCAAGGACCACCATGTGGCCTACCACAATGGATACAGACGGGTAAGGTGGATCTCTGAACCATAGGGGTCGGAGCACTTGCCACTGAAGCTGCAGGTCTAAATCTCTGCCTCTGTAACTGCACTGACCTACCGGCTGACCTCTGACTCCTACTAACTCTAGGAACAAAGCTTCCTTTACCTCTCTTCGCAGAAGAAGACCCTGCCTCGAACTGGGGCCTTCTAACCCTGATCTCTTCCTCTGAAGCAGCTGCAATACCCTGAGCTCGCTCCACACTTCGAGCTGCTGCCACTAGCTCGGAGAAATCTTGATATCTGGATCCAGCCACTAAGCACATGATCGAGGGCCTCAATCCCTCCTCAAATCGCCGACATCTATCAATCTCATCAGCAATGATACCCCCAGCATACTGACTCAGTCGAATAAACTCAACTTCATACTCAGTAACAATCTTGCTGTCTTGCTTCAAGCTTAAGAACTCCATCTTCTTCATATCCTTATACTCCCTAGGAGTATACTTCAACTCAAATTCCCTCAAAAAATCAGTGTAAGACAGTGTTGGAGGATCATCCATAGAATGAAGCACCGTCTTCCACCAATCGTAGGCATCCTTCTGTAGCAAAGATCTTGCATAGTCAAATTTTTCCTCAGGGGTGGCTTGTAACTGAACAAATACCCTCTGAACTCTATCAAGCCACTGTTCTGCTACAGCCGGATCAACTGTACCAAAGAAATCCTCTGCTCCATATTTTCTTAGCTTATCATAGTGCCTCACTGGTACTGAAGGTTGAGGGGGTGGTGGCTGTGGTTGCACAGGTGCTTGTCTCATGACTTCCATCATATGTCTAAACCAGGCTGGCGGAACCTCCTCTCCAGCTGGTCTACCCGACACCGAAGCAGGTGCCTCCTCAACACTATCAATCCTAGCTCCCTCAGCAGGAGCAATACTCTCGGCACTACCCTCAATCGACTGACGTGAGTGAGAATCCATCACAACCTAAGTCTGCAAACACAACATACTACATCTTATTAAAGATCAGAGGTTGCCAATCCCAAACATGTATATTATTCAAAAACCACTTTTAAAATCAAAATAATCTTTTTCTTACATTTTACCTAGGTTGAGAATCTCAAACCTAGGCTCTGATACCAAAACAATTGTAACGCCCCCACATTCAATGCACACACACTACAACCACAACAATGTAGCATAAGTGCACCAAATATAGGGATGCTACGGTTTTCTTAACCTATAAAACACTTTAAATTTGATACAATACCCTTATCATTATACATTATAGAAAAGTAGATCATTTACTTATAAAACAAAATGTATTAGTTATATATATATACATTTAAATATTACACAGCGGAAGTTATAAAATATGTACATATTTACATATTAAACATTTCTTTACAAAATATAAAGAAGTATACATGATTGGCAAGTTTGCTCTGATCTTTAAGCTCCCAAAATGGATTCTTCAAGGTCTACTCTCACTTGGTCTTGATGAACTCTCGGGTTCAACTCTATCAACTCTATTACCTGCGCGATTAAACACTATCGCGCTAAGCCAACGGCTTAGTAAGATAATCATGCAAATGATATGACTTAGTGCAATGCAATGTCATTTCTCAATCCATATTATACATGTAACATCATATATGCAAAACTAACAACATACTTTCGCATTACATATCACATTTCAATATCTTTTCATATACCTCATTAGTATTCATTTAACCATTCATAATCAACACTAAACAAAGACAAGCATGGGCCCAAGACACACTAATATGCCATTCAATTTTCAGAGTTAAAGCTTTGGTTTTGTTATCACATTTATCAATATCATATTACCAACTAGGCTTCAAGGATTAAGTTCAACCAAGCTTCAAGGGGAGCAAAGCATGCTAAGCTTCTACCCAACTTGGCTTCAAGAACTAATCCAACCTAGCTTCAAGGGTGGTAACATCTCAATTAGGCTTCAAGGATTCAATCCAACCTAACTTCAAGAGATTGTTACACTTATTAGGCATGCCACCAACAACCAACTCTGAAAATGGAATAACACATTAGCCACACAATTCATTTATTATTCAATTATCATTTTCATTCTCAATTCTCAACAACATTGAGGCAAACATGCCTTATTTCTTTCAATTGCATCATCATAGCCAAACACAATGGCATTGTCTCATATCATGTCTTATTTGAATTATCATTGCATCTTTGATATACATTTCAATGTATATTACTTATGAAACACATTACCATTCACAATGCATAACATAACATTGTTCAATCTCAACAATGCAATTAGGGCAAAGAACAATTGATATGATTCATAGCTTTAAAACCTTACACATGCATTTGATTATATCATTCATTGATTCAAGTGTGTTTAAAGTGTTTAGGGTTAGGTTTAAGGACCAACCTACCTTTGGAGAACCAAAGCAATGCAATAAGATAAAAAAAAATGAAAACCCTAACTATCACACTTGAGGGACACGGACAGCCCACTTGAGGGACACGGCCAAGCTTGTGGCCGTGTCACTCAACCCACTTGGACAGTAAGCAACACGGGCAAGGGACACGGCCAAGCTTGTGGCCGTGTCTCTTAAACCAAAACTCACAGTAGCTAACACAGCTTGGGAACACGGCCGTGTCACCCAAAAACTAATCCAACACGCCCAAAATCCCTTGGCTTGGCCGTGTCTCACATTGCTTTTGGCCGTGTCTCCCAAAACACAAACCCTAATATGCACAACTCTCCTCCAATTGCACTCAAACTCATCAAACACCATATAACATGTTTCAAATGAATGGAATCAATGTTCTAAACACAAATTCTACATGTTTAACACAATATTCCTTATTAAAACACATCAACCAAATCATTTAAACACATACCAAACACACCAATTCATCACATCAACAAATCACAATTCAATATAGACATAACCTCAAAATTACCAAAGGAATTCAAGAGATTTCTTACCTAAGATGAAGAAATTCCACAATTCCCTTGTCAAATCCTTTGATTGCTTCTTCAATCTGCTTCTAGCACCATGAATACCTCTCTTGCTCTCTCTTCTCTTCAATGGCCGGCCTCTTCAAGAAAGAAAGAAGAAAACGCACAAGTCAAACACCTTTTCTTCCTTTAATCTCCACCATGCATTCCACTTCAAGCAATTACTCATATACCCCTCATCACTTAACTTAGCTTTTGTCTCTTATAAACCCAATTAAGTAATTTCACATGCCATATAAAAATCTCCTCTTGCATTGACTCTCTCCCTTTGACCATTTTATATGTTATATATATCACCATATACACAACATATAAACTTGTCTCTAAACCCTATTTCTTCCCAAAACATATACATATACTTTCCTTTTCTCAATTTAAACCAACAACAACAACAACAATAACAACAATAACAATAACATAATCAAAACTTCTAGACCACAAATGAGGATATTACATATGCTGTCTAAGGTAAGTATTAACTTACCTTTACTTGAAGCAATAAAGAATATGCCGGCTTATTCCAAATTCTTCAAAGAATTGAACACCAAGAAAAAGAGGTATGAGTCAAATGAAAAGGTGATAGTATTAGAGGTAGCTAGTGCTGTTTTGCAACATAAACTACCTCCAAAGCTAAAGGATCCTGGCAGTTTCATAATTAAAATTACTATGGGTAATGGAAAGGGGACTGATGGCATGTGTGATTTAGGAGCCAGTGTTAATTTGATGCCTTACTCTGTGTATCTTGAATTAGAACTTGGGGAACTTAAACCTACTAAAATTGTCTTGCAATTAGCTAACAGATCTCTTAGATTCCCAAAAGGAGTTATAGAAAATGTGTTAGTCAAGGTTGGTGGGTTGATAGTGCCCGTGGATTTTATAATTCTGGACATGGAAGGAGATAACCCTACACCATCCGCACACACTATTCTACTGGGTAGGCCTTTTATGGCTACGACCAACACCTTGATTGATGTTAAAAATGGTAAATTGTCAATGACTGTCTTGGGACAAACGATTGAATTTTCTATTTTTAACACTTCTCCTATTCCTACAACTGCATTATATGAGGATTTCTCTTTAATTGATTGTATTGACACAGTTGTTTCAGATATTTTCTTGCAAACAGGTTCTTTGGATAAATTGGAGATGGCACTGACCTTAGATCGTGACCCGGATATTTTTGACTCGGAAGTAGTCAGTTGCATTGATATATTAGAAAGGGCTGAAATAGAGGAATTTAAAGAGGAACCATCATTCAAGCTTCCCTCAATCCAAAAAGAAGAGAATAATCCTTCACTTAAGTTAGAGCTAAAAGAGTTGCCTAAAAACCTAAAATTTGTGTTTTTAGGAGATCATGACACCTTACCTGTGATAATTTCTAGTGAACTTAGTGAAAGGGAAGAGATGAGGTTGGTGAGTGAATTAAGAAGATTGAAAAGAGCTACAGGATGGGGGTTGAGTGACATTAAAGGTATTAGTCCTTCAATGTGCATGCATAAAATTATCTTAGAAGAAGGATCCAAAACAGTAAGAGAGACCCAAAGGTGCCTTAACCCAAACATGAGTGAAGTGGTTAAGAAGGAAGTGCTTAAATTGCTTGATGAAGGAGTGATATACCCAATAGCTAATAGTGAGTGGGTTAGCCCAGTACATGTAGTGCCTAAGAAATCAGAAATCACTGTGGTAAAAAATGAAAAGGATGAATTGATTCCTACTAAGACTACCACTGGGTGGAGAATGTGTATAGACTATAGGAAGTTAAATAATGCCACAAAGAAAGATCATTTTCCTCTTCCTTTTATTGATCAAATGCTGGATAAACTTTCTGGACACTCACACTATTGCTTTTTGGATAGACTTTCAGGTTACTATTAGGTGCCGATAGCACCAGAGGATCAATCCAAGACCACTTTTACTTGCCCTTTTGGGACTTATGCATTTTGGCGTATGCCCTTTGGCTTGTGCAATGCGCCTGCAACTTTTCAGAGATGCATGATGTCTTCTTTCACGGACATGATAGATGACTTTATTGAGGTATTTATGGATGATTTTTCTGTTTTTGGTGACTCTTTTGATAATTGCCTCAGAAAACTTGTTCTTGTGCTTGAAAGATGCATTGAATGTAATCTCACTTTGAGTTGGGAAAAAAGTCATTTCATGGTCACTTATGGCATTGTGTTAGGCCATATTGTGTCAAGTAAAGGGATTGAGGTTGATAAAGCTAAGGTAGAGTTGATTGCTAAGTTACCCCCACCTACCTCTATTAAGGGAATAAGAAGCTTTCTAGGGCATGCAGGTTTTTACCGGAGGTTTATTAAAGATTTTTCTAAAGTAAGCTAACCATTGTGTCATTTGCTTGGAAAAGATGTTCCATTTGTATTTACTGCACAATGCATGCAAGCTTTTAATTCCCTTAAGGAAAAATTGACCAGCGTACTGGTAATTGTAGCTCCTGTTTGGTCCTTACCTTTTGAAATTATGTGTGATGCATCCAACCATGCAGTAGGAGCTGTCCTTGGGCAAAGGGTTGAGAAATTTTTGAGAGAGATTTATTATGCTAGCTTGACCCTAAGTAGCACACAAGTTAATTACACAACAACTGAAAAAGAAATGCTAGATGTTGTTTTTGCCTTAGATAAGTTTAGAGCATATTTGATTGGGTCTAAAATTATTGTGCATTCAGATCACGCTGCTTTAAAATATCTTTTGGCCAAACAACATGTTAAACCTCGTTTAATTAGATGGGTGCTATTATTGTAAGAATTTGATTTTCAAATCAAGGATAGTAAGGGAAGTGAAAATGTTATAGCTGATCATTTATCTAGGTTACCTTCCTTTGATGAAAATCTTGCATCTGATAGCGTTCATAGAAATTTAGAAGCATTTTTTGATGAACAATTGTTTGGGGTAATGAATTCACCATGGTTTGCAGATATTGCTAACTATCTTGCTTGTGGTATTTTACGTTCTGACATGTCATTTTAGGAAAAGAAAAGGTTTTTGCACATGAGTAAATTCTATTTCTGGGATGAACCTTACCTATTCCGGATATGAAAAGATGAGATAGTTTGCAGTTGTGTATCTGAGGAAGAACAACTGAGTGTTCTTCAATTTTGTCATGACCTTCACGGCGGTGGTCATTTTGGAGCGAGAAAGACTGCCGAAAAAGTGCTTCAAAGTGGATTTTATTGGCCTACCCTATTCAAAGATGCTCAAGAATATTGTAAGCATTGTGACCGCTGTCAAAGAGCAGGTAATATTGGTAGGAGGAATGAAATGCCCCTTCAATCTTATATTGTAGTTGAACTGTTTGATGTTTGGGGAATAGACTTCATGGGTCTTTTTCCCAAATCCTTTGGTTATGAATACATATTGGTTGCTGTTGATTATGTTTCAAAATGGGTGGAGGCAATCCCCACCCGAACTAATGATGCTAATGTGGTTGTTAAATTTGTGAAAGAATACATTCTTAGCAGATTGGGCATGCCAAGAGTGATAGTCAGTGATGGGGGAAGTCATTTCTGCAACAAAGTTTTTGAGAAGTTGATGCACAAGTCGGGTGTGAAACACAAAGTGGCGACACCATACCATCCACAGACTTCAGGACAAGTTAAGACATCCAACAAGCAAATCAAAGGAATTTTAGAAAAAACAGTCAACTCATCAAGGAAGGATTGGACAAGTAGATTGAATGACGCATTGTGGGCATATCGAACTGTAATATCCCAATATATGACCTAGAAGTTTTAATACAATTGTTGTGTGAATTGAATTAAAGGTATATATGTTTTTACAAAGGAAATGATTGTGTTAATAAAGTGTATATGTTGTATATATGTTAATATATTAAACATATAAGTTGGTCAAAAGATAGTCAAGAGAAGATAAAGGTGTGGTGGAGGATTTTTGGAAATTATTATTATTATTATTATTATTATTATATATATGTGTATATGTGGTTAACGTGAGAAGAGAAAAGGATATTTTCTTTCTTCTTCTTCTCCTTTTGGTTCTTGCACGAGAGAGAGAGAGAAGGATGATAGAGAGGTGATGATCTGCATTAAAACCTTAGGGTTTTAAGAGAATTGAAGATAGAGATTAAAGATTTGTCAAGATATTCAAGTAAGTACTTTCTTGTTTTCTTTTGTTGTTGTTGAAGTTTTGTTTGAAGTGAATTTTGATTTGTTGAGATTTTGATTTGGTGTGGTTAAGATGTGTTTATAAGTGGTGAAAGTGATTATAAGTTAAATTGGTGTTGGTTTTGGTTTGGAAATGGTAAGTTGAGTGGATATTGAAATTGAAAGAATAAGAATGATGTTGGTTTAGGGTTTTGAAATGGTATGTGTTTAAATGTGTTGTTAATGATTTGTTAATAAGAATATTGTGATGAATAGGTAAAATAAGTGTTAATAATATTGATTATGTCTATTTGAATGAGGTGGTGTTGTGTTTAATGTGTTTAAATGCAATTGGAAGAGTTTTGGCCATTTTAGGGTTTTTGTTCATGTGAGACACGGCCAAATCAAAGAAGAGACACGGCCAAGACTTAATATTTTTGGGTGACACGGCCAAGTTGAGGGATGTTTGGCCGTGTTGGATGAGTTTAGGGAGAGACACGGCCACTGGCTTGGCCGTGTCCCTTGACCGTGTTTGCCACTGCATGATTTTGGTTGAGAGACACGGCCGTGTCCCTTGCCCATGTCTGCCTCGGCTTGAATTGGTATTGAGAGACATGGCCCAAGCTTGGCCGTGTCCCTTGGGTGTGTTGGCTACTGTGATTGTACTTTGCTCTTCTTGTTTTGTGGAGAGTGAACATACATTTAATGATGCATATGATTATGTATGAACAATGTTATGTTATGCATTATGTATCTTGAGAATGGTTGTATGTTATATGAACAATGTGACTAATATTATGACTTGTATAGTGTGGAAGAGATGGGGATCATCCAAAAAGAGATACATGTGCAACGAAATTGATTATGTATGCTTGAATGATATGATTAAAGCATGCCTATATGGTATGATTGATTAATGACATGTTTGTTTAATAATGTAATTGATGTTGCATATATCAATAATGAAACATGAAATGTGATTTGAGATATAATGTGATATGAACCCATTGTTCTTGGCAATGATAACTCAAATGTGATATGAAGCCATTGTGATTGGCTATGTTAATTCAATTGAGATATGTAAGGCATGCTTGCCTAAATGATGATGAGAATTGAAAATGATATTGATGATAAAATAAACAATGAATTGTGTATCTAATGTGTTATTCATTTTCAGAGTTTTGTTGTTGGTGGCATGCCTAATGGTAACAATCTCTTGAAGTTAGGTTGGGCTTGATCCTTGAAGCCAAGTTGGGTTGAAGTTTAACATGTTTTACTCCCCTTGAAGCTTGGTTGGGTCTAGTCCTTGAAGCCTAATTGAGATGTTACAACCCTTGAAGCTAGGTTGGATTAGTTCTTGAAGCCAAGTTGGGTTGATACTTAGCATGCTTTGTTCCCCTTGAAGCTTGGTTGAACTTAATCCTTGAAGCCTAGTTGGGATATTTATGAATGTGATAATTAAACCAAAGCATTAACTCTGAAAGTCGAATAGCATATTAGTGACTTTTGGGCCCGAGTCTGTCATTTGTTGTAAATATGATATATATATATACAAATGTTGGAATACATGAGTAATGAGATATATAAATTGTGGATATTAGTGATGGATAATTGTTGGTGATAATAATTGCCTTTGTGAGAAATGTGATGTGTGATTAATGAATTGTGAACAAACTAATGTTATGAAGTATGATATGTGATGTGTGTATTGATTGTGGGTATTAATGATGAATTGTGTTTGGTGATAAGAATTGTCTTTCTTAGAAAATGTGACTTTTGATTAGTATGATATATAATGTATGTATATTGATATATTGATTGTGAGTATTATTAATAGATTATGGTTGGTGGTAATGTTTTATATAACGTATGTTTATATTTTATATTGTACTACTAAGCTCTCGGGCTTAGCGCGGTTGTGTAATCGTGTAGGTGGACATGCGGTTGATCTGGAAGTCCAGCTGTTATGCCACGAGAAGAGTAAGAGTTTGTCGAGACCAACTATAGGGTAATGCATACATGTATAATTTTTAATTATGATGTATTTCTGATGATGGAGTATTTATATGTATAAATGAAGATGTGATAAAGATAATGATTTTGTAAATATTATTTAAATTAACGTATTATGGTTTTGAACTCTGTTACAGGTTTTTAAAAGATAACGAAAAGTGACATCCTTATACTTTGTATACTTACTGTATGTATACTAGGTATATGTATAGTACTTATATAGGGTATCAGGGTGTTACACGAACTGCTTTCAAGACTCCCTTGGGTATGAATCCATACCGATTAGTTTTCGGTAAGGCTTATCGGTAAGGCTTGTCATTGACCAGTGGAGTTAGAGCACGAGGCGTATTGGGCAATTAAGACTCTGAATTTAGATTTGGACAAGGCAAAGAGAGAATATTTTTTGCAAATTTCGGAGTTAGATGAACTAAGAAACGAGGCATATGAGAGTTCGAGGATTTATAAGGACCGTACTAAAGCACTTCATGACCAAATTTTAGTACAAAAGACATTAAGCCCAAGTATGAAGGTCTTGCTTTTCAATTCTCATCTCTAACTGTTTCCTGGAAAACTCAAGTCTCGATGGAGTAGTCCTTTCGAGATAACTCAGGTATATCCTTCCGGTGCTATAGAATTACTTAACTCTTGAATGAATGAAATTTTTAAAGTAAATGGACAGAGAGTTAAACCATATAATGAGGGGTTCTAAGAAGTAAGGATTATCGATAGTACTTTGATCTACGATCCTTAATTCTTGCAGTAACGTCCAGCTAAGACGACGTTAAAGAAGCACTCGATGGGAGGCAACCTATTGTTATTGTTTTTAGAATTTTAGTTTAGTATATTCAGTTTATTTATTTATTTTCCCTTCTATTTTTCTTTAAGGCTTAATGGTTTTGGAGATTGGAAGTGTTTTTATTCTTGCAGAAAATAAGCTAGAAGCATTGAGTTTAATTGAGAAAAGGAAGGCCACCCAGTTCCAACTTTCCTTGATCGCATGTTTATGCTGAAGTCGCGGTATTTGCTTTAGTTGTTTTCTTTCATGTTGATTATTTGTATGAAAGCTTCACTATGCGCGACACGAAAGAGGTTCTTTCTATCTTTTCTTTTGTTTACATTGAGGACAATGTAACTCATAAGTGTGGGGTAATTTTTAAGCTTTTCTTTAATTGTTGTTTTGTTTCCTTTGCGAGTTATATTGTGCGTTTTTCTTAGCATAATTGTTGGAAACTTATTTTCATGGCATAATTGTTGGAAACTTATTGACTTTTCTATAATTCTAGCATTACATTTGAGCCTTGAGTATCAGCATAGAGATTAGCATTTGAATTCATTCAGGATCAATGTTCACGTTCATAAATTCATGACATATAAATCTCTGAGAACCCACCCTTTATGAGTTTTGAGCCTCATAGATTGAATATTATTGTCAATCGATTTTCTTTTCTTAAGTGTGCACCTTCATGATTTTGAATCTCTAGAGCTTGCTTTTGCATACTAATTGAACTCACATTATGATTTCATCTCAAGTTTTAAAATGATGAAGGCAAATTAGGATTACCCCCTTTAGCTTAAAAAGACCTCCCTTAATTATGAATTCCTTAGTGAGCCAAGTTGAGCCTTTCACCTTTTCTTGATTGATCAACACAATTAACTACTCAACATTTTTCTATTATTATCATACCTTCATTAAGGAATGGAGTTTCTTATGATATGACAATCGGAGTGGTTTAATTGATAAGTATGGGGTAAACAAAAAAAAATTTAATAAGAAAATAGTATTATTTTTGTAAGATTTGGGGCTGAAATGCATACTTTGCCGATTTTATTTGACTAAGAGTCGATTATTCTTTTCTTCTACATTTGAGCTAGATGTTCAATGTACTTTTATAGTTTGTACACATATATATATAAAATAATAAATAAAAATTAAAAGAAGATATATATATACAAAATTCATATATTTTCTTGCATTAGTCATCAAAGAGGAATTTTGACTCATCTACTTTTCTTTAAGTATGTAAATATTTGAGACTATCAAGGGTTGGAGAATATGTCATTTGAGGGAGTTACGAGTTTCTACGCAAGATTATTGTCTAATTTAGATGCTCCATTTCTTAATGTTCCAACTTAAATGTCTTTTCTCACACCTTCACCTTAGCCCCATTACATCCAAACGAAAATATCTTTGGATTATTTCTTAAGAAAAATCAGTGAGAGAGATTGGATAATTAAGCAAGTTTATGGCAGTATGCAATCATGATTGGTTTGAGTGAATTAACCTTTGAAATTGAGAGAAACACTTAGACGAGAGATGGGATTTGTTATGTCTGAATTAATGAATGAGTTAAGAAAATCTTAATTGAAGTTAATTGCATTCATTTATTGCTGAGTATTAAAGGATTTCATCTTATATACTTGAATTATAGTTAAGGTTAATTGAGTTTTTAATTTATGCCATGTAAATTTGCTTGAGGACAAGCAAAGTTCTAAGTGTGGGGTAGTTGTTTTAATAGTTTTTGTTCTCAAATTGCTATTTATTTATTATGATAATTATTGTTTTCTTCATGCATTTTGGTAGTTTTAATCTGTTTATTTAGTGATTTTAGCATTTTGGTAGTTTTAATTTATCCCAGTGTTTAGATCATTTTTGTACTAGTTTTTAGTATGATGTTTATGTGTTTTTAGTTAATGTTTCATTTGATTTTTGTTTAAAGTTTGTTTCAAGTGTTTGTTTTAGGTTAAAGTGCAAAAACTCCCTTGGAAGATCAAAACAAAGAAAGAAGAGCATGAATCAAGCAAGACATGGCCAAGCAAATCAAGCTTGGTCGTGTCACCTCAAAGGAAAATTTGGCAGAAGCTGACATGGGCAGGAGACACGGCCAAGCCACTAGCCGTGTATCACCTGAAGAAACCAAAGAAAGAAAAGAAAAGAAGGAAAGAAATGGTAGAAGGTGACACACCCACATGACACGGCCAAGCCACTAGCCATGTCACATGACACGGCCAGGAGCTTGGCCGTGTCCCATCTCATGCCAAGGAACAAAAGAGAAGCAGAAGAGGACACACTCAAGTGACACGACCAAGCCACTGGCCGTGTCACACCCAGTGCTCAAATTTACAGTGTGCGTAAAATTTTTAGCTAAGAGAATTGTATAAATAGATAAGATTAGGTCAAAGGAGGGGAGGGGAGCCAAACTACACATTCTTGGAGCCGTTCTTTACTTTTCTCTGAGAGTTTTTCTCTGAAACAATAAAACCATTGAAGAATGATTTCACTTTCATTCAAACACTCTAGATTAAATTAGTCTTAGCCATTGCATTATTCTTTTAGCAAATATTTGAGCAAGAAATTCTTCAGAATCCAAAGGAAGATTGTAATTGGATTTTGTTCTTTAACTCTATCTCTTAAGTTTCATTGAAATTGTATTTATGAATTCTCTACTGTCTAAATTAATTTCTTTGAATTTTAATGAGATGAATTTGTTTCATAGCATTACTATGAACTAATTTTGATCTAGTCTAGGGTTTGTATGGATCTACTATGATTGTATGAACTGGTTATTTCTCTTAATTGGTTTATTTCTTTTATCCTTAATTGAATGGATTAATGTTAATATATAATTGATTGGCCACCAATTATGTGTTTTAGGTATTTAGATGAAGGATTAAGAAATGAAATCTAATACTGGAATAATTTAATTATGGACTTAGGCGAATTAGAAATATAAACCTAAGGAAAAGATCATTTTGATTGTAGTATGATTAGTTGAAAAAGGATTGAATGCGAGAGATTATTTCCTTAATTTGATTAATTAAGTTGCTTGAAATCTAATCTTTGAAATTAAATCAATTGAGAGGAATAACCATTCATACATATAAATTAGTAGAGAAGTGCAAACCCTAGACTTTTCTATTAAGTGAAAAAATATATTTGTTTAGTTTTCTTTCATCATTATAAATTCAATTCCTTTCTGTTTTCATTAGTTGCTCAGCAATTTAATTTTATAAATCAAAAACTATTAATTGATAATTTATTTATTATGATTTGATAAATAATTAGCTTATCTAGCTTCCTTATGAGACGACCTTGAGCTGTTCACCGAAATACTACAGCAACCTCGTATACTTGCGAGTGTAGCTTTAGTAGTGTTTATTTGAGCGCAACATGTCTTGCTCGAAGGCGTCATAATATCCAATAAAAATATTCTGGAATCAAACTATATATAAGGCTACATATAATTATATTTCATTATCTACTACTCATACCTCATACATTAGAAAAGTATCTTATTTTATATCCTAGTGCAATATTTGCACTTTTCTCATTTTTCACATATCATTACTTTTATTCATTTTTAAAAGACATATCATACAACATTTAATTCAAAACAATCATTGTTACTTCAAACAATGCCACACATACATACACATTATCATTCAAGTATCATAACACATTTTCCATACTCAATATGTTATGACTAAAAATAATGCAATTCAATGTTATTAAATGCCAAATCATACCTCTTTAATACACAAAAGTGAGTTAAAGCTCCACTTTACTTCAAAATTCCTTACCACCCTTCACTACTAGGCTTGAGTAATAACCTCTTACTCAACACCTATCTATAATATGGGTATATATAATGTATTAGAATCACATTTTAAGGTGTTTACAATATAAAATATAAATTAAAACACATTCCACCATCTTCCCCTTTTTCTTAGCTCTATGAACTTTAACATTAGAACTATAATTGTAACACCCCTACACCCAATATACGCTGTAATATCCCAATGTGTGCCCTAGAAGTTTGGATATAATTGTTGTTTGTTTGAATTATGTGTATATGTTATGTTGATAAGAAAAGAAATTGAAAAGAGAATATTTAGGTATTGTTTTAAAAGGAAAGTAATGTGTAGAGAGAAAGTGTATATGTTGGGTATATGGTAGTATAAATAACATATATATAAGTCAAAAGGGATGGTCAATGGAAGAGGATATTTATTTGTTGTGTGTGAAATTACCTAAATGGGCAAGTAAGTGAAAAGAGAGTTAAAACAAATGGAAAGGGGTATTTAAGTAATTTCTTGTTTTGGAATACATGGTGGAGATTTAAAGAGAAGTTGACTTTGTTTTCTTCATTTCCTCTTCTTCTCTTTCCCATATGTTGGCCGGCCATTCCAAAGCAAGAGAGCAAAGTGATTTTTGTTTGTTTCAAATTCAAAATTTAAGGAAGAATCAAAGGATTAATTTGGAGAATTGTGAAATTCATCAAATTTGGTAAGTTCTTTTCCTTGATTTTCCTTTGTTCTTTTGAATTTGTGTTTGGGGTTGATGAATTGATATGGATGGTTGATTAGATTTGTTTGTGGTATGTTTTTAAGTGTTGAATTTGATGTTAAGTTGAGAAGTTAATTGTTGTTGATTTTGGAAGTGTTGAAGTTGAGTTTGTTTTAGGGTTTTGAGTTGGTATGTGTTGTTAATGTTAAGTTTTGTTGATTATTTTCATAGATCTTCATGTTGGGTGTGTTTGTTGGAGTTGTAAGCATTAAACATGTGATTTTGGTCGAAGGCAGTAGCATTTTGGATGCCACGCCCGTGGCCCTTTGGAGCTATGGCCGTGGAGGTGTTGAATATTTTGGACAGATTTGGTTTCTATCCACGCCCGTGGGGGTTGGGGTAGCCACGGCCGTGGGCTAAAATGTGTGTTGATGGATTGTTAATTATGATCTAAAGGTCTAAAAGGAGGTTAACAAGTGCTAAATTGTATTGGAATTTATGTGGTTCATCATTGTTTTGGGTTAGGTTGTGAAGAAGGTGATTTGCCCTAATTTGGAAAGTGAAGAATCTTGGAAAAGGAAAGTGTTTAGAGTTGTGTGAATTGTTATTGAGGTAAGTACAAATCTTGCATTATTGCATTGTTAATGCATATGAATAATGTTATGTTGTGTACAATGTGGAACATACATTCATATGATGTTGAGATTGAATATACATTTGATGATATTGATGATGCTTATGACCAATGTACTTTGTTATATTTATGTTAATGATGCCATAAGTATAATGTGAAGGATATGATGTAAATGATTGTGTATTTGAAAGATGAGTTGCTATAATGTTATGTTTTGCATAATGTGAATTGAGATAAGTAAGGCATGTATGCCTATGTGATGATGTTTAATGTATTTGGTTATATATACTTGAATAATGAAGTGTGATAATGTAAATTGAGACATGATAAGATATGAGGCCATTGTGATTGGCTATGATGATTCAAAAGAGACATGAGGCCATTGTGATTGGCTATGATGATTCAAAAGAGACATGAAGCCATTGTGTTTGGCTATGATGATGAGAATTGAGAATGAAATGAATAATGAAATAATAAATGAATTGTGTGGCTAATGTGTTATTCCATTTTTAGAGTTTGTTGTTGGTGGCATGCCTATTATTAGTAACAATCTCTTGAAGTTAGGTTGGACTTGGTCCTTGAAGCCTAATTGAGATGTTACCACCCTTGAAGCTAGGTTGGATTGGTTCTTGAAGCCAAGTTGGGTTGATACTTAGCATGCTTTGTTCCCCTTGAAGCTTGGTTGAACCTAATCCTTGAAGCCTAGTTGGGTTTATGATAATGATAAATGTGATAACAAAACCAAAGCATTAACTCTGAAAATTGAATGGCATATTAGTGTATGTTGGGCCCAATGCTTGTCTTTGTTTAAATGTGATTCATTAATGATAAAATGATTGAATAATGAGATCTATGGAAGGACTTTGCAATGGGATATGTATATATGTGTATGGTTTGTGAACTATGAAGGTGTAATATTAGTTTTCCACTTGTGATGTTATTTTTATTGCTAAAATGGGTGACATTGCATTGCATTAAAGCATAATGCTAGCATAATTTGTATTACTAAGCCATTGGCTTAGCGCGATAGTGTTGATCGCGCAGGTGACAGAGTTGAACCTAAGAGTTCCTCAAGACCAAGTGAGAGTAGACATTGAAGAATTTACTTTTGGACTTAAAGATTAGAGAAGAGCTGCCAATCATGTATATATTCTATGTTTTGTAAACTTTGGTTTGTAACATTTGTAATAACTTCAGCTGTGAAATGATAAATATTTTATATATATCTATATATGGTGTCTTTTGAATTTCTTTTAAAATGTTTGAGATTGGTTTCACTTATTTACAAAGATATATGTTATGTATTGTTTTTAAACTGTGACATTTCCTATATTCAGTATACGTATATTACGATCGTTTAAGCATGCTTGGTACGTATACGGGGTATAGGGATGTTACAATTGTTTTGGTATCAGAGCCTAGGTTTGAGATTCTCAACCTAGGTGAGGTGTAAGAAAAATAGTATTTTGACTTAAAAAAAACTTGGTTTTTGAATAATATACATGTTTAGGATTGGCAGTCTCTGATCTTTAATAAGATGTATTATGTTGTGTTTGCAGACATAGGTTGTGATGGATTCTCACTTGCGACAGTCAGTAGAGGGTAGTGCGGAGAGCCTAGCCCCTGATGAGGTTAGAGAGGGAGCTAGAATGGATAGTGCTGGAGATGTACCTGCTTCTGTTTTGGGGAGACCAGCTGGTGAGGAGGTTCCACCAGTCTGGCTTAGGCATGTGGTAGAGGCTTTGAGGCCAGTACCAGTGCAACCACCGCCACCACCCCCACAGCCTTTGGTATCAGTGAGGCATTATGACAAATTAAGGAAATATGGAGCAGAAGATTTCTTAGGTACTATTGATCCAGCTGTAGCTGAGCAGTGGCTAGATAAAGTACAGAGAATATTTGTTCAGTTGCAAGCCACTCCAGAAGAAAAATTTGATTATGCAAGATCATTGTTGCAGAAGGATGCATATAACTGGTGGAAGACAGTGCCTCATTCTATGGATGATCCACCTACATTGTCCTATACTGATTTCTTAAGAGAGTTTGAATTGAAGTATACTCCGAGGGAGTATAAGGATGTGAAGAAAATGGAGTTTCTAAGCTTAAAGCAAGATCACCGGACTGTGACGGAATATGAGTTAGAGTTTATCCGGTTGAGCCAATATGCTGGGGGTATTATATCTGATGAGATAGATAGATGCAGGAGATTTGAGGAGGGATTGAGGCCCTCTATCTTGTGTCTTGTGGCTGGATCTAGATATCATGATTTTTCCCAGCTTGTGGCAGCAGCTCGGAGTGTGGAAAGGGCTCAGGTTATTGCAGCTGCTTCAGAGGAAGAGATCAGGGTTAGAAGGCCCCAGTTTGAGGCAGGGTCTTCATCTGCGAAAAGAGGTAAAGGAAGTTTTGTTTCTCGGGTTAGTAGGAGTCAGAGGCCAGCTGGTAGGTCAGTACAGTTTCAGAGGCAGAGATCTAGACCTACAGTTTCAGTGGCGAGTGCTCCGACCCCAGTGACTCAGAGATCCACTCTACCCATCTGCATTCATTGTGGTAGGCCACATGGTGGTACTTGTTGGAGGACTGGTGTGACAGGGGTATGTTTCAGATGTGGGTCGCCTGATCACTTTGTTAGAGATTGTCCTGAGAGGCAGGAGCAGATGTCAGTAGATTCTGCAGCTTCTCGATCTAATGTGAGGGGAGGTCGAGGAGGCAGAGGTTTCAGCAGAGGAGGTAGATCTGGGTTCAGTTCTAGAGGAGGTTCTACATCCAGGGAGAGTAGACCAGAGGAGGCTGGATCTTCTCAGAGGATTTATGTGATGCAGAGGCAACCAGATACTTCGGCAGTCATAGCTGGTATTTTCTCTTTATTTGGTATTTCAGTACTTGCTTTGATTGATCCCGGATCTACACATTCATATATTAGTGCATCTGTTTTGCCTGTGTCTGATTTGCATGCTGAATCCCTAGGATTTGATGTATTGGTGACAAATCCTTTAGGGCATAGTGTGATTGTTAGTAAGGTGCACCGAGATAGTGCAGTAGTGGTGCAAGGTGAGGAGTTCCTTGGAGATTTAATTGAAATGCCTTTTAAGGAATATGATGTGATCCTAGGCATGGACTGGTTATCTAGACATGGAACTGTGGTAGATTGTAAAAAGAAAATTGTTACTTTGAGAACTGGTGAGGGAAGAGAGATAATAGTATCTAATGAGCAGGTACAGCTAGCATCCTTGTTTATTTCAGCTGTTGCAGCTAGGAGATTGATTAGAAAAGGATGTGACGCTTATCTTGCTTATGTGGTGGATACTAGAGTTAAGGGTTCTCAAATTGGTAATATCCTACAGTTGCAGAATTTCCAGATGTGTTTCCAGAAGAGTTGCCAGGGTTGCCTCCTGAGAGAGAGGTGGAGTTTGGTATTGAATTATTACCTGGTACCACTCCCATCTCTATTACTCCTTATAGAATGGCACCTGCTGAATTGAGAGAACTGAAGGTGCAGTTGCAGGAGTTGCTGGATAACGGGTTTGTTCGCCCTAGTGTTTCACCGTGGGGAGCTCCTGTTTTGTTTGTGAAGAAGAAAGATGGTACTATGAGATTATGTATCGATTATAGGCAATTGAACAAGGTGACTATTAAAAATAAATATCCTTTGCCTAGAATTGATGATCTCTTTGATCAATTGAAGGGTGTAACAGTGTTTTCTAAGATTGATTTGAGATCAGGGTACCATCAGTTGAGAGTCAGAGCTGAAGATGTTCCTTAAACAGCCTTTCGTACAAGGTATGGGCATTATGAGTTTCTAGTAATGCCTTTTGGTTTGACGAATGCACCTGCAGCTTTTATGGATTTGATGAATAGGGTGTTTAGGCCCTATTTGGATCAGTTTGTGGTGGTTTTCATCGATGATATTTTGGTGTATTCGCGTAATAAAGAGGAGCATGACAAGCATTTGCGGATTGTGTTGCAAATTTTGAGAGAGAAGCAATTGTTTGCTAAACTGTCGAAGTGTGAGTTTTGGCTTGACCAAGTAACGTTTCTCGGTCATATAGTTTCTGCGGAAGGTATTAGAGTTGATCCGAATAAAGTTGAAGCTATTTTGAATTGGAGTCCACCAAAATCTGTGACTGAAGTTAGAAGTTTTCTGGGTTTGGCAGGCTATTACCGACGGTTTGTGAAAGGATTTTCTTTGATAGCTACTCCACTTACCAGATTACTTCGAAAAGGAGTTAGATTTGTGTGGACAGATCAGTGTCAGGCAAGCTTCGAACAGTTGAGAGAAATGTTGACTCAAGCGCCTGTTCTTACTTTACCTGTGGAAGATAAACCATATGTGATTTACAGTGATGCTTCACATAGTGGTTTGGGTTGTGTTCTGATGCAAGAAGGTAAAGTTATAGCTTATGCTTCTCGACAGTTGAAACCTCATGAGCTCAATTATTCGACCCATGATTTGGAATTAGCAGCCATTGTGTTTGCATTGAAGATATGGCGACACTATTTGTATGGGGAGAAATGTTTCATATACACTGATCATAAAAGTTTAAAATATTTGGGTGTCCAAAAAGAACTTAATCTTCGGCAGAGAAGATGGTTGGAATTGATTAAAGACTACGACTGTTTGATTGATTATCATCCGGGTAAAGCAAATGTTGTTGCTGATGCCTTGAGTCGAAAGTCTTTAGCAGGTTTGACTGTTTATTCGCTCTCGTTGCTTGTTGAGTTGAGAGAATTGCATGCTAGTTTTATATCTTGTGATGATGGTGCATTGTTGGCACAGTTGCAATTGAAACCCATATTGTTGGATCAGATTAAAGAGGCTCAATGGGCTGATGAGAAGATTCAAAAGATTATTTCAGATTGTCAGAATGGAAAGAGTCGAGATTTTATTGTGAGAGGTGATGGGAGTCTTTGGTTTAAGAACAGATTGTGTGTACCTGATGATGCTAATTTGAGAAGAATTATTTTAGAAGAAGCACATCAGTCAGTATTTGCTATGCATCCGGGCAATACAAAGATGTATCATGATTTGAAGCAGAATTACTGGTGGTCTGGTTTGAAGAGAGACATTGCAGATTTTGTGTCCAAATGTCTCACATGTCAGAGGATAAAAGCGGAGCATCAAGTTCCCACAGGGTTACTTCAACCTTTGTCAGTGCCTGAGTGGAAATGGGAAAGAGTGACAATGGATTTTGTGTCTGGTTTGCCATTGACACAAAGGAAACATGATGCTATTTGGGTGATTGTTGACAGGTTAACTAAGACAGCTCATTTTCTTCCGGTTCGGATGGATTACTCTTTGGAAAGATTAGCTGAGCTGTACATTCATGAGATTGTGAAGTTGCATGGTGTCCCAACTTCTATAGTATCTGATCGAGATCCCCGATTTACTTCAAGGTTTTGGAAGAGTTTACATGGTGCTTTGGGTTCTCGATTGCACTTTAGTACTGCTTTTCATCCGCAGGCAGATGGGCAGTCAGAGAGAGTGATACAGATTATTGAGGACATGTTGCGAAGCTGTGTCATTGATTTCTCTGGAAGTTGGGATAGATTCTTATCACTTGTGGAATTTGCTTACAATAACAGTCATCAATCCAGCATTGGTATGGCACCATTTGAAGCACTGTATGGTAGACGGTGTAGGACACCTCTATGTTGGAATGAACTTGGTGAAGGTAAGTTAATTGGTCCTGATTTGGTTATAGAAACTGAAGAGAAAGTGAAAGTAATTCGAGATCCGTTGAAAACAGCTTCAGACCGACAGAAATCTTATTCAGACTTAAAAAGAAGAGACATAGAGTTTGATGTGGGAGATAAGGTATTTTTTAAAGTATCTCCTTGGAAAAAGATTTTGAGGTTTGGTCGGAAAGGGAAATTGAGTCCTCGTTTCATTGGACCATATGAAGTTTTGGAAAGAGTTGGGCCAGTTGCTTATCGGCTTGCTTTACCACCTGAGTTGGATAAGATCCATAACGTATTCCATGTTTCTATGTTGAGGAGATACAGGTCATATCCATCTCATGTTTTGCCAATTGAATCAATCGAAATGAATTCAGATCTGACATTTGAAGAAGAACCAGTTGCTATCTTGGCACGTGAAGTGAAAGAATTGCGAAATAAGAAAATGCCTTTGGTGAAGGTTCTATGGAAGAATCATGCAAAGGAAGAAGCAACTTGGGAAAGTGAGCAAGCCATGCGAGATCAGTATCCTCAGTTGTTTCAGACTTGGTATCAGGTAATTTCGAGGACGAAATTTCTTTTTAGAGGGGGATAATTGTAATATCCCAATGTGTGCCCTAGAAGTTTGGATATAATTGTTGTTTGTTTGAATTATGTGTATATGTTATGTTGATAAGAAAAGAAATTGAAAAGAGAATATTTAGGTATTGTTTTAAAAGGAAAGTAATGTGTAGAGAGAAAGTGTATATGTTGGGTATATGGTAGTATAAATAACATATATATAAGTCAAAAGGGATGGTCAATGGAAGAGGATATTTATTTGTTGTGTGTGAAATTACCTAAATGGGCAAGTAAGTGAAAAGAGAGTTAAAACAAATGGAAAGGGGTATTTAAGTAATTTCTTGTTTTGGAATACATGGTGGAGATTTAAAGAGAAGTTGACTTTGTTTTCTTCATTTCCTCTTCTTCTCTTTCCCATATGTTGGCCGGCCATTTCAAAGCAAGAGAGCAAAGTGATTTTTGTTTGTTTCAAATTCAAAATTTAAGGAAGAATCAAAGGATTAATTTGGAGAATTGTGAAATTCATCAACTTTGGTAAGTTCTTTTCCTTGATTTTCCTTTGTTCTTTTGAATTTGTGTTTGGGGTTGATGAATTGATATGGATGGTTGATTAGATTTGTTTGTGGTATGTTTTTAAGTGTTGAATTTGATGTTAAGTTGAGAAGTTAATTGTTGTTGATTTTGGAAGTGTTGAAGTTGAGTTTGTTTTAGGGTTTTGAGTTGGTATGTGTTGTTAATGTTAAGTTTTGTTGATTATTTTCATAGATCTTCATGTTGGGTGTGTTTGTTGGAGTTGTAAGCATTAAACATGTGATTTTGGTCGAAGGCAGTAGCATTTTGGATGCCACGCCCGTGGCCCTTTGGAGCTATGGCCGTGGAGGTGTTGAATATTTTGGACAGATTTGGTTTCTATCCCACGCCCGTGGGGGTTGGGGTAGCCACGGCCGTGGGCTAAAATGTGTGTTGATGGATTGTTAATTATGATCTAAAGGTCTAAAAGGAGGTTAACAAGTGCTAAATTGTATTGGAATTGATGTGGTTCATCATTGTTTTGGGTTAGGTTGTGAAGAAGGTGATTTGCCCTAATTTGGAAAGTGAAGAATCTTGGAAAAGGAAAGTGTTTAGAGTTGTGTGAATTGTTATTGAGGTAAGTACAAATCTTGCATTATTGCATTGTTAATGCATATGAATAATGTTATGTTGTGTACAATGTGGAACATACATTCATATGATGTTGAGATTGAATATACATTTGATGATATTGATGATGCTTATGACCAATGTACTTTGTTATATTTATGTTAATGATGCCATAAGTATAATGTGAAGGATATGATGTAAATGATTGTGTATTTGAAAGATGAGTTGCTATAATGTTATGTTTTGCATAATGTGAATTGAGATAAGTAAGGCATGTATGCCTATGTGATGATGTTTAATGTATTTGGTTATATATACTTGAATAATGAAGTGTGATAATGTAAATTGAGACATGATAAGATATGAGGCCATTGTGATTGGCTATGATGATTCAAAAGAGACATGAGGCCATTGTGATTGGCTATGATGATTCAAAAGAGACATGAAGCCATTGTGTTTGGCTATGATGATGAGAATTGAGAATGAAATGAATAATGAAATAATAAATGAATTGTGTGGCTAATGTGTTATTCCATTTTCAGAGTTTGTTGTTGGTGGCATGCCTATTATTAGTAACAATCTCTTGAAGTTAGGTTGGACTTGGTCCTTGAAGCCTAATTGAGATGTTACCACCCTTGAAGCTAGGTTGGGTTGGTTCTTGAAGCCAAGTTGGGTTGATACTTAGCATGCTTTGTTCCCCTTGAAGCTTGGTTGAACCTAATCCTTGAAGCCTAGTTGGGTTTATGATAATGATAAATGTGATAACAAAACCAAAGCATTAACTCTGAAAATTGAATGGCATATTAGTGTATGTTGGGCCCAATGCTTGTCTTTGTTTAAATGTGATTCATTAATGATAAAATGATTGAATAATGAGATCTATGGAAGGACTTTGCAATGGGATATGTATATATGTGTATGGTTTGTGAACTATGAAGGTGTAATATTAGTTTTCCACTTGTGATGTTATTTTTATTGCTAAAATGGGTGACATTGCATTGCATTAAAGCATAATGCTAGCATAATTTGTATTACTAAGCCATTGGCTTAGCGCGATAGTGTTGATCGCGCAGGTGACAGAGTTGAACCTAAGAGTTCCTCAAGACCAAGTGAGAGTAGACATTGAAGAATTTACTTTTGGACTTAAAGATTAGAGAAGAGCTGCCAATCATGTATATATTCTATGTTTTGTAAACTTTGGTTTGTAACATTTGTAATAACTTCCGCTGTGAAATGATAAATATTTTATATATATCTATATATGGTGTCTTTTGAATTTCTTTTAAAATGTTTGTGATTGGTTTCACTTATTTACAAAGATATATGTTGTGTATTGTTTTTAAACTGTGACATTTCCTATATTCAGTATACGTATATTACGATCGTTTAAGCATGCTTGGTACGTATATGGGGTATAGGGATGTTACATACGCACACCACATACACACACACTATATGCGATATACGTATACCGGATACAAAAATGTCACAGTTCATTTTAAACAAACCAATCTTTAACTATTAAATCAAATCATCATTTCTAAAATTTGAATAAGCTAAAAACAGTTAACTTATATTGTAAATAGCAATAGATGAAACAACCCTTGTTAAAATACATATTCATATATCTTCATTACCCCAAAAGTTTATCCAAAACATTAGTTTAATATGCAGCGGAAAATACATATGTAAATATCAAAATCAATGTTTACAAATTTATAGAGTTTATACATGCTGGCAGTTCATCTCTGATCTTGATGTCCACAACTCAACACTGATCTCAAAAACTCAAGCCTAGACTCGACTCAGTCTAGACGAGCTCTCCGGAACAACCGGATCTACCCTGTCTCCTACGCGATGAACCACAATCGCGCTAAGTAAAAAGCTTAGTGGTACAAACTTTGATTCAATATATCAATGTGATGCTAATGCACAATACATATGAATATATTAACTCATTACATTATAACTCAACATACTATTCATTTGCATCACATTTCATAATTCACATTTAAGCAAAGATAAACATGGGCCCAAAAAGGATCTAGTATGCTATTCAAAGTTTGTACTTACCTCTTAAAGCAACAACACCACTCTATCAACTTTCTCTTCCAAGATATACCTCAAACCTTAGCCAGGGTAACTCAATTCTCTTCAAAACCTAATCCAAAGGTGATTACACATAAGAAAATAAGAATAATAACTATCTAGAGCAAACTGTACACTTGACATGCTCAACAACACGGGCGTGTCCTTGACCGTGCCTTAAACCCATAACACAGAAGCTTTGACACGCTTAGTGATATGGGCATGTCACTACACGTATCAATTCTCCTCCAACACAGAAGCTATGACACGCTTAGTGACATGGGCGTGTCACTGGACGTGTCAATCTACCAACAACATAGAAGCTGTGACTCTCTCAGTGACATGGGCGTGTCACTGGACGTGTCACCAACCTAGAAAATAGAACCAACAATATGCCCAAAGACATGGCCATGTTAATAGGCGTGTCAGGCCAAAAAACCTGAAATCGACACCATAACGCCACATCCAACAAACATCTTCCAATAACCATATCAACAACACACAAACTCAATCAAAACCATCAACAAACCATATAATACTTGAGTAAACCTCAAAACAACTCAATTACAAACATCAAAACACAATATCAACCATATATTACAACTCAAACTTACACCATCCACACACTTGTCTCTTTCACCAAACTTAACCCTTTTCTCTTCAATCCAACTCCAAAATCAAAGTTAACAAAACAACACAACCTCAAATATACCAAAACAACCTCAAGCACAACAACAACAACCAATCGCCAAACCCAAAAACACAAACTCAAAAGAACACAAAGAAACAAGTTGGAAACTTACCAAAATTGAAGAAAATCCTTAAAACTCCAACTTGATCTCTTGAAGTCCTTCAATCTCTTGAGTTTGGAAGCAACAAAATCTCCCCCTCTTGAAGATGGTGGTGATGGTAGGCCAAAGAAAGAAAGAAGAAGAAGAAGATGAAAGAAAAAGAAAGAAAGAAAGAAAGAAAGTCAACCTCTTAAAACAACCACTTTCCTCAAATTACTCTCCATCAAGCAATTAACAATATAATAATAACCCAATTACATCGTCTTCCACTATCTCTAATTAAATCTATTAAATATCATCCTCCAATAACAATATTTAATATAATTAATTCAAATATCTCATTTGACCAACTCAACTTGTTAACTTGTATATAAAGTATATATCTCCATATACATAACATATGCACACTCCTACCATCTTCTCACTTAATCATAAATACACTTTAAATCATTTAATCCAATTCAACAATTAACATATCCAAAAATTTAGGGTACTATATGGGATATTACAATTCTCCCCCTCTATAAATAAATTTCGTCCCTAAAATTACCTGTTCTCAAGTCTGGAACAACTGGGGATACTGATCTCGCATCATATGCTCACTCTCCCAAGTTGCCTCCTCCTTTGTATGATTCTTCCAAAGAACCTTCACAAGTGGCACCTTCTTATTCCTCAACTCTTTCACTTCATGTGCCAAAATAGCCACCGATTCTTCTTCAAAAGTCAGATCCAGACTCACCTCAATGGATTCTACTGACAGAACGTGAGATGGGTCTAACCTGTACCTCCGAAGCATAGAAACATGAAAGACATTATGAATTCTATCCAAATTAGGCAGCAAAGTGAGTCTATAGGCCACGGGTCCAACTCTTTCCAGTACCTCATAAGGTCCAATGAAACGAGGACTCAGCTTTCCCTTGCGGCCAAATCTCAAAATTCTCTTCCAAGGAGACACTTTCAGAAAAACTTTATCTCCAATACTGAACTCTATGTCTCTCCTCTTCAAATCTGAATAAGATTTCTGTCGATCTGAAGCTGCTTTCAACCGATCCCAAATTATCTTTACTTTCTCTTCTGTTTCTTTAATCAAATCGGGACCAACCAACCTACCTTCTCCAACTCCATCCCAACATAGAGGTGTCCTGCATCTTCTACCATACAATGCCTCATATGGTGCCATTCTAATGCTGAACTGATGACAGTTGTTATAAGCAATCTCAATCAATGGCAAGAATCTATCCCAACTCCCAAAGAAATCAATGACACAACTTCTCAACATGTCTTCCAAAATCTAAATCACTCTCTCTGACTGCCCATCTGTCTGAGGATGAAAAGCAGTGCTAAAATGTAACCGGGATCCCAAAGCATTATGTAAACTCTTTCAGAACCTTGAAGTAAACCGAGGATCTCGATCCGATACCAAAGAAATTAGGACTCCATGCAATCTCACAATCTCACTGATATACAGTTCAGCCAACTTCTCAAGAGAATAGTCCATCCGAACTGGAAGGAAATGAGCTATCTTTGTCAACCGATCAACAATCACCCAGATGGCATCATGCTTCTTCTGAGTCAAGGGCAAACTAGTCATAAAATCCATTGTCACTCGCTCCCATTTCTACTCAGGCACTGATAAAGGTTGGAGCAACCCTGAAGGAACTTGGTGCTCGCCCTTTACTCTCTGACAAGTGAGACACTTGGATACAAACTCTGCTATGTCCCTCTTCATACCTGACCACCAATAATGTTGCTTCAAATCATGATACATCTTAGTACTCCCAGGGTGCATAGCAAAAACTGACTGATGTGCTTCCTCCAAAATAATCTTTTTCAATCTTGCATAATCAGGAACACACAATCTATCTTTATACCAAAGGCTACCATCACTTCTCACATGAAAATCTCTACTCTTTCCTTTTTGAAATCCAAAACAATCTTCTGAATTTTCTCATCTACCAATTGAGCCTCTCTGATATGATCCAACAACACCGGTCTCAATTGCAACTGAGCCAACAAAGCACCATCACTACAAGGCTCAAAGCTAGCATGAAACGCTCTCAACTCAACAAGTAACGAGAGTGAATAGGCAGTCAAACCTGCCAAAGACTTTCGACTCAAGGCATCAGCAACAATATTTGCCTTACCAGGATGATAATCAATCAAACAGTCATAGTCTTTAATCAACTCCAACCACCGTCTCTGCAGAAGATTCAGCTCTCTCTAAGCACCCAAGTATTTCAAACTCTTATGATCTGTATAAATGAAACATTTCTCCCCATAAAGGTAATGTCGCCAAATCTTCAAAGCAAACACTATGGCTGCCAACTCCAAATCATGCGTCGGATAATTCAACTCATGTGGCTTCAATTGCCAAGAAGCATAAGCTATAACTCTACCTTCCTGCATCAAAACACAACCTAAACCACTATGTGAAGCATCACTGTAAATCACATATGGTTTATCTTCCACAGGCAAGGTAAGAATAGAAGCTTGAGTTAACATCTCCTTCAACTACTCAAAGCTTGCTTGACACTGATCTGTCCACATAAATCTAACTCCCTTCCGAAGTAATCTGGTGAGTGGAGTAGCTATCAAAGAAAAACCTTTCACAAACTGTCGATAATAGCCTGCCAAACCCACAAAACTCTAACTTCAGTCACAATCTTCGGTGGAATCCAATTCAAAATAGCTTCAACTTTACTCAGATCAACTCTTATACCCTCTGCTGACACCACATGACCTAGAAAAGTTACTTGATCAAGCCAAAACTCACATTTCAATAGCTTAGCATGCAACTACTTCTCTCTTAAGGTCTGTATTACAATTCACAATTGCTCGTCATGCTCCTCCTCATTATACGAATACACCAAAATATCATCGATAAAGACCACCACAAACTGATCTAAATAGGGTCTAAACACCTTATTCATTGAAGCTGCAGGTGCATTCATCAATCCAAAAGGCATCACCAAAAACTCATAATGCCCATACCTTGTGCGGAAAGCTATCTTAGGAACATCTTCCTCTCTGATTCTCAACTGATGGTACCCTGATCTCAAATCAATCTTGGAGAAAACTGCTGCTCCCTTCAACTGATCAAAGAGATCTTCTATCATAGGCAGAGGATACTTATTTTTAATGGTCACCTTATTCAACTGCCTATAATCAATGCACAATATTAAGGTACCATCCTTCTTCTTCACAAACAAAACAGGAGCTCCCCACGGAGACACACTAGGGCGAGCAAACCCTTTATCCAACAACTCCTGCAGCTGCACCTTCAACTCTCTCAACTCAGCAGGTGCCATTCGATAGGGAGTAATAGAGATGGGAGTGGTACCAGGCAACAAATCGATACCAAACTCAATCTCTCTCTCAGGGGGTATCCCTGGCAACTCCTCAGGAAAAATATCTGGGAAATCCACAATTGTGGGTATACCATCAAGTTGAGAACCCACTACTCTAGTATCTACAACATGAGCAAGATAAGCATCACACCCTTTCCGAATCAACCTCCTAGCTGCAATAGCTGAAACAACCATGGATGCAAGATACCTCTGCTCACTAGATACCATCATACTCCTACCATCATCGGTTCTAAGGGTAACATGCTTCTTCTGACAATCTACTATAGCTCCATGCCTAGACAATCAATCCATGCCTAGAATTAGATCATACTCCTTAAAAGGCATTACAATCAAATCACCAAGAAACTCCTCATTCTGAATAAAAACTAGACTATCTCAGTGCACCTTACTCACCACAACACTATGCCCTAAAGGATTTGTCACAAAGACATCAAATCCTAGGGACTTAGAATGCAATTCAGACACAGGCAAGATGGAAGCACTTATATATGAATGCATAGATCCTGGATCAATCAAAGCAAGAACTGAAATGCCAAATAAAGAAAATGTATCCGCAATGACGGCTGAAGCATCCGGCTGCCTCTGCATCACATACACTCGTTGAGATGGCCCAGCCTCATCTGGCCTACTGCCTCCGGACGTAGAGCCTCCTCTCTGACAAAACCCAGGTCTACCATCTCTACTAAAACCTCTGTCACTATGACCTCCTCTCACACTAGGTTGAGAAGCTGCAAAATCTGTCTGCATATCCTCATGTAGCTCAGGACAATCTCTGATAAAATGGTCAGGCAACCCACATCTAAAACACACAGCTGGTCCACCTATCTTCCAGCAAACACCCCCATGTGTCCTACCACAATGGACACATGTAGGTGTAGTAGACCTCTGAGCCACTGGGGTCGGTGCACTAGCCACAAAAACTGTAAGTCTCGATCTCTGTCTCTGATGTTGTACTGACCTAACAGGCTGTCTCTAGCCCCTACTAAACCTCCTAGGCGTCTCTTTACAGATGAAGACCCTGCCTCAAACTAGGGTCTCCTAACTATGGTCTCCTCCTCAGTAGCAAATGCTGCAATACCCTGTGCTCTCTCAACACTCCAGGCTGATGCAACAAGCTGTGAAAGATCCTGATATCGGGAACCAGCAACAATACATATAATAGAGGGTCTCAACCCCTCCTCAAATCTCCTGCACCGGTCTATCTCATTTGAAATAATTCCACCGGCATAATGACTCAACCGAATGAACTCTACCTCATACTATGTCACTGTCCAGTTATCCTGTCTCAGATTTAAAAACTCCATCTTCTTAGCATCCTTATACTCCCTCAGGGTATACTTCTACTCAAACTCCCTCAGAAAATCACCATAAGACAAGGTCGGTGGATCATCCATGGCATGTGGAACTGTCTTCCACCAATCATAAGCATCTCTCTGCAGAAGAGATCTAGCATAATCAAATTTCTCTTCAGGAGTGGCTTGCAATTGGATGAATACCCTCTGAACTCTATCCAACCACTACTCAGCTACTGCAGGATCTGTAGTACCAAAGAAGTCCTCAGCTCCAAACTTCCTCAATTTATCATACTGCTTCACCAGTACTTGCTGCTACGGTTGCGGTGGCTGCTGCTGCACTGGAGCCTATCTCAACAAATCTACCATATGTTGTATCCAAACCGGCGGAATCTCATCAGCAACTGGTCTCTCTGGCACAGGAGCAGGTGCCTCACCAGCTATCTCAACGCTAGCTCCATCTCTACCCTCAATAGGAGTTACACTCTCAGCACTACCTTCTACGGACTGACGTGACTGAGATGCCATAACTACCTATATCTGCAAACACAGCAGAAATTACCTCATCAAAGATCAGAAACTGCCAGTGTCAATGCATGTATCTTATTTAAAAACCATATTTTAAAAATCAAAATTTTATTTTTCTTATAATTCACCTAGGTTGAGAACCTCAAACCTAGGCTCTGATACCAAAATAGTTGTAACACCCCTACGCCCAATATACGCACACCGCATACACTCGCTTATGCAATATACATATACCAGATACAGGGTTGTCACGGTCCATTTTAAACAAACCAATATTTAACTATTAAATCAAATCATCATTTCTAAAATCTAAATAAACTAAAAACATTTAACTTATATTGTAAATAGCAATAGATGAAACAACCCTTGTTAAAATACATATTCATATATCTTCATTACCCCAAAAGTTTATAAAAAAATTTAGTTTAATTTGCTGTGGAAAATACATATGTAAATATCAAAATCAATGTTTACAAATTTATAGAGTTTATACATGCTGGCAGTTTGTCTCTGATCTTGATGTCCATAACTCAACACCGCTCTCACAAACTCAAGCCTATCTAGACGAGCTCTCCGGCACAACCAGATCTACCCTGTCACCTGCGCAAAGAACCACAATCGCGCTAAGCAAAAAGCTTAGTGGTACAAACTTTGATTCAATATAGATTAATGCTATGCTAATGCACAATACATATGAATATATCAACTCATTACATTATAACTCAACATATTATTCATTTGCATCACATTTCATAATTCACATTTAAGAAAAGACAAACATGGGCCCAAAAAGGATCTAGTATGCTATTCAAAGTTTGTACTTACCCTTTAAAGCAAGAACACCACTCTATCAACTTTTTCTTCCAATATATCCCTCAAACCTTGGCCAGGGTAACTCAATTCTCTTCAAAACCTAATCCAAAGGTGATTACACATAAGAAAATAAGAATAAGAACTATCTAGGGAAAACTCTACACTTGACATGCTCAACAACACGGGCGTGTCCCTGACCGTGCCCTAAACCCATAACACAGAAGCTTTGACACTCACAGTGACATGGGCGTGTCGCTGCATGTGTCAATTCTCCTCCAACACAGAAGCTATGACACGCTCGTGACATGGGCGTGTCACTGGATGTGTTAATCTTCCAACAACATAGAATCTTTGACACGCTCAGTGACATGGGTGTGTCACTGGACGTGTCAATCTACCAACATCACAGAAGCTGTGACATGCTCAGTGACATGGACGTATCACTGGACGTGTCACCAACCCAGAAAATAGAACCAACGACATGCCTATGAGTGGGGATTTTTGTCCCCCGCTCCCAGTGGAATGGTTCTTGTTACTTCGGCACTGTTTAGGCTCGGGGCCTTAGAGAACACGGACCTAAGTCCGGAGAAAATGAGTCGCCACCTGGACGGGCCTGGAAAAAAGAAAGGGGTTGATGACTCAATTCCTAAGGAATCTCCAACCCCCTAATGGGTTCAGAAAGTTGGGTACGTGTGGGGAAGGTGAGAAATGGCCCAGCACCCCCACAACGCCCGATTCATTGGAACCGGCCTCCTTTACAGGTCTTAATATTATAAAATTCTTAAATATAATAATATTATCCATATTACAACAATAATTAAAATAAAGCATCGATATATTGAAAATCAAAACAATGTCCAAGCAAAACAAATAAATGGACACCCACCCGAAGATGGAAACATGTCCTTACATCCCATGCCTAAATAGGACACCCACCGGAAGGTAGAAACATGTCCTTTACATTAGTTCTAAAATAGAAAAGAAATTTAAATTACATGACATTTAACTAATGAGGTACCCAACAAGTGGAAACATACCTCTTACAACATTTGGAAATCTAAATAAATTGATAAGAGTAAATAACCATTCATCATAAATAAATCATTCATCAAAGGTATTAAACATCAATAGAAAGTAAACATCCATCCATGATAAATTAAATAAACCAAGCATTGAACTTAAATAAATTAAAGCATATAAAATAAATTAAAACATAATCAAATATAGAATTGAATAAGGCAAATAAACATCTAAATTATAACTACTATTTCCATTTAGGGTTCTTTATTTCATGTGTTTAAGATTTTGGAATTTATGGATTTTGGCTACTGTGAGTTTTTTAAGGAATTAAAATAGATTAAGGTTTTATGTTTTAAAAGGTTGATAAAGTTCTTTGATTAACCAAATTAATGTTTGGATGGTGAAATCATGAAACTAGGGTTTGAACAATTTAAAATACTTTTGATTTGTGCTTTACGGTTACTCATATGGTTTCAAGCTTACTGTGTAAAATTAAACATTTGTGTTTTTATGGTTTTTAAAGTTTTAAAGGATTTAGGGTTTAGAAAAAATTAAGGTTTAAGGTTTTAAGGGGTTAGGGTTTACTAGTTTGAGTTTTGGAATTGAATTAGGGTTTTAGGATTTTTGAATTTAGGGTTTCGGGTAATGAATTTTATTTTAGGATTTGGAAAGACAATTGACAATTTCATGAAGTTTTATGAATTTAAACAAAATGATTTAAAGTTTATAAGAGCAGAAAAGATATTTTTAAGGCTTTTGGAAAGAAACGGAATTTAAATTATGGTTTTGAAAAGAAACATGTTAAATTAGGATTTTAAGATTTTGATGAAGCAAAAATAACAATTGTAAGTTTTTTGGAAAACAAAGCAACGAAATAAGGTTTTTAAACTTTAGAAAAACTAAATTAAAGTTCTAGGGTTTTTGAATTAAAAGACACAATTAGATAGTTTATGCTACTGTGAAAAAATATAAAGAAATTAAGAATTCAAACCTTCTTTCGTAGGTTACACCAAAATTGCTTCTTGGATGAACCAAATACAAAGACAAGCTTTGCTACCTTTGAATTACTTGAATTCCTTGTTTTCTCCCTCCAAAGTCCCATTCAATTTACTGCCAGAAGGAATTTTTAAAGTTTCCAAGTTTTCCTCCTCACTCTCAGTCACCAATTTTCGTCCAATTTTTCCTCTTATTTCTCATCGATCCTTTTTTGTGTGTTATAATTGTACTTATTTATAGAAGAATTCTTGATTAATTCTAGTTTCTCACGGCATACATTATTCATTAAGAAAAGGAAACCAAAACCTAATTGCATTAGGTTTCGAAAAATTTGCGTCGAAAAAATTTCGCTAGCGAAAAAAAACTGCTGCGAAAAAAATGCGATGGCAAAAAAGCTGCTGCAGTTGGCTGCGGCAACGGGCGCGCAAGCTGGCCTACGGGCTGGCGAAGGTCATTTTGCCCGCAGGAAACTCCTGCTGCGAAATGGCCCACGGCCATGCCCAGCACTGGTTTTCGGCGATGATTTTTTCGTCGCCGATTTTTCCATCGCCGATTTTTTTTTATTTTTTTATTTGTTTATTTTTATTTTTATTTGTTTATTTTTTATTTTTATTTTTTATTAATAAAAATTAGATATTAAAGCAAAAATTATTTAATTAAGATAACAAAAATTATTTTGGACTAATTAAAATATATTAGACAACACAAAAATTATTTTGGACTAAATAAAATATATTGGACAACACAAAAATTATTTTGGACTAAATAAAATATATTGGACTGGACTGGGTCAAAAATTAAGGGTCTACAATGCCCAAAGACATGGTCTTGTTAATGGGCGTGTCAGGCCAAAAACCCTAAAATCAACACAAAATCGCAACATCCAACAAACATCTTCCAATAACCATATCAACAACACACAAACTCAATCAAAACCATCAACAAACAATATAATACTTGAGTAATCCTCAAAACAACTCAATTACAAATATCAAAACACAATATCAACCATATATTACAACTCAAACTTACACCATCCACACACTTGTCTCTTTCACCAAACTTAACCCTTTTCTCTTCAATCCAACCCCAAAATCAAAGTTAACAAAACAACACAACGTCAAATATACCAAAACAACCTCAAGCACAACAACAACAACCAATCACCAAACCCAAAACACAAACTCAAAAGAACACAAAGAAACAAGTTGGAAACTTACCAAAAGTGAAGAAAATCCTTAAAACTCCAACTTGATCTCTTGAAGTCCTTCAATCTCTTGAGTTTGGAAGCAACAAAATCTCCCCCTCTTGAAGATGGTGGTGATGGCCGTCCAAAGAAAGAAAGAAAGAAGAAGAAGATGAAAGAAAAAGAAAGAAAGAAAGAAAGAAAGAAAGAGAGTCAACCTCTTAAAACAACCAATTTCCTCAAATTTACTCTCCACAAAGCAATTAACAATAAAATAATAACCTAATTGCATCATCTTCCACTATCTCTAATTAAATTTATTAAATATCATTGTCCACTAACAATATTTAATATAATTAATTCAAATATCTCATTTGACCAACTCAACTTGTTGACTTGTATATAATGTATATATCTCCATATACATAACATATACACACTCCTACCATCTTCTCACTTAATCATAAATACACTTTAAATCATTTAATCCAATTCAACAATTAACATATCCAAAAATTTAGGGTACTATATGGGACATTACAATAATTCAATCAATTCCAAGTTGAGTTTTAAGCTCAAATATGTTTATAACATCATACATTAAGACAATTTAAGCAGTTAAACTTCATTTAGAAACATTCCTTCCAAAACCCTAAAATGTACCTCAACTCATTTCCATTCTTATTCTTCATTCTAACCACTTCCAAATAACAATTTGAGTCCATTTCCATCATTTAAATCATTAAACAACATAATTTAAATGATGAAACCAATTGAACAAGCATTCTTTAACAAAACCCTTTTCCATAACCCTAAACCTTACTAACCAACTCAAACTTCAACTTAACCCAAGCCAATCAATTATTCAATAATAAAATCATTGTTTACTCATCAAATAAACATCATTATTACCCATTCAAACAATTAAAATACATAATTACAAAATTCCAAATCACACATAACCCTAAATTACCTTCTTCACCCAAACTCAAACCAAACTTAATCATTTCATCCATCTAACTTAAAAATCATTACTTAATAATCAAAATAATATCATTCAGACCCATTTAAACAATTATAACATCCTTAATCACAATCTCAAATTACACATATTCATCATAATTAAAAAAAAAAACTAAGCTTAAAGCATAATTTACTTACCTAAACCTTTGATTATTCTTTAAAAGCACCTTAAATCCTTTGAAACTCCATGAAATTTTGTGTTGGTAATGATGAAAAAAGCTTCTTTCCTCTTATAATAATGGAAGCTTCTTTCAACACAAATATATACTTTACGTATTTGTATTATACATTTTGTGTGTAGGTATATATCTTTTATATTTCATGTATACTATAAGTATATATCTCATATCTGTAACATGTTCATCTTTTACTTTTCTCTTTCAATCATACTCATTTAATCCTTTATATTAAATATTCCAATGTACACCAAAATGGGTATATTACAGTTTGTAGGGTTGGACACTCTTTTTAGGGAAATATTTAGGTTGAGGTTGTGGTTGACTAATGACTAGCCCTTTCCCTTTTTCAATGGTTGATGCTTTCTTCTTGGAGGTCTTGGTTTTAGGTGCCATGAAAACCATAAAAACAAATAGAAATGTAGAAGAAAAAATAGAAAAGTAGAAGAGGGAGTGTTGATGTGGCTTGCAAACTTCACAAATCTTCTTCTTGATGATCAAAGCTTGAAAGAATGTTTGGAAATGTGTTTAAGTGTTTGTAAATAATTATTTTTCTGAAAAAGGAGGATATTTATAGGTAAAATTTTAAAAAACTAGCCATTTATGACCTTTGGGGTCTAAATGGATAGAAATTTACAAGTGTCAATGTTCAAAAATTTTGGCAGATACACATATTTTGCGGTCGCTCAGCTTATTGTGTGGCTGCAAGACAAGTCTTGTGACCTTGATAGGCAATGGGCGACCTTACAATCCTATTGAGTGTATAACGGTCGAGAAATTTGAAAATTTTGAAGTTGGACAACCACACAAAGTGGTTGTGCATTTGCATAAGAGTAATTTTAAGAGCCTAAGAGACAGATTAGAGGTGCGACTGCTCAAGAATTTTGGGCGATTACAAGAATGGATGTTGTGAAAATTTTATTCATTTTTTAAGTTTAAATGATCAAATAGGTGTGGAAATGTTAAAGAGTGATCATTGAAGAGATTTTTCATCAATCATACCAATGTGTTATTTTATGAAATTTAATCTTTCTTTATTTAGGGTTTTTGGAAAGATATTTGCAAGTTGATTTTTAGTGTCAATGAATTCTAAGACAACATTATGATTTTGAATGTTATCTCTTAAGAAGTGATGCTTAATGTCTATATGTTTTGACTTAGAATATTGAATGGGATGCTTGGATAAATTGATTGCATTTGTGTTATCACACTTAATAAGAATATGATCAAATATTTTTTCATAATCAAGAAATTGTTGTTTTATCCAAAGAACTTGTGTGCAATAAAAATATGCAGCAACATATTTGGCTTCTACAGTAGATAAAGCAACCGATATTTATTTCTTGCTAAACCAAAATACTAGGCATTCACCAAAAAAATGACATGCTCCGGTGGTACTTTTCCTATCTATTAAGCTACTGGCAAAATTCATATCCGAAAAGCATAATATGTCAAATGATGTGTTTCTAGGATACCATAGACCTAAATGTGATATTCCACTCAAATACTTTAGAAATCTTATATTAGCATTCAAATGTGATTCTCTAGGGCATGATTGAAATCTAGCACACAAATAAATACTATACATTATGTCGGGTCTATAAGCAGTTAAGTAAAGTAGTGATATAATAATACCTCTATATTTTTTCTCATCTACCATCTTACCACTTTCAATTTTATCAAGTTTTAAGGATATGCTCATTAGAGTTTTGCTTACTTTGCAACCATCCAAGCCATATTTTTTAAGAATTTCTTTTGTGTATTTGGATTGGTTAATGAAAATTCCATCCTTGCATTACTTTATTTGTAAACCAAGAAAGAATTTGAGTTCACCCATCATACTCTTTTCAAATTCCCTAGTCATATAAAAAGCAAATTATTTGCACAAAGATTCATTAGTAGTACTAAATATAATATCATCAACATAAATTTGCAAAATTAAAATGTTATGCATTTTCATTTTAACAAAGAGAGTTACATCAATTTTGCTTTTTGAAAATCCATTTTCTAGCAAATAAGCACTAAGTCTATCATACCAAGCTCTTAGAACTTGTTTCAATTCATATAGTGCTTTGGTAAGTTTGAAAATATGATTTTGAAATTTATAATCTTCAAAACCAAAGGGTTGTTCAACATAAACTTCCTCATTTATAAATCCATTTAGAAATTCACTTTTGACATCCATTTGAAAAAGTTTGAAATTCATATGACAAGCAAATGCAAGGAAGATTCTAATAGCTTCTAGTCTAGCAATGGGGGCAAATATCTCATTATAATCAATGCCTTCCTCTTAGTTATAGCCTTTGGCTACCAATCTAGCTTTGTTTATAGTAATGAGACCATCTTGAATAAGCTTATTCCTATATACCCATTTGCACCCTATAATTGGATGATCTTTAGGTATAGGAACAAGTTCCCACACTTTGTTTTTTTGAAATTGGTTGAGTTCATCTTGCATAGCAATCACCCAACGTTCATTACTAAGAGCCTCCTTAATGGTCCTTAGCTCAATTTGAGAAACAAAGGCAATATTAGCATCTAAGTATTTAAATTTAGATTTAGTAGTTACTCCCTTTAAAGTATCACCAATAACAAGTTCTTTTGGATGATCCTTCTTATAATGCTAATCTTTTGGTAGTTCTTGAGGCTCTTCTTCTTGTACCATTCTTGTCTCAATCTCATTGTGATTTTCCTTTGGAATATTGTGTCTCATGTTCTCTAAATGTACCTACAAATCATCAAGAGCACTACCTTTTCTTTGATCAAGCTTAGAGGATTAATCAAAGATAACATACATTGATTCTTTAACTACTAGTGTTCTCATATTAAATACTCTATATGCTTTACTAGAAAATGAATAGCCTAAAACAATGCCTTCAATTTGGATGAGAATTTTCAAAGATTATCATTAGCATTCAATATGAAGCATTTGCATCCAAACACTCTAAGGTATGAAATTTTGGATTTTCTTCCCTTTCAAAGCTCATAAGAGGTTTTGTTTATCAAAGGTTATAAACATGATTTGAAATATAAAATGTGGTATTAACGTCTTCTGCCCAAAAGTAAGAGGGTAAATTATACTCATTGAGCATTATTCTAGACATTTCTACCATGTTTTATTTTTTTCTTTCTACCACACCATTCTGTTATGGTGTTCTAGGGGCTAAAAAATTATGGGAAATACCAAACTCATTGTAAAAATTTTTAAAATTTTTATTTTAAAATTCTTTGCCATGGTCACTTCTAATAGATGAGATAACATAGTCTTTTTCATTTTGAGCTCTTTTTGTAAAAATTTTGAAATGGTTGAAAGCTTCATTCTTTTGAGCTAAGAAATTAACCCATATAAACCTTGAGTAATCATCAATAATCACAAATGCATATAACTTACCTCCTAGACTAGCAACTCTATTTGGAGCAAATAAATCCAAATGAATTAATTCTAGAGTTCTATATGTGCTTACAATATTTTTGGTTTTAAATGAACTCTTATGTTGTTTTCCAAATTGACAAGGTTCACAAATTTTATCTTTATTGAATTTTATTTTAGGGAGTCCATCTACAAGCTCTTCCTTACTAATGTATTGCAATTGATCCATACTAGCATAACCTAGTCTTCTATGCCAAATCCAAGTATCATTACTAATGGCAATTAGACATTCAAAAGCATTATTAGAGTGTAAGTCAAGTTTACAAGTATTGCTAATTCTAACTCCTTTGAATGTAAGTTCACCATTGGAAAAGTAATTTTGCATCCTTTAGAATCAAAATTTACATTATATCCGTTATCACATAATTGACTCACACTAAGTAAATTATGTTTCAAACTATCAACAAGCCATACATTATCAATCATATTTTTGCCAAATATGCCAATGGAACCAATGCCAATGATTTTACTTTTAGTATTATTTCTAAAAATCAAATTACCTCCTTGCTTGTAAGTGAGAATTGTGAAAAAGTTTTGCATTACCTATCATATGCCTTGAGCATCAACTATCCATAAGCCAAATACTTTCATTGATAGTAGACCTTAGACATACTTACAACACAGTCATATTTATCTTCTTTTAGGTACCCCAAATGTACTTGGGTCCTAGGGGGTTAGTAGTGGAAGGGTTCTTTAATTTGAGATGAGCCTTCCTAATATAGCAGAAGATACGTTTATGATCAAACTTCATAAAATAATGACATTGATAAAATGTTGTGTTTATGCATTCTTTTATTGAAGTTCAATGTACCACGTACACAATTGCAAGTGTGTGTTGTGTCTATGTTCATGCCTTGTATACATGTATGCATGGTTTGCTCATGAAACCTTAGTTCTAGGGCCTTGTGAACCTAATATAGTCCTTTTAGGATTTTTAGGCTTGGTGTGTGCTTTTGTATTTTTTACAACTTCAACACTAGAGGTTTGAGTTGTAGAGGCTTTGACAAATGTTGGTGCATTAGATGTAGTGGTAGATGAGGCATTGAACCCTAAGCCATGTTTTAAAGAAGGTGACCTTTGATTACTAATTATAGTATCTAAAGCTTCTTTTCCTTTGTGAAATTTTGATATAGAGTTCTTAAGTTCACGTATTTCTCCTTTCAAAATATCATTTTCTTTATAGATTTTTGTTTTATTAGTTTTTGTTATAGATTTGTGTCTTGTTTAGTATGATAATTATTGTTTTCTTTAGGTATTTTGTTAGTTTTAATTGGTTTGTTTAGTGTTTTCATTAATTTTGGTAGTTTTAGTTCTTTCAGTTTTATGTCGTTTTTTATCTAGTTTTTAGTTTTGTGTTTATGTTTTGTTGGTTATTGTCTATTTACTTCTTGTTTAAAGTTTGTTTTGAGTTTTGTGTTAGGTTAAAACAGGCAAGGAAACAAATTGAAGGAGAAAGGGGCAGTGGCTGACATAGGCAGAGGACACGGCCAAGTCACTGGCCGTGTCCCATACCAAGTTAAATTGAAGATCAAAGTCACAGAGGTGGACACACTCAAGGGACACGGCCAAGTCAGTGGTCGTGTCCCTCCAATGAAGCCTAGACACGGCCAAGTCAATCCAACCTGGCCGTGTCTCACTTAGTTCCAAAGGGAAAGAAATTGCAAATCTCCAGTGGAAGACACAGGCAAGGGACACGGCCAAGTTTTGTGGCCGTGTCCCTCCAAAATGGTGCAACACGGCCAAGTCACCTCTGACTTGGCCGTGTCACTCAACCAAAGAAGAAAAAGGATCGAAAGCAGACAGAAGTGAACACATGCAAGGGACACGGCCAAGTCACTGGCCGTGTCCCTCCAAAAAGCACTCACACGGCCAAGTCACTTCTGACTTGGCCGTGTCCCTCATGAACTAAACACGCAGCGGATTTTAAACGGACGATTCATATAAAAGGAAAAAGAAGCTAGGGTTTTGAGGACTGTTGAGAGTTTGAGATTGTTTTCAGCCGTCTGAGAGTGAGCTTAGGGTTTTGACAATTGTTTTCTTTGATTTTGATCACACTTTGTTTTATCTAGCTTAGATTAGATTGTTCTAGCCATTGAGACATCCTTCTTGCAAGATTCGAACAAGAGATTCTTCAGAAGCTTCAAGGAGTTTGTAACTTGGTTTTGTTCTCGAACTTATTTTCTTTATTTTCATTGAAATTGTATTAACAGATATTATCATGTCTATTTTGATTTCTTTGAACATTAATGAGATGAATATGTTTGATTGCATCATGAACTAATTTGATCTAGTCTAGGGTTTGTATGGATCTGCTATGATTGTATGAATTGGTTATTCTCTTAGCTAATAATTTCTTTAGCCTTAATTGAATGAAATATTGTTAATATATAATTGATTGGCCACCAATTATGTGTTTTAGGTATTAGATGATGGATTGAGAGATGAAGTCTAATGCTGGAACAATTCAATTAAGGACTTAGGTGAATTAGAGATATAACCTATTAAAAAGATTGTTTCAATTATAACAAGATTAGTTGTAAGAGGTTTGAATGCGAGAGCTTATTTCCTTGACTCAATTAATTAAGTTGTTTGAGATTTAATCTTTAAAATTAAATTAGTTAAGTGGAATAACCATTCATACATATCAGTAGTAGAGAAGTGAAAACCCTAGACCATTCTATTAAGTGAATCAAATCATCAATTCAATTTACTTTTATTTGTTTTAAACTTTAATCAATCCGTTTTCTTTAATTGTTAGCAATTTAAATTTCTTCATTACTTGTTATTTAAAATCTGATAATCAATTAGTCACTTTAGCTTCCTTGTGAGACGACCTTGGGGCGATCACCTTTGCTACAGCTACCTCGTATACTTGAGAGTGACGCTTTGTGGTAGAGTTAATTTGAGCGCAACAAGTTTTTGGCGCCATTGCCGGGGAGGCTAATTGGCGAAATTATTTATTATTAAAAAAAATACTTTGGATTATTTTTCATTGTTTTCATTTTATTTTATTTGTCTTTTACTTTTGATATTTCTTTTTCTAGAAATTTTTGTTTATACAAGGCAGGAGATCACTCGAAGGAGAGCTACATCCATTCATTCCAGAAATTCAGAGAGTGAAAAGGAGCAGAGAAGAGTTTGAGCTCTATACCGGATTTGATACAGAGGAGGACACTTCTGAATTTGAATCGGAATCTGAACAATCTGTTAAAATGGCTGAAGAAAGGCAAAGAACGATGAGAGACTTTGCTAGACCTGTCATTGGAACTTACACTTCTTGCATAAGACTGACAGATGCAGCAAGGAATTATGAGTTGAAGAACATTCACTACAACATGCTGCCATCATTCTATGGAGTTCCAAATGAAGATCCTTTGAACTTTATTCAGGATTTCTACTCCACCCTCAACACTTTTCCTTTGGGAGGACTAATAGAAGATCAGTTGAGGATGAGATGTTTCCCTTATACTTTGAAGGATAGGGCAAAGAGCTGGCTCATGATGTTGCCTGAAAATTCACTGACAACTTGGGAGCAAGTTTATAATAAGTTCATGGGCAAGTTCTATTCACACCAAAAGACAGCTGAGTTGAGAGGGAAGATTGCTACATTCTCTCAATTTGAAGGAGAGCCATTTCATGAGGCTTGGGACAGATTCAAGATGCTATTGATCCAGTGTCCACATCATCACTACCCACTTCAACTCCTTAATCAGTTTTTCTATGATGGTCTAAGCCAGCAATTTCAGAACACTGTTGACAATGCAGCTGAGAAAAGATAGCTGATGAGACTTATGAGATCTTTGAGATGATGGGAGCTAATTCTCAATAAAAGAGTGTAAGGGGAAGAAGTAAAGGGGTGAATCAACTGAAAGCCAATACTGAAATGGTTAGTCAAATAGTTGAGTTGACAAGGCAGGTTCAGATGCTAAACATGAAGTGTGTGGAATCTGTGGGACATTTGGGCATGGAGCAAACATTTGCCCCTCTGCATATGAATCATATGGGAATGAAGCTGAGCAAGTTAATGCTATGGGGGGATTTAAACCAAGAGCAAGGAATGATCCTTACTCCAACACTTACAATCCTGGTTGGAGGAGTCACCCCAATTTTTCCTGGACAACAAATAATGCTCAACAGCCTTTCCATTTGCTCCAGAGGCAGAACCAACAGCAAGGCCAATCCTCAAATCAAGGTCAACCTAAGAGAGAGAGTTTGGAGGAAAGTTTACAGGCTTTTATTCAAGTCAGTGCTAAAAATCAGGAGATGAACAACAAGAGGCTGGATTCCTTGGAAGCATCTTTTAAGAAGGTGGAGACCCAAGTGGGGCAACTTGCTCAACAGATGCAGATTCAACAAAAGGGGAAGTTCCCAAGTCAACCTGAGCAGGCACAAGCAGTGACTGTTCTTAGGAGTGGCAAGGTAATTAATAACAATGTTGAAAATAATTTTGTGAATGCAGGTGAGTAAGAGAATAAAAAGGAAGGAGAACTAGAGAACAAAGGTGCTGAAGAAAGATCAATGGAGAAGTCCCCTACAGCATATTTGCACAAGGCAAGCAATCCATACCGGCCACCTATACCATTCCCCAGCAGGTTGAAGGATGATAAAAAAGATAAGCAATTTTCAAATATCTTCAACATGTTGTCTAAGGTAAGTATCAACTTACCCTTACTTGAAGCAATTAAGAACATGCCGGCTTATGCTAAATTCTTCAAAGAACTGAATACCAAGAAAAAGAGGTATGAGCCGAATGAAAAGGTGATAGTTTCTGAGGTAGCTAGTGCTGTTTTGCAGCATAAACTACCTCATAAGCTAAAGGATCCTGGAAGCTTTATTATTCAAATTACTATGGGGAATGGAAAAGGTACTGATGGCATGTGTGATTTAGGAGCTAGTGTGAATTTAATGCCTTATTCTGTCTATCTTGATTTGGAATTAGGGGAACTTAAACCAACAAAAATGGTGTTGCAATTAGCTGATAGATCTCTTAGATTCCCGAAAGGGGTTATAGAAGATGTGTTAGTTAAAGTTGGTGGTTTGATAGTACCTGTGGATTTCATTGTTCTTGACATGGAAGTAGGTAATTCTTCACCATCTGCACACACCATTCTGCTGGGTAGGCCTTTATGGCGACTACCAAAACTTTGATAGATGTTAAGAATGGAAAATTATCAATGACTGTTTTGGGACAAACTGTGGAATTTTCTATTTTTAACACTTATCCTATTCCTACAACTGCTTTATATGAGGATTGTTCTTTCATTGATTGTGTTGATGCAGTTGTTTCAGATGTTTTCTTGCAGATAGGTTCCTCTGATAAATTGGAGTTGGCATTGACTTTGGATAGTGATTTGGAAATTTTTGATGCAGAAATAGCCAGTTGTCTTGAGACCTTAGGAAGTGCTAAAGTAGAGGAACTTAAGGAGGACCCAGTTTGTGAGCTTCCCTCCATTCAAAAAGAAGAGAAGAACCCCTCACTAGAGTTAGAGCTGAAAGAGTTGCCTCAGAACCTGAAATATGTGTTTTTAGGAGATCACAACACTTTACCTGTGATAATATCTAGTGAACTTAGTGAAGGGGAGGAGATGAGGTTGGTGAGTGAGCTTAAAAGATTAAAGAGAGCAATAGGCTGGGGATTGAGTGACATCAAGGGTATTAGCCTTTCAATGTGCATGCATAGAATCACTTTAGAAGAGGGAGCTAAACCTGTGAGGGAGACCCAAAGGCGACTTAACCCAAATATGAGTGAAGTGGTTAAGAAGGAAGTGCTCAAATTGCTGGATGAAGGAGTAATTTATCCAATTGCTAATAGTGAGTGGGTGAGCCCAGTACATGTAGTTCCTAAGAAATCTGGAATCACTGTGGTGAAAAATGAGAATAATGAATTGGTTCCTACTAGGACTACTACTGGGTGGAGAATGTGCATCGATTATAGGAAGTTGAACAATGCTACAAAGAAAGATCATTTCCCTCTTCCTTTTATTGATCAGATGTTAGATAAACTTTCTGGGCACTCACATTATTGTTTTCTGGATGGCCTTTCAGGTTACTATCTGGTGCCAATAGCTCCAGAGGATCAGTCCAAGACAACCTTTACTTGCCCTTTTGGGACTTATGCATTTCGACGTATGCCCTTTGGCTTGTGCAATGCACCTGCAACTTTTCAGAGATGCATGATGTCTATCTTCTCAGATATGATAGATGATTTTATTGAGGTATTTATGGATGATTTTTCTGGTTTTGATAATTCTTTTGATAATTGCCTCAATAAACTTGTTCGTGTGCTTGAGAGATGCATTGAATGTAACCTCACTTTAAGTTGGGAAAAGAGTCATTTTATGGTTACTCATGGCATTGTCTTAGGTCATGTGGTGTCAAGTAAAGGGATTGAGGTGGATAAGGCTAAAATTGAATTGATTGCTAAGTTACCCCCACCTACCTCTGTTAAGGGAATAAGAAGTTTTCTAGGGCATGCAGGATTTTACAGGTGGTTTATTAAGGATTTTTCCAAAATAAGCCAACCATTGTGCCATTTGTTGGGGAAAGATGTTCCATTTGAATTTATAGCACAATGCATGCAAGCTTTTAATTCCCTTAAGGAAAAATTGACTAGTGCACCAGTGATTGTAGCTCCTGTTTGGACTTTACCTTTTAAAATCATGTGTGATGCCTCTAATCATGCAGTAGGAGCTGTTCTTGGGCAAAGGGTTGATAAATACTTGAGAGTCATATATTATGCCAGTTTGACCCTGAATAGTGCACAAATGAACTACACCACAACTGAAAAGGAAATGTTAGCTGTTGTTTTTGCTTTAGACAAATTTAGAGCATATTTAATTGGGTCAAAAATTATTGTGCATTCTGACCATGCAGCTCTAAAATATCTTTTAACAAAATAACATGCTAAACCGCGCTTAATTAGATGGGTGTTGTTATTGCAAGAATTTGATTTCCAAATCAAAGATACTAAGGGTAGTGGTAATGTTGTTGCTGATCATTTATCTAGATTACCCTTCTTTAGTGAAAATCTTGCATCTGATAGCATTCATAAAAATTTAGAAGCATTTACTGATGAGCAGCTTTTTGTGGTATTTGATACACCTTGGTTTGCAGATATTGCTAACTATCTTGCTTGTGGAATATTGCATACTAACATGTCATTTCAGGAAAAGAAAAGGTTTTTACACTTGAGTAAGTTTTATTTTTGGGATGAACCTTATCTATTCCGGATATGCAAAGATGAGATAGTTCGCAGGTGTGTATCTGAGGAAGAACAACTGAGTGTTCTTCAATTTTGTCATGATCTTCACTGTGGGGGTCATTTTGGAGGAAGAAAGACTGCAGAATAGGTGCTACAAAGTGGTTTTTACTGGCCTACTTTATTTAAAGATGCTCAAGAGTATTGTAAGCACTGTGATCATTGCCAAAGAGTAGGTAACATTGGGAGGAGGAATGAAATGCCCCTTCAATCATATATTGTTGTTGAACTGTTTGATGTGTGGGGAATAGACTTTATGGGTCCTTTCCCCAAGTCTTTTGGATATGAGTATATTTTAGTTGCTGTTGATTATATTTCCAAATGGGTGGAGGCACTCCCCACCCGTACTAATGATGCTAATGTAGTTGTTAAATTTGTGAAGGAAAATTTTCTTAGCAGATTTGGTACGCCAAGGGTGATAGTCAGTGATGGGGGGAGCCATTTTTGCAACAGGCTTTTTGAGAAGTTAATGCACAAATCTAGTGCTAAGCATAAAGTGGCAACCCCATATCATCCACAGACTTCTGGACAAGTGGAAACATCCAACAAGCAGATTAAGGGAATTTTGGAGAAAACAGTCAACACATCAAGGAAGGATTAGGCAAACAGATTGCATGATGCACTATGGGCATAACGGACTGCTTTCAAGACTCCTCTTGGTATGAGTCCATACCGATTGGTGTTTGGAAAAGCTTGTCACTTACCAGTGGAGTTGGAGCACAGAGCATATTGGGCAATCAAGACTCTGAATTTGGACTTTGACAAAGCGAAGAGAGAACGATTTCTGCAAATTTCAGAGTTAGATGAGCTAAGAAATGAGGCATATGAGAGCTCGAGAATTTACAAGGATCGCACTAAAGCACTTCATGACAGAATTATAGTGCGAAAGACATTGAGTCCAGGTATGAAAGTTTTACTTTTTAACTCTCGACTCCGTCTTTTTCTAGGTAAACTCAAGTCTCGATGGAGTGGTCCTTTTGAGATAACTCAGGTGTATCCTTCTGGTGCCATTGAATTACTTAACTCTCGAACAAGTGAAACTTTTAAAGTGAATGGACAGAGAGTTAAGCCATACAATGAAGGATTTCAGGAAGTGAGGGTCATTGATAGCACTTTGATTCATGATCACTAGGCCTTGCATTATGTCTAGCTATATGACATTAAAGAAGCGCTTAATGGGAGGCAACCCATCGGTTTGCATTTATTTTTGATAGTTGTAATTTTAATTGTAGCAAGTTTTGATTTTATGTTTAGTCTAAATAAATGGAACAGGTGCTTTGATCGGTTTTTATCTTTCTAATGTGTTTCAGGGTTGATCGGAGAGGAAGGATGCAATTTCTTTGATATTTGGTGATTTGTAAATAAATAAATAAAAAGTTGAAATGGCAGAAGGAGACACGGCCAAGGAACACGGCCGTGTCCCTTGGCCGTGTCACTTGGACACGGCCAAGCTTCACTTATTTGCTTTTTACTTTTTTTACTTTGCACCTTTCTTCCAGAGACGAACACGCCCAAGGGACACGGCCAAGTCACTGGCCGTGTCCCTCAAAAATCACATGACACGGCCATGTTGTCCACAACTTGGCCGTGTCCCTCATTTTTACACTTTAAAAAACCCGATTTTGCCCAGTTCTTTTCATTAGATCCCTAATTTCCTGTTCTTCGACTCTCTCGCTCTCTCGCTCTCTGTATCTCAAAATTCATAGCTTGTGATTCAAAACTCCAAATCTTCCTTTAAACATCAAATTTCTTCTCCAAAACTAGAGATAATCACTTAAAACTTCTTCTTTGCTCATATAATTTTGATTTAATCAAGTTTTGGGTTTGAATTTTCAGATTTCTAAGGATGCTGAGAACTAAGACTGTTTCACACCGCAAGACGAAGAGACCTACAACCGAAGGAGCTTCTTCCTCTTCATCAACTTTATCTTCGAAGAGAGCAAGTCTTTTGGCTCGGGGTTTTTTCCCTACAAGGTATGTTAATGATGAATCTCTTGATGCCTTGCAAATTAGGACTAATTTTGATCGATATGTGCAAGTTCTTGGATGGGAAACTCTAGTCACCTTGAGACCTTTGCAGTTTGAGGAACTTACTTTAGAATTTTTGACATCTCTCAAGGTTGAAAGAAATGATAAGAAAATCTGCACTAGATTGATGTTTAAATTGCTGGGTAAATCTTATGTGCTCAATATTGACTAGTTAAATGATATATATGGTTTTCATCAGCACGGGGAAAGGTCGGTACCCAAAGAATTTAAACAACAATTTGCTTGGGGAGCTTTAGGCTCGGGTACTTATGTGGCCAAATCGGCCAAGGCATCTAAGTTAAGAAATTCCGCTTTGAGATATTTGCATAGGTTTATGGCTTGCGGATTCTTTGCTCGGAAGGAGAGCCCGGGTGTGGTTGAAGTGAGTGAACTATTTTTCCTGGATTGTGCTTTGAATTCAATGCATGTTAGTGCCGGCTATTGGTTAGCCGATGTTTTTGATTCAGTGGCTAACAAAAGAAAGGGGGCAATTTGTGTTGGGGGGTTGGTTACCACATTAGCAGTAGCCTTTGTTGAGGATTTTGACCCGAGTACTAGTCGCATGACTAGAATTTCGGGTAATGACTCTTTGGATTTAGCTACACTTGAGAAGATGCACATGGTGGTGCATAGGAGAGGGACTTATGTGATGCCTTCAGATGAGCCTGCAGCACCGGGGGACAGGCAGAAGAGAGCACGGGTCCAAGAGGAGTCCGACTCGGATTCTCTTGATCTAGATGAGGATGCTCCGGTCTCGGAACATCAAGAGGTACTTCTGAGGATTGAGGCCCTGGAGGGCAAAGTGGATCGACTGGATGGCAAGGTGGACTGTAACCATGCTGAGGTATTGCAGCAGTTGGAACAAATTAATAGCAACCTTGCGAAGATCTTGAGTCTCCATCCCTTAACTGCATCATCTTCACGCCAGCCTTTTCCATAGATTTTGAGTTCCTTGTTTTATTTTGTTTAGTGTATTTTTGTTTTTATTTTTCGTTTTTGTTTTCATGTTAACGTTTTTATATTTGGATATTTTATTTTTATATATTGTACTTTTGTTTTTGAACTTTTGTGTTTGTGATGGAAAGCTAGGGTTTTGCTTCACCAGGTACGATGGAAGACAGGTTGTCCTTTAACTCTTTTTATTTACTATTCTTGTTTTACATTGAGGACAATGTAAATTTTAAGTGTGGAGTACTCTTTAAGCTTTCCTTTAATTTTCGTTTTGTTTTGCTTATTGTGTCTGTTGTGCATGGCATAATTGTTGAAATCTTATTGATCTTTTCTTTGATTCTAGCATTATAGTTGAGACTTTAGTATCAGCATAGAAATGAGCATTTGAATTCATTCAGGATCAATTTTCACATTCTGCAATTTATGACATATAAATCTTTATAAACCCACCTGTGTGAGTTTTGAGCCTCATAATTTGATATTATTATCAGTTGATTTTCTTTTCTTAAGTGTACACCTTCATGATTTTGCATCTCTAGAGTTTGCTTTTGCATACTAATTGAACTCACATTATGATTTAATCTCAAGTTTTAAAATGATAAAGGCAAATTAGGTTAGCCCTTTAGCTTAAAAAGACCTCCCTTAATATTGATTTCCTTAGTGAGCCAAGTTGAGCCTTTGACCTTTTCTTGATTAATCAACATAATTTACAACTCGACTTTCTCTTATTATCATCATACCTGCATTAAGGAATGGAGTTCTTATTATATGACAATAGGGTGGTTTATTTCAAAGTGTGGGGTAAGCAAGTAAATAAAAAAAATAAAATAAAAATAATAAAAATATGGTATTGCTATTTGGGGTGAAATGCATACTTTGCACTTTGTATTTGATTAAGAGTTGACTATTCTTTTCCTCTACATGTTAAGCTAGATTATCTATGCAATGTTATATTTTGTATATATATGTATAAAAAAATAATTATAAAGAAAATAAAAGAGTATATATATGTATACAAAATTTACTTATGTTCTAGCATTGGTTTGCAAAAGAGGAATGTCAGCTTGTGTATTTTTCTTTGAGTATGCAAGTATGTGAAGTATCAAGGGTTGGTGAGTATGCTATTTGAAGGAGTTATGAGTTTCTTAGCAAGAGTAGTATTTAATTTAGATACTCCATTTCTTGATGCTCCAGCCTAAATGTTTTTTCTCACACCTTTACCTTAGCCCCATTACATCCAAATAAAAGACCTTCGGATTATTTCTTGAGAAAATCAGTGAGGGAGATTGGATAATTAAGCAAGTTTATGGTAGTATGCACTCATGAGTGGTTTGAGTGATTAACCTTTGAAAGTGAAACACTTAGATGAGAGATAAGATTTGTATGTTTGGATTAATGAATGAGTTAAGAAAATCCTTGATTGAAGGAAATTGCAATTATTTATGTCTGACTCTTAAAGTATTTCATCTATATGCTGGAATTATAGTTAAGGTTGTTTGAATTTTTAATTTATGCCATGTGAATTTGCTTGAGGACAAGCAAAGTTTTAAGTGTGGGGTAGTTGTTTTATTAGTTTTTGTTATAGATTTGTGTCTTGTTTAGTATGATAATTATTGTTTTCTTTAGGTATTTTATTAGTTTTAATTAGTTTGTTTAGTGTTTTCATTAATTTTGGTAGTTTTAGTTCTTTCAGTGTTTATGTCATTTTTTATCTAGTTTTTAGTTTTGTGTTTATGTTTTGTTGGTTATTGTCTATTTACTTCTTGTTTAAAGTTTGTTTTGAGTTTTGTGTTAGGTTAAAACAGGCAAGGAAACAAATTGAAGGAGAAAGGGGCAGTGGCTGACACAGGCAGAGGACACGGCCAAGTCACTGGCCGTGTCCCATACCAAGTTAAATTGAAAATCAAAGTCACAGAGGTGGACACACTCAAGGGACACGGCCAAGTCAGTGGCCGTGTCCCTCCAATGACGCCTAGACACGGCCAAGTCAATCCAACCTGGCCGTGTCTCACTTAGTTCCAAAGGGAAAGAAATTGAAAATCTCTAGTGGAAGACACAGGCAAGGGACACGGCCAAGTTTTGTGGCCGTGTCCCTCCAAAATGGTGCAACACGGCCAAGTCACCTCTGACTTGGCCGTGTCACTCAACCAAAGAAGAAAAAGGATCGAAAGCAGACAGAAGTGAACACATACAAGGGACACGGCCAAGTCACTGGTCGTGTCCCTCCAAAAAGCACTCACACGGCCAAGTCACTGGCCGTGTCCCTCCAAAAAGCACTCACACGGCCAAGTCACTTCTGACTTGGCCGTGTCCCTCATGAACTAAACACGCAGTGGATTTTAAACGGACGATTTATATAAAAGGAAAAAGAAGCTAGGGTTTTGAGGACTGTTGAGAGTTTGAGATTGTTTTCAGCCGTCTGAGAGTGAGCTTAGGGTTTTGACAATTGTTTTCTTTGATTTTGATCACACTTTGTTTTATCTAGCTTAGATTAGATTGTTCTAGCCATTGAGACATCCTTCTTGCAAGATTCGAACAAGAGATTCTTCAGAAGCTTCAAGGAGTTTGTAACTTGGTTTTGTTCTCGAACTTATTCTCTTTATTTTCATTGAAATTGTATTAACGGATATTATCATGTCTATTTTGATTTCTTTGAACATTAATGAGATGAATATGTTTGATTGCATCATGAACTAATTTGATCTAGTCTAGGGTTTGTATGGATCTGCTATGATTGTATGAATTGGTTATTCTCTTAGCTAATAATTTCTTTAGCCTTGATTGAATGAAATATTGTTAATATATAATTGATTGGCCACCAATTATGTGTTTTAGGTATTAGATGATGGATTGAGAGATGAAGTCTAATGCTGGAACAATTCAATTAAGGACTTAGGTGAATTAGAGATATAACCTATTAAAAAGATTGTTTCAATTATAACAAGATTAGTTGTAAGAGGTTTGAATGCGAGAGCTTATTTCCTTGACTCAATTAATTAAGTTGTTTGAGATTTAATCTTTGAAATTAAATTAGTTAAGTGGAATAACCGTTCATACATATCAGTAGTAGAGAAGTGAAAACCCTAGACCATTCTATTAAGTGAATCAAATCATCAATTCAATTTACTTTTATTTGTTTTAAACTTTAATCAATCTGTTTTCTTTAATTGTTAGCAATTTAAATTTCTTCATTACTTGTTATTTAAAATTTGATAATCAATTAGTCACTTTAGCTTCCTTGGGAGACGACCTTGGGGCGATCACCTTTGCTACAGCTACCTCGTATACTTGCGAGTGACACTTTGTGGTAGAGTTAATTTGAGCGCAACAATTTTCTCTAGGCTAGATGAATTTTTTGACATCTCATCTATAGACTTCAACAGTTGTTCATTTGAATTCTTTAATTCTAAGGTAGAATTTTTTAGAGATACAAAGTCCTTTTCTAGCTTAGAGCATTTGTCTTTATAAAATTTTATTTTAGAGAAATATTTTTCTACTCTAAGATTCATATGCTTAATTAGGTCACTATCATCTAAGGCATCATCAACATTATCATTATATGTATTCAAGTTCAAGAATTGAGTACCTACCTCATTAGTGTGATCATCAACCCTAATAGCCATGAGACATAAATTTGCAATTTGTTGCTCTTCTTCCTCCTCTTCTTCACCTGAGGAATTATTGTCCCATGTGGATTTAAGTGATTTCTTCTTTTCCTTATCCCACTTCTTCTTGTTTTTCAATTTGAAGCAATCCAATTTGATGTGACCCATTTTGCCACATCCATAGCATTTTACTTCATTCTTTTTCTCTTTATCATTGAAAGAGGATTTAGGAAATGTACCTTTATTGGCTTGAAGTCTTCTCTTTCTCTTCCAATCACTTATTCTTCTAGAAATCTTCATCACTTGAGCTCTCAAATTCTTTGATGGCTTTGAGAGCTATTGCTTTTCTCTTATCTTTCTCACCTTAGTCATATTCCTTTTTGGTGTGCAATTCAAAACTGAGTAGTTTTCCTACAAGCTTATCGGTTCTTAAAGAGCTAAGGTCATAAGCTTCTTGAATTGAAGAAACCTTAGACTCAAAACTATTCTTGGCTCTAAGTGCCCTCAATATCTTGCTATTAACATCATCTTGATCATAGATCTTACCATATTTCTTTAGGCCATTTACAATATCAAGTAATCACTTTGTCATGCTGGTAACATTCTCATTGGGCATCATCTTGAATAACTCATACTCATGCACAAGCATTTGGGTCTTGAAGAACCTCACTTGAGTAGTACCCTAGATAGTTCACAAGAGTTTTCCAAATACTATATGCACAAGTAAGGTGTTGAACTCTTCCACCTTCTTCTCTTGATATAGAATTCATTAAGATTGAGGTTGCCCTATTATTCTTATAATGAGCTCTTAATTTTTCATTTGTCCATTATGCTCTTAGAAGAGGACTTGGACACCATTAACTTCATGAGTTAGAGGTTTTTACTCATTTTGTACAAATTTCCAAAGCTCAATTCCCTCGCTATCAAGGAGTAGATACATCTTATGTTTCCAATAAGAATAATTGGTTCCATCAAAGTAAGGTCTAAGATAGGAATTTAGATTTTCATATGAAGAAGCCATGGAGCTGAAAGTAGAAGTTGATGTAGAGATGTTTATAGGAGTGGTTTCCATTAAGGATCAAATTTCACAATTAAGCTTTTTGAAATTTATAAGCTCCGGTAACAATTGTTGTCCCAAATTAGCAACTAAGAGGGGGAGTGAATTGGTTGAATGGAGTAGTGATCATAAATTAAAACTTTAAAGCAACAAGAAAATCAAGATGAAGATGGAGTAGAGTAGAGAAGAATGAATACAAGGAATTTATAGTGGTTCGGATTACCTCAATCCTACATCCACTTCCTTAACAACTTGTTAAGGCTCTACTAATCTTGAGTTTTTTCAATCTTAACTCTAACTTGGTGTTTTCACAAGCCCACACCCAACTTTTACAAGGTTTGAATTTAATCCTAATAACCCTTACAAGAGTTTTCCCAAGGCTTACTCTAAAACCTAAGTGTTTCTAAGCTAGCACTCAACTTACAATGGTGTTTTTATGTTCACTCCCAACATTCAATCAATACAAATGTTAATTTTTGATACAAGAAATTGAAATTAGTTTTCCTTGGCTATATCAATCACAATTACCCTCAAACAAGAGGTTTCTTATGGTATTTATAGCCATTAGGACTTGAATTAGACATTTGAAGCGGTTCCCACATGTTTATCACTTGTCTTCCACTCAATTAGTTGCTGAGAGGCATTGTGTAGTCGCAATACAGATTGTGCGGTCGCATAATTCAAATATTTCTCTTATGGCTAACTCTAAGGGTAAGATTTGGTTGTCTGACAGGATCATATCAAACCATCTTTCCATGTCTTGCTATCACACAAGTAATTTGTGCGGTCGCATAATCTTTGTTACAGTTTAATTTGAATTTCTTCCTCCACAAGTCTAATTATCATTGATCCAATATGTTTAGTGCTAAAATTCAAACTTGTTGGCAGGGTGCGGTCCCACAAAGGTTTGTGCGTTAAGGATGCACTGCATATGTTGACCACTATCGCTTCTGTAAGTTTTGAGTTTTTAAGTCATTACTTTGAGCGATCACAAAACATGGAGGAACAGTCACACAAATGGCTCGTGTTCCAACTTCACCACATGCCAAGACTGTTGTCTTCTTTGTTTCTTAAGTGGCATTGCTTCAATCCTTTATGCGATCGCTCGGTTGGTTGGGCGATCGCACAAATATTAGGGTTTAGTGCTACAAAAATAAACTTGTTTACACTTGTTAGCATATATTAATTTGATTGTCAATGATAAAAATATTGTCTAACAAAACTAATTAACTAAAAATCTATAAAATCACAAAATGTACCCTAAATTATATTTTTTTTACACTAAACCTAAAATTCTTAAAAAACATAAACTTTAATTTTTTAACTAAAAACAAAAAAAAAGACTAAAATCAAAATCATAAAAATACATAAATAAAATCTAACTTCCTAAAAATTTTCAAAATACCAAAAAATATCTAAAAATGTTATGAAAATTAATAAATTCCCACTAAATTATTCTAATTAATTAAAAAAAATTAAAAATTTGTTTATTTTTAAAATTAAAATTTTTAAATTTATAAATATTTATCAAATTTACCTAATTTTTTTTAAAAAATTCAAAAAAAAAAACTCTAAAAAATCAAACACCCTAAAAATTTTCTTTTTACAAAAACATTTCTATAAATATAACAAAAAAAATTAAAATTCCCTAAAACATATTCTGATTAATTAAAAAAAATTAAATTTTTCTATTTAAAATTCTTAAATTCTCATTTATTTATTAAATTTACTTAAATTTTTTTAAAAAAATAAAAACTAAAAAAAAACCCTAAAATTTTTATATTTTCCAAAATATTTCTAGAAATATAACAAAAGAATTCACCCTAAAACATATTTTGTTTAATTAAAAAAAATTAAAATTAGTTTATTTTTATAATTAAAATTCTAAAATTTATAAAAATAAATCAATTTTACCTAAAAATTTTTGAGAAATCATAAAAGTTCCTAAAAAAATCTAACCTAAAAAAAATTCTAAACACCAAAAAATTTCTAAATATATTATTAAAAATTTTAAAATTCCCTCAAAATTTATTTAATATTCAGATTAATTAAAAAAATATACTTTTTTTATTTTTATTCTAAAATTAAAAAATAAATAAAATTTATCCAAAATTTTTTAACCAATAAAAAAAACCTACAAAAATCTAACCTCCTAAAAAATTATAAATACCAAAAAAAATTCTAAATGTATTATGAAAATTTTAAAATTTTCTAAAAATATATATAATATTTAGATTAATTAAAAAAATACAAAATTAGTTTTTTTTAAGTTCTTATTCTGAAATTTTAAAAAAATAAATAAAATTTACCTAAAAGTTTTCTAACAATAAAAAAATTTCTAAATATACTTAAATAACAAAAAAAATTCTAAATATACTATGAAAATTTTAAAATTCTCTAAAATACAAATATACAATATTCTAATTAACCAAAAAAATATAAAAAATTAGATTTTTTATATTTCTTATTCTAAAATTTAAAGCAATAAATAAAATATACTTAAATTTTTTTTTTAAAAAAATCAAAAATTTTCTGAAAATCAAACAACACACATGCAAAATATAAATAATCAACCTAAACTACAATACCTACAAGCCCTCAACAGAGAATCAAAATTATAAAAAATAACATCAAATCATAAAATTAACAAAAATTAATAAAAAAATGAAATTATACATGCTTCTGTTTCTTCTTCTTCTTCTTCAAGCAAAGGGTGGCAGTAATGAATTTTTGTAAGGAAGAGGGCTAGAAGAGAAAAGAAGGAAAGCGGTGGCAAAAATGGGGGAGGAGAGAAAAAAAATTATTTTATATGTCTAAAAATTTTATCGAGAGATTTAAGTCTCTGGGTATTAGCAACAAAAAAGATTTATATGTCGGCAAATACCTACAGAATTTATTATTTGTCAGTAATACTCATAGAAGAAAGAATTCTGTTAGTAATGTGTATAATTGAGGTGATATTATTTTCTCCCATGATTACCTTTTACCAAAAGAATATTTATATCTCTCGGTACTACCGACAGATAATAATTTGTCTATGATATGTTAACATAAATAATATACCAACAGATGCTCTTTATCTCTCGGTAATACCGAGAGAAATGACATTTCTGTCTACAATGCAAGCAAAAAAAAGAGCTTCTGTCTATAAACAACTAGACTTGAGATGAGAATATTCCCGCCGACATTTACTTTTTACCGAAAGAACACATCCATCTCTCGGTATTACTAACAGAATACACATTCTCTAGGTAAATGGAAAGTCATTTGCCTACTTAAATAATATACGACAGATTGTACTCTACTCTCGATATTATTGAGAGAAACTATTTTTTTTTGTCAGTAATACTAATAGGACAAACTCATCTCTTGGTAAATGGCTAAACTTGAGGCGGAAAATTTTTTGCCCACATTTACCTTTTACCGAGAGAATATTTACATCTCTCAGTACTATAGACAAATAATAATTTCTCTAGGTAAATGAAAAGTTGTATGTTAATGTAAATAATATAACGACATATGTTCTTTTTCTCTTGGTAATACCTAGAGAAATGATGTTTCTATTGGTAATACCATCAAAAAGAGAGTTTTTGTTGGTAAACAACTAAACTCGAGGTGGGAACATTCCTGTCCATGTTTACTTTTTACCAAAAGAAAATGTCCATCTCTTGGTATTACCAACAAATTACACACTCTGTCGGTAAATGAAAAGCTGCTTGTTTATGTAAATAATGTACTGACAGATTGTTCTCTATTCTTGGTTGTACCCAGAGAAATGATTTTTCTGTCAATAATAACAATAGAACCAGCTTATCTCTCGGTACATGGCTAAACTTGAGGCGGGAAAATTCGTGCCCATGTTTACTTTTTACAGAGAAAATATTTCCATCTATCGATATTATCGACATAAATATTATTTCTCCCGGTAAATAGAAAGTCGTTTGTTATAGTAAATAATATATCGATGGATTTAGCTGATGTCTATAATATTGACAGAGCATATCATCTATCAGTAATACAGAGAGAATAGAGTTTTCTCTCAGTGATGTGCAAACTTGAGACGGGTCCACATTTATCTTTTACCGAGGGTTAAGTTAATTCCTTGGTAATACCAACAGAAATAAATTTTCTCTCAATATTACTGAGAGTACAAGCTTTTGTCAGTAAGGTTAGTCAAATATATTTTGACAACTTTACCGACATATCTGTTTAGGTCAAAAAAATTTATTGCCAATAATTCTCTCTAAACATTACTGACACTTTCGTTATTATATCTATAAATTTTATCGATAATTGTTCGTGCCATTAGCTGAGCCATTATGCTCAATAAGATATCTGTGTAAATTTTTGTGTCAGTATTCTATAGATAATCAATAGGTGCATTTTCTAATTTATTTTTTATATTTTTTCTCCGTATTCTGTTGGTATTACCAAGAAAAATTTTTCTATTGGTAAATTTCTTTTGGTAATCCAGTTCATTCTTATAATGTAAACATATATCACTTTAATACCCTTATGCTTTTAGATTTTAACAAGTATATATTGTTATATATAATATATATCTATATATAACTAAATATCTAATAGTTTTATATGCTTATTCTTTTGAAATTTAATTCATATATGTCATTATATATACATATAATAGAATATATATTACTTTTATACTCTTACTCTTTTGAAATTGAACATGTATATGTTGTTATATTTAATCTATATCAATATATAACTAAACATATATCACTTTTATACTTTTACTCGTTTAAACTTTAATATGTATATGTTGTTATATATAACATATACTGACATATAACTAAATATATATGACTTTTATACTCTTATTCTTTTAAAATTAAATACATATAGGTTGTTATATATAACATATGTCGACATATAACGAAACATATACTACTTTTATACTCTTACTCTTTTAAAATTTAATATGTATATGTTGTGATATGTAATGTATATCCAAATATAACTAAATATATATCATTTTTACACTCTTGTTCATTTAAATTTTAATACATATATATTGTTATATATAATATATACCAACATATATCAATATATACTATTATTCTTTTGCAATATAATTATATCTTTTAGTGTAATATTAGCAATACCTATATATGTTTATGAATATATGGAACTTCATCCCAGGGAATTTTTTTGTTGCACATCAAACTTGTGCAGGCATCCTCAAGCCCAAAAGCTTCCTCCCTGGTGGACAATTTTTTTTTTAGATTTTACTATTTCCCTTTTATTGTAAAATGTTATATATCATTATGCATAATCTGTGTTGACATACATTTCATATTATTTATGCTTCTTTGAGATGTTGTGATTTGTTTACATCACATTCTAATCTTTTATTTTAAAAGGCTTTTCTATTTTAATGATCTAAAGTAAATATGTCTTTTCATAATCAAGGTTTCTAAGAAATTAAAGAAGGTTATAAAGAAGAAAGCATCGAGTGATAAGAACGAAACTGAAAATGAATTATAAGTAAATCCAAATAATAAATCATAATAATTTAGCAAATTGTGATTGACCCAATTTTCTTCTTCTCCCTTTGGTCCATACTTCTTTAAGATACCATTTAGCATAGGAAATTCTTAAAAGAAGATATATATATATATATATATATATAGTGGTGAAAATGATTAGGTCCTCTATATGACCAAGTAGAGCCAAATTGAAATAATTAATAGACTATCTATAAAAAGGGAATAAACTATTCAATAGCTTGAATTTCATCTTCTAATTAATTATTAATCATTCATATTTAATCTCTTATCATAAGTTTACATAAATATATACATAATCATTTAGTAATATTATATAGAAAGTTTATTCCTAATCTAATTATTCACATGGTATCAAAGCCTACCATGGCTGCAAATCCTTCTCATCAATCTTCTACCTCCATCACAAATATTTCATTCTCTATCAAACTCACATCCAATAATTATTTGGCTCGAAAAACCCAGTTCATTCACTCAATTACCAACAACTTCATGGCTTTATAGATAGAACCAATCCTGCTCTCGAACCAAAATCCTCCTCTCGAACCAACTTCATGGCCCCATCCTCCTCTTGAACCAAAATCACAACCCAACCTTTACCCAACATGAACTATGAAGCATGGTTCAAAAAGGATCAAATCTTTCTTGGATCCTATATTCTTTGACTAAAATAGTATTTAGATATTTGATTAGGATGAATTCACCTTATGATGCTTGGCAAGCACTAAGCAATTCTTTTGGTTCGATATCTCAAAATAGATAAATTTAGATTAACATTGAGTTGCATTGACTTAAGAAAAATGATATGTCAGTTTTTTGAATTTTACCATAAAGCAAAATCATTAGCAGACGAATTGGAAACAATTGGTAGAAAACTATCAAATGTAAAATTCAATGTGATTATAATATTGGGAGTGACTTTCACTCAATAATCATTGCATCAATGTCATATACCACTCCTGAATTATGAGAGAGAGTGACATTCCTAGAGTTCGGGTCATTTTAATGCACCGGAACCATGTAGAACCATTCTTATCTAGGATCTTTTTACATGTTCTCTTTTCCTATCATTATTATGTTCAAAAATATTTTTTTAATATATTACAATCCTTATATTAATGCTACAATTATCCATATAATGCTATTTGACAGTTGTATTGCTCTTGTAGAGTTGATGCCATAAAAGTGTGCTATTACAATATGCATTAACACTAGAAAATATGAAGCGAGGGGTGAGCCACATACTCAGTGAGTGTTCTTTCTTTTTAATGTGTGTATTAGTTTCACTTTACATTATCAACTAGTTATTAAGTGTGTTATTAAAGCTTATGCGATGTTCGTGGTTTAGTTTAACATACTAGCATTATAATGTTTGAAATTTTAAGCAGTGATTTTCTAATAAATATTAATAATTGATTGTTCATATTGATAATAGTGATTTGAAAACTTGAAATAAGTAAAAAATTAGGATGAATTAAGTTTAAAAGTTGGAAATTTGAGCCGGGTATGGATGAAATCGGTGTTACAGAAAAAGAATCCTAAAGTGATAAAAATTTACAAAAATACCCTTGTAATTTTAGAGTTAAATTTTACTAAATTAGGATATGAAATATGGATAGTGGGGCTTTAAATTAATTAAAGAAATTATTTTTATGATTTTATGGAACTAAAAATTTGATTAGAATTAAAATTAAGAGTGAGGGTGCGCCATAGTTATGGTGAGCACACCCTTACCCTATCAAGATTTTAGATATTATATAAAAGGACACATATAACCTTCTCTCTTCTTCTTCCATCATCATCATTCACGCCATTCACTTACCAAAACCATCTTTCCAACTTTCTTCTTCCTCTTATTATCAATTTGAGCAAGAATCAAGAGGGGATTATGTGAGCGGGGATTTTTGCCCCCACTCCCGGTAGAATGGTTTGTCACATCCGCCTACTGCATTTATGCAGTGTAGACACGTGCATAGCGAGAGTAGGGAAAAGGAGAAGATAATTCTTGATAACAGCCCTAGATAAGGTTGTATGACAAAAGGGACATAATTATAATTTTTAATAAAGTTGGGGACGTAGATGTAATTTCAAAGAAAGTTGCACCGGATGTTCTTAATAGTGCATATAACAGATTCCAAAAATGGAATGTAGAGAAAAATCGGATCACAACGACGTGTAATGGTTTTTCCAGGAAATGTCCCGTTAAAGAAAAATGAAGAAATGTTGACTAAGGGCATTTTGGTCATTACCAATTAAAGTTATACATGAATTTAGGGTAGGAAATAAAGACGTGAGTACGTAGAGAATGGCGAGAGGTTAAATATGAAATGATCGTCAGTAGAAACGAAGCCGGAGAAAACCCGAGCAAAAATAGGACCAAAAGGGAATTTTGTAAAAAGTTGAGGGCTTACCGGTAATTTTTCAAAATGACTTAGAAACCTAAAATAGATCTTATAAATAGAAAGTAGAGGTCGAGAGGATCAAAACCATATATAGTTTGACTCGTGGAGCTATACGGTTTAAAAGATATGATCGATTAATCGCCGGAACGTAATGTGGGCCCGGTTTCGTGTCGGGACCGGATGAGTAACCCGGGACAACTTTATGAGATCCAATGGGAAGAGAGACAAGTGGAAAGAAGTAAAGGAAAAAGGAAGTTATAAAAATCAAAGGTTGGCCAATCAAAAGAGAACATTTAGCATATGTAATAAATGTGTAATAAATGAAGAAAGAGAAAAAGTGAACAAGTGGTCAAGGTGATCATCACTTCCTTTGTATATAAATATAGGTGATATGAAGAGCAAATTCTCTCTTTTTCCACTCACCAAATTCGGCCAACAAAAGAAAATACCAAGGGACTTCCAAGTTTTTCCAAACTTTGATTTTTAAGGTAAGTTCTAAGGTTTTTAAGTGTGTAGACTTTAATTTTAGTATTAGTTTTAGGTAGTTATATATATATTGGAAGATTGGGAATTAGAGTCTTATATGGAATTGAAAAAAAAAATAATAATAATAATAATAAGATTAATTGATTAAATGGAAGAACCAAGATATAAAAAGATTAATAAGGTTGGATTAGGGGTTTCGGTTGGAAAAGAAATAGAGGATAATTTATTATTTTGAAATTCTAAGGTTTATGTTGTATCTTGAATTGATTGAAGGAGAAATAAAGAATTAAAGAAGGAGAAGAAAGAAAAGCCAAGAGGAATTAAAGAAATAAGGTTTGGTACTCTACCTTTGAATAATTAGTTTGGTACTTTACCTTTGAATAATTAATTTTGGTTTGATGTTTTACAAACTTTGGTTTATGAAAGTTTTGTTGTTGATGCTTAAATATATTGATTTTAGTTAAACATGTAAAAGTTGTCAAAGGGAAGTGTTTGAATCTTCACTTTACCATTAAAGAAGCCTTAATATTGATTTGCAAAAGAAAAATAAACTATCCTATGCATTTCATGTGTTTGGGCCGAAATGGTTCCAAAAAGACAGCTTTCTGGACCTTTTTGTGGAAATTGTTTGAGGCAGCAAACGAAGGAATTTTTCAACGAAATTTTACATGCAATTAGTCAACATATGAAATACGTTTTCTGTAAAATTTCAGCCAAAAATAAGATCATTTACTTGGTCAAATGCATGATTGAAGTGGACTGAAATTTTGACGAAAATCCAGATTTTACTATTCATTTGGTCATGCCATTTTGCGTTGCCGATTTTTCTCGCCGCAACACTATTCATTTGGTCAATTTGTGATATTTTGAGGAATGCTTTGAAATGTTTGATTTGTTTATTGTGGATGTTAAATATGTGAAAAAAAAAAAGTAACGGTTTGACCAATGAATGTGGTGCGCGGCATAAATGGCAAAGTGCGATGGGAACTAAAATGATTTTTCAAATCATTCTAAAATGAAGTTTGAAACTTAAATTGAATCATTTTAACCTTTATGCTCTACTGGATAGTGGGAGTGGTAGATAAGGGTATGGTGCACTATACTAACGCATGCAGTACTGCTCATTATTGTGATATGATATGTTATTCAGTGGTGAGGCCACTGAAGCCAATGGGGAGGCCCATTGGTTATAACCAGGATGGTGAGGGCCATTCCTGTGATCTGATATCGGTGGTGAGGGCCACCTATGTTACAGTGGTGAGGGCCACTGTCTTATCACTATGGTTCCCTATATACCAGTAGAGCCTGGATCAAAGACATATTATTTTTCGTTGAACTATATAATGCAAATGAATTTGAATTATGATTTTACATTATTGAAAGCATATCATACTGAATATATCACGATTTCTATTGGTATAATGTTGGTTGATTGTTGATTTTATTATTTCCTTTTTATTTCGAATACTTTCATTACTACTTTTATTTTTATTGGTAAAGTACCCACTGAGCGACAACGCTCAGCGAGTTAAGTTTTCCTTGACTCGTAGGTTCGGAGCAGTAGATAAATCTTGGGGAAGCAACGGCCAGACCACAGCAAATCTCAGGGGTAGATCTTTTAGTTCCATTATGAGTTGATAGTTGTGGCATGTATATGAATAAATATAAAAGAGATTTTCTATGTTATAATTGTATGTTAGTAGTATGTAATAATCATAAATCTTTACTTTATGTTATATTAGAAGTGTGAACTCTTCGTGTAGGTTTGTAGTTGAGGGTATAAGGTGGATTCATTGGGAGTGAATTAAATTTGATGGTATTCTTATTCACATTGGTATGTGTAAAATGTTTTCAAAAATCAGAAAAATAAGTTTTGACGACACTTGGGATCCAAATTTCTAGGCGGAACTATGGCAAAATTTCTGTAAAAATCAGAACTAAAATTTGACTAAGTAAATTGGTAGCAACAATTAGGATAGTGTGGCACCTCTACTCAGCTTACACATGTAGGTTGGGAAGGGGTGTTACAATTAGTGGTATCAGAGCAAAGGTTTAGCCGGTTCTGGTTAGTTAGTCGAACTAAACCTTAAATGTATGACACATAGGGTTAGAATAGGGGTTTTAATTATATAACTATACATATGTGTGTCATTGTTAGTTATGTTATTCAACTTTTCCAGGAGTAATAATGGGTGACCTAAACAAGGAGGTGAGGGAGCTAAGGATAGAAGTAGAGAGGTTGAGACAGCTAGCGCGGGAGCAAGATGAGACTATAGAAATTTTGGCCGATAGAAGTATACAAGATCATGAAGACTTGAGAATAAAAGATGAGATGATTTCCTCCTTGATAGATGACGTGCAGATGTTAAAAGAAGACAGGCTTAGTTATAGAGCGGAGTTGGATAGTGTCGGTAGAAGCCTCGAGATAGCACATCAAGAGATTCAAACTTTACAGGAGAGGGTTCAAGAGCTAGGCCAGTACTTTCCTAGTGAAGCATCACATGACCCCGATTTTGATCCCGAGATAGTAGAATATGTTTCAGACAGTGCCACTTCACCTAGGGCACCTACTCATTGAGTCTTGAGATGTATTGTGTTTGGCGGTTCTTTTAGTTATATATATGTGAGATAGTGGTATCATGTAAATATTGTATGGTAGTATAATATGGTGATATAATAGTGAGGAGTCCTAAATTTTGCAATGTATCTAAGGGCTTCCTAATATTGTAAAACTTTGTGTTTGGAAATAAATAAAAGTTGTGTTGTATATGTGTTAATTAAGAATTTTATATTTATATACATGCCACCTAGGGTAAGATAATGCTGTTGGTCTGGGTCGTTAATAATGATGGGATGGTATATGTTTACTCTTTAGATGTCGCAAGCAGCGCAGCGTGATATAGAGGAGGAGGTCGAGTCTCAGGCCTCCCGAGTTGTAGAAATGCGTGTATCTAAGACATCAGCGTCGGAGCAACCACCCGCTGATGCTCCTATTCCCAATGATATGTTGCAACAAATGGCTGCCGTATTTCGGCAGATAGCCGGCGTTGCCCCAGCACCACCCCCAGCGCCAGCACCCGTACCAGTACCTGCTGTAGGAGGGGAAAGGAAACCCCCAATAGAAAAGATAAGAAAGTATGGTGCGAAGGAGTTTAAGGCTCGAAGGGACGATGATTCTTCAACAGCCGAGTATTGGCTGGAAGGAACAATACGAGCCTTAGATCAGTTACAGTGTACGCCAGAAGAGCGAGTGATATGTGCTACTTCCTTATTAGTGGAAGAAGCATATATATGGTGGGACACAGTTCACCAACGAGTTTCACCGGAACAGAGAACATGGGATTTCTTTGTGAATGAGTTCAAGAGGAAGTTTATATCGGAGGCATACCTAGATGCCAAGAAAAAGGAGTTTCTACACTTAAAGCAAGGTCGACTGACCGTTGTTGAGTACGAGAGGGAATTTACTAGGCTGAGTAGGTATGCCAAGAAGACAATTGAAGATGAACATGATAGATGTAAGCAGTTCCAGGATGGATTGAATAATGAGATTAGGATGCAGCTAATTGCTGCTAATATCAAAGAATTTTCCGAGTTGGTCAATAGGGCTCTAGAAGTAGAGCAATGCCAGTCTGATGAACAGAATAGACGACAGAAGATGAAACAGAAGAGAGGTACCCAGAACTATTCGGGAAACTACCAATCATCAAGGAAACGATTCCGCGGCAGTGGTTCCACGGGAGGCGGTCAACGTCGAGGTTACAGTCAGGGATCAATTCGCGGTGGCTTAAGTCAAACTACCTCAGTCGCTAGTACGGGACGATCCGGAAGAGGACAAGGAAGAGGATTCAGCCGAAGCGGAGGTAACTTCTTTATCGGTCCGAGAGGTAATGAAGGCGAAAATAATAATCCACGCTGTGATCAATGCGGACGCCGTCACACGGGAGAATGTTGGGGTCGGACATTTGCATGTTATATATGTGGATCTTTAGACCACCTTATGCGAGAGTGTCCCCAGCGAATACAGAATCTACCTAGGGATACTGAGAGATTGCAAGCGGCAGCAGGTCGAGGCCGAGGCAGAGGAAGGAGCGAAAATCCGTCGCGTGTGCAATCTGAAACAGTGAATCGACCAGAAGCAAGGGCTCCTGCTAGAATGTATGCTATGAGGGGGCGAGAAGACGAAGAAGCGCTAGACGTGATTGCAGGTCAGTTGTCTATGTTTGGGGTTTCGCTTTACGTTTTAATAGATCCAGGTTCTTCACACTCATATATATGCACGAAAAATGAAAAACTTGAGGACCTAAAGGTAGAACTAGAGAAAGAAGGAATATTAGTTACTAACCCATTAGGAAATGAGGTGATTACTAGGAAGGTAGTGAAAGATTGCCCCGTAGAGATACACGGACATATCTTTTGGGGAGATTTATTTGAACTACCATTTCAAGAATTCGATGCTATTCTTGGGATGGATTGGTTGGCCAAGCACGATGCACTAGTTGACTGTAAACGGAAGAGAGTTACCTTGTATACTGTAGACGGTGACGAAGTGACCCTAGTAGGAAAAAGGAAGGACTATCTAACTAACATTATTTCTGCCATGACGGCTAAGAGGTTAGTGCAAAAAGGTTGCGAGGCATACCTGGTATGTGCATTAGTAGCGAAAGAAGAGGCACCAAAGTTACAAGATATACCTACTGTATGCGATTTTCCCGACGTATTTCCTAATGATTTACCCGGATTACCACCTAAACGAGAGGTGGAATTCATCATAGACGTGTACCCGGGAGCTGCACCAGTATCCATCGCACCTTACCGAATGGCGCCAGTGGAGCTAAAAGAATTAAAGGTACAGCTACAAGAACTTTTAGACAAGGGGTTCATAAGGCCAAGTGTGTCACCATGGGGAGCACCAGTATTGTTCATGAAAAAGAAAGACGGATCCTTAAGGTTGTGTGTAGATTACCGTCAACTTAATAAGCTGACCATCAAAAACAAGTATCTGTTACCTCGCATAGATGATCTGTTTGATCAACTCAAAGGTGCTGGAGTCTTTTCAAAAATTGATCTACGATCAGGTTATCATCAATTGAGAATTAAAGATGAAGACATATCAAAAACCGCATTCAGAACTCGCTATGGACATTATGAATTCATTGTTATGCCTTTCGGATTAACGAACGCACCTGCAGTATTCATGGATCTGATGAATAGAATCTTCCACCCGTATTTGGATCAGTTCGTGGTGGTATTTATTGACGACATATTGGTGTATTCAAAGAATCGAGAGGATCATGGTCGTCACCTTAGAATTGTTTTGCAAACCCTGCGTGAGAAGCAGTTATACGCTAAATTCAGCAAATGCGAATTTTCGTTGGAAGAAGTAGCTTTCTTGGGACATATTGTATCGGCAGAAGGAATAAGGGTCGATCCCAAGAAAATAGAAGCAGTATTGGAATGGAAGTCACCTAAGACAGTAACGGAAGTCCGTAGTTTCTTGGGATTAGCAGGATATTATCGGAGATTCGTTAAAGGGTTTTCCATGATCGTCGTACCTATGACCAAGCTACTTCAGAAGAATGCCAAATTCCAGTGGACCGACGCTTGTCAAAGGAGCTTTGAAAAGCTGAAACAAAAACTTACTGAAGCACCTATTCTTACACAACCAGAATCAGGAAAAGATTTTGTGATTTATAGCGATGCATCCCATATCGGGTTAGGTTGTGTATTGATGCAGGAAGGCAAAGTCATTGCGTATGTCTCTCGACAGCTCAAGCCACATGAAAAGAATTATCCTACGCATGACTTAGAGCTAGCAGCGATTGTTTTGGCTTTCAAGACGTGGAGGCATTACTTATACGGGGAAAAATGTTACATCTTTACGGATCATCAAAGCCTGAAATATTTGCCCACGCAGAAAGATTTAAACCTGCGACAGCGAAAATGGATGCAATGGTTAGCCAACTACGACTATACGATTAATTATCACCCGGGCAAAGCGAATGTCGTAGCAGATGCACTTAGTAGGAAGTCAATACAAGCGCTAAGTGCTATGAGGGTAACGTTAAAACCTACAGAAGATGGAGCTATCTTTGCAGAAATGCACGTGCGACCTAATTTACATCAACAAATACGTGAGGCTCAGAAGGAAGATGAACAAGTGAAGAAGTGGAGTCAACAGGCGCAGGAGAACTATTCAGGAGACTATCAAATTCGTCCTGATGGTATTCTCTACTACAAGAAGAGAATGGTGGTACCTAAGTCCAAGGAGCTGAAGAAACAGATTTTGCAAGAAGCTCATAACAGTTCTTATACAATGCATCCAGGAGTAACGAAAATGTATCGGGACTTGAAGGAGTATTATTGGTGGCCAGGAATGAAAAGGGATATCGTTGATCATGTAACGAAGTGTCTAACCTGTCAGCAAGTGAAGGCGAAACATCAACTACCCTCAGGGCTACTACAACCTATTACGATTCCAACCTGGAAATGGGATCGTATTACTATGGATTTTGTCACAGGATTGCCTATGACAAGTGACAAACATGACGCGATTTGGGTAATCGTAGACCGGCTTACTAAGTCCGCTCATTTCATACCAGTACGTGTGGATTACTCGCTAGACAAGTTGGCAGACTTGTATATCAAAGAGATTATACGTCTCCACGGAGTTCCAACTTCGATCATATCCGATCGAGACCCACGTTTTACGTCAAATTTTTGGCAGAAGTTACAAACAGCCCTTGGAACTCGAACTTACCACAGCACAGCATTTCATCCCCAGACAGACGGACAGTCGGAAAGAGTGATTCAAATTTTAGAAGATATGCTGAGGGCGTGCGTTTTAGAATTTAAAGGTAGTTGGGACAAACACCTAAGCTTAATGGAATTCGCGTACAACAACAGTTATCAATCCAGCATACAAATGGCACCTTACGAAGCACTGTATGGTCGAAAATGCAGAACTCCAGTTTGCTGGACAGAATTGAGTGAGGAAAAGATGTTGGGGCCAGACATAGTTAAGGAAACTGAAGAGAAGGTAGAAATCATTCGAGACCGATTAAAAGCAGCAGCGGACCGGCAAAAATCATACGCTGATCTAAAAAGGAAAGACATACAGTTTGAGGTAGGTGACAGAGTGTTCCTCAAAGTCTCTCCTTGGAAGAAAGTGTTACGATTTAAACAAAAAGGCAAGCTAAGCCCTAGATTCATCGGACCATATGAAATTATTAAACGGGTAGGTCCGGTAGCTTACCAGTTGGCGTTACCACCTGAATTAAATAAAATACATGATGTTTTCCATGTTTCGATGCTAAGGAGGTATCGTTCAGATCCAACCCACGTCATACAAGTTCAAGATATTGAGATTCAGCCTGAAATGACATATGAGGAAGAGCCGGTAGAGATCCTAGCACGTGAAATCAAAGAGTTGCGAAATAAGAAGATTCCATTGGTCAAAGTGCTTTGGAGGAATCACAAAGTAGAAGAAGCTACATGGGAACGCGAAGAAACTATGAAGAAGCAATACCCATATTTGTTTTCACTTGATGAGCTTCGGGACGAAGCTTAAATTAACGAGGAAGGAACTGTCACATCCGCCTACTGCATTTATGCAGTGTAGACACGTGCATAGCGAGAGTAGGGAAAAGGAGAAGATAATTCTTGATAACAGCCCTAGATAAGGTTGTATGACAAAAGGGACATAATTGTAATTTTTAATAAAGTTGGGGACGTAGATGTAATTTCAAAGAAAGTTGCACCGGATGTTCTTAATAGTGCATATAACAGATTCCAAAAATGGAATGTAGAGAAAAATCGGATCGCAACGACGTGTAACGGTTTTTCCAGGAAATGTCCCGTTAAAGAAAAATGAAGAAATGTTGACTAAGGGCATTTTGGTCATTACCAATTAAAGTTATACATGAATTTAGGGTAGGAAATAAAGACGTGAGTACGTAGAGAATGGCAAGAGGTTAAATATGAAATGATCGTCAGTAGAAACGAAGCCGGAGAAAACCCGAGCAAAAATAGGACCAAAAGGGAATTTTGTAAAAAGTTGAAGGCTTACCGGTAATTTTTCAAAATGACTTAGAAACCTAAAATAGATCTTATAAATAGAAAGTAGAGGTCGAGAGGATCAAAACCATATATAGTTTGACTCGTGGAGCTATACGGTTTAAAAGATATGATCGATTAATCGCCGGAATGTAATGTGGGCCCGGTTTCGTGTCGGGACCGGATGAGTAACCTGGGACAACTTTATGAGATCCAATGGGAAGAGAGACAAGTGGAAAGAAGTAAAGGAAAAAGGAAGTTATAAAAATCAAAGGTTGGCCAATCAAAAGAGAACATTTAGCATATATAATAAATGTGTAATAAATGAAGAAAGAGAAAAAGTGAACAAGTGGTTAAGGTGATCATCACTTCCTTTGTATATAAATATAGGTGATATGAAGAGCAAATTCTCTCTTTTTCCACTCACCAAATTCGGCCAACAAAAGAAAATACCAAGGGACTTCCAAGTTTTTCCAAACTTTGATTTTTAAGGTAAGTTCTAAGGTTTTTAAGTGTGTAGACTTTAATTTTAGTATTAGTTTTAGGTAGTTATATATATATTGGAAGATTGGGAATTAGAGTCTTATATGGAATTGAAAAAAATAATAATAATAATAATAAGATTAATTGATTAAATGGAAGAACCAAGATATAAAAAGATTAATAAGGTTGGATTAGGGGTTTCGGTTGGAAAAGAAATAGAGGATAATTTATTATTTTGAAATTCTAAGGTTTATGTTGTATCTTGAATTGATTGAAGGAGAAATAAAGAATTAAAGAAGGAGAAGAAAGAAAAGCCAAGAGGAATTAAAGAAATAAGGTTTGGTACTCTACCTTTGAATAATTAGTTTGGTACTTTACCTTTGAATAATTAATTTTGGTTTGATGTTTTACAAACTTTGGTTTATGAAAGTTTTGTTGTTGATGCTTAAATATATTGATTTTAGTTAAACATGTAAAAGTTGTCAAAGGGAAGTGTTTGAATCTTCACTTTACCATTAAAGAAGCCTTAATATTGATTTGCAAAAGAAAAATAAACTATCCTATGCATTTCATGTGTTTGGGCCGAAATGGTCCCAAAAAGACAGTTTTCTGGACCTTTTTGTGGAAATTGTTTGAGGCAGCAAACGAAGGAATTTTTCAACGAAAGTTTACATGCAATTAGTCAACATATGAAATAAGTTTTCTGTAAAATTTCAGCCAAAAATAAGATCATTTACTTGGTCAAATGCATGATTGAAGTGGACTGAAATTTTGACGAAAATCCAGATTTTACTATTCATTTGGTCATGCCATTTTGCGTTGCCGATTTTTCTCGCCGCAACACTATTCATTTGGTCAATTTGTGATATTTTGAGGAATGCTTTGAAATGTTTGATTTTTTTATTGTGGATGTTAAATATGTGAAAAAAAAAGTAACGGTTTGACCAATGAATGTGGTGCGCGGCATAAATGGCAAAGTGCGATGGGAACTAAAATGATTTTTCAAATCATTATAAAATGAAGTTTGAAACTTAAATTGAATCATTTTAACCTTTATGCTCTACTGGATAGTGGGAGTGGTAGATAAGGGTATGGTGCACTATACTAACGCATGCAGTACTGCTCATTATTGTGATATGATATGTTATTCAGTGGTGAGGCCACTGAAGCCAATGGGGAGGCCCATTGGTTATAACCAGGATGGTGAGGGCCATTCCTGTGATCTGATATCGGTGGTGAGGGCCACCTATGTTACAGTGGTGAGGGCCACTGTCTTATCACTATGGTTCCCTATATACCAGTAGAGCCTGGATCAAAGACATATTATTTTTCGTTGAACTATATAATGCAAATGAATTGGAATTATGATTTTACATTATTGAAAGCATATCATACTGAATATATCACGATTTCTATTGGTATAATGTTGGTTGATTGTTGATTTTATTATTTCCTTTTTATTTCGAATACTTTCATTACTACTTTTATTTTTATTGGTAAAGTACCCACTGAGCGACAACGCTCAGCGAGTTAAGTTTTCCTTGACTCGTAGGTTCGGAGCAGTAGATAAATCTTGGGGAAGCAACGGCCAGACCACAGCAAATCTCAGGGGTAGATCTTTTAGTTCCATTATGAGTTGATAGTTGTGGCATGTATATGAATAAATATAAAAGAGATTTTCTATGTTATAATTGTATGTTAGTAGTATGTAATAATCATAAATCTTTACTTTATGTTATATTAGAAGTGTGAACTCTTCGTGCAGGTTTGTAGTTGAGGGTATAAGGTGGATTCATTGGGAGTGCATTAAATTTGATGGTATTCTTATTCACATTGGTATGTGTAAAATGTTTTCAAAAATCAGAAAAACAAGTTTTGACGACACTTGGGATCCAAATTTCTAAGCGGAACTATGGCAAAATTTCTGTAAAAATCAGAACTAAAATTTGACTAAGTAAATTGGTAGCAACAATTAGGATAGTGTGGCACCTCTACTCAGCTTACACATGTAGGTTGGGAAGGGGTGTTACATGGTTCTTGTGACTTCGGCACTGTTTAGGGTCGGGGCCTTAGAGAACACGGACCTAGGTCCGGAGAAAATGGAGTCGCCACCTGGATGGGCCAGGAAAAAGAAAGGGGTAGATGACTAGATTCCTAAGGAATCCCCAACCCCCTAATGGGTTCAGAAAGTTGGGTATGTGTGGGGAAGGTGAGAAATGGCCCAGCACCCCCACAACGCCCGGTTCGTTGGAACCGGCCTCCTTTACAGGTCTTAATATTATAAAATTCTTAAATATAACAACGTTATCCATATTACACACAATAATTAAAATAAAGCATCGATATATTAAAAATAAAAACAATGTCCAAACAAAATAATTAGATGGACACCCATCCAAGGATGGAAACATGTCCTTACATCCCATGCCTAAATAGGACACCCACCGAAAGGTAGAAACATGTCCTTTATATTGGTTCTAAAATAGAAAAGCAATTTAAATTACATGACATTTAACTAATGAGGTACCCAACAAGTGGAAACATACCTCTTACAACATTTGGAAATCTAAATAAATTGTTAAAAGTTAATAACCATTCATCATAAATAAATCATTCATCAAAGGTATTAAACATCAATAGAAAGTAAACATCCATCCATGATAAATTAAATAAACCAAGCATTGAACTTAAATAAATTAAAGCATATAAAATAAATCAAAGCAAAATCAAATATATAATTGAATAAGGCAAATAAAAATCTAAATTATGGCTACTGTTTCCCTTTAGGGTTCTTTATTTCATGTGTTTATGGTTTTGGAATTTGTGGAATTAGGCTACTGTGAGTTTTTAAAGGAATTAAAATAGAATAAGGTTTTATGTTTTAAAAGGTTGATAAAGTTCTTTGATTCACCAAATTAGGGTTTGAGATGTATAATCATGAAATTAGGTTTTGGACACTTTAAAATATTTAGATTTGTAATTTACGGTTAATGAATTGTTGTTTTGGCTCACCATATTGAATTTTAAGCTTACTGTGTAAAAAATTATATTTATATGGTTTTAAAGTTTTAAAGAATTAGGGTTTATAAAACTTTAGGGTTTAGGTTTTAAGGGAGTTAGGATCCACTGTTTTGACTTTTGGAGTTGAATTAGGGTTTTAGGACTTTTGATTAAGGTTTCAGACAATGAATTAGTTCTTAGAATTTGGAAAAATCATTGATAATTTTATGAAGTTTTATGAAAATAAACAAAACGATTTTAAGTTTATAGAAGCAAAAAGATGTTTTTAGGGCTTTTGGAAAGGGACAGAACTCAATTTAGGATTTTGAAAACTTGGAAAGCAAATTAGGGGTTTTGGGGTTTTGAAGAAACAAAACTTACAAATTTAAACTTTTTGGAAAACAAAGCAACGAATTAAGGTTTTTAAGCTTTAGAAAAAGTGAATTGAGGTTCTAGGGTTTTTGAATTGAAAGAAACAATTAGATGATTAAGTTACTGTGAAGAATAGAATTTAAATAATTGATGCATACCTCCGTTTGTTGGTTCCACCAAAAATTTCTTCTTGGATGAACAAAAACAAAGACAAGCTTTGCTGCCTTTGAATTGCTTGAATTGTTTTTCTGCTCTCTCAAAAAAATCAGATTGATTCATTGCCTTTCCTACTTAGTTTCGGATCCAATTTTTGATCAATTTCTCCTCCGATTTCTTCATTCCTTTTTGCGTTGTTTTTGGTCTTATTTATAGAAGAATTTATGGTTCATTCCTAGTTATTCATGGAAGCTAATATTGATAAGAAAAGGAAACCGAAACCTAATTGCATTAGGTTTCAGAAAAATTTGCGTCCAAAAAATTTCGCTGGCGAAAAAAAAATGCTGCGGAAAAATTGTTCTGGCAAAAAAAAATTACCATAGTTGGCTGCTGCAGGGGAGAGGGCTGGCCTGCGAGCCATTTCGCCAGCAGGAATTTCCTGCAGGCGAAATGGCCTGGGTCATTTCGCTGTAGGAAATCCTGTGAGCGAAATGGCTTTGGCCATTTGTCCCGCGCGCTGGTTTTCGGCGACGATTTTTTAAATTAAATAAATATTTTAATTTTATTTTTTTGATTTTAATTTTAATTTATTTATTTTTATTTTTTATTAATAAAAATTAGATACTAAACCAAAAATTATTTAATTAAGATAACAAAAATTATTTTGGATTAATTAAAATATATTGGACAACACAAAAATTATTTTGTACTAAATAAAATATATTGGACCGAACTGGGTCAAAAATTAAGGGTCTACATATTACATCTAGTTACAAATTTCTATGAGAAATAGATAGAGTAGACAAGATTATCATTTATTTATCAAAGGAAAAGAGAGGGAGAGAGAGAGAGAGAGAGAGAGAGTAATCCTTTAAAGAGGTATGTGCTTGTGTATTGATGATTTGCAATTTAATTGGTTTTCTTTGAGTTTTAATGCCACTATAAGTTAGTTGAACTATTTTAATTGAAATATTTGCTAAAGAATTGATTGATTATGGTTTTGTGCAAAAAATGTGGATATTGAGCCTTTTATGAGAAGAATTGGCTTTCTAGTTTATTTTTACTGTGTATAAGTTTGTTTATGTTGATCTTTACTTAAAGTAAAGGTTGGAGTGGCTTTTAGCTTATTAAAAAGTGAATTTTTGGGTTTGGAGGAGTCTGGAAAAAAGACACGGGTGTGTAAATCATCCCACACGGCCGAGTAAATTTTTTGCCTTTGTAAATTTGATTTCTAGTAAGGTTTTGAAACATATGGCCATGTGGATTTTTTAGCTTTTGCAAATGCACTTCCAGCAAGGTTTTTATATGCACTTGCGTGTGAATTCATCAGACATGTCTATGTCTACTCTGTAACCTAGTTTTCTCCTTTTCAACCCTAAAACACTTCATTTCTTTTCTTAATGCAATTTTCCTTTTAACTAACATTGATAACATGAGTATTTCTGAAAAGTATGCCAGATTATCAATTTGAAGTTAGATTTATGCAATGTTGAAAGTGCTAAATGTGGATTATAGTAATGTTTTATTAAAATGCAATGTAACTAAAAATTTAATTGAGAATGATGAAATGCCCGAACCATACTGAGAATAAACCTATTTTTATATTGAATGACTAGCTAGAGGGTCGATATCCATAGTGATAGTGGATATATTGTGTCATCAATGATAGTGGGCATACTTGCCAAAAGTGAATACATTGTATTAATAGTGGGTCCTTGGCCATATTCTCAACAGTGGGATTATTTTGTCATCATTAACTTGTTATCTGATTATGAGGTTTAAATTCACTGTGTGTGGGCAAAATAAGAGAAGTTACAAAAACAAGAAACTTATGTTAAATGCTCAAATTTTCCTAAATACTTGAAACCTTGTGTTTTCCAATATTGAGATTGGTTGATTTATAAATAATCTAAATTTCATATTTTGTTAAGATTCTAAAGTAGTGTTGTCTCTTTCTTTATAAATAATTGCCTAATGATCCTTTCCCTTTTGTTATATTCTTTTATAAATTATGAATACACAAGCACCACTAAGTTTTGCTTAGAGTGTTAGATTTGTTTCTAACGCACAGATCAAGTGAGATAAGAACAACTTGTTGAGTGAGAGTTATAACACCCTTATTCCCTATAAATGTATAATACATACACCAAGTATATATAAAATATGCGCATATGGTATAAAAATATCACAACCTAATTTCATAAAAAAATTTCACTTTACCAAATTAAAATCTCAAATACTTTAAAATATATATTTAAATAATATATAAAATATTCTTTATAGATTATAGGTTGCAAAATAAGCATTTTGCATAAAAATCTCTATGAAAAATTACCTGGAGTTTTGTCTATAATTTGAACAATCCCAAAATTCAATAAACTCAACCTGCATAGACCAAACACTCACAATAAAATCAAATCACCATTTCACCAATCTTCTCCATTTCTCCATATTTTCTCAAAATATTTATACATATATATATATAGATTAACAACACATATAAAATCCCATTTTAAACAAATTATCCAAAATATTCTTTACAATTTATAATATATACTTCAAAAACATAACATAATAGACATAATATCAAATATGTACATGCAGGCAAATGGCTCTGATCTTGATGTACCCAAAAATACTTCAAGCTCAGTAAACACAAGCCTAGACCCAGCCAGGTCTAGCAGAACTCTCCGACTCTACTGGATATCCTCTGTCACCTGCAAGATGAATTATTAACGGTACAAACTTTGATAACAATAAAACTGAAAAACTACCAATACAAAATGCTTTTACATATCATGTCACAATGTGTCATATAATTTCATTTTAAAATATATTCTTCAAATCATTTTGCCATTCACATAAGCACAAATACAAGCATGGGCCCAAGGGATTTAGTATGCCATTCAAATTCTAGAGTTACTATTTTGGTCCAAATTGACACCAAGTGTCTAGCCCAAAAGGCAAATCATTGTAATGCTTAAAAGCTAGCCCCGAAGGAAAATCAAAGTATTGTTCAAAAGCTAGCCCCAAAAGCAAATAATGAGGATAACCTCATAGGCATACTACCAAACACAGAACTCTAAAATTGAATAATATACTCGGCACACAATTATTTCATATTGTCCATTATCATTTTCTTTCTCATTTTCTCATAATCAACTAGGTAATTACCTCTTTTCTCATTATCAATTCGGCACATTGCCTCATTTTCTCATTTATCTCATTCATATAAATTTTAATTCATTTCATTTCATCATATCTTAACATATCATCACAATGTATCACATTTTACATTAAAACACATTACTTGTATATTTTAGGTTATTTTCATATAATTCACATATTTTACATTTTAAGCACTTTAGCCATTAACAATGGCTTTTCACAATGCCTTTAATTCATACATAACAAATCACATTACCCAAACACTTTGGGTCATTTTCACATTATGCACATATTTCACATTTTATTCAATTTAGCCATTAACAATGGCTTTTCACAATGCATACATATCATTACACATGTCATAGCACATTGTTAACGAATATTCCATGTATCAAGTAGCTTAACACATTTTTCCAATCAAAATGTGTTAAGCGCAATGTAGTGCAAATGCATACAATTTATCTAAAGTTTGTGCTTACCTTAAAGAGCACTCAAATGCAAGCTCAAAATCATTCAACCTTCACTTACAAGTTGCCCTTCAAAACTAGGGTTGGAAAAATCACCACTCCTTAATGCCTATACCAAATGTGAACAAATATAATCATTGAATATTATATTCTAAGGCATTTCAAGAACCAAACCTTAATTAAACACCACTTTAATCAAAATTCCAAAATTAGGCCTAACCTTTCTTTAACTTAGAAAACCCATATTAAACCATTCAAATTGGTGTTTTAAGTTTATTTATATCATTATAAACATATTTTAACATGTTTAAACTAATTACTTTAAATAAACACATGTTTTTGTTCAAAACCCTAAAATGGCATAACCTTCACCATTAAAGGTTCTCCATTTCAACTCAATCCAATTATCGTTTCAATATTATTTCCATCACTTATATCATTGAAGAACATGATTTAAGCATTAAAATCAAATAATTAATCATTCTTTGAAAATTCACTTTTTCCAAAACTCTAAATCAACACTACCTCATCCAATCTCTATCCAAACTTAACTAAATCCATCATTTGACTTTAAAATCCTTATTTATGCATTAAAATAACACATTTAGAACCAAACTGCGCAATTAAATCACATTAATTAAAAAATCCAAAAATTTCATAACCCTAAATTCTCTCTTTTCACCAAACTTCACTCAAACTTAATAATTTCTTCAATCCAACTTAAAAATCATTATTAGCTACTCAAAATAACTTCATTCATACCCAATTAAGCAATTAAACATCATTTTCTCTCACTAGCAATCCAAACATAATCTTAAAAATAAAGAAAACCAAGCTTTAGTGAATATGTACTTACTTGAATCTTGATTTTTCTTTAAAATTCCTTTGAAACCTTTAATTTCCTAATTAATTTGGAGTATATAGGAATAATTCACTTTCTCACCCTTTCTAAATGGAACTCTCGGCCATGGCTAGAAAGGGAAGAAGAAGAAGCCCATTTTATGTATTTTTCCACTTTTCCTATCCATATATATTACATTAATTAATTAATTAATTTGTTTTATTTCTCCACCAATCATTCCATCTTTGACTTTTATTTATTTATTTTCCATCTTCCCCATCCATAAATATATATATATGTTTATATCTAATTTATATGTTGTATATATTTTAAGTATATGTATATGTCATATATATATTCCTTATATTTCTCATATATCATTAAGTACACATATATATAATGTATATACTATATATGTATAATGTATATTTAAAGTATTTAAATACTCATATACACATATAATGTGTATCTCATATACACATCAAATATACCTTATATGTATTATATATTATATTTTTAATTAATTAATTAATTATTTATTTATTTAATAAAAAATCCATAAATTACATCTTCCATTCATATATAATTTATTTTTAAATTATTTAAATTTTTCAAAGTATATTTACCATATTGCCACTTGACTTTTAGTTGACTTTTATATATTTTATATATATTTCATGCATATTTCATGTATACATTCCACATTCTCACTTCTAAACTTCCATTTCCCATTTAAATAATTTATTTAATTTATCCAATTTATTTTTTAATTTATTTTATTTAATTTTTTAAAAAATAGAGATGTTATAATTCTCTCCCCCTTAAGAAAATTTTATCCTCGAAAGTATCCAATACCGTAATAAACTATCCAAATTAAAATATAATCTTAAAATCTCTTATAACATTAATCATCTTATCAAATTATTATTTCATCAAATTGCATAATTTCTACTCTCCCCCCTTATGATCATTCTCAATTACCTTTTTATAATTTCATAACTCATCATTATACTTTCTATTTAATGAAACACTCATAATAGATTATTATATCTTTAACCAAATTATCATTAGATAAAATTAATTCATCTCTTTAGTATATATGCACCACATATTAATTTAATATTATCATTATACAATAACAAAATCTTATTTCCTTATTAAGATTCATTCCCACAGGTTATTCATCAACCCAACCTATATATATATATATATATATATATATTCATTCCCATTATACTATAACTAACATTTTTCTCTTATAATTATTTGCAATTAATATAACTTAGCTCTTTTCATATATATATATATATATATATATATATACATATCTGAATGTTGCATTATGCACATTATCATATATCTTTCATACTCTTAATACAACTACATACATTGAATTTCAATAATTATTTGTAAACCTATTACATTCCAGATCAATTGATCTAACTGTTACAATATGACCATTGCAGCCTTATTCTATTCTGACCAATCTCTAGCCTAGTTTAAATTCATCAATCTATTTCAATTCATGACCTAATTCTATTAGGTCAAACTTATTCTCAAATCTTAATTCTCTTCAAATTTATCATTACAGATAATATTCATTTTCCCTAGTCTCATTCACTTTAAACGTCATTTTCATCAACTTATTTATTTTATACTATTCTCAAACACATTCAATATAACTCTTACTTACATTTCATAATTCATCTCATTTATCATTTTCTCACATTTCTTATAGTTACCATATTTACAAAATGAATTTCCTCACACATCATTTATAGCTCATCATATTTTCATAATTCTCTTATGTTTTCACACTATCTATGGTCATAAATAAATTTCTACATAAGGTTATGAGTCCAACTATACCAACCACAAATCTTGCTTGTATCTCATGAAACAAAACTATGAATTTCACTAAATCTATTTCAGAGATGTATGTATCATCTTAAGTCCACACTGTGGGTTACAAATAAACACCGCCTTCACTATAATTCTTTCTCAAATAGCTCTTATCTCGATACTACACCCATGTCTTAGTGGTCACACACCTATGATATTTCAAAATCTAATATTTGCTCTTTAAACTCTTACTAAATAAAGAGTTAGTGCATATCAATTCTGTTTAAAACAATTTACCCTTATCCAATTTTAAAATCTATTTACCAATAATTACCAATTATATCTCAATTTATCCAACAATTTTTTTTACCAATTTCTCCTTCTTAAATCAAATAAATAATTATGTGAGGTTACAAATTTACAATAATACTTCAATAACACTTTTTTTTTACATCTTTAAGTGATCAACTCAATACTTGACCACTTTCACATTACATCACATTATCATAATTTCTAGGTGATCAACCTTATGATGATCACCTTCACCTCACATATTCATATTATTTCACATTTTAAACATTTTTCATATTCTTAAATCATCCACATACACATCCATAAGTCATATTGATAATGTGACTTACTTTCCACATTTTCTTACATATCATAATAGTATCCATATTGGACAACTTACTACACATATCATATACATATATACACATAATCACACACTTATACTCAATTCCTCATCTACCCACAATCTATATAAATTTAACATTTATCACATTTCATAGCATATTATCATTTCTTATTCTTATAACATTATTTAGGACATTTCCCAATTTTCCCATCTTATTTATTAAATAAATTATCCTCATTTTTTTTTATCACACTTTACATAAATCTTAGTCACATTTCCAATATGACTTCTCTCTCACATTTTCTGTACATTTATCATTTATGCTCTTCATATTCATTTTCATCACTACCAATTAAATTACCTAATGAAACTCATTTTCACTTTCTTAATCATTCCTCTTTATTTCATATCCACTTTTTTTTACTATCAACCACATTACACATTATATGATACTTTCATAAACAATATTATTCATTTAAAATTACTCACATGCTCATTAAACATTAAACCATCAATATCTAAGCAATCCTCATCAAAAATCCCTTACAACTCTAAATTTCCAACTTACTACTTAAACTTCATTCTATTAATCTCATTTTCAATAGCTAACTTTATAAACATTATATATATATATATATATATTAATATAACATCAAAACACATCACTTTCACTATTATAGAAACCCATTTCAAAAATTCAAATTTCACATAATGCAACAAACAACATGAACCTCACCAAATCTCATCCATGTCACATTCCCAATCTTAAGATCATAGCATTTACTTTTAAACAACACTAATTCGTTTCATTACACTAATTAGCATCATCCATTTAGATAACCTAATTTTACATACTCAAACCCTAAATCATGCATCATTTTTTTATAATAAATAATTCACTATCACATATCATTTCTCTCTTTATTTTTTTTAATTATGAACTCTTTATTCAAAATTATTAAAAATTCCATATTTCTTCTTCATACTTCTACCCATCTGTATATAATTTTCATAATTTTCTTCATTCATTTGTTTTATGAAATTAATTTATTACTCACTTACACAAAGCTGCATGACTTCCTCAGCTTCATGTCAATCTCACTTTCAAATTTTATATTCCTTACCAATTATTTATAAAAGCTTGCAAAATTTTAACCATGAGCACTTGCCACATATATGGAATTATATTTAAAATTTTATATTTTGCCAATCTAATTTACTATATTTAAAAATTAAGTCTTCCAAACCCACATAATCTGTCTCTTTAATAATTCCTCTAGCAGTACCCAATTATCTATTTTTTTTAGTTATCAAACCTTAATAAATATTAATGAAATTTTAACAATATGTTCTAGGAATACATATGATATTGTGTGTAAATTTTCAGATTTTTTTGGGTTGGCTGTCTATAGTTTCTAAATATTTTTCTTAATTTCTACAGATCCTGAGTTGTTGGAACTGCTCCAACAATCTATGTTCTTCTATTGTTCTTAATTAGTGACCCATCTTTAAAAATTATGAAATTTTATACATTCAATTCTAACATATATGAAAACTTTCTATTAAATTTTCAAACTCATCCAAGATTCCTAGATTTGTCCAAAAATTCGAATAATATACTTTGCAGGACATATATAGAATTTTCTATAACTATCATGATCTTTCTCTCAAACCTTTTATTTCATATCTTAAATCATTTCCTAAATTATTTTTTTTCTTAATTTCACTTATTCATCAATTGAATCAGATATAAATCTTAATTACAAATAAAAGTTCCAAAAATTCTTAATCTATAATATCCAAAATGATGCTTCCACTGTGCCACTCTGATCTATACAACCCAGACACCATCTCAACTCATATCTATTACATCTAATGGACACATCAGAGAGCAGATAAAATGCCAGTGCTAATACATGTATCACCATTTAAAAAAAATATTTTAAACCCCCTTTTTCCTTCGCTAAAAATACACCTAAGTCGAGAACCTCAAATCTAGACTGTGATACCAAAATAAATATAACATTCTTATACCCTATATATGTATAATATATATACCCAGTATATGTAAAATATGTATATACTGTATAAAAATATCACAATCTAGTTTCATAAAAAAAATTTCACTTTACCAAATTAAAATCTCAAATACTTTGAAATGTATATTTAAATAATAAATAAAATATTTTTTATCAATTATAGGTTCCAAAATAAGCATTTTATATAAAAATCTTTGAAAAAAATTTGCCAGAGTTTTTGTCTGTAATTTGGGCAATTCCAAATTCAATAAACTTAACCTGCATAAAACAAACACTCCCAATAAAATCAAATCACCATTTCACCAATACTTCTCAATTTCTTCATATTTTCTCAAAATATTTATATATAGATATATATATCAACAACACATATAAAATCCCATTTTAAACAAATTATCCAAAATATTCTTTACAATTTATAATATATACTTCAAAAACATAACATAATATACATAATATCAAATATATACAGGCAAATGGCTCTGATCTTGATATACCCAAAAATACTTCAAGCTCAATAAACACAAGCCTAGACCCGACCAAGTCTAGTAGAACTCTCTGCCTCTACCAGATCACCCTTGTCACATGCACGATGAATTACAATCGCGCTAAGCTAAAAGCTTAGCGGTTCAAACTTTGATAATAATAAACTGTAAAATAATACCAATACAAAATGCTTTTACATATCATATCGCAATATGTCATATAATTTTATTTTAAAACATATTCTTCAATCATTTTACCATTCACATAAGCACAAACACCAGCATGGGCCCAAAGGATCTAGTATGTCATTCAAATTCCAGAGATACTATTTTAGTCCAAATTGACACCAAGTGTCTAGCCCCGAAAGCAAATCATTGTAATGCTCAAAAGCTAGCCCTGAAGGAAAATCATATCACAATGATGTCAAGTGTCTAGCCCCGAAGGCAAATCAAAGTATTGCTCAAACGCTAGGCTCGAAGACAAAAGATGAGGATAACCTTATAGGCATGCCGCCAAACACAGAACTGTGAAAATTGAATAATATACTCAGCACACAATTATTTCATATTGTCCATTATCAATTTCTTTCTCATTTTCTCATAATCAACTAGGCACATTGCCTCTTTTCTCATTATTAATTAGGCACATTGCCTCATTTTCTCATTTATCTCATTCATATAAATGTCAATTCATTTCATTTCATCATATCTTAACATATCATCACAATGTGTCACATTTTACATTAAAACACATTACCCACATATTTTAAGTTATTTTCATATAATTCATATATTTCACATTTTATGCACTTTAGCCATTAACAATGGCTTTTCACAATGCCTTTAATTCATACATAACAAATCACATTACCCAAATACTTTGGGTCATTTTCACATTATGCAAATATTTCACATTTTATTCAATTTAGCCATTAACAATGGCTTTTCACAATCCATACATATATCATTACAAATGTCATAGTACATTGTTCATGAATATTCCATGTATCAAGTAGCTTAACACATTTTTCAATCAAAATGTGTTAAGCCCAATGTAATGCAAACACATCCAATTTATTCAAAGTTTGTACTTACCTTAAAGAGCACTCAAAAGCAAGCTCAAAATCATCCAACCTTCACTTATAAGTTGCCCATCAACACTAGGGTTGGGCAAATCACCACTTCTTAATGCCTATACCAAATGTGATCAAATATAATCATTTAATATTACATTCTAAGGCATTTCAAGAACCAAACCTTAATTAAATACCACTTTAATCAAAACCTAAAAATTAGGCCTAACTTTTCTTTAACTTAGAAAAACCATATTAAACCATTCAAATTGGTGTTTTAAGTTTATTTATATCATTATAAACATATTTTAACATGTTTAAATCAATTACTTTAAATAAACACATGCTTTTGTTCAAAACACTAAATGGCATAACCTTCACCATTAAAGGTTCTCTATTCCAACTCATTCCAATTATCATTTTAATCTTATTTCCATCACCTATATCATTAAAGAACATGATTGAAGCATTAAAATCAAATAATTAATCATTCTTCGAAAATTTCAAAACCCTAAATCAGCACTACCTCATCCACTCTCTATCCAAACTTAACCAAATTAATCATTTGACTTTAAAATTCTTGTTTATACATCAAAATAACACATTTAGAACCAAATTGAACAATAAAATCACTTGAATTCAAAAATCCAAAAGTTCCATAACCCTAAATTCTCTCTCTTCACAAAACTTCACTCAAACTTAACAATTTCTTCAATCCAACTTAAAAATCATTATTAGCTACTCAAAATAGCTTCATTCATACCCAATTAAGCAATTAAACATCATTTTCTCTCACTAGCAATCCAAACATAGTCTTAAAAAGAAAGAAAACTAAGCATTAGAGAATATGTACTTACTTGAATCTTGATTTTTCTTTAAAATTCCTTTGAAACCTTTGATTTCATAATTAATTTGGAGTATATAGGAATAATTCACTCTTTCACTCTTTCTAAATAGAACTCTCGGCCATGGCTAGTAAGGGAAGAAGAAGAAGCCCATTTTATGTATTTTTCCACTTTTTCTATCCATATATATTACATACATACATTAATTAATTTGTTTTAATTTTCCACCAAGCATTCCATCTTTGACTTTTCCTTTTTTTAGTTATTTATTTTCCATCTTCCCCATCCATAAATATCTATATATATAAATATTTATATCCAATTTATATGTTGTATATACTTTAAGTATATGTATATGTATATGTCATATATATATATTCATTATATTTCTCATATATCATTATGTACATATATATATAATGTATATACTATATATGTATAATGTATATTTAATGTATTTAAATACTTATATGCACATATAATGTGCCCCTCATATACACATCAAATGTATATTATATGTATTATATTTATTATATTTTTAAATTAATTATTTAATTATTTATTTAATTAATAAAAAACCCATAAATTACATCTTCCATTCATATATAATTTATTTTTAAATTATTTAAATAATTTTAATTTTCAAAGTATATTTACCATATTGCCACTTGACTTTTAGTTGACTTTTATATATTTTATGTATATTTTATGTATATTTCACATATATATCCCATATTCTCACTTCTAAACCTTCAATTTTCCATTTAAATAATTTATTTAATTTATCCAATTTAAATTTTAATTTCTTTTATTTAAATTTCAAAAAAAAAAATAGGGATGTTACAAGAGTTGTGAAGGTCCAAATCAACTGCATCACATAAAGGTCTTTTTAAAAGTATTTTGTATGATAAATTTTAAATAGTCCACATAGTAGAGCTACCATATTTTGAATGATAGTTGTATATGTTTATGTTTATAGGAAGTGAGGGATGTAAAACTTTAATTATACAATAGAGTCTATAAGGGACTTTTGTATATTAACTGATATTTGTATATATTATGCATATATATTATTATAATATTGAGAATTTCACTTAATTAGTTTTGTTAATGATATAGCTTTGATGGCTTTAAGGATTGAATGAAGGAGAAGTGTTAACATGACTTTTTCCTTAGGAAGGCAGTGTTAAATAGAAACAAACAGGCGTTTCAGGTTTGATATGGGCTTGTTCTGGTTTTTCAAACATGATTCCCCTCCTAATGTTGGTGCGACCGCCCAAACTATAGAGCGACTACCTCTTACTCATCATATTTGCATATTCAATAATACTACTATTGCATGATTCTCATAGATTTTTGTTGAGTTGTTTGCGGATTCTTGTCTTGAAATTATTGGAGCTTGAAATATCTCAGTTATTTCCATATTTGAGTGATTTTCAACTGTAATGCAAATAGTATATTTAATTATATATGATTCTTTTTTTCTTTAGCTGCAAGTAGAAAACCAAACTTGTGTCACTTTGAATTTCTATTGGTGAATAGCCATTTTGAATATGGTAATGTATTTTCAACTCTTCTTCATCCATTTTGAGTTGTGTTGTAATTAGCTGCAGTAGTCCCTCAAAGCTGCAGTTTGTTGATATTAAAACGTCACTCACTTCAAACTCTATGTAATTCATATTATCATCCCATTTTCCTTTATTTGAATCAAGACTAGAATTGTCTCCATTTTTTCCTGTAATATATATTTGAATATTCAGTACATATCCAAATTCATTAACAAAACTTTTAAAAAAAATTGCCATATTTGTATTTAAAAGAGTTCAATATATATTAAACATATACAATATATATCATCAACATATACACAACTTGTCAACATATTTTATTATTTTAGAATTTAGCTTCTTGTAAACATATTCAGACATATACACTTAAAATAATCTCAAAATAATAAGAATATTAACAAAATAATTGTGTTTGCATATTTTACTCAACATATCAGCAACATATACATTACATATTATATACATAAACATTATATTTATTAGTTTTTTATAAATATTATTGCATGTAATGTCACCACATATTCAGGTTTTGAATAAGATATGCAAAGCTTATACACTTCACATTACTCTATAATTAATGAAAATATTATGAGAGTAATTATGTTTACATGTTTCACTCAATATATCAATAAAATATACATTACATATCCAATTCGTAAATTATATTCATTACTTTTGTTTATAAATATTTATTGCATTTAATGTCACCATGTATTTAGGTTTTGAACAATATATGTAAGACTTATACACTTCACATAACTCAATAATCATTGAAAATATTAAGGGATTAATTATATTTTCATATTTCACTCAACATATCAGCAACATATACATTACATATCTCATACATAAACATTATATTTATTACTTTTCTTTATAAATATTTGTTGCATGTAATGTCACTATGTAATTTAGGTTTGAACAAGATATGTAAGACTTGTACACTTCACATAACTCTATAATTAATCAAAGTATTATGATAGTAATTATGTTTGCATGTTTCACTCAATATGTCAGTGACATATACATTACATTTCCCATAAATAAACATTATATTTATTTCTTTTCTTTATATATATTTGTTGCATATAATATCACCATGTATTTAGGTTTTGAACAAGATATGTAAGGTTTATACACTTCACATAACTCTATAATTAATGAAAATATTATGATAGTAATTATGTTTGTATGTTTTATTCAACATATATGTAACAAATACATTGCATATCTTATACATAAACATTATATTTTTTACTTCTTTTTTATAAATATTTGTTGCATGTAATGTCACTATTTAGGTTTTGAATAAGATATATAAGACTTATACACTTCATATCACTCTGTAATTAATGCAAATATTATGATAGTAATTGTGTTTGCATGCTTCACTCAACATATCAACAACTTATACATTGCATATCTTATACATAAATATTATATTTATTACTTTTTCATATAAATATTGTTGAATGTAATCTCACCATGTATTTAGGTTTTGAACAAGATATGCAAAACTTACACACTTCACATAAATCTATAATTAATGAATATATTACAATAGTAATTATGTTTGCATGTGTCACTTAACATATCAGTAAAATATACATTACATATCTTATCAATAAACATTATATTTATTACTTTTTCGTTATAAATATTTGCTGCATGTAATGTCACCATGCATTTATGTTTTGATCAAGATATGTAAGACTTATACACTTCATAATAATTAACCAAAATATTATAATAGTAATTATGTTTGCATGTTTCACTCAACATATCAGTGACATATTCATTACATATCCTATACATAAGCATACATTTATTACTTTTCTTTGTAAATATTTATTACATGTAATGTCACCATGTATTTAGGTTTTGAACAAGATATGTAAGACTTATATAATTCACATAACTCTATAATTAATGAACATATTAAAGTATTAATTATGTCTGCATGTCTCACTCAATATATCAGCAATATATATATTACATATCTCATACATAAATATTATATTTATTACTTTTTTTTATCTAAATATTTATTGCATATAATGTCATTACGTATTTAGGTTTTGAATAAAATATATAAGACTTGTGCACTTCACGTAACTCTATAATTAATAAAAAGATAACGACAGTAATTATGGTTGCATGTTTCACTCAACATATCAGCAATATATACATTACGTATTATACATATAAACAACATATTTATTTTTTTAATAATATCACCAAGAAGTGAAGTTTTGAATAATATATCCAAGACATATTGTAACACTCCCTGATAATCTTATTAAGAACTATCAAGAGATATCACAAAATGTTTAGTAGTGCTTGTGAAATCATAATTTGCCAATTTATAACATAAGAAAAAATTGAAATAATAAATAGAGATAAAATTTGTAACCTTGATCATAAAATAAATATATTAATCACTTCATCAGTGAAACTCAAACTACTTATCTAAATGATGAGAAGTTCTAAAATTTACCTCCTTGAGAGTGCTTTCTTATGCATGATGTGTTTTGATTAGAGAAGATGTTGGCAGTGTCAATTTGAAGGAGAAACTCTACTGAAATTTTTACTGACATTATGTAACACACCTTGATAGTTCTTAACAAAATTATCAGAGCGTGTTACACATATATAATACAAGTACTCTGTAATATATTTATTCGTTTTCAATATTATTGAATATAGTATCATAAAAAATTTAGGTTTTGAACAAAATATTCAAGATTTATGTTTTTAGATTCACACAATCTAGACAACATAAACAATAAATACCTATTACATGAACGACAATATATGATTTCTTATTTTAAAATTTAGTATAAAAGTTATATAGAATAATGCAGATTTATTTAATACCTGGATTATTTTGCTATAGATTGGAGTATCATATCTCAATTTTCTTTTGATTGTTTTGTTATCTTTTTCTACGTAATCTTAGATTTTTCTGTTTCTATCATATAGGATGACTTAATTTTGACAATGCAAGAGGGAATCAGCAAATAGCTAAGAAAAAAAAGAATGAATATACTGATAAAATAAGTTTTAGATGAAAAAAGGTATTTCCAAAATAATTATTTGTCATGACTGATGAAAGAAAAACTTCTATAAGAAATTTTAGAGGTAAACGGAAGATAAAGGTCTTTTTTTTCCATTTATGAATTTCGTATTTTGTAATTTCTAAATTTTTATACATAAATCTGAAAATTATTTATTACCTATCGTATAATTGAAAATATCTTTTATTTTTAGGGTAGTTTTGAGAGCGGAAGAAGAAGAAACACATTGATCCAAATTTATGATTGTAAAAATTAATAAAATTTTTAAAATCCTATTCACCCCTCTAATATTTTGCCACATTTAAGCCAACATATAATACCATTAAACTGCTCTAAAATTCTAGATTTCCTAAATATATTTTCCATAGATATGCTTCTTTGAGGTTCTGAAATATATTTTCCGCAGACCTGATATGAACTACATTTGTTATTTTACCACATTAATTGCCACATTAAAACTTTATGGTTATGTAAATACCCCTACCCTAGGTCAATTTAAGGCAAAACGAAAAGAGCATATAATACCAATCAATTCAGCGGTACCAAAATAATCTCCGTCAAGTTCAATTTTTAATCAATAAAAAAGAAAAAAAAATTATACTACTAGGCTAAATACCAGTCAACAACTATAGTGAGCAGAGATATGTTTATTTTGCCTGGTCACAGGTGGTTTACTACTACAATGTCAAGCCTTTTACGATTTAAAATAACATGCCAGATTATAACTGCAGTCTAAATCTCTCTGCAATTCTAGGTCAGTACAAATTCACACACAAGGTAATGCACTAGGAACGTTGAAATTTATCCATCTACAAGATGACTAATTCTTAGCCAGGGGGCCAGTTCATTTGACGTCCGCCAAGGAGGTGGATGTGAAGGTGATAAACAGATTGACCTGCAAAAATTTTGAAAAAAAAAATCTTGCCTCAGAAAAGAACACACTTAAAACTGAGTTATATTCATGGCCGTTCTATGTAATGCATTTATGCATCAACAATCGAAGACCACTTACATCCATTTGGTCCATCATTAATCACAATCCTAAAACCATCTTCAATTCCTTCCTGCTTAGCAATGAGTTTAGCAGTATAAAGCAGGCGACCAAGAATATCACAATGCCTCTCCTCAGCCTAAGAAACAAAGCCATAAAAGCATAATTAGAAAATGAGAATAACCTATACAATATATAAATGCTGTAAATCACTTTTGAGAGTCTTCGATAGAGACAAAAAGGGCCCACCAAATTGCTCTATTCAATAACAAACAGTGTTCAGGGGCAGGAAATTTTCACACGTGCATAAAAATAGCCATGAATCACCCAGCTTAGAGCTGTAAAAGGAATAATGTTGTGGCTAATGAGAAGGCCTAAAACAGTAGCAATATCCGTGCAGATGTACATCCAATCTATCGTCCTCAACTTATTAGTCTTTTGGCATTGAGGTTAGAATTGTTTTATCACAAAAGCACTATTTAGATAAAAGCAGGGGAAGGGGCAGCCTGTGCTCGAATACTCCTGCGATGTGCAGTGTCCAATCAAGGGTCCGACCTATAAGGTCTATTGTACGCAGAACTATTTAGATGCTGTTGGAAAAAGCAATCTCAGGTTTTATTTAGCTGTTTTAAAACTTTATGACTAGAAAATGTGAAATCATAGTTACCTACTTCACTCACTCCCATAATTCCATGAACTGGGGCAGACGTTCTGTTAACAGTACTTCAGCGATCCTGGATGCACTGGTACACATTCCAGTACATCAAAAATGGCGTTTGTTACATTCCCATGTCAGAAGAAGAAAGAAAACAGATGAAAATTTGATGACAAAAGGCTGCTCTGAGGTGTTATCTAATTTTATAGGATGAGAAAGAAAGTTAAAGAAGTTATGAATTTTGATGAGGCAGAACCCTGTCTCTGTTTGTTAAGAGGAAGAAGAAGAAGAGACCACTATTTCTTTCTGGGATGTACGAATAACAGCTGTAAACATTATATAAAAAAGCTGTAAACATTATATATATTTAAAGAAAAGCATCCAGCTGTAACCATTATCCCATTAATTTAATATACACATCTAAGTTTAGGTTCATGCGCAACTCAAGTTCCATTACAAAAATAACGAGTTTTTAGATATTAGATTAGATGTAAATAAATTGATTAGGAAAAGGATTTTGAAATATAAAGCATATAAAAAATCAAGTTATTTGAAAAATTAAAATTTTATTTGAAAAGATAATAAAAATTACAAATCAAATCTTGAGATAAAAAATAATTTTGAGTAATTAAACCTAATTAAATTACAATAGTAGAATGCAATTACTAATATAAACTAAAAATTACATTTTATTAAACTCTCTCTGCATTTTAATTAGTAAGAGAAAGATTCATACAAATTACAGCCCTAAATCAAAATTCGTGAAAAAGAAAGCAGAATATAAATCCAACTAGAAAACATGAAATGGAAGTCTTTAGCTGGTAACTTTGGTGACATTAATGATGGAAATGAAGAAGAGCAAGCTGCTACAATTTCAGTAAAACAAAACAACGCCAAGAGAAAAGACCATGTAATTATTGCAGTCTTTTAGATTTTGTTTATGTGATTTTATAATCACAAATCAGTTTTATAAATTTTAACTTCTAATTTTTTTTATAAAGTCTTAACTTGTTCCATCTTGATATTATATATGTTATATATGCTGCTGTTTATCGTTTGTCATACTACTTATAAATAAATTTTAACTTAGAAACTACTCTATATTAAAAGGTCAGTGACCCAGTACAGTGATTTAAATTGGCCTACCAACTAAGCCTATCCCCACGTATCTCATTTTACTGCAAGTGGCCTATTGTGTATCCCTGTCATGACCCCTGATGTATCTTCCAAGTAACTATGTGTGAAATTCATCCTAAAAACAATTTTTTATTATCTCTAATTAATATTTTCAACTTACAACATAATGCCTTTCTTAACAACAGCTCAAATAGCAATGTTAAACAAACTGTTGCCACTGCACATAACTGTCTCTAAACTTTAATTTGTTACTTAAAAAACCTTCTTTCCCAATTAAAATAGTAACAATACTATTAGTATATGAATCTAATTGGTCCCTCACTATAAATGCTATCGCGGAGGCAACTTATTTAATATTTTGCATTCAAAAATATGCCACATGCATAGGTTACTTGTCCTTTCTCTTACTCTATCGGAACCGTAATTGCCCAATATATCAGGGCCAGCAAAATAATAGTTTTTCAGGGAGATGATTTCAAATCGTGCTAACTTAATGGTGACTGTGAACTCTTTCCCTGTCCTCACTCTTACTAAATTCAAGTCCTTAAATCTATTATCTGGATGCAATGAATCACATGCAAGGAATCAATAGTGAGTTGAAAATATTAGTTTTATGCAGCCCTTATGAACAGTTTACACGAGCTGGAGCTCTCTTACCCTTCCACGAGGATTTTTGAATGTTTGTTGAGCTTCAAATGCCACCCTTATCTCCTCTATTTTTATTTCCAGGTTAAAACAATAATCGGGTTTTTTAATCACGTTAAAATATTGACTACAGATGCATCGCACTGCACACTCTCTTTCACCAAGCATGTATAACATGATTTACTCCCAGGTACAAAAGGTTTCTTCAAACCTCTATCTATAACACCCATGTATAGCATGATCTATTCCAATACATACACACACACAAAATTATCTAGTCAGGAAACATCCAAGAAACTACAGAGTCTCCGATAATAGCTTTATCCTAAATTTACATATCATCTTGTCCAGGCAAGTAACTTGAAAAAAAAAAGTAACAAAAAATACCCTCATGAGCTATATCTTGTAAAAAAAAAAAAGATTTATAATTTAGTAATGTTGTCATTAGGGCTAGTTGTCTGGTGGTCTAGTGATTATCTCTTAGTGCAAGAGGTTAGAGATTTAAACCTTGACATTCTCTTTCCTTTCAAAAAATTTCCAAATTACCAAAAAAAAAAAAGTACGTATCGATAATAGAATTATTACAATGTGTGAGCTCAGGAGTAGCTGAAGAAATAGCAGATTCGAGCAAAATTTCAAAAAACTTATGCAGCTAAAGCTCTATAGGATGCAAGAAAAAGAAAATAAAAGCAGCAGAGAAATACCATAGATAGTCCAGTTAAGCCATCCTTCACTTTGGGAATGATTAGAATGTGTGTAGGAGCTTCAGGAGATATATCCCTAAAAGCCAGCACCTAACAAAGTAAAGAGAATAAAAAATAGTAATCGAATATCAAACCCATTAGAAACATAATTACATGAAAGGTAATAAGCAAAGATTATGAAGTAATAAAAAATTATCAAAAAGTGGAAAAAAAAAACCAGAATTTTGTAATCTAATTTACAACTCTGAAATCTGAAATTAGTGCAAGTCAATTAGATATTCAAACCAATTGTTGAGTACCTTATCGTCCTCGTAAACAACAGTAGATGGGATTTGCTTATTGATAATTTTGTCAAATCTGCAAATGAGACCAAAAATCAAAATTTAGTAATTGAAAAAAGTGAATTAAGCCTCAAACAAGAAAGAAGAGTAAAATTGTAGAAAGGAGTACATGGTGGGAGAATCGGAAGGAACAGCTGCAAGAGCAGCGTCTTTCTCGGAAGCCATGATGTGAGATGACAAAATGCTTATTCTAGTTTTTATATTCATTCGTTTTCCTCGGTAGAGCCCTAGTTCATTTATTTAGTTTCGCTTGTTTGCGTTGGCCATGGCGCCGCACGCCCAATTATCTCCTTCGTGTGGGCCTCGCCAGCAAAATAATCCTTTGCCACTTGGCATCGCTCCTTCATCTTCAAACACAATTAAGCTTTGTTTGCAACAAAAAGTTGGACGACAATATTCCCTGTATTTTTTAAAATTTTTATTTTTTTATTAAAAATATTTTAATTATTTTATTATAAACTTATAATAAATTTATAACTTTTATAACTTTTTATAAATTTTAATAAATTTATCTTTTATAACTTTTTTCTCTATCTTTTTTCTTTTGCTGGTATCAGAGCCATCTTTTAAGGGTGGTAGTAGATAGATATAGAACTGTTTATATAATTAAATTTTTTATTTATAGATCTAGAAGTGGACTTAATATTGTCTAGGTATTGGATATGCAGTAAGACCCGTGTTAGCCGACGGATAGGCGTTTAGGGCAGTAAGTCAATGGTCGCTACTAAAACCAACATTAATAAACTTTAAAATCTATTTTTCAAAATTTTAAAAATGGAACTATTTCTATGTAAATCTGCTAGTACAACTAAATCAGATAGTTCTGAGTCATTAGAAGTTAAAAGAATTGTAAACAGAAATGAAGTAATTTTAGAAGACTTTAATAAAGCAATTGATAATTGGGTAATACCAAATATAGATAAAGAACATATTTATAAAATACTAAAATTAAACATATTTAAAAATGATTATATAATTAAAGCTGAAGAAAGAGATGTACAGTTAAGTAAACCCTTTGAAAAGATAACTTTACTTTCTGCAGAATCAATAAAGCATCATAAAAGTAAAAAATACAAGTATATATATATAGGATTAGTACAAATAGGTATAAACCTTTAACTAGAAAAGGGTTAAATACTAGTATCTTGGCAGTAGTCAGAGATGCTATATTTGTAAATTTTAATGACTCACTATTAGAAACTATAGACTGTTTCCCTGATATAACAATCTCATTAAATGATCCAAATATATTAAAAAGTGTAGTATTAGAAATTAAAACACATAATTATAAAATGCTTGAAGGATCTATTCCTGTAGCATTAATGTATAAAATAAAGTATAAAGCAATGGTATCTGCCTTTGCTACGAAGTATATAATGAAACCTAAATTAGGAGAAACTAAATTTTTACAAACAGATTTAAGTAAAACTAATACAGTAATCCCTAGGACTATTCAGTGGAAAGATATTAGTTTTCCTGATGAATGGGTCTTAGAGGACGCTGTTCCTCTTCCTGAACCAAAGACTATAGTTAAACCCAATATAGAACTTAGTAAAATTGAACAATATGAAGATGGTAAAGTTAAATTAAAATTTAGTAGACATAGTATAAGCAGTAGATATTCAGACTCTTCCTCCTCTATATCAACAGTAGATATAGATAGAGCCTCACAGTTACCTTCTGTAATATATGTCTCATATAAAGAAAATGAACCTAAACCTGTATTGCAAACAGTAGTAAAGCCTAGGTATTCTACATCAGATATACCTGAATCTAGTAATAAATTAAAAGGTATAGATTATAGTACAACAGTACCACATTTATATTATAATCCAACAGGAACAATGAATCTTTTGGAACCAAACCCTAATTATAATCAACCTCAGAATATAGAACAGTCTCCCTCTCCACCTATGTCACCTACAACTTCTTTTATGATAGAAAATGTAGCAAACATAGATAGAGAATTAAATGTGATTAATAAAGAATTTGTTTTTAATTATGATAGGTTAAATAAAGAATTAACAGCAATTAAAAATAAAATAAATTAGAAAATGTGATAAATAAAGTAAAAGACCTTGAATCAGTTAAAGAAGAATATGTTGACTTTATAAAATATTATGAAGTTAATATGAAATTCTTTGATTGGTTTAAAAGAATTTATAAAGGAAAACTTAAAGCAGAAAAATTAATAAATCCAGTAACTATTAGGAATAAAGATACATAATGGAAAGTAAAAGATAAAATAATACAAAGTGAACATCCACCTAAAACATCAAGTATATTCCTACATGGAGATAAGGAAATAAATATAGCACCATTTAAAATAGTATCTGAAGATGACCCTAATAGAAAAATATTATAACAAAATAATTTTAGTAATGCACACCTATTGAGTATAGAACAACAGTTAAACAGAATAGAGGATACTATCAAAGAAAGTAAAATAGTAAAAATTGAAAAAGATGTAAAAGATAAAAAACTAAAGTCTCATATTTTTAAACCTTTCGAAGTTTCTAAAACAGGATAAAAAGAAGTTAAATCTAAAGATTCTGACTTTGTTAAGGCAATTAAAGAACAATTAAGTAAAATTGACTCTTCTTCTGGGTCAAAGCAGGTAGTTCAAGAAACACCTCAATCTAAAGTATCTAAAACTATAAGTATAGTCACCCAAGAACAAGAATCGGAATCAGTTGAGGATTCTCAGCCTGAATCTGAAGATATTGAAACCTTTAGTAAAGCTTTAGAACCACAAATAAATTGTATAATATATAATCAGTCTATAGTACCTAGAATGTCTGCCCCAGACTTAGGTATAACAGACAGACCTAATACATTGACACAGTATAAGTATAATGCCTCTTTAGTATATGAATGGAACATTGATAGCTTATCAGAATACAATATTCTGAGTCTTCTACAACAGATGACAATGGCTGCCAATGCTTATAGAACCCAAACAGATACCTCAGACAAAACTATAGCTGAACTTCTTATAGCTGGCTTTACTGGTCAACTTAAAGGTTGGTGGGATAATCATCTCACTGATGAACAACATTTAGAAATTCTAAATGCTATAAAAACTTATAAAGATGGCATACCTATATTAAATGAATATGGTGATACTATTCAAGATGCAGTGGCAACATTAATCTTGACTATATCACTTCATTTTATAGGAGATCCTACCTACTTAAAGGATAAGAATGCTGAACTACTAAGTAATCTTAGGTGTAAGAAACTTAGTGACTTTCAGTTTTATAAAACAACTTTCCTAACTAGGATAATGCTTAGAGAAGATTCCAACCAGGCTTTCTGAAAAGAAAAATTCTTAGCAGGGTTACCCTTTTTCCTAGGAGAGAAAGTTAGAAACCATATAAAATAGGAATATGGAAACCCTATTCCTTATGACCTATTGACCTATGGACAATTATTTAGTATAGTTCAAATAGAAGGATTAAAACTTTGTCAAGATATAAAACTTCAAAAATCTTTAAAATATGAAATGAAAAAGACTAAACAAGAGTTAGGTTCTTTTTGTAAACAATTTGATTATAGCATAATACAAAAAGCATAAAGATTGTAATGGACAGTGTTCTACTACAAAGTATAAAAAACCTTATAGAAAATATCATAAAAAGAATTATAAGAAAAAATTTGATAGAGATGATTATTATAAGAAACAAAAACCTTATAAACCTTATAAATATAGAAAACCTAGTAGAAAGACATATAAACAAAAAGATAAAAAATTTACATCATATAAAGATTTAACATGTTATAAATGTGGAAAAAAAGGTCACACATTAAGATTTTGTAAATTTGATAAAAAAAAATTACAAGAATTAAATCTAGAAGAATCTGTAATAAATAAAATTCATGAATTATATTTAGATTATTCAGATTCTGAAGAAATATATCAAATAGATGATATAGGAACAAAAACTAGTTCTTAAAATAGTAGTAAATAATTAAATGTGTTAATTAAAGAACATGAATCTATATTAGAAGCAATAAAATATATAAGTGATCCTAAAGTTCAAAAAAAATGCTAAATAAAATATTAGAAAATGATAAACCTAAACATTCTATATTACCTAGTACTAGTAAACAAACTTATGATTTAACCACAATACTAAATAAAAATAAAATAGTAAAAAACAAACCAACCATAAATGATTTACAAAAAGAAATTAAAGAAATTAAATTAGAATTAAAAGAATTAAAGAATAAACAAGAAAATGATTCAAAGATAATAAAATCATTGCTAAATTCAACTTCTTTTGATGAAGAAGAAGAAGATGTTGAACAAGAAGAAAGTAATAATAATAATGAAATTAGTTTAATTAGTAAAGACAAAATTCCTGATAATTTAATTTTTATGTTGCATGAAATAACATCTAGGAAATATTTAATAAAAATAAAATTAAAATTTTCAGATAATTATAATATATAAACTATAGCATTATTTGATACATGAGCTGATTTAAACTGCATTAAACCTAGTTTAGTGCCAGAAAGATTTTGGCAAGAAACTAAAAAAAGTTTATCTGCAGCAAATAAATCTAAATTAAATATACTTGGTAAAGCAGAAGCATCAATAATAAATAAGAACTTAGAAATAAAAAATATATTTATTTTAACCAACATTCATCATATGATAATCTTAGGAACACCATTTATGAATCTAATTACACCTTATTCTGTAAATGATAATAGTATAAGTTTTAAAGTAAAAAATCAAAAGATAATTTTTCCATTTTTGGAAAAACCAAAAAAGAGAAATTTAAATCTTTTAAAGGCACACTCAATAAATGAATTACAAATAAATGCACTTATAAAAGCAAAGTTTGAACAACTTTGTAATTTAAAAAATAGATACCATTTACAAAAAATAAATAAACAGTTAAATAATAAATTTATGCAAGATAAAATTAATAAATTAAAATTACAAATAGAAAAAGATTTACGTGCTGATATTCCAAATGCATTTTGGAATAGAAAGCAACATATGGTTGACTTACCATATGAAATAGACTTTGATGAGAAGTCTATTACAACTAAAGCTCGGCCCATTCAGATGGCGCCTGATTTAATTGAATTTTATAAAAAAGAGATAAATGATTTAGAAAATAAAGGATTAATTACAAAGTCAAGAAGCCCTTGGTCTTGTGCTACATTTTATGTAAACAAGGCCTCTGAAATAGAAAGATGAGCACCTAGATTAGTAATAAATTATAAACCTTTAAATAAAGCTTTAAAATGGATTAGATATCCTATTCCAAATAAAAAAAATTTATTAGAAAGATTATATAAAACTAATATTTTTAGTAAATTTGATATGAAATCAGGATTTTGCAAATCCAGATTAATCCTAAAGATAGGTATAAGACTACATTCACTGTTCCATTTGGACAGTATGAATGGAATGTTATGCCTTTTGGATTAAAAAATGCACCCTCTGAGTTTCAGAGAGTAATGAATGATATATTTAACCCATATACTAAATTTTGTATTGTATACATTGATGATGTATTAATATATTCTACAACTATAGATGAACATTTTAAACACTTAAAAACATTTTTTATGGTAATTAAACATAATGGTTTAGTATTAAGTAAAACAATGATGTCTTTGTTTCAGACTAAAATTAGATTCTTAGGACATAATATAGAACAAAGAATTATAGAACTTATAGAAAGAAACTTAGCCTTTGGGAATAAGTTTCCTGACCAGATAATAAATAAAGCCCAACTTCAAAGATTTTTAGGTTGTCTAAATTATGTTATAGAATTCTTTCCCAACCTAAATAGAACTATTAAACCTTTGCATGATAGATTAAAGAAAAACCCAGGTCCATGGACTGAGGTCCATTCTGGTATAGTTAGACAAGTTAAAGACTTAGTTAAAACCATTCCTTGCCTACATATAACTGATCCATTAGCTTCTAAGATAGTAGAAACTGATGCATCAGATATAGGTTTTGGTGGGATTTTAAAACAAGTTAAAGAGGGTAGAGAAACCATAGTCCAGTTTTATTCAGGACATTGGAGTCCAACCCAATTAAACTATTTTACTATAAAGAAAGAAATTTTGAGTATTTTTTTATGCATTTCGAAATTTCAATATGATTTATTGAATCAAAAATTTTTATTAAGAATTGATTGTAAAAGTGCAAAAGATGTTTTGTAAAAAGATGTTAAAAACCTTGCCTCAAAACAAATTTTTGCTAGATGGCAAGCTATTTTAAGTATTTTTGATTTTGATATTGAGTTTATTAAAGGAAAAAATAATAGTTTACCTGATTTTCTTACTCGTGAATTCCTTCTCAGGAATCATAGGGAGAAAGAAGAAAATGGCCAATAAAGCTAAAGAAACCCTAGAGAGTGATTTTCCTAAAGCCCTATCTGATCATTCAAATAGTATTCTTAAACCTAAACCAATAAAGTCTTGGGCTGATGCTGTCCAAGAAAAAGATAAAGCAAATATTGAACTTTGGGTCTCCCAGCTGGCCCAATCACCTAAGGTGATTAAAGCTTTATTAAAAATGGGGCACGAACCTCCTCCAGAGGTTCCAGGTAAATAATCTCTGATCTCTCAAAAAACCCTATCTCAAAATGTTTCTAAAACTGAGTTGGATGTTTCAAAATCTTCAACTCAAATTGTTTCATCAAATTTTCCATTAAAACAAAGATCTGTATAGTTTCATAAAAAATTTTATTTTACAGAATTAATTATTGAAAGTGGGCCTGCTCAGCAGAACCCATGGACCATTATTAGTTCTGTTTACCCTAAAGAATGGTTTTTCAAACCAACAGATTTTTCCAAAAACCAAGAGTATTATCTTAATATTCTTGTGGATTCTGGTTCACTATTTTTAAAGCACAACTATAATCAGCAGGATAAGGCTCTTATTGCCTATTCCTCTTTTAAAATTAAGAGAATCCTCCATCCTTCTGATTGGGGAAGACCTTTGCACATTCCTGTGCAATTTAAAACCCTTCATTATAAAGACTATTGTTCTTCATATAATTATTGGGATTACATTGATGCCTGGACTAAAGCCTTGTTTTTCCAAAACCCTGGAAAAACTCACTCTTGGCTTATCTATTGTGAGTCGAATATAAAATTAACCAATCTTCCATGCTGGTTTGTTGACTGGTGGCACTATTGTGGTAATGACGAAAGATGTCTTCCATAAGAAGTCCTATTAGCTTTCCAGTATTATAAAGCCCATTTAAATCCAACACCTTATGAGAAGAGATTTTCTCCTCTTCTTCTTTTCTGTATGACTTTTAATATACCATGGGTATACCAATGGTACCTTGACACCTCCTTTCAGTCAGGTACTATGATCCCTGTTGTATTGAGAAAGTCTAAAGTCAAATGGTGGACTGCCTTTCGCAATTCCACCACAGAGAAAACTGTTAAAAAATGGCTCTTAATGAGGAATCATGGTGTCATTGATCCAAAGCTATCAGCCTCATTTGGAGCTCAAAGAGCCCAGAATATAGCCCTTCTTGCAGCCGCCAAGACTGCAGAAGAATATAAAGCCTTAATGGAACAGATGATTGAATCTCTTCCTTCAACCTCTGAGCCCGTTAAGCCCAGCAGAACTTGCTCTGCTGGATCTTCTACTAAAGCCCATTCTAAAAAATCTAAAGCTCCATCCAAAAGAAGAAAATCTCCTTCCTCTTCTTCGGATACTTCTTCATCATCCATGATGTCATCCTCCACCGAGACATCTAACTCGGATTACTGTCCCAGTAATGAAGATGACTGCTATAATATATTGTCCCCCATTAGAGTAAAAAGTAAAGAAAAAAATAAAAAGAACAGAAAAACAAAAGAAAAAAGATAGAGAAAAAAGAAAAGAAAAAAGAAAAGTAAAGAAAAAGAAAAAGAAATAAAGAAAAAGAAAGAGAAAAGAAAGAAAAATAAAGAAAAGTAAAAAGAAAATCGAATCAGTAGTTGAATCTGATTCAAATTCATCTGATTAAAGGCAGGAGAAACCTAATTTCTCCACTCAGTTTGTTAAAGTCAATAAAGGCGGTGCCCACTGATAAGATACTGTTCATCAACAGCATTCACCAGAGGTATTCCAACAGTAAAGTCAGAAGAACTGTTCATCCACAGTTCTCCATAGTAAAGAAAACGGTACCTCCGACAAGGTACTATTAATCCACAGTTCCAGATGCGTGAAGGTACAGTAAAAAGTAAATAGTAACGACAGGTTAATACCTCTTTTCTCATTATAAATAATATTTTACATCAAATTTTTATTTTTTTAATTTTATTATTAAATAAAAATATTCTAATAAAATAATAAAAATTAATATTTTAAATTATTTTTTATCATATAAAAAATAAAAGTTTTACGAAGAAAAATTTTTTATTTTAATTATAAAAAATAAATAACACTAAAAAATAAAAATAAAATAAAATATATAAAAATATATTAATAAAAATCATTAAATTTATTTATTATACACATAAAAATAAAAAAAAATACATAAAAGTTCATTATGTACATGTGTTGTGTATATTTCACAAGTGTTGTAGTTGTTGTGTATATGTTATATTTTTGTTATTTAAATTATATGTATTTTATGTAAAAATTATCGAATGTTGTATAAATATTTTGCGAATGTTTTGTGGATATTATGCCAATAAAAAATTAAAAATTTAAATAAATATTAAAAATATTATGTAGATGTATTGTCAATGTATTATAGATATATTATAGATTTTGTAGATATAGTTTGTATTATTGATTGTGTATATATTTATTTTTATGTGTATAAAGAAAAAATGATATATATTATGTATATATTGTGTATATGTTTATTTTTTTATGTGTATATAGAAAAAATGATATTAAAATTTTTTAAATAAAATTATAAATAAAATAAAATAGTAAAAAAATAAAATAAAAATCATCATGGAAGAGGTAAATTTGTAAATAAAATAAAAACCCCAGTATTGTTGAAAAGTGAATAGTTTTGAACATAAACAATGTAAATTTCTCTAAAACTATTAGGATTTAACCCCAAAAAAATACTATAAGAAAAAGTTTTAATGAACTCCATTAACCTTAAATATATCTTTTTGGACCAAAATGTTCTTATCATCACAGTCTTTGTTCCTGCGTTCAATGAGACCACTAGGTTTCAGTTAGTCCATTCCTGTCCAATCTCAGTTGTTTATGGTTGAATAAGGGGCGCCCAAATTAACTATTTTGCTTGAGGGTTCAAAAAGCTTGTGTTTTTTTTTTTGTCAACATAATGAAACAAAATGGCCAACCATAAAAAGGCTTAACTCGACCAAAGGGGAATCCGACTATCTATCGTGATTGACCTACTACACCTCTCCTTCTCCCTTATTCAGGCAGGGGTGCACGGGACTGCCGACATGAGCCGTGTAATAGGCAACATGGTTATCTCAAGCACCCCCATAGTGTTGATTACAAATCAACTTCTTCTTGCTCTCAGTTGCTTTCTTCGTGTCACCTAATATGGCAAGTGGACTTAAATGATCGAAAAGTAATTTTAAAATGTAACACCTTTATACCATATATACGTACAATACATGAATCCAGTATATGTAAAAAATATATATAAAGTATAAGAATGCCATAATCCGATTTAATAAAAAATTTCAAACACTTTAAAATATAAATTTAAATAGTAATTAAAATATTATTTATTAATCATAGGTTCCAAAATAAACATTTTATATAAAAATCTCTGAAAAAAATTTGTCAGAGTTTTGTCTATAATTTAGATATCAAAAAAAAATTCAACAATTACCCTATCTGCACAAAACGCACTCTCAACAAAAACAAATCATCATTTCACCAATACTTCTCAATTTCTCCATATTTTTTCAAAATATTTATATATATACATATATATATATATATCAAAACACATATCAAACCTCACATTACATAATTTATTCAAAATATTCTTTATAATTTATAATGCACTAAAAAACATAACCATAATATATATAATAGCAAAATATACTATAATAAAAAAATATAATGGCAAATGGCTCTGATCTCGAAGAAGTAGCAAAAACAACTCAGATCAACCTCTAATCTAGACCCGACTTGGTCTAGAAGAACTCTTCGATCAACCGGATCACCTGCGAAATGAATTACAATCGTGCTAAGTTAAAAGCCTAGCAGTACAAACTTTGATAATAACAAAACTTTAATACAATGCCAATGCGTAATGCATTTGCATGTAATGTTACAATATGGCATACAATTTCATTTAGAACATAATCTTTACTCATTTTATAATTCATATTAACACATACACAAACATGGGCCCAAACAAACTAATATATCATTTAAATCTCAGAGTTAATATTTTGGTTTAAATTGACACTAAGTGTTTAGCCTCGAAGGCAAATCATATAACAGTGACATCTAGCGTCTAGCCTCGAAGGCAAAATCATGTTTCAGTGATGCATAACGTCTAGCCCCGAAGGCAAAATCATATTTCAGTGACGCATAGCATCTAGCCCCAAAGGCAAAATCATATATCAGTGACGCATAACGTCTAGCCCCGAAGGCAAAATCATATTTCAGTGACGCATAACATCTAGCCCTGAAGGCAAAATCATATATCAGTGACGCATAACGTCTAGCCCCGAAGGCAAATAATGAGGATAACCTCATAGGCATGCCGCCAAACACAGAACTCTGAAAATTGAATAACATACTAGGCGCACAAAATAATTCATATTTTCCATAATCAACCTTTTTTCTCATTTTTCCATAATCAATTAAGCACATTGCCTCATTTCCTCATTTTTTTTCTCATTCATATCAATGTCAATTCATATTATTTCATCATATCACATCATATCATCACAATGTATGATATTTCACATCAAAATCACATTACCCAAATATTTTGGATTATTTTCACATAATTCATATAAATCACATTTTATTCAATTTAGCCATTAATAATGGCTTTTTCACAATGCACATATTACATATTCAGCAATTCACATGTTCTAACACAATGTTCATAAATGTTCAAGCTACCAAGTAGCTTAACACATTTTTCACCCAAAATGTGTTAGGCCAAATGTAATACAAACATATCTCATTTATCAAAAGTTTGTACATGCCTGAAAGAGCACTCAAATTCAAACCAAAAATCTCCCACCAATCTTCACTTTCAACTTGCCCTTCAATACTAGGGTTGGGTAGTTTGCTACCTCTTAATGCATATACACAATGTGATCAAATATAATCATTTAATATCACATTTTAAGGCATTTTCAACATTAAATCCTAATTAAATATCACTCCTACAAATTCTCAAAATTTAGCCTAACCTTACTTTAACATTGGAAAACCATGTTAATCCATTTAAATTAGTGTTTTAAGTTTATTTATATTATTACAAACATATTATAACATGTTTTAACCAATTATATTAAATAAACACATATACTTTAAACAAAATCCTAAAATGCCATAACCTTTACAAATGAAGGTTCTTCATTTCAACTCATTCCAATTATCAATTCAAACTTATTTCCATCACTAATATCATTAAATAACATGATTTAAACATTGAAATTAAATAAATACCAATACTTTAAAAATTTCCTTTTACAAACCCTAAATTCAACACTACCTTAATCAAACTCTAACCAAACTAGGTTAAATACATCATTTGACTTTAAAATCCTTATTTATGCATCAAAACAATACATTTGGAATCAATTTGCACAATTAAAACACATAAATTCAAAAGTCCATATGTTCCATAACCCTAAATTCTCTCTCTTCAACCAACTTAACTTAAACTCAATCATTTCTTCAATCCAACTTAAGAATCATTAATAACTAATCAAAATAACTTCATATAAACTCATTCAAACCATTAAATCATACTATCACAAAAAAAACCAAACTCAACTTATTCAAATCTTTATGGAAATTCAAAAAAATAAGTTGAAAACTTACTATTTCAAGAGGAAATCACTAAAATCCCACTTAAATATTTGAAATCCTCTCAATTAATGGAGCTTGAAAGAAGAAAAAACTTAGGTTTGGATGGCTATGGAGTTCGGCCTGCAAGGAAGAAGAAGAAGAAGAAGACCAATGTTTTGATCATTTATGTGTTTATTTTTAGGGTGATTTTATTGGCTTTTGATTGATTTTCTTTTAATTTGTGTTTAAAGTTTGTTTGAAGTATTTGATTCAGGTTGAAGAACAAAACAATGAAGCTTTAATTCAATTTGATGGATTATTAAGGTGGAAAAACATGAGACACGGCCAAGACACTTTATGGCTTGGCCGTGTCCCTCATCCAAGGAAAGAGGCAGAAAAATTTGATAGAGACAGACACACTCAAGAGACACGGCCAAGTCATTGACCGTGTCACAAGACATGGCCAAGGCCTTGGTCGTGTCTCACCAAATGAAGCCAAAGAATAAAATAGGAAGAAGCAAAGGCAGAAGTAGACACACCTAAGAGACACGGCCATGCCACGGGCCGTGTCACATGATATGACCAAGGCCTTAGTCGTGTCCAATAGAACAAAGCAAAGACAAAGTGAAGCAAAGGCAGAGGTGAACAAACCCAAGAGACATGGCCAAGGCCTTGGCTGTGTCCCATATGAAGAGCAAAGCAAAGGTAGAGAACAGTAGAGAACACACTCAAGAGACACTGTCAATCCACTGGCCGTGTTACATGACACGACCAAGGCCTTGGCTGTGTCCCACTTGGAAAATGAAGAAAATATTGAGGCAGCCATGGACACGGTCACATGGCTTGGCCATTTCCATAAGAAATTGAGTGATACGGCCAAGTCACTCATGACTTGGCCGTGTCTTGTGAAGATTCTTTCAATCATTTTACACGAAATGGTGGACAAAATGGGAGACAACAAGTGCTATCTTTTAAAAAAATATTAAAAGAAGAAAAAGGTTGCCTAATTCATGGGATGAAGACTTAAATAATGAGAAAGTGGGAGACAAAATGGAGTGTGTGCGTTGGCAAGGCATGCTTTGTGTCTTAAGAAATTAAAAAGAAAGGGAAAGAGATATACATATAGACATTGCAGCATCTTCAAAAGGGGGAGTTCCTTGGTTCATCTTCTTATTCTTGGTCTTGAGAGAGACCATGAACATCACCTTCATCTTCATCTTCCATAAACAAGATTCTTAACATTTTTTGTGATAAAATTGGGTGAGCAAGCTCTTGTGAAGGTTAGGGTTTGAAGAAAGCTTGATTGAGGAGTTGGGGGCTTGAGAGAGTGACCATTCCATCTTTCAAGAGGAGAGCTATTGATTGAAGAAGGCTTGTTAGTTCTTCATCATATTCAAGGTAGAGCTAGGAGGAAGACTAGAAGTTCAACTCTTAGCATCTTCAAAGGGGTTTTTATATTCTCTCTTTTAATTCATTTCTAGATTGTTATTGTTTATTAAGAACTATAATATTTCAATGTACAATTGTTATTTGATTTATATTGAGATGAATATTTATTTTAAATTGATGATGATGAGCTAAATTACTCATGCCTAGGGTTTGTAGTAGATTTGATTGAATGACTTGATTTGATATTTCCATTAATATACCTTGTTGTTGGTTGATTGCATTGGATTGAATGTTAGGTTGATAGATTAGCTACCTATTGATCTCTAGATATTGAATGAAGGATCGTGAGGTGAAATTTGATATTGGAATTATGCAACCAACTACCCTAAGAATGAATTAGAAATATAAGTTCTAGGGTTTTATTAATTTGCAATTTCAAAACAATTGGTGGTTGTTAATTCATGAATGTAAAAACTAATGAATTGGTAATTACTAATTAAACTCAAGTAACAAATTAAAATACAAGGTCATATTAATGGATAATTCGAAAATTAAGCTTTGATTAAATTGATCTATAACCCTAGGCACCATTCCTAGAATTGTATTAATCTTATACAACCATTACGCATATTACTTTTAGATTTAAAATTATTTTTCACCATTCCAACACATCACACTCTTGCTTTTAAATTTACTTGTCAATTAAACTATTACAAAATAATTCCTTCCTTGTGAGACGACCTTGAGGTGATCATTGTTGCTACGACTACCTTGTATACTTGCGAGTGTCGCTTGTAGTAGTAATAAATCGAGCACAACAACCAACTTATGATTTTCTCTTTCTTTTCACTTTTATTTTGACCATAGATAATATTATTTTATTATATTTTAATTAATTAATTAATTATTTGTTTAATAAAAATCATAAATTACATTTTCCATTCAAAAATGAATTATTTTTAAATTATTTAAATTATTTTAATTTTTCAAAGTATATTTATAAAATTGTCACTTGACTTTTGACTTTTCTTCTTAAAGTGTTAACTTTGAGTTGACTTTTGTATATATTATGTGTATTTCATATATTTCTCACATATACATTCTACTTTTTCAATTAAAATTCTTCAATTTTCCATTTAAATTATTTATTTAATTTATCTAATTTAATTTTAATTTATTTTGTTTAATTTTTAAAAATTTTGGATGTTACATAAAAATTCTCTTATGGTCCCTCTTCCACTCTCTCTTAGCTCTTTTTTTCTTTCTTTTGGCTCATTTTTTTTTTAATCTTTTTCATCAATTTTCTCTCTCCCTCATAACAATTCTACAAGTTTCACCTCCATTTTTCTCTTCTTCACCATGATTCTGCAAGCTTCTCTTTCTTTTTAGCTTTTCTCCATTATTCATACATTCCATCGATAAATTATTTTTTTTGAAAAAATAAGTTGATCTATCTATGAAAAATGGTTTATCTGAATTAGCAATGCATATATATTTTAGATATCTTAATAATGATATTGCATTATATTTTAAAAGAAACATGTTGATTTGTTGCATTTCACAATGAGTTTGGATCTTTTCCTTTCTTTCTTTTTTCTTTCTTCTTTCATTTCAATTTTTGGATCCATGACAAGTTGGATAGAGTGTTATAGAGGTTACTAAATTATATTTAAAATAATGTTGTGTATTATTGGATGGATGCTGTTATAACTTATTAGCGGGCAATTAGGGATTATTAGGAACTACTAGAAGATGTTAGGAGTTGTTAGAGGTTGTTAGCCCCATAAGTGTCTCTAAGTACCTTCTAACAGTCCCTAATTAATATTTAAAATACTTCACATTACTTCATAACACACTCTAAAAATCAAAAATTGAAATGGAAATGAGTTTCTGAATGTTGTGATGCAACTTCAAAAATTGAACTTAAATAGCATTCGACTGTCCCTAAATAGCATTTAAAACACTTCATATTCCTCTCTAACACACTCTGAAATTATAAATTGAATTAGGATTATGTTTATTGAATGCTGTGATTATATTAAAAATTTTCTCTTAAACATCCCCTTAACTACCCCTAACTGCCCTCTAATTGCCCCTAACCAGTATTTAAAACACTTTTTATTACTCCCTGACACACTTTCTTAATTAGAAATTGAAATTGGAATGAGTTTTATTGAATGCTATGATGCAACTTTGAAAAATGAACTTAAACAGCCCCTAACTGCTCATAACTCTCCTCTAAAACTAGTATTATAACACCCTCATAACTTACCCGTATATAGTACACATTCCCTCAAATATGTAATATTCGCGGATAGGGTATAAAGAGCATTACTAAAGTGTTATTATTAAATCTTATTCTTTTTATAAAATTAGTTGGTAGTCTATAGTATCGTATAAATAATAAAAAAAAGTACAAGAGAAGTAAATAGATTTATGAAAATTTTGCTAGAGTTTTATTTGAAATACGAATATTATTAAACCAAATAGCTCAACCTGTAAAAAATTATTATTTCACAAAATATTATCTATTTCACTCTCATCCCAAAATCTCATAGTCACAGCTATACATATATAAAAGGAAACATGGTGGTGCTTATATAAAACATCTATGTCATAAATACAATTCACATGTATTATAAGTAATTAATAAATATACATTTATTCCAAAATTATTTACATGATATGCTTAGGCTTGGTCTGTGGCAACCGAAAGCTTCTAGTATCCAACCACTATCTAGATCTATCATGGTCAAGAAGGATTCCTAGTCTATAATATGTCACCTGCGCGATGAATAAAATTGTGTTAAGCCCAAAGCTCAACAGTATATACTTGATAATGCCACATTAAATTTAATATTATCATATGAACATGCATAAAGCTTTTAGTTGACAAACATTCTCAACTTTATTTTATAGATAAACATGCTCAACCAACATGCATTGGACCTAAATAATCTTATACGATAACCTAGTTCTAGAACCATTGTCTTGGTCTATCTCATCATCGATGATATTTCTGTGTCTCGCTAGTGGACGTAGCAATATCTGTGACATCCAGTGTCTCATCCACAGCGTAACCATCAATATGACAGTTCATGTGTCTCGCTAAAGGTCGTAATAATATCTCTGTGGTACCCAGTGCCTCACTCCATCACGTATGGCATGTCAATCACCTAGTGTAATCTTTTGGCAACTAAGTAAAGTATAAGACAACACGTATTCATATTTAACATTTAATCACTTCCTCAATCCAAATTGTCATCATACATTCATAACTCGTCCCCATTTATATCATATTTCAACATCATCAACAACACAAACATATGCTCAACACATCTATGTTACACAGCCATGCCAACTCGAAGGGCACACCCGTGCACTTCAAAACAATTATGTCAAATTTGAAAATATACATACATGTGGTTCTGTCTATCAGAAGGACATGCCCGTGTGTCTCAAAACTATTCTACTTAATTCTCAAAATATGAACACGGTTGTGTCTACCAGAGATACACGCCCGTGTACCTCAAAACCATTCTACCACACCTTGTTTCCACACGCAAACAGAACCTTTCTCGGTCACACGGCCGTGTTCCCTCTCAAAGCCACTCTTGTGTTACTTAAAATAAACACCGAATCATATAAAATCATCCCAACATGATACAAATCAAAATCAAAGAATCATCAAGTAAATACTAACCTTTTTAGAGCTCTAATTGAAGAAACTACTCCTTTCTACAATGGTTTCACTAATCTCCCACTTTCTTCTATCAACTCCACCACTCAATTCAATCAACACCTAATCAATTTATAAATTCAAAAATGATATTAGTAACCCATATAAGCACCTTTAACCCCTTTTTTTTTTCTTCCTCCAACTTAAGGTTATCTAAATTCCTTACAAAACCCTAATACTCAATCCCTCAACTCTAGCCAACATCATCCAAATCAATACCAAACCTAGAATTATCATCTTTATATCAATTTCATGTTATAACTTTCTATATAACTCAATATATTACAATTCTTATATAAATTCTACTGAAAGAAATCATTAAGGGTTCTTAAATTAAAAACCAAGCTTCTTTTAGTACTTGTTGAAACTAGCAAAATCTTGATAGCTTGAAGGATGAAATTCAACTCTCCTCACTCACCATGGAAGTCGGCCAAGAAGGAGGAAGAAGAAGAGAGAGAATGAACTTTTTAGAGGAGTTTTGACTTTAATAATCTTTTACTATCTATAATTTAATTAATACTAGATTTTTATATAAATATTATTATTTTATATTTAAAATTTTTACTTTTTACTCTTTTACCATTTTATTTTTACCCTTATTTATATGTTATTTATATGTTGTTTATATTTTTATCTCTTTTATTTAAACCATCATCAATCTCTCACCAACTAATATATGAATAGATCCAATAAAAATTAGGGCATTACAATTCTCTCCCCCTTAAATAATTTCATCCCCGAAATTACCTTTTATTAGCTCTGGAATAACTATGGGTATTGGCTTTGCATCACTTGTTCACTTTTCTAATTAGCTTCCTCCATCGAATGATTTCTCCAAGGAACCTTCACCAAAGGTGCCTTCTTATTCCTCAGCTTCTTCGCCTCTTGCGCCAAGATTGCTATCGGTTCTTCTTCATAACTTAGGTCTAGAGTCATCTCAATGGATTCAACTAGCAAAATATGGGATGGATCTGGCCTATATCTCCATAACATGATGACATGAAATACATTATGAATTCTATCTAGCTCCGGTGGTAACGCCAATCTGTATGCAACTAGTCCAATTCTTAACAATACTTCATATGGCCCAATAAAATGTGGAATTAGTTTCCCTTTCTTCCCAAATCTCAATACTTTCTTCCATGGAGACACTTTTAAAAGCACCTTGCCACCCACATTAAATTCTGTGTCTCTTCTTTTCAAACCAGTATAGGATTTCTGTCGGTCTGAAGCTACTTTTAATTGATTTCGAATCAACTTCACCTTCTCCTTAGTCTCTTAAATCAATTTGGGGCCTAATAACTTCTCCTCTCTAACTTCATCCTAATATAAAGGTGTTCTACACTTTCTTCCATACAAAGCTTCATATGGTGCCATACTAATGCTAGATTGGTAGCTATTATTATATGCAAACTCAATCAAAGGCAAATGTTTATCCCAACTACCAACAAAATCAACAACACAACTTCTTAGCATATCATCTAACACCAATATTACTCTCTTGGATTGCCCATCAATTTATAGATGAAAGGTAATACTAAAATGTAATTTAGTACCCAATGCATCTTGTAAGCTCTTCCAAAACCTTGAGGTGAATCTAGGATCTCTATCAGAACTCCATGTAATCTCACAATCTTATTAATATAAATTTCTACCAATTTATCAAGGGAGTAGTCCATTCTCACAGATAAGAAATGACCTGACTTCATCATTCTATCCACAACTACCCAGATTGCATCATGCTTCTTTTGGATCATAGGTAATCTAGTAACAAAATGCATGGTTACTCTATCCCATTTCCATTCAGGCACCGATAAAGGTTGCAGTAGTCTCGAAGGAACCTGGTGTTCGGCTTTTATCTTCTAACAAGTGAAACATTTAGATACAAACTCTGCTATATCTCTCTTCATACCCATCCACCAGTAATGTTGCTTCAAATCTTGATATATTTTAGTACTCCTAGGGTGCATAGTATAAGCCGATTGATGTGCCTCTTCTAAAATCTTCTTCCTCAATCCTACATCTTCTAGTACACACAACCGTGTTCTATAACTCACACTACCATCATCTTCAATTTTAAAGTTTCCACTCTCTCCTTTAAGGCAATTCTGCATAATTTTATGGACCTTTGCATCTCCTTTTTGTGCTTCTTTAATTTGCTCCAAAAGTATTGGCTTAACTTGCAATTGTGCTACCAATGCACCATCATTACCGACTTTAAATCTAGTATGTAAAGCTCTTTATTCAACAAACAACATTAGAGAATAGGTAGTCGACCCTGCCATAGACTTATGACTTAAAACATCTGCAACTACATTAGCTTTGCCAGGGTGGTAGTCAATCAAGCAATTATAATCTTTGATCAACTCTAACCATTGCCTTTACCAAAGATTTAGCTCCTTTTGTATATCCAAGTACTTCAAACTTTATGGTTTTTATAAATATAACATTTCTCCCCATATAAATAATGTCGCCAAATCTTTAATGCAAACACTATAGCTGCCAACTCCAGGTCATGGCTCGGATAATTTAGATCATGTGGCTTCAATTGTTTGGAGGCATAGGCAATAACTTTACCTTCTTTCATCAACACGCACCCCAAACCATTATGTAAAGTATTACTATAGATCACATATAGTTTACCTTCCATAGGTAGAGTAAGGATAGGAGCCTGAGTCAATATGTCCTTCAACTATTCAAAGCTCCTTTGACATCTATATTTCCACTCAAATTTCACCCCCTTTTCACAGTAATCTTATGAGTGACATGGCTATCATAGAAAATTATTTCACAAATTGACTATAATAACCTGCTAACTGTAGACCCTTAATTTTTTACCAAGTCCAGTTCAAATATTTTAAAACAGTCCCAAATAATTTTTATAGTATTTTAATATTTAATATTTATTTTAATTATATAATATTTATTTTAATTTAATAATATTTATTATTTGTTTTTAAAATATACTATTTATTATAATAAAATAACATTTATTATTTATTATTTATTTTATTATTTTAATAATAATATTTTAATAGTAAAATTAAAAAATAAAAATATATACATATAAAAATGATAAAGAATAAAAAATAAAAAATCGGATCGTCGAATCGGTGCCGCCACACGGTGACAACAAATTGCGCCTCGCCCAGGCGCCTCACAGCCCATGGGCCCATTTGCGCGCGCTGCCGATTTTGCCAAAACCTTCTTTTACTCGGTTTTAAAGTTTTATTTTCTAAACAATTTTATTTCCTAAAACAATTTTATTTCCTTAACCAATTAGTTTTTTTTTCTTATAAATACCATATTAAAACAATTACATAAGGATCTTTTTTTTGGGAACTTTCTTTTGGAGATGGACTCTTGAAGCTTTTGGAGTTATTTTTTGGCAGAAGCTAAAAACTCAAAACTATAGCAATTTTCAGTGAGAAGACTAAGGTAGCAAGCAAGCAAGCAGTGGTTGTCTTGGTGTTAGCTCATCCCAAATTTTTATTAAACAATTTTGGTGGAGCCTTCAAACATAGGTATTTATATCTAATTTTATTTATCAAAAAACCATCTTCATCCATTAATCATTGATCAATTAAAATTGATGAATTAAAACTCATATAATAATCCCATAACTATGAACATCAATGAACAAATTTGTTTATTTCTTTTAAAAGAACACAGTAGCCATTAATTAGTTTTTATTAAAAAGAAAATTTTATACAGTAGCTTTTTTTTGTTATTTTAATTATTACAGTATCTTAGTTTTTTTTGTTAATCAAAGCCATAAACCACTTAAAATTGTAAAATCATAATTAAATCAATTTTCCAAAACCTTCACAGTAGCCTCTTTTTTCAAAAATAAATATGATAGTGTTAGTTTTCTTAGAAATCTAAACCTTAGTTCAATTCAAACCTTAATCTATTTTAAAACCCTAATCAATTTTCCAAAATCATCATAGTAGCTTATTCTTTTCAAATATTTAAGTTGTAATCTTATTTTCATAGGTTTGTACCTTATTTACTTAAATCCTAAATTCTAATTTTAATCATACAGTAGCATAATTCTTCTAAAAAAAATAAACCTAACAATAATATTAGTTCTTTAAGATTCCAAAACCCTAGCTTTTAGATATAAATTCCAAAACCCTAAATGTTATTTAAGAAACCCTAAGTTGATACATAAACCTAAATTTGCATCTTTATTTGTTTTATTATTAAGTGAGTATTTATTATAAAGTTTGATTAATGATTTATTTATATCTTCACTTTATGTCTTCAATGAATGATTTATTTATGATAAATAGTTGGTTGGTTATTTTTATTGATTTACTTTGATTTCAAAATATTGTAAGAGGTACGTTTTCATATTTTGGGTACCTCATGTATTAAGCATCATGTAATTTAATTTATATTCTAGTTTTGGGATTAATGTAAAGGACACACTTCTACCTTTTGGTGGGTGTCCTATTTAGTTTTAGACATTGGACGATGTAAGGATATGTTTCCATCCTTGGATGGGTGTCTATTTGCTTGTTTTATTTTGACCTTGTCATGATTTTTAATAAAGTATTTATTTATTCTATTAATCCAATGTAGTATGGATAATATTGTATTAATTAAAAATTTTATAATATCGAGACCTGAAAAGGAGGCCGGTTCCAATGAACCGGGCGTTGTGAGGGTGCTGGGCCATTTCTCACATTTCCCATATGTACCCAACTTTTCAAACCTATTAGGGGGTTAGGGATTCCTTAGAAATCGAGTCATCCACTCCTTTCTATTTTCCCAGCCCGTCCGGGTGGCGACTCCATTTTTTTTCGAGCTTGGGCCCTTGTTCTCTAAGGCCTTGAGCCTAAACAGTGCTGAAGTTGCAAGAACCATTCCACCAGGAGTGGGGGCAAAAATCCCCGCTCACAGTGGCGACTCCACTAGGGATAAAAGAAGTTGATTTCGTTGGTCTTTTTTATTATTTTATTCTTTCTTATTATGATATTATCCATTGCATCATTTAGATTACATTGTGTGTGTGAGTTAGGACGCCCGTGTTACTTGTGTTATGTTATATAAGGGATACCATACTTTCACTCAAGGTATGGAGATTGAGCATGGCATAACCACTCATAGCCTTGTACCATTTGGTATATACTTACTATGGGAACCTAAGCCTTTAAACCCAAAGACTAAAGCTCATGTAATTGACCTAGTTACTTTTCTTAGGTTTTATCCCAAATGCTTGTTGTTTAACTATGATTGGTATATCTTGGTTGAAACTATGGCTTATTTGGTTTGTTCTTTTTCTAATATGACCTACCTATATTGTAAGCTCAAAAATAATTCTTTTTCTTTAAAATCCAAAAGACCAAAACTATTTTTAAAATTTTTAAGAAGGTCTTTGGACATTAAAACCTTTTAAGATGGGTCAAAAATCTTTTTTTACCTTATGGCCCAAGGGTTTTTTTGCAACAAAATTATTTTTATCAGAGATTATAAAGAGCTTACAAATATTTAGGTCAATTATGAAAATATCAAAAATCAATTGTGAGCCTAGCTTATCCTAAGAACTATTAATCATGGGCTTATTTTTGGCATGAATTACTAGTTACTTTTTCAAATAAGAAATCTATTTATGATGAGCCTCTTAATTTTGTTTTAATCCAATATAGCATAAAAGCTACTTTAATTGAGATTCAATGGATTAAAGCTTAATTAATGGGAATTATCATGGACCGACTTCTATATTAGAAAATGCAACTATTTGTTAAACAGTCCGAGGTAACTTTTCAAAAATAAAATATCCCATGTTGGTATTTTGTTTGACAATATACCTAGGAAAAGAGACTCGCCATTCGTGTGTGGAAGTTATAAGGTTGGAAAGAACGTCTTAATTATTATTTTTGTTAGTTATCTGTGCATACATGCATACATGCATTTACATCACATATCATTAATCCTTTCTGGCTCACAGCTGTGGATTACAGTAGTTCAAAAGCCTATGACAATCTAACCTATGCCAAAGATGAAGAATCCAGCATCAACTCAATTACTTTCTCACCAAAAGCAATGGAGCCCGAGCAAATTCAAAGAATGATGGATGATTCCCTCAATTCTAAAATGGAAGAACTAAAGGAGAAGTTACCTCGGACGATGCCCTCACAGCCATGGATTACAGTAGTTCAAAAGCCTATGACAATTCGACCTATGCCAGAGATGAAGAATCCAGCATCAACTCAATTACTTTCTCACCAAAAGCAATGGAGCCCGAGCAAATTCAAAGAATGATGGACGATGCCCTCATGAAGAACCAATTGGCTTCAATTTTAGGGAACAATGTCGAAGCATCTGCTAGCACCAAGAAGCCAAAGGACAAAGGGAAGGCTAAGGTTGGTGAAGTGGTTTTTGATGATGACAAGGTAGTCGTCAATGATGATGATGACTGGGCTCAATACTTTCAAGATCCTCAAGACAAGAAGAAAGAGTCAAAGGTTGTTGAAAGATCGGCTGTGGAGAAAACTGAAACTTCAGATGTTGAAAAGTTGATTGCTAACCTGGAAAAGAAGTTAAAAACTGAAGATATGTCTGAAGTTGATAAATTATTTGAGCTAGATGAAGAAGTTTCATACAAGTTCAAGATGCCATCCTTTGCAAAGTTTGATGGAACTGGAAATCCTCACCTACATGTGAAGCAGTATATCACTACTATGCAGTCTGCCTAAGCTACTAAGGCTCAAACCCTAAGGTACTTTATGCTTTCATTAGATCCCATTATCCAAAATTGGTTCAATACCTTAGATGATGCACAAAAAAGAGTTGGGATATACTATACAAGGTCTTCATCCAACATTATGGATAGAAAACTGAGTTGGAAGTTACTCTAATGGAGGTGGAGTCTATTAGACAAAGGCCAAATGAGAACTTCATACACTATGTTAAGAGATGGAGGAATAAGGTTGCATTGCTCAAGAGGAGGCATGATGAATCCAATCAAATTAGAATGATTATGAGAGGGGTGTTACCTAGCCTTCACGAAAGGATGTCTCATACACATATTCGGGATTTCAAGGACCTTTTGCAAGCTAGTCTACAAATTGAAGAGAGGGAAAGAGAGAAGAACCGCTTTTCAGCTAGAAGGAATGAGAAGGGAAACTATCAGTCTGGTAACCAAGGCATACAAAAATCAGTTGATGTTAATGCTACTGGCCAAAGAGGAAGAAGGCAGTTTTCAAAATTGGGTAAACCGTTGTCTTGGGTCCTCCATTAGCTACAAAAGAAGGGATTGTTACAACCCTTAAATCCTCGTCCTTTGCCTAACCCTCTCCTACCTAATTTTGACACTAAGGCATTTTGTCAATTTCATCAAATACAAGGGCACGACATGGATAAATGTGTGAGGTTGAGGCATAAAATCCAGGATTTGATTGATAGTGGGAAATTACTCAAGCCCAACAAGCCAAACACTAAATAAAATCCATTGCCAAGGTTCAATAGGGTACCACCATCGGCGACCTTCATGATTGGAGGAGGTTTGCATGAAAATTTTATTATGTTTTCTTTTCAAGATGTGGATGGAGAAATAACCAAAGAAGAAGTGGTGATTAGCAAAATTGAATAAGCTATGATTGGAAAAGAAGTAGCAACCTGTGTTGTGAACAAATTTTGGGATTCAAGCGATAGTGATAATGATCTTGAATCCAAGAAGGAGGAATTGATCTGGTCCGAGCCTGAAGAAGATGAAGTGATGAACACTAGATTTATTGAAAAGAAGCTAATAAAGGAAAGGAAGTTGAAGTTGGGAACAAAGAAGAAGAAGATCTATTCTTAAGCAGTTGAAGAGAACCCAAGCAAGTGTCAGTATTTGGGACTTATTGGCCACTTCTAAGAAGCACCGTGAAACTATAGCCAAGGCCTTGGCTAGCATGCCATTTTTCACCTCTATAACACCGGAGGAGCTGGTTAATATCATAAAAGTTGAAGGAGTAATGAAGTGTGAGGAGGTTCAAAAGAAGAGCGAAGTTGATGTGGGAATGGTATCTTTCTCAGATGCGGATTTACCGAAAAAGGGGAGAGATCACATCCACCCTCTCTTTATCAAAGTAGAAGTCAAAGAAAAAAGGACCCCATGTGTGATGGTTCATTATGGGTCGCTATAAATGTTTGCCCACTTAAAAGTTTGTCGAAGCTAGCTATGTCAACAAGGGATCTAAGCCCAACCGAAGTAACCATTAGGGCTTATGACAATACTAAGGGGCACGCTGAAGGGACATTCAAAGCTGTTGTGAAGGTTGGTCCAATTAAATCTATGGTTGAATTTGTGATTTTGGACATACCTGTTACTTTTGCTCTGCTTTTAGGATGACCATGGTTTCATACTCTTGGTGGAGTTCCTTTCACCCTTCTTCAAAAGATCAAGTTCCCTAATGGAGATGAGATGGTGGTCATTGAGGCCGAAGATAATGAGGTGGTCCATGCTCTAATTATTGAGAGGCCTCTCAATGGTTTCTTTATTAAAGCTCCAGACATGGGATCACTCCAAGGAAAGCCCGAGCCAATCATGTTTGTGGAAAGGTTGATCCCGGGTTTTGAAATTTTTACTGATGTTGCCGAGCTAGTGGAATAAGTGAAGAAAGAGCTCACCCTACCAGCCGACAAGGAGCCCAATCCGGAAGGGGAGAAGGAAGCTATCCTAAAAGCCGAGAAGACTCCAGAAGAGATTGCTGCCTTGGTTGAAGAGAAGTTTGAAGATGTTCTGATTTATGATGAGAACAATGATTTTGATTTTGATTTTAATTTATCTACTTTGTATGAGGATGATGATGTTTTCTTTTCCAAAATGAATGCAATAAAGTCTAATTTTGCTTACTTGTGTGATGTTTCTCCTGATGGTTGCATATATTTAAATAGTGGTTACATGAACATCTTTAATATTAACTCTGTCGATACATAATCATTAAATTTGGGAACAACTGAAACTCCTAAAAACATTAGCATAGCATCCAACCTTACTCCTGATGAGAGAGAGAGAGATTTGAAAAAATATTTAAAAAATACAAAGAAGTTTTTCCTTGGTATTATGAGGATATGCTTGGAATAGATCGAGACATAGCCAAACATCTGATTCCTACTTACACTCACATGAAACCTGTCAAACAAAAACTTAGGCGGTTAAGACCTGAAGTGCAAAGATGGAAAATGTATTTCGATGGAGCAGTGAATAGGAAAGGAGCAAGTTTGAGAGTCATACTAGAATCGCCCAAAGGGGAGCTTATCCCTTTAGCTAAAAAGTTGAAGTTCATGGAGACCAATAATATGGTGGAGTATGAAGCATGTATTTTTGGTTTGGAAACCCTGATAATTATGAAGATTGATAAGGTGCAAGTCTTTGGCGATTCATTACTAGTAGTATCCCAAGTAAATGGAGAGTGGGAGTTAAAAGACGAGAAGCTAAAACCATACCACCATTACTTGACCTTGATGAAGAAGAATTTAAGGAGTGCAACTTTATACACCTACCAAGAGAAGAAAACCAGATGGCTAATGCCCGAGCCACATTGGCTTCGGTATAGGAAAATCCTATCAAACTTATTCCTTAAGCCTTTAATTTTGACCAGTTCATCAACTCCTTGCTATGAATATGAGACAATTATGAAAACTGATACAGACTATGATGCATGGTATGGCACTATAAGATGATTTTTGGAGGAGAAGGAATACTCGTTGGGGGCAACAAAGAAAGAAAGAAGAGCCATAAGGTGATGGTCCTTACAATACATCACCTTTTATGGAGAATTGTATCGAAGATGGCCTGATGGGGTGCACTTGAGATGCTTGAGGAAGCCTGAAGTGGAGCATATCATGTCGAAAATACACGCGGGAAGTTGTGGACCACACATAAGTGGTTTAGTCCTAGTTAAGAAGATAATTCGACAAGGTTACTACTGGTTGACCATGGAGAGAGATTGTATTGAGTTTGTGAAGAAGTGTCAGCAATGTCAGATGTATGGTAATTTGAATCACATGCCTCTTGAAGAATTGCATTCTATGTCTTCACCCTGGCCCTTTGCAACTTGGGGGATTGACATCATAGGAGAGATACATCCGACGGCTTCAAATGGTCACCGTTTTATTATAATAGCAGTGGATTATTTTTCAAAGTGGGTCAAGGTTGAATCTTTCAACAAACTGGGGGCAAGGGAAATGACTAGATTTATTGAAAAGAATCTCATCTGCAGGTATGGGGTCTCGCACAGTGTGATATCAGATAATGGGGTACAGTTTCAAGGTGCAATTAAGGACTTATTCTTAAAGTACCAAATCCATCATCACTGATCCTCCCCTTATAGACCAAAGGCTAATGGTACAGTGGAAGCAACAAATAAGACAATTAAACAGATCCTATCCAAGATGACTAAGACGTACAGGGATTGGTTGGAGATGCTCCCTTTTGCTTTGTGGGGATACAAAACAAGTGTGCGAACACCGACTGGAATGACACCGTTCTCTTTTGTTTATGGGATGGAAGCAGTGTGCCAATTGAGATAGAGATCAAATCGTTAAGAGTGGTCCTAGAAGCTGAACAGCCTGAGACGGAGTGGGTAGTGAGCAGATACACACAGTTAGCTTTATTAGAAGAAAGGAGGTTAAAACACTATATCATCATCAGCTATATCAAAGAAAGGTAGCTCGGACCTACAATAGAAGGGTTAGGGTCAGAAAGTTCAAAGTCGGTGACTTACTGTTGAAGCAATGTAACTCTAATGTCTCTGATCCAAGAGGAAAATTTAGGCCTAGTTGGGAGGGACCGTATATTGTAAAGAAAATCATGAACAAGGGTGCAATCAAGTTATCAGACATGGACGTGAATGAGTTTAGTGAACTGGTAAACATTGACAGGTTGAAAAGGTTTTATGTATAAAAAAAAAGAGAGCTCGCTAGGTTGAAAACCTAAAAGGATGGCCTAGGAAAAAGTTAGAGTAGTCTGCTAGTTTTGAAAATTCAAAAGGGCAGATTAGGTAACAATTAGGGCTAAGCGAGAGAAAATTGTCAATTAGAAAACCCAAGAGGGCTAGTTAGCGACAGGAGTGATCTTATGTATGCTGGCTTTATGTTTGGTTGTTCCCCAATTTAATAAAATAAAATTAATATCAAAATTGTTCTATGTGCACTATTTTTAGTATTTGACCAAATATGGATAAAATAAATAAACACAATAGTGAAAGATGATGACAAATTATAAAAGGAAAAGGAACATCTCTTATTATTATTTTATTATTTTTATATCCTAACAATATTCTTTCTAAAGAAATTGACAAATGTAAGATCTATTGTAGATGATAAGTGTAGTGTGCAGGCCAGCTTTGCTTTAGCCGACCCAAGAAGGCTTCAGTCAAAAAAGGCATGTCCAAGTCAAGAGTAAACTCAAAACCTTGAGGCTCGGCTCCATATTAACGGTCAAGCCAAAGAAGATCATAGCAAGTACCTCGACGAAGAGCAGCAAGAGGAACATACTTCAAATATGTCCAAATGGTGATACGAGAAATCTTCCACCAAGGTACTAACCAAGGATGTTGAGTGCAGCACGAGAGCGGATCCAGTCAACCTAGTTAGCATATGAAAAAGTAGGATGAAGTAGTTTCCTAGGAGAATGATATCATGGCAGGTATCTGGTTAAATTCATGGATAGAGTGTCAAGCAATTAGAGGTGCTCCTGAAGCCAAATCTGTAAGCACAAGAAAAGAATAAAAAAGAAAGAAAGAAAAAAGAGCCCGTTAGGTAAAAAATCTACAAGGATGGCCTAAGCAAAAATTAGGGTAGTTCGCTAGATTTGAAAATCCACAAGGGCGGTCTAGGAAAAAATTAAAACCAACATAAAAAAATAAAAAATAGGTTTGCTAAGTTAAAAACCCACAAGGGTGGCTTAGGCAAAAATTAGGATAGCTCACTAGTTCCGAAAATCTGTAAGGGCAGACTAGGCAAAAATTAGAGCATAAATAAAACATAAATTGAAAACCCGAAAGGGAAGTTTAGGTAGTTACCTGAAGCAGCAAGGGACTCCTAGCTAATCTCCTCGAAGATTCTAATTTAAATTGGTCCAATCCAACTAAAGTCTCGGCTAGAATCACAGTTATCGAAAACAACCCTCCTTCCATTTAGTCCATGATATCTAATACTCATGGATTAATATCACCATCGGAAGAAACAAGCAAGAATTGGCCAAGCAAACGTAGACAAAGCATAAGTCCCCATGCCTTAGTAGGAGCCAAATGAGAAATGCAAAAGTCAATCAAGGGACCAAGCAAAATTTTCTCACCTCTAGTCAACTGTAGAACTTTAGGCTTTGAAAGTTGAAGCAACATTTGCATCTTTTGTTGAGTTTTGGAAGTCAATATAGGCAATGCCATTGGTTGATTACTTGGATATCCAAGGATTGTCTCAAATTCTTCAATCATGGGACATACTCAAATTCATTTATCTTGAATGTCCTAGAATTCACATCCCAAAAGGAAACCATGGCATGTAGAAAAGAATAGTCCAATTTAATATTTTGAAAGTACTTCAAAGTATTAATTTGAGACCAAGATATTTGTTCCAAATGAATAGCTTTCATGGCTTTAAATAAACTCTTGATTTTTTTAAAAAGAGTTCCGTCATTGTTGAAGTTAAAAAGAAAATTGAAAATCATTGAAAGGAATTTTTTTTTGCGTTGGAGTAAATATCGTGGAGGATTTTCTGTTGCCTTCTGTTGGAATTGGGGCATGAAAGAATACTTATATAAGGATTTTCTAAACCAAAGTTGACAAGGAACGCGCAAAACCAAGACACGCAAGGAAAATAAATACGTTGAAACAGTTAAGGGATTGTTGCACTCCCATTGGCTTTTGGTTTTTGCAAAACCGTGCCAATTTTGGACTTTGAATTAGAAAAGAAATGCTTTTGTGTTGACTGTAGTAATAGTGATAATAATAATAATAAAGAAAAGAAAAAATAAAAATAAAAAAAAGCAAAAAAAATTTAAAGTCAAAAGTTGCAGTAAAAGTAAAAGTCACTATTATCATTATTTTATTTATTTATTTATTTATTTATTATTATTATTATTAATACAATACTTTATTCCTTATTGTTATTATTAATAATACAATACTTTCTTAATTGATACAATGATGGATCACTGAGGAGGAGGAGGCATATCACTCATTTGAAATTCATCCGATGGAAGGTACTTAAGTCCCTGTTCTTTTAAAATTCAAGCTTTCAGTAGTCATCATTTGAATTAGATGACAGGATCTCATGATCATCAGTTTGGGGTCTCCTAGAAGATGAAGCACCAGGATCTCTCATTCCCTGAAACTGGTAGTCTCGAAAGTTTTGCTCAGACTGATGATACAATCTTTCGAGAAAGGCCACCTTTTGGCGGTTAACAGCTAATTCTTCTTACAATTTCTTATTTTGCTCCTCAAGCATCCGCTGTGAGTCAGAAAAGGGAAGGGTAAGAGCATATATAATCATGCATACATATAGCATAAATCATCATGGAATAGAATGACCTACCAGATAACTCAAATCAGTGCCTTGCAGATGTGATGGCATTTTCGGTTGGTAAGAAGGTGCAAATGGAGGGGCAGTTGAGGAAGGTCCAGCCTCATGACCAGATGAGTCAGTAACCTGCAAAAAAATAATCAAAACGGTTAAAACAAGTTGAAAAAGAAGCAATTGCAATGACCAAATGATGAAAGTTTACTTGAGAGGTGCTAGCCCTGAGATGAGGGATGGACCCTCTTCCTTCTCCATCATACTCCTCTTCATCACTATCATCGGGAATTCCCCAAGCACCAACAAGAGATACGTTAAAGTTCAAGAGCCATGTTTGAATAAACTGAACATATGACGCACCCGATGGATGGAGATAGGTCTCAACCTCATAACTTCGAGCTAACTGCCACACATTCTCCGACATTGAGGTAATATTTAAAGTATATGCCGGGCAGTCCATGGGGATCCTCTGTCGCTCGGGACCATAGAACCACTCATACACCCTCTCCCCGAGGAACCAACCACTGAACACAGGACCAGCAATGATTCGGCGGGTATGCTGGCAAGGCAGTGCAACATTCATGGAAGGAGTCCAGTTCACCCGCTCTGCAGTATACCACTAAGCCAAATCGACCTACAAGACTACAAAAAGATAAGTAAATTTTTTTACGTAAAATTTAAAGAATGCTAACATTATCTTACCTGGTCCCAGGTTAGGCAACTCAAGTGATAGCGCTGGGTATGCACATGGTGAGAGTCGGGAACTGCTGCGTGATCAGACAACCAAAGATTTAATCTGGGATACCCGACTCTCTCCCGAGAAATAGTAGCACCCTCACAAGATTGTGCTCGTATGCCTATACCTGTAATAGCAATGAGAATCAAATTCATTCACGTATATGAATGGAATTGACAATGATGGGAGAGAGTACCTCGACGATCACCATGAAGCCAATAAAAGATTTATTATTCCTACAAATCTTGTCTAGGCCATGATAGAGACAGGCAAGGCCAGCTTCACCCCAGCAGTAAAGTGGCACCGGGACCATATTGGCAAGGGCCCTCAACACCGATAAATCAATGGCAGATTCAGTGCTACAGAAAATAGTTGACCCAAGCAGATACAGCAAAAATTCTCGAGCATATTGCTCGGTTGTTTCTCTATGAACCCGTCCACCATAACTCATCTAATAACTCCAAATCGACTCAATTTTTATCTTAAAAGGCCCTTTTAGTGACGGTTCCATACTAATAAATTGTCAAATTTCTTCGTGTGTCAGGATATCATTGGTAAAAGGGACCGGAAGCCCATATTACCGGATACCAGTTATGGCTGTAAAATTAACTGGGCCAATAGTCATCTCTCTCACAGGTCGGTGAAAAGTATGGGTCGTGTCCATCCACCGCTCCGACAATGCTTGAACTACACTCTTGTCAATCGGACGCTCCTCAAATGGCAATTGCAGAATGAAGCTTTCAAAACCGCACTCTCGGAGGATCCATTTTATCCGAGAAGGTGCTACGCCATACCATTGGCGGGCTGTATAGACACACCCTCCGCCCTGGACAACGCAGCTATCATGCTAGCACCGAACCAGGTAGGCCAACACGAGGTAAGTCTATCATCTCACTAATATTACTGTTTCATAGCTTAATATTACTCATTATTTTCTTTTTAAATTTATTTTTATTAATAGTCCATCGGTTAATTTATTTTTGAATAAAAAAATTAATTTCTTTCATCTTAATTAATAATATATTATTAATAACTCAATTATAGCTAAAAATAAAAATAAAAATAAAAAAAATAATAATGATAATAATAATAAAAATACTAATAAAATTAAAATAAAATAATATAAAATGATGGATACATATTTGTGTTGTTAAAATATTAAAATTGCAATGTTACCTAAGTCCTTTGACTTGAACTACGATGAAGTGAAATTTCGGCTAGTAGATCGACAATTCTATTTTTATGTCATCGAATAAATTCTAGCAACGCAGTATTGGATCGGGGTCCAGATCTCGAAGCATGTACTCTCTCCATTTTTTTGCTCAACTCTCAGCTCACTTAGAGTGTGAAATATACATAAGCATATAATGGTTTATATGAGAAGAGATGATGAAAAATAAATGATGAAATGGGTTTATATAGGTAAAGAACAAGAGAAAAACAAAAAAAATCAATAGTAAATATGTGCAAAAAAAAAATAAAAGTCAAAATCACTGTTGGTAAATAGTTAGTGAATAGTGTATGAACAGTGTTCAAATAGTATTTAAATAGTAAAATCAATTATTCAATTCAATTATTCAGTTATTTGCGTGTCTAAAAATATTTTTTACACTTTTATAATATTTTTTCACGTAAGGAGCAAGAGAGTACGGGTATAGTAAAAAATAGCTAAATTTTTTGCAAATTTTTTATTAATGCCATACTGACTATAATTATTTTTTGTAGATAATCCAAATTATTTTTAAGTTCAGAACTCATCTCGGGTTCAGAGTCTAAATTATTTTTGAGTTCAAAACTCATCTCGGATCTAGAGTCCAAATTATTTTTGAGTGCAGAACTCACCTCGGATCCAGAACCCAAATTATTTTGAGTCCAGAACTCATCTTGGGTCCAGAGTCCAAATTATTTTTGAGTCCAGAACTAGCCTCGGGTCTATAGCTAAAATTATTTTGAGTCCAGAACTCGGCTTAAGTTCAGAACCTAAATTATTTTTGAGTCTAGAACTCATATCGGGTCCAGAACTCAAATTATTTTTAAGTTCAAAACTCATTTCGGGTCCAGAGCCTAAATTATTTTTGAGTTCAGAACTCTGTTTGGGTCCAGAACCCAAATTATTTTGAGTCCAGAACTCATTTTGAGTCCAGAGTCCAAATTATTTTTGAGTCCAGAACTCATCTCGGGTCCAGAATTCAAATTATTTTTGAATCCAGAACTCGCCTCGGATCTAGAACTCAAATTATTTTTGAGTCCAAAACTCGCCTCGGGTCCAGAATCTAAATTATTTTTTTTAAATTCAAACCAACCTCGGGTACAGAGTCCAGTTTAACTCTAAAACCTAATAAAAAAAATCATATTACTTTTCACTCTCTTTTACTACAGTCTCAGATCGTTCAAGCAAGGGCAAACTGTAGACCCTTTAATTTTTGACCAAGTCTAGTCCAAATATTTTAAAACAGTCCCAAATAATATTTATAGTATTTTAATATTTATTATTTATTTTAATTATATAATATTTATTTTAATTTAATAATATTTAATATTTATTTTTTAAATATATTATTTATTATAATAAAATAATATTTATTATTTATTATATTATTTTAATAATAATATTTTTAATAGTAAAAATAAAAAATAAAAAATAAAAATATATAGATATAAAAATGATAAAGAATAAAAAATAAAAAAATCGAACGGTTGAATCGGTGCGAGCCATGCGGTGGTTGCCAAGTGGCCTGCTACAGGCTGCCTGAGGCGAATTGGCGTACCATTGCCTACGACGAATTGGGGCTCTCCTAGGACCCTTACCCAGGCTCCTTGCAGCCCGCAGAGCCATTCGCGCGCACTGCCGATTTTGCCAAAATCTTATTTTACTTGAGTTTAAAGTTTTATTTCCTAAACAATTTTATTTCCTAAAAATATTTTATTTTCTTAACCAATTAGTTTTTTTCTTATAAATACCATATTAAAACAATTACAGAAGGATCCTTTTTTTGGGGACTTTCATTTGGAGACGGACTCTTGGAGCTTTTGGAGTTATTTTTTGGCAAATGCTAAAAACTCAAAACTATAGCAATTTTCAGTGAGAAGACTAAGGCAGCAAGTAAGCAAGCGGTGACTGTCTTGGTGTTAGCCCATCCCAAATTTTTATTCAACAATTTTGGTAGAGCCTTCAAACATAGGTATTTATATTTAATTTTATTTATCAAAAAACCATCTTCATCCATTAATCATTGATCAATTAAAATTGATGAATTAAAACTCATATAATAATCCCATAACTATCTATGAACATTAACAAAAAAATTTGTTTATTTCTTTTAAAAGAACACAATAGCCATTAATTAGTTTTTATTAAAAAGAAAATTTTATACAATAGCTTTTTTTTTGTTATTTTAATTATTACAGTATCTTAGTTTTTTTTTTGTTAATCAAAACCATAAACCACTTAAAATTGTAAAACCTTAATTAAATCAATTTTCTAAAACCTTCACAGTAGCCTCTTTTTTAAAAAATAAATATGATAGTGTTAGTTTTCTTAGAAATCCAAACCTTAGTTCAATTCAAACCTTAATCTATTTTAAAACCCTAATCAATTTTCCAAAATCATCATAGTAGCTTATTCTTTTCAAATATTTAAGTTTTACTCTTATTTTCATAGGTTTGTACCTTATTTACTTAAATCCTAAATTCTAATTTTAATTATACAGTAGCATAATTCTTCTAAAAAAATAAACCTAACAAAAAATATTAGTTCTTTAAGATTCTAAAACCCTAGCTTTTAGATATAAATTCCAAAACCCTAAATGTTATTTAAAAAACCCTAAGTTGATACATAAACCTAAATTTGGATCTTTATTTGTTTCATTATTGAGCATTTATTATAAAGTTTGATTAATGATTTATTTATATCTTTGATTTATGTGTTCAATGAATGATTTATTTATCATGAATGGTTGGTTGGTTATTTTTATTGATTTACTTTTATTTCAAAATATTGTAAGAGGTACGTTTTCATACTTTGGATACCTCATGTATTAAGCATCATGTAATTTAATTTATATTCTAGTTTTGGGATTAATATAAAGGACACATTTCTACCTTTTAGTGGGTGTCCTATTTAGTTTTAGACATTAGACTATGTAAGAATATATTTCCATCCTTGGATGGTTGTCCATTTATTTGTTTTGTTTCGACCTTGCCATGATTTTTAATAAAGTATTTATTTATTCTATTAATCGCATGTAGTATGGATAATATTATATTAATTAAGAATTTTATAATATTGGGACCTGAAAAGGAGGCCGATTCCAATGAACTAGGTGTTGTGGGGTTGCTGGGCCATTTCTCACCTTCCCCACACGTACCCAACTTTTCGAACCCATTAGAGGGTTGGAAATTCCTTAGGAATCGAGTCATCCACTCCTTTCTATTTTCCGGCCCATCCGGGTGGTGACTCTATTTTCTCCGGGCTTAGGCCCATGTTCTCTAAAGCCCTGAGCCTAAACAGTGCTGAAGTCATAAGAACCATTCTATCGGGAGTGAGGGCGAAAATCCCAGCTCACACCAACCCTAGAAAACTCCTTACTTTAGTAACATTCTTTGGTGGATTCCAATTTAAGATTGCCTCAACTTTACTTGGATCTACTCTAATCCCTTCTACTGAAATAACATGCCACAGGAAGGTTACTTGGTCTAACCAAAATTCACACTTGGACAATTTTGTAAATAATTTCTTCTCCCTTAATGTCTATAATACAATTTGTAAATATTGATCATGGTCCTCTTTAGATCATGAATACACCAAAATGTCATCAATGAATACCACTACATATTGATCTAAATAAGGTTAGAAAATTCAATTCATTAGATCCATAAAGATTTCTAGTGCATTCGTCAATCCGAAAGGCATTACAAGAAATTCATAATGTCCATACCTCGTACAGAGAGAAGTCTTGCGTATATCTACCTCCTTTACTCTCAATTGATGATACCCTGATCTCAAATCAATCTTGAAAAACACAGTTGCTCCCTTCAACTGATAAAAAATATCATCTATATGAGGTAATGGATACTTATTCTTGATGGTCAACTTATTCAACTACCTATAGTCAATTCACAACCTTAAGGTACCATCCTTCTTCTTCACAAATAACACCGATGTTCCTCACGATGAAACACTAGGGCATACAAATCCCTTATCTAACAATTCTTGCAACTATAGCTTTAGCTCTTTCAACTCCGCTGGTGCCATTCGATAAGGAGTAATAGAGATAGGATTGGTACCCGACATCACATCGATACTAAACTCCACCTCTCTCACCAGAGGTAACCCTAGTAGCTCATCTAGGAACACATATGAAAATTCAGCCACTGTGAGAATACTATTGAGCTTAGGCTGCTCTGCTTTAGTATCTACTACATGTGCTAATAGGCTTTACATCCCTTCCTTATCATCCTCTGAGCAGCTACTGCAGAAATAAAAGTAGACAAAAGGTGTCTGGGCTCACCTTTCACCACCACTTCTTTCCCCTTAAGTGTTCTTAAGGTAACACTCTTCTGTTGGCAATCCACTATAGCTCCATGTTTCGCCAACCAATCCATACCTAAGATAATGTCATATTCCCTAAAAGGCATTTCAATCAAATCACCTAGAAATTCTTCTCCTTGCATTGTCACAGGACTATCTCAATAAACTCTACTAACCACCAAACTATGCCCTAAGGGATTAGCTACCAATACATCAAATTCCAAAGATCCAAAATACACACCATGCACATGCAAAATTGATGCACTAATATATGAATGGGTAGATCCAGGATCTAACAATGCATGCACTAGGGTACCAAAATAAAGAATATGTACCAGCTTTGACATTTGAAGCATCCGGCTTCTTCTGCATCACATAAACTCTCTGACTAGCTTTAGTCTCCTCTAATATACTCACAGATATTGAATCTCCTCTCTGACTAGCCCCAGATCTACCACCTCTACCAGTACCTTGACTTCCCCTACCTCTTCTATTACTATATCTGGATCCTGCTGTATCAGCTGATCTTTCATTTGGTGGCTCTGGACAATTTCTAACAAAATGACTTAAAGATCCATACCTATAACAACCTTTGAAATCAGCTCCTCAATAAGCCCCCTATGCATTTAACCACACTGTGCGGAGACCTACAAGAACCAATAGTCGGTGTGCTAGCTATCGAAGCCGTAGGTATCTGCCTCTACTGCTGTGATATGCTAGTAGGTCCTTGGCCCCTACCAGACCTCTGAAAATAACCACCTTTGCCTCTCTTTAAAGATAAAGAACCCATCTCTATCGGAGCTCTTCTAAGTCTACTTTCTTCTTCTCTCAGTGCAGCTACAATCCCTTGAGCTTTCTTTATATTTCGTGCAGTTGCTACCATCTTAGAATAATCATCATAGTGAACCGCTGCCACCTAAAGCATAATAGATAGCTTCAACCCTTCTTTAAATCTTTTATACTGGTCTACTTCATCTGCCAGAATGCCACCTACATATTTACTCAAACAAAGAAATTCTTTCTCATACTCATCAATTGTCTTATCTCCTTACTTCAAATTAAGAAACTCCTTCTTCTTCTTATCTTTATATTCTCGAGGAGTGTATTTCTTTCCAAATTCTCTTAGAAAATCTTCATACTTCAATATTGGGGGTTGCTTCAATCCATTGGGAATGGTCTACAGAAGTGACAAGCCATAGTCAAATTTATCTTTCATTGTAGCTTGCAATTGGATAAACACCCTTTCAATCCGATCCAACCACTACTCTGCTCTGCTGGATCTGCAGTGCCTATAAAGTCGGTAGCCCCAAACTTTCTCAACTTCTCATATTTCCTAATTGATTGCTACAGTTGTGGTTAAGCTGGGACTTGACGTAACAATTCGACCATCTGCTGTGCCCACGTTGCTGGAATTTTTGGCACTGCTTGTCTAACTAGCACTGATGCCTCCCCAGTAGTTTCTATACTTACTCTAGCCATACCTTCCCTTGGAGTAAAACTCTCTGCACTACCTTCATTAGATCTATGAGATTAGGTTATCTCTACAACCTATATCTGTTACAAAATTAAAGGTTGCCACATTATATATCAATTAAACTACCTAAGCATATACATGTGCGCGAAATATACTTAGAATTCCCCCTCTTTCTCTCACTTAAAACCCATTTAGGTTGAGAATCTCAAACCTAGGCATTGATACCAAAATAAATGTAACACCCTCATAACTTATGTAGCACCCCTTCCCGACCTACATGTGTAAGCCAAGTAGAGGCGCCACACTATCCAAATGTTGCTACCAATTTTACTTAGTCAAATTTTTTTTTCGATTTTACAGAAATTTTGCCAGAGGTTCGCCTAGAAATTTGGATCCCAAGTGTAGACAAAACTTATTTTTCTGATTTTTGAAAACATTTTACACAGACCAATGTGAATACAATCAGTTTCCAATACACTCCCAATGAATCCACCTTATACCCTCAACTACAACCTGCAAGAAAAATTCACACTTCTAATCCAGACTAAAGTAGAGATTTATTATTATTACATACCAATAATGTACAGTATCACATACTGACTCTCAATCATATATATATACATATACATGCCACAACTAGCTAAATCATAATGGAAACTAAAGGCTACTCTAAGGTGCTGCGCTGTGTTGTGCTGCTCGATGCTAATCACCGAAATCTACTGCTCCAAACCTACGAGTCAAGAAAACTCAACTCGCTGAGCGTTGTCGCTCAGTGGGTACTTTACCAATAAAAATAAAAGTAGTATATGAAAGTATTCGAAATCAAAGGAAATAATTAAATCCACAATCAACCAACTTTATACCAATCAAAATCATGATACATTTAGTGTGATATGCTTTCAATAATGTAAAATTATAATTCAAACTCATTGGCATTATATAGTTTAACGAAAAATAACATGTCTTTGATTCAGGCTCTACTGGTATATAGGGAACCATAGTGATAAGGCAGTGGGCCTCCCCACTGTAACATAGGTGGCCCTCACCACCGATATCAGATCACAGGAATGGGCCTCCCCATCCTGGTTAACCAATGGGCCTCCCCATTGGCTTCAGTAGCCTCACCACTGAATAAAATATCATATCACAATAATGAGCAGTACTGCATGCGTTAGTATAGTGCACCATACCCTTATCTACCACTCCCACTATCCAGTAGAGCAAAAAGATTAAAATGATTCAATTTAAGTCTCAACTTCATTTTAGAATGATTCAAGAAATCAATTTAAATTCTCACTGCGCTTTGCCATTTATGCCGCGCACCACTTTCTTTGGTCAAACCATTACTCTTTTTCACATATTTAACATCCATAATAAACACATCCAACATTTCAAAGTATTCCTCAAAAAATCACAAATTGACCAAATGAATAGTGTTGCGGCGAGAAAAATCAGCAACGCAAAATGGCATGACCAAATGAATAGTAAAATCTGGGTTTTCGTCAAAATTTCAGTCCACTTCAGTCATGCATTTGACCAAGTAAATGATCTTATTTTTGGCTGAAATTTTACAGAAAACTTATTTCATATGTTGACTAATTTCATATAAAATTTTGTTGAAAAATTCATTCGTTTGCTGCCCCAAACAATTTCCCCAAAAATAGTCCAGAAGCTGTCACTTTGGGACCATTTCGGCCCAAACATTTGAAATGCATAGGATAGTTTATTTTTCTTTTGCAAATCAATATTAAGGCTTCTTTAATAGTAAAGTGAAGATTCAAACACTTCCTTTTAACAATTTTTGCATGTTTAACTCAAATCAAACTAATTAAAGTCCAAACAACTTACCAAATCAACTTTCCAAATTTTCTCAAAACATTTGGTTTCAATTAAATTTTACAACCCAAATTGCCATAAGAAAACAAGAACATAACTCAAATATTTAATTTAAACTCAATCAATATATTTAAATATCAACTTCAAAACTTCCATAAACCAAAGTTTGTAAGCAAATAGAGTTTCTTTTATGGTAAAGCACCAAATCAAAAGTAATTATTCAAAGGTAAAGTACCAAACCTTATTTCTTTAATTCCTCTTAGCTTTTCCTTCTTCTCCTTCTTTAATTCTTTATTTCTCCTTCAATAAATTCAAAATACAACATAAACCTTAGAAATTTAAAATAATAAGTTATCCTCCATTTCTTTTCCAACCGAAACCCTAATCCAACCTTATTAATCTTTATACATCTTGATTCTTCCATTTAATCAATTAATCTCATCACTTACTTAATATTTTTCCAATTCCACATAAAAACTCTAATCTCCAATCTTCCAATAAATATATAACTACCTAAAATTAATACTAAAATTAAAGTCTACTTACTAGAAAACCTTAAAAACTTACCTTAAAAATCAAATTTGGAGAAACTTGGAAGTCCTTTGGTGTTTCCCTTTGTTGGCCAAAATTTGTAAGTGGAAAAAGAGAGAGTTTGTTCTTCATATCACATATATTTATATACAAAGGAATGATGATCACCTTATGTGTTGGTTAAACCCTTTAAGACCACTTGTCCACCTTTCTCTTTCTTCATTTATTACTCATGCTAAATGGTTATTTTTGATTGGCCAACATTAGATTTTTATAGTTTTCTTTTCCTTTACTTCTTTCCACTTGTCCCTCTTCCCATAGGATATCCTAAAGTTGTCCCGGGTTACCCATACGGTCCCGACACGTAACCGGGCCCACTTTACATTCCGGTGATTAATCGATCATATATTTTAAACCGTACAGTTCACGAGTCAAACTACATATAGTTTTGATCCTCTCGACCTCTACTTTCTATTTATAAGGTCTATTCTAGGTTTTCAAGTCATTTTGAAAAATTACCAATAAGCCCTCAACTTTTTACAAAATTCTCTTTAGGTCCTTTCTTTGCTCGGGTTTTCTCCGGCTCCGTTTCTACTCACGATCGTTTCATATTTAACCCCTCGTCATCCTCTACGTACTCATGTTTTTATTTCCTACTTTAAATTCATGTATAACTTTAATTTATAAGGACCAAAATGCCCCTAGTCAACATGTCTTCATTTTTCTTTAACGGGACATTTCCTGGAAAAACCGTTTCACGTCGTTGCGATCCGATTTTTCTCTACACTCCATTTTTAGAATCTGTTATATGTACTATTAAGAACATCCGGTGCAACTTTTTTTAAAATTACATTTACGTCCCCAAAACTTTTGAAAATTACAACTAGGTCCCTTTGGTCATACAACCTTATCTAGGGCTGTTATCAAGAATTATCTTCTCCTTTCCCCTTCTCTCGCTATGCACGTGACTACTCTGCCTAAATGCGGTAGGCGGATGTGACAGTTCCTTCCTCGTTAATTTAGGCTTCGTCCCGAAGCCCATCAGATTGAAACAAACATGGGTACTGCTTCCTCATAGTTTCTTCGCGTTACCATGTAGCTTCTTCTACTTTGTGATTCCTCCAAAGTACTTTGACCAATGGAATCTTCTTATTCCGCAACTCTTTGCTTTCCCTTGCTAAGGTTTCTACTGGCTCTTCCTCGTATGTCAGGTCGGGTTGAATCTCAATATCTTGAGCTTGTATAACATGGGTTGGATCTGAATGATACCTCCTTAGCATTGAAACGTGGGAAACATCATGTATTTTACTTAATTCGGGTGGTAATGCCAATTGGTAAGCTACCGGACCTATACGTTCAATGAATATGTAAGGCCCAATAACCTTGAACTTAGCTTACCCTTTTGTTTAAATCTTAGCACTTTCTTTCATGGTGAAACCTTAAGAAATACCTTATCACCAACATTGAATTCTATGTCCCTTCTCTTCAGGTCCGCGTATGATTATTATTATTATTATTTTTTCTATCCGTCACGGCTTTTAACCGATCCCGGATAATTTCTACTTTCTCCTCGGTCTACTTAACTATCTCTGGGCTCAAGATCTTTGCTTTGCTTAATTCTGTCCAGCAAATTGGAGTCCTGCATTTTCATCCTTATAGTGCTTCATAAGGAGCCATCTTTATGCTGGACTGGTAGCTGTTGTTGTAGGCGAACTCCATTAAACTTAAATACTTCTCCCAGCTACCTTTGAATTCTAATATGCATGCTCTTAACATATCTTCCAAGATCTGGATTACCCTCTTTGACTGTCCGTCCATTTGTGGATGAAATGACGTACTCTAGTCCGTTCGAGTTCCCAAAGTCGTTTGGAACTTTTGCCAAAAGTTTGACGTAAAGCGTAGATCTTTTTCCGATATGATTGATGTTGGACTCCATGAAATCGTATAATCTCTTTAATGTACAAGTCCGCTAACTTATTCAGGGAGTAGTCCATCCTTACTGGTAAGAATTGAGCCGACTTAGTTAGTTGGTCTACTATCACCCATATTGCATCATGTTTGTCTCTTGTCATTGGTAGTCCCACCACAAAATCTATAGTTATGCGATCCCATTTCCATGTTGGAATCGTAATAAGTTGTAGAAGTCCCGAGGGTAGTTGATGTTCTACCTTTACTTGTTGGCAGGTTAAACATTTCGCCACGTAATCTTCCACATCTCTCTTGATCCCTGGCCACTAATAACATTCTTTCAAATCCAATACTGCTTCTACCTTCTTAGAATCAACTCTTATTCCTTCCGCCGATACAATATGTCCTAAAAAGCCACTTCTTCTTTCCAAAATTCACACTTGCTGAATTTGGCGTATAACTGCTTCTCCCTCAATGTTTGTAACACAATTCTCAAGTGCCGGTTATGATTCTCTGCATTCTTGGAGTAAACCAGTATGTCATCGATGAATACCACGGCAAACTGGTCCAAATAAGGATGGAAAATTCGATTCATCAAATCCATGAATACCGCAGGTGCATTCGTGAGCCCAAAAGGCATTACGATAAACTCATAATGTCTATATCAGGTTCTGAATGTAGTCTTTGGTATATCTTCATCTTTAATCTTCAGTTGATGATAGCCGGATCGCAGATCAATCTTTGAGAAAATTTCCCACACCTTTCAATTGATCAAATAAATCGTCTATCCGGGGTAGTGGGTATTTATTCTTAATCGTCAGCTTATTTAACTGCCGATAATCTACACATAGTCTTAGGGATCCATTATTTTTTTTTTCGCAGTCCACTAATGCCTTATTTTTGGTCAGCTCATCCATTCCAAGTATTGCATCAAATTCCTGGAATGGCAACTCAAACAGATCACCTAAGAAAGTGTGTCCGTGTACTTCTACCGGACAATCCTTTATTACCTTCCTGATAACCATCTCACTGCCCAAAGGATTTGTAACTAACACTCCATCTATTTCAAGTTCTACTTCTAAATCCTTTAATTTTTCATTTTTCATGCATATATATATGAATGTGAAGAACCTGGGTTTATTAAAGCATAAATCGGCATTCCAAACATAACTAGCTGACCTGTTATGACATTCGGAGCCTCTTCTTCCTCACGCCCCCTCATTGCATACATCCTCGCAGGGGCTCTTAGCTCGGGTCTATCCACCGTCTCCGACTGTGCCCGCGATGGATTTCCTCCTCGACCTCTGCCTCGACCTCTACCAGCTACTGCCTGCGACCCTTCTGTCTTCCTAGGTAGGTTCTGTACTCGTTGGGGGCACTCTCGCAAAAAGTGGTCTAAAGATCCACATATATAGCACGCATATGTTTTTCCCCAACATTCCCCTGTATGTCGACGTCTGCACTGATCACAACGTGGGTTGGCATTCTCACCTCCTCCAGTGCTTCCTGTCTGAACAAAATCACTTCTACCACACCCCAATCCTCTTCCAAAACCTCTTCCTTGTCCTCTTCCAGATCGGCCAGTGCTAGCTACAGAGGTGGCCTGGCTCGAACTACCATAAACCAATCCCTGACCAAAAGTTCTACGTTGGTTACCTTCTGTGGAACTGCCTCCTCTGAAGCGCTTCCTCGATGACTGAAAATTTCCCTAGTAGCCCTGGGTATCTCTTCTTTGACTTAGTCTCTGTCTACTATCTCGCTCATCCATTCGACATTACTCTACTTCCAGAGCCCTAGTGACCAACTCAGAAAATTCCTTGATATTAGCAGCAATTAACTGCATCCTAATCTCATTATTCAAACCATCCTGGAATTGCTTACACCTATCATGTTCATCTTCAATTGTCTTCTTGGCATATCTACTCAGCCTAGTAAATTCTCTCTCGTATTCAACAACGGTCAGTCAACCTTGCTTTAAGTGTAGAAACTCCTTTTTCTTGGCATCTAGATATGCCTCCGATATAAACCTCCTCTTGAACTCATTCACAAAGAAATCCCATGTCCTTTGTTCCGATGGAACTCGTTGTTGAACTGTGTCCCACCAGACATACGCTTCTTCCACTAATAAGGAAGTAGCACATACCACTCACTCCTCTGGAGTACACTGTAACTGATCTAAGGCTCTTACCGTTCCTTCCATCCAATACTCGGCTGTAGAAGAATTATCGCCCCTTCGAGCCTTAAACTCCTTCACACCGTACTTTCTTATCTTTTCTATCGGGGGTTTCCTTTCCCCTCCTACAGCAGGTACTGGTACGGGTGCTGGCGCTGGGGGTGGGGCTGGGGCAATGCCGGCTATCTGCCGAAATACGGCAGCCATTTGTTGCAACATTTCATTAGGAATAGGAGCATCAGCGGGTGGTTGTTCAGCCTCCGGGGTTTTAGATACATACGTCTCTACAATATGTGACGCTCGAGATTCAACTTCCTCCTCTACGGCTCTTTGAGAGGACTCTTGCGACATCTATATTCTAACACATAAATCACAGTCAAAAGCAGCACAGCTCAGCAGCACTATTAAACCCTATGTGGCATGTATATAAAGACAAAACACTTAATCAAATATATGCAAACATACCCTTATTTATTTTCCTATATTTCCTTCTTGAATGATGCCTACTTTTTATCTCCTATTTACTATAGGATATCTCATTTTACGTCGGTAATGGCCACTCCCGACATAAAACGTACATCCTCCTATGTTGGATTACCCAAAAGCGGCTAAACCGGAGCTCTGATACCACAATTGTAACACCCCTTCCCGACCTACATGTGTAAGCCGAGTAGAGGCGCCACACTATCCAAATGTTGCTACCAATTTTACTTAGTCAAATTTTTGTTCCGATTTTACAGAAATTTTGCCAGAGGTTTGCCTAGAAATTTGGATCCCAAGTGTCGACAAAACTTGTTTTTCTGATTTTTGAAAATATTTTACACAGACCAATGTGAATACAATCAGTTTCCAATACACTCCCAATGAATCCACCTTATACCCTCAACTACAACCTGCAAGAAAAATTCACACTTCTAATCCAGACTAAAGTAGAGATTTATTATTATTACATACCAATAACGTACAGTATCACATACTGACTCTCAATCATATATATACATATACATGCCACAACTAGCTAACTCATAATGGAAACTAAAGGCTACTCTAAGGTGCTGCGCTGTGTTGTGCTGCTCGATGCTAATCACCGAAATCTACTGCTCCAAACCTACGAGTCAAGAAAACTCAACTTGCTGAGCGTTGTCGCTCAGTGGGTACTTTACCAATAAAAATAAAAGTAGTATATGAAAGTATTCGAAATCAAAGGAAATAATTAAATCCACAATCAACCAACTTTATACCAATCAAAATCGTGATACATTTAGTGTGATATGCTTTCAATAATGTAAAATTATAATTCAAACTCATTGGCATTATATAGTTTAACGAAAAATAATATGTCTTTGATTCAGGCTCTACTGGTATATAGGGAACCATAGTGATAAGGCAGTGGGCCTCCCCACTATAACATAGGTGGCCCTCACCACCGATATCAGATCACAGGAATGGGCCTCCCCATCCTGGTTAACCAATGGGCCTCCCCTTTAGCTTCAGTGGCCTCACCATTAAATAAAATATCATATCACAATAATGAGCAGTACTGCATGCGTTAGTATAGTGCACCATACCCTTATCTACCACTCCCACTATCCAGTAGAGCAAAAAGATTAAAATGATTCAATTTAAGTCTCAACTTTATTTTAGAATGATTCAAGAAATCAATTTAAATTCTCACTGCGCTTTGCCATTTATGCCGCGCACCACTTTCTTTGGTCAAACCGTTACTCTTTTTCACATATTTAACATCCACAATAAACACATCCAACATTTCAAAGTATTCCTCAAAAAATCACAAATTGACCAAATGAATAGTGTTGCGACGAGAAAAATCGGCAACGCAAAATGGCATGACCAAATGAATAGTAAAATCTGGGTTTTCGTCAAACTTTCAGTCCACTTCAGTCATGCATTTGACCAAGTAAATGATCTTATTTTTGGCTGAAATTTTACAGAAAACTTATTTCATATGTTGACTAATTGCATGTAAAATTTCATTGAAAAATTCATTCGTTTGCTGCCCCAAACAATTTCCCCAAAAATAGTCCAGAAGCTGTCACTTTGGGACCATTTCGGCCCAAACATTTGAAATGCATAGGATAGTTTATTTTTCTTTTGCAAATCAATATTAAGGCTTCTTTAATAGTAAAGTGAAGATTCAAACACTTCCTTTTAACAATTTTTGCATGTTTAACTCAAATCAAACTAATTAAAGTCCAAACAACTTACCAAATCAACTTTCCAAATTTTCTCAAAACATTTGGTTTCAATTAAATTTTACAACCCAAATTGCCATAAGAAAACAAGAACATAACTCAAATATTTAATTTAAACTCAATCAATATATTTAAACATCAACTTCAAAACTTCCATAAACCAAAGTTTGTAAGCAAATAGAGTTTCTTTTATGGTAAAGCACCAAATCAAAAGTAATTATTCAAAGGTAAAGTACCAAACCTTATTTCTTTAATTCCTCTTAGCTTTTCCTTCTTCTCCTTCTTTAATTCTTTATTTCTCCTTCAATAAATTCAAAATACAACATAAACCTTAGAAATTTAAAATAATAAGTTATCCTCCATTTCTTTTCCAACCGAAACCCTAATCCAACCTTATTAATCTTTATACATCTTGATTCTTCCATTTAATCAATTAATCTCATCACTTACTTAAGATTTTTCCAATTCCACATAAAGACTCTAATCTCCAATCTTCCAATAAATATATAACTACCTAAAATTAATACTAAAATTAAAGTCTACTTACTAGAAAACCTTAAAAACTTACCTTAAAAATCAAATTTGGAGAAACTTGGAAGTCCTTTGGTGTTTCCCTTTGTTGGCCAAAATTTGTAAGTGGAAAAAGAGAGAGTTTGTTCTTCATATCACATATATTTATATACAAAGGAAATGATGATCACCTTATGTGTTGGTTAAACCCTTTAAGACCACTTGTCCACCTTTCTCTTTCTTCATTTATTACTCATGCTAAATGGTTATTTTTGATTGGCCAACATTAGATTTTTATAGTTTTCTTTTCCTTTACTTCTTTCCACTTGTCCCTCTTCCCATAGGATATCCTAAAGTTGTCCCGGGTTACCCATACGGTCCTGACACGTAATCGGGCCCACTTTACGTTCCGGCGATTAATCGATCATATATTTTAAACCGTACAGTTCACGAGTCAAACTACATATAGTTTTGATCCTCTCGACCTCTACTTTCTATTTATAAGGTCTATTCTAGGTTTTCAAGTCATTTTGAAAAATTACCAATAAGCCCTCAACTTTTTACAAAATTCTCTTTAGGTCCTTTCTTTGCTCGGGTTTTCTCCGGCTCCGTTTCTACTCACGATCGTTTCATATTTAACCCCTCGTCATCCTCTACGTACTCATGTTTTTATTTCCTACTTTAAATTCATGTATAACTTTAATTTACAAGGACCAAAATGCCCCTAGTCAACATGTCTTCATTTTTCTTTAACGGGACATTTCCTGGAAAAACCGTTACACGTCGTTGCGATCCGATTTTTCTCTACACTCCATTTTTGGAATATGTTATATGTACCATTAAGAACATCCGGTGCAACTTTTTTTGAAATTACATTTATGTCCCCAAAACTTTTGAAAATTACAACTAGGTCCCTTTGGTCATACAACCTTATCTAAGGCTGTTATCAAGAATTATCTTCTCCTTTCCCCTTCTCTCGCTATGCACGTGACTACTCTGCATAAATGCGGTAGGCGGATGTGACAACTTATCCATATATAGTACACATTCCCTCGAATATGTAATATTCACGGATAGGATATAAGAGCATTACTAAAGTGTTGTTATTAAACCTTATTCTTTTCATAAAATTAGTTGGCAGTCTATAGTATCGTATAAATAATAAAATAAGTATAAGAGAAGTAAATAAATTTATAAAAATTTTGCCAGAGTTCTATTTGAAATACGGATATTATCAAACCAAATAGCTTAACCTGTAAACAATTATTATTTAACAAAATATTATCTGTTTCACTCTCATCCCAAAATCTCATAGTCACATCTATACATATATATAAGGAAACATTGTGGTGCTGTAATATCCTCATATATGCCCTAGAAGTTTTGATTATGTTGTTGATGTTGTTGTTAGTGTTGTTGTTGTTATATATTGGATTGTATATATGTGTTAAATTGTAAGAGAAAAGAAATGGGAAGAGAAGTATATGTATATGTGTTTTGGAGAAGAAATTTAGGGTTTAGAGACAAATGTATATGTTGTTTATATGATGATATAATTAACATATAAAGTGGTCAAATGAAGAGTCAAGGTAATGGTTAAGTGGAAGAAGATATTTTTGGTTGTTAATGAAATTACTATAAAGGGCTTATATGAGACAAAAAGTTAGTTATATGGTTAAGGGTGTTTTGGTAATTTTCCTTGTAGGAATTGCATGGTGGAGATTAAAAGAAGAAGAAGTGGTTGATTTGAGATTATTTTTCTTGTCTTTTCTCATGTGTGTGTGCCGGCCATTGAAGAAGAGAAAGAACTAGAGAGGGCTTGAAGTTCTAAACTCATTTTGAAAGGAGATTCAAGGAATTAAGTGGAAGATTTGTGAAAGTCATCAACTTTGGTAAGTCCTTTCTCTTTATTTTCTTTTGTTCTTTTGAAGTGGAGTTGGAAATGAATTTTTGGTTTGTTGAGATAGTGATTAATGTGTTTGTAATGAGTTGTTAATAGTTGTTTTTGATTTTAAGTGAAGAGGTTTAAGAGGTGTTGTTGTTGGAAGTGTTGGAGTTGAAATTGTTTTAGGATTTTGAAGTGTTACATGATATTTTACTTAAGTTTGCTTCATTATTTTCATAGATCTTTTGCTATTTGAGTTTGTTGGAGTTTTAGGCCTCGAAATGGAGAAGTTGGCCGAAGGCAGTGGCCTTATGGATGCCACGCCCGTGGCCTTGGTTGGCCATGGCCGTGGCCAATGTGAACCATGGCCGTGGAGGAGGGAAGCAAGGGTGGCAGAACCACTCTTTAAGCCACGCCCGTGGGGGTTGTGGTGACCACGACCGTGGCCTTTAATGAATGATGTTGAAGTGTAATTTTGTGATTTAAGGTTTAAGATGAAGTTATTAAGTGATTAAATGGTATTGGAATTGATGGATTGTATCATTCTTTGGATTAGGGTTTGATAGAAGGTGTTTTGCCCTAATTTGGGAAATGAAGAACTTTACAAGAAGGAAGGTGTTTAGAGTTGTGTGACTTGTGATTGAGGTAAGTACAATTATATTATTACATTTATTTAAAAGATGTGGGAACTTAACACACATATGAGTGTTAAGATGCTAAGAACATTGATGCATTGTTGAAGCACATTATTGATGTTGTGTGAATATTGTGGTAAGCATATGTAATGTATGTTAAGATTATTGATTATGTATACTTGAGTAATCAAGTGTGAACTAACATGATTGATGGCTCATGATGTAAGTAAAATGGTTAAAGCATGTTCGCTTATATGATAATGCAATGTGACATTATATACAAAAGATGTGATGAATTGTTCTAATGTGATATTTCATGTATTGTGACTTATGTGATGAGTAATGTGTTTTGTTATGTTTATATCAATAATGCTATGTGTATAATGTGTTGGATATGTTGAGGATATAATAGTATATTTGAAAGGTGAAGTATTGTAATGTGATTTGAAATGTGATGTAAAGCCATTGTGATTGGCTATGATGATGATATTGAAAGAAAGAAGGCATGTTTGCCTAAATGTGATGAGAATTTGAGAATGAAAATGGTAACTATATAATAAATAAATGAATTGTTTGTTTAATATGTTATTCAGTTTCAGAGTTCTGGATTTGGGTGGCATGCCTAAGAAATGATGAAAGGTAACAGTCTTGCCGGGTTGAGGATCTCCTCATATGTGTTGAGTTGATGGTCCAAGAGACTGGGTCTGTTACACTATGAGAATTGTGAATATGAGATATATGATTTGTAACAGTCTTGCCGGGTTGAGGATCTCCTCATATGTGTTGAGTTGATGGTCCAAGAGACTGGGTCTGTTACACTATCCATGGATAGAGATATATGTATATAAATTGCCTACGGGCGTGATTATTGTGACTATGAACCAAAGCAGCAACTCTGAACTCTGAATATCGTATTAAATACTTGTTGGGCCCATAGGTGTCAAGGTTATATGAATGTCCTAAATAATGTTATGAGCTAATGAAATGGGATGTTGTTTATTGAGTATGATTGATTAATGTTGAATGTGGAAAGATGTTGAAATGTGGTATGCTCATATGACTATGATTTGTGAAATGCATAATTATGTGGTTAACTTTATATGTATGATGTTGATCTTATCAATAACATATGTGACATTGCATTACATTAAAGCATACCATTAGCATGTTTTATCTTACTAAGCCGTTAGCTTAGCGCGATAGTGTTAATCGCGCAGGTAGTAGAATTGATAGAGTTGAACCTGAGAGCTCTTCGAGACCTAGTGAGAGTAGACATTGAGGTGTTGATTTGGACTTAAAGATCAGAGCTGACTTGCCAATCAAGTATAACTTCTTTATGTTTTGAAAAATATTGTTTATAATGTAAATATATGTATATTTGTAAATACAGTTTTAAATGTTTATATATATGTAAATAATTTTATAACTTCCGCTGTGTAATAAGTAAATGTATGAATGTATGTATATATTGAATTTATCTTATACTACAATCTAATGACTTCTTTTCTATAATATATAATGATAAAGATTATGGTAGTATATAAAATGTTTTGAATGTTAAGAAAATCCGTAGCATCCCTATGTTTGGTGCATGTATGCTACATTGTTGTGGTTGTAGTGTGTGTGCATTGGATGTGGGGGTATTACAGGTGCTCATATACAAACATCTTTATGTCATAAATACAATTCACATGTATTACAAGTAATTAATAAATATACATTTATTCTAAAAATATGTACATCATATGCTTAGGCTTGATTTGTGGCAACCGAAAGCTTCTAGTATCCAACCACTATCTAGATATGTCCTGGCCAAGAAGGACTCCTAGTCTCTAAACTGTCACCTACACAATGAATAAAATCGTGTTAAGCCTAAAGCTCAGCGGTATATACTTGATAATGCCATATTAAATATAACATTATGATATGAAAATGCATAAAGCCTTTAGGTGACAAACATTCTCATCTTTATTTTATACACAGACATTCTCAACCAACATGCATTGGGCCCAAATAATCTTATACAATAACCTAGTTTCAGAACCATTGTCTTGGCTTATCTCATTATCGATGACACTTTTGTGTCTCGCTAGTGGACATAACAATATCTGTAATACCCAGTGTCTCATTCATAACATAACCATCAATATGACAGTTCATGTATCTCACAACGGGCTTAATAACATCTCTGTGGCACCCAGTGCCTCACCCCATCTCGTATGGCATGCTAATCACCAAGCGCAATCTTCTGGAAACTATGTAAAGTATAAGACAACACACATTCATATTTAACATTTAATCACATCCTCAATCCATATTCTTATCATACATTCATAACTCATGCCCATTTACATCATATTTCAACATCATCAACAACAGAAACATATGCTCAACACATCTATGTGGCGCGGCTGTGCCTACCCAAAGGGCATGCCCTTGCACTTCAAAACAATTTTGTCAAATTTGAAAATATACATACACACATCCATGTCTACCAGAAGGACAAGCCCGTGTGTCTCAGAACTATTCTGTTTAATTCTCAAAATATGCATACGGTCGTGTCTACCAGAGAGGCATGCTGGTCCCTCTCAAGGCCACACCAATGTTACTTAAAATAAGCACCAAATCACACAAAATCATCCCATCATGATACAAATCAAAATCAAAGCATCATCAAGTATATACTAACCTTTTTAAAGCTCTAATTGAAGAAATAACTCCTTTCCACAATGGTTTCACTAATCTCCCACTTTCTTCTATCAACTCCACCATTTAATTCAATCAATACCTAATCAATTTATAAATTCAAAAATGATATTAGCAACCTATATAAGCACCTTTAACCTTTTTTTTTCTTCCTCCAACTTAAGGTTAGCTAAATCCCTCACAAGACCCTAATACTCAATCACAATCCAAACTTTAGCCAGTATCATCCAAATCACTACCAAACCTAGAATTATCATCTTTATATCAATTTCATGTTATAAGTTTCTATATAACTGAATACATTACAATTCTTATATAAATTCTACTAAAAGAAATCACTAGGGGGGTAGAAAACTTACTTTTTCTTAAATTAAAAACCAAGCTTCTTTCAATACTTGTTGAAACTAGCAAAATCTTGATAGCTTGAAGGATGAAATTCACCTCTCCTCACTCACCATGGAAGTTGGCCAAGAAGGAGGAAGAATAAGAGAGAAAATGAACTTTCTAGAGGAGTTTTGACTTTAATCATCTTTTACTGTGTATATATTTAATTAATACTAGATTTTTTTTTATAAATATTATTATTTTATATTTTAACTTTTTTACTTTTTACTCTTTTACCATTTTATTTTTACCCCTCTTTATATGTTATTTATATGTTGTTTATATTTTTTTTATCTCTTTTATCTAAACCATCATCAATCTTTCACCAACTAATGTATATTATCTAATAAAAATCAGGGCATTACAAGTATTAATCAATTCATGATACTCCATAATGTATTCTGAAAATTAGAAATTGAAATAGGAATGAGTTTACAAAATGTTGTGTTGCAACTTATATAATTGAACATATGTAGCCTCTAATTGCCCCTAATTACCTTCTAATAATCCATAACTGATATTTAAAATGCTTTATATTACTCTTTAATACACTCTATAAATTAGAAATTAAAATAAGACTATATATATTGAATATTATGATTACATAGAAAATATATTCTTAAATACCCCCTAACTACCCCTAAAGGCCTCTAATTGTTCGTAACTACTTTCTAACATCCCCTAACTGCCCATTAAAATAATACACTTTATTCACTAGCACTGTATACATATCAAAAATTGAAATATGATTATATTTGCTAAATGTTCAACTTGGAAAAATTGAACTTTAACAGACCTTTGTTGCCCCTAACTAACCATATAAACCTTACCACCCAATAATGACCCATTAAGACAATGCATATTATTGTATTTTGTTTATATATATATATATTATTAATTGTTTTTTGCTTATTATTTTTTATTGCTATAAAAAAAACAAATTTAGATGAAATGCGAAGTAATAATCCTTATCCATTAGGGTGAGAAATTTAATGTGAACATAACCAAATATGTTGGGAGGTGTACTGAATTTGTTGTGTTAAAGAGAATGGTTTATTTCAATGAACCTAAGTAATCGAAATTAGAAGTTCTTAAATATTAATAGTACATTGAAGATTGGATTCAATTTTTTTTTTTTTTATAGATTTTGACCTACATCTTCTTTATGATGTTGTAGATTATAGTAGGACATTTAGGGTATTCATTGGCTTTGCTATCAAGAATAGAATGAAACATTCACTAATTGTTAGTGTTGTAGAAGGTGCATATAAATCTAGCCATGAAAATAATGATCCGTCTAGATCTAAAAAATGTGTCCTAGGAGAGATACTAGTCTTGATTAAATACCAGAAGATCAATATCATAATAAGGTACTCACAAACATAGATGCAAATGCAAGAATGTCACCAATTAATGAATCCATCCATGAAGTCCTTACATATGTTGCTCCTAAAGATGATGCACATCAATATGATGTATCTAATTATGCTCATTACATTTTAGATTCCCATACACTAGAGAATGCAAATTTTTATACAGTGAAGCTGGCAAAACATACTATTGAGTTTTCTATAGATTGCAATAGGGAGAAGGTACAACTAAGCTCTCCATATTTTTGGATGGGTACATATTGAAGCTTAATATTTATTTTAACTCATTTATACACAAAACTTGCAAAAAGTTGCTATTTAGGCCCTTTATTAATGGCAAAAACAAACACCATTAAATTTGAGAAATAAATGGACCCCACTTATTTATTAATTATTAAATAATATAAAATTTAAAAATTTATATTTTAAATAATAAAAATTAAATTATCATCATCACTAGTTCATCCTTAAAATCATTATTAAGAATATAAAAGAACATACTAAAAATCAACTAGAAATCATTTGTTATTTTTTCTTCATTTTTTCAACAATCAAACACTAACCTAAACTACCGCCCACAAAGACAAATCAAAAAAATAAAACTAAGAACCCAAGCTATTGCTCATGAAGAAAATAAAAAATTAAATTCAAGATCCCAAGCTACTAAGAAGAAAATCAAAAATCAAATGCAAGAACCCAAGCATTAATCAAATTCAAAAATCAAATTCGCAGATCTACAATGACAATGTCGTAACGAGAAAAAGAAAGCAAGTATTATAAGGAGGAGATCTCATAGAGTATTAAGAGAAAGCCAGTGGCGACTTTGTCCCTCTATTGCCCCTAAATCACACTCTCTTCCTTCATTTCTATTGTCAAGCCCTCAATCCCTATCTATTCGTCCACCTGTCGTTGTCACCTTGCACAACATTCTACTACTTAAGTGTTGTTGCTATTAAGACTCCTGAGAAGACTGACACTAAATTGGTTGAGAAATCGATCAATATATCATGTTTTTTAGCTGTTGATGAAGTCGAGAAGGCAAATTCTAGGATTTTCTTGTCTGCTTATGGACTGTTTATGTACGTGCTTTAATTTGGATTGTTTTTATGGTAATTAAGCTGATTTGTAATTTGGGAATTTCTTGTTTTGAGTTTATTTGAGTTGAATAGTGTTAATTTGATGAGAAAGTCGAGCAATATAAGAAAATGATAAGATGAATCAAAACTATTTTTTCTAAAGTGATCATAATGTAATTCTAGGAGAACTGATTTAAAGATTTGGGTTCATTTTCTTTTATTTTTTATTTTTTAAAATTTTAGGTTTAATATTTTAATTTTTAGCTTTTGTACCAATTAATTATTTCCACTTTAGCTTTAAACTCTAGAGATTAACAACTTGTTAATTATCTATTTGATTAGACTATAGAAAGAAAATGTTTTACTTTGGAAGTTTATGGGCCCCATTAACATATTTTTATACATTTAATATTATACACATGTGGAACCCACTTATTATAAATTTTATTATAAATTTTATGCATAAATGAGTCAAAATAAATATTAAATTTCAATCTATATCCATGCAAAAATATGGAGAGCTTCCCATTATAATATTGGGGCATAACATAAGATCGAAGTTCTTGTTGATTATAATACTAGGGTAGTGTAATACCTCCTGATAATCCAATCAAAAAACTATTAGAAAATGCTACCCAATATACTAAATAATTCTATAACAATCTAATATACAATTTCATGTAACTTTAACAATCCGACTAAAACTTTTAGCAGAGTTTCTTCTGCAATAATCACTTACTAAAAACTTCAACAATTAATACAACTTACAGAAAAATACTTCTAACTTCCTACAATCAAATCAAACTCCAATAACTCTAATAAATTACATACCAACCATAAATCAAATTAAATATCATAAACTTTTGAATCCATAAATATAAATATAAAATACATTACTATAATTAATAATCATTCATTAAAACTTATAACTTCAAACTCTAAATATATATATATATACAAATATTCTATCCACTTTCAACAATTTGTACAATATCAAAACAAACCAAAATAAATTATACAATATGTATATAATCCATATTTATAATATTTATAAAGAACTTTATCCGTTCTGCAGCAAATCTTTGAAACCTTTATTCATCGATTCTTGACTTTTCTCTACTCCATTTTACTTGCATGTCATAAAAATTCTAGCACACTAAACTTATAGCAGCAGCAGTAGAAAGTAAAGTATCATATTATTTTAGTAGTAGTAGAAGTAGTAGTAGTAGTAAAGTATCATATTTCAATTTTAGAAAATAACTCTATAAATCAAATGCTTTTAATCAAACTTATTTAAAAAAATTAAATTCAATTTAGAAAGTAAAAATATAATCTCATGCAATAATTTACTAAGCATCTAAGCCTTTGTTACAGTTCTATCATCACATTTTAAGCTCAATTTAATTATATAAGGTATAATTATACTACTTTTGTTTATCAAATTTTGCGACTATTGACGTTGCAATAATAATGTTTATATTTTCTATTTACAATTTATAAATTTTTCACTTGAAATTTGTTTTAATAGTTTTAAATTCTATTTAAATAATACAATATAACCTCTCTACAATTGTCAGCATTTTATTTATAAAGTTTATATTTTTCACTCACAAATTATATATCCACTTATAATATATTATATAACTCATAACAATGAACATATTTCACTTTTCTTATTTTCAGTAAATTTTTTTCTTACCAATTTAACACATTAAACACTTTCATTTAGTTTAACTCTCTGAGTGCTTCATTTAACATTTTGAACACTTTGATTCAGGTTAATATTTTAGACATTTTCAATCAATTTAACATCTTAGACGCTTTCATTATGTTTAATTTAATAATATTCAATTAAATAAAGCTTAACAGATCTATCTATCTATTCGTTCTAGTTGTTATATATTTTCAATACACACATATATATTTTTCATATAATCTATCAATTTAATATAAGCAATCAATAATATATATGTGTGTTTCAATAAATTTTTACATTTCTTTACACTTTTGCTCTCATATACTCGGTAACAAACCCTAGACTCGGATAACGATCGCTAATAGCAAGTAAATATCCACTTTAGAGAAAATGACCAATGGCTTACTGATGACACGAATGTCCACTATCAAGAGTGACAGAAAGTGTCCGCTGATGGAATGTAGACGTCCACCCTCAAGCTAGCCATTCAATCTAATATCTAGGTTTAACACTAATACAATCGGGCTATCAATCATAAATTTATTTCAATCAATTTTACCATTATAAACCACTTCATAATTATAACATTAGTTTTTACTAAATACGTTTCTTTCTTATTGATTCTTAATCTTTTTTATTTTGACAATATATTTAAATTGATCTTTATTTCAATTAAGTCCAAATACATATATTTATATTTCATAAATTATTTTTAAATTCCAATGAAGTTGTTTTTAGTTAATTTACAAGTATACATACTCTCACTCAAGTTTTTCATTCATTGTTCATTCACTTTTTGTTATACTTATTTGTTATAAAAGTCCTTCTTGAATTATTTTACATATCTTTTTAAAATTTATAGATTATAGACAATTCTTTCAATTACATTTATTATGTATATATATAACATACTTCTACCAAAATAATTTGACTAACATTGTTTACATATTAATTTTATCTTTTCAATTCACATTTCATATTCTCATTGTAATAATAAATTCCATATAAATTTTTTTATTTTCACATAATTTATTCTTTCAAAATATATGAATTTCACAAGTTATCATTTTCATTTTGAAAGTATATTATTATGTATACACTACACGTATCTTGTATATTTATATATATTTATAAATATATTTTGTAATTAATACCTTTTTCCGCCATAAACTTTATTATTTTCTTTTAACATTTTATCCACCTTCTCTATACACTTAGCCTAGTCTTTAAAAGTTCACTTCACTTACAACATACTAATTTTGGTTCTCATTAAGTTTTCCCTTCATACAATTATTTATTTCCCTTTAACTATTAACAATCAATATAATTTAACTCGTTAAATACTTCTATTTATAAATTATAACAAATTACTAAATAGTGTTGTTGTCAAGTATACACTAGGTACACAGTATGTATATCTACACACTGTTTTCTAAATTTAACTTCATCGCGCAACTAATTCTTCAATTCTCCTCTTTATTTCCTTTATCTTCCTTTCCAAACTATTTTAAGCCACTAATGTTTCGTCAATTTATCAATATTTTTACCTTATTTCTTAAATTATCTTATTTCTCCATAAATAATCCAAAATCTAATAATCACATGCAATCATCTTGTATCATTTCTTTAACTATACACTCATTTTGAATATCAAAGATGTATACCAAAACTTTCCTCATATTTATCTCACTTTTCAAGTTTCATTATCTAATGGATTGATCTCACTTTAATCTATAAACAATCTACTATTAATTACAATTACTTTCAATATTTAATCAACAAATCACTACTAAATTCACATACTTAAACCAAATAAATAATATCTAGCTCTCCAAGAGCACAATCAAATTCAAACATAAATTACCATAAGCAAATTAATTAAATAAAATTCAATATACTTGCATTAAATTACATTAAGTTAAATACTAGATTTTTTACTCAAATTAATTTTTTTCCCTTCTTCAATTCTCATTAAATGGCACTTTCATTTCTTTTTTTTTCTAATATCTTCTTGCCTATGCATAACTTAATTATATAATTTAATAAATACTATTTTACTTAATTTTAAACATAACTTAAACCAAAGTTACCATGGATATAATAGCCATTGAACTTCATATGCATTATCTATTTATAAACAAATAATTCAATATTTTAATTCTGCAACTAATATACTTCAAATAACCATTTAGTTCCAATAACACAATTCACCTTAAAATCAATTAATTTAACATTCCAATAACTCCAAGTATCATTAGAATCATATTTATCAAAAAAAAAAGTTTTTCTCTCCTATTTATCAAGTCTTCCATAATCATATAATCCATCATCTAACTAATTCAAAGTTCTCTTCCACATGATTTCAAGATAATTAACTAACAAATACACTTTAAATATCACGAATATTAACATACTTAAAATTAGAAAAATTTCAAAACTCTAATATCCTCTAAAACCCTAAACTTACCAAAATCCTAACTTGTTCCATAACCCTAAATCAATTCTTGAATGGTTCATTAATTGATTTAAAACACAATTTTACTTAAAAATCAACAAATACACTCTTTATACTTTGCAAAAATAATTTTATTATCAAAGAAGTAAAATTCCCTACTCATACTCTTCACAAATCATTCAATATACAGTTTTTTTAACCATAATTTCATTTAATCAAATTAAATGTTTGTATAAGAAACTAAAATTCAAATAAAACTCAAATATTAGCAAAATATGTAATATATAAATACTAACCTCATTAAATTGGCTCTTCCACCACTTTCTTTTCAATCTTTTAGTTTGATGATGAAATCCTTGAAAAATCCTACTTAAAGTAGCTAATTTCCACCAAAATCATGTTTTTGTTTCTAAGTATCCATGGTTTTCAAGTAAAGAATGGAAATAGATGAAGAAAGAAGAAGATGAAGATGGAGGATGGAAAATTTTGGCCATGGGAGGTTATGGAAGACACTATAAGATATTTTTTTTAGTGTTTTAGGTTTTGATATTGTGCACTTACTCATAACTTTGTTTTGGTATATTTACTTTCTTTAATTATCCCTTAATCTGATTTTTAACTCTATAAAATTATAAAAACAATTCCTATAGCTATTTTAAAACTCCATTATCTACATTTCATATTTCAATTCAATTTTATTTTAGGGCTATAAAGGCATTTTTATAATTTCTTGCGTCTTTAAAATCCTTTTACTGAAATACCAATTAAATCTATATTTTGATTCAAATTTTCACTTATTAGGGCTTAATCAACCTTATTACTGTCAACTCCAAATACTTAAATGACATAAAATTTCATAATTTTTCTAATGTATTCTTATATATACACTCAATATAGAAAAATTATTGCTTGAATTTTTCAGACATTACATGTAGATTATACTACTAAATTTCATGTAGATTGTAATTATGGGGTGGAACATACTACTAACAATGAGGATACTATTATAGACTTATATAAATCCAAAAGTAACATCAAATTAACCCTTTTAGGAGAAAGTTTAATATCTAAATTGATTAAAGAGGATAAAATATTTAAATCAAAGAGAGATTTAATGACAACCTTATCAGTTGTTGTAATGAGAAAGAAATTTCAATTTAAGGTGTTCAAGTCTAATACTTCCTTCACCATTGTCTATTGTATTGTTAAATCCTGTACTTGGATATTAAGGGAAAAAATTCTAGAAGAAAGCAAATACTGGATGGTAATGAAATATGTGACCAAGAACACTTTTTCGATTGATTTTGTTCAAACTAAACATTGACAAGCTACTGTTGGATTATTATTGAGTGTGTTAAGAAGTGATTAATAAATCTTGGAAACCCAAAGATGTGATCAATGACATGTGTAAAGAATTTGGTGTGAAAATTAGTTATTGTTACATAGAGAGAGAAGGAGTACTCTTACGAGAATATTATCAGATTAGGTACTCTAAATTAATCTTTCTTTATTCTACATGGATATTTAAATATGCCTTACCATAACAAATCCATGCACTATTGTACATCTACGTCATGGTGATCATAATAGACTTATTTATCTCTTTTTTTCCCTTTAGTGCTTCAATTTAAGATTTCCAGTATTGTAGATTGATTGTTACCATGATGGCACTCATCTGAAAGGAAAATTTCATGGTTTACTTTTTTACCTACTTCTTCATGATGCCAACCAATAAATTTTTCCGTTGGGTTTTGGCATTGGTGATTTAGAAAATGATGCATCATGGATATGGTTCTTTGAAAAATTGAAAAAAGCTTTTGATGAAAGACGATGCCATGTTAATGTTTTTGACATACACTTGTGAGCCCCTAATTTTGCACCGGGATTAAGGTGCATATGCTCACCGGTTCTAACAAAATTGGAATCATATAAATTGGCGTCCGAAGGAGCCTAAAAAGCCCGAGATGGCCCTCTAAGAATCCTTAATAACTAGAATCGCACAAATTGAATGTCAAATGGACCCAAAATGGCAAAAACAAGCTGAGGCCTATATAGTTATCTGTGCAGCTATCTAAAGGCATAAATATTATTTTGAAAGCTGATTGGTGAGTTGCCACCTTAAATTATTTTGATTTGGAAAATTTCAAGGAAAAACCTATTTTATTTGACTCCATGAAAGATATTCAATTTTAACCTAAAAGGTACTAATTTCAAACTAATCACGATGAGTTTCGGGCTAAATTTTTAAGTAAATTTTAAGTAATAAAATATTTCCCTTAAATAAATCTTAATTTTTTTAGAAAAAATTATTTTTGCGTAATGAAAAACTATTATGAATGAATAACATAAATATTAATGCATGATCAGTTAAAGTATGACATCCATAGTGCGAGAAAAATAAATTGTTACAACCCTATGATTGCATACATAGAGGATGATTAGCTCGTTTCTTATGGATATGGCTAAGCATAAATTCTCAAAAAACAATTAATTAAGCAAATAATAAATAACTAAAATTGATTCATTCATCAAACAAAATTGCAAAAAAGAATAAAATTGGAAATAAATGACATAATTTAAATAAATTAAAAGGATCAATATTGTGGTTTTTAAAGGGCTTGCTACTTAGAGTGAAATTCCCTATCTAGTTTGAATAAGAATTAGAGCCATAAGTAGTTTTATGCCTTTGAATGCAAAGGGCTTAAATTAATTAATAATGTTTAGTTTTATTATCAAATTGAAAAGAGATTGGTTTAGTGAAATACCTTTGGAGATCTCCACTTTGACTTAATGTAAGGTTGGAAAGCCTTTCCACTTTGTAACTTCACCACTTGGATTGCTCAAATAGTTTTATTTAAAAATCAAAAGAGCAAAAGTATAAAATAAAAATTGATCAAGCAAACTAAATTAATTGATGAATTTTAGGAATTTCTAGGTAAACTATGATAGAATTTAGCAATCAAAAGTCAGACCTTTTTTCTAAAAAGGAGATCCCTATTTATAGGGACAAAAAAATCAAAAAATAGGATTAGGAACCTTAGAACTGCGCCTGCATGTGGCCTAATTACGCACCATTTTCCTTTTATTTTAATAGTAATAATAAATAAATAAAATCAGTATACTAAGTTAATTTTCCCATTTTCAATCGAAAACGCCTAATTTTAATTAGGTGTTAAATTTGGGGTTCACAATTGCCTTCTATTGCATCCATTTTCATATATTAAAATCAATGCAACACTGTTAACTTGAAGATTTTGGAAAAAATAACCTGTTTGACTTGGCATCCTTTAATTTTTTATGTGCATTTGAGCATGTTTAGTGTTATGCCAATAGGAGCTTTTTTAGCTCCATTTTCTAAAAATAGGGAAGGAGATATTCATTTGAGTCATTCTCTCCTTTTCTCATCTTTACTTCCTCTTGTCTTTAGGCTGCCACGAGCCCTTGCTGAGAAGTGGTCAAATTCCACCAACTCCTTTCATTTCCCATAAGGTGAGCTGACTATGACACTATAAGATTTTTATTTACTGTTTGGTATTCCTTTCAAAACAAGACCCCTAGATTTCTATCCAAGCTAGAAAAATCTGACAAATGAGCATATTATGAACCTTACAGGTGACATTCCACCTATCCCTGAAATTGGTGATTCTTATATCACCCATGTCTAGTTAAAGTCTCACATATTCACATTGATAAGGAGGAGTGATGATCTATTTGAGCTCTGCATAGGTCGTATGATATTAATTTTGCAGCTACTAGGATGCTTCTTTTGGCATACCAGGTAGGATACCATTGATCCCACCAATCTTGTGCATCTGGAGGATTTTACCTGCATCCCTGAGTATGACTGGGAAGGAGCTCTCCTGAACACCATGTATGAAGAGACAGGGAGACTTTTTCGAGGAGATGTCTATTCCATTGGAGGGACATTTATTCTTTGGGAGGTATGCTACTTTATTTACTCTTGTTGTTATTTTTTTCTGATGCCCTTTTTTGATTTCTTTTGTTCTTTTACTTGCAGTGGCTTGATGAGTGGTCTGACCACACTTTTAGGATGGCTCGCAGGTATAAGGCTACACTATCTGCTAGTATGTCTCACCTCGCTGCTGAGCGTGGTGAGAGGCACCATTACCATGGGAGATAGAGTTGATGCAACAACTTTAATGTTATTTCTTATTCTTGTATTTCTCTCTTATGGCATGCAAAATAATATGGGTGTTAATGCATTATGATGCATGTATTAATATTTAACTTTTTGATTGCCCCTTAATTAATATTAATTTTTTTATTGTTTGATTGTTGTTTATTTTTTTCATATTTTTATTCTCTTTCTCTTTTTTATATATTATTATTACATATATATTTTGAAAATTTAGTTCCCACATCGTAGCAGATGCGCGATGCAGACATGCCACGCAACATATGGCCAACCGCACCTCACACAGACAGTCCACTCTCTGGGCAAATATCTCATACCTTGTATAGTTTTTAGATGTTCTTTATAAAAAGTGGTATTTTTTTCATTTGTGAAAAATTCACAAATCTATACAATTTTTGTTGCAATTTTGAGCTTTCTGAAGTGTTTTAATATTTTTCATCTTTAGACTGTACCATAGAACCCTTTTTCAGTCACTCTCTTCATTTGAGAACCACCCGATTAGATAAAGTGGATAAGATAAATTTGAGGAGATTTGATATTGCACTAGCTATCACTCTGAGAGGTGTAAAATTGGACAATGATGTTCTCCAGACTTGTCTGAAATTCTGGAATCCTATGGATAATGTATTTACATTTGGGTAATGTTGGAGGAATTATGTCCTACCTTTAAGGAATTTAGTGCTATATTGGAGAGTAGAACAAAGGTTGACTTGGTCATCCCTAAGTGTTGCACATGAAATTTTCATGCTTTTCAAATGTTATTTAATTTTAAGTGAGGTTAATATTGCTCTTATGGTGAAAGAGGACAAGGTAAACTTGTGTGCCCTTATTACTGAGTTTTGGGAGGACACTAAGGATAGAGAGAGACTGAGACTAAGGGCTTTGGCCTTTTGTCTTACTAACAGGCTCTTATTCAATAAGACCTAAGATTAGGGTTTTATTGATTTTGTTTTTTTAATCCTTCAGATGGAGGACCCTTGGTTTATTGTTGCTCGTCTGCTTAGTTGAGACTATTATCAGTCTGGATATATAAAGTTCAAGGGAGTTGATATGTGACTCTTTATGCTTCTTCAAGTAAAATATTTTGTCTTTTTTCTTTTACACTTATTATCTTTGTGATAGATTTGGTTGAGGGATCATCTTCATATGATGGCAATGCTTGTTAGACTTCCCTACTCTCCTGTTGCTTATAGGAGCATACAGATACTTATGCACCATGATTCTGAGAGAGCATGGACCTTCTAGCTACTGAGGCTTGGTCCTAATGAGATTTTATGGTACTGTCATTAATACTAAGTTTGGTCTTTTATGACTATGAGCTTTGGGTACAAAGTGGTGTGATTGCTTGGATTGTCTATGTCAACATTTTATTAAGAGACCCAGATTCTTCAACAGATGGGTCATTTATGGGTTGTATCTCCTGATGGTTTAACATATGCCATTGTTGTTATTACTTCTGCCTCATCTCAAATTATACTGAATTGTGGGCTCGAGGATTTCATGCAGTGTGACCATCTGGGTTGACAAATACTTTGGACAGGTATAGGGCTTAGTTCATTACAATGGTTTGGCCTAGGGAGAAGGTGCAATGACTGACTCTGATTATTGAGCTAAAGGTTGAGAGTAATGACGATACTATTAGGATTAGGAGACTATTTTGGTAGACTCAGACTTTTGGACTTTTGGACTTTTTGTTAATTTTTTTATTTTGACATATATCATGATTGAGTTTTTTGTGGTGAGACTTTTATGAGCATTATGGGATAATATTATTATTTCCTTTTACATGAGATGCATGTTTTACATGGGATGAATATTTTTTCTGCAATATTTTAGACCAAACCCAAGGAGGGCTTCCTATTTATCTCTTTATTTTGCTCTAACTTTTGCCCGAACTGCCATTTTAGGTTTTTAACTCATCGAGCTCTCTATATCGTTCTTTTTTTTTATGAGTATGTCCACGTAGTTTGATTACAATAATAAGGTAATCAGATAAAGTATCTTTTGAGCTGGTCCATATTGCATGGCCTGGAGAATTTGATGTTGTCTAAGTATGATAGAATTGTTGCTCCACCTAATAGGATCTTCTTTATTAGGTATGGTCCTACCCGATTTGGTCTAATAGAATCTGAAACCCGATTAGGTTTTAGATTCTCGACCAGGGTGGATTTTTAGAGAGAGAAAATGAAAATTTTAAATATAGTTTTAAATGGTGATACATGCATTGGCATTGGCAATTTATCTGATCTTTGATGTGGCAATATCCGTTCGATATAACGGATATGAGTTGAGATGAAGTCTAGATTGCATAGATCAGAGTGGCGCAGTGGAAGCGTCATTCTGGAGATTATGGATTAAGAATTTTTTGGAACTTTTATTTTGAAATTAAGATTCATAGATGATTCAAATGATGAATAAATGAAATTTAAGAAAACATATAATAATAATTTAGGAAATGATTTAAGATATGAAATAAAAAGTTTGAGAAATGGGCATGATAGTTACAGAAAATTCTATAGGTGTGCTGTAAAGTGATATTTTCTGAATTTTTGGACAATTCTAGAAATTTTGGATGAGTGTGAAAATTTAATGGAAATTTTTTCTATATGTTAGAATCAATGTATAAAATTTTATAATTTTCAAAGAAGGATCACTAATTAAGAAAAATAAAGAACATAGATTGTTGGAGCAGTTCCAGAAACTCAGAATCTGTAGAAATTGAGAAACATATTTAGAAAATATGGTAAAGCAACCCGAACAATTCTGAAAATTTATACACAATATCATATGTATTCCTAGAAAATATGGTTAAAATTTCATGAATTTTTATTAAGGTTTGATATCTGAAAAAAAATGGATAACCAGGTGTTGCCAAAGGAATTATTAAAGAGACAGATTCTATGGGTTTGAAATACTTAATTTTTAAATATGGTAAATCAGCTTGGAAAAATATAAAATTTTAAATATAAGTCCATATATGTGTCAAGTGCACATGGTTAAAATTTTACAAGCTTTTATAAAGAATTGGTGAGGAACATAATGACATTGACATGAAACTGAGGAAGTCATGCAACTTTGTGTAAGTAAGTAATAAATTAATTTCATGAGACAAATAGATGAGAAAAATTATGAAAATTTACATACATATGGGTAGTTTTATGAAGAAATAATATGGATTTTTTTAATAATTTATAACAAAGAGATCATAATTAAAAATCAAAGAGAGAAATAGTATATGATAGTGAATTATTCATTAAGGAAAAATGATGCATGATTTAGGGTTGAGTATGTAAAATTAAAGTATCTAAATGGATGATGTTTATTAGTATAATGAAATGAATTAGTGTTGTTTAAATGTAAATATTATGATTTTAAGATTAGGAATGTGACATGGATGAGATTTGGTGAGGTTCATGTTGTTGGTTGCATTATGTGGAATTTGAATTTTTGAATTGGGTTTCCATAATTATGAAAGTGATATGCTTTGATATTATATTAATATATATATAATATTTTTAAATTTAGATGTTGAAAATGAGATTAATAGAATGAAGTTTAAGTAAAGTAGTAAGTTGAAAATTTTAAGTTGTAAGGGAATTTTGATGAGGATTGCTTAGATATTGATGGTTCAAAGTTTAATGAGCATTTGCGTAATTTTGAATGAGTAATATTGTTTATGAAAGTATCATGTAATTTGTAATGTGGTTTATAGTATAGAAACTGGATATGAAATAAAGAGGAATGATAAAGAAAGTGAAAATGAGTTTCATTAGGTAATTTTATTGGTAGTGATGAAAATGAATATGAAGAGCATGGTAAATGTATGAAAAATGTGAGAGAAAAGTCACATTGAAAATTGACTAAGATTTATGTAAAGTGAAAAAAAAATTAATGAGGATAATTTATTTAAAATATAAGATGAAAAAATTGGAAAATGACCTAACTAATGTTATAAGAATGAGAAATGATAATATTCTATGAAATATGATAATTGTTAAGTTTATATAGATTATGTGTAAATGAGGAATTGAGTATAATTGTGTGATTGTGTGTGTATACATGTATATGATATGTGTGGTGAGTTGTCCAATATGGACACTATTGTGATATGTAAGAAAACGTGGAAAGTAAGTCACATTTTGAATGTGACTTATAGATGTGTATGTGGATGATTTAAAAATATGAGAAATGTTTAAAATGTGAAATAATATGAATTTGTGATGTGAAGATGATCATGATAAGATTGATCACCTAAAAATTGTGACAATGTGATGTAATGTGAAAGTGATCAAGCATTGAGTTGATCACTTAAAGATGTGAAAAAGTGTTATTGCATTATTATTGTGTGTTTGTAACCCCATAAATTACTTATTTGATTTAAGAAGGAGAAATTGATAAAATTTGTTAGATAAATTGAGATATAATTAGTAATTATTGGTAAATGGATTTTAAAATTGGAAAGGGAGTTTTTGTTGAATAATTGTATAGAATTGGTAAATGAATAAATATATATAAGAGTTGTTGATGTATCATGTGTTTAGGCTAATAAAAACAAATGGATAAGGGTAAATTGCTTTAAAACAGAGTTGATATGCATAAGGGTAAGAATTTAAAGAGAAAATATGTGACTTTGATATGCTAAGGGTGTGTGACCACTAAGACATGGGCATAATTTCGAGATAAGAATTATTGGAGAAAGAATTATAATGAAAGCGGTGTTTATTTATAACCCATAGGCATGGGCTTAAGATGATACAATTGTGAAATATATTTAATGGGATTAATAATTTTGTTTCATGAGATACAAGCAAGATTTATGGTTGGTATAGTTGGACTCATAACCTTATAGTAGAAATTTATTTATGATCATAGATAGTGTGAAAACAGAAGAGAATTGTGAAAATGTGATGAACTATAAATGATGTGTGAGAAAAGTGATGTTGTAAATATGGTAACTATAAGAAATGTTAGCAAAAGTTATATTGAATGTGTTTGAAAATGGTATAAAATGAATAAGTTGATAAAAATAATGTTTAAAGTGAATGAGACTAGGGGAAATGAATATTATTTGTAATGATAAATTCGAAGAGAATTAAGATTTGAGAATAAGTTTGACCTAATAGAGTTAGGTCATGAATTAAAACAGGATAATAAAATTAAAATAGGCTAAAGGTTCATCAGAATAGAATACGACTGTGATGGTCATATTATGATAGTTTGATCAATTGATCTGAATTGTAATAAGTTTATAAGTTGACACGAACCAGCCACGAGGTAAGGATCCATTGGTGCTTCCAAATGGGCCATTGACTAGGAGCAGAGCTAAGAAGTTTGGAGCAACTATGGGATTGCATATTCAAGATCAAATTTCAAAGGAAGTGACTAAAATGGCAATGGAAAAGTGCACAATAGAGCTTGAAGAAGGCACACCAAAGCTGATTATGATGCTTAGTGTGAATATGGAAGCTAAAGGCTAGCTAAAGAGGTCCAACGTGCAAGAAAGGTCCATGGGGGTTCATATACAGCCTTGGGAAGTAACTTAAGGCCCATGGACAGCCCAAATAGTGTGGGGCGTGTTCTTATTTTGAAGGGATTTAGTTTGGCTGTTTTTTTATACTTTATATTTTCCTTAGTGGGTTAGGATGTGTGGTTTCCTATTTTGTTATTTCAGAATATTAATTTGTTTCCATACTTTATATTTTTCCTTAGTGGGTTAGGATTTTGACTTTGTAGCTTTCTTTTTCCCATTAGAATTAGGGATTCGGATTTTATTGGTCTTTTAGTATAAATAGGGCCTTATTTTTCTTGTAAGGACACTTTTTGACAAATTATATTCTCAATTTTCTTATTGAAAATTTCGGCCATCATAGAAAAGGAGTGGATTCTCTTTTTCTTCTGATTGCATCAAGAATTAGATTTACTTATCAATTTCGATTGTGGCGTTCTTCTAATTCGAGCTTCCTAAATCCTTCCGTTATAAGTGTTCGTGCTTTGCTAAGCAATTGGGTGCTTTAAAAGGTGGTTTTTCCTTCGTTCTTGGTTTTCTTCTATCAATCGTGCGCTGGAGTTTGAGGCCTTCATTGCCATAGGGTTCCGCATCATAAGTACTTATTGAAATTCAATGTATGTAGTTGTATTAAGAGTATAAAAGATATATGACAATGTACATAATGCATCGTTCTGATATGTATATGCATATGAAAGGAGTTAAGTTATATTAGTTGTAAATGATTATAAGAGAAAAATATTAGCTATAGTATAATTGGAATGTATATATATGTTGGGTTGATGAATAACCTGTGGGAATGAATCTTAATGAGGGAATAAGATTTTTTCCTTGAATAATGATGATATTAAATTAATATGTGGTAATTGTATAAAGAGTAGGCCCAAAGTGGAGATGAGGAAAATTATTGTGTTAAGACTTATTAATTGGAATTGGGAGTTATTATCATTTGTGGTTTTTACAAATAACTATTTGCAAATATAAGCAAGGTGATAATTAAACAGGAATATAATTCTAGAAATGACTATGTTGATAGAATAGTTAGTGTTAAGATATAAGTTATTAACATTTGAATTTAAGGCTATGAAAATATATTTTTAAGATAATAAAGTGATCAAATAACTTGAGTGCAATAAATGTGTGGTGCATATAAACTAAGGAGATAAACTAATTTTGTCTTATGACAATTCAGTTAAAGAGATAATAATCTATTATGATTGTTTGATTAAATAGAAAGTATATTAATGAGTTATGAAATTGTGAAAAGGTAATTAAGAATAATCTTAAGGGGGAAAAGTAGAAATTATGTAAGTTGATGAAATAATGATTTGATGAGATAATTAATTTCATAAGAGATTTTAAGATTATGTTTTGATTTGGATGTTTTATTACAGTACTGGATAATTTCAAGGACGAAATTTTCTTTAGGGGGAGATAATTGTAACATCAAAATTTTTTAAAAATTTAATAAAATAAATTAAAATTAAATGTAATAAATTAAATAAATAATTTAAATAAAAAATGGAAGGATTTTAAGTAAAAAAGTGGAATGTATATGTGAAATATATATAATATATACAAAGTCAATAAAAAGTCAACTCTTTTAAAAGAAAAGTCAAAGTCAAGTGGTATTTTTATAATTATACTTTAGAAATTAAAAATTATTTAAATAATTTAAAAATAAATTATTTTTAATGAAAGATGTAATTTTGGAGTTTTAATTAATTAATTAATTAATTAAAATATATTAAAATATTATATATATGGTTAATAAGTTAGTGGATGGAAAGAGAAAATATTCAAGTTAATCTTCTTCTTCTTCTTCTTCCTTTAAGCCGAATTTCCATGGCTATAGAACCCAAGCTTTTGCTTCTTCCATGCTTCAAGAATTGAAAGATTTTCAAGGCTTCAAGTGAAGTTTTGGGATTTCCCTCTTTAATTAGTAAGTTTTCAACTTTTTTCTTTGAAAATCCATGGTTATTTGATTATGTTGATTTTGGATTTTTGAAGTAGTATGATTTAATTGTCTATTTGGGTATGAATATGTTTTGAGTAGTTAACAATGATTTTAAGGTTGGATTGAAGAAATTGTTGAATTTAAGTTGAGTTTGGTGAAGAGAGAGAATTTAGGGTTATAGAAAAATTGGTTATAGCGTACAAAATCACTTCAACAAAATTTCTTTGCTTTTCTAGTAATTTAAGGTATTAGAATCATTTTGAATCAGGTTGAAAGTAATCAAAATTTTGGCCACCAATTTCGGCCAATTGAGGGGCTGTTTTATTACATTTTTTCTTTCTGATTTGGAAGTTTCCTTTTCGAAATTGAATTCTTGAGGAGTCTTGATACTAGCTTTCTTGGGTAGAATTATTAGGTCCATAAACTAACTTGCTAAGGTGAGTTGGTTTTGATACATTTTGACCAGATTCGTCATAATTTTTGACCTCTTTGTTTCTATTTCTTGTTTGAGCTACCGTTTTGATTCTGTGACATTGCTAGAGTATTATTTTTATGATTCTATACTCTGGTTAATATAATCGTGTGACACAAAATTTTCTTGTGTTGCCTCCAAATTTGTCAAGTTTCTTTCTAGGTGTCATTCTAGGATTTAGGTTCTAGTTCCCTTGAACGTGCTTGGTGATTGATTTGTGAGCCTTTGTTCTGAAGTGCAATTGAAGAATTAGCGAAGGTGAGTTCTTTGTTTTGTGAGATAATGAGTAGCAATTCTAGTAGACATAAAGGCATAGCTGTTGAGAAAGAAGAGATGAGTATCCGGGATATTGCAGATTATCTTGAGACGTACAAGCAAGCAAATGAGGACAATATGGAAAGAATAACAAATACGTTGGCTAGCTTGCAGCAGTCCATGGAACGCTTAATGCAAGCACAACAACCTGTTCCAATAAGGCTACCACAGAGAATTCTACAACCAGCAAGAGCTGAAGAGAGAGAAGAGCCAGTTAGGAGGAGGGCACCAAGAGGTGCATATGAGAGAGGTCGTGTGGCTGATTATGGATTTGAAGAAGGAGAAGCTGAAATTTATCAAGCACCTATCAATGATAATGATTTGACTTCCATCAAAATGAAGGTTCCTGAATTTAGAGGGAACAACAATGATGAAGAATACATTGAATGGGAGCGCAAAGTAGAGCAAATTTTTGAGTGCCATAATTATTCTGAAGAAAAGAAGTCACACATTGCAGCTGTGGAGTTCAAGGGTTATGCAACATTCTCGTGGGATCAACTAAAATCCACTAGAAGAGGCAAGGGGTTGAGAGCCGTACCCTCATGGGAGGAGTTGAGAGACCTGATGAGGCAGCATTTTATCCCTTCTCATTATTATAGGGATCTTTATAATCGCTTAGCACGACTGGTGCAAGGTGGCAAGAGTGTAGAAGAATACCATAAGGAGATGGAGATGATCATGGCTAGAGCTAATATTGAGGAAGATGAACAACGGATGATGTCTAGATTTCTTGGAGGACTTAATCAGAATATTGCAAGTGAGTTGGACATGTATGATTACAATGCCATGGAGGAGATGGTTGATAAAGCTATGAAGATAGATAGGAGGTTAAAGAGCAAGAGTTCCACCAAACTTGGCTATGGGTGACCACAAAATGTGTTTGGGAGTAATTCGGCCTATAAAGGACCCCAATATAGTGGTGGGGCAAATTCAGCCAATAGGGGTGGAGAGAAAGGGGAGTTCAAGAATTCATTCCAGAAAAGCAATGTTGCAACCTCCAGTGGAAAAGGGCCATCTAGTGGTCCAAACAAGCAAACAGGTACGCCTAACACTACCACTCCTAGTAGGGAGATTAAAAGTTTTAAGTGTTTAAGGAATGGGCATATTGCATCCCAATGTCCAAATAGAAGAGTTATGATTGCTACAGCTGATGGTGATGTTGTTTCTGATTCTGAACCTAGTGATAATGATAATGATGATGTTGGGAACTTTGATTCTCCTATATATGATGATGTTGGTAGTGATGAGCATGTTGATTGTACTTTGTTAGCTGAGCGTGGTGAATTGTTAGTTGCTAGGCGTGCATTGAATATGCAGGTGAAAGAGGAAAGTCTAGTACAGCGTGATAATATTTTTCATACTAGATACTTAGTGAATAATAAGGTTTGTACACTTATTATTGATAGTGGGAGCTGTACTAATGCTGCAAGTACTACTATGGTTGAAAAATTGGGGTTAGAATGTATGAAGCATCCCAATCCTTATAAGTTGCAGTGATTTAATGATAGTGGTGAGGTGAAAGTAACTAAGCGAGTCAGGGTACCATTTTCAATAGGCTGGTACAAAGATGAAGTTGATTGTGATGTAGTTCCTATGCAAGCTGGACATATGTTGTTGGGCAGACCGTGGCAATATGATCGCAGAGCGCAACATGATGGGTTTTCTAATAGGTACACATTTACCTATGAAGGAAAACAGGTTACTCTTGTTCCATTATCACCCCTAGAAGTGTATGAAGATCAAAGAAAGATGATTGAGACAGAGAGGCAAGTTAGGGCTACCAATTCAAAAATTAAAGGGAGTTTGAGAGAACATGATAAGGTGAGTGAGAGTGAAAAGCAAATGGGAAAAGATGCCAGAAAAGAAACAAAACAAATAAATGGCCCATTGGTGAGAGAAAATAAGAGAGAAGGGAGAGTAAAACAAACTTTTTATGCAAGAGCGAGAGAGGTTAATTTTGCAATGTCTATTGGGCAGCCATTATTGCTAATTAGATACAAAGAAACTTTGTTTGCTGACACTAATGTTTCACTTGATAGTTTGCCTTCTAGTTTTATGTCTTTGTTGCAGGATTTTTAGGATGTGTTTCCAGATGAATTACCTAGTGGATTGCCACCTCTAAGAGGAATTGAGCATCAAATAGACTTCATGCCTGGTTCTACCATCCCAAATAGACCAGCTTACCAGAGTAATCCCATGGAAACGAAAGAGATGCAAAAGCAAGTAGATGAGTTACTGGAGAAAGGGCTGATTAGAGAGAGTTTGAGTCCGTGTGCTGTTCCTGTGTTGTTGGTTCCAAAGAAGGATGGCACATGGAGAATGTGTGTTGATTGTAGGGATGTAAATAAGATCACAGTGAAGTATCAGCATCCTATACCACGACTTGATGACATGTTGGATGAGCTGCATGGTGCCAGGTATTTTTCTAAAATTGATCTTATGAGTGGATATCATCAAATTCGTATGAAACCTGGTGATGAATGGAAAATAGCATTTAAAACTAAATATGGTCTATATGAGTGGTTAGTAATTCCTTTTGGGTTGTCTAATGCACCTAGTACTTTTATGAGACTAATGAACCATGTTTTGAGAGCTTATTTGGGCAAATTTGTTGTAGTCTATTTTGATGATATTCTGATTTATAGTAAGACTTTGGATGACCATGTTGAGCATGCTAGGCTAGTTTTGGAAGTATTGAGAAATGAAAACTTATATGCCAAGCTTAAGAAATGCACATTTTGCATAGATAGGCTTGTGTTTCTTGGTTTTGTTGTGAGTGCGCAGGGCGTTGAAGTAGATGAAGAGAAAGTGAAAGCTATAAAGGAGTGGCCTACTCCAAAGAGTGTGACGGACGTGAGGAGCTTTCATGGATTGGCTAGTTTCTATAGGAGGTTCGTGAAGGACTTTCTACTATTGCAGCACCGTTAACTAGCATAATCAAAAAGGAAGTTGGGTTCTAATGGGGAGAGGAGCAACAAAAAGCCTTCGACAGCCTGAAAGGGAAGTTGACATCCGCTCCTATTTTATCATTACCTAATTTTGAGAGTACATTTGAGATTGAGTGTGATGCTTCTGGTGCAGGTATTGAAGCTGTATTGATGCAAGAGAAAAAGCCCATAGCCTATTTTAGTGAGAAACTCAATGATGCACAATTGAACTATTCCACTTATGATAAGGAGTTGTATGCCTTGGTGAGAGCATTGGACGTGTGACAGCACTACGGATCATGAGTCCCTCAAACACTTGAAGGGACAAGGTAAGTTGAACAAGAGGCATGGTAAGTGGATAGAATTTATAGAACAATTCCCTTATGTTGTTAAATACAAGCAAGGAAAGGATAATATAGTGGCTGATGAATTGTCTAGAAGATATACATCACTATCTATGTTGAGTTCTAAATTGCTTGGTTTTGAGTACGTTAAGGACTTATATGTAGCTGATGTTGATTTTGGCAATGTGTATGTTGCATGTGAACATGGAGCTTTTAATTCATTTTATAGGCATGATGGATACTTGTTTAAGGGAAATAAATTATGTGTGCCTAAATGTTCCATGTGTGATTTGCTTGTGTTAGAATCTCATTGTGGGGGATTGATGGGACATTTTGGGGTAGCTAAGACTTATGATATCTTGTTTAAGCATTTTTATTGGCCGTCTATGCGTAAGGATGTTGAGAAATTGTGTTCTACTTGTATTGCTTTTAGACAGGCGAAATCTAAGTCTATGCCTCATGGTCTATATATGCCTTTACCCGTACCTAGTTCACCTTGGATTGATATTAGCATGGATTTTGTGCTTGGATTGCCTAGAACTAGAAAAGGCAGGGATAGCATTTTTTGTAGTTGTTGATAGGTTTTGTAACACCCCCATACTTTATATAAGTACTATACATATACCTTGTATACATGCAGTACATATATAAAGTCTAAGAATGTCACTTTTCATTTCAGATTAAAAACCTTTACTCTAGTTCCAAACAATAATACATTTTATTTAAAGAACATTTACAAAATCTTTGTACTTTCGATGATCTTACATATATATAATGATCTTGTCTTTACCAAAAATTCATTTATACATATGAATACATTTTTATCAAAATACAATATAATTAAATTGTACATGTATGCACCACCTTCTAGTTGGTCTCAAAATACTCTTACCCTTCTCGTGGCATAACGATTTGACTTCAGATCAACCACTTACTCACCTGCGCGATTTACACAACCGCGCTAAGCTCGAAAGCTTAGTAGTACAAATAAATATTATAAACATACAATACAGAAAATCGTACTCATATATTAACTTCATGTGTCATTATTTTCTTATCATGTTTTCCCATTTCAATTACACTTTTCATATATTTCTACTAATCTCATAATTATATACATATACACATATATCATTGACACAAACCACAATTCCATAACTTATTAGAACATTCATAAAATAATACTCACAATGTCCACATCCATATACATATTACCTGTCATATTGTACTTTCAGAATCTCATCTTTCAGCATAACTTCTCATGCCATATTTCTTTTCAATAATTTATTTATGTATTGTAATCATATCATACTTCATAACATTACATGTCATTATATTATTCAATTAATTCATTATTCATAGTTCACCTTTAAGCAAAGACAAGCATGGGCCCAAAAGACAATAATATGCCATTCAACTTTCAGAGTTCATGTTTGGTTCAATTATCACATTTATCATTATCATTATCCCAACTAGGCTTCAAGGATTAGGTTCAACCAAGCTTCAAGGGGAACAAAGCATGCTAAGTATCAACCCAACTTGGCTTCAAGAACCAAACCCAACCTAGCTTCAAGGGTTGTAACATCTCAACTAGGCTTCAAGGATTAGACCCAACCAAGCTTCAAGGGGATTTAAGCATGCTAAACCTCAACCCAACTTGGCTTCAAGGATCAAATCCAACCTAGCTTCAAGAGATTGTTACTATTAGGCATGCCACCAACAACAAAACTCTGAAAATGGAATAACACATTAGACACACAATTCATTTATTATTTCATTATCAATTTCATTCTCATTTCCTCATAATCATCTAGGCAAACATGCCACAATTATTTCATTTGCATCAATATAGCCAACAACAATGGCTTCACATCTCATCAATAGAGTATACATAACCAATTGCATTGGACATATATTTTAAATTCATCATCATCTAGGCAAACATGCCCCACTTATTTCATTTGAATCATTATAGCCAACCACAATGGCATCACATCTCATCATATCTCAATTCACATTAAAACAATTCATCATTAAAGTATTCATCATAACTAATTGCATTGTACATACATTTTGAATGATCATCATATCTTTCACATTATACAAATCATAACATTAATCAATTTGTATTAACAATATAGTAAATTACTTAACACATTTTATAACCAAATGTGTTAAGTCTCAAAATAATGTAAATGAATGCAACCATGTAAGTTTGTACTTACCTCAAGAACAACTCACACCAATCTATACACTTCCTCTTCCAAGAATTCTTCACTATATGGATTAGGGCAACTCAACCTCTTCACAACCTAATCCAAAAGGAATAATACACACTTAATTACAAATACACATGAATTCCAATACAATTATTCACCTATTGGTCTCATACTAGACTCATAGATTACAAATTACAAACCAAAACTACTATCTAAGTCCCCACGGTCGTGGCCTCACAACCCCACGGCCGTGGGTTAGCAAACAAATCTGCCCACTTTTCTCTAAACCCCCACGGTCGTGTCCCTCACTTGCCACGACTGTGGCACTCATTTGCCACGACCGTGGCATCCATTTTGCCTCTGTTTCGGACCAAACTCATGTACTCTGTGTTTTTTTTTAACTTCAATAAACACAAACATATAGAAAATCCAAGATAATAATTGATCAAACTCATAACATACATCAATTACCAATTAATTTAACACTTATATAACTTCAACATATCATAATAATAATCATTATATACATCATCCATATATCAATTATTCAATTCCCCAACTCATTTATATTAAACCCTTACTAAACAATTTCAACAATCCATCATCATCCTCACAAATAACCATATTATCATCATCTAAATACCAATTCAACATATTTATATACTTCAATCTTTCATTATCATCATCTTCACATACTAACCATATCAAATATAAACACAAAATCAATAGAAATCAACACAAAGAAATGAACACTTACTTGAATTCTTTGTCAAATCTTCAATATCCACCTTCAATTCTCTTAAAGCCCTTAAGAATTTGATGTGTAAGCCAACAAAATCACATCTCTCTCTCTCTCTCTCTCTCTCTCTCTCTCTCTCTCTCTCTCTCGTTCAAGAAGAAGAAGAAGAAAGAAATAAAGAAAATCTCCTCTTCCCTTTCAAACTTATCTTATATATATATATAATATAATTAAATATCCCTAAAAATTCTCCACCACAAGATTTATTCTTCCCTTTGACTTTCTTTTATTCTTTTTCTCTTGTCATTATTATTATTATTATTATTATTATTATTATTATTATTATTATTATTATTATTATTACTTACTTACTTACTTACTTACTTACTTTTCCGACACCAATATATACATCATGTATATGCGATGTATATGTTGCTATATGTATATCTCTTATATATTGTATTTATATTTCCCATATTTTTCAAATACCATATATACATATCATCCTTCATATACATCTATCTCTTATAATATTTCCTTTTAATTAATTTATCTTCTTTTAACTTCCATTTCTTTGACTTGTATATGTTATATATATATATCTATATATACAACATATACACTCTCTCTTTATTTCTTTTCTCTTTCCATTAAACATATACATTAAATCCAAATACAACAATAATTCCAAAACTTTTAGGGTATACTTTGGGATATTACAGGTTTAGTAAGATGGCACATTTTATTCCTTGTCATAAAGCTGATGATGCGATTGTTGTAGCTGATTTGTTCTTTAGAGAAGTGGTTCGACTACATGGGGTGCCTAGGACTATTGTGTATGATAGAGATGCTAAGTTTTTGTCCCATTTTTGGAGAGTTTTGTGGGGTAGATTAGGAACTAAGCTTTTGTTTTCTACTACTTGTCATCCACAAACAGATGGGCAAACAGAGGTAGTTAATCGTACACTTGGTACATTGTTGAGAGCTATAGTGGGAAAGAATTTGGCTACTTGGGAAGATTGTTTACCTTTTATTGAGTTTGCTTATAATCGTTCTATTCATTCTTCTACAAGTTATTCGCCATTTGAGCTTGTTTATGGTTTTAACCCATTAACTGTACTTGATCTTATTCCTTTACCTTCACATGAGCTTGTTAGTTTAGATGGAGATAGGAAAGCAGAATTGGTGAAGGCTATGCACGAGAAAGCTCGTGTTAATATGGAAAAAAAGAACAAGTCATATGCTGATCGAGCGAATAAAGGACACAAGAAGATAATGTTTGCTCCTGGGGATTGGGTTTGGGTACACTTCTGAAAGGAGAGGTTTCCAAATCAAAGGAAGAATAAGCTTGATGCATGTGGTGATGGTCCATTTCAAGTGTTGACAAAGATCAATGATAATGCATACAAGATAGACTTACCTGGTGAGTATGGTGTTAGTACTACTTTTAATGTATCTGATTTATCTCCTTATGATGATGCAGATTTGAGGATAAATCTTTTTGAAGAGGGGGAGAATGATACGTACCAGACACGAGGTAAGGATCCATTGGTGCTTCCAAATGGGCCATTGACTAGGAGCAGAGCTAAGAAGTTTGGAGCAGCAATGAGATTGCATATTCAAGATCAAATTTCAAAGGAAGTGACTGAAATGGCAATGGAAAAGTGCACAATAGAGCTTGAAGAAGGCACACCAAAGCTGATTATGATGCTTAGTGTGAATATGGAAGCTAAAGGCTAAAGAGGTCCAACGTGCAAGAAAGGTCCATGGGGGTTCATATACAGCCTTGGGAAGTAATTTAAGGCCCATGGACAGCCCAAATATTGTGGGGCGTGTTCTTATTTTGAAGGGATTTAGTTTGGCCCTTTTTTATACTTTATATTTTCCTTAGTGGGTTAGGATGTGTGGTTTCCTATTTAGTTATTTCAGAATATTAATTTGTTTCCATACTTTATATTTTCCTTAGTGGGTTAGGATTTTGACTTTGTAGCTTTCCTTTTCCCATTAGAATTAGGGATTCGGATTTTATTGGCCTTTTAGTATAAATAGGGCATTATTTTTCTTGTAAGGACACTTTTTGACAAATTATATTCTCAATTTTCTTATTGAAAATTTCTGCCATCATATAACAGGAGTGGATTCTCTTTTTCTTTTGATTGCATCAAGAATTAGATTTACTTATCAATTTCGATTGTGGCGTTCTTCTAATTCGAGCTTCCTAAATCCTTCCGTTATAAGTGTTCGTGCTTTGCTAAGCAATTGGGTGCTTTAAAAGGTGGTTTTTTCTTCGTTCTTGGTTTTCTTCTATCAATCGTGCGTTGGGGTTTGAGGCCTTCATTGCCATAGGGTTCCGCGTCATAAGTACTTATTGAAATTCAATGTATGTAGTTGTATTAAGAGTATAAAAGATATATGACAATGTACATAATGCATCGTTCTGATATGTATATGCATATGAAAGGAGTTAAATTATATTAGTTGTAAATGATTATAAGAGAAAAATATTAGCTATAATATAATTGGAATGTATATATATGTTGGGTTGATGAATAACCTGTGGGAATGAATCTTAATGAGGGAATAAGATTTTTTTCTTGAATAATGATGATATTAAATTAATATGTGGTAATTGTATAAAGAGTAGGCCCAAAGTGGAGATGAGAAAAATTATTGTGTTAAGCCTTATTAATTGGAATTGGGAGTTATTATCATTTGCGGTTTTTACAAATAACTATTCGTAAATATAAGCAAGGTGATAATTAAATAGGGATATAATTCTAGAAATGACTTTGTTGACAGAATAGTTAGTGTTAAGATATAAGTTATTAACATTTGAATTTAAGGCTATGAAAGTATATTTTTAAGATAATAAAGTGATCAAATAACTTGAGTGTAATAAATGTGTGGTGCATATAAACTAATGAGATAAACTAATTTTGTCTTATGACAATTCAGTTAAAGAGATAATAATCTATTATGATTGTTTGATTAAATAGAAAGTATATTAATAAGTTATGAAATTGTAAAAAGGTCATTAAGAATGATCTTAAGGGGGGGGGGGGGGGGGGGGGAAGTAGAAATTATGTAATTTGATGAAATAATGATTTGATGAGATAATTAATTTCATAAGAGATTTTAAGATTATATTTTGATTTGGATGTTTTATTACAGTACTGGATAATTTCAAGGAAGAAATTTTCTTTAGGGGGAGATAATTGTAACATCCAAAATTTTTAAAAATTTAATAAAATAAATAAAATTTAATTTGATAAATTAAATAAATAATTTAAATAAAAAATGGAAGAATTTTAAGTTAAAAAGTGGAATGTATATGTGAAATATATATAATATATACAAAGTCAATAAAAAGTCAACTCTTTTAAAAGAAAAGACAAAGTCAAGTGGTATTTTTATAATTATACTTTAGAAATTAAAAATAATTTAAATAATTTAAAAATAAATTATTTTTAATGAAAGATGTAATTTTGGAGTTTTTATTAATTAATTAATTAATTAAAATATATTAAAATAATATATATATGGTTAATAAGTTAGTGGATGGAAAGAGAAAATATTCAAGTTAATCTTCTTCTTCTTCTTCTTCTTCTTCCTTTAAGCCGAATTTCCATGGCTATAGAACCCAAGCTTTTGCTTCTTCCATGCTTCAAGAATTGAAAGATTTTCAAGGCTTCAAGTGAAGTTTTGGGGTTTCCCTCTTTAATTAGTAAGTTTTCAACTTTTTTCTTTGAAAATCTAAGGTTATTTGATTATGTTGATTTTGGATTTTTGAAGTAGTATGATTTAATTGCCTATTTGGGTATGAATATGTTTTGAGTAGTTAACAATGATTTTAAGGTTGGATTGAAGAAATGGTTGAATTGAAGTTGCGTTTGGTGAAGAGAGAGAATTTAGGGTTATAGAAAAATTGGACTTTTGAATTCATATTGTTTAATTGTGCAATTTAATTCTAAATGTGTTATTTTGATGCATAAACAAGTATTTTAAAGTCAAATGATGGATTTAGCTAAGTTTAATTATAGTTTGGGAATGGAAGTGTTGAATTTAGGGTTTTGAAAAGAATTTTCAAAGATTGGTTAATTGATTGGTTCTAATGTTTAAATCATATTTTTTTTAAGGATATAAGTGATGGAAATAAGATTGGATTGATAATTGAATAGAATTGGAATGGAGAACCTTCAATGGGGAAGGTTATGCCATTATAGGATTTTGAACATAAGCATGTGTTTAACTAAAGTAATTGGTTTAAACATGTTAAAATATGTTTTTAATGATTTTAATAAACTTAAAACACCAATTTGAATGGTTCAATATGGTTTTTCCTATGTTAAAGAAAGGTTATGCTGTAACACCCTTATACCCTATATACGTACTATACATATTTCTAGCATATGTAAAATATGCATATACGGTACAAAAATGTCACAGACCGATTTACTAATTTTTTTTTACATTTCCAATTTAAAATTTCAAATTCTAAATATATAAAAATTAAATAGAATATAAATATTATTTACTTGTTATAAGAACCCAAAATAAATAATATATATAAAAATCTCTGGGAAAAATTCGCCAGAGTTTTGTCTGAATTTTGGATATCCCAAAATTTAGCAATTACTCAACCTGCAAAAAGAAAACACTCCCAAATAATTTCCAATCACCATCTCAACCATACTTCTCAATTTCACCAAGTTTCTCAAACCTTTATACATATAGATATATATAATTTAAAACACACTTACTCTCCCATTTCAAATACATTGACCCAAACATTCTTTATAATATACAATATGTAAAATTCAAAACAAAATATATTATGCATAAAACTCAAAATGTACACTAACATAAAAATATATACATGTTGCTGGTAGTGTTTCTGATCTCGATAGCAACTCTACAAGTTCAACTACAAGTCTAGACCCGACCTGGTCTAGAAGAACTCTCTAGCTCAACTGGGTCTACCCTGTCACCTGCGCGATGGAAACAATCACGCTAAGCCGAAGCCTAGTGGTACAAACTTTGATAATAACAATATAACTCAATGCAATACCAAATGCATAATGCATATAGATGTCACATCAATCCACTTTCTTATGTTTTTTTTAAATATTTCATAAGCACAACTCATAACATTATATTACTCAATTGTATCATAATTCATAATTCACATTAAATAAAGACAAGCATGGTCCCAAAAAGGATCTAATATGCTATTCAAATTTCAGAGTTACTGCTTTGGTCCATAATGACACCATGTGTCTAGCCCCGCAGGCAATATATATATCCATGGATAATGTAACAGCCCCAGTCTCTTGGACCTCAACTCGGCTAGACCCTTAGGCTCCATTATCTTGATCCTCAACCCGGCTAGACTGTTACAGTTTTTGAGGCTTACGTCCCAGTCTTTTCACCCCAAAAACATCATATTTATCAGCTGGCCTGGCTTACGACCCAGTCTTTTCACCATTCCAGCGTATAGCCCGTAGGCAATCATAGGTATGCCGCCAAACCCAGAACTCTAAAAATTGAATAACATACTAGGCACACAATTTATTCATATTTCTCATTATTAATCTCTTTCTCATTTTTACATATTCAATCTAGGCACATTGCCTTATTTTCACATTTTTTTTCTCACTTTTCTCACTTTTCACATCTTTTCCATTTTTCTCACTTTTCTCACTTTTATCAGTATCAATTCATTTCATTATTACACATCTCATTTTTGCATTCACAACACATTACCCAATTACTTTGGGTATTTTCACAAAATATGCATATTTCACATGTTACACAAATTAGCCATTATCAATGGCTTTTCACAATGCATTTAACACATATATGACATTACAAATGTCATAGCATATTATTCATACACAATCAATGAACCAAGTAGCTTAACACATTTTTCAACCAAAATGTGTTAAGTCCAAATGTTATGCAAATATAGACATTATATTCAAAGTTTGTACATACCTCCACTAGCAACCCAAAGCAAGCTAAAAACAACCTTCAATCCAATCTTTCTAACTTGCCCTTCACCACTTGGATGAAACAAATCAATCTCCCTCAATGCCTAAACCTAATATGATAGCAAATAATTATTTAGTATCACATTTAATGGCATTTCCAACATTAAATCATAATTACACATCACTCCTATAAATTTTTAAAAATTTAGGCTTTCCTTATTTCAACATTGGAACTCCATTCTACTACAATTAAATTAGTGTTTTAAGATTATTTATATTATTAAAAACATATTTTAATACATTTAAATTATTTACATTATAAAAATACACTCTTATACACAAAAACTCAAAAATGGCCTAACCTTCCCCCATTGAATATTTTCCATTCCAACACAATCCATTACTCATTCCAAGCTTATATTCATCACTTTTAACACTAAACAATATGCTTAAACAAATAAAATCACACAATTCAACCACTTTGGAAAATCACTTTTCCAAAACCCTAAATCTCCACTTCCATTCTCAAACTCCAACCCAACACCACCAAATCCAATATTTAACTTTAAAATACTTGTTTATGAATCAAAACAATTCATTTGGAAACAATTTGCACAATTAAAGTTCTTGTTTTCAAAACCCCAAAAATCCATAATCCTAAATTCTCTCTCTTCACCATTCTTTAACCAAACTCCATCATCACTTCAATCTAACCTTAGAATCATTGTTAACTACCCAAAATAACATCATACACACCAATTCAAACAATTATAGCATCCTACATAAAAATTCAAATTCTCACATAATCTAACTTTCCCAGGAATTCAAAGAAAAGAGATGGAAACTTACTAATTTTGGTGGAAATCACCAAAAATCCACTTGAAACTTGTTAATTCCTTCAATTTATGGAGTATGGAAGAAGCAAAATCTTTATTCTTCAAACTTCCATGGAAGCCATGTTCTTGAGAAGAAAAAGAAGAAGAAGAAGACTTTTAATATTCTTTCCTTTTCATCTTTTTTTAACCACATATATATATATATATATATTAAAATAATTTAATATTTAATTATTTAATTATTTTTTTAATAAATTAAAAGTCCTAATTTCCCTCTTCCATTCAAAATTAATTTGTTTTTAAATTATTTTATTAATTTTGAATTTATAAAATTCAATTACCAAAATACCCTTTTCTTTTAAAAAGTGTTGACTTTTATATATGTTATATATATTTTGCATATATATCACATATATATTCCACTTTTTCATTTAAAATCCCTTCATTTTTCATTTAAAACTATTAATTTAATTTATCCTTTTAAATTATAATTTATTTTATCCAATTTTTGAAAAATTAGAAATTTTTAAAAATTTTAGGATGTTACAATTCTCTCCCCCTAAAATAAATTTTGTCCCCGAAATTACCTGTCCTCAAGTCTGGAACAAATAGGGAAACTGACTCTGCATCGCCTGCTCACTTTCCCATATTGCCTCCTCAGTGGCATGATTCCTCCAAAGGACTTTCACAAGTGGCACCCTCTTATTCCTCAATTCTTTAACCTCTCGTGCCCAAATCGCCACTGGTTCTTCCTCGTAAGTCAGATCTGGACTCACCTCAATGGACTCCACTGACAAGATATGAGATAGGTTAGACCTGTATCTCCGAAGCATCAAGACATGGAAAACATTATGTATTCAATCCAACTCAGGCGGCAAAGCTAGTCTATAAGCCACTGGACCAACTCTCTCCAATACCTCATATGGTCCTATGAAACGAGGACTCAACTTCCCTTTGCGGCCAAATCTCAAAATCTTCTTCCATGGAGACACCTTCAGAAATACTTTATCTCCCACACTGAACTCTATGTTTCTTCTCTTTAAATCTGAATAAGATTTCTATCGGTCTGAAGCTGCTTTCAAATGACCCCGAATCACCTTCACTTTCTCCTCTGTTTCCTTAATCAAATCATGACCAACCAATTTACCTTCTCCAACTTCATCCCAACACAAAGGTGTCCTGCATCTCCTGCCATATAAATCCTCATAAGGAGTCATCCCAATACTTGACTAATGACTATTGTTATAAGCAAATTCAATTAATGGCAAAAATTTGTCCCAATTTTCGGCAAAATCAATGATACAGCTCCTCAACATATCCTCCAGAATCTGTATCACTCTCTCTGACTGTCCATCTTTCTGAGGATGGAAAGAAGTACTAAAATGCAATCGAGAACCTAGAGCATTATGAAAACTCTTCCAAAACCTCAAAGTAAACCAGGGATCTCGATCCGACACCAAAAAAACTGGGACTCCATGCAACCTAACTATCTTATTAATATACAGCTCAGCCAATCTCTCAAGAGAATAATCCATCCGAACTAGAAGAAAATGAGCTGTCTTCGTCATCCGATCAACTATCACCCAGATTGCATCATGCTTCTTCTGAGTTAAAGGCAGTCCAGTCACAAAATCCATTGTCACTCGCTCCCATTTCCACTCTGGCACTGATAAAGGTTGGAGCAATCCTGAAGGAACTTGGTGCTCAGCCTTCACTTTCTGGCAAGTGAGACATCTGGATACAAACTCTGCTATGTCCCTCTTCATACCTGACCACCAATAATGTTGCTTCAAGTCTTGATACATCTTGATACTCCCAGGGTGCATAGCAAAAAGTGATTGATGTGCTTCCTCTAATATCATTCTTTTCAAATTTGCATTATCAGGAATACATAATCTATCTCTATACCATAGACTGCCATCATCCCTCACATAAAAGTCTCGACTTTCCCCTTTCTGACAAACCAACATAATTTTCTGAATTCTCTCATCTGCTAATTGAGCCTCCCTAATATGATCCAACAAGAATGGCCTCAACTGCAACTGAACCATCAAAGCACCATCATCAGAAGACTTAAATATAGCATGCAATGTTCTCAACTCAACAAGCAACGAGAGCGAATAAGTAGTCAAACTAGCCAAAGATTTTTGACTCAAGGCATCAGCAACAATATTTGCCTTACCAGGATGATAATCAATCAAACATTCATAGTCTTTAATCAACTCTAACCACCGTCTCTGCCGAAGATTCAGCTCTCTCTGAACACCTAGGTATTTCAAACTCTTGTGATCTGTATAAATGAAACACTTTTCCCCATACAAATAATGCCGCCAAATCTTCAAGGCAAAGACTATTGCTGCTAATTCTAAATCATGCGTTGGATAATTCAGCTCATGCGGTTTCAACTGTCGAGAGGCATAAGCAATGACTCTACCCTCCTACATCAAAACACAACCTAAACCATTGTGTGAAGCATCACTATATATCACATATGGTTTACCTTCCACATGCAAGGTAAGGATAGGAGCTTGAGTCAACATCTCCCTCAGCTGCTCAAAACTCGCCTTACACCGATCTGTCCACACAAATTTAACTCCTTTCCGAAGTAATCTGGTGAGTGGTGTAGCTATTATAGAAAAACCCTTCACAAATCGACGATAATAGCCTGCCAATCCCAGAAAACTTCTAACCTCTGTCACAGTCTTTGGTGGACTCCAATTCAAGATAGCCTCAATTTTACTCGGATCAACTCTAATACCCTCTGCTGAAACCACATGACCAAGAAAAGCTACCTGATCAAGCCAGAACTCATACTTAGATAGTTTAGCATACAACTGCTTCTCTCTCAGAGTCTGCAATATGATCTGCAAATGCCTATCATGATCCTCCTCATTACTTGAATACACCAAGATATCATCAATGAAGACCACCACAAACTGATCTAAATATGGTCTGAATACCCTGTTCATCAAATCCATAAAAGCTACTGGTGCATTCGTCAATCCAAAGGGCATCACCAGAGACTCATAATGCCCAAAATCAGATCATATTCCCTGAAAGGCATCTCAATCAGGTCACAGAGAAACTCCTCATCCTGAACCACAACTAGACTATCTCGGTGCACCCTGCTCACCACAACACTATGCCCTAAAGGATTTGTCACCAAGACATCAAACCCTAGGGACTCAGTATGCAATTCAGTCACAGGCAAGATGGATGCACTTATATACAAATGTGTAGATCCAGGATCTAATAGAGCAAGGACTGAAAAACCAAATAAAGAAAATGTACCCGTAATGATGGCTGAAGCATCTGGCTGCCTCTGCATCACATAAACCCGCTGAGATGGCCCAGCCTCATCTGGCCTACTGCCTCCGGATGTAGAGCCTCCTCTCTGACTAAACCTAGGGCGACCACCTTTACTAAAACCTTTGCCACCACGACCCCCTCTGACACTGGGTCGAGAAGATGCAGTATCTACCTGCCTAACCTCTGGTGGCTAGGGACAATCTTTAATAAAATGGTCTGATAACCCACATCTAAAACACACTCCCGAAGTACCTCTCCACCAGCAGACACCTCCGTGTACTCTACCACAATGAACGCAAGTAGGTGGAGTATGTCTCTGAGCCGCTGGGGTCGGAGCACTAGCTATTGAAATTGCAGGTCTCTGTCTCTGTCTCTACTGCTGTACTGACCTGCCAAACTGCCCTTGACTCCTACTAAACCTCTAAAAATGTCCCCCCTAGGCCTCTCTTCACTGATGAAGACCCTGCCTCACTCTGGGGTCTCCTAACTCTGGTCTCCTCAACCCTGGTAGCTGCTGCAAGACTCTGCGCCCTCTCAACACTCCTGGTAGCTGCAACTAACTGGGAGAAATCCTGATACCGAGAGCCTGCAATGATGCACATGATAGAGGGTCTCAGTCCCTCCTCAAACCTCCTACACCTGTCAAACTCATCAGAAATGATCCCACTAGCATAGTGACTCAACCAAATAAACTCGATCTCATACTCGGTCACTGTCCTGGTATCCTGTCTCAGACTCAGAAATTCCATCTTCTTTGCATCTTTATAGTCTCTCGGAGTATACTTCTGCTCAAATTCCCGTAGGAAATCATCATAGGTTAGGACTGGTGGATCATCCAGAGCATGTGGAACCGTCTTCCACCAATCATATGCATCTCTCTGCAAAAGAGATCTGGCATAATCAAACTTCTCTTCTGGACTAGCCTGTAACTGAATAAATATCCTTTGAACCCGGTCTAGCCACTGCTCTGCTACAGTAGGATTTGTAGTAACAACAAAGTCCTCAGCCCCATACTTTCTCAATTTATCATATTGCCTCACCGGCAACTGCGGCTGCGGCTGTGGAACTGGAGCATGCCTCAACAACTCTACCATATGCCATACCCAGCCAGGCGGAACCTCATCAGCTGCTGGTCTCACAGGCACAGAAACAAATACCTCATCAGAGCCTAGATACAACTCTAGCTCTATCTCTACCCTCATCTAGAGCCACACTCTCTCCACTACCCTCAGCAACCTGATGCAGTCGAGATGCCATAACTACCTATATCTGCAAACAAAGCAGAAAATACTATATCAGAGATTAGAAACTGCTAGTGCCAATGCATGTATTACAATTAAAAACTATTTTTCAAATCCCCCATTTTCTCTCTCTATCATCCCACCTAGGTTGAAAATCAAACCTAGGCTCTGATACCAAATCAAATGTACCACCCTTATACCTTATATACGTACAATACATATTTCTAACATATGTAAAATATGCATATGCGGTACAAAAATGTCACAGACCGATTTACTAATTTTTTTAACATTTCCAATTTAAAATTTCAAATTCTAAATATATAAAAATTAAATAGAATATAAATATTATTTACTTTTTATAAGAACCCAAAATAAATAATATATATAAAAATCTCTGGGAAAAATTCGCCAGAGTTTTGTCTGAATTTTGGATATCCCAAAATTTAGCAATTACTCAACCTGCAAAAAGAAAATACTCCCAAATAATTTTCAATCACCATCTCAACCATACTTCTCAATTTCACAAAGTTTCTCAAACCTTTATACATATAGATATATATAATTTAAAACACACTTACTCTCCCATTTCAAATACATTGACCCAAACATTCTTTATAATTACAACATGTAAAATTCAAAATATAATATATTATGCATAAAACTCAAAATGTACAATAACATAAAAATATATACATGTTGCTGGCAGTGTTTCTGATCTCGATAACAACTCTACAAGCTCAACTACAAGTCTAGACCTGACCTGGTCTAGAAGAACTCTCTGGCTCAACTGGGTCTACCCTGTTACCTGCGCAATGGAAACAATCGCGCTACACCGAAGCCTAGTGGTACAAACTTTGATAATAACAATATAACTCAATGCAATACCAAATGCATAATGCATATAGATGTCACATCAATCCACTTTCTTATATTTTTTTAAATATTTCATAAGCACAACTCATAACATTATATTACTCAATTGTATCATAATTCATAATTCACATTAAACAAAGACAAGCATGGGCCCAAAAAGGATCTAATATGCTATTCAAATTTCAGAGTTACTGCTTTGGTCCATAATGACACCATGTGTCTAGCCCCGCAGGCAATATATATATCCATGGATAATGTAACAGCCCCAGTCTCTTGGACCTCAACCCGGCTAGACCCTTAGGCTCTAGTATCTTAGTCCTCAACCCGGCTAGACTGTTACAGTTTTTGAGGCTTACGACCCAGTCTTTCACCCCCCAAAAACATCATATTTATCAGCTGGCCTGGCTTACGACCCAGTCTTTTCACCATTCCAGCGTATAGCCCGTAGGCAATCATAGGCATGCTGCTAAACCCAGAACTCTGAAAATTGAATAACATACTAGGCACACAATTTATTCATATTTCTCATTATTAATCTCTTTCTCATTTTTACATATTCAATCAAGGCACATTGCCTTATTTTCACATTTTTTTTCACTTTTCTCATTTTTCACATCTTTCTCATTTTTCTCACTTTTCTCATTTTTATCAATATCAATTCATTTCATTATTATACATATCTCATTTTTGCATTCACAACACATTACCCAATTACTTTGGGTATTTTCACATAATATGCATATTTCACATGTTACACAAATTAGTCATTATCAATGGCTTTTCACAATGCATTTAACACATATATGATATTACAAATTTCATAGCATATTATTTATACCCAATCAATGAACCAAGTAGCTTAATACATTTTTCAACCAAAATGTGTTAAGTCCAAATGTTATGCAAATATAGACATTATATTCAAAGTTTGTACATACCTCCACTAGCAAACCAAAGCAAGCTAAAAACAACCTTCAATCCAATCTTTCTAACTTGCCCTTCACCACTTGGATGAAGCAAATCAATCTCCCTCAATGCCTAAACCAAATGTGATAGCAAATAATCATTTAGTATCACATTTAATGGCATTTCCAATATTAAATTATAATTACACATCACTCCTATAAATTTCCAAAAATTTAGCATTTCCTTACTTCAACATTGGAATTCCATTCTACTACAATTAAATTAGTGTTTTAAGTTTATTTATATTATTTAAAACATATTTTAATACATTTAAATCTTTTACATTATAAAAATACACTCTTATACACAAAATCTCAAAAATGGCCTAACCTTCCCCCATTGAAGGTTTTCCATTCCAACACAATCTATTACTCATTCCAAGCTTATATTCATCACTTTTAACACTAAACAACATGCTTAAACAAATAAAATCACACAATTCAACCACTTTGGAAAATCACTTTTCCAAAACCCTAAATCTCCACTTCCATTCTCAAACTCCAACCCAACACCACCAAATCCAATATTTGACTTTAAAATACTTGTTTATGAGTCAAAACAACTCATTTGGAAACAATTTGCACAATTAAAGTTCATGTTTTCAAAACCCCAAAAATCCATAACCCTAAATTCTCTCTCTTCACCATTCTTTAACCAAACTCCATCATCACTTCATTCTAACCTTAGAATCATTGTTAACTACCCTAAATAACATCAAACACACCAATTCCAACAATTATAACATCCTGCATAAAAATCCAAATTCTCACATAATCTAAATTTCCAAGGAATTCAAAGAAAAGAGATGGAAACTTACTAATTTTGGTGGAAATCACCAAAAATCTACTTGAAACTTGTTAATTCCTTCAATTTACGGAGTATGGAAGAAGCAAAATCCTTAGTCTTCAAACATCCATGGAAGCCACATTCTTGAGAAGAAAAAGAAGAAGAAGAAGAAGAAGAAGACTTTTAATATTCTTTCCTTTTCATCTTTTTTTTAACCACATATATATATTAAAATAATTTAATATTTAATTATTTAATTATTTTTTTAATAAATTAAAAGTCCTAATTTCCCTCTTCCATTAAAAATTAATTTGTACTGGATTGTGCTCGCTGGCTCTCTAAAGGGAGAGGTCAGGTGTTCGATCCGGGGAGGCGACTCCTTTGGGAGCCAAATAAACAAATCCTGCTGGAGGGCCCGCGAGGGCAGTCCAGTATTGTGGCGGCCTGCCGGGTTGAGGGCTGGGACTTCGGTCCACCTACGAGAGAAAAGGCCCAATAGACTAGCTGTCGTAAGACCATGCAGGTGGGGCCACCTGCACGGTCTTACGACAGTTAGTCTATTGGGCCTTTTCTCCTGTAGGTGGACCGAAGTCCCAGCCCTCAACCCGGGAGGCCGCCACAGTACTGGACTGCCCTCGCGGGCCCTCCAATAGGATTTGTTTATTTGGCTCCCAAAGGAGTTGTCTCCCCGGATCGAACACCTGACCTCTCCCTTAAGAGAGCCAGCGAGCACAATCTAGTAAATGGTACTGGATTGTGCTCGCTAGCTCTCTTAAGGCAGAGGTCGGGTGTTCGATCCGGGGAGGCGACTCCTTTGGGAGCCAAATAAATAAATCCTGCTGGAGGGCCCGCAAGGGCAGTCCAGTACTGTGGCGGCCTGCCGGGTTGAGGGCTGGGACTTCGGTCCACCTACTGGAGAAAAGGCCCAATAGACCAGCTATCGTAAGACCGTGTAGGTGGGGTCGTTACATATGCTATATTTTGGGGTTTTGATTAAAGTGGTGCATAATTAAGGTTTGATGCTTGAAATACCTTAGAATATGATATTAAATGATTATATTTGATCACATTTGGTATAGGCATTAAGGAGATATAATTTGCCTAACCCTAGTGTTGAAGGGCACTTGGAAGAGAAGGGCATTAAGGAGATGTAATTTGCCCAACCCATGTGGTATGTGATACATTATGATGGTATATTGAGATATGATGAAATGAAATGAATTGATATTGATATGAATGAGAAAAATGAGAAAATGAGGCAATGTGCCTAACTGATAATGAGAAATAAGGCAATGTGACTAGTTGATTATGGAAAGTGAGAAAGAAATTGATGATGAGAAATATGAAATAATTGTGTGCCTAGTATGTTACTCAATTTTCAGAGTTTTGTATTTGGCCGCATACCTATGAGGTTATCCTTATTATTTGCCTTCAGGGCTAGCTTTTGAGCAATACTTTGATTTGCCTTCGGGGTTAACTTTTGAGCATTAATATGATTTGCCTTCAGGGCTAGACACTTGGTGTCAATTTAGACTAAAACAGTAACTATGGGATTTGAATGGCATATTAGATTCTTTGGGCCCATGCTTATTTTTGTTCCTATGTGAATTGTAAAATGATTAAAGAATATTTTTATGGTGAAATTGAGTACCATAATGTGAAACATCATGTGAAAGCATTTTGCATTGGCATTACTTTACAGTTTTATTATTATTAATGTTTGTACTGCTAAGCTTTTAGCTTAGCATGATTGTAATTCATCACACAGGTGACAAGGGCAATCCGGTAGAGTCGGAGAGTTCTACTAGACCTGGTCGGGTTTTGGATACATCAAGATCAGAGCCATTTGCCATCATGTACATATTTAATATTATAATATATTTTGATATTGTGTTTATGTTTTTAAAGTATATATATATATATATATTGTAAATCATAAAGACTCTTTGGACAAATTGTATAATGTGAGTTGTTTATATGTGTTTTGATATATATATATATATATGTATATGTATATAAATAAATGTTTTGAGAAAATGTGGAGAAGTTGAGTAGTTGGGATGAAAATATATGATTTGTTTTATTGGGAATGTATTTTATGCAGGTTGGGTAATTGTTGAAAATTTGGGATGTCCAAATTACAGATAAAACTCTGGTGAATTTTTTTTCCAGAGATTTTTTATGAAAAATTATATTTTGGAACCTATAGTTAATAATAATTATTTTATTTATTAATTAAATATACATTTAAAAGTATTTTGGAATTTTAAATTTGAAATATGAAAATTTTTATTAAATCTGATTGTGATATTTTTATACTATATACACATATTTTACATATACTTGATGTATATATTATACGTATATAGAGTATAAGGTTGTTACAAATAAAATATTACAACTTTACCAAAATAGTGATTCTATGGGAGCTTCAACTCTAGCCCTTATAGGTCTTAGGTTAAACACAAATCCCCAAATAATTAATTTAAAGGAAAAGACATATAAAGAAAAGTATAATGGCATCCATTGCAAAACTGACCAAATTTGCAAATGGAGCCTTAGGACATCAAGATCAAATAGGGAGAGCAATAATAACAATATTGAAAATAATGAATGAAAATAATAAGAAAAATAAAGCAAAAGGATCGGTTGTTGTAAAGTACGAGCTCGCTACTCGGAGTGATATTAAAGTATGCCTACTTATCCCGTTTGAATGGGAATCAGAGTTGTAACTAGTTTGTACCTTTGATTGCAAAAGACTTAAATTAACCAATTTTACCAAATGGAAATAGGATTAGGAAACTCAACATCCTTATCTTCCACTTTCTCAACATTTTCTTTCCCTCCTTCATGTTGGGCCTTGTCTTCATCAATGAATGTCATAGTTCTCTCTCTTCTTAGTAATAGTAGGTTGATTATCTTATCTTCTTTCAAAAATAAAAAATTTCACAGTGGTAGGCAATTCATCATGACTAATTATTGCCTTGTTAGTAGCAATTGGGGATCTCTCACTACTATAAGATGATGCAAAATTTGATGCCACGTTATCTGAACATAATTTATAAACATTATTAGATCAAATCATAACACACAAACACTTGTAAGAAAAATTTCAATAAACACATTCCTATTTCAATTTCTAAATATCAGAGTGTGCTAAGGAGTAATATTAAGTGTTTTAAATACTAGTTAGTGGTTGTTAGAAGGTAGTTAGGGATATTTAGGGGCAATTAGGAATTGTTTAAGAAGAAATTTTCATATAATCACAACATTTAGCAAACACAATCCTATTTAAATTTGTAATTTCCAGAGTGTGTTAGGAAGTAACATGAAGTATTTTAAATATCAGTTAAGGGATATAAGAAGGTAGTTAGGGGTAGTTATAGGGTGTTTAAGAAGAAATTTTTCATATAATGACAACATTTAGCAAACACAATCCTATTTCATTTCAAAAGTGTGTTAGGGAGATTTTTCATCTAATCACAACATTCATGCAACATCCCTGCTCATAGTACGTGTGATCCATATAGTGTTGGTTAATTAGTTGGAGGAAACCTTAAGATAAGACTAGGATTGAACCCAAATTAGATGGAATTATGAAGTTCATAATTCTGAATTTGATGGAGAATGAATTAAATGAATTATGTTTCTAAAAGGAATTATGAGAATAATTATAGGTGCACAATGGGAGTTTAGAAGTAAAACAAGAGAAGAGAAAATTAGGTCAAAATAATTGAGCTTTTGGAAACTTGAATGGATTTAATTGAAGAAGGTTTGAGAGTTATAGGTTAATTTGTATGTGTAAAAGAGTCATAGAAAGAAATAAGAAAGAATTGGGTGGAAGTACAAATACAAAATATTTAAAGATCTTCATGGTGCTTAACCATACGCTAATAAGAAATAAACACAAACTATGCTTAAATGTTTTAAGTTTTTGCTAGCTTAACATTTGATTAAAGAAAAGAATTAAACTAAAATGGATCTGATACCACATTTGTTTATCATCACCGAGTTACCAAGGCAAAGGTTACTAATTGGTTTTACTTTTCTTCATTTAATTACTCAAGAGAGGGTCTTGCAAGAGATAATAGATAAAGAGGTTTGGAGAAGGAGGAATCGACTGGTTATCTAGACAACAAAAAAGTAAGTAAATCCATTCTCCTTTATTTCTTCATTTACTTTTCTTGACTTTGAGTTTTAAGACATGCATGTGTTTTATTAGATAAGAATTGAGAAGAAGGGGAAATCCAAATATGTGGTTAATACTAGTGATAACTAAACTAAGAGCAAGACTAGGATCAATATGAAATTAATAGTATAACTTTGAATTTAGACCCAATTATTGTGAACCTTGGTAATACAAGAGTTTGTGATTGTTGATGTTGAGATAACAAGGCTTGGAATGGTTAGTACAATTTACCTATTTTAATTAAACAATAATTTAACATAAGGCAAAAACAAAACTTGAATTGAGATAGCTGGATAGTATCAATAGAGAAAGATGTGAAGGAAATGAATTGAATATGTTAATTAAACCATAATGTCTTATTGAAATGAGGACTTACATGTGATTAGAGTTTTGAATTGTGAATTGAAACATATGATGAATTAATGAAATTAAGTTAAAATTTAACTTATAAAACATAAACAATGATGCACCAAGTGATTATAAAGTAAAGGAGTTATAGAACTTCAGAAAATAGCTTAAAAATTTAAAGGAAACATGAAGTGCCCTGGGAATCTGTGTATCCCATCGAGATAGTTAGATGTGAAACCTATTGTGTTCCAAATATTTTTTTTTGCTCAATATCCTGACTGGGAAACCTATTGTGTCTTAGAAGTACTCTCACACCCAAACGCTTGTCGTGACACCCACCATGTTCTTTTTTTAACTTTAGAACTTAAATAATTTATCCCAAGCATTACAAGTTGATCCGATCGGGATATTCTATCATGACCAATTTCCCGATCGAACTAGCAACCGTGATCTCTACTATGATTTTTAAACTTAGTCTCATGCCTTGATAATAGCCGCGAGTCTAACCGTGAAATGCTCTGTACCACAGTTCTGTTCCTAGTTAATTTGCCATGGCCACTAAATGATCTCGCCTTCACAATACTGATTTCACAACCATAATTCATAGTCACCTTATGGACCACTATTCAATCTAAACCACAAGTTTCCCTAACTTCTAGCATTTGACGACTGTGAATTTTCTTGAGCTATGAATAAACTTTAATTCTATTTACTTAGACTAACATGTATTTATATGCTTATAATTTTTATGTAGGATATAAAAGGACTATAATATAGAGCAAGAAAGGAAGAGTTGGGAAGCTTGGAAACTTAAGGTTAAAGTGTTAAACTAACGTAAAAGAAGCCAAAAGTTGATGTGAGATATAATAATTTCTTTCATTTCCTTGAGTGTTTCTTTACTCAAGATGAATTATTTTCCTTTGTAAATCCTTGACATTTAGCTACTCACTGAGAAATCTAGTATCTTAAATTAGTTGATACTTGTAAACTTGATTGACCTTTGTTATTCCCTTAATGTGATATATCATAGAAACTTTATGAGATTAGCCTTTAATTGTGTGTTGAATCATTTGTCCTTCTGAAATGAGATATATTCAGCATTAATTTGTGGTACCAAATTTAAGTTGCTTCCAATTGATAACTTGTGATACTTGAACATCCACTCTTGTGATCTCACTTTCTAAAAAGTATGTTATTGATATTCTGAGTCTATTGGTAGGGCCCAAACATAGTGGGGGATAAACTGCTAAGCTATATGCACAAAGAGTTCTATTAAAAAGGAGGAGTTATTGCCCTAATCAAGGTCTAGAACCTTTCTATTATCTATACTTGCTTATGTGACTTGATAATTACTTTAATAATCTATTCATTGTGTTTGTATATATGTTACATTCTAAATAATAATAGTTCAATTATTTTATGACCCATTATGAGTAATTCTTAAAATTCATACAACCCTTTTAAACTCTATCAGAATGCAAGGCATTCCATTTGATTTTTTTGTGTTTATTTTTTATTTTATTTTTTTCTTATTTATTACATCTCACTGAGTTAGTAGCTCACTAGATTATTTATAATCTAGTTTTACAGGTAATTGATCAACCATAGAATCTCCATGGCATAGTTGTGTTGAGCTTTAATGAAGTGATCATAAGTTAGAGAATTGTTTTGGGCAATAATGAGAGGAAATATTCATAAATTAGCTCGTGATACTTATGCAAACAAAAAATATATGCGTGCATGTAAAAGTGAGAATGTGATAATACATATGAAAGGTTTGTATAAATAACTTCTTGACATTCATTTATATGAATGGGCTCATTGGAGTGTTTAGTTTAGTAATTAAGCTAAATTGTACATTTAAGTGTGATGTTTATTAAAAATGATCCTACGAATATTAGATAAGAGTTCTATGTAGTGCCCAGTGACTTTAATCCTATTTAGACCCTAAGACCATCATACCTCTAAGAGACAAACATAATTCTATTTCAATTTCTAATTTCCAAAGTGTTTTATAGGCAGTGATATGAAGTGTTTTAAATACCAGTCAATGGGTTGTAAGGTAGTCAGGGGCATTTAAGGGGTGTTTAACTTCAATTTTCCATATAATCACAATATTCAACATACACATTCCTATTTCAATTTCTAATTTTCATAGTGTGTGTGAGCAGAGATTTTCACAATGACTTTCGGTGGAATGATTCTTGCAACTTCGGCACTGTTAGGATCTACGCTTTAGAGAAATGAGCCTAGACCCAGAGAATAGGAGTCACCACCTAGAAGAAGATAGAAAGGGATGGATGACTTGATTCCTATGCAATCCCAACCCCTACTAGGTTTGAAAAGTTGGATAAGCATAGGGAAGGTAAGAAGTGTCCCAGCACCCCTATAACATCTAGTTCATTGGAACCTGCTTTCTTTTTAGATTTAAATATTATTAAATTTCTATATTATCATGATATTACCTATATTACATGCAATTAAAGTTAATAAGATGAAAACAACCATATCATGAACCAAACAATAAAATGGGCTACAAGATGGAAACATGCCCTTATAATGTCTGATAGTTCAAAATACAAATGAAGTAGGACACTCACCAAAAGGTGAAAACATGTCCCATACAATTATCCCAAAGTCCACAAAATAAATTAAATAATACAAACTAAATAAATAAGGTACCTAAAAGTGGAAACATGCCTTTTACAACCTTAAAATCCTAATAAATACATAAACACAATTCAACCATTCATTATAGAATAAATATTCAAAACACATGACCAATCATCACACAAATAATACTAGATTAGGGTTAAACTGATGAAATTAAGGTTTTAATATCAAATTAAGGTTTGGGACATGCAATTAGAGTTTTGGTGATAAATTAAGGTTTTAACATGCAATTGGGATTTTGGATTTACAAAACTAAGGTTTGACATGCAATTAGGTTTTTGGATTGCAATTTAAACAAAACCAAAACAAAGTAAATTTGCAAGGTTAAACAAAGATGATAGTCAATTGAATTAAATAGATTCAGTTAATTGATATCATACCTACATTATAGGTTTTGCCAAATAGAAATCACTGAACCAAGCCTTATTGGATGAACCACACAACTCCTCAACCTTGGATGGTTTTGATGGGTCTGGATCAATGGGATTTTGGCTATTGTATCTTGGCCTTTTCTTTTTGCTCTCTGTCTCTCTGATTTTTTTATTGGTTTTTGGGTTGCTCAATGATAATTATTTCTCACTTAATTATTATTCTTATTTCTTAATTGTTGCCATCCTCAATTGCTAATTGTTAAATCCTTTTTGTAGCCAAAATTAGGGTAACATTAGGCTTAATCTCAATTCAACAGTCCAAATTGTATCAAAAAAGCTTGTTTTATCTAAATAAGCTGAGTTTAAGTAGAATTTGAAAATTTAAATAATCGACTCATAGCGAATTTTTCATGGCTCATGGCTAATTCACCATGAACAAGACTCATGATGAATTGGCCATGACTTCTAGGGACAATTTAGTAATTTGGCTTTTAAATCAGGATCAGACTCGATTTGGGCTTTTTTAATTGGGACTGTTTTGATTTAGGCCTTTTAATTGGGATTGAATTCATTCTGGGCCAAAATAAGGGTCTACAATCTAGCTCCCTACTTAAAGATCTTGAATTTATTCAGATAGTGAAAAGCAATCTACTTTGATAGATTTAAACTGATCTCGGATACTTCAACAAATCTAGGATGGTCAGGTGCTTCAAAAAAACTCGAGTTGGTCTGGATGCTTCAATAAATCCAAGCTTGGTTTAGGTGCTTAAAATAAACTCGAGTTGTCCGGATGCTTTAAATAAACTCAAAATTGGTCTAGGTGCTTCAAATAAACTTGAGATCTTTGGATGCTTCAATAAATTTGAGCTTATTTAGGTGCTTCATTAAACTTGAGATCTTCTAATGGATCCTTTAATAAATCCAAAATGGTTTGAGTACTTCAAATAAACCCGAGGTCTTCTAACAGATGCTTCAATAAATCTGAGTAAGTTCGAGTGCTTCAAATAAACCTGAGACTTCACGTGGATGCTTTAATCAATCCGAGATGTTGTGAGTGCTTTAGTAAACCCAGGATCTTTTGAGTGGATACTTTAATAAATCCAAGCTAATTCGGGAGTTTCAAATAGACCCGAGATCTTCAAGTGAATACTTCAATAAATCTGAACTATATGTGCTTCAAATAAACCTAGGATCTTCAAGTGGATACTTTAATAAATCCAAATTGGTCAGGGTGCTTCAATAAACCCATGGTCTTATAATGGATACTTCAAAAAATCTAACATAGGCTAGAGGTTTGGATACTTCAACAAATATGCAAAACTGTGCCTTCAAGATACTTTAAAAAATTCAATATAGGCTAGAGATTTGGTTGCTTCAACAAATCCAGAGAGTTCGTCATAGTTTGCTAAATCTGAGTAGACTTGATTGTGGGTGCTTCAAAAAATCCATTGAGGTTTCATATGGGTGGAAACTTGATTTTGATTACTTCAACAAATCTAGAAAAACATCTACCTTTCGTAGAAATGTATATTCATCATAATTCTTTATTCTTAGGAATAAACCTTTGTCCTTCATCAACTTCAACTCTTTTAGCTTGATCAATCTTCTATTCATTTGAAAGTATTGGCTTTATTCTAGGCACTTGTTCCATTCTTTCAATTCTTCACTTTGCAAAATAATTCAATTATTTATTATCTATTACATTCCTCTTTTAGCCCCCTGCATGGCAAAACATTAAAAGAAAGTTTAAAAATATTTTGTACACGCATAAATTTAAAAACTGAAATTTGCACCTTGTGTAGGCTTAAACCACTGATTTTATTCCCATGCAGGCTCCAACTGATGTTTGTGTTTTATCTCATTCTCTACACAAGCTTGCATCTCTACTATCTTTTATAATGGACCTTTCATACCTTGATTCCATATATGCTTCTAATTATTTACTTCACAGAGTGTTTGTTGTTCACTTTGACACAAGACAACAAAAATGCAGTATGACATACTTATATATGCGTGTATGCATGATATGCATGAGTGATACTTACAGTAATTAACTCATAAATCAAGGTGATAGATCTGAGCACTCCTATTGTTACCTTTCAGATGTTCATATAGGTCTTGCACTGAGACAACAGAAGATATTGTATCCTTGTTTTTATCTTCAAGATATAGAAAATATGGTGGGCCCAAGCAAGGTTGTTAGAAATGTAGAGATACTCATTTCAACCCATGATTCAAGATATTAGTTGGCGACTTCTTCATTACCTTACAGACAATCCTTTCATTAGCTTAGCTTTTGCCCAATATGTCTTTTAAGGTTTGACGATGTAACATATTTTCCTAAACTTGAAGACTCATATGATAAGAAACACTTTTTTAATTTTAAAATCACATATTGGTTTGGTCAAATCAGTGCCAATATACCACAAGGCTCGATTTCTCCAAATTAACACATATATAATATGACAACCTTAGTTACATGTACTAAATTTGGGAATCATTTCCATTTGAGCAAGAACTGTTACACTTCAGATAGGCACATACACATTATTTGGCTAAAGTCTCATTGAGTTTAAATATTGTCTATCTCATATGCATGTTTTTTCAAACAATCTCCACTAATAAACTCTACCTACCAAAAAAGATCAACATGTCTTTAATAGGAAAAGACATAGGTGAATTAAAGGCCATTTTTAAATTGGAGCTAACACGACACTGCTGATAAATCTTCATCCTATAAACTTTTGATTGAAACCATATGTTGTTAGAGGTATTCTTAAGTTCTGGATATCACTTCCATCTTCTAGGCATCTTGTTTCATGAAAAAATAGAGCTCATCTTCTTAGTAGAAATCTAGATTTGATAAGGATGATCTTTGTTTTTGAAAAAAAGTTTAAAACCCTTATTGTTCTTTCCTTTTCTTCTTCTTATTATTTTTCTTTTTTCCTTTATTATTTTTCTTTTTTACTTCTTTTTTTTTCTTTTTGTTCTTTTTTTTTGTTTTTATTTTGACCTTTTTCATTCTTTCTCTTTCTTTTTTTGGGGTCTTAGCTATAAAAGAGTTATATTGTTTTGTATCATTTTATACTTCTGAATATGGATGAATGGAGTAGTTTGAGTCTGCTTCAGTGATGATCCTTTGTTGCCTTGATGTCATCTCAATGATGAAATAGATATGAAATATTAGGTCCAGTTCATGTAAACTTCAACTATTCTTATGCTCTTGATTATGCATCCTTTTCCTTGATCTTCTTACCCCTTAGTATCTCAGTGATCATCAAACTTGCCATAAATATAACAATAACATAAGGTAGGTTAACGGGTCCATAATTCAACAAAAAGCAAACTAAAATCTCATGAAGGCTCAAAGTGACCAACTACGGATTAATGTTAACAAGGTGGATACTAGTTGTTGGCTCACCAAACAATGCCTAGATCATCTTTCTCTTGAATAAGCAGAGTTCAATTTCACCTCAAACGTTCATCAAAGTATGTTCTAAGATAAACTAGGATCTAGACAAATATAATTATGCAGGGGCCCTCTTTAAGTAAGCATACACAACTCAATACAATAGAGCAATTTTCTTACTTAGTAAAGTCATTTGAAATATGATGCATAGACACACAAATTTATGAATATTTAACTGGATACATCATTGGTTGAGCATCAAAATGAATAAAAACAAACAAAAACATAAATGCAACAAAAATAATTTATTCCCAAAAAATATTAATTTAAAAACAATCATTCCAAAAAAATAAAGAAAGAAAAATGAGATGAAAACCACACAAGCCAAGGGAAGTTTATTGAGTTGGATTAAAAAATGCTTCATCTACTTTGGCATGTCAGAGGCAAAGATCTTTCCATTATCAATAAGGTTCTGTATTTCATGCCTAAAGCATGTACATCTATTTATTTCATGACCAGACACCTGATGGAACTGATAGAAAATCTTTGTATCAAAATTGGATGGTAAAGGATCTAGCAAAGGTCGAGGGGTCAAAGGCTATAATAACCCCTTCTTCTGTAATTTGTTGAAGATCCAAGACAATGGATTTTCCAATTCTAAGAATTGATGCTTCTTTATTGGTTCAGTTGTTGCATTTACCTTAGCATTTTTTTTGCCCTCCTTGACTTTGTCCTCCATATTGATAGCCGCTCTTATTGCTCTTTTTTCTGTAGTACTTTTTATTTTCTCTCTCACATTCTTCCAATTGAAGACCTACCTGTAGAAGATCCTTAAAATTCCTTATAAGGGTCTGAGCCATTCTTCCTTAGAGGTGAGGTAAAGTGCCCTTGATTATCATTCATATTTGGTCTGAGTCATTCGGTCTTTTCTTAAGAAGAGATGCCTTATTTCTCCATCTCTTTATATAGTCAACAAAGCTCTCATTTTATCTCTATCTGATAGACTCAACCTCTATCAAGATTACCTCTAACTTAATATTATACCTATACTATTGGATGAAAGCTTTACATAGCAAATCCTAGTCTTTTTGAGTGTTCTCCTTTAAGGTATTGAACCAGTTTTATACCATGGGATCCAATGAGAGCATAAAGTACATAGTGTTTGAGCTTCAATAGCTCTAGCAGAATACATGGTAGTAATGTATTGCTTAACATATAAGTGAGGATTTTCTATACCATTATACATAGTGAAAGCAAGCATTTTAAACTTGTGTGGGAGATTCTCATCCTTTTCAAAAAGCTTATCAACTTCTGAAGCCTCTTCAACTTTTAATCTATTTTCAAACTTCTTTTCCAGGTCAACAATCAGTCTTTCAACATCAACAGATTTAGTCTTCTCTACAACCTTCTTTTCTTCTTTTTTCTAGAAGTATGTATCCCAGTTATTATCATCAATCACCACTTTTTCTTCATCAAAGGCTACCTAAGCTACTTTAGCCTTTCCCTTGTCCTTTTGCTTCTTAGAACTAGTAAATGCTTTAGCAGTGCAGCTAGTTGGCTTCTCACAATCTCAGTTAGGGTCCCCTTTAATTCTTCCATCTTCGATGTTAGGGCTTCATTCATCAAGATCTGAACTCGCTCAGGATTCATTGTTTTTAGTGTGAAGTTGACTAAACCTTCACTAAATTTTGAGTCACTGACACAAGTCAGGTTGTCGTATGCTCTTGAACTATTATACTCCAGGTCTATGAGTCAAAAAGGATTAATGCAAATGCAATGCAATATATGTATGCATGTACACATGTCTAATAATCAAACAAAGAGAGATAGGGTGTCCCTTTCAATCTTATATCTCCCACAAGCATGGCGAGTCTTTTTCCTAGGTATTATGGTCAACAAAAACATCAACATGGAATATTTTTGTTTTTCAAAAGAATCACTCTAACCAATTGTTTTTCAAATATAGAAGTCACTCAAAAATTTTAGCTCATCATAAAAAACTTTAATTTCAAAACCTAATCAAAGCTTAACTTTGGGCCATAAAGTAAGAAATAGTTTTAAGCCCATCTTTGAAAATATTTGAAAGCCTATTGTAAAAAGTTTATTTCAAAAATTAATTTTGGGGTATGAGGTAAAAAATGATCTTAAAAAGATTTTATGCCCAAAGTCTATCTTAAAATGTTTGAAAATAATTTTGGTCTTTTGGGGCTTAAAAGAGTATAATTATTTTGGTTTTATACCATAATTAGGTCATATTAGGAAAAGACAAACCAAATAGGTCATAACTCAAACCAACATATGCTAATCATAGTCAAACAACAAGCATTTAGGGTGATCCTAAGGAAAGTTACTAGGCCAACTACATGGGCATTAGTCTTTATAGTGAATCACTTAGGTTTCCACATCAAATATATACCAAAAGGTAAAAGGCTATGAGTGGTTATGTAATGCTCGATCTCCATACATTGAGTGAAAGCATGATATTACTTACATATACATAACACGGGTTCCACATGGCATCCTAACTCACACACATAATGCAATTCTAAGTAATGTAATGAATAATATCATAATAAGAAAAAATAATATAATATAAAGACCAACGGAATCAATTTTTATTCTCTTATCCCCAGTTAAGTCTCCACTGTGAGCGAAAATTTTCATCCCTACTCCCGGTGGAATGGTTCTTGCAACTTCGATATTGTTAGGCTTTGGCCCTTAAAAAACAAGGGCCTAGGCCTGAAGAATAAGAGTCGCCACCTAGACAGGCTGGGAAGAAGATAAAAAAGGGTGGATGATTTGATTCCTAAGAAATTTCCAATCCCTACTGGATTCGAAAAAGTTGGGTATGCATGGAGAAGGTGAGAAGTGGCCCAGCACCCTCATAACGCCAGGTTTATTGGAACCGGCCTCCTTTTAGGTTTAAATATTATTAAAGTTTTATATTATCATGATAGCACCCATTTTTCATGCAATTAAAGTTAATAAGATGAAAATAACCATATCATACACCAATTATAAAATGGGCACCCATACAAGATAGAAACATGCCCTTGCAATGTCTAACAGTTCAAAATACAAATGAAGTAGGACACCCACCAAAAGGTGAAAACATATCCTTTACAATTATCTTAAAGTCCTCAGAACAAATTAAATAACACAAACTAAATAAATAAGGCACCCAAAAGTGAAAACATGCCTTTTACAACCTTAAAATCCAAATAAATGCATAAACACAATTCAACCATCCATAATAGAATAAATATTCAAAATATATGACCAATCATCACACAAACAATAATAGATTAAGGTTAAACTAATAAAATTAGGGTTTTGATAGCAAGTTAGGGTTTTGGTGATAAATTTGGATTTTAACATGCAATTAGGATTTTGGGTTTGCAAAACTAAAGTTTGACATAAAATTAGGGTATTTTGGATTGCAATTAGGGTTTTAGATTGCAATTTAAACAAAATCAAAACAACAAACCGAAACACAGTAAATTTGCAAGGTTAAATGTTAGGACTCGGACCTAGCTATCTATAAGTGCACAGGTCATATCAAGTAATACAATGATAAGAAGAGTATCATTCCCATGAGGAAGGTTATTTTAAGTACTAAATAATTAAACTGATTATTATTTGGATGGTGAAATTCGATTTATAATTGAATTGTACTTTAAAAATAAATTATTTGAATTTAAATCTAATGATATGAAACTTAGGGTTAAGTCACCTTTATGAGTTTAATTCAATTTTCCTTTTGATTAATGGTTGAATTCTCCTTAATTAAGCTTAAGTCTCTCTCAAGTACTAAAGCTAATATCAATTTAACCCTTATGTCTACTCTCGTGATCATAAGTAATTAAATTAATTTATTAAGTTATGTGAGAATCTTGAATCAACCTCTTAAGTGTTTAACCTTATCTCTAAGTGAAAAACTTCCTAAAGATTGTTATCTCCATGGACAAATATTGTGCTTTCACTCTCACTCCATCACACATCTCAATTAAATTAATTATTGAACAGATAATCAAAGCATTAAGATCAAAGATAACAAAATAATCAAAAGTAAACTTAGTTAAATCAAATAAGCATTAATTATTTCATAATAAACTCAATAAAAGGGACTAACCCTAAAAAGAGTTTAGTTCCTCATAATTGAAAGCAAGACACAACAATTATATATTGAAAACATAAAAACAAGAAAGAGCAAACTCTAGTTCTTTAAATTGGAGAAGAACTCCTTCTAAACTTCTTGAATCTCTTCCTTAAAACCATAATTCACTCTTCTCTCAAAAGAAAGACTAGAACTTAATCTAATACAAGTATAAAAACAAAGAATTAACCTTACTACACCACACTTGTATTTAAAGCTCTCTTGTTTATAAATCACACACTAACTGTTATCTAAAACTAAATCAAAGACCCATCTATCATAACATCACACACTTGAATTTTTGGAGGAATGGTGTTTATATAGAGTGTTTGGAGACTTCTTGATGGTGGCAAACTGTCAAATGCAAGTTACAACTATTTAGATGTTCAAAATTCAATTTTTTCAACTTAAAGTCATCATGTTCTACCCTACTGTTGTGGCATATGGATGTCACGGTCATGACTTGGGTTTATTTGGATTGTTTCAAGCCATTTTCCAGCTGTAAATGGTGGGTTTGTGGGTCACGTTCATAGCCTTTTCATTGCCACTGTCGTGGCATTTGAATTGAGGCTGCAAACTCTGACTTTTCTTCCTGTTCTTGGCTCTGGCAGTAGGGAAATGGATCCCACGGTCGTGGTTATGAAATTCCACAATCTTGGCATTCATATTGCTTTTGGAACTTTTGTTTCTCTTTAATTTTTGGAGAGGCAAACCCAAAATGAATCCCATGGTCATTGCGTTGAGGAGCCATGGGCGTGGCATTTGATTCTTTCTTCATTTTTGCTTTCTTTTCTTTGATTTTGCAACACTAATCATTAAAATCCTTGAATATTTTCTTCCAAAGCTTGAACATTATAATTCAAACTCAAACAAACAAAATCCATCAAATTCAATTGAAAATAATTAAAATCATGGTTACAATTGCATAAAATATTTTATCAAAATTTCACTCTATCATTAAACAAAGATGATACTCAATTGAATTAGATAGATTCAGTTAATAGACATCACTGAACTAGGCCTTATTGGATGAACCGCACAACTCCTCTGCCTTGGGTTTTGATGGGTCTGGATTAATGGAATTTTGGCTACTGTGCCTCTAGCTTTTTCTTTTTGCTCTCTATCTCTCTAATTTTTTTTATTGGTTTCTGGGTTACTCAATGCTAATTATTTTTCACTTAATTATTGTTATTATTTCCTAATTGTTGTCGTCCTTGATTGATAATTGTTAAATCCTTTTTATAGCCAAAAATAGGGCAACACTAATCTTAATCTCGGTTGAATAGTCCGAATTGTATCACAAAATCTTGTGTTTATCTTAATAAGCCCCAATTTTAGCAAAATTAGAGAATTTAAAGAACCAGCTCATAGTGAATTGGTCATGGATCATGGAGGCTTATGGCGATTTGACCATGGAAAATGGCCAATTCGTCATGACTTTTAGGGCCAATTCAATAATTTAGCTTTTAAATTGGGACCGGACTCGATTTGAGCTTTTTTAATTGGGACTGATTTTGATTTGAGCCTTCTAATTAGGACTAAATTTATTCAGAGCCAAAATTAAGGATCTATAAGGTGTTAGGGAGCAATATTAAGCGTTTTCAATACCAATTAGGGTCTATTAGAAGATAGTTCTGGACAGTTATGGGTTATTTAAGTTAAACTTTCCAAGTTGCATCACAAAATTCATGAAACACATTCCTATTTTAATTTCTAATTTGTAGAGTATGTAAGGAAGCAATATTAAGTATTTTAGATATCAGTTAGGGCTGTTAGAAGATAGTTAAGGGCCATTTAGGTTAAAATTTTCCAAGTTGCATCACAACATTAAACAAACATGTTCCTATTTAAATTTCTAATTTTACAATATGTTAGAAAGCAATATTAACTATTTTAAATACATGTTAGGGGATGTCAGAAGATAATTAAGGGCGGTTAGGGGCTAACAGCCTCTGACTTCCCCTAATTGACCCTAATTTCTCTTAATTACCTCTAACTTCCCTTAACTGCCCGTACCTGCAATTAGATAATCAATAACACACTAGAAAAACTCCAAAACACAAAAGCTCATACTTTAAAACACTCAATCATCATTAACAACATAAAACATCTATCAATAAACACTCACCATTTAACACAATCCTAGTACGTTCATTAAGGCAAAGGCTTCAACACATGCATCAATTCTCTTCCATAATAAATCATTTTGCATCCAACATTATTAATTCTAGAAGAAAAAACCTAGAAAACTTACTTACTATGAATGATTCGAAGAAGAATGAAGTTTTCACAATATAGGAGAAGAATGTAGCTTCATATAACAAAAAGAAACTTTTGTTCATTGTTTTTGCGATTCAAATGAAAGGAGAAGAATGGTGGAGAAGAGATTAGGTATTTCAAAGATGAAAATGGGTGAAAAGTGGTTTTGAAATTTGAAATGAAAGAAGATAAGCATTTTCGAGTTTTTTCTTTAATTATTTTGAATGATGAAGGGTTTTTTTTGTCCAAAATAGTTCATTTAAGATTAATGGGGTCTAACAAATATTAACCCCTTCTAGCATGATATTTATTTTATTAAATCTCAAAACTATTTTATTATTAATATTTTGAAAGTGATAAAAACTGAAGAAATAAATATTTGAAAATAAAGTTATTAAGTGAGAATTTAAAATACATTTTATAGTTGCATGTTATTACAAAATAAGGTCAAGGATAAAAAAAATTATGCCAAAAAAAATGTCAAAAAAAAATTTAAAATACATTTTATGGTTGCATTTTATAATACCTACTTTTTTATTGTCAAAAAAAATGTAAATTTATATCATATCAGAGTTAGTATTGGAATGCTCTTTTTTTCAACTTTGAATTAGTTGATTTAGAATATAAACTTCAATGTTTGAAGTTTAATATATGCATGGACAAAATAAATGCTATAATAATCTTATTTTTTTAATATTTCACAAAAATAAAAAAAAATAATAATGGGATAATTCTGAATTTTATTGAGTTGATCTTACTTATCAAATAGTTTAGTCTTATTTTTTTTAACTAAATTAATTCATCTTTAAATATGGTCAAGATTCTTTAGTTTATTGCATTTTTTATAGTATCATTATTTGTATTGTTTTTGCATGTATAAATATTTTAAGGATGTTAAAACTTAGTATTTATATTGTCTATCTTATTAATACAACATATTGACAATGAAGTTTATAGTATTTATTACTTTTCAAGTATTCCACACCAAAACCACCATTACTCACCTTATGAGATTGATCATTCACGAGCAAAGTACATAGTCAAACAAAAGCGATATAAACAACTATTTACCATGACATTTTCATTCCAACTTAAAGCATTAATTTCAATTTTTGAATTTTAGATGGCTTAATAGATTTTAATGCAAAAAAAAAAATCAAGACTATTTGCATAGAAATTCATGGAATACATGTTCAAATAAGAAGCATGCTCATTCTAGTTTTAAAATTTGAATGTTTGAATTTTGAAGGACCCAATAGTCTTAGCACCATGAGAAATAGGGTATCGCAATTTTTCTCATTAAAGCTCAAAAAACACCCTTTCATAGAAAAGAAAAATATGTATATGTCATAAGGAGAAAACTAAAATTCAGACAGTAGAGGCAAGCATATTCATTAAAAAACCTTAATGCCTGTGCAGAAAAATTAAAATTCAAACAACAAATGCAAGAATGCTCGTTCATCAAGAAGACATTTGCTTTGGTATAAACAAGATTAAAAGAATTTTAGGTAGAGGAAAATATAATGATCATTTAATTTATAGAACGACTATTATAGAATTACACTTGGAGAAAGCCACATATAGAACAAGAGGTAACACACAGTGTATAAAAGGAAATGCACATTACTGATAGTGTCAAACAAAATCTACATAATATTTACTAGCTGTTATCTGTATTTTTTTAATATAAAAATTGAATTTTAAGGATAGTGTCTCAAATCTATAAAAGGAAAATACTCTGACAACAATACAACTTTTGGAGAATTTTTGAAAGTTATTTAGCATATTTTAAGTTGAAAAAATTCTTAAATTCTTCTTCTTGCTTTCACATATAATTTGAATTCCTTTTATAGTATTCTCCTGTAAAAGTTGTTGAGCTTTATTTTTATAATTTTTTAGAGCTTAAATATGTAAAAAATAGTCTTCAAAAACTTTAAATATCTATTTGCACACAAGTTTTATGTAGATTTTAGGGGCAAAATCTCGTAGTCTAACTAATGAAAAGGCAAAATTCCTAGAGTTAATTAATGAAAATGATAAAATTCCCAGAGTTTAACTATTGTAGTTGATTGGGTTATATCACATTTGAATTTATGGAACTTCCAAGTGGTAATCTTGGGAGCGTGAATGTAGGGGAAGTTCATTGCTCTAAACCACTACAAAAATTTACTTAGCACTCTCTATCCTTACTCTCTTTAATTGATTGTGTTTATTTCTTGTGTGATTTAAATTTATAATTTAAAAAGTCGCTCAAATATTTCGAAATTTAATTCATCACTAGTATTTTATAATACAGAGACTAACTATTTCCTTCATTGAATTTAAAACAATAATAGGCTTTTAATTTTATTTTTCTTATCATGATTTTTTAAACTATGTTATTTAAAGTATAAAAAGATTTTTGGGAAAATGTGCTTTTTTAACCTTTCAAGTTATAGTGAGGGTACAAATTTACCTTTAAACTAATTTTAGGACAAATAAGCTAGAGTTTCTCAAAAACCTATATTTTGACCCCTTTATTAACGTGGCTCCCTAACATATTTCTTCTTCGTTAATAGCATTTGACATGGCATGGTAGAATTTAAATAAATTAATATATAACTACAACGGATCCTTAGAGTTATTACAGTTTTCTTATTTTTAAAATAATTAAATAATTTTAAAAAAAATAAAAACAATAAAAATTCAACAATACAAGAAAGAAAAAGTGAATTTGACAAAAACAAATACCTTTGACCATTACATTAATAAATTATAGAGCTTAGTAATCTTAACTAGACTTTATTTGATAAAAATGCCCCTGTTAATCCCTTAAAAAAAGGAAAAAGAAAATGCAGGGAAAATATTTTCTCACTCCTGGGCTCTCTCTTTCTCCCCGCCCACTGTGTTACTTTCTTTCTCTTTTATTTTTCGATCTACTCTTTATTTTCCTCTTATTCGATCACTTCTTTATATTTCTCTTTGTAGATCTCATCTCTATCTTCTGCAATGTTGATATTTTATGTTCTCTGCGAGTCCATTTGTTGGAGACTGATTTTCATTGTCTCACCCAAGTAAAAAAAGTAAATCGAGTTAGTTCTTATTTTCCTTTAAAAAAATATGTCGAGCTAACATTCAGAGGTTGGGTGTCGAATAAGACGTTGGCTTATACTTAAACAGTAATATAATATTTTTTATTTTTTTAAATGATGGTATGATAGATCTTTGTCTTCATTCTTCCTAATTCCTCCCATGTTTTCGTTATTTGTATATATGAGTTATTTTGGTGATGATATAAATTTGATATGAGTTGGTATCAGTTTGATGTTAGTATAATTGAAATGAGTATATTTTTAGTATAATATGAGTATATTTTCGTCGATACGAGTTTGACATGAGGTAGTGTTATTGATATGAGTAAATACGAGCTGATACTTGTTTTATAAGAGTTTGATAGAGAGTCAATATTATCAATAACATTATGATATGAGTTAGTGTTATTTATCGTGTTATTGATATGAGATTGAAATGAGTATATTTTTATTGATATTAGTTGGTTTGGGTTAGTATGAGTTTTGATATGAGTTGTTAAGACTTAGTATAATTGTTATGATGTAGAAATGAGTTTGGTATGAGTTGGTATGAGTTTGATATGGGTTAGTATGAGTTGATATGAGTTTGAAATTAGTTGGTATGAGTTGATATGAGTTAGTATGAGTTGGTATGAGTTTGTATTATTGATATGAGTTTGATATGAGTTGGTATGGGTTAGTATAAGTTTTGATAGGAATTGTTATGAGTTAGTATAATTGGTATGAGGCTGATATGAGTTTGGTATGAGTTGGTATGAGGTTGATATGTGTTAGTATGAGTTGATATGAGCTTGAAATTAGTTGGTATGAGTTGTTATGAGTTAGTATGAGTTGGTATCATTTTGGTATGAGTTTGTATAAATGATTTGAGATTGATATGAGTTTGTATTACTGTTATGAGTTTGAAATATTATTGATATGAGTTAGTATAATTAGTATGAGTTTGATATGAGTTTGGTATGAGTTGGTATGAGTTTGATATGAGTTTGATATGAGTTGGTATGAGTTTGTCTTGAGTTAGTATGGGTTGTTATGAGTTGATATGAGTTTGATATGAGTTGGTATGAGTTTGTCTTGAGTTGGTATGAGTTGTTATGAGTTGATATGAGTTGGTATGAGTTGGTAAGAGTCTGATATGAGTTTATGTTATTGATATGAGTTATTATGAGTTAGTTTAATTTATATGAGTTTGATATGAGTTGGTATGAGTTTGATATGAGCTAGTTTAATTGGTATGAGTTTGATATGAGTTGATATGAGTTTGATATGAGTTGGTATGAGTTTTTCTTGAGTTGGTATGAGTTGGCATGAGTTGATATGAGCTGGTATGAGTTGGCATGAGTTGATATGAGCTAGTATAAGTTTGTTTTGAGTTGGTATGAGTTGATATGAGTTGGTATGAGTTGATATAAAGTTGAAATTAGATGGTATGGGTTTATATGAGTTGATAATAAGTTGGTATGAGTTGGTATGAGATGGTATGAGTTGTTATCAATTAGTATGAGTTAGTATGAGTCTAATATGAGTTTGTATTATTGATATAAGTTTTGATATGAGTTAGTTTAATTGTTATGAGTTGTATAAGTTGGTATAAATTAGTAAGTGTTGATTTGAGTTAGAAATTAGTTTGTATGAGCTTGGTATGAGTTGGAATCAGTTTGATATGGGTTACTATTAGTTGTTATGAGTTGGTATGAGTCTGATATGAGTTTGTATTATTGATATGAGTTTTGATATGAGTTGTTATGAGTTAGTTTAATTGGTATGAATTTGATATGAGTTTGGTATGAGTTGGTATGAGTTAGTAAGTGTTGATTTGAGTTAGAAATTAGTTGGCATGAGCTTGGTATGAGTTGGTATGAATTGGAACCAGTTTGATATGGGTTACAATTAGCTATTATGAGTTGGTATGAGTCTGATTTGAGTTTGTATTATTGATATGAGTTGTTATGGGTTAGTTTAATTGGTATGAGTTTGATATGAGTTTGGTATGAGTTGGTATGAGTTAGTAAGTGTTGATTTGAGTTAGAAATTAGTTGGTCTGAGCTTGGTATGAGTTGGAATCAATTTGATATGGGTTACTATTAATTGTTATGAGTTGGTATGAGTCTGATATGAGTTTGTATTAATGATATGAGTTTTGATATGAGTTGTTATGAGTTAGTTTAATTGGTATGAGTTTGATATGAGTTTATATTATTGATTTGAGTTTGATATGAGTTTGTATTACTCTTATGAGTTTGAAATATTATTGATATGAGTTAGTATAATTGGTATGAGTTTGGTACGAGTTAGTATGAGTTTGATATGAGTTAGTATGACTTTGGTATGAGTGTATAATTAGTTGGTATGATTTTGGTATGAGTTGATATGAGTTAGTTTGAGTTTTTATTATTGATATGAGTTTGGTATGAGTATAAATATTGGTTGGTTGGGTTAGTATGAGTTTTGATACGAGTTGTTATGACTTAGTATATATGGTATGAGGTTGGTATAGGATATTTTAATTCAAATACATGTGATATTAGTTGTTGTCATTGATATAAGTTGGTACTAGTTACATATGAGTTTGATATGTGTTAGAATTATTTATTTTTTTTATTATATGTGGTTGATATAGGTCTGATATTGATGGTTATGACTGCAGGGTATTGATGGATAGCATGAAAGGTATTGGAGGACGAATCCAGTTTATGGATAGAATAATTATTCTCATTTATTATGGTGGAACATATGATGTCAGTATTGAGAAATATGTTAGCGATGGTGCTGAATATGTTTTCCTGAATAGAATGGCTGACTTCAAAGAACTTAAGAACTCAATATCAGAGGCACTTCTTATTGACAGCACCTCAAATATGGAATTCAAATTTCTTACTGGTAATGACCCACATCCTCTTTATGATGTAGTAGATGATAGGTCACTTAGGATATTTATGGGCATTGCAATGGAGGATAGACTTAAGTATCCATTGATTGTTAGTGTTGAAGAAGGAGCCTATAAATCCGGACATGATAGTAAAGATCCTATCAGTGAAAAAAAAACTATCCAAGTAGAGGCTCCGAGTTTTTATTCAGAACTAGAAGATGCAGAAGCAAAGGTTGCACCAATTACTGAATCTATCCATGTAGCACCAGAATATTTTGAAGCTGAACATAGGCCAGAGTTTCAGCATACTGGGGTAGCTCACAGCGATGAGTTACATTTTAATTGCAATAATGAGGCAGAAAATGTGACTACTGACAATGAAGAAACGGTGACAAACTTGTTAGCATGCAAGAGCAATCCAGAATTGTTAGGCAAAAGTTATATATCTGAAATGATTGAGGAGGAAAAAATATTTAAGTTAAGGGATGATATTAAGACAACTGTGTCCCTCATTGCAATTAGGGAGATATTCCAGTTTAAGGTATTCAAGTCCAATACTTCTTTCTTTGTCGTGCGGTGTATTGATAAAAGTTGTACGTGGAGATTGAAAGTGAGAAGTTTTGGAGACTCGAAGGGTTATTGGATGGTGACAAAATATGTCACTCAAGATACATGTCCGACAGATTTTAGTCAGAGTAGACACAGACAAGCAACTAGTTGGGTTGTTGCAGAGTGTGTTAAGAAGCGATCCGTAAATCCTGTGAGGGTTTTCAAACCCAAGGATATTATCGAAGACATGCGTAATAAAATTGGGGTTGAGATTACTTATTATGTTGCATGGAGGGGACGAGAGTATGCGTATGAGAATATCAAACTTAGGACGCCAGAATAATCTTTCTCTATTCTACCAGCCTATTTTCATATGCTAGGAGAAACTAATCCGGGTACGGTTATGCATCTACAATGCACAGATAATGATCAATTTGAGTATCTTTTCTTTGCTTTTAATGCTGCTATAAAAGATCCCTAAAATTGTAGACCTGTAATTAGTATTGATGGTATTCATTTGAAAGGAAAGTATTGAGGTGTGCTTTTCACTGTCGTTTGTCACGATGCAAACCAACAGATATTTCCTTTGGCATTTGAGATTGGTGATTCTAAAAATTATGCCTCATGGATGTGGTTTTTTACGAGGTTGAAGGAAGCTTTCAGCGAAAGACCGGATAATGTTATTATATCTGATAAGAAGGCTGTAGTAGAGGTTTTACCAAATGCATTCCATGGGATTTGCATGTATCACTTGTTAAATAACTTGAAGTGTAAATTTAAACATACAACCAAGGACCTTGAGAAGTACTACTACAAAATAGCTAAAGCCTACACAATAAATGATTTCACTAAACTATTTGGTGGATTTTGCATTAGTATTTCCAATGCTAAAGAATATCTAGAATGTGTTGGGCTGGATAGGTGGACGCGGTCTCATATGCATAGAAGGAGATATAACATCATGACGACTAACATATCCGAATCAGTCAATGTAGCGCTTGTAAAGGAGAGAGAGCTTCCTATAACTACGTTTGTCGATGAAGTCAGAAAGATGTGTTAAAGATGGTTTTATGAAAGTCAAAACAAGGCAGAGCAGTCCACGGATAAAATGTCAATAGATGTAGAAAAAAATTGAGGAATAGAATGATGAAAGCACAAAAAATGAATGTAAGCTCTTTATTTTTTGAAGTGTCATGGTTTTTAATTTTGATACATCAACTGTCATTATTTATAATATCGTCATATCATGTCATGTCATTATTTTTATATCCCAAATAGAGCCTGCTAGCAACAACAAATACGACGTTAGGGACATTGATAAAAATTATGTTGTTGACATGGATAAGAGAACTTGTTGTTGCAGGAAGTTTCAGTTAGATCAAATCCCATGTGTTCATGCTCCTGTGGTTATTAGAAATAGCAACTATGACAGCTTTGAGTTGTGTTCTCCATATTACTCGCGTGTGTATTGGTTTCAAACATACAAAGAAGTCATAAACCCAATTCCTCATATCAGTGATTGGTCTATCCACCGTCACATTTTTACCTCCAGATGTGCGCACCTCAACTGGGAGGCTGAAAAAATGCAGGATTCCTTCACTAGGTGAGGATAAAACTCATCTAAGGTACAGCCATTGTCGCAAGCGTGATCACAATAGATTTACTTGCCAAAATCCCATTCGTTTGCACAGTGGCTCAGGAGCATCGACGGATAACAAATAGAAATAATATTCATCTTCACATCCGAGAATTATTTGTTCAATGAATTTGTTATTTGTAATGTTGATTTGATGCAAAATGATCCAGCCTTTAGAATAAGTTGATAATTTCTTACAGATTAAGATTGTTGGCACAAACAAATTTCTAAGGTCGATTTTATTATGTTATTGCTATGAGATTATTTTTAATGATATATGTTAGTATGACTTTGGTATGTGTATTTTTTTATATGAGTTAGTATCTGTTTGGTGTGAGTATTTTTTTTATTGGTATGAGTTAGTATGAGTTTGGTATAAGTGTATTTTTATTGATATGAGTTAGTATGAGTTTGGTATGAGTGTAAAATTATTGATGTGAGTTATTATGAGTTTGGTATGAGTTAGTATGAGTTTGGTATGAGTTAGTATGAGTTTGGTATGAGTGAATTTTTATTGGTATGAGTTAGTATGAGTTTGGTATGAGTGTAAAATTATTGATGTGAGTTATTATGAGTTTGGTATAAGTTGGTATGAGTTTGGTATGAGTATAAAATGTTTGGTATGAGTGTATTTTTATTGGTATGAGTTTGGTATGAGTATAAAATTATTGGTACGAGTTTAGTATGAGAGTATTTTTATTGGTATGAGTATAAAATTATTGGTATGAGTTAGTATGAGTTTGGCATGAGTTGGTATGAGTTGGTATGAGTTTGGTATGATTTAGTATGAGTTTAGTATGAGTGTAAATTTATTGATGTGAGTTAGTATGAGTTTGGTATGAGTGTATTTTTATTGGTATGAGTTAGTATGAGTTTGGTATGACTATAAAATTATTGGTATGAGTTAGTATGAGTTTGGTATGAGTGTATTTTTATTTATATGAGTCAGTATGAGTTTGGAGCATCCTGTGTCAACAATCTTTTGAACATCCTAGATAAAAAGACTTCCATAACTCAGGCCAAACTAATTTATCTAATAGACACCTGCATTAACTCAGATCAACATCCTGCATCCGACACAAATAATAAAATCTCATGTAAATTTATAAATTCTTATATCTTATTGCGAACAAAATAATTGAGAATAAAGTTTTTCATAAATACCACTTGAGTTATTCACAATATTATGTACAAAAATATCAAAATGTTATTCGCTATAATTAGCGTTATTATTTTTATTTGTAGCATGCACCCATAAATGAACTGCTGTATTATATCTAAGTATTTCTATTTTTTTCTGATTGCAGTCCCATATGTTGATGCCGGCCGCCATTAAAAATTCGATGAATTTGGAAACAAGAGCTAAAATTTTGGGATCAACCTTTGTAGTCTTAGCCTTTCCAAAAATCAACATGTCAACAGGCAAGCAACTCCTAGTTTGATTTGCAGCTCAGCATCCTAGCATTTTTTAAATTCATCATATAATCTCTCCAATGTCCATCCACCATAGCTATGAACTAAGAGTTTAGTCCCCCCCCCCCCCCCCCAACCAGGTGTTTCATGCCACTGTATTTCAGCCCAGTTATTAAACAATACTCAACAATTCCAAACTTCAAGATTGACTTTCCAAACTTAAATGAAAGCTCATTTTTATTTTCATTTGAAACTTGATGTATTAAAAGCCATGAAAAAGCCCAGACCAATGATCAAATTTTCCTTCATCAAGCCTGAGAAGGTGGCTGATATTATATCATTTAAAGGCATCCATCTACACCAAAATAATAAAAGAGTGTTATCAATAAGTTTTATATGAGATTGAACACAGTAGCATCCTAAATCACAATGAGTCGCACATTGTAAATCAAATAAACCTTATCTTTATTAGAACCAATTACATTCTTTATCAGCTGAATTATTTGCAATCCACGACCTACCTTATTGACCTGGTGGTACCTCCAATCACTTGGAGGGATGATATAATCAACATCCTAGTACATATTCTATTGATTAGCTTCTCAATCATTGACTTGTCCAGATTCAAATAAAGTTGTATGAAGGAGACAATTTTTAATAATTACTTCTCAGATGCGTTCTTCATTACTATGTTCACCTCCCACTTCCTTCTCAGAAATTGGCATGTCATCACTATAAAACACACCGAATCTTACCTTCTTTGCCTTACCTGCCACACCTTGTTCAGAAGGAATTCTTCTTTTTATCCTCCAGCCTTTAGGAGAAGTTGACGACATTACTCCTGGACTTCCATGGTGCGTTGTGGGCTTGTCCCCGCATAAGGGAGATTGCTCACTTTGAGAAGATGGGCTAGTATGAGAACCTGTTGCCATTTTTCCTGCTCGATTTTTCATTACAAAGTCAACATCAAAACACCTCATCATAAAATCATACTCATCTCAACTCAAACCAACTCAAGCAAAACTCATACCAACTCATATCAACTCAAGACAAACTCATACCAAGTCATATCAAACTTATATCAACTCATATCAAACTCATACTAATTAAACTAGCTCATATCAAACTCATACCAACTCATACCAATTAAACTAACTCATATCAAAAATATAAACTCATATCAGACTCATACCAACTTATACCAACTCATATCAACTCATAACAACTCATACCAACTCATATCAACTCAAGACAAACTCATTCCAACTCATATCAAACTCATATCAACTCATACCAACTCATAACAACGCATACAAACTCATATCAACTCAAGACAAACTCATACCAACTCATAACAACTCATACCAACTCATATCAACTCAAGACAAACTCATACCAACTCATATCCAACTCATACCAACTCATATCAAACTCATATCAACTCATACCAACTCATATCAGACTCATATCAACTCATACCAACTCATATCAACTCAAGACAAACTCGTACCAACTCATATCAAACTCATATCAACTAATTCCAACTCATATCAAACTCATATCAACTCATATCAACTCATATTAAACTCATTCCAACTCATATCAACTCATATCAACTTATATCAAACTCATACCAACTCATATCAACTCATACCAACTCCTACCAACTCATATCAAACTCATATCAACTCATATCAAACTCATACTAATTAAACTAGCTCATATCAAACTCATATCAACTCATATAAACTCATATCAGACTCATACCAACTCATAACAACTAATAGTAACCCATATCGATATGATTCTGTAACAACCCGATACCCCATATAAATACTGTACATATACCAGGTACACATACAATATGTATATAGAGTATAAGAATGTCACTTTTCATCACCATTATAACTCTTTACTTTAATTTTTAAAACCATAATACATTTAAATCATATGAAAGTATTTACAAAATGGTTATTCTTATCATGGTAATACATAAATATAAGTTACATTGTTTCTTCCAAAGATTCATTTATACAAATGAATACATTCTTATGAAAATACAGTATAATTACATGCATGCACCACCATCTAGTTGGTCTCGAACTATACTTGTCCTCGTTGTGACATAGTAGCTTATCTCCAGCTTCATCACCTATATACCTGCGCGATTAAGATAACCGCGCTAAGCTCGAAAGCTTAGTAGTACAAGTAACCATTAAAATATACAATATAAAGGAAACATACCTCATATGTTTAGTCTCATGTTTTAACATTTTCTTACTCCGTTTTCCCCTTTTTCAATGCATTCTTCATATAATCCTATTAACCTTATAGAGGATATACATATACACATATAACATAACCATCAAACATAATTCAATAAATTGATAGAACCTTCATATTATGATACTTACCAATTTCACCTCATACATATCATATATATCATTTTATACTTTATAATCGCATATTGCATATAACTTCACAAACCATATCTCCTTTCAATAATTCATGTATGTTATATAATCATATCACTAACCACAATTCATCATTCACAACTCACATTTCCAACAAAGGCAACATAGATCCCATTACTCATTTATTTCAACTTGTATATACATCACATTAACAACAAAGACAGACTCGGGCCCAAAAGACACTAATATGTCATTCAAAGTTCAGAGTTAATGCTTTGGTTTTGTTATCACATTTATCAATATCATATACCCAACTAGGCTTCAAGGATTAAGTTCAACCAAGCTTCAAGGGGAGCAAAGCATGCTAAGCTTCTACCCAACTTGGCTTCAAGAACTAACCCAACCTAGCTTCAAGGGTGGTAACATCTCAATTAGGCTTCAAGGATTCAATCCAACCTAACTTCAAGAGATTGTTACACTTATTAGGCATGCCACCAACAACAAAACTCTGAAAATGAATAACACATTAGCCACACAATTCATTTATTATTTCATTATCAATTTCATTCTCATTCTCATCATCATTTACATCATCATAGCCAACCACAATGGCATCATTTAGGCAAAACATGCCTCATTTATCTCATTCTCAATATCATAGCCAACCACAATGGCTTTATACATCATCACCTCTCAATTTACATTTCATATTCCATCACAATATCACATTTCATAGTTCACCACAATATCACATTATCACATTTCATAGTTCATCACAATATCACATTATCACATTTCATAGTTCACCACAATATCACATTATCACATTTCATAGTTCATCACAATATCACATTATCACATTTCATAGTTCATCACAATATCACATTATCACATTTCATAGTTCATCTTTGATATTTATATACATAATCATTCATTACTCAAGTATGCACAATCAATTGCATTACCATATAAATTGGAATACACATCATACAAATCATATCCTCACATCTTTCACATTTCATAACATATATATATTGAATGCCTTCACATCTTATATGTATTAATGTATTATCATATCTCTTATCTTTTCATTGCATATACAATATTAATATTTATTTTAACAATATACTTATATGCAATCCAATAGGGTTTTGTACTTACCTCTAAAGAACTCACTCCCATATAACTTCTCTTCCATAGATCTTTCAATACTTGAATTAGGGGCAATTCCATCTCTTAAAACCTAATCCAAAAGTAATCATACACACTCACTTAGAAATACACATGAGATAATACAAATAATAATCAATTAGGGCAAACTCAACACATGACACGCTCATCAACACGGGCGTGTCCCTGATCGTGCCCTAACTCCACAACACAGAAACATTGACACGCTCATAACCACGGGCGTGTCACTGGGCGTGTAATACATTCTGTATCTCAAAAACATCAACACGTCCAATCAACAAGAGCGTGCTCATGGCCGTGTCAATTCTCCAAACTCACAGTAGCTATGACACGCTCAATAACACGGGCGTGTTACTGGTCGTGTCAATTCTACTGCCACACAGAACTTATGACACGCTCAATAACATGGGCGTGTCACTGCTCGTGCTACCAACTCCAGAAAACAGAACCAACGACACGCCTAACAAACTGGCCGTGTCTCTGGACGTGTCCGACTAAAAACCCAGATTCCGGTCAACACACAACAACATCCAACAATACCCATCTTTTTATCATTACTCACTTCAAACAATCTTCATCAAACACACCCAAAAACCATAACAAACTTACCAAAACATCAACAACACTCAAAACACACACCAATCATCATTATAAACATCATTCATATACCAATTTATCAAATCCCCAAATTTCATTAAACTCAACCCTTATTCAACAATTCATCATCATCTTCACAAATAATCATATTATCATCATCCAATTACCAAATCAACACATATATATACTTAAATCTTTCAATATCATCATCATCACACATCAACCATACCAAACCCAACTCAAACAATGAAAATCAATTTAAAGAAATAAATACTTACTTGAATCCTTTATCAAATCTTCATCTCTATCATCAAATCTCTTGAATTCCTTAAGAAATTTGGTAAGAAAATCACATCTTTCTCTCTTTCTCTCTCTCTCTCTCTCTCTCTCTCTCTCTCTCTCGGCCAAGAAGAACGAAGAAGACGAAGAAGGAGTAGAAGGAAGAAGAAGTTTCTACTTCTTTCCTTTGTCCTTATCCATATATATATATAATAATAATAATAATAATAATAATAATAATAATAATAACAATAACAATAACAATAGTAATAATAATAATAATACTTTAAATCTCCACCACATATTCTTTCTTTGATTTTCTTCTTCTCTTTTCTTTTTGTCTTTATTATTATTATTATTATTTAGTTATACAAATATATATACAACTCACTTATCCTTCACCATTATATATATCCCATGTATATGTGATGTATATGTATATGTCTTACATATATTATCCTTATATTTCACATATACACATATACATTAAATCCAAATACAACAACAATAACTCCAAAACTCTTAGGGTCTATTCCGGGATATTACAATTCTCTCCCCCTAAAAAAAATTTCGTCCTCGAAATTACTCAGTACAATAACATTCCATTCTTACCAATACACCATTTAAAATTTTCATCAAATCACATAGTTTGCACTCTCCCCCTTAGAGTCAATTATATTATTCAATTCCACAACTTGTCACGATAAAAATCTTTATACCTTATTACATTCTCATCCAATATTCAAAATAACTCATTATACTCTCAAATACCTTATCTATATGCAAAAATTCAATCATCCTTTAACATACTTATGTTACATTCCATTATTACATTCAAAATATTTTATCACTTCATCTCTTTATAACTATTCTCTTAACTTTAACTTTCAAGATCATAAACTTATATCTTAATATTAATTATCCCATCATTACAATCATCCTTACAAACAAACATTTATCAAACCTTCATTGATAATAATATTCTTATTTCTCATACACTTCATTCCTTCTCTAGTATTTTCTCACTTAACATCAATATTAATACAATGCTTTTGAACTTACTTTACAGGAAATCAACTTCTTCCCTTTTCTCATCATTAAAATTGATATAATTCAATTAATTCATGTCCGTTCATCTATCAAAATTTTACATTGTATACATCATTATTTATCTCTTATGCCTTTAGCACAACCATACATATTAAATCTCAATAATAATTCACAATTATAGCAAAAATCCAGATCAATTGATTTATTCTCCACAATATCTTAACATCATAATCTTGTTTGATTCAAATCAATAGTTCACTTATCTAAATTTATCATGAATAACCATCCACTTTAATTTATCTTTCAATATACACATAGTTTATCTTTCATTATCTCAATACAATTCCACCAAATTTCATAATTATCTCATACCATGCTTATCATTCATAGTTTACTCACTCAAATTTTAAACCCATCCACTTATTCACCATATACCATAAACATAATCAATATAGCTCTCAAACACATTCTGCAATCTTCTTTCATTATCATCTTCTCACTTATCATATCATTACTATATTAACAATAATTACCTTTTTCTCACATTACTCATAACTTAAAGTATTTCCACAATTCTCTTTCTGTCTTTTCTTTTCCAGAATTATAACCAAATTGCTAACACAAAAACCATAAAATACACTTCATCAATCATAACCGTTAATCATGTTTCTAGAAACATAATTATCAATCTTACCAAAGTAGTATTACAGTTATACTTTCTTAGTCTCAATTCTGTGGATAACAAAGTTAATCGGCCAAATACCATAAATACACTATATGGCCATAGGAGATTAATGATCACATCTGAAACTTATAAATCAATACTGTTCCTCTATTATTTTATTTCCAACTTTTCAATTATACTACTAAGTTGCATCACAAATATTATATCTCCATTCTCCAAACTTTACTACATCCAAAATTAACATATGTCAACTCTATCTCAACACAATTTACTCTTAATTATTTGATCACCATTTGCATGTCTCATATACAACAATATTATCCTTAACCTCTCCTTCACACATCATTCAATCTTATACAGATCTTACATAAATTTCATTCTTTATACTTTCTTTTTCCCTTATAACTTCTTATTAAATTTATATACACAGAACATTTCCTCCCACAAATACTTTGGCTCATAACATTTATGATAGCCAAATTCAGTTATTATCATAACAATATTACTGTCCACCATTTCCCAAATTAATCCTTATTTCCATAACCATTTCACTATCCAACATTTCTTAAGTTTATTCTTATTTTCATTTCATCACATACTCTTTACGTCAATCAAGGCCTAATCTCTCTTAGGTCCACTACTACATGCAATGTCATTTCCAATATACATCAAATATGCAATTATATAACACATCCATAGATCACATTCACAATGTGATTTACTTTCCACATTTCTTACATTTTACAATTACATTCATATCAAAAACTCATTCCACATTTTCTATACATGTATACACATAATCATACAATGATATTTAATTCCTCTTTTACATATTTTCAACACAATTTAACATTTTACTATTCCGTGAACAACATCATTTTTATCCCTTTTTGACATGACTTAAGTTGTTTATCAACCCAACACATATACATTATCACCATGATATTACTTCACAAAATCCTAGTCACGCTACTAAGGTGACATCTCTCTCACATATATTTTTAAATGCATTAGTATACCATCTATACATCCATTTGTTTATTCTTCAATACATAGATATATATATATATATATATATTACTCACATATCTATACACATGTACATTACATCCACTCATATATACATTGGGCTCAATAATCTCTTTATACTTTCCAAGTCTAATTATGACAAATCTCAATTTCTTAAATCCACATTGATCCATCCCATTTCTTACTGTCAATATTATCCCATGACCTAGCTTTGCTCAGGTTTGTCAATGCAAGCATAATCATTCTCATACTATCAATCACATTATTCAATTTAATAGTACTCTCATATACAGTAATATTCATTCCACAAGCTCATGGGTTTAACTTACATTAAGATTATCAATACTCAAATAGTCTTTACCCAAATTCCATTAACACTATAATTTCACAACTTACTACTTTACTTAAACTTCCATTCACTCATCTTATGTTCTTAATATCAACTTTAAAAAAACATCTTATATATACACATTACAAAACAACCTCAAAGTATATTCTTTTCACAAATATTAAAGCTCATTTCCAAAAATCTAATTATCACATCTTTCCACCATTAATATGAGCTTTAACAACACTCAAGCGTATCACATTTCTAACATTAAAATCACAATGTTTGCATTTAAAACAGCAATGCAACAACACCATTATATTTCCTTATTTAACCAACATCATCTCTTTTTCTTTTAAAAACTTTAACTTTACATATTCAAATCATAAATGGTCAAACTTTGTCTATACCCATCAACTCATTCAATATACCACCATACTCTCTTCATTTAAATAACATAACTTTCAATTTTCACAATTCGACATTATTTCCTCTGTCTAGCAAACTCAACATAAACTTTCTTATAAAGAGGTTTAAAGTATAGAAGAAAGAGTACATACTCTTATCTTAATTTGATTTTCAACTCATTTCCAACTTTATTTTCCTTTCCATTTCTTTATTTTTCAATTCATATTATGTCATACATAATATTACTCATAAACATCAATATTACATTCCATGTTGCACATGACATAACATTTTTCATATGTCTCATCAACATGCATATTTCACATTAAATTTCGTAATTCGTTTCTCATAAATAATCAGGCACTATGCCTCAATTATAATTCATTTCCAACATCATTGCCAACAATCATGGTTTCTTCTCACATCAACATAGTATACACATATATCATCAACTATATTAAACATCTCATGTAACACAAATATTTTACAAATCATATTATGCCACATCCGAGACCAACCTAGGTGTTAATGCATGTGCATGTATCAAAATTTTCATTCTTTTTATTTTCATCTATCATCATTTTTTTTTAAAAAAAAACTTTTCTTTGTAAATTTACTTAGGCCGAGAATCTCGAAACCTAAGCTCTGATACCAAAATAATTGTAACAACCCGATACCCCATATAAATACTGTACATATACCAGGTACACATACAATATGTATATAGAGTATAAGAATGTCACTTTTCATCACCATTATAACTCTTTACTTTAATTTTTAAAACCATAATACATTTAAATCATATGAAAGTATTTACAAAATGGTTATTCTTATCATGGTAATACATAAATATAAGTTACATTGTTTCTTCCAAAGATTCATTTATACAAATGAATACATTCTTATGAAAATACAGTATAATTACATGCATGCACCACCATCTAGTTGGTCTCGAACTATACTTGTCCTCGTTGTGACATAGTAGCTTATCTCCAGCTTCATCACCTATATACCTGCGCGATTAAGATAACCGCGCTAAGCTCGAAAGCTTAGTAGTACAAGTAACCATTAAAATATACAATATAAAGGAAACATACCTCATATGTTTAGTCTCATGTTTTAACATTTTCTTACTCCGTTTTCCCCTTTTTCAATGCATTCTTCATATAATCCTATTAACCTTATAGAGGATATACATATACACATATAACACAACCATCAAACATAATTCAATAAATTGATAGAACCTTCATATTATGATACTTACCAATTTCACCTCATACATATCATATATATCATTTTATACTTTATAATCGCATATTGCATATAACTTCACAAACCATATCTCCTTTCAATAATTCATGTATGTTATATAATCATATCACTAACCACAATTCATCATTCACAACTCACATTTCCAACAAAGGCAACATAGATCCCATTACTCATTTATTTCAACTTGTATATACATCACATTAACAACAAAGACAGACTCGAGCCCAAAAGACACTAATATGTCATTCAAAGTTCAGAGTTAATGCTTTGGTTTTGTTATCACATTTATCAATATCATATACCCAACTAGGCTTCAAGGATTAAGTTCAACCAAGCTTCAAGGGGAGCAAAGCATGCTAAGCTTCTACCCAACTTGGCTTCAAGAACTAACCCAACCTAGCTTCAAGGGTGGTAACATCTCAATTAGGCTTCAAGGATTCAATCCAACCTAACTTCAAGAGATTGTTACACTTATTAGGCATGCCACCAACAACAAAACTCTGAAAATGAATAACACATTAGCCACACAATTCATTTATTATTTCATTATCAATTTCATTCTCATTCTCATCATCATTTACATCATCATAGCCAACCACAATGGCATCATTTAGGCAAAACATGCCTCATTTATCTCATTCTCAATATCATAGCCAACCACAATGGCTTTATACATCATCACCTCTCAATTTACATTTCATATTCCATCACAATATCACATTTCATAGTTCACCACAATATCACATTATCACATTTCATAGTTCATCACAATATCACATTATCACATTTCATAGTTCACCACAATATCACATTATCACATTTCATAGTTCATCACAATATCATATTATCACATTTCATAGTTCATCACAATATCACATTATCACATTTCATAGTTCACCACAATATCACATTATCACATTTCATAGTTCATCACAATATCACATTATCACATTTCATAGTTCATCTTTGATATTTATATACATAATCATTCATTACTCAAGTATGCACAATCAATTGCATTACCATATAAATTGGAATACACATCATACAAATCATATCCTCACATCTTTCACATTTCATAACATATATATATTGAATGCCTTCACATCTTATATGTATTAATGTATTATCATATCTCTTATCTTTTCATTGCATATACAATATTAATATTTATTTTAACAATATACTTATATGCAATCCAATAGGGTTTTGTACTTACCTCTAAAGAACTCACTCCCATATAACTTCTCTTCCATAGATCTTTCAATACTTGAATTAGGGGCAATTCCATCTCTTAAAACCTAATCCAAAAGTAATCATACACACTCACTTAGAAATACACATGAGATAATACAAATAAGAATCAATTAGGGCAAACTCAACACATGACACGCTCATCAACACGGGCGTGTCCCTGATCGTGCCCTAACTCCACAACACAGAAACATTGACACGCTCATAACCACGGGCGTGTCACTGGGCGTGTAATACATTCTGTATCTCAAAAACATCAACACGTCCAATCAACAAGAGCGTGCTCATGGCCGTGTCAATTCTCCAAACTCACAGTAGCTATGACACGCTCAATAACACGGGCGTGTTACTGGTCGTGTCAATTCTACTGCCACACAGAACTTATGACACGCTCAATAACATGGGCGTGTCACTGCTCGTGCTACCAACTCCAGAAAACAGAACCAACGACACGCCTAACAAACTGGCCGTGTCTCTGGACGTGTCCGACTAAAAACCCAGATTCCGGTCAACACACAACAACATCCAACAATACCCATCTTTTTATCATTACTCACTTCAAACAATCTTCATCAAACACACCCAAAAACCATAACAAACTTACCAAAACATCAACAACACTCAAAACACACACCAATCATCATTATAAACATCATTCATATACCAATTTATCAAATCCCCAAATTTCATTAAACTCAACCCTTATTCAACAATTCATCATCATCTTCACAAATAATCATATTATCATCATCCAATTACCAAATCAACACATATATATACTTAAATCTTTCAATATCATCATCATCACACATCAACCATACCAAACCCAACTCAAACAATGAAAATCAATTTAAAGAAATAAATACTTACTTGAATCCTTTATCAAATCTTCATCTCTATCATCAAATCTCTTGAATTCCTTAAGAAATTTGGTAAGAAAATCACATCTTTCTCTCTTTCTCTCTCTCTCTCTCTCTCTCTCTCTCTCTCTCTCTCTCTCGGCCAAGAAGAACGAAGAAGACGAAGAAGGAGTAGAAGGAAGAAGAAGTTTCTACTTCTTTCCTTTGTCCTTATCCATATATATATATATAATAATAATAATAATAATAATAATAATAACAATAACAATAACAATAGTAATAATAATAATAATACTTTAAATCTCCACCACATATTCTTTCTTTGATTTTCTTCTTCTCTTTTCTTTTTGTCTTTATTATTATTATTATTATTTAGTTATACAAATATATATACAACTCACTTATCCTTCACCATTATATATATCCCATGTATATGTGATGTATATGTATATGTCTTACATATATTATCCTTATATTTCACATATACACATATACATTAAATCCAAATACAACAACAATAACTCCAAAACTCTTAGGGTCTATTCCGGGATATTACAGATTCCAACTAATACCAACTCATACAAGCTCATACCAACTAATTTCTAACTCAAATCAACACTTACTAACTCATACAAAGCTCATATCAAACTCATACCAATTAAACTAACTCATAACAACTCATATCAAAACTTATATCAATAATACAAACTTATATTAGACTCATATCAACTCATACTAACTGATAGCAACTCATACCATCTCATACCAACTTATTATCAACTCATATAAACTCATACCAACTAATTTCAAATTTATATCAACTCATACCAACTCATATTAACTCATACCAACTCAAGCCAAACTCATACCAGCTCATATCAACTCATACCAACTTATATCAACTCAAGACAAACTCATACCAACTCATATCAAACTCATATTAACTCATATCAAACTCATACCAATTAAACTAGCTAATATCAAACTCATACCAATTAAACTAACTCATAACAACTCATATCAAAACTCATATCAATAATATAAACTCGTATCAGACTCATACCAACTCATATCAACTCATAACAACTCATACTAACTCATATCAACTCAAGACAAACTCATACCAACTAATATCAAACTCATACCAACTCATAACAACTTATACCAACTCATATCAACTCAAGACAAACTCATACAAACTCATATCAAACTCATATCAACTCATGCCAACTCATATCAACTCATATCAAACTCATACCAATTAAACTAGCTCATATCAAACTCATACCAACTCATATCAAACTAATTCTAACTCATACCAACTAATTTCTAACTCAAATCAACACTTACTAACTCATACCAAACTCATATCAAACTCAGACCAGTTAAACTAACTCATAACAACTCATATCAAAACTCATATCAGACTCATACCAACTCATAACAGCTAATAGTAACCCATATCAAACTGATTCCAACTCATACCAACTCATACCAAGCTCGTACTAACTAATTTCTAAACTCAAATCAACACTTACTAACTCATACCAACTCATACCAATTAAACTAACTCATAACAACTCATATCAAAACTTATATCAATAATACAATCTCATATTAGACTCATACCATCTCATACCAACTTATTATCAACTCATATAAACTCATAACATCTAATTTCAAATTTATATCAACTTATACCAATTCAAAACAAGCTTATACCAGCTCATATCAACTCATACCAGCTCATACTAACTCATATCAACTCATACCAACTCATACCAACTCATATCAAACTCATACTAATTAAACTAGCTTATATCAAGCTCATACCAACTTATACCAAAGTCATACCAATTAAACTAACTCATAACAACTCATATCAATAATATAAACTCATATTAGACTCATACTAACTCATGCCAAGTCATATCAACTCATAACAACTCATACCAACTCATATCAACTTAAGACAAACTCATACCAACTCATATCAAACTCATATCAATTCATACCAACTCATACCAAGTCATAACATCTTATACCAACTCATATCAACTTAAGACAAACTCATACCAACTCATATCAAACTCATATCAACTCATACCAACTCATATCAAACTCATACCAATTAAACTAGCTCATATCAACTCATACCAACTCATATCAAACTCATACCAATTAAACTAACTCATAACAACTCATATCAAAGCTCATATCAATAATACAAACTCATATCAGACTCATACCAACTCATAACAGCTAATAGTAACCCATATCAAACTGATTCCAAATCATACCAAGCTCATACCAACTAATTTCTAACTCAAATCAATACTTACTAACTCATACTAACTCATACCAAACTCATATCAAACTCATACCAATTAAGCTAACTCATAATAACTCATATCAAAACTCATATCAATAATACAAACTCATATTAGACTCATACCAACTCATACTAACTGATAGCAACTCATACCATCTCATACCAACTTATTATTAACTCATATAAACTTATACCAACTCTTATCAAATTCATACCGACTAATTTCAAACTCATATCAACTCATACCAGCACATACCAACTCATATCAACTCAAAACAAACTCATACCAACGCATATCAAACTCATATCATGCACAGTTTGTTCTTCCATTTGAACTGTTTATATCACCACAGCAGTAAAGCGAAAATCAACAATTAAAATCAAATATTTCACCGAACACCAAACATTTCATAAAAAAAATTTCATTCTCGAAATCACAATAAGCACAATGAGTTAGAAGAGAGAGATCGAGAGAGAAACAATATAAATACCTTTACATCACAGTGAGGTGTAAAGAAATAGCAAAGAAATAGCGGCTACTGAGATTGAGAAGGCTACTGTGAAGAAATAGCAGCTGCTTCGACCTTAAAATTATAAAAATGGAGAGAAACAACGAAGAAATAGTGAAGATACAGCTACTATGGATCGAGGATTTCTTGCTACGACAGAGAGTTCGGGAAGGAGAATATGAAATTCGAAAATGGAAGAGAGAAAAAAAAACTGCTTCTAAAAATAAGAGGTGGGCTTTTAAATTTTTAAGGGTATTTTTGCCTATATGGGTCTAATTAAGAATAGGAGGGTCTAAAATTTATTAATATTTTATTGAAGGATATTTATCTGACAAATTTCTGAAAAATTTATCTGACAAAGAAAAAATATCAACATGTTATTCTCCATCTTCTCTATCATACCCAAGCTTTTTATAACTTAAAAAAATTAAAGGTCGCCACAAAAGATTTTTCAGTGATTACAATGAAAAAAGAAAGAATCATAGCAGCTACAACTGAGCATATCAGTTGTCCCAAAAATTCTAAACTCCCAACTGCTAGAAATACCTTGATGTACTCTCTAATCTCTTCACAACCCATAGAAAACATGAAATCACAAATTTTCCTCCAATTTATGCAATAATCAAACTAATTCACAAACAAATTCAAAAGGGATAAGAGAAAGATAAAAGAATAGTACCTGAGCAAGCTTAGCTTTTTCGTCATCGTCATTTAAGGGAGTGAAAGCATGAGACACTTTGACTATGAAGCGCATGGATTCTTTTCTTTTAAGAAGATCATAAGATAATGAAGAACAAGGGAATGAGATTAATTGTGTGAATAACAACTCAGTAATAAATTTCAAAAATTAGAGTTATACTTGAATCGAAGCATCTCCATCGCTAAGCTTATAATGATGTTTTTGCTCATTTTCAATGTCCCTTGCTCTTGTCAACTTCTTAATTGGGCTCTAGATTTCTATGATGAGCTTTAGAATCTCATCAATGATAGAAAACCTAAAATTTGATGGCCGGTCCTTGTTTTCCTATCTTTCTTTCTAAAATTTAAATCTCTAATTAATTCATCATTCATTATTTTTTAAAAAAATTTAATTAGTTTAAAGGTACTTTAAATAGAACCTTCTAAATTTGTGAAATTCGTTTAAATGATTTTGAATTTTGGAATTGATGAGTAGTTTTCACAATGCATCTTCTGAATTTGTGAATTTGTTTTCTAATTCATGTTGTTTATGAATGGAAAACTGAAAGGTGCAAAGAAATAATCAATTATGGAATTTTAAGGAGGCTTTTGTTTTAGCAATTTTCTTGAATGTTCAACTTTTTTGGGAATGTCTTGCGATTGATGGATGAAGCTAAGTCTTTCGTAAGATAATTAAAATAAATATTTTTTAAAATATATTTTTTGTGTTAAAAAGATAATATATATGAAGTAGTGGATCTCTTTTAGTAATAGTGGGGTCCATGGACCCTAACTAATTTTAATAAAAATAAAATAGAGATATTAGCGGGCCCAAAAAATAGAGATGGTGGGTTTTTGATAATTGGACCCCACCTAAAGAAGAATTGGACCCTAATTAAAAAAATTAGATTTCAAATTAAAAAAAATGGATTCCATTTAGACTTATGAGAAACATAGTTTATACAAGGGATTTTGACAAAAATGCCAAAAAATAAAAAAAAAATCAAATTTATCATATTTTCAAAATATATTTAAATTTACAAGAATTTATAATTAGTTTACCAAGTTACCATATTTATATAGTTTATTATAAGTTTATTATACACATGATAATTTTTGTAAGTTTATTATGAGTCTATTTTAAATTTATTATATACTTTTATAAAATAACTAAAATACCCCTAATAAAAATAAAAAAATTTATAAAAATTGGTAAAAGTGCAATTTTCCCTTTATACAACCTTAAATTACACAAAACCTAATTAATTTAAAAGGAAAAGGTTTTATCAAACAACTAAAATTCTTTTACCATTCAACAAAAATAATATTATCATTTCTCATCTAAAAAGAAAATGTTTTAGTAAAGACCATTAATGTGTTTAATTTTTAACTTTTACTATATTTATGTATAAATATATTATTATTTTATTTTAGATATTTAAATTCAATGTATGAACCCCAGCTAATATTTTTTCTGAATTCATCATGGTATATATTACAGTGGGCTTTTGTACTATTGAATTTTCATTTACTACTTACAAAATGGGATATATTACTACTTACAAAATGCAACATATACTATTAACGAATAAAAAAACTTAGTTTGTGAAATTGTTAACAAAATGGCCAATAACAAGATTTTGATAAATTTTAACTTTTTTTTGAAAATTGATAAATTTTAACTTATTTAGCTTTAAAATTAATTTAATAACAAATTCATAATACTGTTATAACTTGAAACGATAAGTTACAAATACACTCCTGAAGCATATCAAAAATTGATAAATTTTAACTTATTTAGCTTTAAAATTAATTTAATGACAAATTCATAATATCGTAATAACTTGAAGCGATAAGTTACAAATACACTCTTGAAGTATATCAAAAATCGTATTTAGACACTTAAACTTTTTTTAATCCATCAAGCCCTTTTTTAGTAAAAATAAAAAATAAAAAAAAAGGCCAAATAGACCCTTCCATTAACAGAAGTTTATTTGTCTGTTTAATTTCATCGTGTGGCATAATGGGTCACATTTTGTTTACACATGCCCAAATTTCATTAGTTTTTTAAAAAATAAATAATTAAATTAGTAAAAAATTAAATTAAATTAATAAATAATAAAAATATTTAAATAATAAAAATAAAAAACACAACCATTAACATCCAGTCATCACCGTTTAGTAATTACTGTGTGAAAACCCAACCATCACCATCGTCATTCCAAAACCCAAACCACTATCATCATCCAGGTTTCAAAATATGAACACCATCTCCATCGTTGTCCAATTTCAAAACCACAACCAACATTGCCTTTCGAACACACCACTATCATTGCCATTCGAAAATCAAAATCATCATTACCGTTATGCAACTCACCCCCTACCATCAACGTTCCACAACAAAAATCACTACCAACATCTTCATTTGAAACTTAACTCACCACCACCATCATTGATTATAGTAGAAACCAATACAAACCAACTTGCACAAACTCAATGGCCATAGCCTTCCACCACAAATTTCTCAATAGACATTGCCTTCCATAATAATCCCAATATTTAACATCGTCGTTCAAAAATCCAACCAAATCACCATTGTTGTTTAAAAACTCAAACATCAACCATCATCAACCACTAAATCACCTTTTAAATTAAAAACTAAATTGCATAGTTTTAATGAAACAACTAAATTGAAATTGCAACCTCTTAGAAACTTTAGTTCCTACATTTTTTTAATGAAATTGAAATTGAATATGTAACAACCTTATACACTACATACGTACAATATATATACTCTATATATGTAAAATACAAATACAGATAACAGAGTATCACAATTTCAGTCATTTTAAAATTTCCATATCTACAAGAAAAATATTTTAGTTCTTAAAATATATTTTAATAGTTACCAAAAATACTTATGAGGTATAAAGTACTTATATAGAATATAAGAATGTTGCCTTAATGATCTTTAATATTTTCTTATTCCAATGTTAAAATAAATTTAAATTCTATAAAAGAAATATATGAAAAAAAATTGTTAGAGTTTTATCTATAATTTTAATAAATTCCAAAAACAAAATAAACATAACTTGTATAAATAAAATACACTCCTAAATCTTTATCATCACAAAGCCCAGTAATTTATCTAAACATTTCATCGTTCATTTTTTAGTAATTCACAAATATATGAAAAATATAAATTGTTTACATCTACAAAACTATAATTGCATAAACATGTTATAAAACCTTAATACATATAAATATATATAATGTAGTTAACAAAAACTTGTATATATATCTCTACATGATATGCAACCCTGTATCAAATTCAAGTCTCGTGACACAACTCAATCTTTAAATTCCAATCACATTCTGATTCATTCTGGTTTGCACTTCTAACACTTGTGTGATATATACTACCACGCTAAGCCAACAGCCTAGTGGCATATACTTTGGTACTAAAAATGACATTTTAAATATAATACTAGAAAATGTACTATGCTCCAATATCAAGCATCATATACACAATTTTATCAATATATCAATCACCAACACACATTGGGGTCAGAAATATTATTTTGGGCTATATCAATCATCTATGACACCAGTGTGTCTCACCCGAAGGCATAATAATATCTGTAATACTAGTGTGTTTCATCTGAAAGGATAATAATATCGGTGACACCACTGCGTCTCACCTGAAGGCATAATATTATTTGTGATACAAGTGTGTTTCACCCGAAGGCGTAATAATATCCAATAACAATATCGTGGAACTAGACTCTATATAAGATAGATATGCAAACACATTTCTTATATTTCATTTTTCTCCATTTTTCATACTTTATTTCCTATTTATCACTCATAGTCAACATCATAATCACATACATTATAAATGTAGCTCACTTCCATATTTTAGTGCACTATTTGTACTTTTCATATTTTGCACATAACATCACTTTTTTAGTCATTCGTTAATGGCTTAACATGTCATAAACAATTCAACTCATGTATTGCTACTATAAACTATGCTTCACAAATATATTAATAAACATTCAAGTAATATAACACATCCACTCATATGCATTGAGTTACGATTCAAACAATGCAATTCAATAAAAATAAGTTCTATAGTATGTACTAACCTCTTGTATGCAAGAATGTGAGCCAAAGCTCCACTCCACACCAAAAATTCCTATTGCCCTTACTACTAGGTTGTGGGGATTACTATCTACTCAATACATATTCAAAATGTGAATATATATGGTACATTAGAATCATATTTTAAGGCATTTTAACCATTAAACATCAATTATACAATATTCCCCCAAACTTTCACATTTTTGCCCTAACTTTCCTTAATTTTGAAAAATCAGTCCAACCCAATTCAAATTGTATTTTGAGTTCATTTCCATCTTTAGAATCATTTTATAATATATTTTAAATAAGTTAATTCAATTAACATCAATTTTTTAACAATATTCTTCCAAAACCATAGATTTGTTCACTACCTCTTCCAACTTACCACCAAACTCAATCATTTTAACCAACCAACCTTAAAATCATTACTTCTACACTAAAATAACTTCATCCCATATCATTTGAACAATTATTGAAATCTCTTTAGAAATTGCATATTTTACATAATCACCCATAACCCTAATCCTCTCTACTTCCTTCAAACTTCACCAATCATGCTCCTTTTAATCAATCAATCATCAAATCACCATATATCCATTATATTAGCTTATTTATTATTAATTGAATAATTTAAATCAATCTATCACCAACCCATATCATTACATAATCTAAAAACAAGGAAATGCAAGCTTAAAGTTAGAAAACTTACTTGAATTTTTTGTTAAACTTCAAAATCAACTTAAATCCCTTGAAATCCTTATAAAATTTGGTTTAGTTGATGAAAAAAACTCCCCCTCTCTCTCAAAATGTTCGTGCTTGGTGTGGCAAGGAAGAAGAAGATGATATTTTCTCACTTTTTTCCCATCCACAAATACATATATATATATATTTATTTATTAAATAATCAATTAATATAATATTTAGATATTTTTTTTACTTTTATTCATGTATATAATTACTTTTAATTTTTTTTATTTTCCATCTTCCCAGCCATATATATTAATATATTAATTAATTAATTAAATCTTTAATTATTTAATTGTTTCTTTCATAAATTTCAAACCACGTGTTTTATTTCTTCTTTTGACTTTTATTTTCCTTTATTATTTATTTAGTTTTTCATATCTTTCCAACACCATTTTTATACTTTGCATATATGTTATGTATATCTCAATATACATGCATATGTGATGTATACATTTTATATATAATATGTATATCTTAGGTATATACTATGCAAATAATGTGTATATATATAGTATATATTATATTTATTATCTTATACTTCTCTCTTCCAACATCCTAATTAATTTTTCTTTTTATTTACTTAATTGTATTTAAAATTTTGGGTGTTACAATTCTCTCACGCTTAAATAATTTCGTCCTCGAAATTATCCATTATAATAGAATAACTCTTTTAACACACTCATTTGTTTCAACTCTCTACCTTATGTATAATCTCAAATATTTATACCAATCTCTAATTAATATAAGAAATTCCCAATTCTAACAATACCATTAAATTATAAATTCTTCACTAATGTATAATAGTGCTACTAGATAATAAAAATTTTTGTTCAGCTTTCTCTGAGACATCTTGCTCTTTTTTCATCGCACATGCACATACTCTTCCCCTTATGGATATCCACAATAATTTTATGCAATATCAAATTCTCTCTTTCTTTATAATTCTATATATTACTTAAACTACACTAGATTAATTTGCAATATCATTAGGATCTCACTCTCATAAATGTTTGAACTAATAGTAAGAATCCTCAATTCTTTGAGATAAAAGCATAAATACTCCACCATTGGATAAATAATAACTTCAAGTAAAAAGATTAGATCTTCGTCTACATCCAAAAAATCTTATATGTATTTTAAATCATTTCAAGTCATAAATTGTCAATTATCTTATCAACTTTCTTATCCACATTTTTTTATAAACCTACTTACTTTCTTAAAAATGTCATATCAATTTGCTACTCACATACAATGAACACTTATTCATTCTCTAGGTATATGTCTATTTCGAATATTCAATTTCAATTGAATTGGTTGTAATCTTAGAATTTACTCAATGTGTCATTATTAATTTTATTCATCTAAATCAAATAAATAATATTTAGAATACCAAAAACTCAATTTAATTGCACTCTAAACTTTTATAAATTAATCAACCAAATACCATTCAATGTACTTGCATTAAATCTTCATTAAATTAAATACTCATCTTTCTTATCTTCAATTCTCATTCAACAATGCTTTTCTTTCTCTTTTCCTCTTTATTTTCTTTATCTTCTTTCCCAAATTATTTGAAGTCACTAATAACGTATCATTCTATCAATCTTCTTTCCTTGATCCATAAGCTATCCATTTCCTCTATAAGATAAACCAAAATCCATTTATTATGTGTGATCATTATGTATCGACTATTAAATTTTTTTACATTCACCTTAAATATCCTAAAACATATTTATTATTTTTCTCATAACATCCACTTTCACATAATAATGCAATCAGACATAGATAGATTGCATGTATAACCACAACTCATATTAACATAATAAATTGTTTATGCAGATTCACACTTTAATTGTTTATATTCATTTATAACTTAAAAAATACTCAATAAAGATAATCACTTATGATAAATAATAGCATTTAATTTTTTATTCACTCATAGTAAATCTTAACTTAACCAATACTATAAGTCACTTTAATAAATCTTCCATATACTTCCATAATAAATAAAATTGCTGTCATAAAATAATTTTTTCATTTATTTTAATTATAAACTCTTTGTTCTTAATTTATTAAAAACTTCATCTTCCATCTTCATACATTTACCAATCCATATATAAATTTTCATAATTTTCGTCATTCATTTATCCTATAAAAATTAATTTCTTACTCAATTTCATAAATCTGTATGACTTTCTAACTTCCATGTCAATTTCACTTTTCAACTTTTCATTCTTTATTAAATCTTCACCAAAGATTGCAAACTTTTAACCATGTAAACTATACACATATATGTACTATGTTTAAAATTTTATATTGTTTTAAGTTTATTTACTATATTTAAAAATTAAGTTTTCTAAACTCATAGATTCTATCTTTTTAATAATTTCTATGGCAGTACCTATTTATCTATTTTTTTTTTAGGTATCAAATCTTGATAACAATTTATGAAATTTTAACCATATGTCTTGTAATTGCATATAATCTTGTATATAAATTTTCAAATTTGTCTAAGTTCGTTTGCTATAGTTTTTAAATATATTTCTCAACTCCCACAGATTCTAAATTGTTGGAATCACTAACTGTTTGAATTCTTCTATTTTTTTAAATAGTAAATTATTTTTAAAAATTATGAAATTTCATACATAAAATAGTAATATATAGATAAACATTTAATTAAAATTTCAAGCTCATTTAATGGCTCTAGGTCAGTCTAAATATTTTTTGCAAAGTGATTTTATCTAAAAATTCAGACAAAATCACTTCGCAAAACATAAATAGAATTTCCAGCAATCATTATACTCACTTATTGAATCAAATTGTTAATATCCATCTTTCCCAAATTAAAACCAAGTTCAAACCTCAATTTTCATTTACTTGCTCTCCTGCTCCTTATTTCTCAAATCATTTATTTATGCAACATCTTAATCACATAACTCTAATAATTCTATTATCCTTAACTTTAATTATTATTTACTTAAACTCAAAGTTATTCTTTAATTAAACTACTCATGCACTTTTGTTGTAATTAAATAAATATTCCAATATTTCAACTCTTTCATTTATATACCCTAATTAATCATTTAACCTAAAAAACGCATTTCACCTCATATCACATGATTAACATATCAAATATCATTCAAATCATATATATACCACAATTAATGTAACATCCTAAAATTTTTAAAAATTTCTAATTTTTAGAAAATTTGATAAAATAAATTATAATTTAAAAGGATAAATTAAATTAATGATTTTAAATAAAAAATGAAGGGATTTTAAATGAAAAAGTGGAATATATATGTGATATATATGCAAAATATACATAACATATAAAAGTCAACACTTTTTAAAAGAAAAGGGTATTTTGGTAATTAAATCTTATAAATTCAAAATTAATAAAATAATTCAAAAATAAATTATTTTTGAATGGAAGAGGGAAATTAGGACTTTTAATTTATTAAAAAATAATTGAATAATTAAATATTAAATTATTTTAATATATATATATGGTTTAAAAAAAAGATGAAAAGGAAAAGAAATATTAAAAAGTCTTCTTCTTCTTCTTCTCTTTCCTCTAGGCCGAATTCCATGGGAGCTTGAAGCCAAGAATTTGATTCTTTCATACTCCATAAATTGAAGGATTTAACAAGTTTCAAGTGGATTTTTGGTGATTTCCACCAAAATTAGTAAGTTTCCATCTCTTTTCTTTGAATTCCATAGAAGATTGTATTATATGAATTTTAAAATTTTGATGTAGTATATTATAATTATTGGAATTGGTGTGTATGATGTTATTTTGGGTAGTTAACATTGATTTTAAGGTTAGATTGAAGAGATGATAGAGTTTGGTTAAAGAATGGTGAAGAGAGAGAATTTAGGGTTATGGATTTTTGGGGTTTTGAAAACATGAGCTTTAATTGTGCAAATTGATTCCAAATGTGCTGTTTTGATTCATAAACAAGTATTTTAAAGTCAAATATTGGATTTGGTGGTATTTGCTTAGAGTTTGAGAATGGAAGTGGAGATTTAGGATTTTGGAAAAGTAATTTTCCAAAGTGGTTGAATTGTGTGATTTTATTTGTTTAAGCATGTTGTTTAGTGTTAAAAGTGATGAATATAGGCTTGCTTTGGGTTGCTAGTGGAAGTATGTACAAACTTTGAATATAATATTTGTATTTGCATAACATTTGGACTTAACACATTTTGGTTGGAAAATGTATTAAGCTACTTGGTTCATTGATTGTGTATGAATAATATGCTATGACATTTCTAATGTCATATATGTGTAAAATGTGAAATATGTATATTATGTGAAAATACCCAAAGTAATTGGGTAATGTGTTGTGAATGCAAAAATGAGATATGTGGTATAATGAAATGAATTGATATTGATAAAAATGAGAAAAGTGAGAAAAATGAGAAAGATGTGAAAAATGAGAAAAGTGAGAAAAAAAGTAAAAATAAGGCAATGTGCTTAGATTGAATACGTGAAAATGAGAAAGAGATTAATAATGAGAAATATGAATAAATTGTGTGCCTGGTATGTTATTCAATTTTTAGAGTTCTGGGTTTGGCAACATGCCTATGATTGCCTACGAGCTAAATGCTGGAATGGTAAAAAGACTGAGTCTTAGAGGCCAGCTGATAAATATGATGTTTTTGGCGTGAAAAGACTGGGTTGTAAGCCTCAAAAACTATAGTAGTCTAGCCGGGTTGAGGACCAAGATACTAGGCCTAAGGGTCTAACCGGGTTGAGGTCCAAGAGACTAGGGGTTTTACATTATCCATGGATATATTGCCTACGGGGCTAAACACATGGTGTCATTATGGACCAAAGCAGTAACTCTGAAATTTGAATAGCATATTATATTCTTTTTGGGCCCATGCTTGTCTTTGTTTTAATGTGAATTATGAATTGTGATACAATTGAGCAATATAATGTTATGAGTTGTGATTATGAAATATTTGAAAAATATAAGAAAGTGGAATGATGTGACATCTATATGCATTGTGCATTGGCATTGCATTGAGTTTTATTGTTATTATCAAAGTTTGTACCACTAGGCTTCGGCTTAACGCGATTGTTTCCATCGCGCAGGTGGCAGGGTAGACCCAGCTAAGCCAGAGAGTTCTTCTGGACCAGGTCGGGTCTAGACTTGTAGTTGAGCTTGTTGAGTTGCTATCAAGATCAGAAACAGTGCTAGTAGCATGTATATATTTTTATGTTATTGTACATTTTAAGTATTATGCATAATATATTATGTTTTGGATTTTACGTATTGTATATTAAAAAGTTCAAGTAGCGGATGTCGGAGATAAGGTGAGGGAAGGAAGACTTAGATGGTATGGGCATGTTTTAAGAAGACCTCCTAATGCTGCGGTTCGTAAGTGTGAGAATTTGTTGATTGAGGGGGCTAGAGGTCGTGGAAGACCTAGAACTGTGTGGAATGGGGTGATAGCAAGAGGCTTACGTGCCTTAGAGCTTGATGCGGATTTGATTAATGACAGACTTGAATGGAGACGTAAAATCCATGTCTTGGAAGGGGCCTAAGGTTGGAGTATCTTTTTTGGTGTCTTTTGAGCTTATTTTGTTGAGGATCCATACAGCCGACCCCAACTTGTTTGGGACTAAGGCTTAGTTGTTGTTGTTGTTGTTGTTGTTTGGATTTTATGTATTGTATATTATAAAGAATGTTTGGGTCAATATAATTGAAATGGGAGAGTAAGTGTGTTTTAAATTATATATATCTATATATATAAATGTTTGAGAAACTTGGTGAAATTGAGAAGTATGGTTGAGATGGTGATTTGAAATTATTTGGGAGTGTTTTCTTTTTGCAGGTTGAGTAATTACTAAATTTTGGGATGTCCAAATTACAGACAAAACTCTGGCAAATTTTTTTCAGAGATTTTTATATATATTATTTATTTTGGGTTCTTATAATAAGTAAAGAATATTTATATTCTATTTAATTTTATATATTTAGAATTTGAAATTTCAAATTGAAAATGTGAAAATTTTTTATTAAACCGGTCTGTGACATTTTTGTACCGTATATGCGTATTTTACATATGCTGAAAATATGTATTGTACGTATATAGGGTATAAGGGTGCTACATTTGTTTTGGTATCAGAGCCTAGGTTTGAGGTTCTCGACCTAGGTGAGATGATAGAGAGAGAAAATGAAAATTTTGAAAATAGTTTTTAATTGTAATACATGCATTGGCACTGGCAGTTTCTGATTTTTGATATAGTATTTTCTGATTTGTTTGCAAATATAGGTAGTTATGGCGTCTCGACCTTATTAGGCTGCTGAGGGTAGTGCAGAGAGTGTGGCTCCAGATGAGGGTAGAGATGGAGCTAGAGTTGTATCTGCTGGTGAGGCATCTGTTTCTGTGCCTATGAGACCAGCAGCTGATGAGATTCTGCCTGGCTGGGTATGGCATATGGTAGAGTTGTTGAGGCAGGCTCCAGTTCCTCAACCGTCACAGCCGCAGCCGCAGTTGCCGGTGAGGTAGTATGATAAACTGAGAAAGTATGGAGCTGAGGACTTTGTTGGTACTACAGACCCTGCTATAGCAGAGCAGTGGCTAGACCGGGTTTAAAGGGTATTCATTCAGTTTCAGGCTAGTCTAGAAGAAAAGTTTGATTATGCCAGATCTCTTCTGCAGAGAGATGCATATGATTGGTGGAAGACGGTTCCACATGCTCCGGATGATCCACTAGTCCTGACCTATAATGATTTTCTGTGGGAATTTGAGCAGAAGTATACTCCGAGAGAGTATAAAAATGCAAAGAAGATGGAGTTCCTGAGTTTGAGATAGGATACCAGGACAGTGACCGAGTATGAGATCGAGTTTATCCGGTTGAGTCACTATGCTGGTGGGATCATTTCTGACGAGTTTGACAGGTGCAGGAGGTTTGAGGAGGGACTGAGACCCTCTATCATGTGCATCATCGCAGGCTCTCGGTATCAGAATTTTTTCCAATTAGTTGCAGCTGCCAGGAGTGTTGAGAGGGCACAGAGTCTTACAACAGCTGCCAGGGTTGAGAAGACCAGAGTTAGGAGACCCCAAAATGAGGCAGGGTCTTCATCAAAGAAGAGAGGATGAGGGGGATATTTTTAGAGGTTTAGTAGGAGTCAGGGATAGAGACCTGCAGTTTTAGTGGCTAGTGTTCTGACTCCAATGGCTCAGAGGCCTACTCCACCTACTTGCGTTCATTGTGGTAGAGCACATGGAGGTGTCTGCTTATGGAAATGTGCTTCGAGAGTGTGTTTTAGATGTGGGTCGTCAGACTATTTTATCAAAGATTGTCCCAAGCCACCAGAAATTAGACGGACAGATACTGTAGCTTCTCGATCCAGTGTCAGAGGGGGTCGTAGTGGCAGAGGTTTTAGTAGAGGTGGTTGATCTGGGTCTAGTCTGAGAGGAGGTTCTACAGCTGGAGGTAGTAGACCAGATGAGGCAGGACCATCACAGTGGGTTTATGTGATGCAGAGGCAGCCAGATGCTTCAGCTGTTATTGCTGATAATTTTATATTATTTGGTACTTCAGTTCTTGCATTATTAGACCCTGGATTGACTCATTCTATCTTGCCTGTGACTGATTTGCATTCTGAGTCCCTAGGATTTGATGTTTTGGTCATAAATCTTTTAGGGCATAGTGTTGTGGTGAGTAGGGTGCACCGAGATAGTCCAGTTGTTTAGGATGAGGAGTTTCTCGGTGACCTGATTGAGATGTCTTTCAAGGAATATGATCTGATTTTAGGCATGGATTGGTTATCCAAGCATGGGGCTGTGGTAGACTGTCAGAAGAAATATGTTACTTTGAGAACACGTGATGGTAGGGATGTGATGGAATCTAGTGAGCAAAGGTATCTTTCATCCATGTTTGTTTCAGCTATTTTAGCTAGGAGGATGATTCGAAAAGGATGTGAGGCTTATCTTGCTCATGTTGTAGATACTACAGTAGTAGGATCCCTGCTTGAAAGTATACCCACAGTTACCGAGTTTTTATATGTTTTTCCTGATGAGTTGCCAGGGGTACCTCCTGAGAGAGAAGTGCAGTTTAGTATCGATTTGTTGCCTGGTACCACTCCTATCTCTATTACCCCTTATCAGATGGCACCTGCTGAGTTAAGAGAGTTTAAGGTGCAATTGTAAGAGTTATTGGATAAAGGGTTCGTCTGCCCCAGTGTGTCCCCGTGGGGAGCGCCTGTGTTATTTGTGAAGAAGAAGGATGGTACCATGAGATTGTGTATTGATTATAGGCAGTTGAATAAGGTGACCATCAAGAACAAGTATCCTTTGCCTTAGATAGATGATCTCTTTGATCAGTTGAAGGGAGCAACAACATTCTCTAAGATTGATCTGAGATCAGGGTACCATCAGTTGAGAGTCAGAGATGTGGATGTACCCAAGACAACTTTTCGTACGAGGTATGGGCATTATGAGTTTCTGGTGATGCCTTTTGGATTAACGAATGCACCAGCAGCTTTTTATGGATTTGATGAATAGGGTATTCAGACCAATTTTTGGATCATTTTGTGGTAGTCTTCATTGATGACATCTTGGTGTATTCGCGTAATGAGGAGGATCATGATAGGCATTTGTGGATCGTATGGCAGACTCTGAGAGAGAAGCAGTTGTATGCTAAGCTTTCTAAGTGTGAGTTCTGGCTCGATCAGGTAGCTTTTCTTGGTCATGTGGTTTCAGCAGGGGGTATTAAAGTTGATCTGAGTAAAGTTGAGGCTATCTTGAATTGGAGTCCACCGAAGACTGTGATAGAGGTTAGATGTTTTTTGGGATTGACAGGCTATTATCGTCGATTTGTGAAAGATTTTTCTATAATAGCTAGACCACTCACCAGATTACTTTGGAAAGGAGTTAAACTTGTGTGGACAGATCGGTGTCAGGTGAGTTTTGAGCTGCTGAGGGAGATGTTGACTCAGGCTCCTGTCCTTACCCTGCCTGTGGAAGGTAAACCATATGTAATATACAGTGATGCTTCACACAGTGATTTAGGTTGGGTTTTGATGCAGGAGGGTAGAGTCATTGCTTATGCCTCTCGATAGTTGAAACTGCATGAGTTGAATTATCCGACGGATGATTTGGAATTAGCAGCAATAGTTTTTTCCTTGAAGATTTGGCAGCATTATTTGTATGGGGAAAAGTGTTTCATTTATACGAATCACAAGAGTTTAAAATACCTGGGTGTTCAGAGAGAGCTGAATCTTCGGTAAAGACGGTGGTTAGAGTTGATTAAAGACTACGACTGTTTGATTGATTATCATCCTAGTAAGGCAAATGTTGTTGCTGATGCCTTGAGTCCAAAGTCTTTGCCAGGTTTGTAATATCCTTAATTATGCCCTAGTAGTCTTGGTGTTACTGTTGTTGCACTTGAGTTATGTTTATATTGTAATAAGTTGATAAGATATTGGAAGAGAATTTTATGTATGGTGATTGGGAAAGGAAATAGGGTTTAGAGACAAGTTTATATGTTGTGTATATGGTGATATATATAACATATAAAGTGGTCAAAATGGAAAGTCAAGGTGTTGGATAGTGGAGGAAGATATTTCTTTTATTAGTGAGTAATTACATAATTGGGCACATAAGAGACAAAATGTTAGTTATATAGTTAAGGGTATTTTGGTAATTGTTTGAATTGGAATACTTGGTGGAGATTAAAGAAGAGTTGACTTTGTTTCTTGTGGTTGATATTTCTTCTTTCTTCTTGGTGTGGCCGGCTGAACAAAGGGACAAGGAGAGCAAGAGGATAATTGAAGGTTTTGATGATTTTAAGCTTGGATTGGAAGGAGTTTTCAAGTTTACAAGTTGGAATTTCAAGGAATTTCATTAATTGGTAAGTTTTCTCTTGTTTGCCTTTGTTATTTTTGAAGCTTGGTTTGAGTTGAGTTGTGTTTTGATGATGGTGTGATTAAATGGGTTATGGTGTGATTTTAAGTGTTGATTTTGCTTGTTAGATGAGAAGTTGAGTTGGTGTTGGTATTGGAAGTGGTTGTGTTGAGTTTGTGTTAGGGTTTGAGTTTGTAAGTGTTGTCAATGTTATAGAAATTGATGTATTATATTATTATTTGGATTAGGTTTTGGAAGAAGTGGTTTATCTTAATTGTAAAGTGAACAATCTTTGGAAGAGAAGATTTCTTGGAGTTGTTTGAGTGTTTATAAGGTAAGTACAACTATTTGTTTACAAACATGCATATAATGTGTAAGCTTAACATTCTTTTGGTTGTAAATGTGTTGTGGTATCAAATGTGTTATTAATGTGTTTTGATGATATAAATAAGTATTGAGGATGTTGATTGTGTCCATTCTAAATGAGGTTATGTTGTGTATAATGTGTTTGATGTTAAACAAAAGAAAGTTTGTTAAAGTTAGGGTTTATGCATGAGACACGTGAATTGGGGCGGTCGCGATTATTGAAGTGCGATCGCGACTTAGATCGAACTTCTGACCGTGAAACCTACTGTGTTAAGGTTTCATCTTTGTTTGTGAAGTGCGGTCGCGACTCAGATCGGATTTCTGACCGCGAAACCTACTGTGATAAATTTTATCTTTTGATTGTGTAGAACGGTCGCGACTTAGCTTGGTGCGACCGCGATAGTCGTTCTGTTCTGTTTTATTTGAAGTAAGTAAAGAATGTAAAGCATGTTGCTTATATGATAATGTAATGTGAATTGTGATTGATTATGATAATTAAGATGATATGTGAGGCCATTGTGCTTGGGCCAAGATGATTCAAATGAAATGGTTGAGGCATGATTGCCTAATAAATTATGAATTGTGAAATGAATTGAGAAAGAATAAATGAAATGTTAGTATGCCTAATGTGTTAATTCAACTTTCAGAGTCCTGTATTTGATGGCATGCCTATAACTCATTGGATAGGCGAAATGGGAGGCCCGTAAGCCGAGTCCAATTTGAGTAATGTTTATGAATCACTGGATAGGTGAAATGGGAGGCCCGTAAACCGATTCCAGTTGTAAAATGTGAATATGGAATGATGGTGAAATGGGAGACCCGTAAACCACTTCCATTTGAGAATTAGTAACAGTCTAGCCAGGTTGAGGATCTCCTCATGTTAATGGGTTGATGGTCCAAGAGACTGGGTCTGTTACGCTATCCATGGATAGAGTTATGATATATATTGCCGACGGGCTTGATGATTGTGATATTGAATCAAACACAGGGACTCTGAACTTTGAATAACATATTAGGGTGTTTTGGGCCCAGGTATGTCTTAGGTTTAATGTAATTTAGGATTTATGAATCGTAACCATTGCCTAATGAAATTGATGAGTAATGATATATTATTATGTTCTGAAATGTAATTATGATATGATAATTTATGATGAATAAGTTATGACTTGCTATGTATTATTTACTTGATTGAGTGTCATGAGCATTGCATCAAGCATTTTGATAGTGTAGTTGTTTTACTAAGCCGTTGGCTTAGCGCGATTGTGTTCATCGCGCAGGTGTTAGAGAAGAACCCGAGAGATCCACTAGACCGAGTGAGTCTAGGAATTGAAGAGTTGTGTAGGACTTAAAGATCAAAGAGAAAGCTGCCAATCATGTATAGACTCTTTATGTTTTGTAAAGTATTGGATTTAATGTATATGTATATAATTTTGTAAACTTGTACTTGGACATATTTATATATGCAAATACATTTGATAAATTCCGCTGCGTATTAAATCAAATGTTTATACTTATTTTGTTTTATTTTAATGGTAAATACCATTATACTATATATATATATATATTGCAAATTGTTTATGGAAAAAAATGTAGCATTCTTAGGTTCTATGTATGTTCATTACATGGTGGTGATATGTAGTGAACGTATTTGGAATTTAGGGGTGTTACAATTGTTTTGGTATCAGAGCCTAGGTTTGAGATTCTCAACCTAGGTAAAATGTAATAAAAAGAATAATTTGATTTTAAAAGTTGATTTTGAATAAAATATATGTTGGTATTGGCAGCCTTTGATCTTTAATAAGGTGTATTTGGTCGTGTTTGCAGAGATAGGTAGTAATGGATCCCCATTCACGGCAGTCTGTTGAGGGAAGTGCAGAGAGTATAGCTCCTGTTGAGAGTAGGGAGGGAGCTAGAGTTGAGGTAGCCAGTGAGGTACCTGCTTCAGTGTCGGGCAGACCAGCAGGTGATGAGGTTCCACCAGCCTGGTTTAGACATATGATGGAAGTTATGAGGCAAGCACCAGTGCAACCTCCACCACCACCTCAGCCTCAGGTACCAGTGAGACAATATGATAAACTGAGGAAGTTTGGGGCAGAGGATTTTCTGGGTACGATAGATCCAGCTGTGGCAGAACAGTGGCTTGATAAAGTTCAGAGAATTTTTATTCAGTTGCAAGCCACGTCAGAGGAGAAGTTTGATTATGCTAGGTCATTATTACAGAAGGACGCTTATGACTGGTGGAAGACCGTACCTCATGCCATGGATGATCCACCCACATTGACCTATGCTGATTTCCATAGGGAATTTGAATTGAAGTATACTCCTAGGGAGTATAAGGATGTGAAGAAAATGGAGTTCTTGAGTTTGAAACAAGATCATCGTACAGTAACTGAATATGAAGTGGAGTTTATTCGATTAAGTCATTATGCGGGAGGCATTATATCAGATGAAATTGACAGATGTAGGAGATTCGAAGAGGGGTTGAGGCCTTCTCTTGTATGTCATGTGGCTGGATCCAGATATACTGATTTCTCTCAGCTTGTGGCAGCAGCACGGAGTGTGGAAAGAGTTCAAAGCATTGCAGCTGCATCTGAGGAAGAGACTAGAGTGAGAAGACCCAAGTTTGAGGCAGGGTCTTCATCAGTGAAGAGGGGCAGAGGGAGCTTTGTTCCTAGAGTGGGAAGGAGTCAGAGGCCGATGAGTAGGTCAGGGCAGTTTCATAGACAGAGATCAAGACCTGCAGCTTCTGTGACTAGTGCACCGACTCCCTTTATTCAGAGATCCACTCCGCTGGCATGTGAGCAATGTGGGAAGATTCATGTGGGTGCTTGTAGGAGGATTGGTGGACCGGGTGTGTGCTTCCATTGTGGGTCGCCTGACCATTTCATTAGAGAGTGTCCTGAGATGCAGGACCAGAGGTCATTGGAATCTGCAGCTTCTCGGCAGAGTTTTAGCAGAGGAGGTCGAGGAAGCAGGGGTTTCAGCCGAGGGGGTAGATCTGGGTATAGTCAGAGAGGAGGATCTGCACCCAGGGATGGCAGACCAGATGAGGCTGGGCCTTCTCAGCGGGTTTATGTGATGCAAAGACAGCCTGATGCTTCTGCAGTCATAGCTGGTACTTTTTCTTTATTTGGCATATCTGTACTTGCTTTGATTGACCCTGGATCCACACATTCTTACATTAGTGCATCTGTATTGCCTGTGTCTGAAATGCATGCTGAGTCCCTAGGATTTGATGTGTTGGTGACAAATCCTTTAGGGCATAGCGTAATTGTTAGTAAGGTGCATAGAGATTGTGCGGTAGTGGTGCAGGGTGAGAAGTTTTGTGGTGATTTGATTGAGATGCCATTTAAAGAATTTGATTTGATTCTTGGCATGGATTGGCTGTCTAGGCATGGAGCTGTGGTAGATTGTAAGAAGAAGTGTGTTACTTTGAGAACTAGTGATGATAGAGTAGTGTTGGTATCTAGTGAGCAGAGACAGCTTGCATCTTTGTTTGTTTCAGCTGTTGCAGCTAGGAAGATGATCAGAAAAGGGTGTGAAGCTTATCTTGCTCATGTGTTGGATACCAGAGTGGTAGGGTCTCAATTGGATAGCATTTCCACAGTTTCAGAATTCCCAGATGTTTTTCCAGAGGAGTTGCCAGGATTGCCTCCTGAGAGAGAGGTGGAGTTTGGTATTGAGTTGTTACCAGGTACCACTCCTATCTCTATTACTCCTTATAGAATGGCACCTGTCGAATTAAGAGAATTGAAGGTGCAGTTGCAAGAGTTGCTGGATAAGGGTTTTATTCGCCCTAGTGTGTCGCCATGGGGAGCTCCTGTTTTGTTTGTTAAGAAAAAGGATGGTACTATGAGGTTGTGTATCGATTATAGGCAATTGAACAAGATAACTATTAAGAATAAATACCCTTTGCCTAGAATCGATGATCTCTTTGATCAATTGAAGGGAGCAGCTGTGTTTTCTAAAATTGATTTGAGATCGGGGTACCATCAATTGCGGGTTAGAGCTGAGGATGTGCCAAAAACAGCTTTTCGAACCAGATATGGGCATTATGAGTTTTTGGTAATGCCATTTGGTTTGACGAATGCACCTGCCGCTTTTATGGACTTGATGAATAGGGTGTTTAGGCCCTATTTGGATCAGTTTGTGGTAGTGTTTATAGATGATATCTTGGTGTATTCGCGAAATGAAGAGGAGCATAGTGAGCATCTTCGGATAGTGTTTCAAATCTTGAGAGAGAAGCAGTTGTTTGCCAAATTATCGAAGTGTGAGTTCTGGTTGAACCAAGTAGCTTTTCTCGGTCATATTGTGTCAGCAGATGGCATTAGGGTTGACCCGAGTAAAGTTGAAGCTATTCTAAATTGGAGTCCACCGAAGACTGTGACTGAAGTTAGAAGTTTTCTGGGATTGGCCGGCTATTATCGACGTTTTGTGAAAGGATTTTCTTTAATAGCTACTCCACTCACCAAATTGCTTCGGAAGGGAGTTAAATTTGTGTGGACTGATCAATGCCAGACCAGTTTTGAGCAGTTGAAAGAGATGTTGACTCAAGCACCTGTTCTCACTTTACCTGTGGAAGATAAACCATATGTGATCTACAGTGATGCTTCACATAATGGTTTGGGTTGTGTGTTGATGCAAGAGGGTAAAGTGATAGCTTATGCTTCTCGACAGTTGAAACCGCATGAGCTCAATTATCCGACTCATGATTTGGAGCTAGCAGCCATTGTGTTTGCTTTGAAGATTTGGCGTCATTATCTATTTGGAGAGAAATGTTTCATCTATACTGATCACAAAAGTTTGAAGTATTTGGGTGTTCAGAAGGAGCTAAATCTTCGGCAGAGGAGATGGTTGGAATTGATTAAAGACTACGACTGCTTGATTGACTATCATCCAGGTAAAGCAAATGTTGTTGCTGATGCCTTGAGTCGGAAGTCTTTAGCTGGTTTAACAGTTTACTCGCTCTCGTTGCTTGTTGAGTTGAGAGCATTGTGTGCTAGCTTTGTACCTTGTGATGATGGTGCATTGTTGGCACAATTGCAAGTGAGACCAGTTTTGTTGGATCAGATCAAAGAAGCTCAGTTGACTGATGAGAAAATTCAGAGGATTGTGTCAGTTTGTCAACAGGGAGAGAGCCGAGATTTTGTTGTGAGTGATGATGGGAGCTTATGGTTTAAGAGTAGACTGTGTATGCCTGATGATGATAATTTAAGAAAAATTATTTTAGAAGAAGCACACCAATCAACTTTTGCTATGCATCCGGGTAGTACCAAGATGTATCATGATTTGAGACAACATTATTGGTGGTCCGGTATGAAGAGAGACATTGCAGAGTTTGTGTCTAAATGTCTCACTTGTCAGAGGGTGAAAGCCGAGCATCAAGTTCCAACTGGGTTGCTTCAACCTTTGTCAGTGCCTGAGTGGAAGTGGGATAGAGTAACTATGGACTTTGTGTCTGGTTTGCCTTTGACACAAAGGAAGCATGATGCCATATGGGTGATTGTGGATAGATTGACTAAGACAGCTCATTTCCTTCCGGTGCGGATGGATTACTCTTTGGAGAAGTTGGCTGAGCTGTATATCCATGAGATTGTGAAATTGCATGGTGTCCCAATTTCTTTAGTGTCTGATCGAGATCCTAGATTCACCTCGAGATTTTGGAAGAGTTTGCATGGAGCTTTAGGTTCTCGATTGCATTTCAGTACTGCTTTCCATCCCCAGACAGATGGACAGTCAGAGAGAGTGATACAGATCATTGAGGATATGTTGAGAAGCTGTGTCATTGATTTCTCTGGAAGTTGGGACGGATTTTTGCCACTTGTGGAATTTGCCTATAATAACAGTCATCAATCGAGCATTGGTATGGCACCATTTGAGGCACTGTATGGTAGACGGTGCAGAACACCTCTTTGTTGGAGTGAACTTGGTGAAGGTAAAATAATTGGCCCTGATTTGATTCAAGAAACGGAAGAGAAAGTGAAGTTGATTCGAGGCAGGTTAAAAGCAGCTTCAGACCGACAGAAGTCTTATGCAGATCTGAAAAGGAGAGACATAAAATTTGATGTTGGAGATAAGGTATTTTTGAAAGTATCTCCTTGGAAGAAGATTTTGAGGTTCGGTCGGAAAGGAAAATTGAGTCCTCGTTTCATTGGGCCGTATGAAGTGTTAGAAAGAGTTGGGCCAGTGGCGTATCGACTTGCTTTGCCACCTGAGTTGGATCGTATTCATAATGTGTTTCATGTTTCTATGTTAAGGAGATATAGGTCGGATCCATCTCATGTGTTGTCAGTTGAATCTATTGAGGTAAGTCCAGATCTGACATTTGAAGAGGAACCAGTTGCTATTTTGGCACATGAAGTGAAAGAGTTGAGGAACAAGAGAGTGCCACTTGTGAAAGTGTTATGGAAGAATCATGGAAGAGAAGAGGCAACTTGGGAAAGTGAACAATTCATGCAAGAACAATATCCTCAGTTGTTTCAGAGTTGATTTCAGGTAATTTCGAGGACGAAATTTCTTTTTAGAGGGGGAGAATTGTAATATCCTTAATTATGCCCTAGTAGTCTTGGTGTTACTGTTGTTGCACTTGAGTTATGTTTATATTGTAATAAGTTGATAAGATATTGGAAGAGAATTTTATGTATGGTGATTGGGAAAGGAAATAGGGTTTAGAGACAAGTTTATATGTTGTGTATATGGTGATATATATAACATATAAAGTGGTCAAAATGGAAAGTCAAGGTGTTGGATAGTGGAGGAAGATATTTCTTTTATTAGTGAGTAATTACATAATTGGGCACATAAGAGACAAAATGTTAGTTATATAGTTAAGGGTATTTTGGTAATTGTTTGAATTGGAATACTTGGTGGAGATTAAAGAAGAGTTGACTTTGTTTCTTGTGGTTGATATTTCTTCTTTCTTCTTGGTGTGGCCGGCTGAACAAAGGGACAAGGAGAGCAAGAGGATAATTGAAGGTTTTGATGATTTTAAGCTTGGATTGGAAGGAGTTTTCAAGTTTACAAGTTGGAATTTCAAGGAATTTCATTAATTGGTAAGTTTTCTCTTGTTTGCCTTTGTTATTTTTGAAGCTTGGTTTGAGTTGAGTTGTGTTTTGATGATGGTGTGATTAAATGGGTTATGGTGTGATTTTAAGTGTTGATTTTGCTTGTTAGATGAGAAGTTGAGTTGGTGTTGGTATTGGAAGTGGTTGTGTTGAGTTTGTGTTAGGGTTTGAGTTTGTAAGTGTTGTCAATGTTATAGAAATTGATGTATTATATTATTATTTGGATTAGGTTTTGGAAGAAGTGGTTTATCTTAATTGTAAAGTGAACAATCTTTGGAAGAGAAGATTTCTTGGAGTTGTTTGAGTGTTTATAAGGTAAGTACAACTATTTGTTTACAAACATGCATATAATGTGTAAGCTTAACATTCTTTTGGTTGTAAATGTGTTGTGGTATCAAATGTGTTATTAATGTGTTTTGATGATATAAATAAGTATTGAGGATGTTGATTGTGTCCATTCTAAATGAGGTTATGTTGTGTATAATGTGTTTGATGTTAAACAAAAGAAAGTTTGTTAAAGTTAGGGTTTATGCATGAGACACGTGAATTGGGGCGGTCGCGATTATTGAAGTGCGATCGCGACTTAGATCGAACTTCTGACCGTGAAACCTACTGTGTTAAGGTTTCATCTTTGTTTGTGAAGTGCGGTCGCGACTCAGATCGGATTTCTGACCGCGAAACCTACTGTGATAAATTTTATCTTTTGATTGTGTAGAACGGTCGCGACTTAGCTTGGTGCGACCGCGATAGTCGTTCTGTTCTGTTTTATTTGAAGTAAGTAAAGAATGTAAAGCATGTTGCTTATATGATAATGTAATGTGAATTGTGATTGATTATGATAATTAAGATGATATGTGAGGCCATTGTGCTTGGGCCAAGATGATTCAAATGAAATGGTTGAGGCATGATTGCCTAATAAATTATGAATTGTGAAATGAATTGAGAAAGAATAAATGAAATGTTAGTATGCCTAATGTGTTAATTCAACTTTCAGAGTCCTGTATTTGATGGCATGCCTATAACTCATTGGATAGGCGAAATGGGAGGCCCGTAAGCCGAGTCCAATTTGAGTAATGTTTATGAATCACTGGATAGGTGAAATGGGAGGCCCGTAAACCGATTCCAGTTGTAAAATGTGAATATGGAATGATGGTGAAATGGGAGACCCGTAAACCACTTCCATTTGAGAATTAGTAACAGTCTAGCCAGGTTGAGGATCTCCTCATGTTAATGGGTTGATGGTCCAAGAGACTGGGTCTGTTACGCTATCCATGGATAGAGTTATGATATATATTGCCGACGGGCTTGATGATTGTGATATTGAATCAAACACAGGGACTCTGAACTTTGAATAACATATTAGGGTGTTTTGGGCCCAGGTATGTCTTAGGTTTAATGTAATTTAGGATTTATGAATCGTAACCATTGCCTAATGAAATTGATGAGTAATGATATATTATTATGTTCTGAAATGTAATTATGATATGATAATTTATGATGAATAAGTTATGACTTGCTATGTATTATTTACTTGATTGAGTGTCATGAGCATTGCATCAAGCATTTTGATAGTGTAGTTGTTTTACTAAGCCGTTGGCTTAGCGCGATTGTGTTCATCGCGCAGGTGTTAGAGAAGAACCCGAGAGATCCACTAGACCGAGTGAGTCTAGGAATTGAAGAGTTGTGTAGGACTTAAAGATCAAAGAGAAAGCTGCCAATCATGTATAGACTCTTTATGTTTTGTAAAGTATTGGATTTAATGTATATGTATATAATTTTGTAAACTTGTACTTGGACATATTTATATATGCAAATACATTTGATAAATTCCGCTGCGTATTAAATCAAATGTTTATACTTATTTTGTTTTATTTTAATGGTAAATACCATTATACTATATATATATATATATTGCAAATTGTTTATGGAAAAAAATGTAGCATTCTTAGGTTCTATGTATGTTCATTACATGGTGGTGATATGTAGTGAACGTATTTGGAATTTAGGGGTGTTACAAGGTTTGACTGCTTATTCGCTCTCATTGCTTGTTGAGTTGAGAGCGTTGCATGCTAGATTTGAATCTTCTGATGATGGTGCTTTGATGGCTCACTTGCAGTTGAGACTAGTCTTGTTGGATCATATTAGGGAGGCTCAATTGGCATATGAGAGAATTTAGAAAATTGTGTTGGTTTATCAGAAGAGGGAGAGTCGAGACTTTTATGTGAGGGATGATGGCAGTCTATGGTACAGAGATAGATTGTGTATTCCTGATGATACAGAATTGAAAAGAATGATATTAGAGGAAGCACATCAGTCACTTTTTGCTATGCACCCAGGGTGTACCAAGATGTATCAGGGCTTGAAGTGACATTATTGGTGGTCAGGTATGAAGATGGACATAGCAGAGTTTGTATCCAGATGTCTCACTTACCAGAAAGTGAAGGCTGAGCACCAAGTTCCTTCAAGGTTACTCTAACCTTTATCAGTGCCAGAGTGAAAATGGGAGCGAGTGACAATGGATTTTATGATTGGACTACCTTTGACTAAGAAAAAGCATGATGCAATCTGGGTGATAGTTGATCAGATGAAGAAGATAGCTCATTTTCTTCAAGTTCGGATGGATTATTCTCTTGAGAGGTTGGTTGAACTGTATATCAATGAGATAGTCAGGTTGCATAGAGTCTCAGTTTCTTTGGTGTCGGATCGAGATCCCCGGTTTACTTCAAGGTTTTGGAAGAGTTTGCATGATGCTTTGGGTTCTCGATTGCATTTTAGTACTGTTTTTCATCCTCAGACAGATGGACAATCAAGGAGAGTGATACAGATTCTGGAGGATATGTTGAGGAGCTATATCATTGATTTTATCGGGAATTGGGACAGATTTTTGCCATTAATTGAGTTTGCTTATAACAACAGTCATTAGTTGAGTATTGGGATGACTCCTTATGAGGCTTTAGATGGCAAGAGATGCAGGATACATTTGTGTTGGGATGAAGTTGGAGAAGGTAAACTGGTTGGTTCCAATTTGATTAAGGAAACAGAGGAGAAAGTGAAGGTGATTCGAGGTCGTTTGAAACCAGCTTTAGACTAACAGAAATCCTATTCAGATTTAAAGAGAAGAGACATAGAATTCAGTGTGGGAGATAAGGTGTTTCTAAAGGTGTCTCCATGGAAGAAGATTCTGAGGTTTGGCCACAAAGGAAAGTTGAGTCCTTGTTTCATAGGACCATATGAGGTGTTGGAGAGAGTTGGTCCAGTGGCTTATAGACTAGCTTTGCTGCCTGAGTTGTATTGAATACATAATGTTTTCCATGGCTCAATGCTTCGGAGATACAGGTCTGACCCATCTCATATCTTGTCAGTGGAGTCAATTGAGGTGAGTCCAGATCTGACTTACGAGGAAAAACCAGTGGCGATTTTGGCACGAGAGGTAAAAGAATTGAGGAATAAGAGGGTGCCACTTGTGAAAGTCCTGTGAAGGAATCATGCCACTAAGGAGGTGACATGGGAAAGTGAGCAGGCGATGCAGAGTCAGTTTCCCCAATTGTTCCAAACTTGAGGACAGGTAATTTCGAGAACAAAATTTGTATTAGGGGGAGAGAATTGTAACATCCTAAAATTTTTGAAAATTTCTAATTTTTAAAAAATTTGATAAAATAAATTATAATTTAAAAGGATAAATTAAATTAATGATTTTAAATGAAAAATGAAGGGATTTTAAATGAAAAAAGTGAAATATATATGTGATATATATGCAAAATATACATAACATATAAAAGTCAACACTTTTTAAAAGAAAATGGTATTTTGGTAATTAAATATTATAAATTTAAAATTAATAAAATAATTCAAAAATAAATTATTTTTGAATGGAAGAGAGAAATTAGGACTTTTAATTTATTAAAAAATAATTAAATATTAAATATTAAATTTTTTAATATATATATATATATGGTTTAAAAAAAATGAAAAGGAAAAGAAATATTAAAAAGTCTTCTTCTTCTTCTTCTCTTTCCTCTAGGCCGAATTCCATGGGAGCTTGAAGCCAATAATTTGATTCTTCCATACTCCATAAATTGAAGGATTTAACAAGTTTCAAGAGGATTTTTGGTGATTTTCACCAAAATTAGTAAGTTTCCATCTCTTTTCTTTGAATTCCATGGAAGATTCTATTATGTGAGTTTTGAAATTTTGATGCAATATGTTATAATTATTGGAATTGGTGTGTATGATGTTATTTTGGGTAGTTAACATTGATTTTAAGGTTAGATTGAAGAGATGATAGAGTTTGGTTAAAGAATGGTGAAGAGAGAAAATTTAGGGTTATGGATTTTTGGGTTTTGAAAACATGAGCTTTAATTGTGCAAATTAATTTCAAATGTGATGTTTTGATTCATAAACAAGTATTTTAAAGTCAAATATTGGATTTGGTTGTGTTTGGTTGAAGTTTTAGAATGGAAGTGTAGATTTAGGGTTTTGAAAAAGTGATTTTCCAAAGTGGTTGAATTGTGTGATTTTATTTATTTAAGCATATTGTTTAGTGTTAAAAGTGATGAATATAAGCTTGCTTTGGGTTGCTAGTGGATGTATGTACAAACTTTGAATATGTGAACCTCGGTTTCCACCCGAAAAGGATTTGGAGGAACATTCACTTGTTGTTAGGAGTCGCCACTCAGTTTTTTCTATTCGAAGGGAAAAACTAAGAAAACCCTTGTTTGACTCCAATAATGCATCCAATGTAAAGGTTTCTAATCTACGAACCCAAGGAGGATTCGGAGACTATGTTATGTATTTGATTAATTTGCCAAAAAGAAACAAACCTAAAAGGGACGAAGAAAAGAAGACAAACAGATTGTTAGTAAATTGTGGACTTGCTATTTGGGGTGAATCTCAAATGTGCCTACATACTCTCATTTTTTATGAGAGATCAAAGCCCATGTAGTTCGGAAAAGCCTATTTAAAGGCAATTATGCATTTATGCATGTGTGTGCGTATGCTTCATGCATTGTCGAACTTTTTGCCAAAATTGTGAGATTTTAAGCACTTAGTGCTAAATTTGATGAAATTTGGGTACTTGGTACCAAAAGAAAATGCAATTTAGGCTTCATGCCAAAAGGTTGATTTTAGTTGAGATCGGCTTCATGCCAAAGATTGATTTTAATTTGGATAGAATTCATGCCAAAAGAGATTAGGTCTTTGACCCAAAAAGAAATTAAGAAGGAGGTGTAGTGCTCATGATATGCTTAAATTGACCAAGGATAAATTAGGATATTACCTTATTTAGGATTCTCCCACTTCGTAGTTCCAGATCTCGTTTTCTCGGACCTTGGATTATAATTCTTGATTACTGTTTTTTTTTTAATTTTGATTTCAATTGATTCCTGCAGCACAAGGTTAGTTTTATGCAAAGAAAAGTCCAAGAGAAATTCTTAAGCGTATGAAAATAGAGAGTTCGTCCGCCCGAAGCCCACTCGAAAAGACCGAACCCTTGTTCTGAAAATTCGGAGGCTTTTTATAGACAAAATCGGACCTGGACGGCGGTCGGACCGCCGTGGAAGTGACCAGGGCGAGAAAAAGGAAAAGGCAAAAATGGCGGCGGTCGGACTGCCGCGGCGTAGGCGGCCGGACAGCCGGTCCCGGGGGGTGGACCTCCGCGGTCGGTGGTTGAGCCCCCCAAAATAGCACGCATGATTTTCGTTCAAACTGATTTTTCGGGAGCTACGGACCTCCAAAAATTATTCCGGGACCATATCTGTGATCCTTGCGTCGCTCCGGACATTTCAAGTACTATGAAGACATACTTTTGGTGAACTTTACCATGGACCTCCGGTCCGGCTCGATCGTTTGCAGTTTGAAAAAATCGGCTTTCCGAGCCTCAAAATTCGAGTATTCACAATTGCCCCCCACTGGGGTCCATAAAAATGATTTATGGGGCTCAGTGGTCGTCAGAAACGAGGATTTTGAGCGAGGTGCAAAAGACCCGCGTTTTCACCTTTTCCTTATAAATAGGCTCATTTCCATTCCATTTTCATTTGCTTTCATTTTTTATTCTTCTTTCCTTTCCTTCAAACTTTCTTTTAACGATGGATTTCACTGGCCTAGAAGACTTCGAAATCCCACTCCCTCCCTGCAATCTTTTACTTGAGGAGGAGAAGCACAGTTTCCGGACCGGCTGCTATGAGGTAAGTACCTTCCCCTTTACTCATCTAGTATGCATGCTTAGGAATTTTATTTATTTCTAGTAAGGAACTTAGAAACAAATTTTAGGAATCCTTCCTTTACATGTACTTGAATTAGCTATAGTAATGAATCAGGAGTAATACCATGCTTCACTAAGTTCTGCTATCAGTAATTATTTCTAGTAAAGAACTTAGAAATAATCCTCTAGGAAGTCACACCCGGCTGGGGAAAGAACTTAAATTTTTCTGAAGTTGCCCCCCAAATTATCCATAATAATGAATTAGAAAATCCCTCTCTCTGCGTTTTCAGGACACTGCGATTAGGATATCCATAGCCGAGAGTCCCATGAGCACTATTCCAGCCTACATCTTTGATGTCGGGCATCCGGTGGGGGATCTTATCAGACCTGCTTTTCTCCACCGTTTGAGGACTATAGATGTAGGCAGAGATATCCACAAGGAGTTGATCTGCGCGCTGGCCGAGCGATGGTGGCCCACTACTGATACCTTCCATTTTGCTTGGGGGAGATGACGATGACGCCTACCGACTTTTCCGTCATTTCCAGGATTCCCTTCGGCGTTGAGATGGTAGAGTTCTATGATGACTGGCGGCATGACATTTCTTCAGCCGACATGGTCACTTTGATCAGGGTTGACTATCCTCGACATCAGGCGCCTCGCTGCATTCAGCGGAAGTGGCTTGTAGAGCAGGCGCCAGTTATCTATACTTGCTACGAGGTAGGAGATCTTACTGCTGACCAGGTGGCCAGGTTTACCCTGATTCTCCTGTTTGCTAGCTCCTTCTTAGCAAACAGGAAGGACGCAGTGAGTCTCAATGTGCTGAAGAGTCTACTCGACCTGACACGACTTCCGACATACGATTGGGCTAGCATGATGCTGTGTAGGTTGTACGACGATATGTCAGATCTCTGCTATACCCGTATTGCTCCATGCGGCCTGTACTACTTCTGGGAGGTAATGTAAAGAACATTTCCTTTACCTTGTATACACCGACTCTGATATCTTCTTCATTTTTTCCAGACTTGGGCTTACGAGTACTTTCCTAGTGTCGCCCCTTTTCTTCGTGAGCTACCTGCCCCTGCAGATACTCTTTCTCCCATTACTTGGAGATGGTATAAAGAGAGGGTAGAAGCACCAAAGAGGAAGCTTCCTATCAGAGAGCTGAGATCGTTCTTCGACAGCTGCTCCATGAACTCGGTAAATACTTTATCCTCATCCTTATTTATTGTATTAGATAAAATGATTCACTAACATAATAAATTTTTACAGGTTATATTTACAGCGATGTCTAGCCGGCTGTCAGAGTAGATTGCTCAAGATCACAGCTTTCAGCGATCACAATTCCTGACTCGCCGTCGATTCATACTTCCCCATCCAGAATATCGACGGTATTTTCTCGCTGAGAGAGTGACTCTCCAGATTGTCGGCTTCCTTGCAGCTCCCCTGGATCCCCCTGATGATATGTTATCTCTGACGCTTCTGCCTATTACTGCGTCCCAGTATGAGGGTGATCCCTTCGAGTCGGCCTATGCCCCGGATGATGATTATGATTTCTACTGTCTTCAGCGACTGATGCCACGCATTGGGATTCGGTTCGACCCTGCACCACCTTATCGGTCCTCCCATTCTTCAGCTCCCAGTTCTGGCACTCCAGGAGACCATCCCTCTTCCAACTGGCAAGGTGACAGACCTTCTTCCTCTAGGGCCGAGGCTTCCGCTTTCAGGGCTGGACCATCATATACTGGAGCGAGCAGCAGTTCATCACATTTGAGGCCTCCCCCATCCATCCTTGCGACTACCGGTCAATTGGACCCTGCTTTGGCCAACCTAAGGCTGCCTTATGCTGTTCGCTATCGTGTACCCGACGGTTGGATGACCCGACCAATTAGTGTGGAGGGTGTACCATATCGGAGCCTTGCTCACATCACTCAGGTATTTTTTTAGAACTTTTCATGAAAAGGATTCACAAAGTTCTCTTGAAATTAACTATGACTCTATGTCTTTTTTGCAGGTACCTGCGGGCCTAGTTGTTGACATGGCGGCACTGATTACTGCCTTATCGGATGAGCTGTCTGGTGCTTGGACTGATGCTGCTTATGAGAGGCAGAACAGGCCACAAAGACAGAGAGCCCGGCGCTGATTTTTCATACTTGTCTTGAATTATATTTGTCTTATTTGAATTATTCTCGCTTTGTACTTTGTACTTTCCATGTTTTCCACCTGTTATTTAAACTTAGATACAAACCTGCATTTATTTGTTTGTATTGACAGCAAATATGTATGTATGATGCTTGTTTTTTTAGAAATCTATTTTTAAAATAAATCCCTGAACCAACCCCCAAAAATAGCACCTAATAGGGCCTAAACAGGGCCAAAACACAAGAATTTCACAAAACATCAAAAACAGGAATCAAAATTGGGTCGGCGGCGGTTGGACCACCGGAGTCGGCGGTCGGACCGCCATCTGGGCCAGGGCAGTATAAAAAACGAAGGTGAAGTGCATTTTCAGGCCAGAAAATAGGTTTTTCACTGCAGGATTTTATTTTTCTCTCAACAATGAACCCTCTTTTTAACCATGTGATGCATAACTGGACCAAGAGCCTCCATAATGTTGAAAGGATCAACATGGGAAGATATGGATTAAAAGCTGTACTCGGATTTGAAAATTGGACTGTTACCCCGATCATTCTTCAGGTAATTTTGTTATACCTTTTGTTTCTTCTCATTTCATCATCTCTCTTTTCTTAGTAAATAGAAAGGATCTATTTTTTCAGGTTTGGCTGAGAGACCATCTCTGAGTGGTTCCCGCTCCCCATGCCTTGACTTATAACCCTTCTCAGTATCACACCAGAAGAATCCAGGTTTCTTTTCCCTCTATGGCTAAGTGGATCATCTGGTTGTATGAGCTTGGACCAGAAGAATTGTTGTGGTTCATCCCTTGGTATAGAATTTCTCGCTTCATGGAAGCAAATGCAATGCATAACAATGTCTATCTTTTTGGTTTCACTCATAGTACATGGTATAGTGCTTCTCGCGTCCTCAGACAGATGGTAATTGATCAGAGGGTTCCTCTTCCTGTTGGGTTAACTATTGCTACCCCTATTACTCCCGGAGTTACTCGAGCTGTTCTTCAAACTTGGGTTAGGAACCATCAGATGATCAGGCCTTTTCCTGAGCCTTCCCTTGTTCAGCCTACTCCAGAGTACAGAGCTTGGTTTATAGCTGAAGTTTGGCCAATTGAAAGGCCAAGGAGGCATGCATTGTTGCAGGAGCTGGAGGGTGAGGATGTGGTTCCTCTTAATGAGGGGAAGATAGATGTTGCAGAAAGTTCCGGAACTAAGGAAGATACCGAAGACTCTGCCCCACGTAGGAGACGTAGGATTTAGATCCTAGGGTTGAGTCTATTGTCTGCTTTTTTTGGATTGCTTTTACCTTTTTGGTTCATTGGATGTTTAGGACTTATGGTTTGACTCTTTTCATGGAATGAATGACTCTTTTTGTAATGAATGATTCTTTTTTGGAATGAATGACTCTTTTTTTGGAATGAATGACTCTTTCATTTACTTTCCAAGCATTGTCTACTTTATTTACTTGCTCTAATTTTTGCCTAAGCCGTCCTTTCGGATTTTCAACTTAGCGAGCTCTTACACATTTTTTCCTAAGCCGCCCTTTGCAGGTTTTCAACTTAGTGGATTTTTTTTTATTTTTTTTATGTTGGCAAAAGAAAAATGAATCAATGATTTTCATTAAAATTTATACCATGCTCAAGGAGAGCTGCCTACATATCTTGAATTAGTTTGCGAGAATCAGGTCTAATGTAGTTCCTTACAATGCATGATTATACATAATATTTCTTTAATTGATCTAGATTGCATGGGTTTGTGAACTCCAGACCATCCAAATCAGACAAGATGACGGCTCCGCCGGAAAGTATTTTCTTTACAATGTAGGGTCCAGCCTAATGAGGACGAAACTTCCCACGAGGATCTGTAACGAGTGTTCTGATCTCTTTCAGAACCAAACAACCTTCTTCCAACTTTTGATCTTTGACCTTTTTGTTGAAATGTCTGGCCATTCGCCTCTGATACCCTTGAATCTGATGGAGAGCTTGAAGTCTTTTTTCATCCAAACCCAACAACTGATGATGATAATTGCTAATCCATTCAACTTCATTTATCTGACTTTCTTGAATTATCCTCGCCAATTGAACTTCCAGTTCAATGAGGAGCACTGCTTCCATTCCGTACACCAGTGAATATGGGGTTGCCCCAGTAGGAGTTCTAATTGATGTTCTATATCCCCATAAAGCCAGTGGTAACTTCTTATGCCAACACCTATGTTCCTTGATCATTTTTTGTATGATCAACTTTATAGACTTATTTGCTGCTTCTACAGCTCCATTTGTTTGAGGTCTATAAGGAGAGGACTTATGATGCTGGATCCTCTTATCCTTCAAGAGTTTAGCAAATTCTGCTTGGAAATGAGTTCCATTATCAGTGATAATCTCAAATGGCGTTCCGTACCGACAAAGGATGTTGGTTCGGACAAACTGTGCTGCCTTTTTGGCGTCTAATTCTGCATAGGAGGCTGCTTCAACCCACTTTGCGAAGTAATCCACTACTACCAAGATAAACTGATGTCCATTCGAAGCTTTTGGATGTATTTTGCCAATTATATCTATTCCCCAAGTAGCGAAGGGCCATGGAGAGGTGATTGGATTCAGAGCAACGGGAGGTTGCTTCTGCAGCTTAGCAAATATCTGGCACTGATGGCATTCTTACACAAATGCCACACAGTCTGTATTCATGGTGGACCAATAATATCCTAGATTGGCTATTTTTCAAGCCAAGGCGATCCCATACATATGCGGTCCTGATTCGCCGCCATGCACCATTTCCATTATCCACTTAGCCTCTGCTTCATTCACACACCTTAGGTGCATTCCATTCCAACTTCTTTTGTAGAGGATGTCTCCATTAAGAATGTAACCTGTGGCTAGTTGCCTTATTGCTCTCTGATCAACCCTTGATGATCCCTCCGGATAACTTCCATCCTTGAGATAACTCTTGATATCCCAAAACCATGGTTTACCATTGGCCAAATGCATTACGTGGGCAGGTTGCTTCTGAAGTTGAACTTTCAATGGACGAATGGCTTTCCCCTCCTTGATATTGATCATAGAAGCTAAAGTAGCCAGGGCATCAGCGAACTGATTCTTTGCTCTTGGGAGATATTCGAAGGATAGATCATCGAATTGTTGTGCCAAATGATCAAGGCGTTGTAGGTAAGGAACCAAACGCTCTTCTCTTATTTTCCATTTTCTTAAAGCTTGTGATACTATTAAAATAGAATCACCGTAGACCTTTAGGTTCTTAATCCCCAATTCTAGAGCGGCTTCGAGCCCATTGATGCAAGCTTCATATTCCGCTTCATTGTTAGTGCAGCTAAAGTCAAGTTTAACTGCAAATGGAATGTATTCTCCACAAGGAGTTTTGAACACTATCTCAATTCCCTTTCCATGATAATTGGATGCCCCAGCAAAATACATCTCCCAAACACTTCTTTCCACATTCAAGAGGTCTTCGTCAGGGAAATTCATTTCTCGCATCTCTTCTTTTACGGGTAATTCTGCTAACTGGTCAGCTATTGCCCCACCTTTCATAGCTTTCCTCTGAATGAATTTTAAGTCAAAAGCTGCCAATGTTGACACCCACTTTGCCATTTTGCTGTCCAAAACAGGCTTCTCGATAAGGAATTTCAAGGGACTCTGTTCTGCGAAGACACAAGTAGTGTAAGAAGACAAGTAGTGTTGTAACTTCGTGCAAGTCCAATACAACGCTAAACACAACTTCTCAATCTTGTTATACTTTAACTCATAGTCCAGCATCCTTTTGCTGAGATAGTAAATTGCATTTTCTACCTTTGTACCTTCAGCCTCTTGAGCTAGCATTGCACCCATGGCTTCATCTGTTACAGACAAATACAAGAGTAAAGGTTTTCCCATTCTGGGAGGTTGCAGAATTTGCGAACTTAACAAGTATTCTTTGATCTTGTCGAAGGCCTTCTGACAGTCTTCATTCCATTCTTGTGAAGCACCTTTTCTTAGTAGCTTAAAGATAGGACCACAAGTCTCTGCCAACTGCGATATGAATCGACTGATATACTGTAATCTACCTAGCAAGCCTCGAATCTCCTTTTCTGTTCTTGGTGGAGACATTTTCAGAATAGCCTTTGACTTTGCTGGATCAACTTCTATTCCTTTCTTGCTGATCAAATATCCCAAAAATAAGCCTGATGTTGCTCCAAATAGGCACTTTGCATGATTAAGCTTCAAATTGTACTTGCGAAGTCTAAGGAAGAACTTCTCAAGTGCTTCAACGTGCTCTTCTGGAGATTTTGACTTGACAATCATATCGTCAACATACACTTCTACTTCTTTGTGAATCATGTCATGAAAGACTATTGTCGCCATCCTTTGGTAGGTAGCCCCTGCATTTATCAATCCAAAAGGCATAACCCTGTAACAGAAAGTGCCCCATTCTGTAATGAAAGTTGTCTTTTCTTTATTCGGTGGATACACCATGATCTGATTGTACCCAACCGCAAGGTTAGTCATGGAAACCATCATATGCCCAGCCATCTTGTCTATTAGCAAATTGATGTGTGGTAGCGGGAAATCGTCCTTGGGACAAGCCTTATTCAAATCTCTATAGTCAACACACATCCTGACCTTTCCGTCTTTCTTCGGGACTGGCACGATGTTTGCTAGCCAGGAAGGGTAGACAATTGGTTCTATGAACTTATTATCCAGTTGCTTGGCAATCTCATCTTTAATTTTTAAAGACCATTCTGGCTTCATTCTTCTCAACTTCTGCTTAACCGGCTTTGCATCGGGGTATAGCGGAATCTTATGAACTGCTATTGCTGGGTCTATTCCCATGACATCACTTGTCTTCCACATGAAGCAGTCGACATATCTTCTGATGCACTCAACAACCTGTTCCTTATTCACATAATCATATGCAATGTCTGTATATTCATTTTCTTTGCCAATTATTACCTTTTCATTCATTTCTTTTATTTCATTTATTTCATTTTTGCTAGATAATACTTGGAAAGTAAAAGAAACAGGGTAACCAAGAACTTGAATAGTTTCATTAATAATGGCGGAGTCATTCTCCAGAGTTACATTATATTCGACATCAGGGTTTTCTATTCCTGAAGTTAAGGAAGACTCAGAACTAAACTCTGACTCGGTGTTTGACTCGGTACAAGACTCAGGTTCGGGGTGTGACACAGGACTAGGTTTGACTATAGCCACTTGTCCCTCCTCGGCATACCAGTTCATCAGTGGTCCATCTGTTGTCTTGATCAGCTTCGTGAAGTCCCTTTTGTCTTCAAAATTGGTTATCATAGCAACCTCATCAAAGAGACTAGGCCGCCTGAAATCTTCCACTTGTGGGTCAGTTATAGGTTCTGACTCTTCTTCCTTTATGACTAAAACATCAGCGAACATCTCAAAATCCGGTAGCTTCTTTCCAGTCATAGGAGAATAGAATGGCTCCTGAAAACCACAGCAAGGAACTGCTTTTCCAGGTTTGCAAAAGTGACTGTTCAGAGTTCTAAAGTAAGGGCGCATTTTGAGGCTTTTTGCCCGCCAAGTCTTCTTTTTCTTCTTCCCATGCTCAAACTCTTCTATCTCCTCGTCTGTGGGTTTGTATCCCAAGCCAAAAGTTCCCTTATTCTCAGGCTCTTCCCATGGCCGCACTATGGATGATTTTCTCCCAGACCTTATCATTTCCATCCCGGGTAGCAGACCTACCCTTAGCATCATTCCCACCAGGCAATTGACTTGGACCTCCCCAAAGTCATATGGGATAAATGGCCCTTTGGGCCTTTCTCCTTCAATGCATTGAACAGTGTCATAATGGAACCCAGTCAAGGCCATAGCAGTTTCACCAGGAACAACCTCAAAGAGAGACTGATCCGTGGTTTTCTTGTTGATTTCACATGTGTCTCCTTTAATAGTGATGATTTTTCCTTCAAAAGGGAACTTAAGTTTTTGATGTAATGAAGAAGGTACAGCATTATTCTGATGAATCCACGGCCTTCCAAGGAGGAGATTAAAGCTCGTGGGTACATCAATGACCTGGAACGGCACTCCCATTTTTACCGGTCCAATAGCAACTTCCAGAGTAGCAACACCCAAAATTTCTCTTCGAGTGTTATCATATGCTTTAACGATTTGATCAGAAGGTGTAAGATCTGTAGCCTCCAATCCCAGACAGCTTGCTACTTTCAAAGGACATACATTTAAGGCTGACCCATTATCAACGAGAACCATGGGCACAGTCTTTCCCCCAGTTTGTAAGGTGATGTATAGAGCATTATTGTGTTTCATGCCATCTTCTGGTAAATCTACATCAGAAAACCTGATACTCAATGCCTTGGTTGATTGGGTCAAAGTGGCCACCAAAGCTTCTGGGCTTGTGTCTACTAATGTATCAAGTTGACTCAAAGCTTTACTGAGAGCCTGACAGTGTGGGAATGAGGAAGTAAGGAGCTCCCAAATTGACACCTTAGCTTGAGTTTGTTTAAGCTAAGAGAGGATAGGGTCTTCTTTTGGTTCTGGCGTCTTCTTATATGGGTGATTTGGGGTTTTAGGGGCTTTCCCCAAGTCAAGTGGCTGATATTGCCTTCCACTCCTTGTCAAAGCATCGACCTCTTCAGCGAGGTCATTCAGATCCAGCACACATACTTCATTCATTTCCAAGAGAAGTTTGAAAGGATCAAACAACTCTTCTTCCACTGTGATGGCATGGATGGAATGATTGGGCAAAGGGTTAGTATTAATGTTTGGTTGACTCCTGAGAGGAATGATGTCACCACTATCCACCAGATCTTGGATGCGATTTTTTAGAGTCCAGCAAGCATCTGTTCTATGCCCATTTCCTTGGTGGTATTCACAGTACTCATTGGCCCTATAATTGGAGGGTAATGGGTTTGAAGGAGGCCTTGGGTCCAAAGGCTTCAAGTACTTTCCTTCCATGGCTTTTTAAACACCAGATGAAGGGGCATCCCAAGGTCGGTATATTGCCTTCTTGGCTGATTTCTCTGCCCAAGATTGCCCACACGTAAAGGATTCGCAGGGGCAATATTGGCCACTTCATTGACCTTGCTTGAGGAAGCAGCTTGGCCCTGTTTCTTATACTTTGAAGTAGCTCCCTCATCCACTATCTTACCCAATTGTATCAAATCTTCTACCTTAGTTGCAGTCGCAATGAGAGATTTGAAAGTAGGTAGGTATTGAGTTTGCAGTTGAGCTTGATATGTAGGCCTTAAATTCTTGATTATAATATCAATCTGCTCCTGTTCTGAAGGGAGATTAATCAGTTGGGCAGCCTTCGCCCTCCACCTCGTAAGGAACGAGGAGAAGGGTTCATTGTTGTTTTGCTTGGTAGTCTCAAGCTCCCTTCTAGTGACATCTACCTCAATATTGTAGTGGTATTGAGTGTTAAATGCATTGCAGATGTCTTCCCAGGTCTTAATCTTGGCACAATCCAGGCTTACAAACCATTTAAGGGCAGTATCAGTCAAGGATTGTTGGAAAAGTTGAGCAAAGAGCTCGTCATTTAAACCCCAAGGGCTTAAGGCCCCACATACATCTTCAGGTGGGTTTTAGGGCAAGTAGTCCCATCAAATCTGTCCATCCCAGGCATCTTGAATTTTGGAGGCAACCTAGCTTGGGGAAACAAGGATAAGAAATTCATGTCTACCACCTCTTTATGAGTTTTCATGGCAGTGATTGACCTTTCAAGCAATTCAAGTTTCTTTTTTAGTTCATCAGTTTCAGTAGCATTCTTAGAGGGTGGATCCTCCAAATTGATAGAGTATTATTCTGAGCAGTCATGGGGGTACTAGTTTGTCCCACAATAGGTTCCTTCCCTAGATTTCCAGGAGTAGTGGCTGTCTTTGGTGCCCCTCCCAATTCGGCCAAGATGGCTACCCTTTGGGCGGTCAAGGCTTCATCAATTCTTTCTTGCATCCTAGCTTCAATCTCCTTAACCTGTCCATCTAGCAAGGCCTTAATCTATTCAATAGTAGCCATTTCAGTAATTGGAGTAGTTGGTGAAGTTGGGGTAGTAGGGCTTGTGGGTGATTGCACAGTTGGAGTTTGTGTAGCTTGTGTAGGTAAAGGCACACGGATAGTGGGTACCTGCAAAGGTTAAGGGTAAAGGATCATGGTAGTGTGTAGGGTAGGAAGACTCTTGGTCCACTTGTATATATCAAAAGGTTTTCCCCCAAAACAATGTTGTTATGTTGCATGAATGCACCTCATCACACCATAACTCATTTTAATGGAATGTGGCACTATTATTGGGTACATACAACCTAAGGGAGGGTTCTATTGTTACATGAAAAATAGAGGATAGGCTTATAATAGGGACCCTTGAGTCTTGAGTAAGATATACCTAACCACATGTGAAACAAAGAGTTTCGCGTGGGTCCAACAGTACGTTTACTCATGGGCCAATCCAAAAGGATTGGAATGGTTTGCGACAATAGGGAGGACGCTTTGGCTGTCCGCCGGCATAATCAAGGAGACCTGCCGGTCAGCGCTACTTGCTATCCAGACTCAGAATTTTGAATAGAAAGAGAAGAAATTCATTTGAAAATAATTTTTTATGCAATGGAGGAAAATGATTCCCCCATATAATGCAAGAGAAAAAGATTCTCTAAATGACAAAATAACTGCACAATTAATCAAACAAGAGGTCCATCAAAGGAAAGAGATTCTTTTTGTCAATTTTATTCCAATATCCTTAAGGAAAGGATATATATTGCTAAGGTAGCCTGCAAAATAAATAAAAGTACCCTGAAGAAGGGCAAATTAGTCAAATAAACAATAGTAGTCTACTAGGATCCCATAAATCATTTTTATGGTCCCCAGTGGAGTTGCCAAATTGTGAACCTCGGTTTCCACCCGAAAAGGATTCGGAGAAACATTCACTTGTTGTTAGGAGTCGCCACTCAGTTTTTTCTGTTCAAAGGGAAAAACTAAGAAAATCCTTGTTTGACTCCAATAATGCATCCAATATAAAGGTTTCTAATCTACGAACCCAAGGAGGATTCGGGGACTATGTCATGTATTTGATTTATTTTGCCAAAAAGAAACAAACCTAAAAGGGACGAAGAAAAGAAGACAAACAGATTGTTAGTAAATTGCAGACTTGCTATTTGGGGTGAATCCCAAATGTGCCTACATACTCTCGTTTTTTATGAGAGATCAAAGCCCATGTAGTTCAAAAAAGCCTATTTAAAGGCAATTATGCATTTATGTATGTGTGTGCGTATGCTTCGTGCATTGTCGGGTTTTTTGCCAAAATTGTGAGATTTTAAGCACTTAGTGCTAAATTTGATGAAATTTGGGTACTTGGTACCAAAAGAAAATGCAATTTAGGCTTCATGCCAAAAGGTTGATTTTAGTTGAGATCGGCTTCATGCCAAAGATTGATTTTAATTTGGATAGATTTCATGCCAAAAGAGATTAGGTCTTTGACCCAAAAAGAAATTAAGAAGGAGGTGTAGTGCTCATGATATGCTTAAATTGACCAAGGATAAATTAGGATATTACCTTATTTAAGATTTTCCCACTTTGTAGTTCCAGATCTCGTTTTCTCGGACCTTAGATTATAATTCTTGATTACTGTTTTTTTTTTAATTTTGATTTCAATTGATTCCTGCAGCACAAGGTTAGTTTTATGCAAAGAAAAGTCCAAGAGAAATTCTTAAGCGTATGAAAATAGAGAGTTCGTCCGCCCGAAGCCCACCCGAAAAGACCGAACCCTTGTTCTGAAAATTCAGAGGCTTTTTATAGACAAAATCGGACCTGGACGGTGGTCGGACTGCCGTGGAAGTGACCAGGGCGGAAAAAGGAAAAAGCAAAAACGGCGGCGGCCGGACCGCACCGGTCGGCGGTTGAGCCCCCCAAAATAGCACGTATGATTTTTGTTCAAACTGATTTTTTGGGAGCTACGGAACTCCAAAAATTATTCCGGGACCATATCCGTGATCCTTGCGTCGCTCCGGACATTTCAAGTACCATGAAGACATACTTTCGGTGAACTTTACCGTGGACCTCCGGTCCGGCTCGGTCATCTGCAGTCTGAGAAAATCGGCTTTCCGAGCCTCAAAATTTGAGTATTCACAGAATATAATGTTTATATTTGCATAACATTTGGACTTAACATATTTTGGTTGAAAAATGTGTTAAGCTACTTGGTTTATTGATTGTGTATGAATAATATGCTATGACATTTGTAATGTCATATATGTGTAAAATATGAAATATGTTTATTATATGAAAATACCCAAAGTAATTGGGTAATGTGTTGTGAATGCAAAAATGAGATATGTGGTATAATGAAATGAATTGATATTGATAAAAATGAGAAAAGTGAGAAAAATGAGAAAAATTAGAAAGATGTGAAAAATGAGAAAAGTGAGAAAAAAATGTGAAAATAAGGCAATGTGCCTAGATTGAATATGTGAAAATGAGAAAGAGGTTAATAATGAGAAATATGAATAAATTATGTGCCTAGTATGTTATTCAATTTTTAGAGTTCTGGGTTTGGCGGTATGCCTATGATTGCCTACGGGCTAAACGCTGGAATGGTAAAAAGACTGGATCGTAAGCCAGGCCAGCTGATAAATATGATATTTTTGGGGTGAAAAGACTGGGTCGTAAGCCTCAAAAATTGTAGCAGTCTAGCCAGGTTGAGGACCAAGATACTAGGGCCTAAGGGTCTAGCCGGATTGAGGTCCAAGAGACTGGGACTGTTACATTATCCATGGATATATTGCTTATGGGGCTAGACACATGGTGTCATTATGAACCAAAGCAGTAATTCTCAAATTTGAATAGCATATTAGATTCTTTTTGGGCCCATGCTTGTCTTTGTTTTAATGTGAATTATGAATTATGATACAATTGAACAATATAATGTTATGAGTTGTGATTATGAAATATTTAAAAAATATAAGAAAGTGGAATGATGTGACATCTATATGCATTGTGCATTGGCATTGCATTGAGTTTTATTGTTATTATCAAAGTTTGTACCACTAAGCTTTGGCTTAGCGCGATTGTTTCCATCGCGCAGGTGACAGGGTAAACCCAGCTGAGCCAGAGAGTTCTTCTAGACCAAGTCGGGTCTAGACTTGTAGTTGAGCTTTTTGAGTTGCTATTGAGATCAGAAACACTGCCAGCAGCATGTATATATTTTTATGTTATTGTACATTTTGAGTATTATGCATAATATATTCTGTTTTGGATTTTACGTATTGTACATTATAAAGAATGTTTGGGTCAATGTAGTTGAAATGAGAGAGTAAGTGTGTTTTAAATTATATATATCTATATATATAAATGTTTGAGAAACTTGGTGAAATTGAGAAGTATGGTTGAGATGGTGATTTGAAATTATTTGGGAGTGTTTTCTTTTTTACAGGTTGAGTAATTGCTAAATTTTGGGATGTCCAAATTACAGACAAAACTCTGGCAAATTTTTTTCAAAGATTTATATATATATATATATATTATTTATTTAGGGTTCTTATAACAAGTAAAGAATATTTATATTCTATTTAATTTTATATATTTAGAATTTGAAATTTCAAATTGAAAATGTGAAAATTTTTTATTAAACCGGTCTGTGACATTTTTGTACCGTATATGCGTATTTTACATATGCTAAAAATATGTATTGTATGTATATAGGGTATAAGGGTGTTACATTTAAGAATTTTACTTTTCTCTTTATCACACATTTCATGCCCTCAAGAATTATTAAGGTTTGCTAAAGACCCTTAATATCACATCCATCATAAGATATTAAGGTATTACCATATAAAATAAAATTGTCACATAAAATATAGGTCTTCCAAAACTAAAATCATCCTTTTACATTTTAAATAACTATTTATCCACTTCTAATGTATGCATCTCAGGTGCTATCTCAATGTATACTTGTTACAACTTACGGATATTGTCACATTTGAGACTAATATAGGTGTTATACATATGCATGTATTGCAAATCATTTCACCTTTTTAAAATTATGTTTCTTTTTTTTTTTAAATCCACTTAGGTTTAGAATTTCAAACCTAGGCTTTGATACCAAAATAAATATAACAGCCTTATACCAAATATACGTATAATATATATACTAAGTATATGTAAAATATGTATACATAATACCAGAGTGTCATAATTTCAATTATTTCAAAATTTTCATATTTATAAGAAAAATATTTTATTTCTTGAAATAGATTTTAATAGTTAAATAAGAATCTACATTAGTAATAAAATTACCAAAAAATACTTATGAGGTATACATAAAATACACATACAAAATATAAGAATGTTGCGTTGATGATATGTAATATTATCTTATTCCAATATTATAATAAATTTAAATTCTATAAAAGAAATCTCTATGAAAAATTCGTCAAAGTTTTATATATAATTTTCATAAATTCCAAAAGCAAAATAAACACAACCTATATAAATAAAATACACTCCCAAATCTTTATCATTAGAAAACCCTGTAATTTCTCCAAACATTTCATCTTTCATTTCAGAGTAATTCACAAATATATGAAAATGTAAATTATTTACATTTACAAAACTATAATTACACAAACATGTTCATAAAACCTTAATACATACAAATATACATAATGTAATTAACAAATACTTATATATATATATATATATATATCTACATGATATGCAATATTGCACCAAAGTCAGGTCTCGTGGCACAACTCAATTCTTAAATTCCAATCACATTTTGAATTATTCTTGTATGCACTTCTAACACCTGCGTGATACACACTACCGCACTAAAACAACATCTTAGTGGTACATACTTTGGCACTAAAAATGACATTTTAAATATAATGCTAGAAAATGCACTATGCTCCAATATCAAGCATCATACACATAATTTTATCAATATATCAATCACCAACACACATTGGGTTCAAAAGTCCTTATATATTGGTCTAGTTTCAGAAATATTATTTTGGGTTATTTCAATCATTTGTGACACCAGTGTGTCTCATCCAAAGGAGTAATAATATCTGTGATACCAGTGTATCTCACCCAAATGGATAATAATATTTGTGATACCAGTGTGTCTCATCCAAAGGCGTAAGCAATTCAACTCATGCATTGCTACTATAAATAATGCTTCACGCATAAATGAATAAACATTCAAGTAACATAACACGTCCACTCATATGTATTGAGTTACATTTCAAACAATGCAATTCAATAAAATAAGTTCCATAGTATGTATTAACCTCTTGTATGCAAGAATGTGAGCCAAAGCTCCACTTCCACCAAAATTCCCTATTACCCTTCACTAGGTTGCGGAAATTACTATCTACTCAATATTTGTTCAAAATGTGAATGTATATAGTACATTAGAATCATAATTTAAGGCATTTCAACCATTAAACATCAATTATACAACATTCCCTCAAACTTTCACTTTTTTGCCCTAACTTTTCTTAATTTTGGAAAATCAATCCAACCCAATTCAAACTATATTTTTAGTTCATTTCCATCATTAGAATCATATAATATACTTTAAACAATTTAATTCAATTAACATCAATTCATTAACAATGTTCTTCCAAAACCCTAGATTTGTTCACTATCTCTTCCAACTTACCACCAAACTCAATCATTTTAACCAACTAACTTTAAAATCATTACTTCTACACTAAAATAAATTCATCCCTTACCATTTGAACAATTATTGAAATCTCTTTAGAAAATACAAATTTTACATAATCAACCATAACCCTAATCCTCTCTACTTCCTTCAAAATTCACCAATCATGCTCATCTTAATCAATCAATCATCAAATAACCATATATCCATTATATTAGCTTCTTTACTATCAATTTTAACAATTTAAATCAATTTATCACCAACTTATATCATTACATAATCTAAAAACAAGGAAGTTAGAAAACTTGAATTTTTGGTTAAATTTCAAAATCATCTTAAATCCCTTGAAATCCTTATAAAATTTGCTGTGATTGATGAACAAAACTCCCTCTCTCTCTCAAAAGTTTCGTGCTTGGTGTAGTAAGGAAGAAGAAGATGATATTTTCCCTCTTCTTTCCCATCCACAAATACACAAATATATATATACTTATTAAATAATTAATTAACATAATATTTAGATATTTTTTTTTACTTTTTTTCCTATCCATAATTACTTTTAATTTTCTTTTTTTTTTATTTTCCATCTTCCCAACCATATATATTAATATATTAATTAATTAATTAATTTTTCTCACTTAAATTTTCAACCACATGTTTTGTTTCTTCTTTTGACTTTTATTTTCTTTTGTTATTTATTTTTTTCATATCTTCCGAGCACCATTTTATACTTTGCATATATGTTATGTATATCTCAATATACATGTATATGTGATGTATACCTTTTATATATAATATGTATATCTTAGATATATACTATACATTATATCTTAGGTTTATATTATGCATATAATGTGTGTGTATATATATAGTATATATTATATTTATACCCTTGCATTTAAAACTGAAACCTCAGGAAATTCTTCGAGATAGATAAGTGAAAGTCGACCTCGATTGTTGGTCCTTCTGTGATGGCGACAATGGCATATTGGGAGGAGAAATGAAGGTAGTGATGGGTTTTGGTAATACGAAGCAGTTGATTCTGAAGAGGGCTTTTTATTTTTAATATTTTTAATTATTTAATTTAATTTTATATTTGTTTTATTATTTATTTTTTAAAAAACCTAATGAGATTTGAGCATTCATAAGCTAAATGAGACTGATTATGCCACATTAGTGAAATTTAATGGGAAATAAACATTCATTATGCTAAGGGTTTATTTGGCTAATTTATAATAAAAAAAGAGCTTAATAAAAAAACAGTTTAAATATCTAAATGCGATTTTCAATATATTTCAAGGGTTTAATTATATATTATATGAAAAAATGCACATTCTCTCTCTTTTTCTCTCTCTTTTTTTAATGTAATATCATCATTTCATAGTCGAGCTGGATAAAACTATAAGGGCAGCTGATACGAGCCAGCCACGAGGTAAGGATCCATTGGTGCTTCCAAATGGGCCATTGACTAGGAGCAGAGCTAAGAAGTTTGGAGCAGCTATGGGATTGCATATTCAAGATCAAATTTCAAAGGAAGTGACTGAAATGGTAATGGAAAAGTGCACAATAGAGCTTGAAGAAGGCACACCAAAGCTGATTATGATGCTTAGTATGGAAGCTAAAGGCTAGCTAAAGAGGTCCAACGTGCAAGAAAGGTCCAACGTGCAAGAAAGGTCCATGGGGGTTCATATAAAGCCTTGGGAAGTAATTTAAGGCCCATGGACAGCCCAAATAGTGTGGGGCGTGTTCTTATGTTGAAGGGATTTAGTTTGGTTATTTCCATACTTTATATTTTTCATAGTGGATTAGGATTTTGTTTCCATACTTTATATTTTCCTTAGTGGATTAGGATTTTATTTCCATACTTTATATTTTCCTTAATGGGTTAGGATTTTGACTTTGTAGCTTTCCTTTTCCCATTAGAATTAGGGTTTCGGATTTATGTGTGCCTTTTAGTATAAATAGGGCCTTATTTTTCTTGTAAGGGGACTTTTGACATATTATTATTAAAAATTTTTGAATTCTTCTACAAGTTCTTCTTGTGAATTTTCGTGTGAGAGAGATTAGAGTGGATTCTTTAATTCTTTCTTTGCATCAAGAATTAGGTTTACTTATTAACGAGAGTTGTGGCGTTTTCCTTCTTCTTACCAACTAAATCCTTCAATCATAGTGAGTTCGCGTCTCTTTATAGGCGTTGGGTTCCTTAGGAGGTGATTATCAAGTTTCAAGGACTTGACAATTGTTGGTTAGTGAGCTTGATTCTGAAGTGCAATCAAGGAAGACAAGAAAAGTGAGGTAATTCTAAACACTTGAGTGAATTTCGATTATTACTAATCTTGTTTCTTTGAGTTTGTTTGTTTGTTAACATAGCTGGAAAAGGAGAAGAGACTAGCAAAGAAGGAGCTATGGTCGAAAGCTTGACTAGGCTTAATGAGACTTTGACAGCAATGCTTGGTAGAATGGAGATGATGGATACTAGATTGCAAGAGAATTCAGCACGGCAAGCACAACAAATGCAACAAATTCAGCAAGTGCAACAAGGGCAACCAGCCGCACATCCAAATCCCATAATGCGAGCTAGAAGAGTGCTTAGGAGAGAAGGGCAAGGAAATCTTGAAGCCCTAGAAGCAGCCGATAGGGTAGAAGATGAAGATGAAGGTGGAAATCAACCTATCACTGATGGTGACCTTACTTCCATCAAGATGAAGATTCCTTCCTTTGAAGGGAAGAACAATGCAGAAGAGTTCATAAAATGGGAGAGGAAAGTTGAGCAGATTTTCGAATGCCATAACTACACCGAAGAGAAGAAATCAGTTTTGGCCACCGTAGAGTTCAAAGGGTATGCTACCTTTTGGTGGGATCAATTGAAAGCTAATAGAAGAGGGAAAGGTATGAGGCCTATTCCTGAATGGTCAACATTGAAAGAACTAATGAGAAGCCGATTTGTACCATCTCACTACATTCGGGATTTGTACAATCGACTAGCAAGACTAGTTCAAGGTGGAAGAAGTGTGGAAGAGTACCACAAAGAGATGGAGATGATCATGGCTAGGGTAAATATTGATGAAGATGAAGACAAGAAGATGTCACGATTTCTTGGGGGATTGAATTTGAACTTGAACATAGCCAATGAATTGGAGATGTATGAATTCAACACAATGGAAGAGTTAGTTCAAAAGGCCATGAAGATAGAGAGAAGATTGAAGAATAAAGCTATTTCGAAAACTGGCTACTCTAAAGCTAGTGGAAAATTTTCAAACTTCAAGGGTTCAAGTTCGAGTGGAGGTTCCTACAAAGGGGATTACAAGGGTTCTTTCTAAAAGAATTCTTCCTACAATCCTAATTTCAAGAAGTCGAATGGTGGGGATGCAAAAACAGCCAAGGAAACACCTTCTAGACCTACTCCAAGTAGGGAAATTAAATGCTACAAGTGTTTGGGAAGTGGACACATTGCTTCTCAATGTCCGAATAAGAGGGTGATGATTGCTACCCATGAAGGGGAAATTGAATCAGAATCTGAACATGAAGAAGAAGAGGAGGCCGAATGTGGTGATAGGGCCAAATATGATGAAGAGGCTTGGGAGAATCAAGTATTGAATGCTGAACACGGAGAGATGCTTGTTACTAGAAGAGCCTTGAATATTCAAGTCAAGGAAGAAGGCTTGGATTAAAGGGAGAATCTTTTCCACTCTAGGTGTTTGGTGAATGGTAATGTTTGTACACTTATCATTGATGGTGGAAGTTGTACCAATGCTGCTAGTACTACAATGGTGGATAAATTGGGGTTAGCTTGTTTTAAACATCCCAATCCTTACAAGTTGCAATGGTTCAATGACGCTGGGGAAGTAAAAGTGTTGAAGCAAGTCAAGGTACTATTCTCCATTGGGTGGTATAAAGATGAGATTTTGTGTGATGTAGTGCCAATGCAAGCTGGACATTTGCTATTAGGAAGACCATGGCAGCATGATAGAAGGGCACAACATGATGACTTTTCTAATAAGTATACCTTTACTTATGAAGGAAAGAAGGTTGTTCTAGCACCATTATCACCTCAAGAGGTGTATGAAGATCAAAAGAGGATGTTAGAGAGGGAGAAAGAAGTTTCGGCCAACATGAACCAAGGGGGTTCAAATTCAGCCAATGATGTTTCTTCAACACCCAAGGGTAATTCTAAGGGTAGGGAGAGAGAAAATAATAAAGTGAGTGAGTGCAGAAAGGGAAAAGAGGCTGAGAGTCAAAAGAAAGTAAGCAAACAAATAAATGGCCCATTGGTGAGAGAAAATAAGCAAGGAGAAAAAGCAAAACATACTTTTTATTCAAGAGCAAGAGAGATAGATGTAGGGTAGCCTGTACTCATTATTATGTATAAAGAATCGTTACTTGCTGACAGTGAAAAATCTCTTGATTCTTTACCTTCTAGTTTTGTGTCTTTGTTGCAGGATTTTAAGGATGTGTTTCCTGAAGACCTTCCTAGTAGTTTACCGCCATTAAGAGGAATTGAACATCAAATTGACTTCATACCCGGTTCTACAATTCCAAACCGGCCAGCATATAGGAGCAATCCTATGGAGACAAAAGAGATGCAAAGACAAGTTGAAGAGCTTTTGGAGAAAGGCTTGGTTCGCGAAAGCCTTAGTCCTTGTGCCATTCCAGTCTTATTAGTACCCAAGAAAGATGGTTCTTGGTGGATGTGTGTTGATTGTAGGGCTGTGAACAAGATTACTGTGAAGTATAGACATCTCATTCCTAGACTTGATGACATGTTGGACGAATTGCATGGGGCGAAATATTTCACAAAGATTGATCTTATGAGTGGTTATCATCAAATTCGCATGAAGCCTGGAGATGAATGGAAGACTGCCTTTAAAACGAAATATGGTTTGTATGAATGGTTAGTTATGCCTTTTGGTTTATCTAATGCACCTAGTACTTTCATGAGATTAATGAGCCATGTTTTGAGAGCTTATTTAGGTAAGTTTGTGGTAGTTTACTTTGATGATATTCTGATTTATAGCAAAACTGAGGAAGAACATGTTGAACATTTTAGGAAAGTGCTTGAAATCCTTAGGGAGCAAAACCTTTATGCTAAGCTTAAGAAGTGTTCTTTTTGTCTAGATAGGGTTGTTTTCTTGGTTTTGTTGTAAGTATGCAGGGAATTGAAGTTGATCAAGAGAAGGTGAAAGCTATCCAAGAGTGGCCGAATCCTTCAAGTGTGACAGAAGTGAGGAGTTTTCACGGATTGGCAAGCTTCTATAGGAGATTTGTCCCTAATTTCTCTACATTGGCAGCCCCCTTGACTAGCATAATCAAGAAAGAAGTGGGATTCGTTTGGGGCAAGGAGCAACAAGAAGCATTGGATGCTTTGAAAGAGAAGCTTTCTACTACACCCGTTTTAGCTTTACCTAACTTTGATTCTACTTTTGAAATTGAATGTGATGCTTTTGGTGTAGGTATTGGAGCTGTTTTGATGCAAGAGAAGAAGTCCATTGCATACTTTAGTGAAAAGCTTAATGGAGCAAAGCTGAATTATTCAACTTATGATAAGGAGCTATATGCTTTGGTGAGAGAATTGGAAGTATGGGAGCATTATTTGCTACCCAAGGAATTCGTGATCCATTCAGACCATGAATCATTGAAGCATTTGAGAGGGCAAGGCAAGTTGAATAAAAGACATGCAAAATGGGTTGTGAAGATTGAGAAGTTTCCTTATGTGATCAAATACAAGCAAGGTAAAGACAATGTAGTGGCAGATGCACTTTCAAGGAGGTATGCTTTACTTAATGTTTTGAGTACTAAATTGCTTGGATTTGAATGTATAAAGGACTTATATGTTGGTGATTCTGATTTCGGCAATGTTTATGATGCTTGTGAGCATGGTGCTTTTAATTCTTTCTATAGACATGATAGGTTTTTGTTTAAGGGTTCAAAATTATGCATGCCTAGATGTTCTATGAGAGATTTGCTAGTATTAGAATCACATTGTGGGGGTTTGATGGGGCATTTTGGAATTGATAAGACTTTAGACATGCTGAATGAACACTTTTATTGGCTGAATATGAAAAGGGATGTAATTCAGATTTGTAAGGCTTGTTTGGCTTGTAGGCAAGCTAAGTCTAAGTCTATGCCTCATGGTTTGTATATGCCATTACCCGTTCCTAGTTCTCCTTGGATGGACATTAGTATGGACTTTGTTTTAGGATTACCAAGGACTAAGAGGGGGAGAGATATCATATTTGTGGTTGTTGATAGGTTTAGTAAGATCGCACACTTTATCCCATGTCATAAGAGTGATGGTGCTAGTTTAGTGGCCGAACTCTTCTTTAGGGAGGTGGTTCGAATTCATGGGATACCAAAATCCATAGTTTCTGATAGAGACACCAAGTTTTTGTCTCACTTTTGGCGTGTGCTTTGGGGAAAGTTAGGTACCAAGTTATTATTTTCCACCACATGTCATCCTCAAACGGATGGACAAACAGAAGTAGTAAACAGAACTTTAGGTACCATGTTGAGAGCTTTAGTGGGTAAGAATTTGAGTTCTTGGGAAGATTGTTTGCCATTTATTGAGTTTGCTTATAATCGTGCTATTCATTCTTCTACAGGATATTCACCTTTTGAGCTTGTTTATGGTTTTAACCCACTAACAGTTTTGGATCTTGTTTCTTTACCTTCTCATGAGTTTGTTAGTTTAGATGGTGAGAAGAAAGCTAAATTGGTGAAAGAGATGCATGAGAAAGCAAGGGCGAATATTGAGAAAAGGAACAAGAGATATGCTGATTATGCAAATAGAGGGAGACGTGAGATGAAGTTTCAAGTAGGAGATTGGGTTTGGGTACACTTCCAAAAGGAGAGGTTTCCAAATCAAAGGAAGAATAAGCTTGATGCACGTGGTGATGGTCCATTTCAAGTGTTGGCAAAGATCAATGATAATGCATACAAGATAGACTTGCCTGGTAAGTATAGTGTTAGTACTACTTTTAATGTGTCTGATTTATCTCCTTATAATGATGCAGATTTGAGGACAAATCTTTTTGAAGAGGGGGAGAATGATACAAACCAGCCACGAGGTAAGGATCCATTGGTGCTTCAAAATGGGCCATTGACTAGGAGCAGAGCTAAGAAGTTTGGAGCAGCTATGGGATTGCATATTCAAGATCAAATTTCAAAGGAAGTGACTGAAATGGCAATGGAAAAATGCACAATAGAGCTTGAAGAAGGCACACCAAAGCTGATTATGATGCTTAGTGTGGAAGCTAAAGGCTAACTAAAGAGGTCCAACGTGCAAGAAAGGTCCAACGTGCAAGAAAGGTCCATGGGGGTTCATATAAAGCCTTGGGAAGTAATTTAAGGCCCATGGACAGCCCAAATAGTGTGGGGCGTGTTCTTATGTTGAAGGGATTTAGTTTGGCTGTTTCCATACTTTATATTTTCCTTAGTGGATTAGGATTTTGTTTCCATACTTTATATTTTCCTTAGTGGATTAGGATTTTGTTTCCATACTTTATATTTTCCTTAGTGAATTAGGATTTTGTTTCCATACTTTATATTTTCCTTAGTGGATTAGGATTTTATTTCCATACTTTATATTTTCCTTAATGGGTTAGGATTTTGACTTTGTAGCTTTCCTTTTCCCATTAGAATTAGGGTTTCGGATTTATGTGTGCCTTTTAGTATAAATAGGGTCTTATTTTTCTTGTAAGGGGACTTTTGACATATTATTATTAAAAATTTTCGAATTCTTCTACAAGTTCTTCTTGTGAATTTTCGTGTGAGAGAGATTAGAGTGGATTCTTTAATTCTTTCTTTGCATCAAGAATTATGTTTACTTATCAACGAGAGTTGTGGCGTTTTCCTTCTTCTTACCAACTAAATCCTTCAATCATAGTGAGTTTGCATCTCTTTATAGGCGTTGGGTTCCTTAGGAGGTGATTATCAAGTTTCAAGGAGTTCTCTACCATTGTTATACGTTGGGTTTGCTGCCATCGTTGCTAAGGGTCCGCGTCAGCAGCAAAGCTTTTTGTACCAAATTTTAATACAGTTGTATTCCCAAAGACTCGAACCAGCTATATTTCTAAAAACTCGAACTCGAGACCTCTGATTAAGTTAAAATAACCTCTTACTAACTTATCCATGCACTAACATCATAAATCTAGTGTTGTAATCGAGTCGAGCTTTGGAAAGCTCAAGTTCAGCTTATTATAAAATAGTCGAGTTTCAACTTGAATTTGAACCGAGCTTGAGCTGAGACCGAACTTGTATCGAGCCAGCTCATATATTATATATCTTGAATTTGAACTCGAGCTTGATTTAAATAAGTTTAACGAGCTCAACTAACTTATTTCACTTTTCATTTTTAATTTATCTTTTCTACATTTTCATAAAAAATATACTAAAATTATCATTTTTATGAAGAATAATATAATTATATATTAATAAAAATAAAATATTGTATTACTATAATTTTATATTTTACTATAAATTACTAAGTTATTTTATATTTTATATTATTTAATTTATTTATCACATATACTATATATTAATAAATTATATAAATTAAATTAGTAAAAAAATTAATACATTCATCATAATTATAAATTAAATTATATATATTTTTAATTCAATATAATAAACGAATCAGCTTACGAACTTTTTAAATGAACCAGCTAATAAGTTAACAAGCTAAATATTTCTTAATTTGAACTTAATTTATTTAATAGATGAGTAGTTCGATCTTAAATTTGAATAAATTTTTACTCTATCGATATTCAGCTTGGCTGAGCTCTACGTGAACTCTTCTTCCTTCTCATTATCTAGCATTCGCGATATTAATTATTAATTTAAAATTTGTATAGTTTTATATCTCCCTCGCATCATAAAGATAAAAATATATCAATGGTATATTAATTGTTTTTTATTTTTATCATTTTAGTATATAATTTTTTTTATTCATATTAATTTATGAACTTTTTCATAAAAAATTTATTTTGATCGGTTGGCAAATAATAAATCGGTCAAAATAATTAATCGGAGCAATTAAGTTATTTTTTATAAAAAAATTTGGAAAATAAAATAAAAAAATTATATATCAAAATGACAAAAATAAAAAAATTAAGACAATTGATTTTTTTTTCCCATTGTTTTTCGAGCTGTTTCCGCCTCATTCCCCGTTCTCTAAAACCCTATAAATTTTTCCTTAAGAAACAAACTTACGAACTCCAAACATGATAAGCATAATCCTCAAGAGATCAACTTCGCAAGCTCCAAACCGGGTTTTGGCCGCCTTCACCTCCATTGAAGCGCTTTTACACCACCAATTCTCATCGGTGGCAGCACCAGCTGCTTTTTTTCTGCCCAGAAATGCTGCCCTTTCTGTTGAGAGTAGACCCTTCGGGGTTGTTATTAACACCAGCAATAATTGGAGGGAATTTCATGTAAAATCTGGGTCCTTAGATTTTAAGGCGTCTCTGATATCCCAGGCGGAGTTTGCGGTAGACGATTATGGTTTCGAAGAACAGAAGGGGAGTAGTGGAGAGCTTGAAGAGGGGCTTGAAATTGGAAAGCTTGGGATTTCTCGAGAGATCGTCTCAGCTTTGGCTAAAAAGGGTATCACCACGCTCTTTCCCATTCAGGTGATTCAATCGTTGAATTTATTCTTTTTTATTCCAGTTTGGTTTTCGTCAGAAAAAAATCACTTCCTGCTAATTTTCTTTTTCTAATTTCCGTTTTCTTGATAAAATAGAAAGCTGTTCTTGAACCAGCAATGCAAGGTAAGGACTTGTTTGGACGAGCAAGAACAGGGACGGGGAAGACACTTGCATTTGGAATTCCCATTATTGATAGAATCATTAAGTTCAATGAAAAGCACGGGTATGTTAGCTTTGATTACTGTTATTTCATTTTTTCAATTTTATTTTGCTTTATGAACTGTCCTATAAATAATTATTTTGATATTTGAATTTTGTAGGAAGGGGAGGAATCCTTTGGCCCTGGTTATGGCTCCAACAAGGGAACTTGCGCGCCAAGTTGCTAAAGAGTTTTACGAGGCTGCACCCAGCTTGGATACCATATGCTTGTACGGTGGTACACCTATTTCCCGTCAAATGAAGGAGCTTGATTATGGTGTTGATGTTGTTGTTGGCACACCTGGTCGCATTATTGATCTGATGAAGAGAGATTCTCTAAATCTTTCAGAGGTTCAGTTTGTTGTTCTTGATGAAGCTGATCAGATGCTCGGTGTTGGCTTTGTGGATGATATTGAAACTATACTCCAGAGGTTGCCACAAAATCGGCAGAGTATGCTATTCTCTGCAACAATGCCAAGTTGGATTAAAAACCTAATCAGGAATTACCTTAAAGATCCACTTACTATTGATCTCGTGAGTCTCTGCATTTTTATTTCTTGCATTAAATTTTCATGGAATACCTAAAATTATGGTTGTGCTAAGCCTATTAACATGTCCAGATGGCATCTTTGTTTTTGGTGTATTTTTTGTGAGGTTGAGGCTCTGACCTTAGATTATCCTCTTATTAATTTTTTTTTATTATTATTTTTTGTTACTTCTTGCTACATGGTGATGCCTTAAATAATTTTAACTTCTGATTTTCATGTAGGTTGGAGATTCAGATAAGAAGCTGGCTGATGGAATTACTCTCTATTCAGTTGCCTCTGACATGTATTCTAAAGCATCAATACTTGGTCCTCTGATAACAGTATGAATATAGAGCTTCTATTAGCCATGTTTCTATGCTTTCTGAACCTTTTGTTTATTTCTCCTGTTTGCAAATTGTAAATCTTTGAGATGTTCTGTAGTTGCTCTCAGAATCAGATGTGTGATTGTTAGGAACATGCGAAAGGAGGAAAGTGCATTGTTTTTACTGAAACAAAACGTGAGGCTGATCGATTATCATATGCTATGGCAAGACACTATAGATGTGAGGCTTTGCATGGGGATATCGCACAGAGTCAGAGAGAGAGGACTCTTTCAGGCTTTCGAAGTGGGAATTTCAATATATTAGTTGCCACTGATGTTGCTGCTCGTGGCCTTGATGTTCCTAACGTTGATCTGGTAAAAACTGCTCTTTTCTCCCTTGCTTGGATTTCTGATAAGGGTGATCGGTTCATAATGGAGGGAACTTTACCATATAGTTCCCCACTCAGGTCTCAATCCTCTCAATAGTGGTGGATCTTGGCTTCCTGTGTTGTGGGGCATAAGCATACATGCACAAATAATATCAATAAAGTGAATTCAGATAGCCACATTTAGAGTATTGACAAGATATCTTTCATCTCCTATGGTCGCTTATTTCTCTCCTAATTATTTTTACAGCGAGCTCTATTAAAAAATAATTATTAGTAAGAGTTCAAATTGTAAATGAATTTGTGGATTATTTGGGCCAATTGAACGTTGAACTCTATACAAAAATTTTTTATGTGATTTTCTTTTAATAGCAAGTCCATCTTTTTTAATTAATTAATGTATAAGAGATTTCATTAGATATTCATTAATCTAATAAAGTTTTAATTTAAAGAAATTGTACTTTTTTACACTATGATTAGGAGAGGTAAAAATAATAATTTAGGCAAATAAAAGGAGAACGTGATTTTCCTTTGTTTGAGAACTAGAAAGTACCTGAGGAATGAAAATATTGCTCAATTACCTTTGGACTTGCAGAAGTACAATCTCTCAAAATTGGGGACAAAATAAATAAAACCTGAGTGAAAATTTTACCATCTACATAAAATTTAGTCAATACCCTCACTTTATCATCATAAGCTTTACTCTAACCACTTTATTATCATAACCTTTCCTCTGAATTTTGTAACTAGGATCAAGATTATAAAAGCAAATAATCATGCATTCTGTCCTCTCATATCTGTAGCCTTACGAAACAAGTGAAAATTTCATGTATTTTCCTTCCATCCGAATAAAAAAAGGAATAGCTGAAGAGTTTTTTTTTCATTAATTTTGTCTTATTTTCTTTCTTCTATATTCCCAAATATAATCTTTGATGGTTGAAAATTAGAAAAAAAAAGTTGAGGGGGCGAACGATACTAATTAGTGAAAAACTTTAAGAATATTTAATGTTTATGAGGGGTTTTTAATTGTTTATTTATTTATTTATTTTTGGTTTGTGTGTGGGGGTGGGTGGGGTGTGGGGAGAGGATCTGCTAGTATTTCCCAGCTTCTCTTATAGTATCCCATCTCAGGGATCTGCTAGTACTTTCCAGCTTCTCTCATATATATCCCATGACGCTAAGCTATTATTTTACTTGTTATAAGTCTGTGTAGTTTGCACCTGGCATCTAAATAGCATTGTCTTACTGCATGGTAGCTTTTGTTATTTTGAATAGTAAAATGGATTTTGTTGTTGATTCTTTGCATCTGGCGTCTTTATATCTCAATAGATGTTAGATCAGTGGGATATGGAGGAGGTTTAGGTTGAGTGTCTTGAAGAAAACAGGCAATGGACATGTTTGTTGTAGGAGAAGGGCTTTGAATTATACATTTGAATTACTGACATAGCCTAAAAACTGTTATTATTGGTGGTATGACTTATAATAGGCCGTTAATCACAGTAGTGAGACTTTAAATCCTTGCGTGAACATTATTCTTATTATCAAACCAAAAAACAAATCTTAAATTTGGTTGAGTTTGGAGTGGAAAACCAAATTATTGAGGTTGGAATTGTCTAGAGTATATTTTGGATCTAGGATCCAGTAAAACCATCTTTTCATTATTATTACTATTATAAAACTATTTTTGTTATTTATGGTTTTTATCCTTTTTTTAGATAAAATGAATTAATATTATAACTAATTGTGGTATTTAAGAGTATCTTTTTTTCACTAATATCTTTATTGATCTGCATTATTGGAAGAGTAGATTGACATGGTCATGACAGTGATGATTACCAGTTTTTCCTGTGTGATACTGGAATTGATTAGCCTGCAATAACTTGTTTCTTGTTTTTTATTTTTTCAATTGCAATATTGACGTAATCAACTTGATTAAGCTTTGATCTTTGACTAGTTCATGTCCTTCAGGTTGCCTTGTGGAAAAGCCTTTATTGTGTTGCTTCACATCCACCTGTCCATCTTAGTAGCCTTAGATTTTTCTTGGTTGCCACTTTTGCCCCTATTCTCTTGTTTACTGAATTCACATTATGCATTTTTTTTCTCTTTTGTTTTGAGCTTTCTTAGATAGGAAACATGCTTGTTTTTTCAATTTTTTTACATCCTTTGCCCTTCTTAATTGTTCTGGTTTCTTACATCATTTTCTTATTGGCAATATCTTAGACATCCATCGATGCTTTGGCAATTGAAAATCTATCAATTTTGCCTACTCATACTCACTTTATTTCCATATTAATTAAATTTTGTTGTGTCATTCTGTTGCTGCTTTTACCCTTGCTATGTCTGCATGTCAAAACTTGTCTTTTTTGACATTTGGATGATGTGTGCTGAAGGCTTCTTATGGTTTTTGCATAAAATAGTTTATAGGTAAATGTTTTCTGTATTTGGTGCTGTAGGCTCTTGTGAAAATTGGTTAGGCACGTTGTTCCCGGTTAAGGGAAAGCTAAGCTAATTTCATCGAGAATAACTTCCTATCCATAGGACCATTGATCTGTTTTTTTATTTTTATTTTTGAACAGTCGTCCCATTGATCTGTTGACTGCTAAAAATTATCTATAGCTGCCATTGACCATTGGCCACCTTTAGCAATCACAATTTACCATTTCTTCTTGTGTATTTTTCTCATATTTAACTATAAAATACACAAAGGATAGAGTATTTTCACAAACCAATTAATGTGATAATATTTGATTTACCAGAGAAAGAGTTGCTAACTTTCTAATACTCGCTTATTGTCTTACTAAAATCACGAGTCTGCATTAATTCTTGCTAACTGCAACTCATATTAGACAGAGAATTCCCTGATCCTCATGATCTCCACCTGCTTTTCCTCTTCATGTTCATCATCTTATTTTCTGCCATATGTCTCTTCATCCAAGTAACCCAAATCATGCAAGTGAATTGACAAATCTATCTTCGTCTATTATTCAAACATGAAAGAAAAAGGGTGAGGCTGCCCCAACAGCTTTTCCAAAGCATAAAACATATCAGTAGCCTAACTGACATAAATTCAGCCATGGAGAATGTCTTCAAGATAATATTGTTTTTTGCCTAGCTTAGTGCAGTCTAGACAAAATGAGGATGGGAAATAATTATTTTGATAGAGGTGGGAGATGATGACATTGAAATCATTGGAAACTTGGCTAGCAATGCTATGATTCTGTGAGAATTTGTAATACAACCATTAGCATCATTAAAATGAATCCTTTGTGTAAATCATATATGTGAAAATCCAATCTAGCAAAGAGAGTTGATATGAAAAGTATAACAGAAAAGGGAAAGGTTTGTGTTGTCTTGGTCCAGTCTTTTCTTTTTAAAAGACAAAAAGAAAAAAAAATGAATTTTTTTTATATGCCAATATTATCAAAGTTACTGGCAATAGCTCCATCAAAACTCAAATTATAATTATGAGTTTTTGTTTTGGAGCCCAAACATGTTTACATGCTTAATATTTTTGAGTGCACTCCAAATACTAGAAAATTAGTTTTAGTATGATGACAGAAAACATGAAAGCAAGTGATTTTCTTGGAAAATGGTTTCCACCATGTATTCCATATTTTTTCATTGAAATATAGAGCCTTAAAATTGTTAATCTACAATCATTTTCCTCTTGAAAAACGCTATTGCCTCTGTGTTGACTTTGTTTTTTCTTGGCTTAGGTTATACATTATGCATTACCAAACTGTTCAGAGACTTTTGTTCATCGATCTGGTCGAACTGGTCGTGCTGGAAAGAAAGGAACTGCTATTCTCATTTACACGCGGGAGCAAGCAAGGCAAGTGCGGATCTATGAGCGGGAAATAGGATGCCGATTTACAGAGGTTACAATCTGTTTTTATCATTTGAATTTTCTAAATTTATTTCATCATCTGTAGTTTTTTTTTTCATACAGGTTTATAGAAACTGTCATGGATTATTGAGTTTTCATGTTCTGTATTTGAAGTGTATGAAGCATTATGGTATTGCTATGAGTATGTATTTTTTTTCTGTTTCTCTGCATTGATTTTCTGAAAAAATTCTCAGAATTATGGCTGTGCAAGTAGCACTAGGTCTTTGAAGAAAACAAATTGGAACAAAGTAGAAAATAAAGCAAACAATTGTGCTTTGATTAGACAGATGGAGAGTTGGCACCTTTCACAGTCATCACGGACTGTTCGCTGTCATCACAGACTGTTCCAAAAGATAATCTTCCTATAATGTCTGCTGACGTTTCCACAGACTTTAGATTTTTTGAAGGAGAAAAATTGAAATTAAAAAAAAACCAGTGACATTCTTGGGCAAAGAAAGAGGATGAATTATTCAATGTCTTCTCACATTCCCAATTCTACTTACGGTGTGCATGACATATAAGATAGCCTATTCTGATTGTCACTTTTTGGATTGGAGGTATACTGACTTGCTTTCTGTTTCCCATGGGACAAAGATTTGTATTCATTTAATTTTGTTAATTACATAACTGCAAAACTTATGAGATGCATGCATTTTCTGTGTAAAGATTTCTGCGTATCTTTTTTCTTGCATGTATAGAAACATTAACATATATTAGCTGATTTTATGTGCTTCAGTCTGTTGCATATTTCATTCTAATGTTTGTTCAATTTTAACCGAATGGACTTGATGATGCCCTTATCTTATTATTATATTTCAGCTTCCTAAGGTCACTGTTCAAGGTGGAAACATAGACATGCAAGTTGACATGGGTTATGAAGGTCGATTTAGTGGAACAAGAGATCGTCGATTTGGTGAAGGTTTTAGTCGAGGTGGTGGTCGTGGGGATTATGGACCTAGTCGTGCTGGAGGATTTAGGAATTCTGGATTTGGCTATTCTGATGGCCGTGGTCAATTTTCTAGTCAAATGACTGGGCCTGGTCGTGTTGCCAGAAACCAACCAGGGAATTTTGGTGGTTCGGGTGGTTTTGGTGAATTTGGTAGATCTGATCGTTCTAGTGCTTTTGGAAATTTGGGTTCTGGTCATTCCAGTGGATTTGGTGACAGTAATAACCGACCCAGTAATCAATCAAATGATTCTCGTTCTGGTCGATTTGGGTGCTTTGGAGATTTTGGGAATGATGATTTTAGATCTATGAGAAGATAATTTTGACAAATTAATATGGTAAGCCTTGTTATTGTTAGTCTTTCCTTTTCTTTTATCATGAACTTGTATTTCCATATTAATCTGTTGTAGTTTTCAAAGTACATTTCTGCTGTTGATAAATGTATGTGCATTATTCATCTTTTATAGATGCGCAAATACATGTATTTGTGTGCACGTTCATGTTTGGCTTAACCATTGGATCCTCCTACTAATTTTATTATCAAATTCTCAACACCTTTCCTTTAGATATCGGCAGTGCAAAATTGTCTGAAATAAATGGAAATGCTAATGTGAAAACGAAAATTGATATTCTTTGAACCGTATTGAATTTGGCTGTGTGCCTAGACACTTGAATTTCCTTGCTTACCAATGTTGTCTTCACGTTATTTTTTCAGTAGTGGTAAAAATATGAAAGGTATTCAGAATAATTTTTTTTTTCTCTTCTCTGTCTTTTCCTTCTTGAGTTATGTTCTTCCACTTATTTGATGGTTGTAGTAACCCTTCTAAGAGACCAAAAGCCTGAGTCAAGGGTTTGAAGTGAGTATTGTATTTCCGCCTTTATCAATTGTTTGATTCACAGAAAAGCACTAGTATCTATATTTATGTATGTTTTTCTGAATATGGTGTTGTAGATGCAAAAGTAAAGAACAGGTCTTTTTGGTAGAAGGAAAAAAAAAGGTAGTGGTAGCGTATTTGTAATGTGTAAATGGTCACTATCATTGGCTTTGGATGTAAGCCTTTAACAATTTTTTGGTTCTGCCATGCAATGGTAGGTATAAAGATGACAAAGTGGCTTAAGGTGGAAACGGACGCATGGAGTAGGATAGAAAATAGTGTGCACAAGGGGATGCTTGGCTTTCAGAGTTCCCAACATTACAATTGCTAATTTTTCTAGTTGTTTAAGATGCTATATTCTGACATTTTGTTGTCAATATCTGTATTTATCATAATTATATTAATTAAAAAGTAAATTTATTATTATTCAGATATTGAGACTGTTCTCTTTGTAATTTATTTCTCTTCTCCCCTTTGCCCAAGGCTCTATATCTTAATATTATACGAAAATGTTGATTATGTTTCGAAACTGCATGATTGTTTGAATTTATTCATTTTTTTTAAAAGGTCCAGGAATATGAATGATTAAAAAGATTTTAATTTTGTGGAAATTTAATTCATTTAATTTTGTAGCATTAATAGGATAAAAATAAAAAAAGGTAGGAAAATGTTTTGCGGCTAGATTGAGCTTATGTTTTTACGTGGGTTGACATCGCAAGAGATGTAAAATTATATTAAGAGAATTTACTGTCTAATTGTTTGATGCGATCCACAGTAGGTTTTCCAATCAAAATTTTGTCATGGATCGACTTCTTCAATCGACCTTGATTCACTGGGATTTTTGCATTCCATGGATGGAAGAAGCAGTGGAAGTACTATGGAAAACGACTATATTTACGCAGTATGATGGGGAGCTGAACTGCTCCATTTGTTCTTTTATGAGTTTTGATTGAGCTCATCGATCCCTCTTCTGTTTCATTGCGCCTTTTAATCTTTTACCTTAGATCTGCTCCCAGATCTTCCGTTGCGTTTATTGCTTCCACGATGCCATGCTCTATTATCCCGTGTGGGGATTATGGAGCTTATGGGTTAGTTGCTGGTGAAATTGGGGTTGGGACCATTCTCTGACTAAAGATATGAGTAAAAAAAAAAAAAGGGTATTTACATAATTAACTAAAAAATAATTTTTATTATAAAAATATTATAAAAGTTGAAAATATTTATATATTTATAGAAGGTTTGACAGAAGTACTTGATTAATATCAAAGAGGTATCATATTCGATCTACAAAAGTGTGTCAACCAACCCTTATAAGTGTAAAAGTACTGGTGTCCCAGGTGCGGAGGTTTTTTATAAGTTCGTATTAAAGTGGGGCTTTAGCGGTGGATTGCTGGGCTAGCCTCCTTAAGGTTTATTTTGGTGGTCGGATTTCGCTCCAAAGGGGATAGTCAGGCTCCGCCAAGAGTTCCCCGTTAGCAAAAAAAAAAGTTAGTATAAAATTTTAAAAATACTTTATTCCTCAATAAAATATTTTTTTTTTCAAAAATACATATTCTCTCAATATAATTAATATTTTACTTCAAATTTTTATTTTTTTTTATAAACTTCACTATTAAATAAAAAATTATAATAAAATAATAAAAATTAATATTTTAAATTATTTTTTATCATATAAAAATCACAATTTTTTATAAAAATAAAAAATTTTAATTTTAATTATAAAAAATAAATAACACAAAAAATAAAAAAAAAACAAAATATATGAAAATACATTGATAAAAATCATTAAAGTTATTTTTAAATAAATTTTACCTATTATACATATAAAAAAAATAAAAAAAAATACAATATTATTGTGTAGATGTTACGTGGATGTGTTGTAGATGTATGTATATTGTGTTTTTGTTATTTAAGTTGTGTATATTTTATATAAAAATTATTAAATATTGTGTGAATATTTTGAGAATAAAAATAAAAAAAAAATATTAAAAATATTATATAGATGTGTTGTAGATTTATTATATATGTATTGTTGATATATTGTAGATGTATTTTGAATTGTTGGGTGTATATTTTATATATATTATGTATATATTTATTTTTTATGAGTGTATTAAAAATATAACATAAAAAAAATTTTAGACAAAAAGTATAAATAAAATGATAAAAATGAAAATAAAAAAATAAAGAAAAAAAGAAAAGTTTAAAGTAAATTTGAAAAAAAAAAGCAAAAATCTTATAATTGTAAAAAAAGTGGTCGGTCTCCGTACTTTTGCAAAGTTGGCAAGGAAAATGCATAGAAGGCGTAAATATCTCTTTTTTATTTAGGTTTACTTTTGAGTCTATTTTCTTTTTAGGGTGTAAACAATGTCCATCGCATTTTTTGACTCTTGTAGCCAAATAGTATGGATCGTTCTATTCCACTATTGTAGTATTATAAGGAATTTTCACAAGGCATTCGTGAAGCATATCTTCAAAAATAGACATATGAAGGAGGTTTATCTTTCTCCAAAATTCAAATCTCTCTCCTACACTTAGGATTTGTTTCTCAACATATCTTTGGAGAACATAAAAACTTGTTGCCTCTATCCTTAGCTTCTGTTTCCTCAACTGCCAGATTTCACATCTTTGTCCTTTCAAATTCAAAATCCTATCTAAACTTTCTTTTCCTTGTGAAACTCTTGTTAACTTCTTTTTAGATTTTATTCATTTCTTTTCAGTTCCTATGTAATATCCTCATTTTTAGTATACATTGGAGTAATTGATATCAAAAATTAAATAGGTATGATGGGTTGAGAGAGATATAAGATGTATGTATTGTACATATGAGATATATGCATATTATATATTTGAAATATAAATGAGATATATAAGACATAGACATGTACATAGAATATACCACACATATATAGCAAGCATAAAATTATGATGAAAAAGGTAATAATAATAATAATAATAATAATAATAATAATAATAATAATAATAGAAAGAAAGTCAAAGAAGAAAGAAAGATGATTGATGAGAATTATTTAATGAATTATTATATATGTATAATTATGGATGAAAAGTTGTTAAATAAATAAATAAATAAAATAAAAGTCAAAAAATAGAAAGAAATATCTAATTATTATATTAACTAATTAATTTGTAATTAAATAAGAAAGTGAGAGGCAAAGTGAGAAATGAACTTTTATAAGAAGAAGATCATCTTCTTCTTCTTCCATGTATTTGCCGAATTGAAGGGAGAGATAGAGAGAGAGAGTGTGTGTGTAACATCCTCTGATAATTTACTCAGCTGCCAGAAGACGCTACTTAATACACTAAATATTCTTATACTAATCCAATATATATATTTCATAGTATATTGTAATAATGATCCAATTGAATTTTTTTTTACAACAACACCAACTATAAAATAATAATTCTAACTTCAATAGTGAAAACAAGCTCTGATATTTCCAATAAACCCATTACCAATCATACACCAAAGCAATTATCACAAATTGGTCTACTCATAAATATAAAACTATATTACAGTACTAAAATTTCAATCTCTAAATACATATTCTCTTTCTATGATTACCAGTTTTGTACAATCTCCAATCAAGTTGAAATAAATAAACTTTACAGAATGTGGACCACAACCTTCATTTACTTTGTTCATGCAGAATGTCATATGTATTGCAGCTATTTCCTGAAACCTTCACTCTACAATCATTTACTTCACTTTGACTCATTATATCTGTGTGTCAGAAAGTTCTAACATGCTAAGCTCATAGTTTAGTGGTGCTTGCATATAAATAATTTTTCATTTAACATTGGAGAAAATACCAAACAAAATATTAATAAATAATCAATGTAATAAAAGCATCTTAATAAATCACATGTTTCATTAACAATTTAATAAAAATATCTGTATATACAAAATGTCACTTAACCGTTAAGTTCACATTGCATTGTACCACACTTTTAGTATTGCAATTGTCCTCTTCTATATTATTTTATTTAAATTATACTTATAATACTTATATTTTTCACTCTCAAGTTATTCGTTCATTTAAACGCTATTATTCATCTTTTAATATTGTTTGTATTACACTTTTTATATTTTCATTAAGTTCCACCTGTCAATATTAGTTTGTAGTACACTTCCATTTCAATTTATTACTTTGATGCCTTAGTCCAATATAACATTTTAACACTAGATTCCTAAAGGCCGTTATAATTCTTTTCAATTATTTTAGCATTTAGAAAATTATCGATCAATTCGCTACTTTGAATGTAACCGTTCTATTCAGTGCTTTAACACTTTGGCTAGAACACTATTGTAAAAATTCTTAATCAGTCTCACACTGAAACACTGTAAGTCAAATTTCAAATCATAAACAATAACTTTGTTTAGCATTCTTTCAGTATTTTATATAATCAATTAAAGTAACGCTTTAATAATTCTTCCTTTCAATATAATTTACACCATTATATTCCATTGTTACATATGCATACATTTTCTTACTCTCATATACTGAACTGCAAACTCTAGGTCTGGATAGCGAGTCACTGATGGCAAAGAAATGTCCACCGTAAGAATATGGCCAAAGACCCACTGTAAAGAATGGGACCAAAAGTCCTCTGTGACACAAAGGGTCCACTGATAGCTTAAATACCAATATCATTGAGACACAAAGATATCCTCTATGGCACAGTGTCACTATAGACGTCCACCCTCTGGCTACCCATTCAACCCAGAAGCTAGATTTAACATCAGTATAATCGGGCTCTGTATTCACTTTACTATTTCAAGCTAATTCCTTAATTATAATATTTATTATTATAGAACATTTCCTCTTTAAATTGTTTGTTTATCACTGTAAGTTTATAGGATATGAACAATTATTTCAAATACATTTATTATATGAACATATATATATCATATTTGTTTCCAATTAATTTGACTAATCTTATTTATTCATCAATCTTTACCTTCCAAGTCACTTCCACATTTTCACTGTAATAATGAAATCTAAATAAATTTTAACTCTTACTTATTTAGTTCTTTCCTTAAAATATTAGAAATCCACAACTATTATTTCACTTTAAGAGAATGTATATGTATATATATATATATAATGTATTCACTATGTTTAACAGACACTCACATATATATGTGTATATATATTTATATATATATATATAAATGTATTTATATTTATAAATACGTTTCACTAGCGGTACATTTTCATGTTATAAACTTTTATTAATTCCTTGTAACATAATGTTTACTTTCTTATATATATATATATATATATAACTTGATCCTAGAATATCATTTTACTAGAAGGATTAAACTTCTTTCGAATCTCACCAGATTCTTTCCTTTTCACATTATTAATTTTTTTTTTCTATTATCATTAATCAGTATCTATCAATTCTTTAACATTGCTATATACACTTTAAGACTTATCTTTGATCGCTAAATAATATTACACTCAAGTATATGATGAATATACGATATATATATATATATATATATATTTCATACTCTTGTTTCCACCACTCAATCAATTCTTACAAATACTTCTTACTTTCCTTGTGTCGCTCTCCACACCATCTGGAAACATTAGTGATTTATCTATCTATATAATTTAATTCTCTAAACATTTTTGTATACAATTAATGAGTTGTCTTTAATTATCAAATGATATTGTTGTCAATTATACAAAAGATATTTGATATGTATATACCTCTATCACACTTATTTCCACTACTAAACTAATCACTTTAGTCTCTTCTTAGCTTCCTTTTTCTTGCTCTCCAAACTATTCAAAATCAATAACAATCCACTATTTTATCTTACTTCTTATCTTATTTCTCAAATTATCTTATTTCTTTATATATAATGCAAAATTCACTAATCTCATACAATTATCTTTTAATTATTCTCTAACTATACACTTGTTTTGATTATCAAAGAATATATATTAATTTCCTCATGTAAGTTTCACTTACTAAACCAAATAAATAATATCAAACTCTCTCCAAGTACACAACTAAGTTCAAGTCTTGATTATCAATCAATAACACTTTCACTCCCTCTTACCTTTTAACATCTTATTTTTACATAATTTAATCATATAATGTTATAAACACTTTGAGGCATACCTTTAAGCATAACTTATTTAACTTAACATTATTCTTTAATGTGATAACTATTTAACTTCACATACACTTTGTAATAATAAACAAATGGTTCAATACTCTAATTTTCTAAGTACTATACTTTCAACAACTATTTGACTCTAAAAGTATGAATCACCTCCAAACCAAAACACTTCAATAACTCTAAGTATAATAAACATAATCTTACTTTCAAGATATCAAATTCCTTAACTCTAAAGTCTTCCGAAACCTTATACCCTCTAAGCCCACTTTCTTTTAGAAATGTATTTACTTGACATATTATAAATAATCACTTTTCCTCCAATCTCTACACTCTTTCTTAAACCCTCACTATTCAAATTGATAATCTTACATTCTTTTAAGAATGAACTTATGTTACAAATGTTAATTAAAAAGGAAAATTGCATTAAGAAAAGAAAAAATAAGTGTTTTGGGTTGCAAAAAAGAAGAAAACTAGGGTTACAAAGTAGACGTGGGCATGTCCAATGAATCCACATGCCCATGCATATAAAAACCTTGCTGGAAGTAAAATTTCAAAATTAGGAAAATCCACACGCCCATGCAAAATAATATCCACATGCCCATTTATTTTAAAACCATACTGTAATATCCCAAAATGTGCCCTAGAAGTTTTAGTATAATTGTTGTTTTATTTGAATTAAAATGTATATGTTAATTTGGGAGAGAAAAGAAATTTAAAAGAAAGTGTATATGTTGTGTATATGGAAGTATATACAACATATATACAAGTCAAATGTGATGGTCAAGGGATGAAGATAATTATTTTGTTCTTTGTGAAATTACTAAATAGGGTAATAAGTGAAAGAGAAGTAAAATAAATAGGTGAGGGTATTTAAGTAATTTCTTATTTTGGAATACTTGGTGGAGGTTTAAAGAGATGAGATATTTGACTTTTCTTCATTTCTTCTTCTTTCCTTCTCCATTGTTGGCCGGCCATCCTAGACAAGAGAGAGAGCAAGAGTGAGTTGGTGTTTAAAGATCAAATTGAAGGAGATTTCAAATAAACAAGTTGAAATTTCAAGAAAATTTCATTATTTTGGTAAGTTCTCTCTTGATTGCTCTTGTTGTTTTTGAAGTTATTTTTGGAGTTTGATGAAGTGTTGTTGATAATATGGTTAGGATTGCTTGTGGTGTGTTTGTAAGTGTTGAAATGGAATTAAAGATAAGAAGTTAGGTTGGTGTTGGTGATGGAAGAGGAAGAGTGGTGTTTAGTGAAAATTTTTCTGTTTTACAATTAGTAAAGGCTGTGACTTGTATGATTTTTAATTAAATATAGAAAAATGTTCTTGATGTTAATTTTTGATATGTTGTGCCTCTATGAGTCTAGAATGACTGAAAAATATGTTGATTCGATTTTGGAATGGTTATGATTTTGGAAAGATTATTTTTACTAGACCTGTTCCAGCAGGTACCTTAACTGAGACAGCTATATTTCGGGATTTTTAATAAAATGTAGAAACATCATATTCAATTGAATTTTGGATATGTTGTTTATTAGTGAGTCTAGTATTTGAGAAAAATAATTTGGAACCACGTTGATTGAATTTAGTTTATGGAATTCACAAAGTTCAGAACTGCTACCAGGATGCAGGGCAATTGGGGCAGTCTGGTTGGGTGAACTATTTGACCAAGATTTTGTGTTCAGTTTGATCTGAAATTTTAAAGGAATGATTTTAAGATGTAAAATTGAGTTCTGTAAAAATTTTAGAATTTTTATTCAAGTAGATTATTTTATACAATTTTCAAAATAAGGATAGAGTGGAGTCTAAAACCAGAATGTACTATTCATTCATATGGTCATTTTGCTAATACTCCTTTTGGATTAGGTTGTGAAGAGGTTGAATTGCCCTAGCCTAAGTGTTGAGGATTCTTGGAAGAGTAAGTGTATAGATTGGTGTGAGTTGGTTTTAAGGTAAGTACAAATTACATTATTTCATACATTCATATGATGTTGAGATTTAACATACATTTGATTGTAAATGTGTTAAGAAATCTAATGCATTATTAATGCATATTAATAATGTATGTTTGGTATGATGTGAATGTTGTGATGAGTATGTAAAATATGTGTTAATGCCATTGATTATATCCATTTGAATGATGAAATGAAATATGGAATATGAAATGTAAAAGATGTGATGATGAAATGAAATGTGAAAGATATGATATTATGAAGAATTGCCCTATTGTGATTTGAGATCATATGAGATATGAGGCCATGGTTGTTGGCTATGATAATGCAAATGAAATATATAATGGAGGCATGGTTGCCTAATTAATTATGAGAAATGAAATGAAAAGAAATTGATAATGAGATAAATGAAATGATTGTGTGCCTAATATGTTTATTCAATTTTCAGAGTTCTGGTTTTGGCGGCATGCCTATGAATCACTGGATAGGTGAAATGACCAGGTCGTAAGCTGATTCCAGTTGAAAAATGTGAAATGTGATGTTTTTGGGGTGAAATGACCGGGTCGTAAGCCTCAAAAACAAATTATTGAAACTAGATTGGGTGAAATGACTGGGTCGTAAACTCAAATCTAGTTGATTATCCATGGATAAATGTATTGATGATTATGATTATAGACCAAAACAGTAACTCTGAACTTTGAATAGCATATTAGATTATTTTTGGGCCCATGCTTGTGTTTGTTTAAATGTGACTATTGAATGGTTAAACAAATGAATAATGAGATGACTACTATACATAATTTATTGAAACCGGTAAAATTTGAAATATAATATTCTCTTGATTGTGTGACATTAGCATGGCATTAAAGCATCATAGCACTGTAATTTGTACCACTAAGCCGTTGGCTTAGCGCGAATGTGATTCTTCGCGCAGGTGACAGGGAAGAACCAGAGAGTTCCTCTAGGCCGAGTCGAGTCTAGATTTTGAGGTGTTGATAGTGGGCTTAAAGATCAAAGACTGACTGCCAAAGAAATGTATAAATTTTATGGGTTGTAAAACTTGAGTTTGGATATATTTGAATTTGTAAATATTGTTATTTTTCGCTGCATAGTGAACAAATATTTTATCTACTGTATTTCATAATAAACCTTTACTTTATGTTGTACTAGGAGTGTAAATCCTTTTTGCAGGTTGTAGTTGAGGTTATAAGGGGGATTTATTGGGAGTGTACTGAGAATGATTTTGTTTGCATTGATTTGTGTAAAATGTTTTTAAAAATCAGAAAAAAACCAGTTTTGTCGACACTTGGGACTCAATTTTTAGGCAAAACTATGGCAAAATTTCTGTAAAAATCGAAACTAAAAATTTGACTACGTCAAATTGGTAGCAACATTAGGATAGTGTGGCGCCTCTACTCGGCTTACATATGTAGGTCGGGAAGGGGTGTTATAATTTTTGGTATCAGAGCCTAGGTTTGAGATTCTCAACCTAGGTCAATTGTAAGAAAAAGAATATTTTGATTTTTAAAGTGGGTTTTTGAGTAAAATACATGTTTTGGTATGGCAGTCTTTGATCTTTAATGAGGAATATTCTGTTGTGTTTGCAGATATAGGTAGAGATGACATCTCATTCACGATAGTCTGTTAAGGGTAGTGCGGAAAGTGTAGCTCCAGAAGAGAGTAGAGATGGAGCTAGATTTGAGAGGGTTAGTGAGGCACCTGTTTCTGTGCTAGAGATATCAGCTGCTGAGGAGTCTCCGCCGGGTTGGTTAAGGCATATGGTAGAACTGTTGAGGGGAGCTCCAGCGCAGCCACCACCACCACCACCACCACAGCCTCAGATGCCGGTAAGATATTATGACAAGTTAAGAAAATTTGGGGCTGAAGATTTCTTGGGCACTACCGATCCTGCAGTGGCTGAGCAGTGGTTGGATAAGGTACAGAGAATATTCATACAGTTGTAAGCCACTTCGAATGAGAAATTTGACTATGCCAGATCCCTCTTGCAGAAAGATGCCTATGATTGGTGGAAGGCAGTTCCTCATGCTATGGATGATCCACCTACATTGTCCTACAGTAATTTTCTACTGGAGTTTGAGCTGAAATATACTCTGAGGGAGTATAAAGATGTGAAAAAGATGGAATTTCTGAATTTGAAGCAGAACAGCCGGACTGTGACAGAATATGAGGTCGAATTCATTCGGTTGAGTCACTATGCTGGAGGTATTATTTCAGACGAGATAGACCGGTGCAGAAGATTTGAGGAGGGATTGAAGCCCTCTATTATGTGTCTTGTGGCTGGTTCTAGATACCAGGATTTTTCCCAGCTTGTTGCAGCAGCTAGGAGTGTGGAGAGAGCCGAAGATATTGCAGCAACTGCTACCGAGGAGGAGACCAGGGTTAGGAGACCCCAGTTTGAGGCAGGGTCTTCATCTGTAAAGAGAGGTAGAGGCAGTTTTGTTCCTAGGATCATTAGGAGTCAGAGGCAGGCTAGTAGGTCAGTTCAGTTTCAAAGACAGAGGCCGAGACCCACAGTTTCTGTAGCTAGTGCCCCGACTCCAGTGATTCAGAGGTCTACTCCACCTGTATGTGAGCATTGTGGTAAAACCCATAGGGGTGTGTGTTGGAAGATTGGTGGACCAGCTGGATGTTTTAGATGTGGGTCACCAGCACATTTTGTTAGAGATTGTCCTAAGATGCAGGAATATAGGCAGGCTGATACTGCGGCTTCTCGACCTAGTGTTAGCAGAGGTGGTCGAGGAGGCAGAGGTTTCAGTAGGGGTGGTAGATCCGGGTTTAGTCAGAGAGGAGGATCTTCATCCAGAGACAGTAGACCGGACGAGGCCGGATCTTCTCAGAGAGTATATGTGATGCAGAGGCAGCCAGATGCTTCAGCAGTTATAGCTGGTACATTCTCTTTATTTGGCATTTCAGTTCTTGCTTTGATTGATCAAGGATCTACTCATTCATACATAAGTGCATCTATCTTGCCTGTGTCTGAATTGCATTCAGAGTCCTTAGGATTTGATGTCTTAGTGATCAATCCTTTAGGACATAGTGTTGTGGTGAGTATGGTGCATTGTGAGAGTGCTGTTGTGGTTCAAGGTGAGGAGTTTCTTGGTGATTTAATTGAAATGCCTTTTAAAGAATATGATTTGATCTTAGGCATGGATTGGTTGTCTAAGCATGGAGCTATAGTGGATTGTCAAAAGAAATGTGTTACTTTGAGAACTGGTGATGGTAGAAGTATATTAGTATCTAGTGAGTAGAGACAATTTGCATCCTTGTTTGTATCAGCTGTAATAGCCAGAAAGTTGATTAGAAAAGGGTGTGTTGCTTATCTTGCTCATGTTATGGATACCAGAGTAATGGGTTCTCAACTTGATAGTATACCCACAGTTGCTGAGTTTTCAGATGTATTTCCAGAGGAGTTGCCAGGGTTACCCCCTGAGAGAGAGGTTGAGTTTGGTATCGATTTCTTGCCTGGTACCACCCCATCTCTATCACTCCTTATCGAATGGCACCTGCTAAATTGAGAGAGTTGAAGGTGCAGTTGCAAGAGTTGTTGGATAAAGGGTTTATTCGCCCTAGTGTTTCTTCGTGGGGAGCTCCTGTGTTGTTTGTAAAGAAAAAGGATGGTACTTTGAGGTTGTGCATCGATTATAGGCAATTGAACAAAGTAACTATCAAGAATAAGTATCCTTTGCCTCGAATTGATGATCTCTTTGATCAGTTGAAGGGAGCAGCGGTGTTTTCCAAAATTGATTTGAGATCAGGGCACCATCAATTGAGGGTTAGAGCTGAAGATGTTTCTAAGACAGCTTTCCGCACAAGATATGGGCATTATGAGTTCTTGGTAATGCCTTTTGGATTGACGAATGCACCTGCAGCTTTCATGGATTTGATGAATAGGGTGTTTAGGCCCTATCTGGATCAGTTTGTGGTGGTTTTCATCGATGATATTTTGGTGTATTCACATAGTGAGGAAGAACATGTCAAACATCTACGAATTGTGTTACAGATCTTGAGAGAGAAACAGTTGTATGCTAAGCTGTCAAAGTGTGAGTTTTGGCTTGACCAAGTAACTTTTCTCGGTCATATAGTTTCAGCAGATGGTATAAGAGTTAATCCGAGTAAAGTTGAGGCCATTTTGAATTGGAGTCCACCAAAGTCAGTGACTGAAGTTTTCTGGGTTTGGCAGGCTATTATCGAAGGTTTGTGAAAGGTTTTTCTTTGATAGCTACTCCACTCACCAGATTGCTTTGAAAGGGAGTTAGATTTGTGTGGACAGATCAGTGTCAAGCTAGTTTTGATCAGTTGAAAGAAATGTTGACTCAAGCACCTGTTCTTACTTTACCCGTGGAAGATAAACCATATGTGATTTACAGTGATGCTTCACATAATGGTTTAGGATGTGTCTTGATGCAAGAGGGTAAAGTTGTAGCTTATGCTTCTTGGTAGTTGAAGCCGCATGAGCTTAATTATCCGACACATGATCTGGAATTGGCAGCTATAGTATTTGCTTTGAAGATTTGGCGACACTACTTGTATGGGGAGAAATGTTTTATCTATACGGATCATAAAAGTTTGAAATATTTGGGTGTTCAGAGAGAGCTGAATCTTCGGTAAAGGCGATGGTTAGAGCTGATCAAAGACTATGACTGTTTGATTGATTATCATCCTGGTAAGGCAAATGTAGTTGCTGACGCCTTGAGTCGGAAGTCTCTGGCAGGTTTGGCTGTTTATTCGCTCTCGTTGCTTGTTGAGTTGAGAGCGTTACATGCTAGTTTTGAAGCATGTGATGATGGTGCATTGTTGGCTCAGTTGCAATTGAGACCAGTATTGTTAGATCAGATTAAGGAGGCTCAATTGACAGATGAGAAAATTCAGAAGATTATTTCAGATTGCCAAAACGGGGAGAGCCAAGATTTCTTTGTGAGAAGTGATGGTAGCCTTTGGTTTAAGGATAGATTGTGTGTTCCTGATAATGATAGTTTGAAAAAGGTTATTTTGGAGGAAGCACACCAATCAGTTTTTGCTATGCATCCGGGAAGTACAAAGATGTACCATGAATTGAGACAGCATTATTGGTGGTCTGGTATGAAGAGAGACATAGCATAATTTGTGTCCAAATGTCTCACTTGTCAGAGGGTGAAAGCTGAACATCAAGTTCCAACAGGGTTGCTTCAACCTTTAACAGTGCCTGAATGGAAATGGGAGAGAATCACAATGGATTTTGTGTCTGGTTTGCCTATGACACAGAGGAAGCATGATGCCATTTGGGTGATTGTTGATAGGTTGACAAAGACTGCTCATTTTCTTCCGGTTCGGATGGACTTTTCACTTGAGAAGTTAGCTGAATTGTACATCAATGAGATAGTAAAGTTGCATGGAGTCCCAATTTCTTTAGTGTCTGATCGAGATTCTAGATTTACTTCAAGATTTTGGAAGAGTTTACATGGTGCTTTGGGTTCTCGATTGCATTTTAGCACTGCTTTTCATCCGCAGACAGATGGGCAGTCAGAGAGAGTGATACAAATTATTGAGGATATGTTGAGAAGCTGTGTCATTGATTTCTCTGGAAGTTGGGATATATTTTTGCCACTTGTAGAATTTGCTTACAACAACAGTCATCAATCCAGTATTGGAATGGCACCATTTGAGGCATTGTATGGAAGAAGATGTAGAACGCCTTTATGTTGGAATGAAATTGGGGAAGGCAAATTGGTTGGTCCTGATCTGATTAAAGAGACTGAAGAAAAAGTGAAGATGATTCGGGATAGGTTAAAAACAGCTTCAGACCAACAGAAGTCTTATTCAGATTTGAAGAGGAGAGACATAGAGTTTGATGTTGGAGATAAAGTATTTTTGAAAGTGTCTCCTTGGAAATAGATATTGAGATTTGGTCGAAAAGAGTCCTCGATTCATTGGACCGTATGAGATATTAGAAAGAGTTGGACCAGTTGCTTATCGTCTTGCTTTGCCGCCTGAGTTGGATAGAATTCATAATGTCTTCCATGTTTCTATGTTGCGAAGGTATAGATCTGACCCATCTCATGTTTTACCAGTTGAATCTATTGAGGTGAGTCCGGATCTAACTTTAGAAGAAGAACCAATTGCTATTTTAGCACATGAAGTGAAAGAATTGCGAAATAAGAAAGTGCCACTTGTAAAGGTTCTTTGGAAGAATCATGGGAGAGAAGAGGTAACTTGGGAGAACGAGCAAGCAATGCAAGATCAGTATCCTCAACTGTTTCAGACATAAATATCAGGTAATTTCGAGGACGAAATTTCTTTTTAGAGGGGGAGAATTGTAATATCCCAAAATGTGCCCTAGAAGTTTTAGTATAATTGTTGTTTTATTTGAATTAAAATGTATATGTTAATTTGGGAGAGAAAAGAAATTTAAAAGAAAGTGTATATGTTGTGTATATGGAAGTATATACAACATATATACAAGTCAAATGTGATGGTCAAGGGATGAAGATAATTATTTTGTTCTTTGTGAAATTACTAAATAGGGTAATAAGTGAAAGAGAAGTAAAATAAATAGGTGAGGGTATTTAAGTAATTTCTTATTTTGGAATACTTGGTGGAGGTTTAAAGAGATGAGATATTTGACTTTTCTTCATTTCTTCTTCTTTCCTTCTCCATTGTTGGCCGGCCATCCTAGACAAGAGAGAGAGCAAGAGTGAGTTGGTGTTTAAATATCAAATTGAAGGAGATTTCAAATAAACAAGTTGGAATTTCAAGAAAATTTCATTATTTTGGTAAGTTCTCTCTTGATTGCTCTTGTTGTTTTTGAAGTTATTTTTGGAGTTTGATGAAGTGTTGTTGATAATATGGTTAGGATTGCTTGTGGTGTGTTTGTAAGTGTTGAAATGGAATTAAAGATAAGAAGTTAGGTTGGTGTTGGTGATGGAAGAGGAAGAGTGGTGTTTAGTGAAAATTTTTCTGTTTTACAATTAGTAAAGGCTGTGACTTGTATGATTTTTAATTAAATATAGAAAAATGTTCTTGATGTTAATTTTTGATATGTTGTGCCTCTATGAGTCTAGAATGACTGAAAAATATGTTGATTCGATTTTGGAATGGTTATGATTTTGGAAAGATTATTTTTACTAGACCTGTTCCAGCAGGTACCTTAACTGAGACAGCTATATTTCGGGATTTTTAATAAAATGTAGAAACATCATATTCAATTGAATTTTGGATATGTTGTTTATTAGTGAGTCTAGTATTTGAGAAAAATAATTTGGAACCACGTTGATTGAATTTAGTTTATGGAATTCACAAAGTTCAGAACTGCTACCAGGATGCAGGGCAATTGGGGCAGTCTGGTTGGGTGAACTATTTGACCAAGATTTTGTGTTCAGTTTGATCTGAAATTTTAAAGGAATGATTTTAAGATGTAAAATTGAGTTCTGTAAAAATTTTAGAATTTTTATTCAAGTAGATTATTTTATACAATTTTTAAAATAAGGATAGAGTGGAGTCTAAAACCAGAATGTACTATTCATTCATATGGTCATTTTGCTAATACTCCTTTTGGATTAGGTTGTGAAGAGGTTGAATTGCCCTAGCCTAAGTGTTGAGGATTCTTGGAAGAGTAAGTGTATAGATTGGTGTGAGTTGGTTTTAAGGTAAGTACAAATTACATTATTTCATACATTCATATGATGTTGAGATTTAACATACATTTGATTGTAAATGTGTTAAGAAATCTAATGCATTATTAATGCATATTAATAATGTATGTTTGGTATGATGTGAATGTTGTGATGAGTATGTAAAATATGTGTTAATGCCATTGATTATATCCATTTGAATGATGAAATGAAATATGGAATATGAAATGTAAAAGATGTGATGATGAAATGAAATGTGAAAGATATGATATTATGAAGAATTGCCCTATTGTGATTTGAGATCATATGAGATATGAGGCCATGGTTGTTGGCTATGATAATGCAAATGAAATATATAATGGAGGCATGGTTGCCTAATTAATTATGAGAAATGAAATGAAAAGAAATTGATAATGAGATAAATGAAATGATTGTGTGCCTAATATGTTTATTCAATTTTCAGAGTTCTGGTTTTGGCGGCATGCCTATGAATCACTGGATAGGTGAAATGACCGGGTCGTAAGCCGATTCCAGTTGAAAAATGTGAAATGTGATGTTTTTGAGGTGAAATGACCGGGTCGTAAGCCTCAAAAACAAATTATTGAAACTAGATTGGGTGAAATGACTGGGTCGTAAACTCAAATCTAGTTGATTATCCATGGATAAATGTATTGATGATTATGATTATAGACCAAAACAGTAACTCTGAACTTTGAATAACATATTAGATTATTTTTGGGCCCATGCTTGTGTTTGTTTAAATGTGACTATTGAATGGTTAAACAAATGAATAATGAGATGACTACTATACATACGTTATTGAAACCGGTAAAATTTAAAATATAATATTCTCTTGATTGTGTGACATTAGCATGGCATTAAAGTATCATAGCACTGTAATTTGTACCACTAAGCCGTTGGCTTAGCGCGAATGTGATTCTTCGCGCAGGTGACAGGGAAGAACCAGAGAGTTCCTCTAGGCCGAGTCGAGTCTAGATTTTGAGGTGTTGATAGTGGGCTTAAAGATCAAAGACTGACTGCCAAAGAAATGTATAAATTTTATGGGTTGTAAAACTTGAGTTTGGATATATATGAATTTGTAAATATTGTTATTTTCTGCTGCATAGTGAACAAATATTTTATCTACTGTATTTCATAATAAACCTTTACTTTATGTTGTACTAGAAGTGTAAATCCTTTTTGCAGGTTGTAGTTGAGGTTATAAGGGGGATTTATTGGGAGTGTACTGAGAATGATTTTGTTTGCATTGATTTGTGTAAAATGTTTTTAAAAATCAGAAAAAAACCAGTTTTGTCGACACTTGGGACTCAATTTTTAGGCAAAACTATGGCAAAATTTCTGTAAAAATCGAAACTAAAAATTTGACTAAGTAAAATTGGTAGCAACATTAGGATAGTGTGGTGCCTCTACTCGGCTTACATATGTAGATCGGGAAGGGGTGTTACACTTACTGGAAGTAAAATTACAGTGGCTGAAAAATCCACATGCCCATGTAGAAAATATCTGCACGCCCATGTGATTTTTAGACTCCTGTAAACCCAAAAATTCACCTTTTTAACAAGTTAAAAGCGACTCCAACATTCTCTTTAAGCAAAATCAACATCAACACACACTTATACATAGTAAAAATTAACTAAAAAGCTTATACTTCTCATAAAATCAACACCAACACTCTCATACATAGTAGAAATGAATTAAAAATCAAATCTTTTCATCAAAGGTCCCAAATTTATCTTTATGCATAAAAACACAATCAATCAATTTTCCAACATTTCACTTAACTAAAATGATTCAATTAACTTGTTAAAGCTTTAAAATTCAAAGAAAATCTTACAATTATAAAATTACAAATCATTAATACACAAGCACTTACCTCTTTCAAGAACTCCCTTCTCACCCCTTATCTCACTTCTCCCTTGATAATTGATCATAATCTTACTAATTCTCTCATAAATTAGTTGATTCCTATAAAAATTTGAAATTATAAGTGAAGATCTTTGTGTTTTGATATATGGTGATGGTAGAATATAGAAGAAAAGAGAGATGATGATGATGAAGAGGTGTGTATGGCGTTGGATGATGGAAGAAGAAGAAAGAAGGTTCTAGTCTTGACTTTATACAATATCTAAAATCTTGATAAGGTAAGGGTGTGCTCACCATAATTATGGTACTCCCTCTCTCTTAATTTTAATTCTAATCCAATTTTTAGTTCTGTACAACCATACGTAAAAATAATTTCTTCGATTAATTTAAAGTTCTATTATCCATATTTTATATCCTAATTCAGTAAAATTTAACTCTAGAACCATAAGGACATTTTCATAAATTCTTATCACTTTGTGATTCCATTCAAAGACATTGATTTCATCCATATCTCACTCAAATTAACTTTTAATGCTTAACCCATCCTATTACCCCACTTATTTCAAGTTTCCATGTTATTTCATCACCATACACAATCCAATAGCAATATTTACTAGAAAAACATTGTTTAGAATTTCAAACATTACAGAGTTCTAAACACCAAAATTTTATAAAAAAAATCCAAGATTTACAAGTTGGTTTTGAAGGGAAAATAAGAATTCAAGTAAGTCCTCTTTCTTTAAAGCTTTATTTCGTTGGTTTAAAGCTTATGTTTAGAATGTCTAGAGAGAGAAAGTATGTTTGAATGGTTTAAATTGATAATAGTTCAGTTAATATAATGGATGGGTGCTAATTTGATGATTAGTTTATGAAGATGGGCATAAATAGTCAACATAGGGTTTGTTAATGAATATGTCTAAATTAAGGTTTATGTATGGATGGATTTAATTGCTGTAATGAAGTGATTTAATATTGTTTTAATATATATATATGATGATTTTATTGCTGAAAATTGATTGAGAGTAAGTTTGGATGAAGTTAGGATTATGGACATGTTATGTGGAAATTAGGGTATTTGAAATAGGTTTTGATAATTGTGGAAATAAGTTGTTTTGTTGTTATTTTGGTATGTAAGTGATATTTTTATGGCTAAATGTTGGAAATGAGTTGTGTTAGTTGAAGTTTGGATAAAGTTGTAAGTTGAAAATTTAGGATTTTAATGGGATTTTGATGAAAATTATTTAGATAATGATAGTTTAATATATATTGAGTATGGAAGTGAATTTAAATGAGTAATGTTAATTGTTGTTGGGTTATGTGTGTGTAGGCCAAAGTGATAAAAGAGGTGGAGTTTAAGGTTTGGCTTGGAAAAAGAAATAAGATTAGTACATATTTATACTACTTGAGATTTTATTATGCTTGAATTGACATAATGTATATGATTTCTTTTTAATGTTAGAATTCCATAATCTGTGCAAGGTGGCATAGTTACGTGATGAGTGTCACATTGGATATATATTCAATGTAAAATTAATGATTTTACATAAAATATATGGGGTTTATTAATGTGAGGAGAAAATGTGGGTAATGTGGACATTACATATAAAAATGCGAAAAATATGGAGAATTGTAAGAAAAGAATGAAAATGATAAAAATTGATGAAAAATTAATTAGGGGGTGAGAAAAAAAATACAAATTGGTTCACTTTAAAGAATAAACAATATTCTTTAAAGTGACATTATTAGGAATTAATGTTTGTATATTAATAATTCTATAAAATAATGGAAACATGGGAATATTACATGATTATGGAAAAATATAAAAAAGAGATGAAATGTGATAAAATGTAGGAATTAAGTCACATTATAAGTAATGTGAATATAAAATGGTGATATGAATTGAAATTTATTTATGTGTTATGACATGAGAAAGATGAAAATAGAAATGATAAATGAAAATGTAATGTGATGATTAATGAGATATGTGATGGTGATCATAGTTTGACATGATCACGAGAGATATGAGAAATGTGATAAATGTACAAGAAATGTGATTTACTAGTCACACTATGATTGTAGCCAAAAATGATGAAATATGTTGCAAAATATTGGAAATATGAAAATTAATGATGTTTAACTAATAATATGAAATGATGTGCGGCTGCCTTGTATAATATTTATTCTAGAGAATTATTTTTGGTGCTATTAATATAATGTGCCTTTGAGCTAGATATTATGCGTCATTATTATTTGCCTTCGGGCTAGATGCTGGATATCACTATTATTTGCCTTCAAGCTAGAGACAGAGGTGTCAACAGCAGACGTATGCAACACTTTGATCCCTGGTGTCGCGATAGGCCATGATAATATCTTTGGAACTGGAATACTGTACAAGGTTGTTTGGGCCCAATGTGTGTGTTTGTGATGTGTTTATGCAAGATAAATTAGTGAATAATGTATGGTAATGGGTTGTGACTAAATTATGAGAATAATAACGTACATGCTGGTAGACTTGAGCAGGGCTGGGTCTAAAAACTGAGATGACCTGAGTAGAATTGGGTCATGAAATTGATAATGTATGCATTAGACTTGGTAATTGAATAGGGTAATTGAGCCAGTGAGTATGTGAATGTGTGGTATATGAGAATTTGATGATATGATTTATATATAAAATATGGAATAAAAGTTAACAAAGGTTCTATGAAAATATTGTAAAGCTACAATTTTAGAAAAAGAATAATAAATATGTGTGTAATTTATATTGTTATTTTATAAAAGAAAAAAATATATGTACTACTAAGCTTTCGAGTTTAGCGCAGTAGTGTGCATTGCATGAGTATTAGAGATGCAGACCAGGGTGGGCTAATGAGTGATTGAGACTTAAAGAAGTGGGTGTCACAAGACCAACATTAATAGTGTTACGTTCATGTATTATTTGCGATCTTTGGAGTTTGGATTTTATATAATAATCATGTTTTGGAAAATGTTATATATGTAAATGTACATTGTCCAATGGTATAAGTATATTTTGTAACTATATTTTTGTAAAAGTATTGTATTAGTATTTAAAGTATTTTGTGTATATGATTGTGAAATTCCTTGGTGTTATTGGTTGAAAGAATAAAAGTGGAAGAATCATATTTTAGAAGTGTTTATCAAACTACAGGTTAAGTATTTGATATTTGGGAAACAATGAAATTACAGACAAAACTCTGGTAAATTTTTTTTAGAGATTTTCATTAATAAGTGTTATTTTGATAATTAATTATTAATGTGTACATTGCTTTACTTAATAAAATTATGATTTAAGGAATAAATTATTTTACTGGTAATTTTGGTAAATTTTTTAATGACTAGATTAGTGACATTATTGTATTCTATGCATGTATTGTATATATACGGGGTGTATGTATTAATACATATATAGGGTATAAAGGTGTTACATCCTATTTCATCCATCAAACTCTTTGTGTCTCTTTCCCATCCTTAATTAACAAGTTCTATTGAGCTTTATAATTTGGGTGGGTTTCTCTCGCCTCATGGTCTGTGGATGAAAGCTTATTTTGAAAAGACCACTAATTTTTAAGGTTTTAATCACTTCGTCAATTTTGCTAAAGGATGTTGAGAATGCTTTTGGGCTTTCTTTGGTTGGTGCCTGAGAACTCAGTTGCCCTTCGAGTTCTCTGCTGAAGATCTTCCTACCTTCCTCACTTTTGAATAGGTGCTTCGTATGCTTTGGCTATTCTTTCCTAACTTTGTTTGCAGGATTGTGCGAACATTTTTGAAATCATTGGCATAGTATTTGACAAGTTCCTGACCATTCGCCCTATCTGTTATCTTCATTCCCCTATCATTCCTCTTTTTCTATCCCTTATTTACTCAAATGTCATCCTTAAGCCAATCTCTTCTTTCTTAATGTCCTGGCCTCGTAGAGGTCTTGAATGGAATAAATGGGTAGATTGTCTACATCCCAAATTTCAACATTCCTGGGCCTATAAGGGGGATTTGATAGCTAATGGACATTAGTACAACTCCAATGCAATTTTATCTTAACCTGATGAGTATAACCCTTCTTTTTTGGTCCACTAGCCTGAACTCCTTATTTACCTCCGGTTTCATGTCCATCACCCTGAAGGACATCTTTTATATCATTGGGTTACCCATGCTATGAGATGATACCCTATGCCTTATCAATCTTTATTCACCAATTCTTTCTCCTGTCACCATGACCTCCACTCATCAATCTTCCTATAATACTTTGATAAAAAATTGGTGCATCTTAACCACTTTTTCCTTCTACAGAGGAACATGTCGAGTTTCTTTGAGTCCTTTTATGCAGGTATGCTTTCTGCCCTATTATTGAAAGCTCAGTATGAAATATCTTAATCTCGCTAGGTCTTTTGCCTCGGGCCATCATTTCACCCTTGGTGTCATTCTTCTCCTTGGTTCTCTATTTTTTTTAATAATAGAAAATGTCTATCTTTAGGCAAACTAATTGGTAATTTATGGATCACGCAATTTTGGATTATGCTATATTTCTCTTATTTGTGCACTTTTTTGCCTATTAACTTCAATCTCTCTTCAGATAAAAAATTGGTTCATTGTGAGATAAGGCTTCCTGCCCTAAACATTTGTCAGCCTTTTCTTTTCCTAAGGAATCCTCCTTCTCATGTCTACTATGACATAGTTGATATGCTACTATAGCTGAAGCCATTTGCCATTGAGCCTTTTTCTTTTGGGGGTAATCTAAAGAAGGCTATTCTATATGTTTACTTCTCCCCCACTACAAAAAAAACAGCAATCTGAGACACCATTAACGACGAAATCAACGACCAAAATACGATAACGACAATATCAGCGACGAACAGCGAGAAAAATCGAGCTGACGGTAATGTCCTGGTCGCTAAAAAATAAACGACAAATCAGCGACCAATTGTGCGTACCGTTGATTAGTGACAAATCAACGACAAAACAGAGACAAATTCAACGACATTTTCATTTTTGGCGGAAATTATTTATTCCCGCTGAAAGTCGTCGCTGATTTAGCTTTAGTCGTTGAATTCATCGCTATTTGGGTCGTTAATTTAGTCGCTGAATTTGTCGCGAATTTGCTTGCTAAATTTTGTCGCTGATGTGTCGCAGAATATGTCGCAATATTTTTCTCGTTGTTTCAGTCGTTGATTTGTCGCAGAATTCAATATTTTTTTGTCACCTTTGGTCGCTGATTTTGTCGCAATTTTGTAGCAATTTTGTAATTGTTTGGCTATATTTTTCCAGTATTCCAATTTTTTTTTCTACACATTTTTAAGAACCTGTTGAATTTCAAATATAATAACCAAACCTGTTTATATAATAGTCATTCATTACAATAATAATTCTTGACATAAACGCAATGCATTGTGAAACAAACTTATTATGCTTTATACACTCAATAAAATCTTCAAGAGGAGTTATCACTTATCAGTTCGATACCCAGACTGCGTATCACCAAGTATTTAAAGAAAAAGAAAGAAGAAAATCTCAATGAAATAAGCTGACAGTATAAAGACCTCACAACGTTACTCATGATAATCAAATCCTATAGAATTTTGTATCAGTAATAATGCAAAAATTTCATCTATGCCGTCGTACACCTTTTATATCTATGTATATAATTAGATCTAATTTTCCATATGCAAATGATAGTAAAGATTTTTTTTTTTATAAGAAATCATGATGAAAAGGAAAAAAAAATCCTTGCAATTTGCAAGGTCAAATGAAATCAATTACAATATAAGGAGGGCAAAATTAGATCTCTTAGGAATAGTTCTTGTGGAAGTAGCATATGATTTTGCAAAATTTATGCTGACTTGTATTGTCACCTATAAATTGAACGCGTTCGATGTTACTCTCTTTGAATCAATTTTTTTACAAAGATGCAATGTATCCTATATTCTTTCCTTGTAATCTTTGGGGTGAGAGAATGGGGTACAGCAGGATGAGATATCGATTCCAGCAACCTCCATGGCATTGCAGACCCATTTAGGGACATCTCCTTTTGGAAACTATAAGACAATAACAAACACCAGTATAAGGAATTTATGCAAATATTACATGGCATCATGTAGCATCTTTCACTTATTTTTCTTTTCATGGTAACTAGCCCCAACAACAGCCACCACTTCAACTACCATCATAACCTGAAGTGGCAGCTTCAATAATAACATGTAAACAATCGGCATGGTGTGGCAATGAGATACATATATTCCAAACTACAGAGAGTTGACAGAATTGCAAAAAATGTAGTTAACAAACTTAAATAGGCTTTACTTCATATTTGACATTGTGGTGGACAGGAAAATCAGAGAGCATGCAGCTCAACCAACTCAAGAAATAATGGGGCACGATATTACTATTTATCTAATGGTAAGCATATTAATTCAATGGAGCCAGAAATACAAAAATCTTAAATTACTCTACAAAGCTAACAGCTTATTAATGAACGATTTTTCTTCCCCTCCCATTGTTTCTGTAAAACATGTACATGCACACACACAGAACACAAAGGTTTAAGAGTAAGTACCATTTTCTGGAGAAAACTACAGACAAATCTGCAAAACAACAGTAGAGTATTAGAACATAATTATCACAAGATAAAATAGAGAATTCAAACACATGGCATAGTGACAGCTTTGAAGTTAGGAAACTTAAATTTAATAGCTGTTGGAAGAAAAAAACTAGGACAAGGCACATAATGAGGAAATCTTCCTTCAATAATTGACATGTGTAGATCTTTGCTAAGCTGCAAGAAAGCAGTTTGCTCTAAATTATAAGTAGAAAAAAAATGCAGAGAATTACTATTTATTATTTGTACAGTTGTACCTTCATCATGTAGTATAAATTGTGATATGACAGAAGCTGTGATCCCATAGCATCTTTTGTGACAAGACAATGGATGTATGCCCTTGTATACTTCTTACAGACCTACATTGAGAATAAGCTTTAATGCAAAGACAATGCAGCAGCAATTAGTAGATTAACAGTTTAAGCAAACAACTCTCGGTTACAATTTTACCATGCAATCACATGTAGGATCAACTGGGCGCGTATCATTAGCCATTGCTTTGTACCAAAAAGAATCTGACCATTTTGAGTGGAAAGTATGAAAAATCATCCAATTTTATAAAAATTAACATATTTCAAAATTTTGAAACAATAACCATCACCTTTGGTACCAGAGCTGTGCCAAAACAAGCAGTACGAGTAGGATACACATAGTCATACATGTTAGCACCTAAGGCACTGCAAACAACAATATCCAGGGGATAACCAACACCCTAAAAGATTATAATCATGAGAGAAAAGCACATTAGAAAAGAGAAGCAGCAATGAATTGAGGAATTGAACTAGTTTGAAGAATGTAGATGAAGGTGATTCAACTCATGTTCCCATAACATATCGTGGTTTATCTTCAGGCAATGCAGCGGTACACTGAGCAACAACGCACCAAAATGAATCTTTATCCTCGCCGCCTGCAAGACCACCAATAGCATATCTGTCCTAGAAGAAAATTAAGTTTACATACCTTCTCGATCACTAAAATATGATGCTAGAAATAAATATTAACCATTTTCAAAGAAGTAAAAATTGCTGCGATAGAGAAAAAGTAATAAATAAAATTCATATGGAACAGGGAATGGGACTACTAAGCAATTAAGCGTGAAAGATTGGGAGACTGAACTAGGAGTATGCTGCCCCTATCTCTTGAATATTACCAAAACAATGTAAGAATCCTGTTAATCTTTACGACAAAAACAAGCATCTAAAAAAGGTCAAGTTTGATGAATTTGACTTGGTGATACAAACCTACATCTAGGACCTCTATATAAGTTTGGAGAACAGATTCACATATATTATGTTTCTTCCATAGTACATAATTTACTGAAGAAGGGGTCAGCCATTTAATAATCTCCTTTCTTTTTGGATATACAATTTGGAGTAATACCAGTGATATTTATTTATGTTTGTACAGAGGAGTGAATCAACATACCCAGGATTTGAATGGATTCCTCGGGTGTTAGAAGCATTGGCTTTCCAACAACTGGCGACTGAACAAAGAAAAGATAGCCTCATTCACAAGCAACAGTAAAATGATGTGTACCCTATTTATTGGTAAAACCATAGAAAATTGTGCAATATCTAAATAAGGTTTATTAGAGTAATGTTAAAGTAATAAGGATGTCTAACTTCAATGCAGACAAGAACATAAGTGAGTAATATAAAATGAGATAGCTGAAAGAACAGAGAAAATATTTTTCGTAAATGTGGTAATTGATCACATATCAACTAAACTCCACAGAGAAGAAAGCATTATCCTAATTGTTTAAAAGTGCAAAAAGAAAACAAGAAAATTATAGTGCAAGACAACACACATCAACTAAACTCCACTTAATTGCAAGAATTTAAGAATTGAATATGGGATCATGATCCAATGCCAGTTTCAAGAATCCTATTTAATTATAAGAAGATAGATTTTTTTTAGTGTTTGAATTGTTCAAAAATTTGTATGACTCTTCAATTGATAGGTTATGTATATGTTACCCTACATTGTTCAATTACTATTTTGTACAGCTTATTATTTCATTTACTTCAATAATGCAAATGGTAGTTTAGGCTTTTGCATAGTGTATATAAACAACATTATATAGCTTCTTGAAGTAGTGCAGTCATATTTTTCAGATTTCTTCTTTCTCATTTTTCTCTCTACATTTCTTCATTTTCTTTCGTTGCTTACAGTGATCTGGATCTTCACATCAATTTAGAAAACAACAATAACAAATACCTGAAAGGTAACACCCTTTTCAGTGATATCAGCTAAATGAAATAATGATACCTGAAAATATGAAAGGGAGGAAGATAGTGAGCTTCAGACAGTACATATAATTTGTTGCAGCAAAGGAAAGCTATAAAGCAATCTATGGAGACAAAAATTGCTAAAAAGCTGGAACTTAAACAATTGAAAAAAAAAACAAAGCAATAAACTAAAAACAAAAACACATTACAAACTAAACCAAAGCAAAACTATGGTGATGTATAAGATGCAGTAGAGAACCATCTGGAAGCCACCAGAATCAGTAAGCAGTGCTCTAGGCCAGTTCATAAATTTATGAAGACCTCCTAATTCATCAATTAACTCAGATGTAGGACGGAGTGCCAAGTGATACGTATTCCCAAGAATTATTTGACAACCAATCTCCTCTAGCTGGTTAGTTGTCAAACCTTTAATTGTCCCTATAATGAACAATTCAGAAAACTGTTAGAAATAAAATGTGAAAAATAACTGACCTCCGGCCATAGCAAAATTGAACCAAATTATGGAGAAACAAAGATTGAACCAAATCAATGGAGAAACAAATATTGAATCAACTATCAAATGGAAACTTGACAGAAAATGATGGGGAATCTTGAAACTTTATAACCTTAAGCAAAGCATCACAATGATTTGAGGTGATTAGCTAATATTTGGAATAAGGATTTCATTTCCTCTTGCTCCTATTTATAAGCACCTCCTCTCCATTAATAAGGTACTAATAGAAAATCAAAAGCCAAAAAGCCACTCCTCCATTAAGGGTGTAATTGATGAAAAATCAAAGGATACCTTAATAGAGAGTTTAAACACACATGATGGACAAAATATGAGCACTTAAGTTGTGAAAGAAACTTAAAAATAAAAAATGTCTCAATTAATAAATGTCAAAAGGAATTTTAAATAAATTAATATAGAAGATATAAACTCTAACCATGAGTACCCACGAGCATAAACAAAGGAGTTTGGCACACGAAATGAGGGACTGTCAATTAAGCTGCATGAGCACGATTAAAACTCCCAAGAATCTAAGCCAAGAGACAGAATGAAAAAACAAAAATGAAATGATCGTTTCAACAACTAAACAATAATCAATATACTATTACAATAATTAAACAAACATTAAGTCATTATTTTTAAATTTTGAAAAAGAAAAACTAAAGAAGCCATACTTCAAAACGGAGTGCCATCATGACAATTTTGCTTCGTAGTATCCTGTAACTAAATCATTAAAAATAAAGTAAAAAAAAAATCTAAAACACTTTTTGACTTTACTGTAGCTTTTAAAGGGAAAAAAAAAAACGAAGCTCATAGAGGGAAACTGATAAACGCTAGGGAGACAATGCCCTAGTTTTATGCTTCAAAACAAAGTGTTTCCTGCGACGGGGTTTCCAAACAAGAGAAGAGGGGTTTAATTTTCGCCATTTTGAAATGGGATTGTTGCTGGGTTTCGTACCAAAGGGAGAAGACAGAGGCGAGGAGAGGGCTTCTTGAAAGAGGGATCGCGCATTGCTGGAAAGATGGATTTTATTAAATTTTTTTTTAGAAAAGAAAGAGTGGTTTTTACTTTTTATTGATATCATGCCTTTTATCTCTTTCTTTATTTTACCGTTGGTCAAAATTAGTAGTTGATTTCTCTGTATTTGCTCGCAAATCAACGACTATTTACAGACAAATCTACGACAAACAAATTAATAATAAAAATTTCATACCGTCTCACTACATTATTTTCTCAAATTGGCCAATTTTTTTGGCGCTAAAATATGGCGCCAGAAAAATTCAGCGACCAGTACAGCGACAAATAAAAATTCTCGCCAATCGGCAACCCATTTAGCGACTAATTAGCGAGCAATTACTTTAAAATAGAAAATAAAATTAATTTCTCGGTAATCCGTCGCAATATTCTAGCAAATTACCGATAATTCTGCGACTAACTATTTTTCTCGCAAATCAGCGAGCCATTTAGCGACTAATTAGTGACCAATTACTTTAAAATAGTAAAATTAATTTCTCGGTAATCCGTCGCAATATTCTCGCAAATTACCGATAATTCTGCGATTAACTATTTTTCTCGCAAATCAGCGAGCCATTTAGCGACCAATTACTTTAAAATAGAAAATAAACACATTCTTTGCTAATTTGTCATAAATTAGTTGTAACGTCGTCACTGATTGTTGGCGCCAAAATTCGGAGCAAAATTTAGCGACACATTCAGCGAGAAACGACCTTTTATAGCTATTTAGCGACAGATTCTACGACCATTTTTTTTGTCGTTAATCAGCGAGACATTTAGCGACCCATTCAGCTACGGAATGTTGAAAAGACACTTATCTTGATTCTTTGTCGTAAAGTTGTCATTGATAAAGTCACTAATCAGCGACGAAATAAGAGTTGTCGCAGAATGCGTCGTTGATTGCGCTTTTTTTTGTAGTGCCCATTTTCTCTTCGTTGGTGGCTCCTATGTATTTAAGGTCCACGCCATGGCTTGCCCTTTATTTAGGGAATATTATTCCCTTAGTCTATGGAGTTCTTGATATGGTGTTTCTCCTATTGTAATTATTGGTACTAAGGTCCTCTCAACATCCAAGCTGTTGTAAGACTAGCTAAAGAGCAATCATGTCTTCATTTTGTAATTATTTATCTCTCCAAATTGCATTATGTTGCCTTCAATGCCTAATGGTTTGTGGCCATTACATCCTTGTTACCTCCTGCAAGTGAGCTTCATTACACCTTCTGCTTTTAGATTTTGATGGTTCTCTAGGGTTGATAAGGTTTTTTCTTTTTTTTTTTCTTTTTTCTATAGATGTTATAATTGGCAGCCCTAAATCAAGCAAACAACCTAGAGTGGCTTCACCTTTTTTCCCTATGAAGAAAACCAAGGTTGCCCTAAAAAAGGCAAAAATTGGAGCTACCTCTTCATCTACATAAGGTACGCATTGTTATGATAGGATTCCTCTTAAGTCCAAGTTTAGCAATGGTCATGAGAACCCCATTGAATTAGTAGAAATAGAAGACACCCCTCAAAGTTAAACTTTTCTGTTTGTTTACTTAATGGCCTGATACTGACAACTAACCATGGTTTCTATAGTTCAATCATCCACTGCTAACAAAGACTCCTCTTTAGCCCATCTATATCCTTCTACTTTTGAGACTGAAACTAAAAAGCCATGAAAGTCTAAAGATCTTCCTCCACGTGTTCCTCCTTTTATAGATACTGAGACAAACCCTCCTTCTCCTTTGGATAACCTTCCTCCTCCCATTGCAACATCTTCAAATGTAAATTTTATGCTTCTTTCTTGGATATATATACTTGAACTTACATCTCATTTTCTGAAATAGGGACTATTATGGGATAATAGTCCTCATTTTGCTAGAGGAAGCTGGTGAATCTATGGACTTATCATTCTTAGAGGGTCTATTTTTGAACCAAAGCCTTCATGAATAATTTCATGAATAATTAACTCAATTAAAATATTCTATCTAAAAATACTAGGATGTTCTTGCTCAATCTCGATGTAGTTGCTCTTATTAATAGGGATATGGATGCTTTTATTGCTGCTTTACAATACCTTCAAGTGACTCTTCCTTAGTCAGATCCACAATAAATCCTATACACCCTACTTATTGAGGCAGATTCTGTGTTCACTTCACTTTCTCATATAGTTCAAATTGAAAGATATCATGCTAACAAGTTTAATAATATAAGACCAGATTGAAGAGAGAATGTGCCACATAGATTGGTGAGCTCAATCAATGTTTTACTATTGCCAATGAGCATATTTAAAAGTATACTTTTTCCTTCGACCGAATAGTAGAGCCTTGTAGCTGAAGGAAGTGATTGGAGGCCAATTATGCACGCCATAAGCAAAATATGGATTTCTTTAAGTATTTTCTTTAATCTCAGCAGGGTCAGGCTTCCTTATGGGCATATAAGCTAACTATTGCCTAGGGAAGCGATAACATCCTATAGTGATAAATTGGTCTAGATTTAGATTTGTCAATTTTAATACATTATGAATTTTTGCTTATATCTTTGAATAATTTCCTTTACACTTGTTTAGTGCTTTGAACATTTTATTTTGATTTGCTAACTAGATGTTTGGCTTGTTGAATGTTTTGGTTTTATTTTTTGAGATTTATTTGGCATGGGAATATTTCTAGTCTATGCTTTTCTTTTATTTTCCCACTATTGACTATGTTTCTGCATGCTTATGCATATTATTGTCATAGAAATGTTTGTTGCCTTTGTATGTGAAACACCCTCTTGCCTAGCTGCACAATAGTGGAGGTCGAGAATGTCATAAACACTACATCTTGTTCCTATTTTTTGTTATTTTATTTATAAGACCTTTGGCATTGATTACTGTAATAATTTAGTAGTTCTTCTCTTGTTGGTTATATTATGTTTAATATGGTCCAGTTTAACTAAAAACTAGTAAAATTGTGTTTGTATTTGTGAGCGGGGATTTTCGCCCCCACTCCCGGTGGAATGGTTCTTGCGACTTCGGCACTGTTTAGGCTCGGGGCCTTAGAGAACACGGACCTAAGTCCTGAAAAAATGGAGTCGCCACCGGGACGGGCCGGGAAAAAGAAAGGGGTGGATGACTCGATTCCTAAGGAATCCCCAACCCCCTAATGGGTTCGGAAAGTTGGGTACGTGTGGGAAAGGTGAGAAATGGCCCAGCACCCCCACAACGCCTGGTTCATTGGAACCGGCCTCCTTTACAGGTCTTAATATTATAAAATTCTTAAGTATAATAACATTATCCATACTACGCACAATAAAAAGAAAGCATCATTATATTAAAATCAAAGCAATGTCCAAACAAAACAAAACAAATAAATGGACACCCATCCAAGGATGGAAACATGTCCTTACATCACATGCCTAAGTAGGACACCCACCAAAAGGTAGAAACATGCCCTTTACATAAGTTCTAAAATAGAAGAGAAAATTAAATTACATGATGTTTAACTAATGAGGTACCCACCAAGTGGAAACATAACTCTTACAACTTTTGGAAGTCTAAATTAATTAATAAAGGTAAATAATCATCCATAATATATAAATCATTCAAACATCCATCCATGATAAATTAAATAAATCAAGTATTAAAATTAAATAAGCATAAGAAATAAATCAAGGTATAAATAAATATGGGATAGAATAAAACAAATAAAAGTTCAAGTATAGCTACTATTCCTATTTAGGATTCTTTATCTCATATGTTAAGGCTTTGGAAATTCTAAAGTTTAAGCTATGTGACTTCTTAGGTAATTAAAGTAGATTAGGTTTTATGTTTTTTAAAGGTTAGCAAGACACTTTGATTAAACAAATTAAGATTTGAATGATGAAATAAAAAAAACTTGAGTTTTAGACACTTTTGAAATATTTTTTAATTCATGTTCTTAAAATAGTAAATTGAGCTACTGTAGCTTTTTTTTTTTGAGTTTTTATGTTTTTATGTTTTTTATGTTTTAAAGGGTTTAAAGTTTAGAAAAAGTTAGGGTTTAAGGTTTTAAAAGGGTTAGGGTTTATTACTTTAGATTTAAAAGATGATTTTTGGATTTTAGGCTTTGAATTTGGGGTTCTCGGCCAAGGAATTTAATTTTAGGGTTTTAAATAGCAACTTGATATTTTATGAGATTTTATGAATTTAAACACATGAATTGAAGTTTTTATAAGTAGAAAAGATGTTTTTTAAGGTTTTTTGAATGAAAAAGAACCTACTTTAAAATCTTAAATGAAACAGAATTTTATTTTGGTTTTGTAGAAAAATATGTTAAGTGAGTGTTTTAAGGTTTTTAAGAAGAAAAAATAACAATTTTGAGTCCTTTTAGAAAAGAAAGTCACGTTTTTAATGTTCTAAACTTGGAAAAATTAAATTAAAACTCTAAGATTTTTTATTTAAAAAAACTTAAATTTTATAGATTTGGCTATTGTAAAACATAAATCAAAAGAATTAAAACATACCTTCTTTTGTTGATTCTCCAAAAAATAACTCTTCTTGGATGAACTAGCTCCAAAGACAAGCTTTGATTGCCTCTTTTCTTCTCCCTTTTTCGTGCTACTACTGCTATTGCTGCTATAAATATCAATTGAATTGAGTTTTCCTTGTCCTTCCTTGATTTGGTTTCAAAACCTAAAGCTATCATGAAAAGTTTTTTCCTCTTTTGATTTGGTTTAATTGGTCCTTATTTATAGTGGTTTTTAGGTTGTTTATTCCTAATTAATTAAGGTAAGTAATAATAATAAAAAAAGAAATTAAAACCTAATTGGATTAGAATTCTAAAAATTGCAGCTGAAAAATTCGCGCTGGCGAAATTCTGGCGACGGGCCCGTGGGCGTGCCAGCCCGCAGGAGCCTGCGGGCGAGCCACTGTTGGCCCGACGGGCCCGCGCGACCACTTTTTGCTGCCGATTTTTTTTCCGACTCCGACTCCGACTTTTATTTTTATTTGTTTATTTTCATTTTTTACTACTAAAAATTAGATACTAAGGTAAAAATTATTTAATTAAAATTATTTTGGACCAATTAAACAACAAAAATCATTTTGGACTAAATAAAGCATGTTGGATCGGATTGGGTCAAAAATTAAGGGTCTACAGTATTATTACCAAACTAAACCTGATAGAGTTTGAAGTTATAAATCTCAAAAAAAATAAATAAATAAATAAAACATCTCCAACATATGAATAAAGTCTTTTTATTTTATACCAATAATTCTAGATAACCTTTTCAAATCATTCCTTCATAGTAATTATTATTATTATTATTATTATTATTATTATTATTATTTTTGGTCCCTTCAAATTTACTTCTTAGCTTACTTGTTCTTGTTATATTAAGGTTCGTAGCCTCCTCACAAGGTTAATACGGGAGCAAGAATCTTACTTAATACCAAGATTTATTTAAAAGTGAAATATGTAACAGTTTAAGCCCAGGTGATTGATTTTAAGGATTTTAATTTACAAGCTTTAGAACATGATGCTATAAGCTTGTATTTTCTTTATTACAACTTATGATTCATAATCACAAATTATAATGTCCAAAATCATTTTACCATATATCTTAATCTAAAGCCAATCCAACATATACAATGGATTTAATTTCGAAGCTGGGTTAGGCCTTCCTTTTATCAACTATCAAGCTCTAACTTCTTGCTCTACAACCTAGGCATGAGGAAAACCATACATGTTAAGCAAGACACTTAGTAATGCATGTATAATAATATATGTTAACCAATCCCTTGGTCAATTATACTTAGTTTTAATCTTTAGCAATCAAATTGAATTATACTAATGGTTTCTCTAAGTGATTTTCCCAGGAATTAGAATTTTACATATTCACTTTCAGACCTATAAATCACGACTGTACAATAGAATGAATCTTTGAACTAAAAGACCTACTTGAAGAAGATCCTTGAAATCCCTTATAAGGGCATGAACCATTCCATCTTGGGGGTGAGGTAAAGCATCATTGGCTATCATCCGTATTTGATTTAAGTCACCTAGCCTTTTCTTGAGGAGAGCTATCTTATTCCTCCATCTCTTTATATAGTCAAAAAAGCCCTCATTCTATCTCTAGTTGAGATACTCCACCTCCATCAGGGTTACCTCCTGTATTGCTTGATGAAAGCCTTGTTTAGTAAATTTTAATCTTTTTGAGTAATCTCTTCTAAGGTGTTTGAGCACAAAGTGCCTTAGTGTTTGAGCTTTAGTGGCTCTAGCAGGATTTATGGAAGTGATGTACTACTTAACATGCAAGTAAAATTTTTTTGTACCATCAAACTTAGTAAATGTGGGCATTTTGAACTTCCGGGGGAGATTGTCATCCTCTTCTAATCACTACCTATCCACTTTTGAGACCTCTTTAACTTTCAGCCTTTTTTCCTCGTAAATGAGCTTTTCAACATCAATTGGCTTTATCTTTACCTTTGTTTTCTTCACTTCCTTCTTTTCCTGTTGGGTCTAGAAATATGTCTCCCAATCTTAATCATCAATCACCACTTTCTCTTCATCATAAGCCACCTTAGTCATCTTTGTCTTTTTTTTGAGCTAACACAAACTTCAACATTATCATTACCCAAGAATGCAGCTAGTTGAGTTCTTACTATCTCGGCCAAGGCCTCTTTCAAGTCCTCCATCTTGGCTTGCAAAGCCTCATTCATTAAGTTCTTGATTTCTCAAAATCCATTGGCTTTAATTTATAACTAATTGACTCTTCATTAGTCTCAAAATTGTCAGTCAGGTTGTCATAAGTTTTTGAGCTATTGTACTCTAGGTTTATGAGTTAGAAAGGGTTATTGATATGCCAGTTAGGATGTTCCTTCCAAGCTTATCTCTCCTACACACTAGTGGTAAGTCTCTTTTCTAGGTATTATGGTCAATAAAAATACAAACACGGGATATTTTATTTTTAAAAATCACTTAGGTAAATTAAACCACTTATATTTTCCCAAATACTGAAACTAATGTATGATAGATCCCATTAATTAAGTCTTAATTCTTTTTGGGTCCACTGAAATTTAGTGGAATTTTAAATGCATATTGGATTAATGTTTAATTCATGGGCTTACTATAAATATGTTTCTTGTCATTTAGAAAAGCAACTAATAGTCCATGCCATAAACAAGAACCACAACTAACAAGTCTTGGCACAAATTAGGCTCATAATTGATTTTAGTATTCTATAATTGATCCAATTAATAACAGTCTCATTTCAAAAATTTTGACTTGTTGTAAAAAGTTTTAATTTCAAAGTCTAATGAAAACTTGATTTGAAAAATTATTTCGGGTTTTGTAATCGTCTTTCAAAAATTTTGGGCCATAAAGTGAAAAATGATTTTAGACCCATCTTTGAAAAAGCCTCAAAGCCCATTACAATAGCTTGCTTTAAAAAAATAATATCTAAAGGTTTTAAGTTCAAAGCCCATTTTGAAAAGTTTGATTTGAAAAAAAATGGTTTTGGGCTTTAAAGAATTTTTAGGCCATAAAATAATTTTAGGCTTTCAACATAACAAGTTTATATTAGGAAAAGGCAAATCAAACGGCCTAAATTGGAGCCAAGATATGTCAATCAGATTCAAACAATAAGTATTTAAGATAGTCCTAAGGAAAATTACTAGGCCAAATACATGAGTTTTAGTCTTTAGTTAAAAGACTTAGGCTCCCACAGTAAGGATGTACCCAAAGGTATAAGACACAGTGCTCTATCTCCATACCTTGAGTAAAAGTATGATGCCACTTACATACACATAACACGGGCTCCACATGATATCCTAACTCATACACATGCAATTCCAAATGATGCAAAAATAGTATTATGATAATATAAAATAAAATAATATTAAGACTAACAGAATTAGCTTTTCTTATCCACAATGGAGTATTCATTGTGAGTAGAGATTTTTGCCCCTACTCTTGTAGAATGGTTCTTGTAGCTTGGCTGTACACTATAGAAAATTCCTATTTTTGGTCAACAAATAAATTAATAAGATAAATGATTAATTAACCCATAATTAATTATATCAATTAAAAAATTAATTTATTATTGGATTTAGGATATTCTTTTTAGGAACCAAAATAAAAGGTCTAGACTCTCTTTGGAGTGTCTGCCATCTATTAGAAAGAAGACATTGAAAACACCTATATTAGATAGAAATAAGAACTATTAGAATAGAAATAACCTAAATGACTCTAAAGATTCTAGTAGAATTTTATCTATAATTAGAATATTATCCCCTAAAATAAAATAAAGAATTACACACTTCTAAATAACTTCCAAATTTTACAATCACCAACATTAATTCAGTTACCCTCTTTAGGCCTTCAAGTTTGAAATCAACTCATTTATCATAATTCCAATCAATTCTCCCAATTATACACAATACCTAATTTTTATATATAGTTAGCATTAAACAAACTAAAATTAACATTTCCAATATTACTCAATACATATTTATTACCTCAAAAAATTTTAAAAGAAGAGACATAGAGTTCAGTGTAGGAGATAAAGCATTTTTAAAAGTGTCTCATTGGAAGAAAATTTTGAGATTTGGCCGTAAAGGGAAGTTGAGTCCTCGTTTCATAAGAGACCTTATGAGGTACTGGAGAGAGTTGGACCAGTGGCCTATAGATTAGCTTTACCGCCTGAATTGGATTGAATTCACAATGTCTTCCATGTCTCTATGCTTCGGAGGTATAGGTCAGACCCATCTCACATTTTGTCAGTAGAATCTATTGAGGTGAGTCCAGATCTGACTTATGAGGAAGAACTAGTGGCTATTTTGTCACGTGAAGTGAAGGAGTTGAGAAATAAGAAAGTGCCACTTGTGAAAGTTCTTTGGAAGAATCATGCTACTAAAGAGGCAACATGGGAGAGTGAACAGATGATGCGGAATTAGTATCCCCAGTTGTTTCAGACTTGAGAGCAGGTAATTTCGAGGATGAAATTTATTTGTAGAGGGAGAATTGTAATATCCCAAAATTTTGAAAATATTAATTTTTGAAAATTAATTAAATGATTTTAAAAATTATACATATATTAAGTGAAAAGAAAAGAGAAAGGAAGGATATGTATATGATGTATATATGTAGATATATACAATATATACAAGTTAATATTTTAATAAGGTCAAATGATATTTGAATTATTTAAATAAATATTAATTAATGGATAGTGGAAGATGATATTTGATGTTAATTATATTATAATAATAAATATACTAGGTGGAGATTGAGGAAATTCATGTGGTTAAAAGAGAAGTGGTTGGTAGTGGAGTTGATGATAACTATTTTCATCTTCTTCTTCCTCCATTGAAGCTGATCATCACCATCAAAGAAAAGAGAGAAGTTGCTTCTTGCTAACTTAAGAAATTGAAGGATTTCAAGTGTTCAAGTTGGAGTTTTAAGGATTTTCTTCATATTTGGTAAGTTTCCAACTTGTTTCCTTGAATTTCCATGAAAGTTTGTATGTGTGAATTGGATGTTTGGTGTGGTTTGTGTTAATGGTTGGATTTGGTATGTTTGAAGTTCTTTTGTCTAGTTAACTATGAAGTTTGGGGTTGGATTGAAGATAAGAGTTCAGTTTGGTGAAGAGAATAAGAGTTTTTGAATTGTATAACTTTTGAGTTGTAAAGTCTCGGTTGTGATTGTGTATATTTGCTTTTAATTGAGTTGTGTTAATGTTTACACAAGTATCATGTGGTATAATGATGGTTTTGGTTGAGTTGGTATGGAGTTGAAAAGGGTAATGAAAGATAATAGTTTGATATGGCAATTATGTGTGAATATCAGGTTTTTGGCCTGACACGCCCAGTGGCACGGCCATTCCTTTGGTTGTGTCGATGGTTCTAGTTTTAGTATTGGTGACACGAGCTGTGACACGTCCATGTCACTGAGCATGTCATAGCTACTGTGTTGTTGTAGAATTGACACATGCAGTGACACGCCATGTCACTGAGCGTGTCATAGCTACTGTGATGTTGGAGAATTGACACGTACAGTGACACGCCCATGTCACTGAGTGTGTCATAGCCACTGTGTTGTTGGAGTATTTACACGTGTAGTGACACACCCATGTTACTGAGTATGTCAAAGCTTCTGTGTTGTGGGTTTAGGGCACGGTCATTGACACGCCCGTATTGTTGAGAGTGTCATGTGTAGAGTTTGCCCTAGATGGTTCTTTTCCTCATTTTCCTTTGTGTATAATTTAGTGATTATGTATAATCACATTTGGTTCAGGCTTTGAAGAGACTTGAGTTACCCCAATCCAAGTGTAGAGGAGGTTGAAGTGGTGTTTGTTGATTTTAGAGGTAAGTACAAACTTTGAATAATTGTTTATAATTACATGACATTGGGACTTAACACATTTGGTTTGAAAAATATGTTAAGTTACTACATGATTGGTACATGAATAATATGCTATAATTTGTATAATGTCACAAATGCATTATGTATAATGTGAGCTTGGTGCAAAATATGATAATGATCCAAAATGTATGGATAATGCAAATTGTTTTGTGTACATTAAAGATGGTATGTAAAGTCATTGATAATGACTACATTGATATAAGTGAGATATTTGAGGCATTGTGCCGAATGTGATCATGAGAAAATGAGAAAGGATTTGATAATGAAATGAGATATGTGGAAATATAATACAATGAATTAATATCGATATAAATGAGAAATAAAATTAAATTGTGTGCCTAGTATGTTATTCAATTTTCAAAGTTCTGGGTTTGGCGGCATGCCTATGAATTGCCTACGGGCTAGATGCTGGATGTCATTGTGAAAATATTTTTGAGGTGAAATGACTGGGTCGTAAGCTTTTAAAATAAATTCTTGAAGCTAGGCTGGGTGAAATGATCGGGTCATAAACTCAGACCTAGTTGGATTAATCCATAGATATATTGCCTACGGGGCTAGACACAAGGTGTCATTATAGACCAAAGCAGTAACTCTGGAATTTGAATAGCATATTAGATCCTTTTTGGGCCCATGCTTGTCTTTGCTTTAATGCGAATTATGAATTGTGGAACAATTGAACAATTTTTTAAGATATAATGATATAATGCTGTGAGATATACTTTCCTTATGAATTATGGAACAATTGAGCAATATAATGAGATATAATGATATGAGATATGATATCCTTATGTATTGTGCATTAGCATTGCATTTGATCTATATTGTTATCAAATTTTATACCACTAAGCTTATGGCTTAGCGCGATTGTGATTCATCACGCAGGTGACAGGGTAGATCTGGTTGAGCCGGAGAGTTTGTCTAGATCGAGTTGAGTCTAGGCTTGAGATTGTGAGAGCAGAGTTGATTGTGGACATCAAGATCAGAGATAAACTGCCAGCATGTATATATTTCATATTTTTGTACATATCAATTTCATGTATTTATGTATATTATGCAAACTATAAAAAATGTTTTGGATTAATCTTTGGTAATGAAGTAATATATATATGTTTTAACAAGTAATGTTTCAACTATTATTTATATCAATTATTTATATAATATCAATTGAATGTTTTATATTTATACAGATTTTATAAGTGAAGATTTATTTTTTTTTAAAATAGGTTGTGACATTCTTGTATCCTCTATACGTATATTACATATGTGGAGAGTATGTAGTGTACGTATATTGGGTATAAGGGTGTTACATTTGTTTTGGTATCAAAGCCTAGGTTTGAGGTTCTCAACCTAGGTTGGTTGTAAGAAAAATAATATTTAGATTTTAAAATATGATTTTTAAATAAGATATATGCATTGGCACTGGCAGTTTCTGATTTCTGTTGTAGTAAATTATGTTATGTTTACAGATATAGGTAGTTATGGCATCTCAGACACGTCAGTCTAGTGAGGGTAGTGCAGAGAGTGTGGCTCCTATTGAGGGTAGAGATGGCACTAGAGTAGAGATAGCTAGAGGGGCACCTACTCTTGTGCCAGAGAGACCAACAGTTGATGAGATTTCATCTGGCTGGGTACGACATATGGTAGAGTTGTTGAGGCAAGCTCCAGTTTAGCAGCCACCGCAGTCGCAGCCGTAATTACCGATGAGGCAATATGATAAGTTGAGGAAGTATGGAGCTGAGGACTTTATTGGTACTACAGACCCTGTTGTAGCTATGTAGTGGCTAGATAGAGTCCAGAGAGTATTCATCCAGCTGCAGGCTACCCCAGAAAAAAAAATTTGATTATGCCAGATCTCTTCTATAGAGGGATGCATATGATTGGTGGAAGACGGATTCACATGCCCTGGATGATCCACCAACCTTGATCTACGATTATTTTCTGCGGAATTTGAGCAGAAGTATACTCCGAGGGAGTATAAAGATGCAAATAAGATAGAATTTTTGAGTTTGAAACAGGATACCAAGACTGTGTCTTAGTATGAGATAGAGTTTACCCGGTTGAGTTAGTATGCTGGCGGAATTATTTCTGATGAGATTGATTAGTGTCAAAGATTTGAGGAGGGGATGAGACCCTCTATCATGTGTATTATCGTAGACTCCTGGTATCAACATTTTTCTCAGTTGGTTGCAGCAGCTAGGAGTGTTGAGAGAGCACAAGGTCTTGCAGTAGCTGCTAGAGATAAGGAGACCAGAGCTAGGAGACCTCAGAGTGAGGCAAGATCTTCATCTGTGAAGAGAGGTTGAGGAGGATATTTTTCAAGGTTTAGTAGGAGCCAGAGGCAGTCTGGTAGGTCAATATAGCAGCAGAGGCAGAGATCGAGACCTACAATTTTTGTGGCTAGTGCTCCGACTTTAGTAGTTCAGAGGTCTGCTCCACCTACTTGTGTTCATTATGGTAAAGTACATGGAGATGTTTTCTGGTGGAGAGGTACTTCAGGAGTGTGTTATAGATGTGGGTCACCAGATCATTTTATCAGAGATTGCCCAGAGCCACCAGAGGATAGACAAACAGATACTGCAACTTTTTGACCCAGTGTTAGAGGGGGTTGTGGTGGTAGAGGTTCTATCAGAGGAGGTCGGACATGGACTGGTCAGAGAGGAGGTTCTACCGCAGGTAGTAAACCAGATGAGGCAGGACCATCTCAGTGGGTATATGTGATGCAGAGGCAGCCAAATACTTCGGCCATTATTGCGGGTAATTTCTCTTTATTTGGTACATCAGTTTGCTTTGATTGACCCTGTATCGACTCATTCATACCTTAGTGCATCTATCTTGCCTGTGACTGATTTACATTCTGAGTCCCTAGGATTTTATGTTTTGGTGACAACTCCTTTAGGGCATAATGTTGTAGTTAGCAAGGTGCACCGAGATAGTCCGGTTGTGGTTCAGGATGAGGAGTTCCTTGGTAGTTGAGATGCCTTTCAAGGAGTATGATTTAATTTTAGGCATGGATTGGTTATCTATGCATGGGGCTGTGGTAGATTGTCACCAAAAGTGTGTTACCCTGAGAACATGTGATGGTAGGAATGTGATGGTATCTAGTGAGCAAGGACACCTTTCATCCATGTTTGTTTCAGTTGTTTCAGCTAGGAGGATGATTCGGAAAGGATATGAATCTTTTCTTGCTCATGTTGTAGATACCAGAGTAGTGGGTTCCCAGCTTGATCGTATACCCACAGTTGCCGAGTTTCATGATGTTTTTCCTGAGGAGTTGCCAGGGATACCCCCTGAGAGAGAGGTTGAGTTTGGCATTGATTTGTTGACCGGTACCACTCCCATCTCTATTACTCCTTATCGTATGGCACCTGTGGAGTTGAGAGAGCTGAAGGTACAGTTGCATGAATTATTGGATAAAGGGTTCATTCGCCCTAGTGTGTCCCTGTGGGGAGCGCCTGTTTTATTTGTGAAGAAGGATGGCACCTTAAGATTGATTTGAGATCAAGGTACCGTCAGTTGAAAGTCAGAGATGAAGACATACCTAAGACAACTTTCCGTATGAGGTATGGGCATTATGAGTTCTTGGTGATGCCTTTTGGGTTGACGAATGCACCAACATCTTTTAATGATTTGATGAACAGGGTATTCAGACCCTACCTAGATTAGTTTGTGGTGGTTTTTATTGATGATATTTTGGTGTATTCACGTAATGAGGAGGATCATGACAAGCATTTGTGGATTGTATTGTAGAACTGAGAGAGAAGCAGTTGTATACTAAGCTATCTAAATGTGAGTTTTGGCTTGATCAAGTGACTTTTCTAATTCATGTAGTTTCAGCACAAGGTATTAGAGTTGATCCCAGTAAAGTTGAGGCTATTTTGAATTGGAGTCCACTGAAGACTGTGATAGAGGTTAGAAGGTTTTTGGGTTTGGCAGGCTATTATCGACGGTTTGTGAAAGGTTTTTCTGTGATAGCTACTCCACTCACCATATTACTTTGGAAGGGAGTTAGATTCATATGGACAGATCGGTGTTAGGCGAGCTTTGAGCAGGAGGGTAGAGTCATTGCTTATGCCTCTTGATAGTTGAAGCCACATGAGCTAAATTATCCCATGCATGATTTGGAGATAGCAGCCATAGTTTTTGCCTTGAAGATTTGGCGGCATTACTTGTATGGGGAGAAGTGTTTCATTTATACGGATCACAAGAGTTTAAAATATCTGGGTGTATAGAGAGAGTTGAATCTTCGGCAGAGACGGTGGTTAGAGTTGATTAAAGACTATGACTGTTTAATTGAATATCATCTTGGTAAATCAAATGTTGTTGCTGATGCCTTGAGTCAGAAGTCTTTGGCAGGTTTGACTGATTATTCGCTCTTGTTGCTTGTTGAGTTGAGAGCGTTGCATGCTAGATTTGAGTCTTATGATGATGGTGCATTGATGGCTCAGTTGCAATTGAGGCCGATGTTATTGGATCAAATTAGATAGACTCAGTTGGTAGATGAGAAATTCCAGAAAGCTATATTGGATTGCTAAAAGGGGGAGAGTCGAGCCTTTCATGTGAGAAGCGATGGCAGTTTGTGGTATAAAAATAGATTGTAGGTTCCTGATGATGCAAGACTGAAAAAGGTAATTTCGGAGGAAGCACATCAGTCAACTTATGCTATGCACCCTGGGAGTACCAAGAAGTATCAGGATTTGAAATAATATTATTGGTGGTCAGGTATGAAGAGGGACATAGCATAGTTTGTATCCAGATGTCTCATTTGTCAAAGAGTGAAGGTTGAGCACCAAGTTCCTTCGGGATTACTTTAGTTTTTATCAGTGCCAGAGTGGAAATAGGAGCGAGTGACAATGGATTTTCTGACTAGATTACCTCTGACTCAGAAGAAGCATGATGCCTTATAGGTGATTGTTGATCGGATGATAAAGACAACTCATTTTCTTCCAGTTCAGATGGATTATTCTCTTGAGAAGTTGGATGAGCTGTATATCAGTGAGATAGTGAGGTTGCATGGAGTTCCAATTTCTTTGGTATCTGACCGAGATCCCTAGTTTACTTTGAGGTTTTGGAAGAGTATGCATGATGCTTTAGGTTCTCGGTTGCATTTTAGCATTGCCTTCCATCCTCTGACAGATGGGCAATCAGAGAGAGTGATATAGATTTTAGAGGGCATGTTGAGGAGCTGTATCATCGATTTCTCTAGGAGCTAGGACAGATTCTTACCACTGATTGAGTTTACTTATAATAACAACCATCAGTCCAGTATTAGAATGGCACCTTATAAGGCACTGTATGGTAGAAGATGCAGGATACCTCTATGTTGGGATGAGGTTGGAGAAGGTAAGTTGATTGGTCCTGATTTGATTAGAGAAACATAAGAGAAAGTAAAGGTGATTAGGAATTGTCTGAAAGCAGCCTCAGACCGATAGAAATCATATTCATATTTAAAAAGAAGAGACATAGAGTTCAGTGTAGGAGATAAAGTATTTTTGAAAGTGTCTCCTTGGAAGAAAATTTTGAGATTTGGCCACAAAGGGAAGTTGAGTCCTCGTTTCATAGGACCTTATGAGGTACTAGAGAGAGTTGGACTAGTGGCCTATAGATTAGCTTTACCGCCTGAATTGGATCGAATTCACAATGTCTTCCATGTCTCTATGCTTTGGAGGTATAGGTCAGACCCATCTTACGTTTTGTCAGTAGAATCTATTGAGGTGAGTCCAGATCTGACTTATGAGGAAGAACTGTGGCTATTTTGGCACATAAAGTGAAGGAGTTGAGAAATAAGAAGGTGCCACTTGTGAAAGTTCTTTGGAAGAATCATGCTACTAAAGAGGCAACATGGGAGAGTGAACAGATGATGCGGAATCAGTATCCCCAGTTGTTTCAGGATGAAATTTATTTGTAGAGGGGGAGAATTGTAATATCCCAAAATTTTGAAAATATTAATTTTTGAAAATTAATTAAATGATTTAAAAGTATACATATATAATTAAGTGAAAAGAAAAGAGAAAGGAAGGATGTGTAAATGATGTATATATGTAGATATATACAATATATACAAGTCAATATTTTAATAAGGTCAAATGATATTTTAATTATTTAAATAAAAATTAATTAATGGATAGTGGAAGATGATATTTGATGTGAATTATATTATAATAATAAATATACTAGGTGGAGATTAAAAGAGGAAATTCATGTGGTTAAAAGAGAAGAGATTAGTAATGGAGTTGATGATCACTATTTTCATCTTCTTCTTCCTCCATTGAAGCCGATCATCACCATCAAAGAAAAGAGAGAAGTTGCTTCTTTCTAACTCAAGTAATTAAAGGATTTCAAGTGTTCAAGTTGGAGTTTTAAGGATTTTCTTCATATTTGGTAAGTTTCCAACTTGTTTCCTTGAATTTCCATGAAAGTTTATAGTGTGAATTGGATGTTTGGTGTGGTTTGTGTTAATGGTTGATTTTGGTATGTTTGAAGTTCTTTTGTCTAGTTAACTATGAAGTTTGGGGTTGGATTGAAGATAAGATTTCAGTTTGGTGAAGAGAATAAGAGTTTTTGAATTGTGTAACTTTTGAGCTGTAAAGTCTTGGTTGTGATTGTGTATATTTGCTTTTAATTGAGTTGTGTTAATGTTTACACAAGTATCATGTCATATAATGATGGTTTTGGTTGAGTTGGTATGGAGTTGAAATAATGGTTTGATGTGGCAATTATGTGTGAATATGAGGTTTTTGGCCTGACACGTCCGGTGGCACGGCCATTCCTTTGGGCATGTCGATGGTTCTATTTTCAGTATTGGTGACATAAGCAGTGATATGGCCATGTCATTGATCATTTCATAGCTACTGTGTTGTTGTAGAATTGACACGTGCAGTGAGAATCCCATGTCACTGAGCGTGTCATAGCTACTGTGATGTTAGAGAATTGACACATGCAGTGACATGCCCATGTCACTGAGCGTGTCATAGCTATCGTATTTTTGGAGTATTTACACATGCAGTGATACGACCATGTTACTGAGCATGTCAAAGCTTCTGTGTTGTGGGTTTAGGGCACAGTCATTGACGCGCCCGTGTTGTTGAGCGTGTCATGTGTAGAGTTTGCCCTAGATGGTTCTTTTCCTTATTTTCTTTTGTGTATCATTTAGTGATTATGTATAATCGCATTTGGTTTAGGCTTTGAAGAGACTTGAGTTACCCCAATCCAAGTGTAGAGGGATATCTTGGAAGAGGAGGTTGAAGTGGTGTTTGTTGCTTTTAGAGGTAAGTACAAACTTTGTATAATTGTTTATATTTACATGACATTGGGACTTAACACATTTGGTTGGAAAAATGTGTTAAGTTACTACATGATTGGTACATGAATAATATGCTATGATTTGTATAATGTCACAAATGCATTATGTATAATGTGAGCTTGGTGCAAAATATGATAATGATCCAAAATGTATGGATAATGCAAATTGTTTTGTGTACATTAAAGATTTTATGTAAAGTCATTGATAATGACTATATTGATATAAATGAGATATTTGAGGCATTGCGCCTAATGTGATCATGAGAAAATGAGAAAGGATTTGATAATGAAATGAGACATGTGGAAATATAATATAATGAATTAATATCGATATAAATGAGAAATAAAATTAAATTATGTGCCTAGTATGTTATTCAATTTTCAGAGTTCTGGGTTTGGTGGCATGCCTATGAATTGCCCACGGGCTAGACGCTTGGCGTCATTGTGAAAATATTTTTGAGGTGAAATGACCGGGTCGTAAGCCTCTAAAACAAATCCTTGAAGCTAGGCTGGGTGAAATGATCGGGTCATAAACTCAGACCTAGTTGGATTAATCTATGGATATATTGCCTACGGGACTAGACACAAGGTGTTATTATAGACCAAAGCAATATCTCTGGAATTTGAATAGCATATTAGATCCTTTTTGGGCCCATGCTTTTCTTTGCTTTAATGTGAATTATGAATTGTTGAACAATTGAACAATTTATTAAGATATAATGATATAATGCTATGAGATATAATTTCCTTTTGAATTGTGGAACAATTGAGCAATATAATGAGATATAATGATATGAGATATGATATCCTTATGGATTATGTATTAGCATTGCATTTGAACTATATTGTTATCAAAGTTTGTACCACTAAGCTTCTAGTTTAGCGCGATTGTGATTCACCGTGCAGGTGACAGGGTAGATCCGGTTGAGCTAGAGAGTCCTCTAGACCGAGTAGAGTCTAGGCTTGAGATTGTGAGAGCAGAGTTGATTGTGGACATCAAGATCAGAGACAAACTGCCAGCATGTATATATTTCATATTTTTGTATATATCGATTTCATGTATTTATGTATATTCCGCAAACTATCAAAAATGATTTAGATTAATCTTTGGTAATGAAGTAATATATATATATATGTTTTAACAAGTAATATTTCAACTATTATTTATATCAATTATTTATATGATATCAATTGAATGTTTTATATTTATACAAATTTTATAAGTGAAGATTTGTTTTGTTTAAAATGGGTTGTGACATTCTTGTATCCTCTGTACATATATTACATATGTAGAGAGTATGTAGTATATGTATATTGGGTATAAGGGTGTAATATCCCAAATGATGCCCTAAAATTTTGGAAATGCTTATTATTGAAATGGAATTAAATGATTTTAAGTGAGAAGATAAAAGGAGTGTGTATATGTTATATATATTGAGATATATACAACATATACAAGTCAATTAGTAGAGTGGTCAAATGAGATAATTAATTATTTTAAAATAGAAATTATATATAAGTGGAAGATGATATTTATATTATTATAATATTTAATTGCTTGGTTGAGATTAAAGAGAGTTTTTGTGTGGTTAAGAGAGGAGATTGGCTTTGACTTGAGGAAAGTTCATCTTCATCTTCTTCTTTCTTCTCCAAGAGCCGGCCATCACCATTGCCAATGGGAAAAAGAGATTTTGTTGATTCCTAACTCAAGATTGAAGGGTGTTTCAAGAGACCAAGTTGGAGTTTTAAGGATTTTCTTCACTTTTGGTAAGTTTCCAACTTGTTTCTTTGATTTCTTTTGGAGTTTGTGTATTTGAGTTTGGTGGATGGTTGGTGTAGTTGTGTGTATGGTTGATTTGATATGTCTGAGGTTGTTTGGTCTAATTGATTTTGATTTTGGGGTTGGATTAAAGAAAATGTTAGGTTTGGTGATGGAAAACAAGAGTTGTGGATTGTGTATATGTTGAGTTGTAAAATATAGTTGTGATTGTGTGTTGATGCATATAATTGAGTTGTTTTGATGTTATGCAAGTTTATTTTAGCATATTGATGGTTTTGGTTAAGTTTTTTTGGAGTGGAAAAGGGTGAAAGAAAGATGTTTGTTGGATGTGGTGCTTTTGGTGTCGATTTCATATTTTTGGCCTGACACGCCCAGTAGCACGGCCATGTCTTTGGACGTGTCGTTGGTTCTGCTTTCAGTATGGGTGACACGAGCACTGACACGCCCATATCACTGAGCGTGTCATAGCTACTGTGTTGTTGAGGATTGACACATCCAGTGACAGGCCCATGTCACTGAGCGTGTCATAGCTTCTGTGTTGGAGGAGAATTGACACGTGCAGTGACACGCCCATGTCACTGAGCGTGTCAAAGCTTCTATGTTATGGGTTTAGGGCATGAACAGGGACACGTCCGTGTTGTTGAGCTTGTCATGTGTGGAGTTTGCCCTAGATAGTTCTTATCCCTATTTTCTTATGTGTATTACTAAGTGAGTGTGTATAATCACATTTGGATTAGGTTTTGAAGAGATTTGAGTTGTCCCAATCCATGTGTTGAATGATTCTTGGAAGAGGAGGTTGATAGATTGGTGTGTGTTGCTCTTAGATGTAAGTAAAAACGTTACATAATTGCATACATGTATATGACTTTGGGACTTAACACATTTGGTTGGAAAATGTGTTAGGTTACCTATTATATTGTTGATATATGAGAATGGTGCTATGATTTGCATTATGTACACTATATGAAATATATGCTGAGGATTCAAAATGTATGAATATTGTAATTTGTTATGTAAACCCTAATGATGATATGTGAAGCCATTGGTGATGGCTATAATGATATAAATGAAATATTTAGGGCATTGTGCCTAGATGATCATGATAAAATGAGAATGGAATTGATAATGAAATTATGAAAGAATTGTGTGCCTAGTAGGTTATTCAATTTTCAGAGTTTTGTTGTTGGTGGCATGCCTAAAAGTAACAATCCCTTGAAGCTGGGTTGGGCTTGGTCCTTGAAGCCAAGTTGGGTTGATGCTAAGCTCCCCTTGAAACTTGGTTGGGCCTAGTCCTTGAAGCCTAGTTGGGATGTTACATATGAGGTAATCCTCATTGTGATAATGATTCACCTACGGGCTTGATAAATGTGAATATTGGACCAAAGTAGTAACTCTGAAATTTGAATGGCATACTAGTTTCTTTTGGGCCCATGCTTGTCTTTGCTTTAATGTGAATTATGAATAATGGAACAATTGAACAATGTAATGAGATTTAATGTTATGAAATATGATATCCTTCTATATTGCTTCTAATTCTTGAAAGTTTGACATTGGCATTACATTGAATCATATTTTTATCATGGTTAGTACCACTAAGCCTTTGGCTTAGCGCGATTATAATTTATCGCGCAAGTGACAAGGTAGATCCGGTTGAACCTGTCACAACCCAATTTGTACATATATACAGTACATCCATGTACAGTACATCCGCGTACAGTAAGAGGAGCCATCCCGAGTAACCACCAAAGAACATGAAGTGAAGGGAAGCTCTATAGGACAAAAAAGGACCTAACTGAAAAGATTGTAAAGTTTTGTGGAGGTGACTGTAATTTCAAAAAGTTTTGGGGAGGTGACTGTAATTTTCAAAAGTTGTACTGGAGGTTCTTAATAGTGCACATAACAGACTCCAAAAATGGAAAGTAGAGAAAAATCGGGTCGAAACGGAACACCACGGTTTTTCCTGACCAAGGGTGTTTTCATTATTCTTGTGATAATAATTTATACACTGGAAAACAAGACACGTAAAGTTATCTGAAGTAAACGAAAGGACTCCGCAGTGATCGATGTTGAAGAACGAATCTAAGTGGAGACCCGAATCACGTAAAGACCTAAAGGTAATTTTTACAAAAATTAAGGGCATGAGCGTAATTTTTATAAATTAGTTCAAAATCAAGAATGAATGACGGAAATGGAAACTAGAGGTTGAAAGGAGGAGAACGATACGTTTTACGCATCGTAAAACCACCCGGTTAGGAAGGAAAGGCAAAACCTTCAATTGAAGGGTATTTTGGTCTTTTCACTTCCACCCAAGCACCAAGGGGGACATGTGAGATAATTTGAGGGTTAATTTGGTAAATTTCCAAGGGAGGACACATGGCATAGTAATTTTCTAGAAAAGGACATATGGCAAAATCTTGTTTAAAGACACTTTTGGGTTGGATTAATCTTAACCCTCCAAAATGAAATTAATTAAATAAATGGAAAATGGAAAAATATAAAGGGAAAGAAGGATGATTAAAGAACTAAGAACACATATTTTTCTCTCCATTTTGAGAGGTATGGCCGAATTCTCTCCACCAAAAAAGGGAAGGAATTTTTCAAGTGTTCAAATGGATTTTTGGAAGGAAAAACTTAATTTTAAGGTAAGGATTCCAATTCTAGCTTTAGTTTATTCATTTGATTGATAGTTTTCAAGTTATCAATGAAAAAAAAGTTGGGAAGATTATGGGAAAGTTAAGAAAGTGAAGAGAAATTAGATTAAATGATCCATACATATAGAAGTGATGAATAAATAGTAATTAGTAGCTTTAGATAGCAAGAATCAAGGCTTGAACATATGGTTTTTATCATGTTCTTATTATGGAAGTTATGAAAATTATAGGAAATCAAAGGGATAAAGAAGAAGAAGGGAAGAAAGAATAGGACAAGCAAGGAACAAAGCAAATAAACAAGGTTTGGTACTTTACCATAAAAGAAATTTTATTTTTCTTACAAACTTTGGTTTATGGAATTTTTGATGTTGATGAATTTTAATTAGTTGATTTAAGTTAAACATGCAAAATTTGTCAAAGGGAAGTGTTTGAATCTTCACTTTATCATTAAAGAAGACTTCATATTGATTTGAAAAAGAAAAATAAACTATTCCATGTATTTCATATGTAAGGTCGAAATGGTCCCAAAATGACAGGTTTCTGGATCTTTTGTGGCAATTGTTTGAGGCAGCAAATGAATGAAATTTTCAACGAACTTTTACGTGTAATTAGTCAACATATGAAATAAGTTTCCTGTAAAATTTCACCTAAAAATAAGATCATTTACCTGGTCAAATGCATGACTGAAGTGGACTGAAATTTTGACGAAAACCCAGATTTTACTATTCATATGGTCATGCCATTTGCGTTACCGATTTTATGTGCCGCGACACTATTCATTTGGTCAATTTGTGATCTTTTGAGGAATGCTTTGAAATGTTTGATATGTTTATTGTGGATGTTAAATATGTGAAAAAGGGTAATGGTTTGACTAAAGAATGTGGTGCGCGGCATAAATGGCAAAGTGCAACGAAAATTAAAATAATTTTTCGAGTCATTTTAAAATGAAGTTTGAGACTTAAATTGAATTGTTTTAACCTTTATGCTCTACTGGGTAGTTGGGAGTGGTAGATAAGGGTATGGTACACTATACTAACTTATGCAGTACTGCCACTTATTGTGTTTGATACACCCCGACGGTTACCTTCGGGTATAGGCCGTGGAGTGGAGATGTTGTGAAATTGTGATTGGAATGCTCTGGCGGTTACCTACGGGTATAGGCCGTAGAGCGAAATTGGTTATAACCATGGTGGTGGGGGCCACCTATGTTACAGTGGTGAGGGCCACTGCCTTATCGCTATGGTTCCCTATATGCCAGTAGAGCCTGAGCCAAAGTCCTATTTTTCTAAAACTACGTACTGCAATATGAGTTTGAATTATGGTTTTTACAATTGTTGAAAGTATATCTACACCGAATGTACATAAGCTTGTATGATCTAGCAAATAAATGTATTATACTGAAAAGCTAGAACACGTACACTGCTAGAAATCTAATAAATCTTATTTGGGTTTAGCATTTATGTATGCAAGTATAGAAGTGTGAATTCTTCTTGCAGGATTGTAGTTGAGGTTATAAGGGTGGATTATTGGGAGTGTGCTTGAGTTGAAATGTGAAACAAAATGTTTTTCAAAAATAAGAAAAATCAGTTTTGGCAACACTTGGGACCTCCATTTTTAGGGGAGGTTATGGCAAAGTTTTTTTAAAATCTGTACTTAAAATTGGCTAAATAAAATATTAAGACACAACCACCATGAGATAACAGTCCATCTTGGTCTATAAACGTAGGCTGAGATGGGGTGTTACAGAACCAGAGAGTTCAGCTAGACCGAGTCGAGTCTAAGCTTGTGATCCCTTGTGAAGTGTTGATTTGGACCTCAAGATCAGAGACGAACTGCCAAGCATGTATAAACCCTATATTTTTGTAAATATTGATTTTGATGTGTACATTGTATATTCTGCTACATTTTCCGCTGCATATTAAATAAATGTTTTGGATAAACTTTGGGTGCAATGAAGATATATGTTTATGTATTTTAACAAGGAATGTTTTATCTATTAATATTTATATTGATGATTTGATGTTAATGTTTTAAGGATTGGTTTGCTTCAAATAGACTGTGACATCCTTATATCCGGTATACGTATATTACATGTTAAGAGTATATGTGGTGTATGTATATGGGGTATAAGGGTGTTACATTTGTTTTGGTATCAGAGCCTAGGTCTGAGGTTCTCAACCTAGGTGAATTGTAAGAAAAAGAAAATTTTGATTTTTAAAATATGGTTTTTAAATGAGATACATGCATTGGCACTGGCAGTTTCTGATCTTTGATGAGGTAATTTTCGCCGTGTTTACAGATATAGGTAGTGATGGCATCTCAGTCACGTCAGTCCATAAAAGGTAGTGCTGAGAGTGTAGCTCCTGATGAGGGTAGACATGGAGCTAGGGTTGAGAGAGCTAGTGAGGCACCTGCTCTTATGCCAGAGAGACCAGCAGCTGATGAGATTTCAGCGGTTTGGTTACGGCATATGGTGGAGTTATTGAGGCAGGCTCCAGTGCAGCAGCCGCCACCTCAACCGCAGCCGCAAGTACCGGTGAGGCAGTATAATAAATTGAGGAAGTTCAGAGATGAGGACTTCTTTGGTACTACAGATCCTGTAGTAGCTGAGCAGTGGTTAGATAAAATTCAGAGGGTATTTATCCAGTTGCAAGCTACCCCTGAAGAGACATTTGATTATGCTAGATCCCTGCTGCAGAGAGATGCTTATGATTGGTGGAAGACGGTTCCACATGCAATTGATGATCCACCGACCCTGACTTATGGTGATTTTCTGTGGGAGTTTGAGCAGAAGTATACTCCAAGGGAGTATAAAGATGCCAAGAAGATGGAGTTTTTGAATTTGAGATAGGATAACCAGACAATGACAGAGTATGAGATAGAGTTCATCCGGTTGAGTCATTATGCTGGTGGGATTATTTCAGATGAGATAGACCGTTGCAGGAGATTTGAGGAGGGGTTGAGACCGTCTATTATGTGTATTGTTGCAGGTTTCTGGTACCAAGATTTTTCTCAGTTCGCTGCAGCTGCCAGGAGTGTTGAGAGAGCACAGGGTATTGCAGCAGCTACTACTAAGGAAGAGACTAGAGTTAGTGTTGTGCTTGAATTAACTCTACCACAAAGCATCACTCGCAAGTATACGAGGTAGCTGTAGCAAAGGTGATCGCCCCAAGGTCATCTCACAAGGAAGCCAAAGTGGGTAATTGATTATTAAATTAAAAGTAACAAGTAATTAAAGAAATTTAAATTGCTAAGTAATGAAAAGGTTTAATTGAAGTTTAAAACAATAAAAGTAACTAAAGCTGATGTTTTGATTCACTTGATAAAAGGGTCTAGGGTATGCACTTCTCTACTACTGATATGTATGAACGGTTATTCCTCTTAACTAAGTTAATTCCTAAGATTAAATCTCAAACAACTTAATTAATTGAGTCAAGGAAATAAGCTCTCGCATTCAAACCTCTTACAACTAATCTTGTTATAATTGAAACAATCTTTTTAATAGGTTATATCTCTAATTCACCTAAGTCCTTAATTGAATTGTTCCAGCATTAGACTTCATCTCTCAATCCATCATCTAATACCTAAAACACACAATTAGTGGCCAATCAATTATATGTTAACAATATTTCATTCAATAAAGGCTAAAGAAATCATTAGTTAAGAGAATAACCAATTCATACAATCATAGCAAATCCATACAAACCCTAGACTATATCAAATTAGTTCATAATGCAATCAAACATATTCATCTTATTGATGTTCAAAGAAATCGAAATAGACATGATAATATCCATTCAATAAAAATAAAGAGAATAAGTTCAAGAACAAAACCAAGTTACAACTCCTTGAAGCTTCTGAATAATCTCTTGTTCGAATCTTGCAAGAAGGATGAAATAATGGCTAGAACAATCTAATCTAAGCTAAAGTATTCAAAAGTGAAATCAAAAATCAAGAAAACAAAGCTAAACCCTAACTTCACTCTCTCTGATGGCTCAAACAATTCTCCAAAATCGTCAACAGTCCTTAACCTAGCTTCACTCTTTCCTTTTATACGAAACGTCCGCTTTAAAATTCGGTGCGCGATTAGTTCATGAGGGACACGGCCAGGTGATGAGGGACACGGCCGTGTGAGAGCTTGTTGAAGGGACACGGCCAGGTGACACGGCCGTGTCCCTTGCATGTGTCACCTACTGCTTCAGAATTTATTCTTTTCTTCTTTGGTTGAGTGACACGGCCAGATGAGGCTTGACTTGGCCGTGTTAGATCACTTTGGAGGGACACGACCAGTGACTTGGCCGTGTCCCTTGCCTGTGTTCGCTTCTGTTTAATTTCTGATCTTCCTTTCCTTTGGTAACAAGTGAGACACGGCCAAGTCAAGGTGACATGGCCGTGTTGCTCTTCTTTGGAGGGACACGGCCACATGACTTGGCCGTGTCCCTTGCTTGTGTCTGCTACTGGGACTAGCCCTTCAATTTAATCTTGGTATGGGACACGGCCAGTGACTTGGCCGTGTCCTCTGCCTGTGTCAGCTTCTGCCCATTTCATCTTCAATTTGTTTCCTTGCTGTTTTAACCTAACACAAAACTGGCAAACAAAACTTAAACAAGAATTAAATAAACAATATCCAACAAAACATAAACACATACTAAAAATTAAATAAAAAATGACAGAAACACAGAAATAAACTAAAACTACACAATTAAAGAAAACACTAAACAAACCAATTAAAACTAACAAAATACCTAAATAAAAACAGTAATTAACATAACAAACAAGACACAAAACTATAACAAAAACTAATAAAACAACTACCCCACACTTAAAACTTTGCTTGTCCTCAAGCAAATTCACATGGCATAAATTAAAAATTCAAACAACCTTAACTAAAATTCCAGCATATAGATGAAATACTTAAAGAGTCAAACATAAATAATTGCAATTTCCTTCAATCAAGGATTTTCTTAACTCATTCATTAATCCAAACATACAAATCTTATCTCTCAACTAAGTGTTTCACTCGATTTCAAAGGTTAATCACTCATACCACTCATGAGTGCATACTGCCATAAACTTGCTTAATTATCCAATCTCCCTCACTGATTTTTCTCAAGAAATAATCCGAAGGTCTTTTATTTGGATGTAATGGGGCTAAGGTAAGGTGTGAGAAAAGACATTTAAGCTGGAGCATCAAGAAATAGAGTATCTAAATTAGACACTACTCTTGCTAAGAAATTCATAACTCCTAACTCACCAACCCTTAATAATCTTACATACTTGCACACTAAAAGAAAAATACATGAGTCAAAATTCCTCTAAGGCTAGAAAATATATGAACTTTGAATATATATATATATATTTTTTGTTTTATTTTCACTTTTTCTTTTTCTTTTTGTTTTATTTAGTTTTTTTTAATATATATATACAAAGTATAAACTTACATGGAACATCTAGCTTAAAATGTAGAGGAAAAGAATAATGACTCTTAATCAAATACAATATGCAAAGTATGCATTTCAACCCTCAATTAGGAATTCCATATTATTATTTTTTTTTACTTACCCCACACTTGAAATAAACTACCCTATTGTCAAATCATACAACTCCATTCCTTAATGCATAGGTATGATGATAATAAGAACATGTTAAGTTGAGAATTGTGTTAATCAAACAAGAAACGGTCAATGGCTCAACTTGGCTCACTAAGGAAATCAATATAAAGGGAAGTCTCTTTAAGCTAAAGGGGCTAACCTAATTTGCCTTCATCATTTTAAAACTTGAGATTAAATCATAATGTGAGTTCAATAAGTATGCAAAAGCAAACTCTAGAGATGCAACATCATGAAGGTGCACACTTAAGAAAAGAAAATCAATTGACAAAAATATCAAATTTTATGAGGCTCAAAACTCACACAGGTGGGTTCACAAAGATTTATATGTCATGAATTGCAGAATGCGAAAATTAATCCCGAATGAATTCAAATGCTCATTTCTATGCTGATACCAAAGTCTCAACTATAATGCTAGAATTAAAGAAAAGATCAATAAATTTTCAACAATTATGCCATGCACAACAAACACAATAAACAAAACAACCACAATAAGCAAAACAAGAATTAAAGGAAAGCTTAAAGAGTACCCCACACTTAAAATTTACATTGTCCTCAATGTAAAACAAGAATAATAAATAAAAAGAGTAATAGGACAACCTGTCTTCTGTCGTACCTGGTGAGGCGAAATCCTAGCTTTCCATCACAAACACAAAAGTTCAAAAATAAGAGTACAATATAAAAATAAAATATCCAAATACAAAACGTTAACATTAAAACAAAAACGAAAAATAAAACAAAAGTACACTAAATAAAATAAAGCAAGGACTGAAAATCTATGGAAAATGTAGGCGGGAAGATGATGCAGCTGAGGGATGGAGACTCAAGATCGTCACAAGGTTACTGTTAATCTGTTCCATCTGCTGTAAGATCTCAGCATGGTTACGGTCCACCTTGCTATCCGGGCGATCCACTTTGCCTTCCAGGGCCTCAATCCTCAGAAGTACCTCTTGATGTTCCGAGACCGAAGCATCCTCATCTAGACCTAAAGAATCCGAGTCTGACTCCTCTTCAACCCGGGCTCTCTTCTGCCTGTCCCCCGGTGCTTCAGGCTCAGCTGAAGGCATCATAAAAGTTCCTCTCCTATGCACCACCATGTGCATCTTCTCAAGGGTAGCTAAATCCAAGGAATCATTACCCAAAATACGGGTCATCCGAGTAGTACTCGGGTTAAAATCCTCAACTAGGGCTACTGCTAATGTAGTGATCAATCCTCCAACACAAATAGCCCCCCTCCTTTTATTAGCTACAGTGTCAAAAATATCGGCTAACCAATAGCCGGCACTAATATTCATTTCATTCAAAACACAATCCAAGAAAAATAACTCACTCGACTCAACCACACCCGGGCTCTCCTTCCGAGCAAAGAACCCACATGACATAAACCTGTGCAAATATCTCAAAGTAGGGTTCCGTAATTTAGATGCTTTGGCCGGTTTGGCCACATAAGTACCCGAGCCTAAGGCTCCCCAAGCAAATTCTTGTCTAAAATCTTTGGGTATCGATCTTTCCCCATGCTGATGAAAACCATAGATATCATTCAACTGATCAATAGTAAGCACAAATGATTTACCCATTAATTTAAACATCAGTCTCCTGCAGATTTTCTTATCATCTCTTTCCACCTTAAGAGTTGTCAAAAATTCTAGGGTAAGCTCCTCAAACTGCAAAGGTCTCAATGATACTAGAGTCTCCACCCAAGATATTGCACATATCTATAAAAAGCAGTTCTAATTTGCAAAGCATCTAAAGATTCGTCATTCACATACCTTGTCGGGAAAAAACCCCGAGCCAAAAGAGTTGCCCTCTTTAAAGATAAAGTTGAGGAAGAGGAAGAAGCTCCTTCGGTATTAGATTTCTTCTTCTTGCGGTGTGAGACAGTTTTAGTTCTTGGCATCTTGAGATATGAAAAATTAACACCCAAAACTGAATTAAATCAAGATTATATGAGTAAAGAGGAAGTTTCAAGTGATTATCTCAAGTTTTGTTGAAGAAATTTGAAGTTTTAATGGATGATATGAAGTTTTGAAATAAAAAGCTATGGATTTGGTGTTACAGAGAGCGAGAGAATGAAAGAGACAAAGAATAGGAAATTAGGGATTTATGAAAAGAAACTGGGCTAGATCGGGCTTTTAAAAGTGTAAAATTGGAGTGACACGACCGTGTGTGTGTTGACTTGGCCGTGTTGGTGTGTGAAAGTGGAGGGTCACGGCCAAGTGGAGAGCACACGGCCGTGTCTAATGATTTTGGGGGACACGGCCAGGTGACTTGGCCGTGTCCCCTGGGTGTGTCCAATTCTGTACGAAGTTTGCAAAATCGTTCAAATTTTTGAAGAAGTTTTGGCCGTGTCCAGTGTGTGACACGGCCAAGGGACACGGCCAAGTCCTTTGGCCGTGTCACCTACTGCCTTTTTATTCACTTTTAAGATTTTTTTTATTCAACGATTTTGCAAACCTTCTTCTTTAAACACCCTGAAACACAAAGTAAAGAAAAACCGATCAAAACACAGTCCATATATTTAAACCGAACATAAAATTAATATCGCAAAATTTAAAATTACAACTACGAAAAATAAATGCAAACCGATGGGTTGCCTCCCATTTAGCGCTTCTTTAATGTCATATAGCTGGACATCATGCAAGGCATAGGGATCATGAATCAAAGTACTGTCAATGACCCTCACTTCCTGAAATCCTTCATTGTATGGCTTAACTCTCTGTCCATTCACTTTGAAAGTCTCACCTGTTCTAGAGTTAAGTAATTCAATTGCACCAGAAGGATATACCTGAGTTATCTCGAAAGGACCACTCCATCGAGACTTGAGTTTACCTGGAAAAAGACGGAGTCGTGAGTTAAAAAGTAAAACCTTCATACCTGGACTCAATGTCTTTCGCACTATAATTCTGTCATGAAGTGCTTTAGTGCGATCCTTGTAAATTCTCGAGCTCTCATAAGCCTCATTCCTCAGCTCATCTAACTCTGAAATTTGCAGAAATCTTTCTCTCTTTGCTTTGTCCAAGTCCAAATTCAGAGTCTTGATTGCCCAATATGCTCTGTGCTCCAACTCCACTGGTAAGTGACACGCTTTTCCAAACACCAATCGATATGGACTCATACCTAGATGAGTTTTGAAAGTAGTCCGATATGCCCATAGTGCATCATGCAATCTGCTTGCCCAATCCTTCCTGGATGTGTTGACTGTTTTCTCCAGAAATTTTTGTAGCTGCTTGTTGGATGTTTCCACTTGCCCAGAAGTCTGTGGATGGTATGGGGTTGCCACCTTGTGCTTCACACCAGATTTGTGCATTAACTTCTCAAAAAGCCTGTTGCAAAAATGACTCCCCCCATCACTGACTATCACCCTTGGTGTGCCAAACCTGCTAAGAATGTTTTCCTTCACAAATTTAACAACAATATTAGCATCATTAGTACGGGTGGGGATTGCCTCCACCCATTTGGAAACATAATCAACAGCAACTAAAATGTATTCATAACCAAAGGACTTGGGGAAAGGACCCATGAAGTCTATTCCCCACACACATCAAACAGTTCAACAACAATATATGACTGAAGGGGCATTTCATTCCTCCTCCCAATGTTACCTACTCTTTGGCAACGATCACAGTGCTTACAATAGTCTTGAGCATCTTTAAATAAAGTAGGCCAATAAAAACCACTTTGAAGCACCTTTTCTGCAGTCTTCCTTACAGTGAAGGTCATGACAAAATTGAAGAACACTCAATTATTCTTCCTCAGCTACACACCTACAAACTATCTCATCTTTGCATATCCGGAATAGATAAGGTTCATCCCAAAAATAAAACTTACTCAAGTGTAGAAACCTTTTCTTTTCCTGAAAGGACATGTTAGATCTCAAAATACCACAAGCAAGATAGTTAGCAATATCTGCAAACCAAGGGGCATTAATCACCACAAACAGATGCTCATCAGGAAATTCTTCTAAATTTTTATAAATGTTATCAAATGCAAGATTTTCACTAAAGAAGGGTAATTTGGATAAGTGATCAGCAACAACATTCTCACTACCCTTAGTATCCTTGATTTGAAAATCAAACTCTTGCAACAACAACACCCATCTAATTAAGCGCGGTTTAGCATGTTGTTTTGCTAATAGATATTTAAGAGCTGCATGATCAGAATGCACAATAATTTTTGACCCAATTAAATATGCTCTAAATTTGTCTAAAGCAAAAACAACAGCTAACATTTCCTTCTCAGTTGTGGTGTAGTTCATTTGTGCACTATTCAGGGTTAAACTGGCATAATAAATTACTCTCAAGTATTTGTCAACCCTTTGCCCAAGAACAGCTCCTACTGCATGATTAGATGCATCACACATGATTTCAAAAGGTAAAGACCATACAGGAGCTACAATCACAGGTGCACTAGTCAATTTTTCCTTAAGGGAATTAAAAGCTTGCATGCATTGTGCTGTAAATTCAAATGGAACATCTTTCCCCAATAAATGGCACAATGGTTGGCTTATTTTGGAAAAATCCTTAATAAACCTCCTGTAAAATCCTGCATGCCCTAGAAAACTTCTTATTCCCTTAACTGAGGTAGGTGGGGGTAACTTAGCAATCAATTCAATTTTAGCCTTATCCACCTCAATCCCTTTACTTAACACCACATGACCTAAAACAATGCCCTGAGTAACCATAAAATGACTCTTTTCCCAACTTAAAGTGAGGTTACATTCAATGCATCTCTCAAGCACACGAACAAGTTTATTGAGGCAATTATCAAAAGAATTACCAAAAACAGAAAAATCATCCATAAATACCTCAATAAAATCGTCTATCATGTCAGAGAAGACAGACATCATGCATCTCTGAAAAGTTGCAGGTGCATTGCACAAGCCAAAGGGCATACGTCGAAATGCATAAGTCCCAAAAGGGCAAGTAAAGGTTGTCTTGGACTGATCCTCTGGAGCTATTGGTACCTGATAGTAACCTGAAAGGCCATCCAGAAAACAATAATGTGAATGTCCAAAAAGTTTATCTAACATCTGATCAATAAAAGGAAGAGGAAAATGATCTTTCTTTGTAGCATTGTTCAACTTCCTATAATCAATGCACATTCTCCACCCAGTAGTAGTCCTAGTAGGAACCAACTCATTATTCTCATTTTTCACCACGGTGATTCCAGATTTCTTAGGAACTACATGTACTGGGCTCACCCACTCACTATTAGCAATTGGATAAATTACTCCTTCATCTAGCAATTTGAGCACTTCTTTCTTAACCACTTCACTCATATTTGGGTTAAGTCGCCTTTGGGTCTCCCTCACAGGTTTAGCTCCCTCTTCTAAAGTGATTCTATGCATGCACATAGAAGGGCTAATACCTTTTATGTCACTCAATCCCCATCCTATTGCTCTCTTTAATCTTTTAAGCTCACTCACCAACCTCATCTCCTCTCCTTCTCTAAGTTCACTAGATATTATCACAGGTAAAGTGTTGTGATCTCCTAAAATCACATATTTCAGGTTCTTAGGTAACTCTTTCAGCTCTAACTCTAGTGAGGGGTTCTTCTCTTCTTTTTCAATGGGGAAAAGCTCACAAATTGGGTCCTCCTTAAGCTCCTCTACTTCAGCACTTCCTAAGGTCTCAAGACAACTGGCTATTTCTGCATCAAAAATTTCCAAATCACTATCCAAAGTCAATGCCAGCTCCAATTTATCAGAGGAACCTGTCTACAAGAAAACATCTGAAACAACTGCATCAACACAATCAATGAAAGAACAATCCTCAGATAAAGCAGTTGTAGGAATAGGAGAAGTGTTAAAAATAGAAAATTCCACAGTTTGTCCCAAAACAGTCATTGATAATTTTCCATTCTTAACATCTATCAAAGTATTGGTAGTCCCCATAAAAGGCCTACCCAGCAAAATGGTGTGTGCAGATGGTGAAGAATTACTTACCTCCATGTCAAGAACAATGAAATCCACAGGTACTATCAAACCACCAACTTTAACTAACACATCTTCTATAACCCCTTTCGGGAATCTAAGAGATCTATCAGCTAATTGCAACACCTTTTTTGTTGGCTTAAGTTCCCCTAATTCTAAGTCAAGGTACACAGAGTAAGGCATTAAATTCACACTAGCTCCCAAATCACACATGCCATCAGTACATTTTCCATTCCCCATAGCAATTTGAATAATAAAGCTTCCAGGATCCTTTAGCTTAGGAGGTAGTTTATGCTGCAAAACAGCACTAGCTACCTCAGAAACTATCACCTTTTCATTCGGCTCATACCTTTTTTTCTTGGTATTTAGTTCTTTGAAGAATTTAGCATAAGCCGGCATGTTCTTAATTGCTTCAAGTAAGGGTAAGTTGATACTTACCTTAGATAGCATGTTGAAGATATCTGAAAACTGCTTATCTTTTTTATCATCCTTCAACCTGCTAGGGAATGGTATAGGTGGCCGGTATGGATTGCTTGCCTTGTGCAAATATGGTGTAGGGGACTTCTCCATTGATCCTTCTTCAACACCTTTGTTCTCTAATTCTCTTTCCTTTTTCTTTTCTTGCTCACCTGCATTCACAGAGTTATTTTCAACATTATTATTAATTACCATGCCACTCCTAAGAACAGTCACTGCCTGTGCCTGCTCAGGTTGACTTGGGAACTTCCCCTTTTGTTGAATCTGCATCTGTTGTGCAAGTTGCCCCACTTGGGTCTCCACCTTCTTAAAAGATGCTTCTAAGGAATCCAGTCTCTTGTTGTTCATCTCTTGGTTTTGAGCACTGACTTTGATGAAAGCTTGTAAACTTTCCTCCAAACTCTCTCTTTTAGGCTGACCTTGATTTGAGGATTGGCCCTGCTGTTGGTTCTGTCTCTGGAGCAAATGGAAAGGCTGTTGAGCATTATTTGTTGTCCAGGAAAAATTGGGGTGACTCCTCCAACCAGGATTGTAAGTGTTGGAGTAAGGATCATTCCTGGCTCTTGGTTGAAATCCCCCCATAGCATTAACTTGCTCAGCTTCATTCCCAAAAGACTCATATGCAGAGGGACATATATTTGCTCCATGCCCAAATGTCCCACAGATTCCACACACTTCTTGAGTAGATGAAGAAATATTGTTCTTCATGTTTAGCATCTGAACCTGCCTTGTCAACTCAACTATTTGACTAACCATTTCAGTATTAGCTTCCAGTTGATTCACCCCTTTACTTCTTCCCCTTACATTCTTTTGTTGAGAATTAGCTCCCAACATCTCAAAGATCTCATAAGTCTCATCAGCTGTCTTTTCTCCCATGGCTCCCCCAGCTGCATTATCAACAGTGTTCTGAAATTGCTGGGTGAGACCATCATAGAAAAACTGATTAAGGAGTTGAAGTGGGTAGTGATGATGTGGACACTGGATCAATAGCATCTTGAATCTGTCCCAAGCCTCATGAAATGACTCTCCTTCAAATTGAGAGAATGTAGCAATCTTTCCTCTCAACTCAGCTGTCTTTTGATGTGAGTAGAACTTGCCCATGAATTTATTGTAAACTTGTTCCCAAGTTGTCAGTGAGTTCTCGGGCAACATCATAAGCCAGCTCTTTGCCCTATCCTTCAAAGTATAAGGGAAACATCTCATCCTCAACTGATCTTCTGTTAGTCCTCCCAAAGGAAAAGTGTTGAGGGTGGAGTAGAAATCCCGAATAAAATTCAAAGGATCTTCATTTGGAACTCCATAGAATGATGGCAGCATGTTGTAGTGAATATTCTTCAACTCATAGTTCCTTGCTGCATCTGTTAGTCTTATGCAAGAAGTGGAAGTCCCAATGACAGGTCTAGCAAAATCTCTCATGGTTCTTTGCCTTTCTTCAGCCATCTTTACAGATTTTTCAGATTCTGATTCAAATTCAGAAGTGTCCTCCTCTGTATCAAATCCGGTGTAGAGCTCAAACTCTTCTCTGCTCCTTTTTACTCTCTGAATTTCTGGAATGAATGGATGCAACTCTCCTTCGAGTGATCTCCTACCTTGCAAAAACAGAAATTGTCTAGAAAAAGAAACAATTAAAAGAAAAAGACAAATAAAATAAAATGAAAACAATGAAAAAAAATAATCTAAAATATTTATTTATTTTTTTTCTTTTTAAATAAACAATTACGCCAATTAGCCTCCCCGGCAGCAGCGCCAAAAACTTGTTGCGCTTGAATTAACTCTACCACAAAGCGTCACTCGCAAGTATACGAGGTAGCTGTAGCAAAGGTGATCGCCCCAAGGTCGTCTCACAAGGAAGCCAAAGTGGGTAATTGATTATCAAATTAAAAGTAACAAGTAATTAAAGAAATTTAAATTGCTAAGTAATGAAAAGGTTTAATTGAAGTTTAAAACAATAAAAGTAACTAAAAGCTGATGTTTTGATTCACTTGATAAAAGGGTCTAGGGTTTGCACTTCTTTACTACTGATATGTATGAACGGTTATTCCTCTTAACTAAGTTAATTCCTAAGATTAAATCTCAAACAACTTAATTAATTGAGTCAAGGAAATAAGCTCTCGCATTCAAACCTCTTACAACTAATCTTGTTATAATTGAAACAATCTTTTTAGTAGTTTATATCTCTAATTCACCTAAGTCCTTAATTGAATTGTTCCAGCATTAGACTTCATCTCTCAATCCATCATCTAATACCTAAAACACACAATTGGTGGCCAATCAATTATATGTTAACAATATTTCATTCAATAAAGGCTAAAGAAATCATTAGTTAAGAGAATAACCAATTCATACAATCATAGCAAATCCATACAAACCCTAGACTATATCAAATTAGTTCATAATGCAATCAAACATATTCATCTTATTGATGTTCAAAGAAATCGAAATAGACATGATAATATCCATTCAATAAAAATAAAGAGAATAAGTTCAAGAACAAAACCAAGTTACAACTCCTTGAAGCTTCTGAATAATCTCTTGTTCGAATCTTGCAAGAAGGATGAAACAATGGCTAGAACAATCTAATCTAAGCTAAAGTATTCAAAAGTGAAATCAAAAATCAAGAAAACAAAGCTAAACCCTAACTTCACTCTCTCTGACGGCTCAAACAATTCTCCAAAATCGTCAACAGTCCTTAACCTAGCTTCACTCTTTCCTTTTATACGAAACGTCCGCTTTAAAATTCGGTGTGTGATTAGTTCATGAGGGACACGGCCAGGTGATGAGGGACACGGCCGTGTGAGAGCTTGTTGGAGGGACACGGCCATGTGACACGGCCGTGTCCCTTGCATGTGTCACCTACTGCTTCAGAATTTCTTCTTTTCTTCTTTGGTTGAGTGACACGGCTAGATGAGGCTTGACTTGGCCGTGTTAGATCACTTTGGAGGGACACGGCCAGTGACTTGGCCGTGTTGCTCTTCTTTGGAGGGACACGACCACATGACTTGGCCGTGTCCCTTGCTTGTGTCTGCTACTGGGACTTTCTCTTCAATTTAATCTTGGTATGGGACACGGCCAGTGACTTGGCCGTGTCCTCTACCTGTGTCAGCTTCTGCCCATTTCATCTTCAATTTGTTTCCTTGCTGTTTTAACCTAACACAAAACTGGCAAACAAAACTTAAACAAGAATTAAATAAACAATATCCAACAAAACATAAACACATACTAAAAATTAAATAAAAAATGACAGAAACACAGAAATAAACTAAAACTACACAATTAAAGAAAACACTAAACAAACCAATTAAAACTAACAAAATACCTAAATAAAAACAGTAATTAACATAACAAACAAGACACAAAACTATAACAAAAACTAATAAAACAGTTAGGAGACCCCAGTTTAAGGCAGGGTCTTCATCTGTGAAGAGAGGTAGAGGAGGCTATTTTTTGAGGGTCAGTAGGAGCCAGAGGCAATCTGGTAGGTCAGTTCAATATCAGAGGCAGAGACCGAGACCTACAATTTCTGTAGCTAGTGCTCTGATTCAGTGGTTCATAGGTCTACTCCACCTACATGTGTTCATTGTGGTAGGTCACATGGGGGTGCTTGCTAGAAGACGGGAGGACCAGGAGTGTGTTTTAGATGTGGGTTACCAGATCATTTCATCAAAGATTGCCCTGAGCTATTGAAAGATAGACAGACTGATACTGCAGTTTCTCGACCCAGTGTCAGAGGAGGTCGAGGGGGTAGAGGTTTTAGCAGAGGTGGTCAACCCGAGATTAGTTAGAGAGGAGGCTTTACATCCTGAGGCAGTAGACCAAATGAGGCTGGGTCATCTCAACGAGTGTATGTGATGCATAGGTAGCCAGATGCTTCAGCTGTTATTGCGGGTACATTTTCTTTATTTGGCATTTTAGTTCTTGCTCTAATTGATCTAGGATCTACTCATTCATACATAAGTGCATCTATCTTGCCTGTGACTGAATTGCATTCAGAGTCCCTAGAATTAGATGTTTTGGTGACATATCCTTTAGGGCATAGTGTGGTAGTTAGTAAGGTGCACCGAGATAGTTCAATTGTGGTGCAAGATGAGGAATTTCTTGGTGATTTGATTGAAATGCCTTTTAAAAAGTATGATCTGATCTTAGGCATGGATTGGTTGTCAGAGCATGGGGCTGTGGTAGACTATCAAAAGAAGTGTGTTACCCTGAGAACTGGTGATGGTAGAAGTGTGATGGTATCTAGTGAGCAGAGACATCTTGCATCCATGTTTGTTTCAGCTGTTGCAGCTAGGAGGTTGATTCAAAAAGGGTGTGATGCTTATCTTGCTCATGTTATGGATACCAGAGTAGTGGGTTCTCAGCTTGATAGTATACCCACAGTTGCTGATTTTCCAAATGTTTTTCCTGAGGAGTTGCCAGGGATACCCCCCGAGAGAGAGGTTGAGTTTGGTATCAATTTGTTGCTTGGTGCCACTCCCATCTCTATTACTCCCTATCAAATGGCACCTGCTGAGTTGAGAGAGCTGAAGGTGTAGTTGCAGGAGTTGTTGGATAAAGGGTTTGTTTGCCCTAGTGTGTCTCTGTGGGGAGCACCTGTTTTGTTTTGTGATGAAGAAGGATGGTACTTTAAGACTGTGCATTAATTATCGGCAGTTGAATAAGGTGACTATCAAAAACAAGTATCCTTTGCCTAGTATAGATGATCTCTTTGATCAATTGAAGGGAGCAACAGTCTTCTCTAAAATTGATTTGAGATCAGGGTACCATCAATTGAGAGTCAGAGCTGAAGATATATCTAAGACAACTTTTTGTACAAGGTATGGGCATTATGAGTTTTTGGTGATGCATTTTAGGTTGACGAATGCACCAGCAGCTTTTATGGATTTGATGAATAGGGTGTTTAGACCCTATCCAGATCAATTTGTAGTGTTCTTTATCGATGATATTTTGGTGTATTCGCATAATGAGGAGGATCATGATAAGCATCTGCGGATTGTATTGCAGACTTTGAGAGAGAAGCAGTTGTATGCTAAGCTGTCTAAGTGTGAATTTTGGCTTGATCAAGTAACTTTTCTCGGTCATGTGGTTTCAGCAGATGGTATAAGAGTTGATCCGAGTAAAGTTGAAGCTATTTTGAATTAGAGTCCACCGAAGACTGTGAGTGAAGTTAAAAGTTTTTTGGGTTTGGCGGGCTATTATCGACGATTTGTGAAGGGTTTTTCTTTGATAGCTACTCCACTCACCATATTACTTTGAAAGGGAGTTAGATTCGTGTGGGCAGATTGGTGTCAAGCAAGTTTTGAGCAGTTGAAAGAGATGTTGACTCAAGCTCCTGTTCTTACTTTGCCTGTGGAAGATAAACCATATATAATTTACAGTGATGCTTAACATAATGGTTTAGGTTGTGTTTTGATGTGGGAGGATAGAGTTATTGCTTATGCTTCTCGACAGTTGAAGCCGCATGAGTTTAATTACTCGACGCATGATTTGGAGTTAGCAGCCATAATTTTTGCTTTGAAGATTTGGCGACATTATCTTTATAGGGAGAAGTGTTTCATTTATACAGATCACAAGAGTTTAAACTACTTGGATGTTTAGAGAGAGTTAAATCTTTGGCAGAGATGATGGTTGGAGTTGATTAAAGACTACGACTGCTTGATTTATTATCATCCTGGTAAGGCAAATGTTGTTGCTGATGCCTTGAGTCGGAAGTCTTTGGTAGGTTTGACTGCTTATTAGCTCTCGTTGCTTATTGAGTTGAGAGCGTTGCATGCTAGTTTTGAATCATGTGATGATGGTGCTTTGTTGGCTCAATTGCAATTGAGACCGGCATTGTTGGATCATATTAGAGAGTCTCAGTTGGTAGATGAGAAAATTTAGAAAGTTATTTTGGATTGCCAAAAGGGGGAGAGCTGAGATTTTCTTGTGAGAGATGATGGCAGCCATTGGTATAAAGATAGATTGTGTATTCCTGATGATGCAAGATTGAAAAAGAATATTTTGGAGGAAGCACATCAGTCGGCTTTTGTTATGCACCCTGGGAATACTAAGATGTATCATGATTTGAAGCAACATTATTGGTGGTCAGGTATGAAGAGGGACATAGCAGAGTTTGTATCTAAATGTCTCACTTGTCAGAAAGTGAAGGCCGAGCACCAAGTTTCAACAGGGTTGCTTCAACCTTTAACAGTGCTAGAATGGAAATGGGAGCGAGTAACGATAGATTTTGTGACTGGTTTGCCGTTGACTCAGAAGAAGCATGATGTTTTAGGTTCTCAGTTGCATTTTAGCACTGCTTTCCATCCTCAGACAGATGGGCAATCAGAGAGACTGATATAGATTTTGGAGGATATGTTGAGAAGCTGTGTCATTGATTTCTCTAGGAGTTGGGACAGATTCTTACCATTGATGGAATTTGCATATAACAATAGTCATCAGTCCATTATTAGAATGGCACCTTATGAGGCATTGTATGGTAGAAGATGTAGAACACCTCTATGTTGGGATGAAGTTGGAGAAGATAAGTTTGTTGGTCCCGATTTGATTAAAGAAACGGAAGAAAAAGTGAAGATAATTCAGGATCGATTAAAAGCAGCCTCAGATTGACAGAAATCCTATTCAGATTTGAAGAGGAGAGACATAGAGTTTAGAGTTGGAGATAAAGTATTTTTAAAAGTGTCTCCTTGGAAGAAAATTTTGAGATTTGGCCGTAAAGGGAAGTTGAGTCCTCATTTCATTGGACCTTATGAGGTACTAAATAGAGTTGGACCAGTTGCTTATCGACTCGCTTTGACGCCTGAATTGGATCAAATTCACAATGTCTTCCATGTCTCTATGCTACGGAGGTACAGATTAGACCCATCTCACATTCTGTCAGTGGAATCTATTAAGGTGAGTCCGGATCTGACTTTTGAGGAAGAACCAGTGGCTATTTTGGCACATGAAGTGAAAGAATTGAGAAATAAGAAAGTACCACTTGTGAAGGTTCTTTGGAAGAATCATGCTAAGGAAGAGGCAACTTGGGAGAGTGAGCAAGTGATGCGAGACCAGTATCCTCAATTATTTCATACTTGATAATAGGTAATTTCTAGGATGAAATTTATTTGTAGAGGGGGAGAATTGTAATATCCCAAATGATACCCTAAAATTTTGGAAATGCTGATTGTTGAAATGAAATTAAATGATATTAAGTGAGAAGATAAAAGAAGGAGTGTGTATATGTTGTATATATAGAGATATATACAACATATACAAGTCAATTAGTAGAGTGGTCAAATGAGATAATTAATTATTTTAAAATAGAAATTATATATAAGTAGAGTGTTTCAAGAGACCAAGTTGGAGTTTTAAGGATTTTCTTCACTTTTGGTAAGTTTCCAACTTGTTTCTTTGATTTCTTTTGGAGTTTGTGTATTTGAGTTTGGTGGATGGTTGGTGTAGTTGTGTGTATGGTTGATTTAATATGTCTGAGGTTGTTTGGTCTAATTGACTTTGATTTTGGGGTTGGATTGAAGAAAATGTTAGGTTTGGTGAAGGAAAACAAGAGTTGTGGATTGTGTATGTGTTGAGTTGTAAAATATGGTTGTGATTGTGTGTTGATGCATATAATTGAGTTGTTTTGGTGTTATGCAAGTTTATTTTGGTATATTGATGGTTTTGGTTAAGATTGTTTGGAGTGGAAAAAGGGTGAAAGAAAGATGTTTGTTGGATGTGGTGTTTTTGGTGTCGATTTCAGGTTTTTGGCCTGACACGCCCAGTAGCACGGCCATGTCTTTGGGCGTGTCATTGGTTCTGCTTTCAGTATCGGTGACACAAGCAGTGACATGCCCATATCACTAAGCGTGTCACAGCTACTGTGTTGTTAATGATTGACACATCCAGTGACACGCCCATGTCACTAAGTGTGTCATAGCTTCTGTGTTGGAGGAGAATTGACACGTGCAGTGACACGCCCATGTCACTGAGCGTGTCAAAGCTTCTGTGTTGATGCATATAATTGAGTTGTTTTAATGTTATGCAAGTTCATTTTGGTATATTAATGATTTTGGTTAAGTTTGTTTGGAGGGAAAAAGGGTAAAAGAAAGATGTTTGTTGGATGTGGTATTTTTGGTGTCGATTTTAGATTTTTGGCTTGACACGGCCATGTCTTTTGGCGTGTTGTTGGTTCTACCTTTAGTATGGGTGACACGACCAGTGACTCACCCATGTCATTGAGCGTGTGACAGATACTGTGTTGTTAGAGGATTGACACACCCATTTCACTTAGCATGTCACAGCTAGTGTGTTGTTGGAAGATTGACATGTCCAGTGACACTCCCATATCACTGAGCGTGTCATAGCTTCTGTGTTGGAGGAGAATTGACATGTGCAGTGACACACTCATGTCACTGAGCGTGTCAAAGCTTCTGTGTTGTGGGTTTAGGGCACGAACAGGGACACGCCCGTTTTGTTGAGCGTGTCATGTGTAGAGTTTGCCCTAGATAGTTCTTATCCCTATTTTTTTATGTGTATTACTAAGTGAGTGTGTATAATCACATTTGGATTAGGTTTTGAACAGAATTGAGTTGTCCTAATCCAAGTGTTGAAGGATTCTTGGAAGAGGAGGTTGATAGATTGGTGTGTGTGGCTCTTAGAGGTAAGTACAAATCTTACATGATTGCATCATGTACATGACTATGGGACTTAACACATTTGGTTGGAAATTATTTCTTCATACACCAACCTTAACTTCATACATCAATCATTATACTCTAACTTAGTTATTTTGATGTATATATAATGATTTTAAGGTTGGTTGGTGGAAATAATTAAGTTAGAGTACAGTTTAGTGAATGTAGTGGTGAATTTAGGGTTTTCATGGAAGTTAGGTTAGGGTTTGTATAATTAGTATTTATTTTGAATAAATGGATATAAATATGATATTAATGACATATTTATACTTATAATTTGTTTTAGGAGTATGTAAAGTAAAATTGCCAAATTGAAGGAAAGAAGGGCTTTGGATGAATTAAGGTTGGAATGTGTGTTTTGACCTTGAATTTGGCACTTTTAAAGGTTAGTACATACTTTAATAGCTTATGTTTTAATTGTATTTGATTTGGCATAGCATATTGTGATTTTATGAATATGTTATGCTATTTTGATGCCGGTTTTCATATGTTATATGCAATGTTAAAATTAAAAGTGTGTGTAATACATGAAATATGAAGTGATAAGCCATTGTAGAATGGTTAATGACAATGTTATGAATTAATTGTGAAAAATGTGAATTATGCATTAGAAATGTGAAAATAGGCCACATTGTGAATGTGACCAATTATTATGCTAAATTTGATTGAAAAAAAAGTGGTAAATGAATAATGTGATGAGAATGTGGAATAGGAATGAAATTATGGAAAATGTGATAGTGTATGTGTGATATATATTTGCCTTATACAATATCTTGTTCCAGAGAATTATATTTGGCACTGTCAATTTGACATGCCATACGCCATCGAGTGAGACACATTAGTGTTAGATATTATTGTGATAAGAAGGTGGCTTTCGACTAGTATTATATGACACTTGACCTTCGATGTCGATAGGGGATGCGCCTATGGGTAGTATTTTATGATACTTAGATCCATGGTGTCGATAGGCCAAATCAATATTTTTGAAACTTGAATATTGTATAAGGACTTTTGGGCCTAATGTATGTGATTGTGAAATATTAGGGTATTTTATGAGTGTTATGGTACATTAAAGCATAATTCTTTATTATATCCTAGTGTCATACATTGTTGCTTTTCTTTAAAATAATTATTGTTATCAAAGTATATACCGCTAAGCTAGTAGTTTAGCGTGATTGATTTCATCGTGTAGATGACAGAGTACGGGCTAGAAGCCCTAATAAGCCTGACCAAGTCTAGTTTTTGGGTAGTACTAGAAATTAGAGACTTTTGCCACCAGACCATGGTGACTGGTGCCAACATGCATGTCATGTAAATATACATTTTTGTTTAAGTATACTATGCTTATGAATATTATATTATTATATAAAATGTTGTATAATTAATGCACAGTAAAGTATTGTAAAAATAATTAAAACACATTGCACATATGTTTACGAATTTGATAATTTTAAAGCAAATATGGAGTTTGGATTGAATTGAGAATTTAGGAGTGATTTTACTTGTAGGTTGAGTTATTTGATTTTTGGGAATTATCCAATTTACAGATAAAACTTTTGCGAATTTTTTCCAGAGATTTTATTATAAAATTTACTGAAGAATTAAACTTATATGTATAAATTTCTTATAATTATTATTAATGTGTAAGTTATTATTACTTTTAATTTTGTATTGTAGTATTCTTTCATTCTATATACATATTTTACATATATTGAGTATATTTATTATACGTATATAGAGTATAACTGTATTATATCCCGAACATGGAGGCTATCGTTGTAACAATAGGGCAAGAGGGGTTTGTACCCCAAGTAGTGAAGCAAATTGAGAAGAACAATTCTCAATCTGTAGATGCTCAATATGTGCTTGAATTATAAGAGAAGAACCCTTACGTCATAACTGATAGAAAATTTGATGATAAAACACTTGGTGATATGTTTAATAACATCTTATAAGTATAGAAGGAGATGCCAAAACACCAAAACTTCTTCGTTCAAACATTGAGTGAAAAGCATCTAATATTTTTCTCAAAAAAGGGGGAGTCTAATAGTAGTCCCATAAGTCAAAACATCATTTCTAAACCTCCTAGATAAAATTTTGAGGGGCTTAGGGGCACTTCATTGCTCAAGAGTTCGATGACATGCACCATCCACAACAAGCTGAAGAGAAGTATATTCCACTATAAAGAAGGGAGGAAAGCTTCCATAATAATACTAATGGCAATGGCTGCTAGAATGGTAGGCCAATGATGCCCCATCAATTTTATAGCTTAACTAATCCCTATAACTAACTTAATTACTATGATGGGGAGAATTTTGTGTGGGTAGGAACACTTGGTAGGACTCCTCAACCTCATTCTCCACAGAGTCTAAGGCATGTATACATGGAATTTGTGAGAGAAGTGGTATAAGAATAGTATAAACCTAGCCTCAAACAAATTGGTTGTCCTAAATTCTTCAAACCATATCCATTTTTTATTGACAGGGAGAATCAATATCCCATGGTCCACAATCCTAGAGATTACATTATTCTCTGGGGAAGATGGTCATTCTACTTTGGAGCATATTGCTAGATTCACCATTCATTGTAATGAATTAGCTAATTATGAGAATTTTGCTAATTTAAAGTTGAGATTACTTGCTAACACTTTGACAAATATAACTTTTACATGGTTCACTACATTGCCAAGGAATTCAATGTTCATATTGGCATGAAATAAAGAGGCAATTCCTTTTGCGAGAGGGGATTTTCACCCCCACTCCCTGTGGAATGATTCTTGCGACTTCGGTAGTGTTAGGCTTAGAGCCTTAGAGAACACGAGCCTAAACCTAAAGAAAATGGAGTCACAACCCAGATGGGCTAAAAAAAAAGAAAGGGGTGGATGACTCAATTCCTAAAAAATTCCTAATTCTCCATAGGGTTCAGAAAGTTGTGTACGCACGGGGAAGGTGAGAATGACCCAGCACTCCCATAGCACCCATTTCATTAAAACTGACCTCCTTTTCAAGTCTACACATTATTAAATTCTTAATTTATTGAAATATTATCCATAATACATGCAATTAAAAGTAAATAAATATCCATTGTATTAAAATCAATGAAAGTCCAAATAAACAAATAAAAATGGGCACCCATACAAGATGGAAACATATCCTTACAATAATGTCCAATGTCCAAAACTAAAAAAAAAAATAGGACACCCACCATTTGGTGGAAACATGTCCATCACATTAATCCCAAAACTTGAAGTAAATTAAATTACATTGGTTTTAACAAATAAGGCACCCACAAAGTGGAAACATGCCTTTTACATCCTTTGAAATTTAAATAATTAACCAAATATAATTAAGCCATTCAAACATTCACCATAAGTAAAATAAAAACAAATCATCCATCATAAACATACATAAACAAAATTGAATAACCAAATTTAGGATTTGTTGATATGATTTAGGGTTTCTAGAGTTTTAATCATGGTTTTAGGGTCATGGAAATAGGATTAGGGTTTTTTAGTGAAAATTAGGGTTTTTAGGATAAAACTAGTGTTTCATGGGTTTTAAAAATAAAATTAGGTTTTTAGATGAAACTAGGGTTTTAGGGTTTCTTAGAAACAAAACTAGGGATTTAGGGTTTCTTAGAAACAAAACTAGGGTTTTATGCTTTAAAAATAGGATTAAGGTTTTAAACTAAAATTTAGGGCTTTGGGGATCAAATTAGGATTCTAAGGTTTTAAGTTTATGAGTTAGGGTTTTGGGTGGTCAAATTAGGTTGTGGTTTTAAAAAACATGCATATAGGGTTTTATGGTTCTTGTGACTATGTTCACAAACTAATGACCATTGAACATTGGTTTAATGTTTAAGATTTAGATTTTGTATGAAGTTTAATGATTAAATTGCTATGGGAGATTTAATCAATTGCAAGTTATTGAATGTATTAATAATGAATCTGATTACTGTAACTTTAAACAAGTGAATATAAAAAACTAAACATGCATTGAAGGCTCCTCCAATAATAATTTGTTGATCCAAGCTTGCTAATCCACTGCCTAAGCCAACGTTGATATTGTTTGAGAGAAACAATTGCTGTATGTTTTAAATTTTATATGTTATTGTGTTTTTCTGATAATTGTTGCTTCTTCTTATTAATTGTTGCTGCTCTCTTTTGATAATTTTTGCTTCTCACGTAATTGTTACTTCTCCCGTAATTGTTACTTAAGCCTATATTTATAAGAAATAATTAGGTTAAAGTTCGGTACATAAACCTAACTTATCCGAGCTTAATCGAGATTTTAACTAAACACAGCTTGGATTAAGTCCTAAAATAGAAGCCATATCGAATTAAAATCATTTAAGTTTGACATGAACTAAACCATATCAAATTTGACCACGACCATATAGAATTAAATCTTGTTTAATTCGACATGAACCATAGCCATGTCAAATTAGTTATTGTCCAATTCGATATGGGTGATGTCCATATCAAATTGGATCAAGTCCAATTTGATATGGATGTTATCCATATCAAATTGGATCATCCATATCGAATTAGACTTGATCCAATTTGATATGGCATGACCTATATCGAATTAAACTGAGCCAAACCCATTCCAACTTCAGATCAGACCATTTTAGGGATTTAAAAGTTGAACCAACTTATTTTTAGGCCTTTTAAAATTAGACTGACCTAATTAAAAGCTTCAAATTAGGTTTAAGCTTCTAAAGTTAGATCGAACTTGACTTGGCCTCTGAGAATGAGTATGCTTCACTGAGGATGAATCCTTTGTTACCCTAATGTTATCTTAATGATGAAATAGATCTGAGATATTATGTCTAGTTCAGGTAAACTTCAACTATTTTTATGGTCTTGATCATGCATCCTTTTTCTTGATCTTCTTGCCCTTTACCTCAGTGATCATCATATTTGTCATAAGTGTCACAACAGTATAGGGTAGGTTATTGGGCTTACAAGGCAATAAAAAGCAAGCTAAAATCTTATGAAGGCTCAATGGGACAAACTAAGGATTGATATTTAGTAGGGTGGATACTAGTTTTTAGCTAACCAAACAATGCCTAGATCATCTCTCTCTCTCTTAAATAAACAGAGTTCAATTTCACCTCGAAAATTTGTCAATGCATGTTATAAGATTGACTAGGACCTAGATATTCACAATTATGTAGGAGCCCTCTCTAAATAAGCATACATAGCTCAATGCTATATAACAACTCCCGTCCCTAGTAAAGTCATTATTAGAATTATAATGCATAGATACACTGATTTATGAATATTAAGCTAGATTCATCATTGGTTGAGCACAAAAATGAACAAAGACCAATATAAACAAAAAAAATTAATGAAAGTAATTTATTCAAACAATCTTAATTTGAAAAATATAATTATTCCAAAAAACACCAAAGAAAGAAAATGAAACAAAAATGAAATAAGCCAAGGGAAGTTTTATTGAGTTGGAGTTGAAAATGCTTCATCTATTTAGGCATATCAAGGGCAAGGATTTCTCCATCATCAATGATAGTCATCGCCTCATCATCCACAATTGGTTCAAGCTTGCTTAGTAGTGCCTTCTCTTTAGTAGTTCCTCCATCTATGTCTAGAAAAGACGATAAGATAAAACTTTCCCTCAATCCTCCCCCTATCATGAAGGTCACTGGTGGTTGCACTCTTTCAAACTTAGGAAAAGGATTGCTCTTGGTGTTGGGTTTGTCAGGCTCTAGTAACTTTCCATTGTCAATCAAATCTTGGATCTTGTAACTTAATCGAGCACATTTATGTGTCTCATTCCCTTGCATTTGATGAAATTGATAGAAGACCTTAGCATCAAAGTTTGACAACAGAGGATTGTGTACCGGTCGAAGGGCTAAAGACTATAATAATCACTCTTTCTGTAACTTATTGAAAACCCAAGACAGAGGTTTGCCCAACTATGAAAACTATCTTCTATTTGGTTGAGCAGTTGTTGTACTGATATCCATTGATTTTTGTGTAGTGTACCCTGACTGCCAACTGATAATTCTCCCTCTCATTTCTTCTTGTAGAAAATGGTTCTTCTCTCTTTCTCATTCTTCTATTTACAAGCTAGCTTGGAGAAGATCTTTGAAGTCTCTGATAAGAGTGTAAGACATTTGTTCATGAAGATTAGGTATGACACCTCTCACTATCATCCTAATCTGGTTAGACTCATCTGGCCCCTTATTAAGCAGTGCAGCCTTATTCCTCCACCTCTTCATATAATCAACAAAATTATCATTCTACTTTTGCCTGATTGACTCTACCTTCATCAGAGTAACTTCCAATTCTGCATTGTATCCATACTGCTGGAAGAAGGCTTTGTACAATATATCCCAGTTCTTTTGGCATTCTCCTCTAAGGTGTTGAACCAATTTTATATAACAGATCTAATGAGAGTATGAAGTACCTTGGAGTTTGACCCATTAGTAGCCAGAGTTTGACCCTTAGTAGCTTGGACAGATTGTATGAAAGTGATGTATTACTTGACATGTAGATAATGATTCCCAGTTCCATCGAACTTAGCAAAGGAAGGCATCTTGAACTTGTAAAGGACTTCTTCATCTTGTTCAAATATTTTTTCCACTTTTGACACCTCCTCAGCCTTTAACTTCTTTTTAAACTTCTTCTCTAAATCAGCAATCATTTTCTCCATATCCAAGGTTTTAGTCTTTTCCACAGTTGCCTTCTCCACAACCTTCTTTTCTTTATTATTATTTTGAGGATCTTAGAAATATTGAGCCCAGTCATCATCATCATCAATCATCACCTTGTTATCATCTACTGCTACCTCACCAACCTTAGCCTTTCTCTTGTCCTTCTATTTTTTAGTACAAACAGATGCTTCAGCAGTACTTTTTAATAGTGCAGCTAGTTGGTTCTTCATAGACTCAGCCAGGGCCTCCTTCAATTCTTCCATCTTAGAATTGAGGCATCATTAACCAGCTTTTGAAATTGCTTAGGATCCATCACTTTTGATGTGAACTTAACTAATTCTCAATGAACTCTAAGTCACTGACGTAAGTTAGATTGTCATGAGCTCTTGAACTATTATACTTTAGGTCTATGAGCTAGAAAGGATCGATGCTATGTAATGCAATGCATGTATGCATATATGCACAAGTAACACACAAACAAGGAGAATTAAGACATTCCTTCCAACCTTATATCTTCCACACACGAATGGTGAGTCCCTTTTTCTAGGTATATGGTCAACAAAACATCAATATGGGATATTTTGTTTTTAAGAGATTCACTCATACGGATTAACCAATAGTTGCATTTTAAAATATAGAAGTCAGTTTATGATAATTTTCACTAATTAAGTCTTAATCCATCAGATCAACTAAAAATAACTTCTATGCTATATCATGGATTAACACTAAATTAAAGGGTATATCATAAATACATTTTTAATTTGAAAAAGGAACTAATGATTTACGCCATAAATAATACCATGATTAATAAGTCTTGGTGTAAATTTTAATATTCCATAATTGACCTAACTAGCTGTAAGCCCATTTAAAAATAGGGTTTTAGTAACAAAAATCCAAATTTGGTCCATAAGTTAAAAAGTGAATCTTGGGCTTTGTACTTGGGCCGTGCGGTGAGAAAGAATTTTTGACCCATATTAAAAAATTTTATGTCTAAAGATCATCTTGAAAATTTTGAAAATAATTTTGGTCTTTTGGGCTTTAAAAGAGTAAAATTATTTTGGGCTTTTAAAATTACTTTGGGCTTACACCATAATTATGTCATATTAGGAAAAAGCAAACCAAATGGGTCATAAATCAAACCAAGATATGTTAATCATAGTCAAGCAACAAGCATTTGGGGTAAACCTAAGGAAGTTACTAGGCCAACTATGTGGGCTTTAGTCTTTGGGTTGAAAAGCTTAGGTTCCTATAGCAAGTATATACCAAAAGTTATGAAGCTATGAGTGGTTATGCCATGCTAGGTCTCCATACCTTAAGTGAAAGTATGATATCCCTTATATAAAATAACACGGGTTACACAGGGCATCCCAACTCACACACACAATGCAATCTAAATGATGTAATGCATAATATCATAACAAGAAAGAACAAAATAATATAAATACCAATGGAATCAACTTCTCTTATCCCAGTAGAGTCACCACTATGAGCATGGATTTTGGCCCCCACTCCCTGTGGAATGGTTCTTGTGACTTCAGCATTATTTGGCTTAGGGGCTTAGAGAACACGGGCCTAAACCATAAGAAAATGGAGTCACTATTCGGACGAGCAGGGAAAAAGAAAGAGGTGGATGACTCGATTCCTAAGGAATCTCCAACCCCCCCTTTTGGGTTCAAAAAGTTGGGTATGCATGGAGAAGGTGAGAATGACTCAACACTCTTATAGTGCCCAATCCATTGGAACCGGCCTCCTTTTCAGGTTTAAATCTTATTAAATTCTTAACTTATTGAAACATTATCCATAATACATGTAATTAAAAGTAAATAAATATTCATTGTATTAAATTCAAAGAAGGTCCAAATAAACAAATAAAAATGGGCACTCATACAAGATGGAAACATGCCCTTACAATAATTTCCAATGTCTAAAACTAAATAAAATAGAACACCCACCATTTGATAAAAACATGTCCTTTACATTGATCCAAAAACTTGAAGTAAACTAAGTTACATTGATCTTAACAAATAAGGCACCCACAAAGTGAAAAAATGGCTTTTACATCCTTTGAAATTTAAATAATTAACCAAATATAATTAAACCATTCAAATATTCACCATAAGCAAAATAAAAACAAATTGAATAACCAAATTTAGGTTTTAACCTTAAATAAAGCATTAGATATACAAAATTAGGATTTGTTGATATGATTTATGGTTTCTAGAGTTTTAATCATGGTTTTAGGGTGTTGGAAATAGGATTAGGGTTTTCTAGTGAAAATTAGGGTTTTTTTTGGATAAAACTAGTGTTTCATGGGTTTTAAAACTAAAATTATGTTTTTAGATGAAAACTAAGGTTTTAGGGTTTCTTGGAAACAAAACTAGGGTTTTATGCTTTAAAAATAAGATTAAGGTTTTAAACTAAAATTTTGGGTTTTGGGGATCAAATTAAGATTCTAGGGTTTTAAGTTTATAAGTTAGGGTTTTGGGTAATCAAATTAGGGTTTTGGTTTTAAAAACATGCATATAGGGTTTTATGGCTCCTATGACTATGTTTACAAACTAATGACCATTGAACATTGGTTTAATGTTTAAGATTTAGCTTTTGTATGAAGTTTAACAACTAAAAACTATAGGAGATTTAATCAGTTGTAAGTCATTGAATGTATTAATAATGAAACTAATTACTATAACTTTAATTGAGTGAGATAAAGGAAAAAAAACCCGCGTTAAAGGCTCCATGAATAATAATCTATTGATCTAAGCTTGCTAATCCACTGCCTGAGAGAACGTTGATGTTGGTTGAGAGAAACAATTATTGGGACAATTTCTATGTGTTTTAAATTTTTTATGTTGATTGTGTTTTTTTATTATTGCGGCTTCTTTTTGTTAATTGTTGTTGCTTTCTTTTGATAATTGTTGCTTCTCCAGTAATTGTTACTTAAGCTTGTATTTATAAGAAACAATTAGGTTAAAGTTTAGTTCGTAAACCTAACTTATCTAAGCTTAATCAGGATTTTAACTAAATGCAGCACAAATTAAGTCCAAGAAGCCATATTGAATTAAAATTATTTAAGTGCGACATGAACCAAACCATATCGAATTGGACCATGACTATAACAAATTAAATCTTATTTAATTCGACATAAACCACAACCATATCAAATTAATTCTTGTCCAATTCGATATGGATATTGTCCATATTGAATTGGATCAAGTCCAATTCGATATGGATGTTGTCTATATGGATATTATCAATATAAAATTGGGCAATCCCAATTTGATATGGCATGATGTATTTAATTAAATCAAACCAAACTCATTCCAACTTTGGATCGGACCATTTTAGGGCTTTAAAAGTTGAACTGAGCCTTTTAAAATTGGATCAACCTAATTAAAAAAACTTTAAATTAGGTTTGAGCTTCTAAAGTAGGATCGAACTTGACTTGGCCTCTATTAATTGGGATCGAATTAGCTTAGGACCAAAATTAAGGGTCTACACCTTTTATAATTTTTTAGAGCTAAACCTGAGGTATGCATTGCGGAGCTATCTCAAGTAACTCAATAAGTTGGAGAGACTGCTGAAACGTTTATTGCAAGACTTAAGAAAATGAGAAATAGATGTAAAATTTGTTAGCTAAAGATGGAGTTTATCAAAATGGCATAGAGAGGTTTGGACATTTAGCTATTTAAGAAGTTTCGGGGCATGGAATTTAGATACGTTTACGAGTTAGCATCCAAAGTGATCGAGTATGAAGAGTTACTTCATGAAGAAAAATAAAAAAGAAAAGCAGCTATAGGCACTTATTATCAAGAAGTAAGTAACCAAGAGGTTACTGTAGCTGATGTTGTTGACTGTGGTTCATTTATTTATCCAACATTACTGAAAAAGACTCTTGAGGTGTGGACAAAGGAATAGGCCACTAGTGCCCAACCTTAGTGCACATTTGACGTGTCAAAAATAGAAGAGATATTTGATTTCCTGTTGAAAGAAGATTACATTAAGTTGCCTCCAAATCACAAATTTCCTAAAAAATAAGAATTGAAAAGGCAAGAGTATTGTAAGTATAACAACTCAAAAAATCATTTAACTAACTTGTGCTGGAGATTTAGAAATTTGGTGGAGGATTATAAATAAAGGGATCCTTAAAATTTTCATCAAGAAAGAGTCTATACTAATGGATGAGGATCCTTTCCCTACTGTGGAAACTATTAATACGACATCATTTGATTTGAGGTCTATGTTAAACTAGAAGAGAGTGAAGCAAGAGATAAAAAATGCAATAAAGATCTGGAAAGGAAAAAAGCTTCATCAAATCTGGATTCCCAAAAAATATTTGTTATAGGACGTGCCAATGAATGCTAGGTGCTGCATTCCAAAGAGATTTCAGGCCAATTCACAGCAGCACTAGCGTCAAAAAGTGAGATTTGTTATCCCACCATTAGTTCCTCCAAGTAATCTGTGGTACCAAATCCAACACAAGAAGTTTCCACAACCATTGACAAAAACTCAAAAAAAGAGGCTTTTAAGGTAGAAAGATGTTGAAATAATATAAAAAGAGCTGGAGGCCACCAATTCAAAGAGCAAGATAAAGTTTGGAAGGAAGGCCACTAAGGATATGAAGGTATAGGAAGTGGAATCCATAGATAGTGTCGGTGATGAAAAACCGAAAACCATAAAGGGAGGCTTTGTAATTAGATAAATTACAAAAGTACCTTTCCATTGTACTACCACATCATTAACACTTCCTTTTGAGTTTTTGACCAAAGGTACTAAAGAGGAAGAGATTATCGTGGTTAAAGAGTCTTAGGGTGCATCCTCCTAAAGAGAAGATATCAATGATATTAATAATAGTGTCATTATTTAAGCCACTTAACCCAATAAATCAAAATAAGTAGTTTTAGACAAGCCTTCCTTACAAATGACCAAACACATTTGCCCTCATTTCATTAAAGACAACCTTAATGGGAGACCAATTTACAGAATCTTAATGGATAATGGGTTCGCTGTGAATGTCACACTCCATTTTTTGAAATGTGATGGTCCTAGAGTCCAAGTAGGCTTAAGGCCACCAAGCACCATGTAGAACCCAACTAATTTATGTATTCATACATATTGGTTAATTTCACTAGTGAATTAAAATTTCATGTCATAACATTTATTATTTACTCATAATTTTATGATATATTGTTACACATTTATTTTGATATTATATATCACATGCCTTTATTTATTTTTACATTATAGATTACTTCTACACTTTAGTAAACTATATATAATAGTACTATGGAGCAACTAGAGTATAGTACAAATATAATTATTTAATTATATATGCTAGTATATGCTAATTACATTATTCTCAAGCTTCTTGTTGGAAGAAGAAATCAAGAAGCCGATGGCCTAGGGTTACCTCTACCTGAAACCACAAGGGTATAGTGACACAAGAGTAGGATGTACAATAAAAATATTTTAAGGTTCAAAAATAATAAATACATAAGGTGACTGCACAATAAAGGTATAACAATAAAATTCAATCCATAAGAAAGATCCATAATAATTTGACCAAAATCACTAAAGAAAATTACATAATATGATAGATAACACATAGCAATAGCACTGAAGAAAATATATCACTATGTACATTTCAGTGCTACCACAAATCACACACACATAAGGCATTAGCTACTACCCTTTTATCACAAATCTCTATATGTACATAGCCTGATGGTATATAACTCCCATCAAGTTAGGATTCTGTCATATTGGCTAATCAAATGGCTTGGTGATGCGGAACCCTATGGTAATGAAGGCCTCAAACCCCAACGCACAATTGATAGAAGAAAACCAAGAATGAAGGAAAAACCACCTTCTAAAGCACCCAATTGCTTAGCAAAGCAAGAACACTTATAACGGAAGGATTTGGGAAGCTCGAATTAGAAGAACGCCACAATCAAAATTGATAAGTAAATCTAATTCTTGATGCAATCAGAAGAAAAAGAGAATCCACTCCTATTCTATGATGGCCGAAATTTTCAATAAGAAAATTGAGAATATAATTTGTCAAAAAGTGTCCTTACAAGAAAAATAAGGCCCTATTTATACTAAAAGGCCAATAAAATCTGAATCCCTAATTCTAATGGGAAAAGGAAAGCTACAAAGTCAAAATCCTAACCACTAAGGAAAATATAAAGTATGGAAACAAATTAATATTTTGAAATAACTAAATAGGAAACCACACATCCTAACCCACTAAGGAAAATATAAAGTATAAAAAAAATGGCCAAACTAAATCCCTTCAAAATAAGAACACGCCCCACACTATTTGGGCTGTCCATAGGCCTTAAATTACTTCCCAAGGCTGTATATGAACCTCCATGGACCTTTCTTGCACGTTGGACTTCTTTAGCTAGCCTTTAGCTTCCATATTCACACTAAGCATCATAATCAGCTTTGGTGTGCCTTCGTCAAGCTCTATTATGCACTTTTCCATTGCCATTTCAGTCACTTCCTTTGAAATTTGATCTTGAATATGCAATCCTATAGCTGCTCCAAACTTCTTAGCTCTGCTCCTAGTCAATGGCCATTTGGAAGCACCAATGGATCCTTACCTCATGGCTGGTTCGTATCACTTGGTATGGATCATATAGGCCAAGAGGCCACATTGGGTTTCACAATTCACAAATGCAGAATCACAAACAACATATGATATCAATTGGCTCAAGTATCAACAATGGTTAAATTTTTATTAAAGAATTCCAAAAGTGACAAAGTAAGGGATGGATGCTATAACTCACCTTGAACATGCAAATTCGATTCCTCTAAGTCATTGAACATAATTGGTTGGTTTGATGATAATACTCGACCTATATTTAGTTTCACACATAAATTGCACATTTAGATATATTTTTATTTTATTACTAGTCATTCTTGTTTTAATTGTTTATTAGGCATTTATGCCCTATTTTAGTATCTTAATATGTCCTAAGATTTATTTTATAATTATAAATTTAAATATCACAAAATTATATTACAATAGGGTTATGCAATTAAATAAGTTCTAAACATGTGTCATGTGCAATTAAATAAGTCATTTGATTTACTTATTTATTAAATTAGAATTTGGAATTTTGAAAACATTAAATACACATATTAAAATTTATGTTTATATATTGTATGCTTATATTTATAATCAGATCAAACATATTTTGTCATGATTAATTCAGCCTCAAGTCAACAAAAAATCTAAATTCCAGCATTTGAGTAGTTTGTGTTCAGTTAATTGTATATTAATTTATTCAAATTTATTTGCCCTAAAATTTCTCTAAGATGTTCCCAACATCTTTTGTGACTTCCTTGTAAATTTCATGAATTATAGAGCTCAGTAAATAGGTAAAAAATTCAAACACAATAGCAAAATATTCAGTGATATTCATTAGGACTATTAGAATGAACAACTTGTATTCATTTAATTACCCACTCATTTTTCCTCATCATTTTCACGTTCCCTTTTACCATAACCTTCCAAACATCTAGATACACTTTTTTGTAAATTTTTATAAATTTTAAATCCTGTTTGCATATTGAAATAAATAAAACATAGTAGCTAATTTATTGAGAATTCAAGCTGTTCAATTTGGATAGATTTGAGTATTAAAGTTTCTAGCTTCTTTCTTTTCATTTTATTTCAATCCAAATCAATTTTCAACATAATAAATAATTATTTCATATGTATAAATGATAATTTTTAGCTCAGGTTCAATAAATAATAGATTTAAAGCTAGAGAAACAAAATTAAAAGATTAAGGTTCAAAATTTTTGGATTTCTTACCTTTAGGAGTTCCTTTTGCCTTCTTTATTTTATATCACTTTGTTAATTTAATTTTCTACTTTGGATCACTTTTAGACATAAGAAATTATGGAATGGTTTTTAGATGCTAGAAAAAGAGAGGATCGTGATAGAAATGGAGGTGTTTTGATAGAGATATGAAAAGAGAAAGAAGTTTAAATAAGAACAAAATTACTATAATCTTTTAATCATAATTTTCCAGGCTCAATTACTATTCAAAAGAGATGAATCACCCACTTAATTTGGCAGAAAAATGGCTACAAATTAATTATGTGAAAGGACCATTTTGTCCTTCAAGTCTTATATACTCCTTTGTTAGCTTGAATACCCTTTAAGTCATTTCACACCCTAAATTGCTACCTGTATTTGTAATTAATTTTTTTAAGATTATTTTCTTTTCAAATTTTAAATTTTAATTTATTTTATATGGTTTTTATGTGTATTATAATGTTAAGGTATTATTAATTAAATTATGATACATTTTAATTATAATACCCTAAGGTTTTTATACATACAAGTTACAGTAGCTAAAGTATTTTAAAATTTTCATTTTTATCACTTTAGTAACTTATAAATTTCACTTCTTTGCATATGAATGGTTCCTTAATCACTCTAGTAGGTCATTTTGTTTCTCTAATAGTTTATATGAAAATATAATTAGTTATTTTATAACTTACAGTTAGTTAGGTTGATTTACAATCGTTATGAGTTGTAGAGTTTTCAATTCGAGTACTTTAGAGTTTTTATTTATATTACTTTGGCACATTAAAATTTTATTTCAATCAAGATTTTTTTCTCACTTTATTCATTTAATTTATATAACATTTAAGCTATTATATTTTTATTTCATCTAGGGTATTACATAATATGATCCCTTTCATGCTTCGGGCCTTAGGGAAGATAAAAGATGACCTCATAGCCATAAAATTTTCTATTTTTGCTTTTACTAGAGACATAAACAAAGCTTTAGGAGTATTGTCAATACAAATAATAGTTGGAAGTTTGACTTTAATGATTGCTTCCTTTATTGTCAATTTGTCAGCAATTATAATGTTTTTATTAGGAAGAAACTGGATACATGCCAACTGGTATGTCCCATCTTCAGTTCACCAAATTCTACTGTGTTGGAAGGGAATGAGGTGGAGGTAATTTGGGTAAAGAATTAGCCATTTGCAGCTTGCTCAAATAATGTGTAGGCTAGATATTATGAAGCTAACTTTGGTCCAATAAAATTTCTCAGAAGGAAAAAGGAATGGAAACCCCAAATATATTTACATGTCATTAGCTGGGCAAGAAGAGGTTAGGAAATGATTCAAAGCTCTCTTCAAATCCATAACCATTATGCCAATTAGGCAAATGGAATCTCTAATTATTGAGGAGATCAATGATGATTGATCAAAAATTAGAAGAGATAGTAGCAACTGCAGTCGCCTTATGGAAGTATCATTTGTAATAGATGAGTGAAAAATTGGATGAGGAGAATAACTAGGAGAGTAATGACGCAAAGGTCGTATTTGAAGAAGATGTTGATGTGCGCGGAGATTTTCATCCCCACTCCCGGTGGAATGGTTCTTACAACTTCAGCACTATTAGGCTCAGAGCCTTAGAAAATATGGGCCAAAACCTGAAGAAAATAGAGTCGCCACCGGGATAGGTTGAAAAAATAGAAAGGGGTGGATGACTCGATTCCTAAGGAATCCCTAACCTCTTATTGAGTTTGAAAAGTTGGGTACGCATGGGGAAAGCGAGAAATAGCCTAGCACCACCATAACGCCTAGTTCATTAAAATCGACCTCCTTTTCAAGTCTAAATATTATTAAATTCTTAAGCATTATAATATTATCCATACTACATGCAATGAAATAAAGAAAAAATTAAAAAAGTCCAAACCAACAAAATGGGCACCCGTACAAAATGGAAACATGCCCATACAATAATGTCTAATGTCTACAAAAAAAAAGTAAAATAAATAAGACACCCACCAAAAGGTGAAAACATGTCTCTTACAATTGTGCCAAAGTCTTTAAATAAATTAAATTACAAAAAATAAATAAATTAAAAAGATAAGGCACCCATGAGTGAAAACATGTCTTTTACATTATTTAAATCCAAATAATAAAATTAACACTGTTTAACTATTCATAACAAAACAAATAATCCAAATATGTAGTTTAATTATCACACAAATAATAATAAATTAGAGTTTAATAAAAGAAAATTAAGGTTAATCACAAAGAATTACAATCCATAAATAAATATTGACCCAATTGACGATGGGTCGCATATGGCAGTCCCGCGGGCGGGGATCAAGGGGGCAGCGCTCCTAAAGGTAAATGGTTTTCAAAATAAGTTTTGCTGTGGAATTAGGGTTTCTATCTAAAATATGGTCTCAAATTTTTACAAATTAGGGTTTTTAGGGTTTTCGATCAAAATAGGGTTTAAAATACTAAATTAGGGTTTTATACTTTTAAAAACAAGATTAGGGTTTTGGTTTATATTTGGTTATTGTGATTGTATTTATAAATTGATGACCACTAGTTATTGATTCTAATAGGTTACCATATTAATTGCTACTGGATAAATATAACAAATGCATGATAATGTGGTTTTTAAGGAAATAAGGATTGCTACTATAAACTTTAAACGATTACAAAATATTGAATGAAATAATAACACAAGTGGCTACTATAAATTTTGAATGAGAAATCAAACCTCCGTTTGTTGGCTCTACCAAGTTGAAGGAGATGAACCAAGCTTTCAGCGTGAATCCACTTTAGGTTTGGTTGAGCGAAGCAAGTCTGAGACAATGGCTACTGCCTCTATGGTTGTTGTGTTTTAATTGTCTTTGTTGATAGTATTCTATGTGTATTTCTAATTACTGCTCGTCTCTCTTGGTAATTTTTTTTTTTGCTAATTCAGGCTTTTGTATTTATAAACATCAACTAGGGCAATCTCGCTAAGCAATCCTCATCAGATTTAAACACGAACTAGTTTTAAGTTAAAACCAAGTATGGTGGCTGCCTGGAGCTTACCCATATCAAATTGGCCTTAGCCAATTCAATATGGAGACAATCTATAATGCCATTCAGCTTAAAAAATGCTAGTGCAATGTATCAATGAGCCATGAACACAATTTTCCATGATATGATTGGAAAATTTGTATGTGTATATAAATGATATTATAGTAAAATCCAAAATCGCCAGAGATTACATGGAGAACTTAAGTAGCAATTTTGAAAGGAAGAGGATGCATAAATTGAAACTCAATCCTCTTAAATGTGCATTTGGAGTTTAGGCCGGAAACATTTTAGGGTTCCTAGTGCATCAAAGAGGTGTTGAAATTGATAAGAATAAAGCTAAGGTAATTATAAAAGCAAAACCTGTAACACCCTTATATCCTAAATACATTTACTACATATACCTGCGTATACATAAAATACATATTTAAGATAAAAAGGTATTATAATATTTACATATAAAACCCTCATTATAATAATAAGAATAAATTAACAATTTATAAAATTAATTCTCTGGAAAAATTTTACCAGAGTTTTGTTTATAATTTTATTAAATCCCAAATTATCTAATGTCACAACATGCATAAAAACAATTTAACACTTTCAAAATATAATTTAAACAAAATCCACTAATCTCCAAAAATTCTCCTATTTACCACTTACAAAAATATTTATTATAATTAAGTTCTTGTATAAATATATTTATACAATCATTTCAAGTCTTTAGAAAAAAACCAAGTTTTATTATTCAATTTACATAAACCAAAATGCATAATACAAAACAAAAATATAAATGAATGTAGTTGGCCTAGTTGGTCTTGTGGCACCCCCAAATTCCAAAAAAATCACTGACAATCAGGATATCTCAGATCAACAATCCTCTTACCTGCGCAATTTAAACAATCGTATTAAGATATACATCTTAGTAGTACATAATCTCAAATGTATTATATATATCACATTCAACTATACTTTTCCAAAACAGTACTCATGCAACATCTTTACTTTCAATTTATAACACATATACATAGAACATTTCACACACATACACTTTGGGCCCAACACACCTATATAATTATCAATTCCAGTTATCACAATAACAATTTCACGACCTAGTTCTGCTCCGTTCCATTCTCAATCTCAATCTCATCACATGACCTAGGTCTACTCAGGTCAAGACCTAGTCTCGCTTAGGTGTAACACCCTTATACCCTATATACGTATAACACATATACCCAGTATATGTAAAATACTCATATATAGTACAAGAATGTCACAATTCAGTTTATAAAAAAAATTTTCCATTCTCAATTTAAAACCCTAAACACTTTAAAATGTATTTTTAATAAACCAATAAAATATTCTTTATTAGTTTTAGGTACCCAAAATAAGTATTTTATATAAAAATCTCTAGAAAAAAATTGTTAGAGTTTTGTCTATAAATTGGACATCCCGAAAATTTCAACAATACTCAACCTACAGAAAAATACACTCCCAATAATAATAAATCAAACATTTCACCCCAACTTCTCAATCTTTCACATTTTCCTCAAAATATTTAAATATGTACATATATATATAACATATATATACAATCTCATATCACAAAAGTAGCCCAAAAATTCTTTATAATTTACAATACTCCCAAAATCATAAACATAAAATACATAATGATGAAATATACTATAGTATAGAATATATACATAGCAATAACTAGCTTTGATCTTGTAGTAGCAAAATCACCTCAAGCTCAACCAACCTCAAGTCTAAATGTGACCAGGTCTAAATGAGCTCTTCGGACCTACCGAATCAACCCTGTCACCTGTAAGATAAATTTCAATCGTGCTAAGCTAAAAGCCTAGTAGTACATACTTTGATAATAATGAAGCTTTAAAAGAAATGACAATCCATGGTGCTGTTTCATAACATCTCATTTTATTCAAAGTTATCATTTTTCCTAAGCATCACATTAACACATACACAAGCATTGGACCCAAATAACCTAATACATTATTCAAATTTTAGAGTTACTATTTTGGTTTATTTTGACACCCAGTGTCTAGCCCAAAGGCAATACAAGTGACAACTAGCATCTAGCCCAAAAGCAAATCATAGTGACGTCCAACTTCTAACCCAAAGGCAAATCATATATCCGTGATGCCCAACGTCTAGCCCCGAAGGCAAGTGATATGAATAATCTCATTGGCATATCACCAAACACAGAACTCTGGAATTGAATAATATACTAAGCAACACACAAATAGTACATATTTTTCATAATCAATTTTCTTATCCCATTGCTTCTTTTACTCATTTTTCTCATTCATAACAATGCCAAATCACTGTATTTCATTATATCTTATCACTTTATCACAATGTATGTCATTTAGCATTACATTCATATTACCCAAACATTTTTGGGTTATTCTCACATAATTCACATGAAACACATTCCACTCATTTTAGCCATTAATAATGGCTTTTCATAATGCATATAATGCATACTCATCATTTTACATGTCATATCATAATGTACATGAATGTTCAAATAGCCAAGTAGTTTAACACATTTTCTATCCAAAATGTGTTAAGCTAAATTAAATTCAAATATATTTAAATTATCAAAAGTATGTACATACCTCAATTTAACACTCAAACCCAAGCTAAAATATCTCTTTAACTTTCACTTCCAAATTGCCCTTCAATACTAAGGTTGGATAAATTGCTTCCACTTAATGCCTATTCAAAATGAGAGTAAATATAATCATTTAGAATCACATTTTAAGGCATTTCAAATATTAAACTCTAATTAAACCACCTTCATACTAATTTTCCAAAATTTGCCTTACATTACTTTAACTTCAAAATTTCATTTTAATCCATTATAAATGGTGTTTTAAGTTTATTTTTAGTATTAAAAACATATTAGAACATGTTTTAACCAATTAAATCCAATAAACACATATTCTTTAACAAAACCTTAAAATGTGCCCTAAGCCTCTTCATTTCTAATTCTACATTCCATTCTATTCCAAATGTTAATCTAAGCTCATTTCCATCATTAAAATCATTTAATAACACGATTTATACAATAAAATTTAAATAAACATCCTTACTTTAAAAACATTTGTCCAAAACTCTAAATTTACACCACTTCTCCCAAACTCCATCTAAACTTGATCAAATCCATCATTTGACTTTAAAATCTTTGTTTATGCATTAAATCAACATCTTTTATCCATTTGAACAATTAAATCATATAATTGCAAAATTCCAAATTACACATAACCCTAAATCATCTTCTTCATGCAAACTCAAACCAAACTTAATCATTTCTCCTATATAACTTAAAAATAATTACTTAATAAACAAAATAACATCATACACACTAATTTCAACAATTATAACACACATACTCAAAATCCCAAACTTCACATATTCATAGTTTTTCATAAAACTTGAAAATTTAGTAAGAAAGCTTACTAATTGATGGAGAAACTTCCAATTCTCTTGTCAATCCTTGAAAACCCTTTAAATCTTAGTGTATGGAAGAAGAGAAGACCTCTCTTTCTCTCTAATGGTGGTTCGGCCCTTGGAGAAGAAGAAGAAGAAATGAATATTTGATATTTCCTCTTTCTTTTTGCTTTTTTAAATTAAGACCATATATATAATATTATATTATATTATTTATTTATTTATTTTAAAAATGGTAATTTATCTCTTCCATCCATAAATAATTTATTTTTAAATTATTTAATTAATTTTAATTTTATAAAGCATATTTACAATTTTGCCATTTGACCATTTGACTTTCTTCTTTAAGGTTGACTTTTATATATGTTATATATATTTCATATATATTTCACATATACACTTTATTTTCTCACTTCTAATCCTTTAATTTTTTATTTAAATTTTTTATTTAATTCATTTAATTTATTTTTTAAAAAATTAATGGATGTTACATTAGCTCTATCAATGCATGTAATATCATTCTCAATATCGCTAGACAAGTAATTGTATTGGGTAACAAACACACAATAACACTTTTTCACATCTTTAATTCTTGATTACTTTCACATGACATCACATTATCACAATTTTCTGGTGATCAAGCTTATCATGATCACCTTCACTTCACATTTCATATTATTTCACATTTTTAACATTTTTCATATTTTTAAATCATCTGCATACACATCCGTAAGTCACATTCATAATGTGACTTTTCATATTTTCTTACATATCATAATTGCATCCATGTTGGACAACTCACCACACATACCATATATATGTATACACACAACCATACAATTTTACTCAATTTCCCATTTACACACAATCTATACAAATTTAACATTTATCACATTTCATAAAACATTATTATTTCTCATTCTTATGATATTACTTAGGTCATTTTCCAATTTTTTCTATCATATATATTATATAAATCATCCTCATTAATTTTTTTTTCTCTTTATCACACTTCGCATAAATCTTAGTCATATTTCCAATATGACATTGCTCTCAATTTTTCTAAGCATTTACCATACTCCTCATATCCATTTTCATCATTTCCAACCCAATTACCTCATGTAACTCATTTTCACTTCCTTAATTATTTTTCTTTATTTCATAACCAATTTCTTTATTATCAACCACATTACACATTACATGGTACTTTCATAAGCAATATTATTTATTCAAAATCACTCACATGCTCAACATACATTAAACTATCAATATCTAAGGAATCCTCATTAAAATTCCATTAAATCTCTAAATTATCAACTTACTACTTTACTTAACATCAATATACTAATCTCATTTTCAACATTTAACTTTAAAAACATTATTTATATAATAATATAACATCAAAATACATCACTTTCATAATTATGGAAGCCCATTTCAAAAATCCAAATTTCACCTATTGCCACCATTAACATGAGCTTTAACAACACTTAAGCATATCACATTTCTAACCTTAAATCACAACATTTGCATTAAAACAACACTAATAAATCTCATTACATTAACCAACACCATCCATATTTAGAAACCTTAACTTTACATAATCAAACCCCTAAATTCAAACTTTAACCAAACTAGCTCATATTTAATTTTCAACTATGGAATCATTACATACATATATAAATAACACTAATTTCATACATTCCAACAATTTTAACCATTCACACCCAAAACCCTAAATCATATATCACTTTTCGATAACCCTAAATTTTCACAACTTGTCCATATCAACGAACCAACTAATATTCCACCATACTCTCCTCATTTTAATATCATTTCTACCCATTTTAACAATTAAATAAAATTTTCTTTCTCTAGAAATCCAAACATAATTTTTAAAAGAAAGAAAACCAAGCTTTAGAGAAGTACTTACTTGAATCTTGATTTTTCTTTAAAATTCCTTTGAAGCCTTTGATTTCCTAATTAATTTGGAGTATGTAGAAATAACTCACTCTCTCTCTCTCTTTCTAAATGGAAATTTCGGCCATGGCTAGAAAGGGAAGAAGAAAAGACCATTTTTAGTATTTTTTTCACTTTCCCTATCCATATATATTAAATTTATTTATTTATTTTATTTCTCCACCAAGCATTTAATTCCATATTTTCTTTTTTTTTTTTTATTTTCCATCTTCCCGATCCATAAACATCTATGTATATATAAAAATATTTATATCCAATTTACATGTTGTATATACTTTATGTATATGTATATGTCATATATATGTTATTTATGTTTTTCATATACCTTATATACATAATTATGTAATGTATATAGTATATATATGTAATGTATATCTAATATATATAAATACTTATATGCACATATAATATGTATCCTATATACACATCAAACATACTTCATATGTATTATATATATCAAGTATAATATATATATATATATCCAACATGTACAATTAATAAATAAAATGTATATACTAGGTATATACTAGGTATATATTAGATATATACAACACCTATACCTCCAAATACTTATTTAATTTTGCTAAAATTATAGATATTACAAAACCACCCAAGAATAAAAATGAGTTGTAGAGGTTCCTAGGTTAGATAAATTATTTGAGGAGATTTATCTCCAACTTAGTAGAGAAACAAAGATTTTTTCTGATTTGCTGAAATTGAAGTTGATGGAGGAGTTTGTATGGGAGGAGCGACACCAAGTAACTTTTGATCAGATTAAAGATTATTTGTTAAAGCCTTCAGTATTGGTACACCTATAAAAGATATTCCTCTTAATATATATATATATATACCGCTTCTGAATTTATTGGGTGTCTATTAGCTTAAGATAATTCAATGGGTTAGGAACATGCCATTTACTATTTACGTAGGATTTTGTTGCCAACTAAGGTTAGATATTCTCCAGTAGAAAAATTAAAGCACTATATTATTAGAAGTAAAGTCTATCTAGTATCATCAATTGATCTTATAGAATACATGTTAAATAGACCACCAATTACTAGTAGAATTGAAAAATGGTTTATTGCTCTTACTGATTTTACATTGATTTATCTTCCTCAAAATTATGTAAAAAGGGCAAGCAATAATAGGTTTTTAGCTAACCATCCATCCAATCAAATGTAAATTAGTTAAACTTTTAAACTTCAGTGTTGGGATAGTCATTAGTTCTCCCACTAGTTAAAAAAACAACAATATCTTTTAAGTTAAATTTTAAATGCACAAACAATCAAGCTAAGCTTGAAGCATTAGTGTTGGGGCTAGAAATGTTGCATGATCTCAAGACAAAGAACGTATTGGTTATTGGAAATTCACAGTTAATGTTAACACAATTAGTAGGGGACTATAAATGCAACAACCTTTCCGTAGCTCCTTATTTTACAATTTCCATTCACTTAATTGAAAAGTTTGACAAAATCTCTTTTATGAATGTACCCAGGCAAGTTAATTGGAATGTAGATGAGCTAGCTCAAATTACTTCTAGATTAAAAATGTTAGAGGAATTAGCTCATAAGCTAATCCTAATACAAAAGAGGAGCTACCCATCCATATCACAAAGAGGCCTTCTTCTGGTGGAATTACATAATTTTGATATTAATATGGCAGGAGATTGGAGATTGAAGATCAAAAAGTACCTAGAATGTCTAAGATGGAAGACTCCATAGTGAATTAAACTTCATGCTCTTAATTATGTACTTATGGAAAGAGATTTGTATTTAAAAGGTTTAAAAGGGTTACTGCTCAAGTGTTTAGCTTTTCTAGAGGTCATAAAGATTATGAAGCAAGTTCATGAGGCTGTTTGTGGAGCTCAACAAGCAAGAAGCAAGATGAGGTGGTTGATTAGAAGGCATGGCTACTATTGGCCATCCATTTTAAAGGACTAAATAACTTATTCTAAGGGGTGCCACCAATGCCAAAGATATGGAATCATCCAAAGAGTACTTGTTGAAGAGTTGCATGTCATTGTGAAGCCTTGGCCATTTTGAGGATGGGCTATATATTTAATATGCAAAATATATCTTGCATCATCCAAAGGCCAAAGCTTTTTTATTATGGCCACATATTATTTTTCAAAATGATTGGAGGCTATACATTTGAAGAAAGCATAGCAGAGAGATGTGATAGAATTTAGTAAAGAGCATATTATATATAGATTTAGTATTCCTCAGTCGATTACCATAAACCAAGGAAAAATATTAACCGGGGAAGAAATGAATGATTTTATTGAAGATTATGGAATAAAGCTTCTGAAATCAACTCCACATTATACGCAGACTAATGGAAAGCAAAGTCTCAAACAAAATTTTAAATGGAACCCTAGAGAAGATGCTGAAAGAAAATCAAAGAAGTGGCATAAAATTCTATCAGAGACTTTATGGGCATATCAAACTTCAAAGAGAAGCATAATTGGAGTATCTCCATTTGCTTTCACTTATGGGTATGATACTATGTTGCCCTTAGAGGCGATGGTTCCATCACTAGGACTTTCAAACCAAAATGATTTGGTTCTAAGTGAGTATAATGAGTCTATGATTATGAGTTAGAAGATGTAGAGGAGGAAAGGCTTTAGGCTTACAACAATTTGGTCTCTTGAAAGAAGAAAATAGCTAGGTTGTATGATAAAAGAGTCAAAAAATAATTTTAAAGAAGGTGACTTAGTGTGGAAAGTGATACTTCTCCTAGGTACCAAGGATAAGGAGTTTGGTAAATGGTCTCCTAATTGGGAGGGACCATTTAAAATTTACGAGGTCTTGAAAAGGAAATGCATATCAGACTTAGATGGAAAGCCCACAAGTGCTATATTATCGGAAAGTATCTAAAAAGATATTTCCTTACTATGTGAGAAAATATGGAGAGAAATTATTAGAGTTTTAAGGTTAACTTATGGCCAGAGAGATTTATTTGATTTATAAATAGTTTGAATTATTTGAACTTTAAAAAACAAAAGTTGGCTTAGTGACCACTTTTTATTTGTGATCTTATCAGCAGAGTGCTTTTTATATAAAAATAAAAATAAAAATAAAATTGTTGGGTATATTTTTTACAGATGATATGCAACAAAGAATACAAGTACTCTGCATGTGTGATTTCTTGTTGTCAAGGGAATTTCTATTAAATTTCTAAAGTTTTTAATAGCCCCCATAAAAAGTTGGTTTTGACCTTTTAAGTCCAATCATTATGTTGAGGTTGATATTTTAGTATTAGGGTTTTTTTGAGATAAAACATTATTACATATAATAAGAAGCACTCTTGCTTGGTACATGTTTATGAACCCCTAGTTTTGCTTCTAGATTGAAGTACATGGGATAATGATTCCAACAAAATTGGAATTGTATAAATTGAATTCCAGATGGGCCAGAAAAGCTCGAAAGCCCAAAAGAGGCCATCGTGAATATTGAATTTTGAACCTAAGAAAAAATCCTTAATATGTACTCTAAATGAAAGCTCAAGTGATAACAAATTCAATGCAACTGGAATGACATGAATTGAAGGTCAAACGGAGCATAAACTGCAAAAAAAAACCAAGTCAAGTGCAGCTACTGCAGCGCCCATAGCTGGCTTCAACGCGTGTGGCTGGCCGCTCCCTCCACTGTGCCACTACCGCCTTTGAATGCAAGTTTTGGCAATTTTGGGCTTTTTTCCTATAATTAAGGGTCCTTTTCTCCTTAGAAAGATATCTAAAAATCCAGTGGAAATTATTCTAAAATTATTTCTCACTTTTTGTCCAAAAATAATTATTTTTCTAAATTATTTTTCTCAATTAATTTTTTTCCCAATAAATTTCTTCTCTTAATATTTAAGCTCAAGTTAAGGCTCAAGCCTTTCATTAAGCTCAACTTAAGGCCTAATCTTTCAAGTCAAGCAAGAGAAATGTTTTTTAAAAATCATAACTCTTGAACTTAATCTTTTTTTCAAGTTCGGTAACATAACCAAACTAATTAATCAATTCATGCCTTTGCAATTAAAGAAGCGAACTACTAAAAGGCTCTAATTCCCATTCAAAGAGGATAAATAGGCATACTTTGAAATATTTCTCCTATAACCACCCTTATACCCTACATATATATAATACATAAATCCAGTATGTACAAAATATGTATATAGAATACAAGAATATCACCACCCTTACCAGTAAAAAGTTTGCCATATTTTTATCAAAATAGATTATCCTTTTAAAGATCAATTTAATGGATAAATAAATTTATATTTTAATAAATAAATATTAAAATCACAAATTTAAAAGAAAATCTCTGAAAAAAAAATGTCAGAGTTTTGTCTGTTAATGGAATATTTCTCAAAATAAAACAAACTCAACCTATGAAAAACAATACTCCCAAAATATTCATAAATACCATCAACTCAACCAACCTCCAAAATCATCAAAAATCGCATAAAAATATTTATATAAAGTACTGTAAATGTTTTACAATGCTTAACCACACATGACTTTTTACAACATTTTACATTATATCATAATGTATATAAACATAATGAGTTTAATGAAAACAAATATTTACATGTTATAAAGGCAAGCTTTGGTCTGGTAGCAAACCTACAAACTTTAAGTACAAGTCCACTAACCTAAACCTGGTAAGGTCTAGCACGGCTCTCTGCCTCTACCCTATCACCTGCACAATGAAACAATTTTCCTAAGCTACTAGCTTAGTGGTACATACTTTGACAACAAAAATAATTTTAAGAACAATGCACCATATTTATTTCCTTTAAAATATGAAATGTAGTAGGCAAAATGCATTCAATACTCATGGATATCATAAAGCTTTCACAAACACATACATTGGGACCAAAAGTGTAATATCCCAAAGTATACCCTAAAAGTTTTGGAATTATTGTTGTATTTGGATTTAATGTATATGTTTAATGGAAAGAGAAAATAAGTAAAGAGAGAGTGTATATGTTGTATATATAGATATATATATAACATATACAAGTCAAAGAAATGGAAGTCAAAAGAAGATAAGTTAATTAAAAGGAAATATTATAAGAGATAGATGTATATGAAGGATGATATGTATATATGGTATTTGAAAAATATGGGAAATATAAATACAATATATAAGAGATATACATATAGCAACATATACATCACATATACATGATGTATATATTGGTGTAGGAAGAGTAAGTAAGTAAGTAAGTAATAATAATAATAATAATAATAATAATAATAATGACAAGAGAAAAAGAAGAAAAGAAAGTCAAAGGGAAGAATAAATCTTGTGGTGGAGAATTTTAGGGATATTTAATTATATTATTATTATATATATTTATAAGATAAGTTTAAAAGGGAAAAGAGAGGATTTTCTTTATTTTCTTTCTTTCTTCTTCTTCTTCTTGAACGAGAGAGAGAGAGAGAGAGAGAGAGAGAGAGAGAGAGAGAGAGATGTGATTTTGTTGGTTTACACATCAAATTCTTAAGGGCTTTAAGAGAATTGAAGGTGGATATTGAAGATTTGGCAAAGAATTCAAGTAAGTATTCATTTCTTTGTGTTGATTTCTATTGATTTTGTGTTTATATTTGATATGGTTAGTATGTGAAGATGATGATAAGGAAAGATTAAAGTATATAGATATGTTGAATTGGTATTTAGATGATGATTAAATGGTTATTTGTGAGGATGATGATGGATTGTTGAAATTATTTAGTAAGGGTTTAATATAAATGAGTTGGGGAATTGAATAATTGATATATGGATGATGTATATAATGATTATTATTATGATATGTTGAAGTTATATAAGTGTTAAATTAATTGGTAATTGATGTATGTTATGAGTTTGATCAATTATTATCTTGGATTTTTTATATGTTTGTGTTTATTGAAGTTAAAAACACAGAATACATGAGTTTGGTCCGAAACATAGGCAAAATGGACGCCACAGTTGTGGCAAATGAGTGCCACGGTCGTGGCAAGTGAGGGACACGACCGTGGGGGGTTTAGAGAAAAGTGGGCAGATTCGTTTGTTAACCCACGGCTGTGGGGTTGTGAGGCCACGACCGTGGGGACTTAGATAGTGGTTTTGGTTTGTAATTTGTAATCTATGAGTCTAGTATGAGACTAATAGGTGAATAATTATATTGGAATTCATTTGTATTTGTAAATAAGTGTGTGTTATTCCTTTTGGATTAGGTTGTGAAGAGGTTGAGTTGCCCTAATCCATATAGTGAAGAATTCTTAGAAGAGAAAGTGTATAGATTGGTGTGAGTTGTTCTTGAGGTAAGTACAAACTTACATGGCTGCATTCATTTACATGATTTAGAGACTTAACACATTTGGTTATAAATGTGTTAAGTAATTTACTATATTGTTAATACAAATTGATTAATGTTACGATTTGTATAATGTGAAAGATATGATGATCATTCAAAAGGTATGTGCAATGCAATTGATTATGATGAATACTTTAATGATGAATTGCTTTAATGAGATGTGATGTGATTGGCTATAATGATTCAAATGACATAAATGGGGCATGTTTGCCTAGATGATGATGAATGTCCAATGCAATTGGTTATGTATACTCTATTAATGAGATGTGAAGCCATTGTTGTTGGCTATGGTGATGCAAATGAGATAATTGAGACATGGTTGCCTAAATGATAATGAGAAAATGAGAATGAAATTGATAATGAAATAATGAATGAATTGTGTGTCTAATGTGTTATTCCATTTTCAGAGTTTTGTTGTTGGTGGCATGCCTAATAGTAACTATCTCTTGAAGCTAGGTTGGATTTGATCCTTGAAGCCAAGTTGGGTTGAAGTTTAGCATGCTTAACTCCCCTTGAAGCTTGGTTGGGTCTAGTCCTTGAAGCCTAGTTGAGATGTTACAACCCTTGAAGCTAGGTTGGGTTTGGTTCTTGAAGCCAAGTTGGGTTGATACTTAGCATGCTTTGTTCCCCTTGAAGCTTGGTTGAACCTAATCCTTGAAGCCTAGTTGGGATAATGATAATGATAAATGTGATAATTGAACCAAAACAATAACTCTGAAAGTTGAATGGCATATTAGTGTCTTTTGGGCCCATGCTTGTCTTTGCTTAAAGGTGAACTATGAATAATGAATTAATTGAATAATATAATGACATGTAATGTTATGAAGTATGATATGATTACAATACATAAATAAATTATTGAAAAGAAATATGGCCTGAGAAGTTATGCTGAAAGATGAGATTTTGAAAGTACAATATGACAGGTAATATGTATATGGATGTGGACATTGTGAGTATTATTTTATGAATGTTCTAATAAGTTATGGAATTGTGGTTTGTGTCAATGATATATGTGTATATGTATATAATTATGAGATTAGTAGAAATATATGAAAAGTGTAATTGAAATGGGAAAACATGATAAGAAAATAATGGCACATGAAGTTAATATATGAGTACGATTTTCTGTATTGTATGTTTATAATATTTATTTGTACTACTAAGCTTTCGAGCTTAGCGCTGTTGTATAAATCGCGTAGGTGAGTAGGTGGTTGATCTGAAGTCAAATCGTTATGCCACGAGAAGGGTAAGAGTATTTCGAGACCAACTAGAAGGTGGTGCATACATGTACAATTTAATTATATTGTATTTTGATAAAAATGTATTCATATGTATAAATGAAATTTTGGTAAAGACAAGATCATTATATATATGTAAGATCATCGAAAGTACAAAGATTTTGTAAATGTTCTTTAAATAAAATGTATTATTGTTTGGAACTAGAGTAAAGGTTTTTAATCTTAAATGAAAAGTGACATTCTTATACTTTATATACGTATTGCATGTATACAAGTTATATGTATAGTACTTATATAGAGTATGGGGGTGTTACAATTATTTTGGTATCAGAGCTTAGGTTTGAGATTCTCGGCCTAAGTAGATTTAAAACAAAAAGAGGAAAATTTTTTTTTAAAAAAAGTGAAATTGTGATACATGCATATGCATTAACACCTACATTGGTCTCGGATGTGGCATTATGTGATTTGTAGTATATCTGAATTATATGAGATGGATGATAGTGTGTGAATGAGGTTTTACATGAAAGTAAAGCTAGAGAAAGAAATGATATAGGAAAATTTGTACAAGTTTAGTTGATAAATTAAAGAATTGAAGTTTACTTAATTAAAGTAAATTTTGAAATTTTTGATTATGGAAGTGTGCTTGTGAAAAAGGTCATAAAGAAATGAATATGAGAATAATGTTGAAAATGAGTTTAAAAAAATCAAGATTTAAGTAATTACTCATTTCTCTAAAGTTTGGATCTCTTTCTAATAAAGCTTATGTTTGGATTGCTAGAGAGAAGAAATATTGTTTGAATGTTAAAATGGATAGATATGTTATTAAATTGAAGAAAGTATGGTGGAATATTGAGTGAGTTGATTGGTATAGTCAAAGTGTGACAATTTAAGGTTTTGGGTACGTAAAGTTCAGGTTTTTAAAAAGGGATGATGTTGGTTAAAGTAAGGAGATATAATGGTGTTGTTTGCATTTCTATTTTGATACAAACATTGTGATTTTAATATTAGAAATGTAAAATGTTTAAGTGTTAATAAAGCTCATATTAATGGTGGTAATATGTGAAAGTTGAATTTTTGAAATGAGCTTTAATAATTGTGAAAATGATATGTTTTGATGTTACATTATGGTATATATATAATGCTTTTAAAGTTAATATTAAGAAAATGAGATTTGTAAATTGAAGTTTAGGTAAAGTAGTAAGTTGAGAGTTAGAGTTTTAATGGAATTCTAATGAGGATTATTTAGATATCGATAGTTTAATGTATATTAAGCATATGAGCTAATTTGAATGAATATTATTGCATAAGAAAGTACTATGAATTGGGTAATGTGATTGATAATATGAAAATTTGTTTTGTAATAAAGGGAAAACGAATAAGCAAGTGAAAATGAGTTACTTTAAGTAATTTGACTGGAAATGATGAAAATGGATATGAAGGGTATACTAAATGCTTTTAAAAACAAATGTGAGAGAGATGTCACATTAGAAATGTGACTAGGATGTATGTGAAGTGTTATTATGGTTAGAATGTATATATTTGTTGTGTTGATGAATAATTTAAGTCATGTTAAAAGAATGAGAATGATAATGTTCAAAGAAAAGTAATAAACATTAAATTTGTATAGATTGTATGCAAAAGAGAAATTAAATAAAATTGCATGATTATGTGTATACATGTATAGGATATGTGAGATGAGTTTTTTGATATGAATGTAATTGTATTATGTAAGAAATGTGGAAAGTAAGTCACATTATGAATGTGACCTATGAATGTGTATGTGGTATAACTACTGGTCTAGTGGTATTGAGAATGATATTGCATGTATTAATGAACCTAAGAGAGATTAGGTCCTGACCTGCGCAGAGCTAGACTATGTGATAAAATTGAGTGTGAGAATAGACTCGAGTAATACTGGACAGTGAAATTGTTATGGTAATCACTGAACTTGATGATCATATAATATTTTGAGTCCCAAAGTATTTACATGTGGAAATGTTCTATGTATATGTGTATAATAAGAGATTGTAAGGAAAAAAAGGGAAAGTATAATGTATAAAATTTTTTAGAAGAGATAGATTAGAAAACAAATGGAAATTGTGTAAGATTTGCATATGATCGAATATGTATACGTAAGAGATGTTAATAGTAATATTGTTGAAACATGAATTAGGCTAATGATGATCATATAATCTAGTGCAAATTGGTTTGAAACGGAGTTGAAATGTGTTAACTCTTGGTGTAGCAAAAGTTTAGAGAATGAATATGTAATCCTTGCGATACAAACTTAGCATTGTAATAGGATGGGTTGGAAGCAGAATAATAGAGGGGCAGTATTGATTTATAAGCCACAGGCGTGACCATTAGTCTCCTATGGCCATATGATTTGTTTAGTATATTTGGCCGGTTAATTTTGTTATCCACAATTTGAGCTTGAGATAACATGACTGTAGTATAGTTTTGATGAGATTGACAATTATGTTTCTAGAAACATAGTTAAGAGTTATGATGGGTAAAGTTGTACTTTATCATTTTATGTTAGAAATTTGTTTATAATTATAGAAAGTATGGAAGAAAAGAGAACTGTGAAAATGTTTTGAGTTATGGATAATATGATAGAAAGGTAATTATTGTCAAAATAGTAATGGTATGAAATGTGAGGAGATGTTAAATGGAAGAAATTACAAAATGTGATTGAAAGTTATACTGAATATGTTTATGGTATAAAGTGAATAAGTTGATGGAAATAATATTTAAGTGAATGAATTATGGGTAATAAATATAGTATGAGAAAATCATAAGAATTTTGTGGAAATTGTACTAAGATAATAGAAAATAAACTATATGTATATTGAAAGATAATTTGAAGTGATTTGTTATTAATAATCATAATTTCAAAAAGTTGAAAAAAAATGGATTCGAAGAAATTAGAATTTGAATATAAGTTTGATCTAATGGAATTAGGTCATATATATATTGTGAAATTTAATGATAAGTTTAAATAAGTTAATTGTTGGTTTGAATCAAATAAGATTGAGACGTTAGTATATTGTAACAGATAGATCAATTGATCTAGATTTCGCTAAGGTTGCGAATTATTATTGAGATTTAATATATATAGTTGTACTAAGAGTATAAAATTTAAATGATAATGTATATGATGTAATATTCTGACAAATAAATGGACATGAATGAATTGAGTTATATCAGTTATAAATGATGATAAAAGGGAAAAGGTTGATTACCTGTAAAGTAAGTTTAAAGGCATTGTACTAATATTTATGTTAAGTGAGAAGCATGCTAAAGAAGAAATTAAGTGTATGAAGAATAAGGATATTGTTATCAATTAAGGTTTGATAAATATCTATTCTGAAAGTGATTGTAATGAAGGGATAATCAATATTAAGATATAAATCAATGATTTTTAAGGTTAAAGTTAAGAGAGTATTTATAAAGAGATGAAGTGATAAAATATCCTGAATGTAATAATTGGACGAAGTATAAGTATATTATAAGATGATCTGATTCTTGTATAAAGATAAATAAGTTGGGAATGTAATGAGTTATTTTGAATGTTTGGTTAAGAAAGTAATAAGATATATAAATATATATAATGATGAGTTATGAAATTTAGAGAAGATGATTGACTCTAAGGGGGAGAGTAGAAGTTATGTGATCTGATTACATAATAACTTAATAATATGATTAACTTCATATGAAAGTTAAGATGGTATTTTGTTAAGAATGGATCGTTACTGTACTAGATAATTTCGAGCACGAAATTTCTTTTTAGAGGGGGAGAATTGTAATATCCCAAAGTATACCCTAAAAGTTTTGAAATTATTGTTGTATTTGGATTTAATGTATATGTTTAATGGAAAGAGAAAAGAAGTAAAGAGAGAGTGTATATGTTGTATATATAGATATATATAACATATACAAGTCAAAGAAATGGAAGTCAAAAGAAGATAAGTTAATTAAAAGGAAATATTATAAGAGATAGATGTATATGAAGGATGATATGTATATATGGTATTTGAAAAATATGGGAAATATAAATACAATATATAAGAGATATACATATAGCAACATATACATCACATATACATGATGTATATATTGGTGTAGGAAGAGTAAGTAAGTAAGTAAGTAAGTAAGTAAGTAATAATAATAATAATAATAATAATAATAATAATAATAATAATAATAATAGTAAGTAAGTAATAATAATAATAATAATAATAATAATGACAAGAGAAAAAGAAGAAAAGAAAGTCAAAGGGAAGAATAAATCTTGTGGAGAAGAATTTTAGGGATATTTAATTATATTATTATTATATATATTTATAAGATAAGTTTAAAAGGGAAAAGAGAGGATTTTCTTTATTTTCTTTCTTTCTTCTTCTTCTTCTTGAACGAGAGAGAGAGAGAGAGAGAGAGAGAGAGAGAGAGAGAGAGTGAGAGAGAGAGATGTGATTTTGTTGGTTTGCACATCAAATTCTTAAGGGCTTTAAGAGAATTAAAGGTGGATATTGAAGATTTGGCAAAGAATTCAAGTAAGTATTCATTTCTTTGTGTTGATTTCTATTGATTTTGTGTTTATATTTGATATGGTTAGTATGTGAAGATGATGATAAGGAAAGATTGAAGTATATAGATATGTTGAATTGGTATTTAGATGATGATAAAATGGTTATTTGTGAGGATGATAATGGATTGTTGAAATTGTTTAGTAAGAGTTTAATATAAATGAGTTGGGGAATTGAATAATTGATATATGGATGATGTATATAATGATTATTATTATGATATGTTGAAGTTATATAAGTGTTAAATTAATTGGTAATTGATGTATGTTATGAGTTTGATTAATTATTATCTTGGATTTTCTATATGTTTGTGTTTATTGAAGTTAAAAACACAGAATACATGAGTTTGGTCCGAAACAGAGGCAAAATGGATGCCACGGTCATGGCAAGTGAGTGCCACGGTCGTGACAAGTGAGGGACACAACCGTGGGGGTTTAGAGAAAAGTGGGCAGATTCGTTTGCTAATCCACGGCCGTGGGGTTGTGAGGCCACGACCGTGGGGACTTAGATAGTGGTTTTGGTTTGTAATTTGTAATCTATGAGTCTAGTATGAGACTAATAGGTGAATAATTATATTGGAATTCATGTGTATTTGTAAATAAGTGTGTATTATTCCTTTTGGATTAGGTTGTGAAGAGGTTGAGTTGCCCTAATCCATATAGTGAAGAATTCTTGGAAGAGGAAGTGTATAGATTGTGTGAGTTGTTCTTGAGGTAAGTACAAACTTACATGGTTGCATTCATTTACATGATTTTGAGACTTAACACATTTGGTTATAAATGTGTTAAGTAATTTACTATATTGTTAATACAAATTGATTAATGTTATGATTTGTATAATGTGAAAGATATGATGATCATTCAAAAGGTATGTGCAATGCAATTGATTATGATGAATACTTTAATGATGAATTACTTTAATGTGAATTGAAATATGATGAGATGTGATGCCATTGTGATTGGCTATAATGATTCAAATGAAATAAATGGGGCATGTTTGCCTAGATGATGAATGTCCAATGCAATTGGTTATGTATACTCTATTGATGAGATGTGAAGCCATTGTTGTTGGCTATGGTGATGCAAATGAGATCATTGAGGCATGGTTGCCTAAATGATAATGAGAAAATGGGAATGAAATTGATAATGAAATAATGAATGAATTGTGTGTCTAATGTGTTATTCCATTTTCAGAGTTTTGTTGTTGGTGGCATGCCTAATAGTAACAATCTCTTGAAGCTAGGTTGGATTTGATCCTTGAAGCCAAGTTGGGTTGAAGTTTAGCATGCTTAACTCCCCTTGAAGCTTGGTTGGGTCTAGTCCTTGAAGCCTAGTTGAGATGTTACAACCCTTGAAGCTAGGCTGGGTTTGGTTCTTGAAGCCAAGTTGGGTTGATACTTAGCATGCTTTGTTCCCCTTGAAGCTTGGTTGAACCTAATCCTTGAAGCCTAGTTGGGATAATGATAATGATAAATGTGATAATTGAACCAAAACATTAACTCTGAAAGTTGAATGGCATATTAGTGTCTTTTGGGCCCATGCTTGTCTTTGCTTAAAGGTGAACTATGAATAATGAATTAATTGAATAATATAATGACATGTAATGTTATGAAGTATGATATGATTACAATACATAAATAAATTATTGAAAAGAAATATGGCCTGAGAAGTTATGCTGAAAGATGAGATTCTGAAAGTACAATATGACAGGTAATATGTATATGGATGTGGACATTGTGAGTATTATTTTATGAATGTTCTAATAAGTTATGGAATTGTGGTTTGTGTCAATGATATATGTATATATGTATATAATTATGAGATTAGTAGAAATATATGAAAAGTGTAATTGAAATGGGAAAACATGATAAGAAAATAATGGCACATGAAGTTAATATATGAGTACGATTTTCTGTATTGTATGTTTATAATATTTATTTGTATTACTAAGCTTTCGAGCTTAGCGCGGTTGTGTAAATCGCGTAGGTGAGTAGGTGGTTGATCTAAAGTCAAATCGTTATGCCACGAGAAGGGTAAGAGTATTTCGAGACCAACTAGAAGGTGGTGCATACATGTACAATTTAATTATATTGTATTTTGATAAAAAATGTATTCATATGTATAAATGAAATTTTGGTAAAGACAAGATCATTATATATATGTAAGATCATCGAAAGTACAAAGATTTTGTAAATGTTCTTTAAATAAAATGTATTATTGCTTGGAACTAGAGTAAAGGTTTTTAATCTTAAATGAAAAGTGGCATTCTTATACTTTATATACGTACTGCATGTATACAAGGTATATGTATAGTACTTATATAGAGTATGAGGGTGTTACAAAAAGTTCCTACATAATATTTAAATTTTTGAAATATTATTTTAGTCTATCATGACACCAGAGATCTATGTGTCCAATCATACCGCCCGATGGTGCATCCGCTATTGACTCTAGTATGTCTAGCCCTAAAGGTAAATAAATATTATATCATAAGTGACACCATCGTGTCTAGCCCTGAAGGCACATAATACATCATTGCATACCAATGGCATGCCAATCCAATAGTACCAAATACAATTTTTTGGAACTAAATATTATATAAGGCGAACAAATACACCAAATATACACTTTATCACATTTTGTCTATATCCAGATCTTTTTCTATAATCATATATAATTCCCACATTTTCAACGTACTGCAAACGCATTTCACATTTTCTTAGTCACATTTACAATGTGTGTAACACCCCGATACCTTATATAAATACTATACATATACCTGGTATACATACGGTAAGTATATAAAGTATAAGGATGTCACTTTTCGTTATTTTTTTTAAGCCTGTAAAAGAATTTCAAACCATAATACATTAATTTAAATAACATTTACCAAATCATTATCTTTATCAAAAACTTCATTTATACATATAATTACTTTCTCGTCATAAATACATCAATATAAAAGTTATACATGTATGCATTTCCCTCTAGTTGGTCTCGACAAACTTTTACTCTTCTCGTGGCATAACGAAAGACTTCATATCTTCCACCTATTTACCTGCGCGAATACACACCCGCGCTAAGCCCGAGAGCTTAGTAATCCAAATATAAAATAGAAACATATAGTATAGAAGTATTAACATATAATGATATATCAATTCAATATATAATTAGTTCGTATCATACTTTCTTTTCTTTTTAATTTCATCTTTAATATATCCTAGCTAATTTCATATATGATGTACATATATACATAATATTATCACCAACCCCAATGCATCACCAATACTCAAAACCAATATATTAATACACCCACATTATATATACCATACCAATCATTATTGCAATACACACTTTACATATCATACCAATTATTATTGCAATACACACATTACATATCATACCACTCATTATTGCAATACACACATTACATATCATACCACTCATTATTGCAATACACACATTACATATCATACCAATCATTATTGCAATACACACATTACATATCATACCAATCATTATTGCAATACAACATTACATATCATACCAATCATGAATCACATTTCCAATGAAGACAACCTTTATCATCAACCACAATTCATTTACATATCACACTTAATAACATTATATTATTCACAATTCACCAATCATAATTCATTATTAATACTCACAATCAATATTTCAATACTTGCATTATAAAGATAGACTCGGGCCCAAAACACTAATATGCCATTCGACTTTCAGAGTTAATGCTTTGGTTTAATTATCACATTTATCATTATTCCAACTAGGCTTCAAGGATAAGGTTCAACCAAGCTTCAAGGGGAACAAAGCATGCTAAGTATCAACCCAACTTGGCTTCAAGAACCAATCCAACCTAGCTTCAAGGGTTGTAACATCTCAATTAGGCTTCAAGGGCTAGACCCAACCAAGCTTCAAGGGGAGTAAAACATGTTAAACTTCAACCCAACTTGGCTTCAAGGATCAAGTCCAACCTAACTTCAAGAGATTGTTACTATTAGGCATGCCACCAACAACAAAACTCTGAAAATGAATAACATATTAGACACATAATTCATTGATCAATTCATCATCAATATCATTCACAATTCCCATCATCATTTAGGCAAACATGCCTCACATGTCTCAATTGAACTGTCATAGCCAATCACAATGGCTTCACAACATATCATATCTCAATCCATATGATACGTATAACATTATTGATATAACATTTCAAAATATATTATTCATATAATACATTGCCATTCACAATGCATATAACATAACATTTCATCATTTCTCAAAACACACTAACACCATTCATTATTAGAACATTTATCATAACAAATTGCACATACCTTAAGAATGATCCTCATTTCTTCCTACCTTTCCATTTCATATTTCATCCTTTATATTTATATATATATATATAAAGTGATTTACATTCTTCATTTACATCCATAATATAATAGCTTATTTAACACTTTCATCCCAATGTGTAAATGTTCAAAGACATATAAGGATATACAATCAAATAGGTTTTATGCTTACCTTGTTAATGATCTTCACATCCTCCACATCATTATCATCACCTTAGTCCAATTATATTAACAATATAGTAAACCACTTAACACATTTGCAAACAAATGTGTTAAGCCTCAAATCATGTAAATAAATACAATCATATGTATTGGTACTTACCTCAAGAACTATTCCCATCCATCTATACATTTCCTCTTCCAAGAATTCTCAACAATTAGTTTAATGCAACACAATCTCTTCAAAACCTAATCCAAAGATCATTATTCATAGGTTTAGAATCATCCACATACATTTGTTTAGGTCATTCTTTGATTACAAAGTATTTAGAGTGTATATAAAATGTTTAGGAACAAAAGACTTTTAAAGAATCAAACAATGCATGAAGAAGCAAAAACCATCACAGTAGCAAACACACCCAAGGGACACGGCCAAGCTTGTGGCCGTGTCTCTCAAGACCAAAACTTCCCGAGGCAGACACGGGCAAGGACACGGCCGTGTCTCTTAACACAACTCAGGCAGTAGCAAACACATTCAAAGGACACGCCCAAGCTTGTGGCCGTGTCACCCCAAAACCTATCCAACACGGCCAAAATTTTCTAGACTTGGCCGTGTCTCTCAAAAATAATAAGTCTTGGCCGTGTCTCAACTTGCTTTTGGCCGTGTCACTCAAGAACAAAACCCTAATTGTGGCCAAAACACTTCTAATGGCATTTAGACACAATATGCACAACATAAACTCAATCCAATGGATGTAATCAAAGTCGTTAACACTTATTTTGCATGTTTAACACAATATTCACAATTAACCATACATTTAATCATTCACCAATTCAAAACCCTAAAACCAACTTAACTCTTGATCCTTCACAATCAACATCCACTTAAACTTACAATCTTCACAACCAAACCAACACCAATTCAACCTTTTAACTTACAATCAATACTAACACTTATAACACAACTCAAACACACCAAACCACAAAATCAACAAACCCTAATTCACTTCACACAAAACTTCAAAATAACCAAGAAAAACAAGAGAGTACATACCTTAAATGAAGAAATTCCACAAATCTTTAACCAAATCCTTTGTTTCCTTCTTCAATTTAATTCTTTCATCAAGAACACCTCTCTTGCTCTCTCCTTTCTTGAATGGCCGGCACACCAAAGAGAAGAAAAGGAAAATAAACAAAAGTCAACTTCCTCTTCTTCTTTAAATCTCCACCAAGAGATTTTAACCAAGCAATTACCTATATACCCATTTCCATTTAACTTAACTTTTGTCACTTGTATGCCCATAATAGTAATTTCACATATCCAAATAAATATCCTCTTTTATTGACTCTCCCTTTTGACTAATGTATATGTTAGTTATACCACCATATACCCAACATATACATTTCTCTCTACACCTTACTTTCCTTTTTAAAACAACACATACACATTCTCTTTTAATTTCTTTCCTCTTTCAAATCAAATATACATTCAATCCAATTAAAACAACAACAATATTCAAGACTTCTAGGGCATACATGGGGATATTACAATTCTTTCCTACTTAAATAATTTCATCCTCGAAATTATCTAGTATAATTGTAATCCATTCATAATACCATACCATCTTAACTTCCATATGAAGTTAATTATACGTTTAAGTCATTATATCATCAAATCATATAGCTTCAACTCCCCTCTTTAGAATCAACCACCTTCTTTAAATTCCATAACTCATCATTCTATATGTTTATACCTCTTGTTACTTCCTTAATCAAACGTTCAAAAGAACTCATTACATTTCTTGTTAATGTCTTTATATAAGAATCAGATCATTTTATAGTACACTTATACTCCATCTAATCTTTATATTTAATATATTTTGTTCTTTCACTTCTTTGTAATTACTCTCTTAACTTTAACCTTAAAAACCATTGACTTATATCTGAGCATTAATTATCCCTTCATTACAATCACTGTCTAAATAGACATTTATCACCCTCAATAGATAACAAAATCCAAAATTTTCATAAATGGAGTTATTTCTTTAGCATGCTTTTCACTTAACTTACATATTAATACATTACCTTTCAACTTATTTTATAAATAACCCATCTTTTTCTCTTCTTATCATGATTTACAATTACTATAACTTCATTCATTCATCCAATCACACTTTAAAAATTTTACATCATATACATTACCATGTAAATAATTACACTCTTGGTACTACTATACACATTAAATTTCAATAATGATTCATAATCTTAGCCAATTATAGATCCATTGATCTATCCATCACAATATATCCACATTCAAATCTTATTCAACTCCAACCAACAATTAATATATTTGACTTATCATAATATTTCACCATAGTCATATATGTATATATATAACTTCATTCCATTAGGGCAAATTTATGATTAATTCCTGATCTCTTCCGATCCCTATTCAATCAAATTATCATAATAACAAATCACTTCAAATTATCTTTTAATATACACATAGTTTATTCACTTAAACCTCAAGTTAAATACCATCAACATATTCAGTATAACTTTCAGTCATATTCTATAATTTCTCCCTTTTTAATATCTCTTCACAATTATAACCAAATTTTTAACATAAAATGATAAAGTACAACTTTATCCATCATAACTTTTAACTATACTTCTTAAACAAAATTTTCAATCTCACCAAACCAGTATTGCAATCATTTTAGTTAAGATCCAAATCCATGGATAACAAATTAACCGATCAAATATACTAGACAAAACACATGGCTTTAAGAGATTAATATTCAAGCCTGGAACTTTCAAATCAATACTGTTCTTCTCATAATTTTATTCTCAATCTATACAAATACAAGACTAAGGTATATCTCAAAAATTACATATTCCTTCTTTGTATTTTTACCATATCAGAAGTTAACACATTCCAATTCTATTTCAAACCAATTTGCACTCGAATAAATGATCCTTATCAACTTAATTCATATTTCAACAATATTACTATATACATATTCAGTCATATGCAGTTCCCTTACAATTTCTATTCGTCACTTCATTTCTAATCCATCTACAATCTCTTATAATATATATATATATAGAACTTTCCATATGTGAATACCTTAAAATTCTAAATATCACATGATCATCACATTCAATGCTCATCATAACAATTTCCACTGTCCCATATTACTCAAGTCCCTTTCATGCTCACTTCCACCACATAATCCATCTAGCTTTACACAATTCAAGACCTAATCTCTCTTAGGTCCACTAATACATACAACATCATTTCCATATTACAAATTCTATAATTATACCACATACATATTCGTAACTCACCTTCATAATAATTTTCACTTTTTTTTATCGTAATTTCATTCATATTGAAAAACTCAGTTCACAAATCATATACATGTATACACTTAATTATATGCTTTTATTTTATTTCCCTTTTTCATACATTCAATACAAATTTAATGTTTATCATTTTCTTTTAAACATTGTCATTCTCATTCTTCCAATATGATGTAAAGCATTTATTCACACTACAATGTATATATATATTCTGACTATACTAACACTTCACATTCATCTTGATCATATTCCCAATGTGACATCTCTTTCACTTTCGTCTTTTAAAAAAAAACATTTAATATACTTCCACAACCATCTTTACTCTTTGCAGTTAAAATAACTTAAAATAACTCATTTTCATTTGCTTATCCACTTCCCTTTTTACTTTAAAACAATTTCTCATACTATCAATCACATTACTCAATTCATAATGCTTTAATGTGGAATATTAGTCATTTCGCCTAGCTCATATATTGAATATACATTAAACCATCAATATACCAATAATTTTTTTTTTTAATTCCACTAAAACTTTAACTTCTCAATTTACTACTTCGTTTAAGCTTCAATTTGCCAAACTCATCTTTTCTAACATCACTTTAAAAACATCTTACAAATATATATCACAAAGCAATATTAAAACATATAATTTCCACAATCATAAAGCTCACTTCAAAAATCTCAAATATCACATATTATCACCATTATCATGAGCTTTCACAATATCCAAGCATCTCACATTTCTAACATTGAATTTACCATGTTCGCATTAAAATAACAATATCAACTTATTTTCTTACTTAACCAATATCATCTCTTTTTCCTTTAAACAAAACCTTAACTTTATATATATATATATCCCAACTTTAAATAGTCACACTTTGTCTATAATAACCAACTCATTTAATATTCCACCATTCTTTCCTCATTTTAGTAACATATCTTTCAATAATAACAATCCAGCAATATTTTCTCTGTCTAGCAACCTCGACATAAACATTATTATAAAGAGGTTCAAAGTATAGAGGAAAGAATACATACTTTAATCTTGATTTTGATTTCTACTCATTTTCAACTTTATTCCCTTTATGTTTCAATTCACATTATGTCCTAAATGATATTGCTCATAAACATCAACATTACATTCCATGTTGCACACAACATGACATTTTCATATGCATCATCAATATACATATATCACATTACATTTCACAATTAATTTCTCATAATCAATTAGGCACTATGCCTCAATTATAATTCATTTCCAACATCATTGCCAACAATCATGGTTTCTCATCACATCAAAATGGTATACACATATATCATCAATTATGTTAAACATCTCATATAACACAAATATTCTACAATTCATATAATGCCACATCCGAGACCAACCTAGGTGTCAATGCATATGCACATATTACAAATTTCATTCCAAAATTTTTCCTTTTTACTTCTATTTAAACTTTTCAAAACTTTTTTTTAATTCTATTTATATTTCTTCAAAAATTCTCTTTTTAGTTTCACTTAGGCCGAGAATCTCGAACCTAAGCTCTGATACCAAAACAATTGTAACACCCCGATACCTTATATAAATACTATACATATACCCGGTATACATACGGTAAGTATATAAAGTATAAGGATGTCACTTTTCGTTTTTTTTAAGCCTGTAAAAGAATTTCAAACCATAATACATTAATTTAAATAACGTTTACCAAATCATTATCTTTATCAAAAACTTCATTTATACATATAATTACTTTCTCGTCATAAATACATCAATATAAAAGTTATACATGTATGCATTTCCCTCTAGTTGGTCTCGACAAACTTTTACTCTTCTCGTGGCATAACGAAAGACTTCATATCTTCCACCTATTTACCTGCGCGAATACACACCCGCACTAAGCCCGAGAGCTTAGTAATCCAAATATAAAATAGAAACATATAGTATAGAAGTATTAACATATAATGATATATCAATTCAATATATAATTAGTTCGTATCATACTTTCTTTTCTTTTTAATTTCATCTTTAATATATCCTAGCTAATTTCATATATGATGTACATATATACATAATATTATCACCAACCCCAATGCATCACCAATACTCAAAACCAATATATTAATACACCCACATTATATATACCATACCAATCATTATTGCAATACACACTTTACATATCATACCAATTATTATTGCAATACACACATTACATATCATACCACTCATTATTGCAATACACACATTACATATCATACCACTCATTATTGCAATACACACATTACATATCATACCAATCATTATTGCAATACAACATTACATATCATACCAATCATGAATCACATTTCCAATGAAGACAACCTTTATCATCAACCATAATTCATTTACATATCACACTTAATAACATTATATTATTCACAATTCACCAATCATAATTCATTATTAATACTCACAATCAATATTTCAATACTTGCATTATAAAGACAGACTCGGGCCCAAAACACTAATATGCCATTCGACTTTCAGAGTTAATGCTTTGGTTTAATTATCACATTTATCATTATTCCAACTAGGCTTCAAGGATTAGGTTCAACCAAGCTTCAAGGGGAACAAAGCATGCTAAGTATCAACCCAACTTGGCTTCAAGAACCAATCCAACCTAGCTTCAAGGGTTGTAACATCTCAATTAGGCTTCAAGGGCTAGACCCAACCAAGCTTCAAGGGGAGTAAAACATGTTAAACTTCAACCCAACTTGGCTTCAAGGATCAAGTCCAACCTAACTTCAAGAGATTGTTACTATTAGGCATGCCACCAACAACAAAACTCTGAAAATGAATAACATATTAGACACATAATTCATTGATCAATTCATCATCAATATCATTCACAATTCCCATCATCATTTAGGCAAACATGCCTCACATGTCTCAATTGAACTGTCATAGCCAATCACAATGGCTTCACAACATATCATATCTCAATCCATATGATACGTATAACATTATTGATATAACATTTCAAAATATATTATTCATATAATACATTGCCATTCACAATGCATATAACATAACATTTCATCATTTCTCAAAACACACTAACACCATTCATTATTAGAACATTTATCATAACAAATTGCACATACCTTAAGAATGATCCTCATTTCTTCCTACCTTTCCATTTCATATTTCATCCTTTATATTTATATATATATATATATAAAGTGATTTACATTCTTCATTTACATCCATAATATAATAGCTTATTTAACACTTTCATCCCAATGTGTAAATGTTCAAAGACATATAAGGATATACAATCAAATAGGTTTTATGCTTACCTTGTTAATGATCTTCACATCCTCCACATCATTATCATCACCTTAGTCCAATTATATTAACAATATAGTAAACCACTTAACACATTTGCAAACAAATGTGTTAAGCCTCAAATCATGTAAATAAATACAATCATATGTATTGGTACTTACCTCAAGAACTATTCCCATCCATCTATACATTTCCTCTTCCAAGAATTCTCAACAATTAGGTTAATGCAACACAATCTCTTCAAAACCTAATCCAAAGATCATTATTCATAGGTTTAGAATCATCCACATACATTTGTTTAGGTCATTCTTTGATTACAAAGTATTTAGAGTGTATATAAAATGTTTAGGAACAAAAGACTTTTAAAGAATCAAACAATGCATGAAGAACCAAAAACCATCACAGTAGCAAACACACCCAAGGGACACGGCCAAGCTTGTGGCCGTGTCTCTCAAGACCAAAACTTCCCGAGGCAGACACAGGCAAGGACACGGCCGTGTCTCTTAACACAACTCAGGCAGTAGCAAACACATTCAAAGGACACGGCCAAGCTTGTGGCCGTGTCACCCCAAAACCTATCCAACACGGCCAAAATTTTCTAGACTTGGCCGTGTCTCTCAAAAATAATAAGTCTTGGCCGTGTCTCAACTTGCTTTTGGCCGTGTCACTCAAGAACAAAACCCTAATTGTGGCCAAAACACTTCTAATGGCATTTAGACACAATATGCACAACATAAACTCAATCCAATGGATGTAATCAAAGTCATTAACACTTATTTTGCATGTTTAACACAATATTCACAATTAACCATACATTTAATCATTCACCAATTGAAAACCCTAAAACCAACTTAACTCTTGATCCTTCACAATCAACATCCACTTAAACTTACAATCTTCACAACCAAACCAACACCAATTCAACCTTTTAACTTACAATCAATACTAACACTTATAACACAACTCAAACACACCAAATCACAAAATCAACAAACCCTAATTCACTTCACACAAAACTTCAAAATAACCAAGAAAAACAAGAGAGTACTTACCTTAAATGAAGAAATTCCACAAATCTTTAACCAAATCCTTTGTTTCCTTCTTCAATTTAATTCTTGCATCAAGAACACCTCTCTTGCTCTCTCCTTTCTTGAATGGCCGGCACACCAAAGAGAAGAAAAGAAAAATAAACAAAAGTCAACTTCCTCTTCTTCTTTAAATCTCTACCAAGAGATTTTAACCAAGCAATTACCTATATACCCTTTTCCATTTAACTTAACTTTTGTCACTTGTATGCCCATAATAGTAATTTCACATATCCAAATAAATATCCTCTTTTATTGACTCTCCCTTTTGGCTAATGTATATGTTAGTTATACCACCATATACCCAACATATACATTTCTCTCTACACCTTACTTTCCTTTTTAAAACAACACATACACATTCTCTTTTAATTTCTTTCCTCTTTCAAATCAAATATACATTCAATCCAATTAAAACAACAAAAATATTCAAGACTTCTAGGGCATACATGGGGATATTACAATGTGACTTCTAAACCACATTTCTTATGCATTTATCACATTTTTCACAAGTTACACATAACATATATAATTGCTATAATAAAATAGCTTAATATAACATATTTCATGCATTTTACTTTTTATTATATGAAGTAATGCACTTACACTATGGATACCAATGACAAAATAACTTGGCACATTTTTAAAAATCACAATGTTCTAGGAAAATCAAATGAAATTAAAGCATAAATCATTAAAGAATGTAGTAACCTCTAAATTTTCCAAAACCAAGGCCAATCTCACTCTCCAACTCCAACTTCACCAACGCCCTTCTTCACTTTAATTGGGCAAGTCCACCCTACTCACTCTTAAACCAAAGTATAAGTGCAAATTTAGCATTAATAATTCATTCTAACATATTTTAATAAATTAAACACCAATTACAGATATTATACCCTAAAAGTCCATCAAAACCCTAATTACCCTCACTACTTCTCCCAAACTACCTCCTAATCTATCCATTTCCATCATCCAACCATAAATTAATATCATTTACATCAAAATAACTTTAAAACAACCTATTATAACAATTATAACTTCCTCCATAAAAATTTCAATTTCACATATTCATCAATTTACAAAAAAAAAAACCTCCTTAAATTGGAAAGAAACTTTACCTAGTATTGATGAAACTTCAAAATTACTTTGAGTTCCTTGAAAACTTGATGAAATTTAGTGTGGATGAAGAAATAAAATCCTCCCTTAAACTTCTATGAACATTGGCCTAAGCTTGAAGAAGGAAGAAGAAGAAGAAGAAGAAAAAGTGACTTTTTAATTTCTATCTTCTTTCCTTAACCACTGGTGTATCTATATATTAAATAAATAATTATTTAATTAATTAATATTCAATATTTAATAATTTATCTCTTCCACCTAAAAATCAATTTTAATTTAAATTTTTTTTAATTTTTTCTTTTTACTTTGACTTTTAACTTTTAACTTTTTGACTTTTTGTTTTTATTTAAATTTATACTTTAGATATATTTAGCATATACCCAAAATATACATTAATCATTTTCTCCTTCCAACACATTATTTAACCCTTTCAAATTTTTTATTTAATTATGTTTTAATCAAAATGTGAATGTTACAACTCCAAAAAGCGAGCCCGTTAAAAACTATAAAATTGGTCCTCCTTTCATTCTCTTTTTTTTTCTTTTTTTAATCTATTTATATTATTTTGTTCCTTATTTTACCCCTTCTTTAATATTTTCTTTTGAGAATTTGTGTTTAACTCTGTACTCATAAGGGTTAAAGTTTAAGACTCCTTAGTGTATGAATACTTTGAAGTTGCAATTATTATTTTTTTTTTTTGGGATTTGTACTTAACCATACCCATAAGGGCTGAGTTAATGCTCTCCTGTGTATGATAATTAAGAGATTGTAAATTTTAATTATTCATTTGACGAATGTCAAGAATATTTATTGTTCGTGTATAATTATCTATCATTTATATTATAATTGCCATTGCACGAAAATCAAAATTTCAAAAGTTAAATTTTCTTTAAAGAGAAATTTCTTTTTTCTTGAATCAACTTGAAAACTTAGCCTGTAACCCCTCTTGATTTGTTTCAAACTAGTGCCTTTTTGGGTAAAAATCAAATATTTGTCATGGAGTCAAATAAAATAGATTTTTCCTTAAATTTTCAAAACCAAATAAATTTAGGTGGTGACTCTCTAATAAAGCTTTCAAAACAAAGCTATCATTTCTTTTCAAAATAAAAGGAGAGTAAATCTTTTTTAAAACAAAAAGATCAATTTTAAACTTGTACTCACCGAATTGATTGGAGACCATATGTGGTGATATTATGTGAGTTCAAATCCAAATGAGCATTTCGGCTCCCTCTTAGTTAGTCAGACTAATGCTCGGGTGAGGTGTCATAGTTGGCGACTCCACTGGGAAGTGAAATTTTTGAAAAAGAAAATTTTTTTAATGGGCTCTTTTCAAGTAAGATTAAGTTCTCCTTTAACTAAACTATTTCTTTTCACCCATCACCATGCATAAGGGTTCATTACCTTTAGTTTTAGGAAGACCCTGGAAATCGAGTAGCATCTACCTTGCAGCCATCATTAGTTATGTTGGGGGATAGCAAAAGCATCCAATCCGCAATGAATCTTCAATCTTTTTGAGGTGTAACAGACATACAATACTATTGGATCAATACTAGATTCTTTATCTGACATGCGGTTAGGTATATAGTTGTCATAATGCAATGGGACTCTTTGGACCAAACCACCTTTTCATTCATATAATGACCATAAATCCTACCCTTAGGTTGTATGAACCATAATAACCTTATGCCATGTTCATGAAATCTTTTTATTCATGCATACATATATGCACACCATCAAAAACAGAAAAGACCTCTAAATTTTAAGGCACCCCTCACCTCATACAACAAAGGCACATTGGCTTAATGATAAAACTAAGCCACATTGGTTTAACCCACAAAACTAAGCCATATTGGCTTGATCATCAAGCACAAACCTAAGAGACATTGGCTTAATCCACAAAATCAAGTCACGTTGGCTTAACCATTAAACATAAACTTGAGCCATAATGGCTTAACCTATAAACATAAACCTAAGTTATCGCAATTTAACCTTTAAATACAAAACTAAGCTGCATTAGCTTATCCCTTAAACAATAAACTTAAGCCACATTGGCTTATACACTAATAAACATCAAGCCATATTGGCTTATACATCATAGAACCTAAGCCACAATTGCTCAACCATTAAAGCATAAGCCACATAACCTAAGCCACATGACATATAAACATGAGCCCGAGCCACAATGGTTTGATCTTTAATTATAAACCTAAGTCACAATGGCTTGACGTTGAGACATGAACTTAAGCCACAATGGCTTAACCTTTAGACATGAACTCAAGCCACATTGGCTTAACCTTTAGACATGAACCTAAGCTACAATAGCTTAACCTTTAAACATGAATCTTAGCCACAATAGGCTTCTGACCCTATTAACCATAGCCATGATAGCTAGAAACCTTATGAACAATAGCCATAATAGGCTTTTAACCCTATGAACCCTAGCCACAATGGCTAAAAAATCTTATGAACCCTAGCTAAAATGGTTAAAAACCTTAAGACCCAGCCATAATTGGCTACCAACCTTATGAATTACCCATTTAATGAACCTTAGCCACAATGGCTTGAACTATTTAAGACCACACCCAACCTTAACTAACCACAATGGCTTGAACCATTTGGGACCATAGTCAACCCCACCTAGCCATAATGGCTTAACCCTTTGGGGTCACACCCAATCATCATAAACCCTAGCCATATGGCTTGACCCTTAAGACCAAACTCATCTAAATGAACCTTAACCATAAGAGTTAAACCCATCTATATGGACCTTAGCTACAAGGGCTATAGCCAAAAGGGCTCAACCTATTGGATCACATCGCAAGAGCTAACCTTTAGACCTTATCCAAAAAAGATAACTTTTGAACCATAGCCACAAGGGCATAACATATTGGGTAATACTCCTTAGCCATAAAGATTTAACTAACCTTGTCTATGGGACACACCATGCACCAACCTTAGCCATGGACCCAACCATACACCATCCTAGCCATATACCCAACTGTGCATCATCTACCTAAATACTTGGCCACATGAACCATTCACATGTGAACCATCTTAAGCCATGGACCAAAGTTTGTACACCTGACCATATGAACCATACCGATGTGAACCAAATTGACCCATGGCCAAAGCCATCATGGACCTCTTCATACAAGCCTTATAGCATAACATTAGACTTATGTTATATGAAACCCATCATTCCTTCTTATACCTATACACCATGTGCCCCCTTTTGAGTGATCTGAGCCCTCTCAACCTTTAAAGCCCTTACGAACCTAGCCCTTTCATGTGAAGGTACCAATGGCCAACTTTGAGCAAACTAACATGCAAGCCTTTATTGAGACCATTCTTGAGAGACAAGAAGAAAGTTTTAGTGATATGTTCACCAATCAATAGGTTGAATTCAACAGGACATTAGCTAACTCATTAAGTGCACAACGCCACTTAATCACGGAGGAGGTTCAAGCTATGATCCAAGGAACACACCACAACACTAATGGAGCCACCCAAGCTTAAGCCACTCAAAATAATGATTCTTCATCCAATCAAGCACCATTTATTATTGATTTGATGAACAATGAGACTACCACAAATTTAGCTCCATCAAAGGTCATTATCCTTAACTCTCATTTGAATCATTTTCATGAGGGGAAAGTACTCTGAAATCAAAGCCTTGATGGAAAAGTTGGAGGCGATGAAAAGAAAGATTAATGCCATAAAGCATGGATAAAGCCTTAGACATGGACTTCCTTACATTATTCTCAAAGGCTCGATTGCCTCCTAAGTTTGAGATACCAAACATGGACAAGTTCAATGGAACCACCTGTCATAAGACCCATCTCAAAAAGATGTGTGTAGGGGCACTCAAACCAATGGATATTAATTATGAGCTCATTGTGCATCTCTTCCAATAATCTCTCACTAGGGTAGTTGTCTAATGGTTTATCGATTTTGACAATAAGAAGTACCACACTTGGGAAAAGATCTACAAAGCCTTCACTAAGTAATATAACTATAACATTAAAGTAGGCGTGACCCAAAGAGGCCTAGAGACTGCTAATCAAGATCACAAGGAATCCTTCTACTCATTTCTTAAAAGGTAAGGGGTTAAGATGGCTCAAATAGTAAACAGACCTCCTGAGAAAGAATAATTTGACATCATAGTTAAGTATCTTTAGTCGGTATATCAGACTCACTTATGGACACAGTACCTATTTAACTTCAAAGCCTTAGTCACCACTGGCACAAAGGTTGAAGATTTGATCCACCTAGTTAAGTCAAGGATGAGATGACCTCCTCCTCTAAATATGCAAGGAACCTCAACTACACTGACACTATAACCACCATTCAAGAGAAAGGGGAAGTGTTTACAATCAACTCTCAACCTTATATCACTAGACAATAATACGTTTTCATAAATTTGAGCATGCCACTGAGTGTGGTGTACAAGAAAGCCCCAGAGGCAAAATTAGTTCAACCTTTAGAGCCAAGGACTCCACCAAACCCCTTGCCCAAAAGTTGAAACACCAATGAGTTTTATGAGTATCATCAAGGCACCAGGCACAAAAGAGACTTGTGAAAGAACTTAAGGCACAAATCTACTTAGCTCAAAGAAAAACCAATTCAGACGATATTTCCCAAATCAAATACATACCACACAAATTAAAGAAATTGGAAGGAAAGCCTAGAACCTCATGCAAATCACTTGGAATACATTAAGTTCTTTTACTTGTTCCATAAGAGGGGCTAATTTTCTTCTTCCTTTATCAAAGAAAGTAAATATTAAAATTTTCTTTCAAGAAATTTTAGCCATATTAGCTAAAATATTCATACATCATATACAATCACACAAAAATAGCCAAATAAGACTACCAAGTTAAAAATTCAAGCATGACTTAAAATAGTGTAGCATCAAAGAATCAAAGAATTTTGGCTCTAAGTAGCCAATTTATCAAAAGCACCACCTAAAAACCCAAAAGAATTACAAGGAATCAGAACTTTTCAGCTAGATTAGTCAAGTTTAGTGCATTCCCACAATTTAAAGTCTCATTCTATGAATAAATTTGGCCTCCAAGGCCAAATTCATCAATTACCAAAGTTGCAACTTATCAATTCAAGTTCCATAAAAAAATAAAGAAAGTTGGCTTACTATAGTTATAGTTTCATTTATAGAGTTTCATATCAAAAAAAAAAAAAGCCAAGCCATTTGAGTTAGTTGCCAAAAAGATCCAATTTACCTTGAAATGTTCAAATGAAAAGCACTAACTGTTTTGCTTCAAGCCAAGAAAAGACAAAGTATTCACAGTTGTTTAATGCATTCTCTTTTTTTTTTTTTCCAAAAGTAACTATATAAATTTTCATTTCACTAAATTTTGGCCAAAATGGCTGAGGTTACTGCAAACACACCCTAAGTTGTCCAAAGAAGGAATAAAATGGCCAAAGTAGTTGAACTAAAGCCATGCATTCATCCAACCAATAAAAAGTAATTCAATCATAATTTGTCAATTCAAAATTTTCTTTCTTCTACCAATTTTGACATTTTCAAACTCACAACTTCAATTCTAAAAGTTCACCAAGGCAATATGTGAGCAAAGATTTTTGCCTCCACTCCTGGTGGAATAATTCTTACAACATCAACATTGTTAGGCAGCCTTAGTGAATACGGGCCTAAATTTGGAGAATAAGAGTTGCCACCCAGAAGAGTCGGGAAGAAAGAAAGGTATGGATGACATGATTCCTAAGGAATCCCCAACCCCTATTGGGTTCAGAAAATTGGGTATACATGAGGATGGTGAGAAATAGCCTAGAACCCCAAAAACATCTGGTTCATCAGAACCGTCCTCCTTTTCAAGTATAAATATTATTAAATTCTTGGATTACTATGATATTATTCATACAACAAATAGTATTAAATAAATCAACATCATATTATAAGTCAAATAAATTAAATAAAATGAGCACCCATACAAGATGAAAATGTACCCTTACAATGTTAAAATATCCATAAAAATAAATAAAATAGGATACCTACCAAAAGGGTGAAAATGTGTCCCTTGCAAATTGTCTCAAAGTTAATAAAATAAACTAAATTACATAAACTTAATAAATAAGGCACTCACAAGTGGAAACATATCTTTTACAACATTATAATTATAATAATAAACAACTGCAATCCATAAACATATAATAATCCTCATACACAAAGAATCATACCAAGAATTAGGACTTAACTAAAAGAAAATTAAGAGTAAACACAAAAATTACAATCCACAAATATATCTTAATATTAACCCGTTAAAGAAATATAGGGTGCAACGTATATGACTATCCCACTAGTAGGTTAGCGGGTAGGGGTCAAGGGGACAGCGCTTCCAAAAGGTAAATGATTTGCACAATATGATTTGAGCATGGAATTAGGGTTTTAGTATCTAATTAGGGTTTGGTTATAAAATTAAGTTTAAAACACACAAAATTAGGGTTTTATAATATAATTAGGATTTGATACTAAAACTGGGGTCAAAACATACAATTTAGCAATTATACTTAATTCTAAGGTTAGGATTTATTGGATGGGATTTCAAAATCAAGCCAATAATTTATAAGGACAATCAATTCTACAATATTAAACAATGAAGATGATCAATAGAACTTAAGTAGAATTAGTTAATAAAACCATACCTACGTTATTGGCTCCACCAAGGTTAGAATGTTCAAACAAGCTATGCAATTAAAGTTGTACACTTGCTTCTGCCTTGTACAATTTCTATAGATTTGAATCAACTAAGGTTTTGGTCGAACAATATTATTCAAAGGGTTTTTCAGTGTCCTTTCTGTCTCTCTTGCTCTCTATATGTTTTAGGGTTGATTTCTATATATCTATTTAATTGCTAAAGCTGGCTGTGATTGCTAATTCTGGCTCCTTAATTCCTGATTGTGGCTACTGTGTTAATTGCTCTCTATTTCTGCTTATCCATTATCCCCTCTAGGTTCTTGTAATTGCCTTTTTATAGGCAACCTTAGGGCATTGGATGCTAGACAATCCTAATTGATTTAGAAAGCCCGAGATATTTGAATCCTAGGAGAATTAAAATCATTTTAAATTGAGGCTAGCCATAAGGGCTCAGGCAAATTGGCCAAGGTCAATTCAACATGAATTTTGGGTCAGTCCAATTATTTTAGCTTTTAAATCAGACCAGAGTTGATTTGGGCCTTTTCAATTGGACCCAAATTTGATTGGGACCTTTTAATTGGAACATGATTTGATTCGGGCCTTTTAGGTAGAACTGAATTCAGTCCAGGTCAAAAGTAAGGTTCTACATAATCCTATAAAACCAACAACCAAAAAAATTCATAAATTCTTGAATTGTCATCAGACAATATTCAAGTTTCAATTTGTTTGAGAAATTACCTAAATTTTTTAGCCGACGATAATAAACAATTTGGAATCTTGAATCTTCTAGCTTTGAAGAATTCCATTTTAAAGACCTTGACTTCTTTTGAAAAATAAAAGTAGAAGAAAGTAAGGGGATAATGGGTGGAACTCCCCTCTTTTTAATAAAACTTGATTTTTTGGGTGGGTTCTTTGGAATTTTAAGGCTTAGATATGAAAAGAAGGAGGAAAAATTGATTTTTGTTGGGGACTTTTGATGGGTAAGCCCGAAATAGGAAAGAAAAGGGTTTTTCTCAGGGTCTTTGGGGTTAGTGTCAGTGGAGAAGTGAAATTTTTTAGGCTGTTTAGGGCTAATATCGATAGATTTTGGCAATGTGGGTGTTGGTTATGGGGTTTTGAATTTTAGGTTATAGTGGATTTTGATTAGAAAGTAATAAAAGGGTAGAAAATTCTTAATTTGAAGACGATGATGTGAATGAGTTTGTTGTTGGTTATGGAATCAGTAATGATGATGAAGAAAGGGAGTTTTGCAATTTTGGGTTGTGATTTTTGTGTAGGCTAGGGTTTTATGTGGAAGGAGAGTTGGGTGTTGTGTTTTCTTAGTTAAAAAATAAATTTTGATGTAGGAGCTTTGGGTTTTCAATGGAAAGAGGATTTTGGATTGAAGAAATAGAGTGAAGTTTTGTATTTTGAGGTAAAGTTGGAAGAGGATTAGGATGTGGTGGTGGAAACACTTTCCAATACCATTTAGATGGAGGTTTTAAAGATTTTTAAGATAGTAAAGATTGCTTATCCTTGGGAATTTCACAATTTGGGTTTACAGTTGAGGTAGAACTAGAAGAATTGGTGTTTAAAGATAAAAATTGGTCTGAAGGAGTCAAAAAGACTTAGGATATTAAAAGGGTTGGAACTATTAGATGTTGGAAAAAGTTTTGGAGAAGAAGAAGAAATATTTAATGAGGGATGCTTGAATTGATTGTGTGATTTTTTCAAAAAGGAGGAATAAAATTAGAGTTTTTTATTTCTCTCTTTATTGTTGTTATTCTCTTTTTCTCTCTCTCCCAAAATCTTTTCTCATAATCACTAAATTGCACTTTAGGCCTTAAAGAATTCTTCATTATAGTTTAATGAATTTGATGTTGGTTGTTGAACAATTTATATGAAAATGGATAATGAGCCATAAACCATACAATTGGCTTTTTACAAGCCAAATGTGTGGCAGGGGCATTGTTTGTAGCCATAAAGTGAAAATGGGCTTGAGCTAACAATATCAGAGTATGAGTTTTTATAATGGCCCATGCACGCAAACAGCACATTCAAGTTTTGAAAAGTTTTAAAATGGTGTAATGTGGTTCCAATAATTTAAGAAGTGTGGTAGAGTGGAGAAAATGGAGGAAAAATGAAGGATCATCAGAAAACTACTCCAAAAAAAACCAATCCACAATCCAAATTACAAAATTTTATTCTTGTCACATCACCTAGTTCAATTTACTTTTTCAATTCCTTATTCAATTTTAAACTTTTATTTTGTTCAGTAGAAATATGTAATTTTAGTACATTATTCGTACATGTTTCATTCAGTACTTTGCAAATATACTCTATTTTCAACTTTTTCTTATGGAGTTCAAGCATATTGCATTCAAAGAGCTTGAGAATTTATTTATTTATTTATTTTCATTTTAAGAAATTAACATAATCATTTGTTAGAGTCAGTAGCACATTTGGTTGACGAACCTAATCCCCTAGCATGCCTACAAAATTCAATTAAAGACTTAGTTTGTAAATTTTCAACAAATAAAAATATCAAAGATAGAAAAGCATTATAGAGCATTATAAGCTTACTAGAGTTGTATTCTCACAAACTAACTTTAGAATCATGATGTACATGTAAAAAACAATCTACTTGAGTTCTGGATTTCTTAGCAGCCTACAGGTCCACTCATTATGACTAGTTGTCAATGTGTTGCTATTAATAGTGGTGGTAGACAGTGCTAGTTACATCGGTTGATGAGTCTCAAGCCCTTGAATCTAAATATGTATGCAGTATCACTTCACTCTCCTTGATTTTGCTAGAGAAGGCCTTCAAAGCTATAAAGGCCAAAATCTTTTTACTCCAATTCTAACGACTACTGGCATCCCACAATGATGTGTCTAAAAGTTTCATTTGGCATGTACTTTGTCATTTAAAAGTAACTCTTGGTTAGATTAGCGTCACTCAGTTTGCTAGAAGGTTGGCTTTGCAGCTGTGGTGCGGTGCAAAAGGAGGAGGTCAGATGGTGGCAAATCAAGCCTTCAACTCCTCCTCTCTCTCCTCCTTTGATTAGATTAATTCAAGTATAATAAATTTATTTTATAATATTTATGTAAATTCAAAAAAAAATACCATAATAGAAAATTTAAGTGGATTGGATGGTTAAAGCAACTACAAAAATATTTTTAGGTTGTTGTTTTAGTTGCAGGGAAAAAAATTTTCATATACATGCACATATTGTAAATTTATTTTATTTTAAATAATCCTTTTTTAAAAATATTTATAATAAGTCAAATAAGTAATTTATTATTAAATATTTTCTAAAATATTTTTATCACCTTAAGAATATTTTATTTTAAACGTTGGTATAAAATATTATTAAATATATATTCTTATAAAAATAAAATTTTAAGATAATTGAAAATTCAAGTTATGACTGTCATGATTCCCTTGTTTTTCTTTGTTAGACATCTTTAAAACCTGTAAAATAAGGAAGAATAAAAAAAAAAACCTCACCAGTACTCCCTCACATGTTTAACTCGATGACTTGATTTACACCACTCATGTTTCACACAATTATTTGGCTTTTCTTGATGCTTATCTCACCACTCATGCCTTTGACCTCTCATGTTTTGTTCTTTGGGTTATTAGATAAAGTATAAGGTCCTCAAACCAAACAATTTAGATTATGGTTGATGCAATGGAGTGAAATTAGGAAAGTCTAAAGAACAAATAAAGGTAGGCTGAAAAAATTAATAGTGGTTTACACAAGGACACAAGCAAAATATATAATTCTAATATCAATAAATGAATATTATGTTTTATTTTATTTTTTATCAGCATGTAATTCCAAGTTTGGGCTATCTATTACAATTAGAAAACTAATTAAAAAGTATAATTATGAGCTTAGGAAAATGGAAGAAGAAACTAAGAAGATCATTTTCTCTCATATCTTAAAAGTACATAAAATTGTCTAATTTATACTAGTTCAAGTAATCTTGAAACTTTAATGCATTTAATTACATTTAATTCATAACTTACTAAAAACTTTAACTAGCACAATTTATTTTATTCAGTTTCTACATTAAACCGCACCATTTATTAATATAGACATAAAGAAGAATACATGAGTAATTAGTAAATCTATTGTTTGAAAAAAGTCTCATTAATTCTAAAACTCCTCCTTGAGACTTTTCTTGCCAATTCAAATTAACTTCTTTAGCTCTTCAAATATGCAATGAAGTAAAGCTTTTGTCATCAGATCAGCTAACTGCATTTCTGATCTACAATAAACTAACTTAATTTCTTTTTTTTTAACTTCTCTCAAAAAATGAAACTTGACTTTGATGTGCTTCGTTCTTCCATGCTGGACTAGATTTTAACTAATAGCTATTACTGATTTGTTGTCACAATAGATTACAGTAGGACCTTTTTGTTCCAACCTACATCTGTTAGCAACTTTCGAATCCAAATTGCTTGATTTTCTATTGAAGCTGCTACAATACACTCAGCTTCTGCAGTAGATTGAGCAATAACTTCTTGCTTTTTTGAATTCTAAGAAAATGGCCCTGAGCCAAGGGAGAACAAATAAGCACTTATGCTCTTGCTATTATCGAAACTACCTGCCCAATCACTATCAACATATCCTTCAAGTCTGATTTCTTTTCCTTTTTCATAAAATATACCAAAGTTAATTGTTCCTTTGATATACCTCAAAACTCTTTTAGCTATATTTAGATAAACCTTGCTAGGAGAATTTATAAACCTAGAAAGTAGGCTTGCAGGAAATATAAGATCCGGCCTTGATGCAGTCAAATATAGTAAGCTGCCAATTATGCTTCTATATTCAGTTGCATGAACTTTTTCTTATCCATCTTCAATTGAAAACTTCTCATTTTGTGGTAAAGGAGTTGACATGGGTTTGCTTTTCTCTAACTTGAACTTTTTCAAAACATCCCAAGCGTATTTCTTTTGAGTTAAAAAAATGTCATTTGACTGCTGGTGAATTTCCATGCCCAGAAAGTAGTTCATCATGCCTAAATCAAACATTTCAAAATAAGTTTGCACCTAATTTTTGAATTCTAGCAACAAATCAATATCATTGCCAGTTACTAGCATGTCATCCACATAAATAGATACTAGAAGTTTTCTCCCATCTTCTAGAAATTTAAAATACATAGTTGCTTCATTTTGACTCCTCCTAAAACCTTCGAGCAATAAATGTGCATCCATTCTTGCATACCAAGCTCTTGGAGCCTGTTTCAATCCATAAAGAGCTTTGTTGAGTCTATACACTTTATTTTTGCTGCCTTTGACCACAAAGCCTTCAGGTATATAAATGTAAATCTCCTCCTCAAGCACTCCATTTAAGAAAGCCGACTTGACATCTAAATGGAAAACTTTCCAACCACTTTCAGCTGCAATTGCTAGAAGTAATCTGATTTTATCATGCCTTGATACTGGAGCAAATGTGCCTCTATAATCTACTCCAGCCAATTGAGCATAGCCCTTCACAACTAATCTAGCCTTATATTTGTTGATTGATCCATCTCCATTAAACTTGGTCCTGAAAACCCATTTTACTCCAATTACATTTTTACCTTGAGGTCTTAAGGCGAGTTCCCAGGTCTAGTTACTTTCAATGTCTGCAATCTCCTCCTTCATTGGTTGTAGCCATTCTTTATGCCTTGCAGCTTCATGATAGTTTGTGGGTTCACAAATTGCAAGACTACAGCTCTCATAAATCTCAGATAGTGGTTTGGTTCTCAACACAGGTGAATCTGGTTCACTATCTTCCTCATTCTCTGCAGCTTCTTTAGTACTTTCAATACTATCATCAAGTGGAACCAAATCCAAACTCACAAAACCATTCACAACTTTCTCTTTTTCATAATCCCAACTAGCCATTTCATCAACTAACAAGTCTCTACAAATCCTAACTTGTTTAGTTTTCAAATTGAAAACTCTATAGCCCTTTGAATGAGCTGCATATCCTAAGAAAATACAAACATCTGCCTTCTCATCAAGCTTTTTTCTCGTGATGCTAGGAATGTGGGCATAGCAAAGTGATCCAAAAACTCTTAAATGCTTCAAGGAGGGTTTTGATCCACTCCATGACTCAAACGGAGTGACCTGCTTCACCAACCTTGTAAGAAGTCTATTTAATAAGTACACGGTTGTGTAAACAGCTTCTCCTAGAAAACTTTATGCAAATTCTTCTCAACCAACATACATCTTTCCATCTTAACTACTGGTCTATTCTTTCTCTCAACCACACCATTTTGTTGAGGTGTGTAACTGATAGAAAATTGATGTTCTATGCCTGCATTTTTCAAAAAATTAGCAAACTCCCTTGAGCAATATTCTTTTCCATTGTCACTTCTCAACATCTTTATCTTCAAACCAACTTGATTTTCAACTGAAGCTTTAAAATTTTTGAATGAATTGAAGACTTGAGATTTGCAACCTAGAAATTCAACCTAAGTCATTCTTGTGCAATCATCAATAAACATAATAAAATATTTACTCTGATTGTGTGAAGCCACATTCATTGGTTCACATACATCAGAGTGAATCAGTTGCAATTTTTTTGAGGCTCTCCAGGCTTCATTTTTGGAAAATGCTAGCTTATGTATTTTTTCAAGTTAGCAGGACTTAAAAACTTCATTAACTTCATGGATGATAGGAAAATCAGACACATACCCATTCTGTTGGATAAATTTCAGAGTGCCATAACTGTAGTAACCTAGCCACCTATGCCATAACTTTGATTCCTCACTTTTACAACTCATTGAATATTCATCTTGATTCCATATTTATGGAAAACTATTCTTAACCATTTTAACTCTAGCTATTTCATAGCCATTGGGATCATTAATGATACAAATATCATCTCTAAATAATAATGAATAATGATTTCTCATCATTTGAGCAACACTCAATAGATTTTCAGAGAGTGAAGGTAGAGTGAAGGTACATAAAGCACATCTGAAATTACCTTAGTACCTTTTTTTAGTTTGAATGGAAATTGAGCCTTTTCCTTCAGCTTTCATAAGTTTTCCATCCCCCAACTTCTCATAAGTTTTGAAGGAATTATCAAGGGAAGTGAAAATTGATTCATCTCTAGCCATATGACCAGTGCAACCACTATCAACCAGCCAAGTCAATTTATTATTTTGCTAAATTGACTGAGACACCATGAACAATCTGCCTTCATCCAACTTTAGTTGTTCTTCTGCTGCATTTGCCTGCTGAGGTTGTCGTTGTAGTTGGTTTTGTCTTTTCTTGTCTCTACAAAACTTCTATGTATTGCCATTTCTGTTACAGAAATTGCTACAAAATAGAGGCTTTCCTTTGAAATAACAATCCTTCTCAAGGTGATTTGTTCTCTTGCAAATGGAATAAGGAGAAAAACTTTGCTTGTGAGATTCACCAGAATTTCCAACTTTTTGTTTATCCTTTTCTGATGAACTTCTCTTGAAATCTCTACCGTTATCCTTTTTTCCTTTATGCCTTACTTGAAAGGCTGTTTCAACTACATCTTTGCTTCTCATGGATGATCTTTGTTCTTGAGCTTAAAGTTTACTAATAAACTCATAAATAGTCATGGTTTTAAGGTCACAAGATTCTTCAATGGCAAAAATCTTGGCTTTAAATTTTTCTGGTAATGTAACTAGAATCTTCTCAGTCACCTTTGGGTCTTTAAAATTCTCACCATACAATTTGATTTGATTAGCTAGTTGCATGATTCTAGAGGAGTAATTCTTCACCAACTCTCCTTCCTTCATCTTCAACATCTCAAATTCTCTTTTGAGAGTTAGCATTTTGACTGCCTTAACCCTCTCACTTCCTTCAAACTCTTTTTTTTTTAATTTATCCCATGCATCTTTAGGTGTTTCACAGGCCATGATCCTATAAAAAATGACATCAGACACTGCTGAATGAATGTAGGATAAAACCTTTGATTTTGTAGCTAAATCATCCTCATGCTTCTTTAGTTGGGCAATGGTAGGATTTTGTCTCAACTGCGGCGGTTCCTCATTTATTTCAACAACTTCCCAAAGAGACATTGCTCGTAGGTAGGCTTTCATCTTAATAGCCCAAACTTGATAATTATCCCCAGAAAATACTGGAGGGGCAACTGAAGAGAAAATAGAACTTGACATTGAAAAACTACACATAAATCTCACAAGAAATATTTCTTTGATCAATTAAAAACTCACAAATATTTGATAAATTCCACAGGCCTTAAAGATCAAGACCTCTGATACCACTGTTACAATTAGAAAACTAATTAAAAAGTATAATTATGAACTTAGGAAAATGGAAGAAAAAACTAAGAAGTTCGTTTTCTCTCATATCTTAAAAGTACATAAAATTGTCCAATTTATACTAGTTCAAGTAACCTTAAAACTTTAATGCATTTAATTACATTTAATTCATAACTTACTAAAAACTTTAACTAGCATAATTTATTTTATTTAGTTTCTACATTAAACCACACAATTTATTAATATAGGTATAAAGAAGAATAAATGAGTAATTAGTAAATCTATTGTTTGAAGAAAGTCTCATTAATTCTAACATACATGGAGGACCAATGACAAGGTCTAGAGCTAATAAGTTGAAAGAGGCTTTAATTTTCTTCATGGATCAGATTTGAAGAAAACAAGTTGCTCAAGATTTGTTTAAGGATGATCCATGGATGTAAGAAAAGCTTAAGTTGGTCAACACAATTCAAGCAAGACCTAATCTTGAAGGCTAATCCAAGCTTATGAAAGTAAAGATTTAGGTCCATTTTTAATAATAAAAGGTCATTTGGCCATGGTCTTGAAGTTTAAAAGACTGATGGCCTAAGACAAATTAATAAGCTATTTAAGAATATTTGTATTTAATTCTGCATTTTGACTTTTTATTCGTGTTTATTCTTCTTAAGTATGAGTTACAAAGGCTGAAATATGAAGAAAAAGAGTTACAAAAGCCAAGAAAATAATGGCCAAACGTTCACATTGAGTTGGCAAAGTAATGGGAATATTTATTAGGAGTAATGGGCTGTCAATTAATATGGGAGTTACATATGAACTTAATTTTGATGCTCTCTTTATACATGGCCTTCTTCTATATAAACAAGGCTGATTTTCTTTGTAAACATACAATTGAAAGATATAAAAGTCATTTTGAGCACTTGTGAGTGTTTTATCTTTAGTTCTACATGAACTTTGGAACTTATCAAGCTATTCAGTTTGTGACGTTCAAATTCCAGAATCTTTACTTTCATTCTTAACTTATCAAACCTCTTTGTTTGTGGCATTTTGAGGAAATCAAAGTGCTATTCTAATTACTTAATCATCATTCCATTAATATAAGTTATTAGAATTGTTAATCTTACTTCATTCTTGAATGATCCAGATTTGATTCAACTAGTTGGAGGGTGTTAATTTGCATTCTATATGTATTATAGTTCTTTAGCTATTGGGTTATATGGTTGCTAAATTGTTGATTTCCATTAATATACATAGTAAGATAAGATATTGGATCTCAGTGGATATAAAAGTACAAAGATACATGATCTCATATGTATAGAAGAGTGCGAACCTTGTCAAGAAGAAGTGGTAACCTTGCTAGATAGAACGATGTTGACCTTACTATGAAAAGTTGTTAACCTTAAGGAATGGAATGGCTAGATGAAACTATGTGGACCTTGCTATACAAAAGTGTTGACCTTGATAGGTGGAAATGCTAGAGTCTAGCATTGAAGATTGGTTGGATCTAAATATGTGGGAAAGACATATAATAGCATTAAGAGATCTGTGCCAGGCCTATGACTTGGTACAAACCCTCTGATAAGTAAAGGTTGTAGGTTAAGGGAGAGTGTGGACTTGTAGATGATGCTATAACTCTTCTAAATCTTGGTTTGGAGACTTTCATTATGACCTTTTTCAAGTATGAAAGGTCTTTAACTGTTTCACTACAGTCAATGTCAAATTTGAAAAAGGATGATAGTATGTGGTGAATGATTGAGAGACTACTATGTTGGAGTGCCCCTCCGAGGAATTGAGGGATTGAGCAGGCACAGAGAATTTCCTTTGAGAATGTTTTGATTTATAGTGATAAAATGTCATCCCAAAGAGAAAAGAAAGTTTGCAAGAGGAGCTTGCAAGAGGAGCCAAAGGAAGGAAAAATCCTTCAAAAGATCCCCTTTTGAGAGAGAGGTCTCTGAACTTTTTATGAGACTTGGTCGCATGGTTGCAAAAAAAAATTTCACATTATTATATAGCTAGAGAGGTAAAGATGCGCACTTGTTTATAGGCTATGGAGCATTATACTCGATGTGATAAATTCTCATTCCATAGAGGTGGCAGAAAGTTTGAGAGGAGTTATTAATTGAGACCTCTCTTATAAGCTATTTATTAAAAAAAGAGTTATTATTGAAAGTAAGATGCGCTCATACTTGGATATGAGTAAGGAAATAAGGTGAGTTAACCTATCTATTAAGGATCAGAAGGGATGAGCTTATTGGAGTGAGACATACTAGGAAATACTAGGTTTGTCTCTGATGGTCTTAAGAGACATTAGGTCTAGTTGTCTAATGATATGCTTTTTTGGGATGACTGCTTCTATTTTGATTTTAACTTTAAAGTCCAATTTGAGGGTGAGTCTTTTTTAATTTTTACAACTTAAATTTATTAAAATAAGAAAAAATTGATTTTTTTTATAAACTTGTATAATAGATGAGATGAAAATAATGATAGTTGTGTTTGACTTTATTTAATTTGGAATGTAAATTTAAAATTTTATTTAATGTGATATAAATGTAATCAGCTTGTTAGGCTGAAGTTTTTGAATTAACCATTTTGACTTCTATTTTATTAAAATAATATAATAAGGATGCAAAACTAATTGACAACAAAAATAAGCATATGGAAGATTTGGAGGAAGGGAGACGCATGGAGACAAATTCAAACAGAAGAGAAGGGGGTGTGTGTGCCGTCAGGTTGGGTCTTTGTTTTGGTTGGACAGCTCCATCACTCCTTTTCACTCCTCTTTTTTGTTTGTTTATATATATATACACTAAAATTATTAGTATAGTGTTTCTAGATAGTTTTTGCTGGTATTAGAGTCATCTTCTTTTAGGGGTGGTAGCAGATAGATATAGAATTGTTTCCATTGTTAAATTTTTTATTTATAGATCTAGAAGTGGACTTAGTGTTGTTTAGGAATTGGATATGCAGTAAGACCCGTGTCAGCCGATGGATAGGAGTTTAGGGCAGTAAGTCAGTGGTCGCTTCCAAAACCAACATTAATAAACTTTAAAATCTATTTTTCAAATATTTAAAGATGGAGTCATTTCTATGTAAATCTGCTAGTACAACTAAATCAGATAGTTCTGAGTCATCAGAAGCTAAAAGAATTGTAAACAGAAATGAAGTAATCTTAGAGGACTTTATTAAAGCAATTGACAACTGGGTAATACCTAACATAGATAAAGAACATATTTATAAAATTCCCAAATTAAATATATTTAAAAATGATTATATAATTAAAGCTAAAGAAAGGGACGTACAGTTAAGTAAACCCTTTGAAAAAATAACTTTACTTTCTGCAGAATCAATAAAGCATCATAAAAATAAAAAATACAAATATATACATATAGGACTAGTACAATTAGGAATAAAACCTTAGACCAGGGAATGATTAAATACTAGTATTCTGACAGTAGTCAGAAACGCTAGGTTTGTAAATTTTAATGACTCACTATTAGGAACTATAGAGACTAGTCTGAGTAGTGGACCTATCTCATTTGATTGTTTCCCTGATATAACAATATCTTTAAATGATCCAAATATATTAAAGAGTGTAGTATTATAAATTAAAACACATAATTATAAAATGCTTGAAGGATCTATTCCTGTAGCATTAATGTATAAAAAAAAGTATAAAGCAATGGTATCTGCCTTTGCTACAAAATATATAATGCAACCTAAATTAAGAGAAACTAAATTTTTACAAACAGACTTAAGTAAAGCTAATACAATAATCCCTAGGACTATTCAGTTGAAAGATATTAGTCTCCCTGATGAATGGGTCTTAGAGGATGCTGTTCCTCTTCCTGAACCAAAGACTATAGTAAAGCCCAATATAGAACTCAATAAAATAGAACAGTATGAAGACGGTAAAGTTAAATTAAAATTTAGTAGACATAGTATAAGCAGTAGGTATTTAGACTCTTCCTCTTCTATTTCAACAGTAGACATAGGTAGAGCTTCACAATTACCTTCTGTTATATATGCCTCATATAAAGAAAATGAACCTATACCTATATTGCAAACTGTAGTAAAGCCTAGGTATTCTACCTCAGATATACCTAAATCAAGTAATAAATTAAAAGGTGTAGACTATAGTACAACGGTACCACACCTATACTACAATCTAACAAGAACTATGAACCCTTTAGAGTCAAACCCTAACTATAATCAATCATAAAATATAGAACAGTCTCCTTCTACACCTATGTCATCTATAGCTTCCTTTATGACAGAAAATGTAGCAAACATAGATAGAGAATTAAATGTAATTAATAAAGAATTTATTTTTAATTATGATAAGTTATATAAAGAATTAACAGCAGTAAAAAATAGAGATAAATTAAAAAATGTAATAAATAAAGTAAAAGATTTAGAATTATTTAAAGAGGAATATATTAGTTTTATAAAATATTATGAAGTCAATATGAAATTCTTTGATTGGTTTAAAAGAATTTATAGGGAAAAACTTAAAGCAGAAAATTTAATAAATCCAGTAACTATTAGGAATAAAGACACAGAATGGAAAGTAAATGATAAAATAATACAGAGTGAACATCCACCTAAAGCATCAAGTATATTCCTATATGGAGATAGAGAAATACAAATAGTACCATTTAAAAAAGTATCAGAAAATGATTCGAATAAAAAAATATTAGAACAAAATAATTTTAGTAATGCACATTTATTAAGTATAGGACAACAGTTAAATAGAATAGAAGGTTCTATTAAAGAAAGCAAAATAGTAAAAGTTGAAAAAGATATCAAAGATAAAAAAAAACTTAAGTCTCATGTTTTTAAACCTTTTGAAGTTTCTAAAACAGGATAAAAAGAAGTCAAATCTAAAGATTTTGATTTTGTAAAAGCAATTAAAGAACAATTAAGTAAAATTGACTCTTCTTCTGGGTCAAAACAAGTAGTAAAAAAACACCTCAATCTAAAATTTCTAAAACTATTAGTATAGTAACTCAAGAACATGAATCATAATCAGTTGAAGAATCTCAACCCGAATATGAGGATCTTGAAACTTTTATTAAAGTTATAGAGCCACAAATAAATCATATTACATTCAATCAGTCTATAGTACCTAGGATGTCTACCCCAGACTTAGGTATTACAGATAGACCTAATACCTTAACACAGTATAAATATAATGCCTCTTCAGTTTATGAATGGAACATTGATAGCCTATCAGAATACAACATTCTGAGTCTTCTACAGTAGATGACAATGGTTGCCAATGCTTATAGAACCCAAACAGAAACTTCAGATAAAACTATAGCTGAACTCCTTATTGCTGACTTTACAAGCCAACTAAAAGATTGGTGGGATAACCATCTCACTGATGAACAACATTTAGAAATTTTAAATGCCATAAAAACTTATAAAGATGGTATACCCATATTAAATGAGTTTGGTGATACTATTTAGGATGCAGTGACAACACTAATCTTGACTATATCACTTCACTTTATAGGTGACCCTACTCACTTAAAGGATAAAAATGATGAATTACTAAGTAATCTTAGGTATAAGAAACTTAGTGACTTTTAGTTTTATAAAACAACTTTCCTAACAAGGATAATGCTTAGAGAAGATTCTAACCAGGCTTTTTGGAAAGAAAAGTTCTTAGCAGGATTGCCCTTTTTCCTAGGAGAGAAAGTTAAAAATCATATAAAACAAGAGTATGAAAATTCTATTCCTTATGACCTGTTAACTTATGGACAATTGTTTAGTATAGTCCAAAAAGAAGGATTAAAACTTTGTCAAGATATAAAACTTCAAAAAAATATGAAATGAGAAAAACTAAACAAGAACTAGGTTCTTTCTGTAAACAATTTGATTATAGTATAACACAAAAATATAAAGACTATGGTGAACAGTGTTCTACTATATAATATAAAAAACCTTATAAAAAATATCATAAAAAGAATTATAAATTTTTTTTTGATAAAGATGATTATTATAGGAAACAGAAGCCTTACAAACCTTATAAATATAGAAAACCTAATAGAAAAACATATAAAGAGAAAGATAACAAGTTTACATCATATAAAGATTTAACATGTTATAAATGTGGAAGAAAAAGTCACACATCAAGATTTTATAAATTTGATAAAAAATTACAAGAATTAGATTTAGAAGAATATATATTAAATAAAATCCATGAATTATATTTAGACTATTCAGATTCTGAAGATTATTCAGACTCTGAGGGAATAAATCAAATAGATGATATAGGAACAGAAACTAGTTCTGAATATAGTAGTAAATCAATAAATGTATTAACTAAAAAATAAGAATCAGGCAGCAAGAAGTTGAAACATCCGCCCCCAAAATAATGCCATGCTAGCGTTTCCGATATTATTATTTTTTATTTATTTTTAAAAAGGTTCAAACCCTGAAAATATATTTTGGGAGTTCGAATTCGTGACCTTCTCTTAGTGAGTTGGGTCGCTAGCCCGCTGGACTAACCTCAGCGGGTTTTTCGATATTATTATTATTATTATTATTATTATTATTATTATTATTATTATTATTATTATTATTATTATTATTATTATTATTATTATTATTATTATTATTAAGAAAAGTATTATTGTTGTTGTATACGTTGGAGCATATAGCATAAGTATAATTTTTATTAAGAGAAAGCGAGAGAGAGAAAAAAGAACATAAAGCTTTGGATTATCAAATTATGAATTCAAATTTGGCTGCTTCATCTTCATCTTCTTCTGGAGGCATGGGTAAGAATCATAAACCCAAACCCAAGAGGCTCTATCAAGTTTGGAAGGGAAGCAATGTGAGACTTCCTCTTTTCTTCTTTTTCACTTATAATTTTGTTTTAGCTTAGAAATGATTGTTCCGTGGACTGATAGATATATCGCTACATGAACTGAAAATCAAAATTGAAACATACTATTCTTGTCATAATATTATTGACAATAATACTCTCCACTTTTGGTTCCAGCTCATGTTAAATGTTGTTCAAATCATTATTTTATTTTAGTTTATTTTATGATTGTTGGGTTCACTCCTTTTAGAGACAACTTTAATGTTCATCTCCTTTATTAGTAAAACACATAAGAAATCAATTCAATTCAATTCTATTGAATGAATTAAATTGAATTGAATTCTTTCTTATGGATTTTTCCCTTTTTATCATGTCTGCTTTTTTCTCTTTGTTCTTTCGTGTATGTATGCACAGTTAACTATTCGAGTTTGTTGGTCTTTGCATGTGAGGCTTTTTCTGTGTTTACCACCTATCAGACTCTAAACTTCTGCTAATATGAATTTTTTTATTACACTAGTCTCTTCTTTTACTGTCTTCTCAGGAAACTTGTCTTCTCTGCATTCCTTAATTTCTTTTTGTATTTTAATGATGTTTACATCTTTGTTGCTAAGCCACAAATTTTTTACTTGCTAACAGTACTGGTCTCTAAAGTTGCTTGCTTTTCAAGAATTGTGTGATTCATCATTTGATTTGTTTTATGATCTAGCAGACATATGTGTTGATGAGATTTGTTATATTCTTGAAAGCCCCTTGCTAGCTTGAAATCCTTTCACTAACATACTTTGCTGTTTATTGTTTTGGTTTTGTTAGAGGTTTTTTTTTGTGGTGGTAGATTTATATTTGGTCCTGACATGGCATCAATGTTTCTATCTACACTTCTTATTGCCTGTCCCGCAATTGCTTTTTGCATAAAAACCTATGTGAAGATTGTGGATGAAAATACAAGACATCCTGAGCATTGGTATCCTGTGTTAATTGTGGGCTCCTTCCTCACTATATTAGTAAGTGTTTCATTTAAGTTTGGCTTGAGAAGAGAAAAAGGATTGGCAATATTATGTCTTCAGAAGAGAAAAAGGATGCACAACCATTGGTTGAAATGTTTTCTGGGAGGCCATTCCTAAATAATCTATCTCTATACTTTGTCTTTTGACCATTTATGATATAATTTTAACATGAACTAACCTTAAAGCCATGAAAAGTATTTCATTTCATTGTATATATCTTTTTTATTGTTGAAATAATGGATCTCTATTCCAAAGATTTGGGGTTTGACTAAGGTGGCAATTCATAAGTGAAAAATAAATGATATGCCATGTTTTCTTTTAAAATGTCCCATGTGATGAGTTCATTTTGTAGCATTGAACATGTTGCAATTCATTTGCAATATCAATGTTCAGTTCTTGAAAATTTGAGTGTTGTTAGGGGTGTGCACTATATAGTTTTAACTGAAAAATTCAAAGTGAACCAATGAAATTTGGTTATTTCGGTAATAGATACTTTGGTTTTAAGTTTGATTTGATTTTTAATTTAGAAAATTATTGGTTTGCGGTTTGGTTACCTTAAAATTGGTGAGAAAACTAACCGAAATAATTGAATTTTTAGTTATTAATATATTAAACATAATTTATAGCAATAATATATAGTTTTTTTACTAATAATATTTAATCTTTATTATTTTAATCTTAATTGTTTTCATTCTTATATTGATAATAAATAAACTAATGATATTTAAATTATAAATTAATATTATTCAGCTATATTTGATAACTAAATAGAAAATATTTAGTTCAGTTTCATGTTTTATTGCTGTATTATTTTCAGTTTAGTTCGATTACTTTTTAGAGGTCTCGAAAATTTCAGTTTGGTTAGATTAACCTAATGCTCACCCCTAATCATTGTGGTTCTTGAACCTATTCCATATTATTAAAATGAATTCCATATTATAAAAATCAACCCAATTCAACTGAGGATTGATCCCAATTAATTGGTTTTAGGTACATGATCCATTTCTATTTAGTTATATATTGTCTGCTCACATTTATGGTAAACCTCCATGATGCTAAATTCTTCTTTATCACTTTCCCTGGTGTCACCTCTTTTTAATCTCTCTATCTTCTTCTCTATTTTGACTTGTATATGCTTGATATTCTATATTGTGCATTTGCAAACACCATCTCAACCATTCCTCTCTAAAATATATTTAAATGGTATCATTTCCACCCTTCTACTAATGAACTTAGTAATTATTTGTTCTTGTTTGTCATTCCCTCCATCATGTTCATTTTGTTTGTTCATGTCTACTATGTTCATTTTGTTCACATGTTCTTTTTATCTCCATAAGATAAAATCCGTGTCTTGGAAGGGGCCTAAGGCTGGAGTATCTTTTTTGGTGTCTTTTGAGCTTATTTTGATGAGGATCCATACAGCCGACCCCAACTTGTTTGGGACTAAGGTTTAGTTGTTGTTGTTGTTGTTCTTTTTATCTCCAACATTCATTGACATGCATCCATGGATGGTTCTAAACAAGGGCCAAGGGCGGCCCTGCAATACTCCCTTCTCCCAAGGTTAATATACATATAGATTAAATTAATGAAAAAATATTGTAGTTTATGTTTCTCAAAATTTTCCCTCTAAAAACTAAAGAAATTTGCTCTATTAGCACCAAAACCAATATAATTAAATTATTTATGGGTATGGTTTAACCTGTTTCTACGGCTCCTAATTTTCCAATTGGTATTGATGTTGTAATCTTTCAAAAATCTATATGTTTTTCAAGTGCCTATCTTGTTTTCTTTGTTTTATTAAAATTTTGTGTGTCCATAATTTTATAACTATAATCCCTTATATTTTATTTATATCCACTGTATACTTACATCTAAATGTGTTTACATGTAATTTCTACTTATATTTTGGCCCCCTTATTAATACTAGATCCATCAGCTTATGTATCATAGTTGGCTGTTATTCTAAAAAGCAGAAATGAAAGTTTTCATGTTTATATCATCTAAAAAAGCGCTTGTTCTGTAAATAATTTCTTCTATAGGTCTCAATTTTCTTAAGTTGCTAGTTACATTAGAATTTGTAGCTATGAAGAATTTTATTTTGTTTGCAGTGACAGCTTCCTCTTGTATATGTTAGTGTAAATTTGACGCTAATTCAATTTTTCCACAGGATTTATTGTTTCTCTTCTATACCTCTAGTAGAGATCCTGGAATAGTCTGTAGAAATACACGACCTCCTGAATCAGATGAAGCATTTGAAATGGCTACCACTTCTACGGAATGGTTCAATGACACAACTCCCCATTTAAAATTACCCCCGACAAAAGATGTGATGGTTAATGGTCACACAGTGAAAGTTAAGTACTGTGATACTTGTTTGCTTTATTGCCCTCCTCGTGCTTCTCATTGTTCAATATGCAACAATTGTGTTCAGAGATTTGATCATCACTGCCCATGGGTTGGCCAGTGCATTGGAATAGTAAGTTTGTTTATTTTTCGCAATCTTTTCTTTCAAAGGGAAAAAAAAAAGGAAATTGAACTTGACATTTTACTTTTGGTAGGTTAACTGCCAACTTTTGTTTCTTTGACTCTTTCCATACTTGAAGTGCGTATTAGAAACTTCGTTATGATGCTCCTGTTACATGAAAACAAAAACGAAAATCCTTGTGCCAGAGAGATGATAGCACATCTGACCTTTATGTTCAAGTTGGAGCTGGAGCTAGGGCGTGAATGAGTCAAATTACTCTTGAGCTACTCAAATTCAATTGGATTCTAATGGAGTCGAGCTAGAACTTAAGTAGTTCGAGTTATGAGTAAAGTTTGAATTTTATAATACTTGAATGACTAAAGAGTCTAATCGGGTATCGAGGTTTTATATAATTTTTAAATATATTTTATATTATATATAATAATTTACTAATTCGAGCTTGACTGAGTTTCTTTGAACTTTAGTTTGATATTAACAAATAAGCTAACTTATTTTTTTAATGATAACTGAGTTTAATTGAGTTGAGTCTGAGTATTTTGAATATTTGTTGAAGCTCGACTCAAGCTTCAAAATGAAAATTCGATCTAACTTGAGTGGAGTTTTGAGCCTCAAGTTTTGTAATTGAATCTAGCTTGAGCTTAGCATTGTTTCAAATGAACTTGGCTCAGTTACACCCTTAGTAGGAGCAACATAGCTGCCAATAAAAAGGTGGAGCCAGATCTAACTTAAAGTACAGCAGTGAAAGTAAATTGTATTTATAACTTCACATATACGGCAGTGAAAGTAAATTGTATTTATAACTTGACATACTGTTCATTTGCTCTTTATGAAAGGTTGGGTCTCTTCTTCTTTTTCTGATTCTATTGAATTTACTTCTACTTTGTTTATCAAAATTTCAGCTGTATTAAAACCTCAGACAGGATTTTCATTTCAAAATTTTGATGGGTCTGGCCTCCTATCTTATTTCATTCTGTCTGCAACCTTGATAAAGTTTTTGTGCTTAGAAGGATAGGTATATGTAGTCACCAAAATTCTGGCTGCTATAGGGTATTCTTGATCTGATGGATTGAAGTTTATAGTTTTCCTCCTCATAAGGTTTCCACCGGTCAAACGGTGAACCATATGCTTTTTTGTTTGGCAATTGGGAGACAACCTTCTCTGTTTCCTTTTATAGTGAAAGGTCCTATTTTATTTGATTTATATTTTATTTCTGATACCACCTTTTTCCTTGGAATTATGGAGATTTTGTTCACTGGTCTAGGAACAATTTAGTAAAATTTGTTTTCTCTTTCCTGACGAGTTTATGGCATTGTAACACTACAAGGAAAACTGAATCAGACAACGCTTTCTGGCCGTTGTCTGATGAAGACAAACACCGTTGTCTATTGAAGCGATGTCTGATAGCATTTCAGACAGCGGTTTTAAAACCGTTGCCTTATGTAGGTTTGCACAACGGTTTTTAATTTTATTAGACAATGGTTTTTGGCCATTGTCTGACGATCGTTCCGACAATGGTTTCTAATTTATAAGACAACGGTTTTTAACCGTTGTCTGATTGTTTCCACAACGTTTTTGAAATTATCAGACAATGGTTTCTAAAATTTCAGACAATGGTTTTTAACCGTTGTCTGATGAAGGTTTAGACGACGCTTTTTGACCGTTGTTTGATGAAGACAAAAACCGTTGTCTATTGAGACGATGTCTGATAGCATTTCAAACAACGGTTTTTAACCATTGTTTGATGAAGGTTTAGACAACGCTTTTTGACCGTTGTTTGATGAAGACAAAAAACCGTTGTCTATTGAGGCGATGTCTGATTAAGGTTTATACAATGCTTTCTTATTATAAATCGTTGTCTGATTAAGGTTTACACAATGCTTTCTCATTAAAAACCCGTTGTCTGATGAATATTTATACAATGCTTTTCTTATTAAAAACCGTTGTCTGATTAAGGTTTACACAACGCTTTCTTATTAAATACCATTATATAATGAAAGTTTACACAACGCTTTTTAATTTTTCAGACAATAGTTAATTAATCTAAAACCGTTGTAGAAGGACGCTAAATACAACGGTTAATTAATGTGCACACTGAATATTAGACAATAGTTTCAATGTTCATTTTCATTTCACCACCATTGTCTGTTAAACTGTAAATTATACATATAAGACAACACTTTACAATGGAGGATTGCAAATTTGGGAATAAAAAAACCTCCACAAATTCAACCATTCAACATATTAACAAACTAAAAAAAAATCAACACTATACATATATCACTGAATTATATTATTAACTTCAACTTGAATGACGCTTCATGAAATATTTGGCAAAGTCAATCCTAATCTCGTTGATGTCAGCATCACTATACTCCAAGTTGCCTCTGCGTAGCCACTGAAAAATGAATCAAATTTTGGTTAGCCACATGTGGTAAATACAAAACTATTATATAAAAAATGAAAATAATTAAAATTCTCACCTTAGCTGCAAACTGAAGCTCCTTGTCATAACAGATTTCCTTCATGTACCTCATGACAAAGAGGCCGCAGTCCGTGGCCTCTTTCTGCACAGGAACCCCCTGAAATAGCAAATGAAAACAAAAATGAAGTACCACATGTTACATCCATATGTAAACCCATATGCAAACCAACACATCAACCTAATCACACAATCTAACCTGAAAAAATGCAATCCAAATATATACGAGCAAGTATACAAGTAATGCCAGCAGTGCTGCAATTGGAAATGAAAAAATGCAGACCAACTGAAAATGCTTTGTGGACTCCAAGTTTGTACTCAAATGAAAAAATGCAGTCCAAATTTTGCAATATTTCTTTCATAGAACAAGCAATTAACATATTGTATAAATTGTATAAATCAGAAATGATGAGAAAAACAATACCGCCATGTTCTCCCATAAAATTTTCCTCCTCACATTCTTGTTGACACTCTCTTTGTATAACTTTATGGCACTACAAGAAACACAATATAAGTTAACAAAATTGTATTTTCCCCAAATTTTATAACTTAAGACTAAATAGGCAGACTTTAGAAGCGCAACTTACTTGTCAACAACCTCTATCCATTCCTGGCTAGCAATGCGACGTTTAAGAGGGTCCATGTGGTAGACTACCTCTCCCGTCGGATTTACAACAGTCAATACCCAGTGATTCCTACGAAATAACAAAATAAAATACAAGAAATTCTTCATATTTGGAAGAACATAACGCCAAACAATTCATTGAACAAAAAGATCTGAATAAATACAGAACCGACAATGAAACAGTGATTTCAATCACCAAAATAGCAAACACAAAGGCTCAATTCATAACATCAATCACAATCACATACAGAAGCAGCGTTATTTAGCTACTAACTCTCATTAGCTACGATAGCGGATAAAAAAGAAAGGTAAAGAAATACTCACACATCGTTGAAAGGCAAGAGAAAGTATTGCCCTTCTTTAGCCCCCTTAAATCGACTCGCAAGTGTACGTGACCTCCCCCCTGAATTACCACATCCAATGGCACCAATCATGCTGGGATCCACAAATCCAATCATATCAACCATTTTATGCCTTTTGACATATTCATACAAGTAGCTGCATACAAAATGAAGTAATAGTTGGTACATATTATCAGTTTAATTCCAGCACAATTAACAAAGAAAATAAAAAGCTATTGTACTTGGAAACTTACTAAATAAATATGGTAAGTATGGATCCGGACATTTCACCTCCGGCGCACACAGCATGTAGATCTTGTATGAACACAACTTGCTTTTTGCTCACACCAAATGCTTCTTCACTTAGGGCAAAACTAACTATTCGATCATCACTTAAGGCATCCTTCACCCACAGCCACTAACGTTTCAAAGACACTGGATAATCAGCACCGATCTGAACATGCAGCTCCTCCTCAAACATATCAGCTTCTATAACAACAGGCTTCTTTAATTTCTTGGAGGCTTTTTTCTTCACACAAGCTTTTTTAAAACTTTGAAAATAAAGGGGGGCACGTGAACACAGTAAATAGCAAAAAAAAAAGCAATTATGCAAAGTTTCATTTCTCAAAACTTAACCTTTGGATTAGACACCCCATCCAGCACAATCAAATTTCTCGGCCATGCTATAAAAGTACCCACGGCTTGGTCCACAGTAACAATTTCATCGCTTACTGGGAATGGGATATTGACGTCTGTAAATATAAAAAACATGGAAAAATTACATTTATTTATATGTTTGAATATAATCATTAGAAGTTTGAATAAATATTAAGTAGTATCCTCAAACCTTGAATTGTACGAGTGATCGACACTCTTGCATTCTCTTGTGCAATCTTAACTCCATGGAGAGATGGCTCATGTCCTTCAACAAGTGGAACTTCAACAACCTTTGCATAAGCAACAATATTGCTCGGTGATCCTATAGCCAGCTTCGCCAATTTCACTTGATTATCAAACCCATCATCATAAATTTTTTTAACAATGTCATCATTTTGTATTTCATCCTCCTCATTATTGGGACCTTTGACATCAGCAGAAACCTCAATACCTTCTGCCTCCTCAGCATCAGCAACCGTAGCAACAACTTCGATACGTTCTGCCTCCTCAGCAGCAGCAACCTCATCAACATCTGGAACAACCTCAGCAGCAACCTCATGAACATCATCCTTATCAAGCACCTCCACTTTCTCCAAAGCAAGGACCTTCTCATCATCAATAGAATTGGGGCTCCTTTTTGCTTCATCTGAATTGAGACTCCTTTTTGCTTCAACAGAATTTGCATCAAATTGAGGACTCAAATTCTTCCTCACAACCGGCACTTGCGCCTCTTGATCCTTCACAATAGGAATGGAATTGGAGCAACTTGCTTGTTGGGAAGGCATGTTTGGACTAGACACAGGCTTTGAAAAAAATTCTGCTCTAATCTTGGCAATTTCAGCAGCCCAAAATGCATCTCTCTGCGCTATAATTTTCTTGGTCTCCTCCTCCATGACCATTTGAACCCCCTCCCGTATCTTTTCATCAAAATTCTTTGATTTTCTCTGTCTTGGGAGACCAAAATAGACAGATTGCTTCACGTGCCTTCCCTGGCCACGTACTCTTCCAGAATGCTTCGGTTTACCAAGCGCCTTCGATAACACATCATCAGCGCCTTGTTCAACCTGAACTAACTTGCTCCTTTAATGACTCCTAAAAAATAGACCCAAAATGGATGTAGTTAATAAATTAGGAAACAATAAAAGCTGATGAATTGAGTTGAAAGGATCCATCTTTAAACTTTCCTTGTCTGTCCTGCCTTGCAAGGATCCAAGCCTTCGATCGATCGATCTCTGAAATCCCTTCAGGATGAGATTCAGTCTGCATGTATATATATAGAGGATGACCTTATTAGTAATATAAACATGTTTTAAGAAGCATTATAAATCGATATTGACGATACACAAGTCGTAGAAAGTAAAATTATATACACAAGTCAACACTAACCCATTCACTTTCCAAGTTCGCGTATCCTTTTCGAGACAAACGATGAGGATACTCGTTCTGCATACTTCTCTTGTGTTGTTCTTCATGAATTTTCTAAGACAAAAAGGAACAAAACATCATAAGTATGAAAAAGGAATCCAAATTACCATTTGGAACTAAATTAAGAAACAAGAAAATTGAAGATTTCCTTACGCTAAACTCGACTCCCAGACGATCAGCAATGAAAATGTCCCAGTGCGACTGCTCAATGAATGTGAAGTCAGCTGGAGGAAACCGCAGCTTCTCTGGTTCATCACGGTGTGGAAGAACATAGAGTCTCGTCAACCGACATTTGAATTCCCTCCATTTTTGACCAGCAGACTGCAGTACCATTTTCTTGGAAGTCGGTGGTACAACGAAAGCCATCTACATACATAAACCACAAAAAGAAAATTAGATGAATAAGTTACTGAAAACCCAACGTGTATAAAGCAATTGAAAAACTAATGTATATAAATTAATTGTGTGGGAAGGATTTTGCATAACCTGGACACAATCCCAAATCTTTGTTTTGACGTCTTCAGCAACTTCCTTCCAGGAATCATGCCATATCGGGGCTTTAGACCTTGCTAAAACTCCGATATATGATTGCATCTCTGAAGCAGCCCTGCCAAATGGTGCTCCCTTTGCATTAAATGAAACTGTAGGCTTTTGGCTACTGATCTTTCGTCTAACAATTTGGTGCATGGAGACACACCCTCGTTTCAGCAGTTTTAATCCTGCAACATCATCCTCGTTTGATTTCGGCTTAACCTTATCCACTCGCTTTCTTTTCTTGGACAGTTTTTTTCCAAGTTTTCAGAGATCGACTTCCTCTTCGAAGATACGGGGGAAGAAGTTGACGGCTTTTCTGGTTGCATTGTCTGTGTCCTAGAGATAGCCTTCACCACTCTCATTGTGGCTGGATTTGGGGAAGACCGGGCTTGCTGTTTACATACACGGGGAGAAGAACGGGTGGGTAGTTGATACGATTGTATCTTCTTCGAAGGAGCCATAATCAGCACCTGCATTCACAAATTAAAAGTTACATTTTGTACGAAATCATCCAGTTTAAACATTGGAAATCACAGGAAACAGGTGCAGGTTTGATAAGCATCAGCCAACAGGTAAGAATTATATGTGAAAATGCATTTTTGTAGAATGTTGATGTAAGCCTGCATTTTATCACGTTGCTAAGCAAATAACTCATAATTTAATTGGGACACGGCTAAACTAAAATCCTACTACGAGACTAAAACAAAACAGAATTAGTAAAAAATAAACTATAGCTTGCACAACAGACAAGATAGCTACAAGTTCTTTAGTCGATTAGATTAATGAAAGTGGTTAAGGACTTATTTCAGGTGCATTTGAAATGACACCTATTCTAAAGCCACATTCAACAAGACCTGTGTCCACAACCATGAACCTGAACTGTATCAAATCAAAGAAAACCTATGCATTATTTAAGTCAAATCTCAATATTTCAAATTCCTCTGTCCAAACCAGTGAAAGGCTTATCTATCTCTTCCAGTAATAAAATATTCGCATGGCTAAAATTTAGTCAAAGATTAACAAACAGGACATGGGCTGTATTTCGGAGCAGGAAAAAATATTAACAGCGACATTTGCAGTATTCTACTCATTGCAGCCGGAAACAAAAAGAAGCAGCATATACAACAGCAACTAAGTCTCATGAAAATGGTTTATAAAACAAACTTCTAAGAACTAAGAAGAGGAAGAAAAATATTATACAATAACATAATAACAGATAAAATTAAAAAAAAATTGCAGAGCGACAAAAGTATATAACGAACCTCGAAGGCTGGAACTGAGGGAGTGAATGCAGAGCCGCAGTGAGTGGCGGGCGGGTTAGAGAGAAAGGTATAAGAGGAAGAAGAAATATGGATGTGCCATGCGTTTTTAGGTCAAGACTGAAGATTTCGAAAGAGGGAAGGAAGAGAACAAAGTTAGGTCTAGCAATGGAAAGAGGGAAGGAGGAGAACAAATTTGGGTTTAGTTTCTGAAGCTTTCTACCCGTGAAAATGGAAACAAATTAGGTATACACAGAGAAATCGAAAGAGGGAAGGAGGAGATAGGACAGAGAAATCGAAAGAGGGTCTGTTTAGGTTTATTGTTAAATTTCAAAACGGCCGTGTTTTGGGCAAATGGGGGCAAATGAAAATTTTTTTGGGAAATAAAGGGGGGAATTTAAGTGTTCAAAATATTGCTCAAGTTTTGACATCCCTCTTTTGAAACAAAATGAATTTTTCAAATTTTGGTTAAATTAACTTTACAAATTCACTTGTATAGATGACTCATAAAATTCAATTTATAATTCATCCATAAGTGCTTAAGGCAATACAATTTAAATAATTAGTAGTGATAAATTTCTATGAACCCTATATAATTATAAAATTTAGTGTTAATGTAAATTAGATTGAGCAAAAACTAAATAATTCTAACATTGAAAAATTTTAACGAATACTTGTATATACTAATATATATACTTGTATATATGAATAAGCAAGTCCACAAGATTACTTGTATATATACTAACATATACTAATATATATACTTGTATATATACTAATATATACTTGTATATACTTATATATATATACTAATATATAAACTTGTATATACAAAAATATACTAATATATATACTTGTATATATACTAATATATACTTAAATCGATACTTGTATATTTGTATATACTAATATATATACTTGTATATACTTGTATAGCCTTTAATATATACTTGTATATACTAATATATACTTGTATATACTTGTATATATACTTGTATATATGAATAAGCAAGTCCACAATAATACTTGTATATACTAATATATACTTGTATATACTAGTATATACTAATGTATACTTGTATATAATATATATATATATACTAATATATATACTTGTATATACAAATATATACTAATATATATACTTGTATATATACTAATATATACTTATATATATACTTGTATATTTGTATATACTAATATATATACTTGTATATACTTGTATATATACTAATATATACTTATATATTTACTAATATATACTTGTATATACTAATATATATACAAGTATATATATTAGTATATATATAAGTATATATTAGTATAAATACAAGTATATATTAGTATATACTTGTTAATACTTGTATATATACTAATATATATATATTAGTATATATATTAGTATATACTTGTATATATTAGTATATATACAAGCAAGTCCACATGAATACTTGTATATACTAATATATATATACTAATATATATACTTGTATATACTAATATATAATTGTATATACTTGTATATATACTAATATATATACTTGTATATATACTAATATATACTTATATATACTAATATATATACTTGTATATTTACTAAGATATACTTGTATATACTAATATATATACTTGTATATACTAATATATAATTGTATATACATGTATATATACTAATATATATACTAATATATATACTTGTATATATACTAATATATACTAAGTATATATTAGTATATATACAAGCAAGTCCACACGAATACTTGTATATACTAATATATAATAATATATATAAGAATATATATATATACTAATATATACTTATATATATACTTGTATATTTACTAATATATACTTGCATATACTAATATATACACTTATATATATATACAAATATATACTTATATATACTTGTATATATACTAATATATACTTGTATATATACTTGTATATATTTGTATATACTAATATATATACTTGTATATTTACTAATATATATTTGTATATACTAATATATATACTTGTATATACTAATATATAATTGTATATACTTGTATATATACTAACATATACTAATATATATTCTTGTATATATACTAATATATACTTGTATATACTTATATATATACTTCTATATACATGTATATACTTGTATATATATACTAATATATACTTGTATTCCTACTTATATAATATCATATTATATCTAAATCATTATTTAACGATGGACTTTAAAATTTCTAATGAGTTTATGAAATATTTATAAATCCAAACCTTAGCTTTTAATACTTAGTCAAGTTTGTTTGGCTTATGAAACTTGCCTAAATTCCATACATTGCAAATAGCCACTGGATCCTTAGCATGTTTTTATTCTAAGAAAATCTAACTTCCATAAAATGTCCAAGCTTCTGATTCTGCTTCATCTCTCATTCCTCTTTCAGCTTCATTAGTCGTGGTTCTCTCACTGCCAAACCCTAAGCACCACTCTCCTTGCTGCGGTCTTCATTAATGCCGGCCGTCTTCTTGCTACCGGCCGTCTCCTTGCTGCCGGCCGTCTCCTTTTTGTCAGTAACTGCATTGTCCCAATTAAGTCGAAAGAAGATTATTTTTTTGCTTATGAGCCGTAAGTAATCGTCCCATAGAGATCGTCCCATAGAATTCATTCCTCTGTTTAATCTAATTGAATTATTGCATTGTATTTTCAGATTACTATAATGTTGCATTGATATTTTCAGGTTACTATAATGTTGTTCTGTCCCTTCAATTTTCTGCTTAAATTTCAAGATCTACAGTATGTCTCCATGCTTCTGATTTCTCTGCTTGTTTATAAGTCTTTGGCTAAAATTTGATGCCTATCAGTTGAAATGGTATGTTGAGTTGTGTCAGTGAATTGAGGATTATTTGTGGATTCAGGTTGTTGTGAATGAAGTTGAATGTCTGTTAAAACGTCTGTTGTGTGAACTGGTATTTGTTTAGTTTTACAGGTAAAGTACTGCTCATGAAACTGTAAATAAATGCTGACTAAAATTTATTTTGTTGTGAGATCTATAAACAGAAAACCTTTCACTCCTGACTTGTAACCAAGAAATACCCCTTTCCTTGCTCTTGGTGCTAGCTTTTCTTTTCAATGACAACTTTTAAGTTCTATATGTGAACCCTTTTTCTTTCTCCTTCAGGTTGAACAATTACATAATAGTCCAAGCTTCCTCATGCAACTTTATACAAACCACAACAACCATATGATAGCTGTCCTCGAGAAACCTTCATAGAAGTTAGCTGCAACATCTGCTCTCGCATCTGAGGTGATTATACTTCCCTTCCAGGTTCTATTTGACTTTTGGGCATTATTCAGTGGTCCAACTAACTGAATTATTGCTCAAATTGCAGAACTGGTCCAACTCAAAGATGGATAGATCTTGGTTGAAGGCTGATAGAAGAACAAGAGAGTTTCAAATAGGTGTGGAAGAGTTGTTAATGTTTGCATTTGAGAATGGGTTTGATGAAACAAAAATTAGTTGTCCATTCTTAAGATGCGCTCACAGTAAATCGTGGAAGGCTCAAACTGTTAGGGATCATCTTTTCCAATATGGTATTGATCAGACCTATACTTGCTGGATATGGCACGGAGAGTCAAATCCAGAAGGGAGTCCTTTAGTTGCTGAAACCGATTGTTTCTCAGAATCAGTTGATCAAACTAACATAAGAACGGGGCATGATAATGTCGACGATGATGATATTTCATTAGATTCCTCTGATTTCATTAACCATGTTGAAGGTGAACCAGAACCCCTTTATCTGGGATGCAAGGGTTATACTAAGATGAAAGCTTTAGTCAAGTTATATAACTTGAAAGCAAAGCATGGCATTTCTGATACATGCTTCTCTGATATTCTTCTTTTGCTTGGGTCAATGCTTCCAGAAGGCAATAGTATCCCTTCTTCCTTCAGTGAAGCCAAGAAAACCTTATGTGCTATGGGTATGGAGTATGAAAAAATACACGTGTGCTCGAATGATTGTCTCTTATATCGTGGTGAGAGAGATGAAGATGAGACAATTTGCCGCATATGTGGAGCCTCTAGATGGAAGCTGGACAATAAAGGAAAAGAATTGGAAGGGGTCCCTGCTAAGGTTCTATGGTATTTTCCATTAATACGAAGGTTGAGGAATTTGTTCAATACAGCTCAAATTGCAAAGGAAATGACTTGGCATGACACCGGGCGACAAAAGGATGGTAAAATTAGACATCTGGCAGACTCACAAACATGGAAGGTTGTCGACCAAAAGTGGCCTGAGTTCGCTTCGGAGACAAGAAACCTTCGGTTAGCTTTATCTACCGATGGATTCAATCCCTTTCGTGGATTATCAACTGATTACTCATGTTGGCCTGTTTTGCTATGTATTTACAACTTACCACCTTGGCTTTGTATGAAGAGAAAGTATATTATGTTAAGTTTGTTGATATACGGACCGAATCAGCCCGGAAATGATATTGATGTGTTCCTTCAGCCACTTATAGAAGATCTTCAAGTGTTATGGAATGGGAAACAAGTGTATGATGCATATAAGAAAGAATTCTTCATACTAAGGGGAATTTTGTTGTGGACAATTAGTGATTATCCAGCCTTAGGCAACTTGTCGGGCAACATCATTAAAGGGTATAATGCTTGTACTGTCTGTGTTGATAAAACAAAAACTACCAGGTTGGCAAATTATCGTAAGACGGTGGTTATGAGGCATCGTAGGTGGTTGCCCCGTTATCATCCATATCGAAGGCAAAAATTAGCCTTTGATAACACCGTGGAGAAGTTGTCGGCTCCTACTCCGTTAACTGGAGAGGAGGTCTTTGAAAGGGTACAACCACTAAGGGGCCATGTCTATGGTAAGACACAACGCCAACCTCGATTGAATAAATATGAACCTCGACCTATTTGGAAGAAGATGTCTATATTTTTCCAACTTGAGTATTGGAAATTTTTGCCGGTTAGGCATGTCCTTGATGTAATGCATATCGAGAAAAATATATGTGAAGCTTTGACTGGTACCTTGCTAAATATACCAGGGAAGTCAAAAGATAAGGAGTCTATCCATCTTGATATGGCTGAAATGGGAATAAGAACGGAGCTGAGGCCAAAAACTCCCGGAAAAAAAAAAAGAGAAGTTGCCGACGGCATCTTGGAACTTATTGCATAAAGAAAAGAAGATTGTCTGCTCCTCCTTGGTTGGCATGAAGTTACCTGATGGTTTTTGTTCAAATATTAAGGGTCTAGTATCAATGGAAAATCTGCGACTTGTTGGAATGAAATCTCATGACTGCCATACAATATTGCATCACTTACTCCCCATCGCAATTCGGTCAGTACTACAAAAACAGGTTAGGTGCACTATTATTAGGTTTTGCCTCTTCTTCAAGGCAATTTGCAGTAAAGTCATCGAGGTGGATAAACTAGAAAAAATGCAAGCTCAGTTGGTGGAGACCATATGCTTGCTAGAAAAGTACTTCCCCCCTTCCTTCTTTGATATAATGATCCATCTCTCAATTCATCTTGTGAGAGAGGTTGAGCTCTGTGGGCCAATCTTCCTTCGCTGGATGTACCCTTTCGAGAGATATATGAAGACTTTCAAGGGTTATGTACGGAATCGGGCTCGTCTGGAAGGCTGCATTGCTGAGGCCTATGTTGCAGAAGAGGCCGTTGAGTGTTTGGTCAACTTTGAAAAAGCAACTGTTGGATTGCCGAAAAATAGTAGGGATAAGAACGACGCAAAATACAGACCCTTATCTGGTGCAACAGTGATAACGCCAAGTAAGAAGGACTTGCACCTAGCACATTTGTGTCTTCTCCAAAATTGTAATGACGTTCGCCCATATTTTGAGTAAGTTACTTCAATTTGTTTTTGTTATTTCCTTATTTTCTGCATTTTGTTTCAAAAATTAATAAAGTTGATTTTACTTGCAGTGAACATATGGCTTCTTTGGTGACAAGATATCCACAACATTGCCTAAGTGGTTTCATAAAAAGGTAAAATCTTATAGCCCAAGTATTTTGCTGCAATTTGCAGCAAAAATAGGCCTGTTTCTTTATATATTTTACTAAAAAATAATGAATGCCCTGTACTTGTGAATTCTTTTGAAATACTATAATATTTATCTTCTCTCAAAGGTTATATCATACTTATGGCCAATTTAATTTTTTGGACAGATTGCATCAGAATTACTTGATGAGAAGAATACAGTAACTAAGGATATAATGTGGATTGCAGCAGGGCCTAACAAGGATGTATCTACATTCAGTGGCTATAGAATCAACGATGTTACCTTCAGCAACAAAGAACGTGATGATACGCGGCAAGTTTAGTGCAGCGGTGTTTGTGTAGATGCCGATACAATGCTTGTGAAGGGTAAGGATAAAAACATGGAGCATACTTCACATACATTTTATGGAGTTATTACAAGTATTTGTGAGTTGGACTATAACCACTTTAGGGTTCCTATCTTTCGTTGTAATTGGGTAGATATGAACAAAGGGGTTAAAGTAGATGACTTGGGATATACATTGGTTAATTTGAACAAATTAGGTTTTCTAAACGATCCTTTTGTGTTAGGAAAACATGTCAAGCAAGTTTGTTACATAGATGACCCTCTTGAAAAATTATGGTCATTTGTATTAAAATTACCTGACAAGTACTATGATGAAAGTGATGATGAAAATGAGGGATCTGTAGAAATAGAACTTGAGAATGAGCTACATTTGCCAACGTTCCCATATGTTGATGAACTCGATGAAGAAAACAGTAGTTACATGAGAGAGGAAGAAAAATTGATTCAGCTGTCATGATGGTAATAATTTCATTTGTTTTAAGTTCTATTTTGAAATTATGTCCTGCCATTAATTTTTCCATCTTTTATACTTGCAGGTCCAACATCCTTAATGCCTGCACAACTCTCTGCTGCCTGTAGAATAAATTGTTTATATCATTCACAATTTAATGAAAGATTGGTTGGACGCTTTGTTGAAAGTTTTGTGTTTCTTATTTAAATTTGTTGAAAGTTTCATTTGTACCTATCATTCGATTTGTATCTTTATTTGACACTTTGTTCAAAGATTTGGTTATATAATTTATTGAATCATGTGGTTTTTGCTCTGACACCTTGCTGGTGGATTTGGTTTAACACTTGTCAGTGGAGGATTTCATTTGATTTGTGTTTTTGGTTTCATTTGTGTATAGGGATTACTTTCATTTAAGGCAATTTTTTTTCACACTTAGTTAATCAGACAATGGTTTCTTACGAAAAGCCGTTGTCTGAACATATATTATACAATGGTATGAACAGTTAATCAGATAACTTTTTAAATAACCGTTGTCTGAAACATCTTATCAGACAACGGTTTTTTTTACCAAAAAAACACTTGTCTGAACATATATTACACAACGATTTTAAAACCGTTGTCTGTATGCTTAATTCAGACAACGGTTTTTTAAAACCGTTGTCTGAAACGCTGAATTATACAACACTTTCGAAAAAACCGTTGTCTGAAATATCTTATCAGACAACGATTTTGTATTACCAGAAAAACAGTTGTCTGAACATATATTACACAATGGTCCCTAAAAAACCGTTGTTTGGTGTGACCAAAATGACAGCTAATAGACAACGCTTAAAAAAAAACCAAAAACAGTTGTCTGAAAACTAATCAGACAACGCTTTTTTGGAAAAAAAAAGTAAAACCGTTGTCTGTTTTTTTCAGACAATGGTTTTTTTCTTAACCGTTGTCTGATGATCGTTGTCTGATTCAGTTTTTCTTGTAGTGTAATGTAATTGAATGGCATGATTATTGCTGATATTCATATTGCACAATGCACCAACATTGTCGCAGAAAATAAGTCCTATTGAAATCTTTCTTTCTAATTTTATGTATGATCAATCTAACTGTTACTGGAATTCCTACCGAGTAAGTGGTGCGGTAATCATATAAAGAGCATACTCACAACTGCAAAAATATATTTGAGGTAGCATGAAATTAAGGGACAATTGAAAGCCAACAATATTTATTATTTTGATATACTTATAAAATAAATCAAATGGTGTCGATTACTAATTGTGGTGGAAAACTTATATCAATTCTTGGTGATCATGCTGTGAACAAGTGAAATGACTGATTTTTAACAGATCTGAAGCTAACATTATCCACATTACTTTTTGTTTGGAACTGACTGTTTTATTTCTTGATGTGGTTTGCAGCGCAACTATCGATTTTTTTTCATGTTTATATCAACAACAACTATCTTGTGTATATATGTCTTCATATTTTCTTGGATTCACATCCTTAGTAGAAAGCAACATGTTTTGAAAGCCATATCTCAAGATATCCTCTCCGATTTTCTCGTAGTCTACTGCTTTGTAGCTGTCTGGTTTGTTGGCGGTCTTACAATTTTTCACTCTTACCTGATTTGCAGAAACCAGGTGAGTTTCTTAATGCTCTTAAGTGCAAAGAAAAACCAATGAAAGTCTCTCTTTTTTTTCCGTTTTGGCTGACTAGTTAACTGCGTGTTGGTGACATGTCAATCCATCAACATTTCTATCATTAGGTGTGCAATATACATTCATGTTTGAACAGATTATAGAACCTTGATATGTTTCTAGATTTTAATTTGTATTCTGCGATCTTGTTTAGCAAAAGAAAAATTAGTAAAACAAAAATAACATCATCGATAAGCATGTGCTGAAGTTCTAAAGGTGTTTGGGATATATATATATATATATATGTTTATTCGTGTGTGCGTGTGTGCATCTATCTTATATAGGCATAATACATCCATGTCCTCCTCAACTTGGCAGCATTTGCCACTTTGTCCTTATACTTTTTAAGTAACCAATTAACCTTTCTAACTTCTTGTTTTCATTAATCAATTGAACATAAACAGAATAAGCAAATGCGTGATATGCAAACCATCTAATCACCTACACATAGCGCTATGTAATGAAAAATTTGACATTTCCACAAAACTAACAACTCCGTCCAGATTTCCTCCTCTTTCCTTCACTGTTTTTGCCTCTTTCTTTCACTGAGAGAGTAAAATCATCTTAGAATGAAAACCACTTTCTCACTTTTTCTTCTTAGAGAGAGAGAGAGTAGAGTATAGAGAGGATAAGTGTAGTGTTCTTTTCACTTTTAAGAACTAAATTAGAACAAAATAGGTTTGTCTTAATTGACCCAACCACAAAAAGTGAGCATTAAAGAACCTAAAAGAAGCATCAATGGAAGCTTGGTCGGTAAACCCATCTCAGATATCGGAAAATCTCATCGGCTACAGCTCCGACTGCTAAGAAAATCATTATCAAGGATGCCGACATGAAAGATGACATGCATAAAGAGGTTGTTTATATTGCTATTGCCGTTAACTCTCTTTCTACTTATCTCACTAAACTTTCTTCATTTGTTTCCATTTCAATCATTTGACTGATTTTTTCCCCTTCTTTAAAAAAAAATTAAATTTTCAAGGTTAATTTTTTTATTAACAAAGCACATAAAGGAGTTTGATAGGAATGTTCCCAGTTGGAATCGTAATAATATAAATATATTGGCTTAATTAAAAAAGAAGGGATTTTGGTATGGTCGAAAGAAAACGGAAGGGGAAATGAAGAATGTGAACGAAGAAGGGGAGATAGAGCGTGTGAATGAAGAAGAAATAGGGAATTTTGAATTTAGGGATTTTTAATATATTTGAAAAATAATTTAATCAATAAATTTGTCTTTTATGTGTGTGTTTGGCAGTGCACCCACATGTTGTGCCATCTTAGCGGTTAAGGGTTAGTTTGTCAATGAAAATAATGAGTTGTAATTGGTTATTCAAAAAGTATAAGTAACAAAGTGATAAATGCTGTCAAGTTGAGAGAACCACGGATGCATTATGCCATTTTATATATATGTTCTTTTGCAATTTTGCTTTACTACACAAAATGTTTTGTTATGTAAAAGTTTCATCTGTAGAATCGATAATCATAAACAATTTCACCATATGTTTTCATGCTGCCTTTGTTAATTAATCTTAGGCTCTATTTATTTGCGTTGTAAACTTTTAGTTTTTGTTTTAAAATCAAAAACTATTTTTAGTTTTTATTTTATATTTTATAAAAACATATTTTATATGTTTAAAAATATATTATAATTTTTTAACTATACGTATAAAAACACACATTTTATTCACTTATTAGAAAAACTTTATATTATTTATTCTAATGATATATCATATTATTAACTAGATATTATAAATAATTATTAAAATAAAAGAAAATTATTAAAAATAAAGAAAATAAAATTTTAAAAAATAAACCTCATCTTATAATTGGATTTGCAAAAAAAAGTAAAAAAAATATATATGCAAAAAATAAAAAAATCGTAGAGAGAGAAAAATTTTACTAATTTCTCTTCACAAAATCAAAACGTTAAAAATCATATTTTGTAAATTTCATATTTATCCAAAATCGTTTCTTATCTAATAAAAAAAAATATAACTCAGTGATGTTAACAAATGCATTTTTATTGTTTTCCTTAAAAAAGCTAAAAATCAAAAGCAAAAACTATATCGAACGCACCCTTAATTGTTTTAATTGTTTTCAGTGTTATGGTGTTTTCTATAAAAAGGTCTTATTTTGTTATTTCTGTGAAATAACGTATATGAAGATTGCATCTATCAAGAGAGCAAAACTTCATCATAAGTTATGAAATCATTTATGGTTGTCATCAATGAGATGAATATGAAATATTGATTTTTTTTTAATTATGTCCCTAGTTAAGATAAGATGATTGATTAGAATTTAGTGGCCCTCGTCAGCTATTGATTTAAAAGGAAATTTTAGCTATTGATTTAAAAGGAAATTTTATATGTAGCTAACATCTGTAGTTGGATTTTTTTGGATCCTATAGTTCAAGAGAACTTGTAGAAATTTGGTATTTTGAAAGTTATAGTGGTTATAAAACTAGATAAACTAGAGTCTATAACACATGAAAGTTTTATTTAGGAAATAATGTTGAAAAATGGAAATCTTAAAAACTCTAGAGGCTTGTTTAAGGACAAAATAGTACAGCTGTTTGAAGAATTTTAGGAGAAATTTTATTTTTTCTCTCATGATTACAAGCAGTATACAAGGTATATTATATTGTAAATTGTAGAGAATTTTCTGTTATTTACAATGAATTGATACATACATACACAGACACATATGATTGGGCATGTATGTATACATATAATTTGATTCTATCTAAGAGATAACTATCGTATCTATCCTCAACTTTGGTAACTTTTTCAATTATATTTCAATTCCAAAGACGTATCAAATTGGTATATGAACTTTATTTTATGTTACAAATTTATTTAATTTTCGTTTATCTATGTGAGTTTATTGATATGTCATAAAGATGTGGCTTTAAATAATATAAATAAATTGATGACATGGAAAAACTAAAAATTAAAGAGAAACTATAATATTTATTTCTAACTTAGGTCACTTTTTCAATTATATCATAATCGCAAAGGTATATCAATATTTTGTTTATAATTATTTATTTAATTTATAAAGTTTAATCTAATTAATATGTTTGTACTTCTATATTTATTTTTATTAACAAATCATATTTTGTTTCTAATATAAATTTTAAATGAATGAAAAAGGTTAAAATTGTATTTTAATATATTATTAAGTAGTTATCAAATATAGATTATGCAATTTTTTAATGAAAAAAAACTCAAATTAAATATTAATTCTTTTAGACTTGATTTTTGTAAAATAAATAAAAATTAGCATTATATATTTTAAATATTAAAATTTTTTTATACTATATACAAAACTTTAGTTTTAGTTATTTTAAGATGTAACTAATAATTTTTTTACTTTATGCATAATTTTTATGGTTTTCAATAATAGAAAAAGAGATTAAAAAACTTTCTTATTATTAAAAATATAAAATAGTTTTAAAAAAAATTCAACACAAAAATTAGGCTTTCATTAACCTAAATATAAAATAATATTTTTAATTATATCATATAATTAATTAAATCTAATTATATTTAAAAATCATTAATCAATTAGTCATGTATATAATTTGACATGTTTGGGTACTCCAGTTACTAAATTCATCTCTTGATTGAAAATTTAAAGAGGAAAGTAAATTATATAATATTTTTTTAATTATTACGTAAATGTTTTTGAAATTAAAAATTAAAAATTGAAATTAGGATAGAATTGAAAAAGTGATAAAAGTTGGAGATAGATATGATAGTTTTCTCTTCATTTTTTTCATGTCATCAATTCATTTATATTATTTAAAGGCACATCATCATGACATGTCAATAAATTCATATGAGTAAGCAAGAATAGATAGATTTTGTAACAAAAAGCAAAGTTCATATGCCAAATTGATAAAACTTTGTAATTGAAAAAGTGACTCAAGTTAATGATAGACAAGGTGATTTTCCCTTCTATCTAAATAGGAATATAAATCCCTAATTAGGAAATCAACTAATTTGAAATATATAAATCCCTAACTAGGAAATAAACTAATTGGCAATAATATTTACTTTTTATAAAACTTCTCCTCAAGTTAGAGTATAGATGTTATTCATGTCCATTTTGTTACAAATGTAGTCAACACGAGCTCCGTTCAGAGTTTTTGTGTGATATCTCATTGCTCCTTGATTTTGATATATCCTGTCCAAATATTTTTTGTTGAATCTTTTCACGAACAAAGTGACAATTAATCGCAATGTGTATAGTTTGTTCATGAAACACATGATTCGAAGCAATGAGCGGCTTGATAATTACACCATAATTTAGTTGGAAGTGAGGTCTTAAACCCGACCTCATCAAGTGACTGAAAGATCTATACTACTTAACATATTGATTATGCCATAGCATAATTTTGTACTTTGCTTCAATACTTGACTGAGAAATTACATTTTGTTTCTTACTTCTCTATGATACCAAATTTTACCTCCAACAAAAACACATGACCCCATAATTGATCTCCTATCAACTTTAAGTCCTGTCTAATTTGCATCTGAAAAATATGGCTAAATACATATGTAATCCTATAAACTTGTAGCTATTAGTCACTTTGTCCTTTGAACTTTCAATTTAACCATATAGCCCCCTGAACTCGCATTTTTTTAAACTTATAAACACAAATTCGTTGAGTTACACTGAGTCATGCCGAGTCACTGATGTATTTATTTGATACAAAATATACAAATACAAATAGCAAAATGATCAATATTCATTAATATAAATGTCTATCAATAAAAAATAGCTTAGAGAAATGAGCAATGAGCAAGGGTTGGAAAAAACATGAATTGACTTACACACTATGGAGCTGGCAATATCGGGACGAGTCATTGTAAAGTTGTTCAACTTACCTAGGATCTTTAAACAACTCACTATTCCTTGCTACAAGGTGTAAATTTGGAGTCATTGGCATACTACAAGACTTAATTTTCTTGTTTCTATCAATAAATCAAGAGTATATTTCTTCTGAGACAAAAAAAAATACCTTTCTTACTGATACGAACCAGCCACGAGGTAAGGATCCATTGGTGCTTCCAAATGGGCCATTGACTAGGAGCAGAGCTAAGAAGTTTGGAGCAGCTATGGGATTGCATATTCAAGATCAAATTTCAATGGAAGTGACTGAAATGACAATGAAAAAGTGCACAATAGAGCTTGAAGAAGGCACACCAAAGCTGATTATGATGCTTAGTGTGAAAGCTAAAGGCTAGCTAAAGAGGTCCAACGTGCAAGAAAGGTCCAACGTGCAAGAAAGGTCCATGGGGGTTCATATAAAGCCTTGGGAAGTAATTCAAGGCCCATGGACAGCCCAAATAGTGTGGGGCGTGTTCTTATGTTAAAGGGATTTAGTTTGGTTGTTTCCATACTTTATATTTTCCTTAGTGGATTAGGATTTTGTTTCCATACTTTATATTTTCCTTAATGGGTTAGGATTTTGACTTTGTAGCTTTCCTTTTCCCATTAGAATTAGGGTTTCGGATTTATGTGTGCCTTTTAGTATAAATAGGGCCTTATTTTTCTTGTAAGGGGACTTTTGACATATTATTATTAAAAATTTTTGAATTCTTCTACAAGTTCTTCTTGTGAATTTTCGTGTGAGAGAGATTAGAGTGAATTCTTTAATTCTTTTTTTGCATCAAGAATTAGGTTTACTTATCAACGAGAGTTGTGGCGTTTTCCTTCTTCTTACCAACTAAATCCCTCAATCATAGTGAGTTCACGTTTCTTTATAGGCGTTGGGTTCCTTAGGAGGTGATTATCAAGTTTCAAGAAGTTCTCTACCATTGTTATATGTTGGGTTTGCTGCCACCGTTGCTAAGGGTCCGCGTCATTTGGTATCAGAGCCTTGCTACAAGATAATTTTTATCTACTTTGTCTTTCTAGGGTTTGTTAATTTAGATCTTTTAAGTTTCTACGTTTTAGGGTTCTTAGAGAGTCTAGTCTTTAATTTTCCAAAAAAAGAGTCATATATCAAAATTCGAAAAGTCTAAAGATTGTTCAAAGTGTAATTCGAAACCTAGGAAAAGGAGTCTGATTGAAATTTGAAACCTAGGCCTTGCATCTGTATTGGATTCGAAACCAAGATTAGGGTTCTTGAAAGAAAGCAAAAGCTAGAGTTTTGTTCAAGTTTGATGTCGATTTGATTTTGAGTGAATCTGGGGTTGCGAATTAAGTCCAGATTTTGAAAAGTTCTTGGGAGTAAATTAAGTCCCGAATCAAGGGGATAGTGAAAAAAAAAGTACAAAACCACCTCAACAAAAATTGTTTGATATTCTTGCTATTTGGGTGCTAAGGATCAGATCTAGGTGGGTCAGAAGTAATAAAATTTTTTTTGGGCAAAAAATTTCACCTTTTGAGGGGCTTTTGGAATTCGAAAATTAGACCTTAATATTCATATTATTTGAGTGTTATAGGTGGGAATTAGAGTCTAGAAGCTAGTGTTTTGGGTAGAATTGATTAGGTCCATAAAGCAGCTTGCCAAGTGTGGGTTGTTTTTGATTCATTATATCCAAATTTGTCTTGTTTATTGGCTTCATTGTTTCTGATTTTTTTTATCTAGCTTTTAATTTCATTACATTGCTAAGTATCATTTGCTTGTGTCGATACTTGGTTTTATATCGTGTAGTGCAAATTACCTTGCATTGCCTCCGGATACTTGTCTTGTTTTCTATCTAGTTCTAGGATTTAGGTTCTAGTTTCTTGAACGACTTGACAATTGTTGGTTGGTGAGCTTGGTTCTGAAGTGCAATCAAGGAAGACAAGAAAAGTGAGGTAATTCTAAACACTTGAGTGAATTTCGATTATTACTAATCTTGTTTCTTTGAGTTTGTTTGTTTGTTAACATGGCTGGAAAAGGAGAAGAGACTAGCAAAGAAGGAGCTATGGCCGAAAGCTTGGCTAGGCTTAATGAGACTTTGGTAGCAATGCTTCGTCGAATGGAGATGATGGATACTAGATTGCAAGAAAATGCAGCACGGCAAGCACAAAAAATGCAACAAGTGCAACAAATTCAGCAAGTGCAACAAGGGCAGCCAGCCGCACATCCAAATCCCATAATGCGAGCTAGAAGAGTGCTTAGGAGAGAAGGGCAAGGAAATCTTGAAGCCCTAGAAGCAGCCGAAAGAGTAGAAGATGAAGATGAAGGTGGAAATCAACCTACCACTGATGGTGACCTTACTTCCATCAAGATGAAGATTCCTTCCTTTGAAGGGAAGAACAATGCAGAAGAGTTCATAGAATGGGAGAGGAAAGTTGAGCAGATTTTCGAATGCCATAACTACACTAAAGAGAAGAAATCAGTTTTGGCAGCCGTAGAGTTCAAAGGGTATGCTACCTTTTGGTGGGATCAATTGAAAGCTAATAGAAGAGGGAAATGTATGAGGCCTATTCCTAAATGGTCAACCTTGAAAGAACTAATGAGAAGCCGATTTGTACCATCTCACTACATTCGGGATTTGTACAATCGACTAGCAAGACTAGTTCAAGGTGGAAGAAGTGTGGAAGAGTACCACAAAGAGATGAAGATGTTCATGGCTAGGGCAAATATTGATGAAGATGAAGACAAGAAGATGTCACGATTTCTTGGGGGATTGAATTTGAACATAGCCAATGAATTGGAGATGTATGAATTCAACACAATGGAAGAGTTAGTTCAAAAGGCCATGAAGATAGAGAGAAGATTGAAGAATAAAGCTATTTCGAAAACTGGCTACTCAAAAGCTAGTGGAAAATTTTCAAACTTCAAGGGTTCAAGTTCGAGTGGAGGTTCCTACAAAGGGGATTACAAGGGTTCTTTCCAAAAGAATTCTTCCTACAATCCTAATTTCAAGAAGCCGAATGATGGGGATGCAAAAACAGCCAAGGAAACACCTTATAGACCTACTCCAAGTAGGGAAATTAAATGCTACAAGTGTTTGGGAAGTGGACACATTGCTTCTCAATGTCCGAATAAGAGGGTGATGATTGCTACCCATGAAGGGGAAATTGAATCAGAATCTGAGCATGAAGAAGAAGAGGAGGCCGAATGTGGTGATAGGGCCGAATATGATGAAGAGGCTTGGGAGAATCAAGTATTGAATGCTGAACACGGAGAGATGCTTGTTACTAGAAGAGCCTTGAATATTCAAGTCAAGGAAGAAGGCTTGGATCAAAGGGAGAATTTTTTCCACTCTAGGTGTTTGGTGAATGGTAAGGTTTGTACACTTATCATTGATGGTGGAAGTTGTACCAATGCTGCTAGTACTACAATGGTGGATAAATTGGGGTTAGCTTGTTTTAAACATTCCAATCCTTACAAGTTTCAATGGTTCAATGACGCTGGGGAAGTAAAAGTGTTGAAGCAAGTCAAGGTACCATTCTCCATTGGGTGGTATAAAGATGAGGTTTTGTGTGATGTAGTGCCAATGCAAGCTGGACATTTGCTATTAGGAAGACCATGGCAGCATGATAGAAGGGCACAACATGATGGCTTTTCTAATAAGTATACCTTTACTTATGAAGGAAAGAAGGTTGTTCTAGCACCATTATCACCTCAAGAGGTGTATGAAGATCAAAAGAGGATGCTAGAGAGGGAGAAAGAAGTTTCGGCCAACATGAACCAAGGGGGTTCAAATTCGGCCAATGATGTTTCTTCAACACCCAAGGGTAATTCTAAGGGTAGGGAGAGAGAAAATAAAAAAGTGAGTGAGGGCAGAAAGGGAAAAGAGGCCGAGAGTCAAAAGAAAGTATGCAAACAAATAAATGACCCATTGGTGAGAGAAAATAAGCAAGGAGAAAAAGCAAAACATACTTTTTATGCAAGAGCAAGAGAGATAGATGTAGGGCAGCCTGTACTCATTATTATGTATAAAGAATCGTTACTTGCTGACAGTGAAGAATCTCTTGATTCTTTACCTTCTAGTTTTGTGTCTTTGTTGCAGGATTTTAAGGATGTGTTTCCTGAAGACCTTCCTAGTGGTTTGCCGCCATTAAGAGGGATTGAACATCAAATTGACTTCATACCCGGTTCTACAATTCCAAACCGGCCAGCATATAGGAGCAATCCTATGGAGACAAAAGAGATGCAAAGACAAGTTGAAGAGCTTTTGGAGAAAGGCTTGGTTCGCGAGAGCCTTAGTCCTTGTGCCGTTCCAGTCTTATTAGTACCCAAGAAAGATGGTTCTTGGAGGATGTGTGTTGATTGTAGGGCTGTGAACAAGATTACTGTGAAGTATAGACATCCCATTCCTAGACTTGATGACATGTTGGACAAATTGCATGGGGCGAAATATTTCACAAAGATTGATCTTATGAGTGGTTATCATCAAATTCGCATGAAGCCTGGAGATGAATGGAAGACTGCTTTCAAAACGAAATATGGTTTGTATGAATGGTTAGTTATGCCTTTTGGTTTATCTAATGCACCTAGTACTTTCATGAGATTAATAAATCATGTTTTGAGAGCTTATTTAGGTAAGTTTGTGGTAGTTTACTTTGATGATATTCTGATTTGTAGCAAAACTGAGGAAGAACATGTTGAACATGTTAGGAAAGTGCTTGAAATCCTTAGGGAGCAAAACCTTTATGCTAAGCTTAAGAAGTGTTCTTTTTGTCTAGATAGGGTTGTTTTTCTTGGTTTTGTTGTAAGTATGCAGGGAATTGAAGTTGATTAAGAGAAGGTGAAAGCTATCCAAGAGTGGCCGAATCCTTCAAGTGTGACAGAAGTGATGAGTTTTCACGGATTGGCAAGCTTTTATACGAGATTTGTCCCTAATTTCTCTACATTGGCAGCCCCCTTGACTAGCATAATCAAGAAAGAAGTGGGATTCGTTTGGGGCAAGGAGCAACAAGAAGCATTTGATGCTTTGAAAGAGAAGCTTTCTACTACACCCATTTTAGCTTTACCTAACTTTGATTCTACTTTTGAAATTGAATGTGATGCTTCTGGTGTAGGTATTGGAGCTGTTTTGATGCAAGAGAAGAAGCCCATTGCATACTTTAATGAAAACCTTAATGGAGCAAAGCTGAATTATTCAACTTATGACAATGAGCTATATGCTTTGGTGAGAGCATTGGAAGTATGGGAGCATTATTTGCTGCCCAAGGAATTCGTGATCCATTCAGACTATGAATCATTAAAGCATTTGAGAGGGCAAGGCAAGTTGAATAAAAGACATGCAAAATGGGTTGTGAAGATTGAGAAGTTTCCTTATGTGATCAAATACAAGCAAGGTAAAGACAATGTAGTGGCGGATGCACTTTCAAGGAGGTACGCTTTACTTAATGTTTTGAGTACTAAATTGCTTGGATTTGAATGTATAAAGGACTTATATGTTGGTGATTTTGATTTCGGCAATGTTTATGATGCTTGTGAGCATGGTGCTTTTAATTCTTTCTATAGACATGATGGGTTTTTGTTTAAGGGTTCGAAATTATGCATGCCTAGATGTTCTATGAGAGATTTGCTAGTATTAGAATCACATTGTGGGGGGTTTGATGGGGGCATTTTGGAATTGATAAGACTTTAGACTTGCTGAATGAATACTTTTATTGGCCGAATATGAAAAGGGATGTAATTCGGATTTGTAAGGCTTGTTTGGCTTGTAGGCAAGCTAAGTCTAAGTCTATGCCTCATGGTTTGTATATGCTATTACCCGTTCCTAGTTCTCCTTGGATGGACATTAGTATGGACTTTGTTTTAGGATTACCAAGGACTAAGAGGGGGAGAGATAGCATATTTGTGGTTGTTGATAGGTTTAGTAAGATGGCACACTTTATCCCATGTCATAAGAGTGATGATGCTAGTTTAGTGGCCGAACTCTTCTTTAGGGAGGTGGTTCGAATTCATGGGATACCAAAATCCATAGTTTCTGATAGAGACAACAAGTTTTTGTCTCACTTTTGGCGTGTGCTTTGGGGAAAGTTAGGTACCAAGTTGTTATTTTCCACCACTTGTCATCCTCAAATGGATGGACAAACAGAAGTAGTAAACAGAACTTTAGGTACCATGTTGAGAGCTTTAGTGGGTAAGAATTTGAGTTCTTGGGAAGATTGTTTGCCATTTATTGAGTTTGCTTATAATCGTGCTATTCATTCTTCTACAGGATATTCACCTTTTGAGCTTGTTTATGGTTTTAACCCACTAACAGTTTTGGATCTTGTTTATTTACCTTCTCATGAGCTTGTTAGTTTAGATGGTGAGAAGAAAGCTAAATTGGTGAAAGAGATGCATGAGAAAGCAAGGGCGAATATTGAGAAAAGGAATAAGAGATATGCTGATTCTGCAAATAGAGGGAGACATGAGATGAAGTTTCAAGTAGGAGATTGAGTTTGGGTACACTTTCGAAAGGAGAGGTTTCCAAAACAAAGGAAGAATAAGCTTGATGCACGTGGTTTTGTTAGTTATATGATGTATGCTTTGACCATTGGAATTCATTAATGAAATGTCAGAAATTCATCTTCTTCTTTCCCTTCTCATCCTTTCTTCTATTCTCCTTCTTCCACACTCTTATAATTTCTATTCTATTCTTCTTATATTCCTTTTCTATTTCCTTTGTTAATCCTAAACATTCTAATTAAATTAGCTATACTATTACAATTGGTATCAGAGCAACAACGTATCTAGGTAAAACATGAGCAAAACAGCTAGGAAAACTCAGAATCCTACCACAAGGAATTGGAAATTGAAGAAATAGAAAAACTTAGTTCTGCAAACAGATGAGATTGAGGCCCTTCAAAAGGAATAGCAAGCAACTATAGCAGAACAACAACACACCTACTATCAACTACAAACCGGACAACTTATATTTGAGGCTCGATTCAATTAGATGATGCAACTAGTCTTGCAAAATCTAAGTAAGAGAAAAGAGCCACTAGGGCTGCAATAGCTGTTCAAGGGATTTTACCCACCCCTAACACAAGAGCTCAAGACACTAAGGATATTTTTACAAAATATGGATGGAACGAATGGGGGTTACTTGAACAAACTCCTACCTAAAATGGATTTACCCATGTTCAATGGGAAAGAGCCTCAGTCTTGGGTCTGGAGTTACAAAAATTATTTCTAGATTTACGAGTTACCAAAAGAACTAAAAATGGAGTTGGGTAGCATTTATCTATCTCGATTGGCTGAAAGATGGTTCTGGGGATGGATAAAAACACACAAAGACTAGGTGGGAAGAATTTTTGAGCGCTATAATCGAAAGATTCAAAGACTTCCCAGCCAAAGATGTCATGGCTGAGTTTAATAAGCTTAAACAAACAGCGAGCGTCAAAGATTTCTAGGAAGAATTTGAAGAAAAGAGGGCTAAGATGAAGATGTTGTACCTTTATTTAATTCAAGCCTACTATATCTCGAGTTTTCTTGGGGCATTGAAAGAGGAGATTGGCGATGGTCAAAATGATTAGACCAAAATTGCTGAACAAGGTTTTTGAATAGGCTTTAAGTGGAAAATGCATACCCTAAAAAATATGAGCATCAATTTCCCAATTAAATTCAAACTATATTTTTTTATTCTTCGATTCTTCCCATCTTGAAATAGTTTCTTTTTTATTTAGATTCATCTGATTTATTTGTTCATATTATACTTTGAAATTTGAATATATTTTTAGGTTGCTTTTATAAGAATTTAAATTTTTTATTTTACTTAAAATATTATTGAATTATGATTTTATTTTTAAATTGAAAAAAATATAGATATATATTATGAAATTGTTTATTTAATTATATTTTTGTATAAAAATATTTAAAAAGAAAGTTATTTAAATATTTTACAGAAAATGAAAAATAGCAATTGGAAAAAGAATATTAACTAAACATATTTTCCATATATTCAATTTTTCATTTGAAAAATGATTGGAAAATGAAAATATGGAAAAATCAAGAAACAAAAAAGAAAATTAGAAGATAAAAATGAAAAATATTTTCTACAACTAAATAACTCCTAAATATCTTTGAATTTTATCTTCTAGGGCATAATTGCAATTGAGTCTTTAAAATTATAGTAAAATAGTCTAAAAGTTGAAAATAGGGTGCAATCACAAAATTATGGAAAGTTTGATGTTGATTAATCTATTGGCCTTCTCTGATTGCGATGTTATGCTTTTGCTAAGCTGCTTGGTGGACATTGATGCGGAACCCCAAGATTATAAAGAATTCGAAATTCCAACACACAAATTCAGTATACCAAGAACCCTAGCTGGTTGTTTATCCTACTAAACCCCTAATTGACATGTAACTAGAAACGTAGATAATTGGACAAAATTAAAGAAGAACTAGAAAGAACGCCACAAGTGTTACCTTGATAAGTTGATTTCAATTCTTGATGCAACAAGAGGAAGATAACCCTCTCTTGATAAAATTTGGTCAGGCTAAAATAATTGAATAATATCAAAACTAAAACTTCCATCTTACAGTCCTAAATGAGATATAAATAGCTAAACCCTAATTAGGGTTATTAAGTAGCGTTTGGTTGGCTAATCAAATTTTAAGAATTAATAAAGTTCTAATTTAATACAAAACAAACAGGTCTCTTACTTTTTAAATAAGCATAACTAGTGAGCCTTAATATATATTAAATAATAGGTCCATACACTTGGATTAAATTTATGAGCTGCTTCTCCTCTATATCCTTAGCATCAAAGGCCTGTCCATCAAACCTTTCTTCCATGAATCACCTTACAAAGCCTTGGAAGGTAGATTTGAGCTTTTTGGCCTGCAATCTTGTAATTGGCCCACTTGGTAAAACGAGCTCCATGACATGTTGGCCTCCTATGCTTGCTCCGCTAGCCTTGCTCATACTGTTATCTTTGTTCGCATCAATCCCTCCCTCCTCAAAAAGATTCATCCTCGAATCTGCATCCATACCAAAAGGAGAAAGATTAGAAATATTAAAGGTTGTAGAAACTTAATACTTGATAGGCAAGTCAATTTTATAAGCGTTGTTATTAATCTTTTCTAGCACTTGGAAAGGACCATCGCCTCTTGGATCCAACTTTGATTTTCTCATATAGGGAAACCTTTCCTTCCTTAAATGCACCCATACCCAATCACCAGGTTCAAAAGAAACAACTTTGCGCCCCCGATTGGCCTGACGTGCATAATGCTCATTCTTTTTCTCAATGTGTTGTCTAGCCTGCTCATGTATAGTCTTGACCAACTCAGCCTTCCTCTGTCCATCTAAGTTAGTAATCTCATGTAATGGCAAAGGCATTAAATCCATAGGAGTAAGAGGATTAAACCTATATACAATTTCAAAAGGTGAGAATCCAGGGGAAGAATGCAAACTACGATTATAAGCAAATTCAACTAATGGAAGACACTCTTCCCATGTTCTCAAATTCTTACCTACCACAGCACGCAATAAAGTCCCTAAAGTCCTATTCACCACTTCAGTTTGTCCATCAGTTTGTGGATGACAAGTAGTAGAAAACAATAACTTAGTACCCAATTTTCCCCACAAAACTCTCCAAAAGTGGCTCAAGAATTTATCATCACGATCAGAGACTATTGTCCTAGGTATACCATGCAAACGCACAACATCTCTAAAGAATAAATTAGCTATATTTATTGCATCATCAGCTTTATGACAAGCTATGAAATGTGCCATTTTGCTAAATCTATCCACAATAACAAATATGTTGTCTCTACCTTTCTTTGTCCTAGGTAAACCTATCACAAAATCCATAGAAATGTCAACCCAAGGCTCATTAGGAACAAGTAGAGGTGTATACAATCCATGAGGCATAGATTTGGACTTAGCTTGCCTACATGCAATACATTTAGAACAAATTCTTTCAACATTCCTATGCATGTGGCCAATAAAAATGCTCAGAAAGTATATTCAAAGTCTTATGCACACCAAAATGACCCATTAATCCACCACTATGTGATTCATGCACAAGTAATTCCCTTAATGAACATGCAGGTACACATAATCGATTCCCACGAAATAAAAATCCATCATGCTTATAAAATCTTTGAAAAGCAGCATGTTCACAAGCAACATATACATTACCAAAATCAGAATATGTTGCATACATATCTTTAAGTTGCTCAAATCCTAACATCTTAGAACTAAGTGTAGTGATTAAAGCATACCTCCTTGATAATGCATCAGCAACAACATTATCTTTACCTTGCTTGTAGTGTATCACATAAGGAAACGTCTCAATAAATTCAACCCATTTTGCATGTCTCTTATTCAGCTTCCCTTGCCCTTTCGGGTGCTTAAGTGACTTGTAATTCTGTATTTCTTATTACTTTATCAATTCAATACACAACCCTATATATATACAAGAAACTAGAGACTAATTTAGGAAGGAGAAATCTAAATATTTACTTCCTATATATACATTATTCTATTTCCATAACACATTATTCTGTTTCCATAACACTCCCCCTCAAGTTGGAGTATATATATCTATCATGCCCAACTTGTTACATAGATAGTCAACCCGAGAACTATTAAGAGCTTTGGTGAAAATATCCCCAAGTTGCTCGCCTGTCTTGACATACTGGGTAGATATAACACCCTGTTGTAATTTTTCTTGAATAAAATGACAATCTACCTCAATATGTTTGGTGCGCTCATGAAATACTGGATTTGAAGCGATATGCAGAGCAGCTTGATTATCGCACCATAACCTTGCCGGAGAAGATGTCTTGAAACCGATCTCTTCTAATAGCTGACGAACCCAAATAATTTCACAAGTGCATTGAGCCATAGCTCGATATTCAGCTTTAGCACTAGAACGAGACACAACACTTTGCTTCTTACTTTTCCATGATATCAAGTTTCCTCCCATAAAAACACAATAACCTGTAGTCGACCTTCTATCAACCTTTGAACCTGCCCAGTCTGCATCAGAAAAACACTCAATGTTCACATGTCTGTGGTTACTGTAGAGAAGACCACGCCCTGTAGCACCTTTTAAGTAGCATAGGATTTGTCCTAACGCTTCCCAGTGAGAAACAATAGGAGAAGACAAGAACTGACTTAAAACACTCACTGAGTAAGCAATATCTGGACGTGTTACTGTCAAGTAGTTCAACTTGCCAATTAACCTTCTATACATCTCAGGATCAGAAAATAACTCCCCTTCAGTAGTGTGCTGTATGTTGGGAATCATTGGAGCACTACAAGGCTTAACACCCAACTTACCAATTTCCTTCAAAAGATCAAGAATATATTTCCTTTGTGACAGAAATATTCCTTGCTTATATCTAGATACTTCAATGCTCAAAAAATACTTCAACAAACCCAAATCTTTTGTCTGGAATTGTGACTGAAGATATGACTTAAGTGAAGATATACCAGTTGAGTCACTCCCTGTAATAACAATATCATCAACATACACAACAAACAAAACCATCCCAGCATCTGAACTTCTAAAAAACACAGAATGATCAAAGATACTCTTCCTCATGCCAAACTTTTGGATTACATCACAAAACCTTCCAAACCATGCTCGAGGACTTTGCTTTAGGCCATAAAGAGACTTGCGAAGTTTGCAAACTTTACCCTTCTCCCCCTGTGCAACAAAACCAAGCGGTTGCTCCATATAAGCCTCTTCTTGAAGATCTCCATGAAGGAAGGCATTCTTAACATCCAATTGGTGTAAAGGCCAGTCAAAAGTAGCGGCAAGGGAAATAAACAGTCGAACAGAAGACAATTTGGCTACAGGGGAGAAAGTGTCAGAATAATCAATCCCATAAACCTGAGCATATCCCTTGGCAACTAATGGGGCCTTAAGCCAAGCAATAGACCCATCAGGGTTAACCTTAACAGTGAACACCCATTTACAATCAATAGCCTTTTTACCTGCAGGAAGATGCACAAGATCCCAAGTATCATTGGCATCCAAGGCTGCCATTTCTTCTGTCATAGCTGCTTGCCAACCAGAGTGAGATAAAGCTTGGGCAACAGTGGTAGGGGTTGAAACTGAATCTAGATTACTCACAAAACAACGAGAGGAAGAAGACAAATGATCATAACTTACACAAGAAGAAATAGGATAAGTACATGAACGTTTACCTTTCCGGACAGCAATAGGAAGATCAAGATTAGACATAGTAGACTCTTGTGGAAATGTTGGAACTTCTGCCGAAGTGGCTGGTAGAGGATGAGAGTCAGTAACAACCAATCTTCTAGAATAAACCTGGTCAAAATGAGGACGAGAAGGTGCTGGTGAGGGAACAAAAGTAGGAGCGGAATCTGGAACTAGAGCAGGTGTAGGAATAGACTCAAGATGCTGGTGCACGGCATAAACTAAAAGATCATCTTCCTCCCCCTGACCTGCATATGTAGAAGGAGAAGAAAAGAATGGGGTTTGTTCGAAAAAGGTAACATCTATAGAGACAAGGTAGCGGTTTAAATCAGGAGAGAAGCACCGATATCCTTTTTGGTGACGAGAATATCCAAGAAAGACACAACGAAGGGATTTGGGATCTAATTTGGTAACCTGGGGACGAACATCTAGCACAAAACAAGTGCACCCAAATATACGAGGACTAATGGGAAACAAAGCTTTAGAAGGAAACAAACACTGATATGGAATTGCACCATTAAGAACAGCGAAAGGCATACGATTAATAAGAAAACATGCAGCAGAAACAGCATCAGCCCAAAAATGTTTAGGTACCTTCATTTGGAAGAGAAGGGCTTTAGAAACCTCAAGGAGATGCCTATTTTTTCGTTCTGCAACCCCATTTTGAGAGGGTGTATCAACACAAGAAGTTTGATGAATGATGCCATTTTGTGACATATACGATTGAAATAAGCTAGATAAATATTCCTTTGCATTGTCACTTTGTAAAATTCGAATAGACTGCTGAAACTGAGTTTTAATTTCCGCACAAAAAGAACAAAATATAGAATATATCTCCGAATGATTTTTCATTAAGAAAAGCCAAGTAACACGAGAATAATCATCCACAAAAGTTACAAAATACTTAAAACCAGTTTGAGAAGTAATAGGACAAGGACCCCAAACATCTGAATGAACAATCTCAAAAGGGGACGAAGCCCGTTTATTGACACGAGAAACTAAATGTGAATGATGATGTTTAGCAAACTAACATGACTCACAATCTAAAATAGACAAAGATTAAAATTGTGGATATAACTTCTTTAAGGAAGATAAGGAGGGGTGACCAAGGCGACAATGGATTTCAAATGGAGAGATAACACCAGCACATGCTAGAGACGTGGAGATCTGGTCATCCAAAAGATATAGTCCATCTGACTCACGTCCTCTACCAATAATCCGCTTCGTCAAAAGATCCTGAAATATACAATGAAAAGGAAAGAATGAGACACAACAATTTAATGTTTTAGTGATTTTGCTGAAGGATAAAAGATTAAATGAAAATTTAGGCAAACATAAAACTTTATCTAAAGGGAGGGAAGGAGTGGGATTAGCAGTACCAATACTAGTAACAAGAGTTTTAGATCCATCAGCTAATGTAACATTCCTACGAAACTTATCAGGTTGTTTTAAAGAGGATAGGAGATTAGGAGTACATGTCATGTGATCTGTGCAACCAGAATCAATGACCCATTTTGATGAGGCAGACATAAGACATGTGTTAGATGTACATGTATTGGCAGCAGTAGCCACAACAGAAGAATCAACAGACTTAGATGAACGGTATTGAGACAATTCAGCATATTCCGCAGCAGAAATAGTTATGGTATTATCTGAAGGAGCGATCACTGGCTCCTGACTAGCCATATTTGCTCTCTGTTGTTTGTTTAACAGCTTCTTGCAAAATCGTTTAGTATGACCTGGTTCATGATAGTAATAGCAAATAATACCTGAATCCCGATTAGTACTGCCATGATTATTGCCTCCTTTACCCTGATTTCCATGTTGTCCCGAATCACGACTTACAAGAGCACTCTGAACAGAAGGTAGGGAGGTACCCGGATTAGAACTTTCATTATGTAGTACTCGAGAGAAAGCCTCCATCAGATTAGGAACTTCACTACCAGAAAGAATTTGTGATTTGGCAGTGTCAAATGTTGGGGATAATCCTGCAAGAAAACTTATAACCACCATTTGTTCACGCTGGGTTTGTTGAACCTTAATGTCAGAACTGAAAGGCATAAGGACATTAAGTTCTTCATAAATCTTTTTTACTTCCGAAAAATATACTTTAAGAGGCCTATCTTGCTGCTCAACACGATATAACGCCTTACATGCATCATACACCCTGTTCAAATTTCCTTTGCCCGAATACAAAAATTCAAGATACTCCATTAAATCTTTGACAAACTCACAATGACCTATGAAACCAACCACATCACTACCAATACAATTTTTTATCTGTAAAAACAATCTTGCATCTTCCCTCACCCAAATCTTTCCCGCTTCACCAGTAGGTGGATCATTAGTCAAATGATCATCTTTATCAACACTTCTCAAATAAATTCTAATGGTCTTACTCCAATCTAAAAAGTTATTTTCATTCAGCTTATGTTCTGTAATTCTATTAACCACCGGAATAATATCACTAACAACAGTCTTAGCATCAGACATGATGCAATAACTGAAACGAATAAACTGTCAAATAAAAGGGAGCCAACAAACTGACACAAACTGACCTTTGGAGTGTCAAAAATAATGACTGGAATGCAGAACAGGGAACAAAGCGAAAGAGAGCAACACACTGATACAAACTGACCTCTTGGAATGCCAAAAGTGACTACTGGAATGAAGAGTAGGAAGCAAAACGAGACCAGAAAAGGAAAGACGATCACCGGACGGTCACCGGAAACTTCCCACGCTCCCACACGCGCCGGCGCGTGAAGCAGGATACTGATTCTTCAAGCGGCGCGTGAGCCTCACGCGCAGACCTTCAGGCGACCGGACTCCAGGGGCAGGCCAGTCGGCGGCCAAGACTCCTCCCTAAGGTGGCTGTGACACAAAACAAACGGTCTAGGTAGATGACCTAGACCCATTGCTTCTTGAAACCGTAAATCCTCTGTTTTTTTTTTCTTCTCCTGTTCTGTTACAACTGCTTCTGCTCTTGACCTATTGCTCTGACACCATGTAATTCTGTATTTCTTATTACTTTATCAATTCAATACACAACCCTATATATATACAAGAAACTAGAGACTAATTTAGGAAGGAGAAATCTAAATATTTACTTCCTATATATACATTATTCTATTTCCATAACACATTATTCTGTTTCCATAACATGACTCATGATCTGTATGAACCACAAATTCTTTTGGAAGCAAGTAATGTTGCCACACGTCTAGTGCTCTCACTAGGACATATAACTCCTTATCATAGGTAGAGTACTTCAATTGAGCTCCATTCAACTTCTCACTGAAATATTTTATGGGACGTTTTTCATGTATCATCACAGCACCTATACCAATCCCAGAAGCATCACATTCAAGTTCAAAATTTTTTTTTATCAAAGTTAGGTAAATATAAAATAGGAGTAGAACACAACCTATCTTTTAAAGTATTAAAAGCCCCATTTTGTTCATCCCCTCACTTAAAACCAACATTTATTTTTAATTATTTCAGTCAAAGGAGCTGCAATGGATGAGAAATCTTTCATAAATTTTCTATAAAAACTAGCTAACCCATGAAAACTCCTTACCTCAGACATACTCTTAGGCGTAGGCCATTCTTGAATAGCTTTTACCTTTTCAACATCTACCTCAACCCCTTTAGCACTCACAACAAAACCCAAAAAAGCAAGTTTATCAATACAAAACGTACACTTCTTCAAATTAGCACGCAACTTCTCTTTCCTTAGAATCTCTAGAATTAACCTAACATGCATGATATGCTCATCTAGAGACTTGTTGTATATGAGAATGTCATCAAAATACACAACAACAAATTTTCCACGGAAATTAAGCAAAACATGGTTCATTAGCCTCATAAATGTGCTAGGTGCATTAGTTAAACCAAAAGGCATAACCATCCATTCATATAAACAATATTTTGTTTTAAATGCAGTTTTCCACTCATCACCTGGTTTCATCCTAATTTGATGATATCCACTTTTTAAATCTATTTTAGTGAAAATACATGCACCATATAACTCATCTAACATGTCATCTAATCTAGGAATGGGATGGCGATACTTTATAGTGATTTTGTTGACTGCACGACAATCCACACACATCCTCCGTGTTCCATCTTTCTTGGGTACCAACAATACTGGTACAACACATGGGCTAAGCTCTCTCTCACATGCCCCTTCTCTAACAATTCATCTACTTGCCTTTGAAGTTTCTTTGTCTCCTCTGGGTTACTTCTATAGGTTGGTCTATTTGGGATTACTGCTCCAGGTATAAAATTAATCTAATGCTCAATACCCCTCAAGGGAGGGAGTCCCTTTGGCATCTCTTCAGGAAAGACTTCATCAAATTCCTGTAACAAAGAAACAAAACCACTAGGCAAATTTGGGTTAAGGTCAGTCATAATCAATAAACTCTCCTTAAACCTTATTGCTATGAGTGATCTTCTGCCTATATAAGCACTCTTAAGATCTCTCTCTTTTGCAAAGAAACTTTGCTTCTTTTCACTCTTATTTTCTCTCCTCTTACTGTTCTCTACTGCACATCTCTCTTTCTTTACCTCACTTGTGCAGTCATTTCCCATTGGGCCACATAATTGTTTCTTTTCTCTCTTAGCCTCATGTCCCTCCATTCTTTTAGTTAACTCACTACCCGAATCCCTATTTGAAGTATTCATCATCTTAATCTGTTCTTGATAACTTTCTTTGGAGATAAAGGTGCTAAAGTGAAAATCTTCCCCTTCAAACTAAAAGAATACCTATTCTTGTACCCATCGTGTGTGACTTTCCAATCAAACTATCAAGGCCTACCCAATAATAAATGTCTAGCTTGCATGGGTACTACATCACACAACACTTCATCAACATATTTTCCAATAGAAAATGGCACCACAACTTGTTTTGTTACCTTTACTTCACCACTATCATTTAGCCACTGTAGCCTATATGGTTTAGGGTGTTTTCACACTTCAACCCTAACTTATCAACTAAGGTTGTACTAGCTACATTTACACAGTTGCCTCCATCTATAATCATGCTGCAAACTTTCCCTCCTACCAAACACCTAGTGTAAAAGATGTTTTTCCTCTGTTCTATGCTCTCTTCCTTAACCTGAACATTAAGTGCACGCCTAACTACCAAAGATTCACCACAAACAGCATACTCAACCTCAACATCACTATAATCCTCCAAATTAGGCATAGAATCATAGTCAAATTTGGGTTCAGATTCAATTTCTCCATCGTCCCTCATAAGCATAGTCTTTTTATTGGGACATTGAGAAGCAATATGTCCACTATCCAAACATTTAAAACACTTAATATTTCTTTGCCTATTAGAACAATTAGAAAAATCAATAGTACCTTTATTTGTGGAAGAGGCTCCTTTGCTCTTTTCAAAGCTTGCACCTTTCACCTTGGAACTTAAGTCTTTATCCTTAGACCTCTCATCTTTAGTCTTCTTATCTTTCTTTGGCCACCTTTAGGTCCATGTTGGGTTGTAATTGGAGGAACTCCTTGCTGCCTCCTTTTGCTTGAGTTGTCTCTCCACCTTCATGGCCATGTTCACCATCTCCTCAAGCTATATATAGTGATGTAGCTCTACCATATTTGCAATATCTCTGTTTAGACCTCCCAAGAATCGATCCATGGTAGCTTCTCTATCCTCTTCAATATTTGCTCGAATCATGCCATCTCCATCTCTTTGTGATAATCTTCTACTGACATAGACCCTTGAGAGAGTCTCTACAATTTTTGATGTAGCTCACGATAGTAGTAGGATGGCACAAATCTCCTTTTCATGACAACTTTCATTTCTGCCCATGTCTCAATAGGCCTCTCTCCATTTCTTCTTCTTGTAAGTTTCAATTGTCCTCACCATATCGATGCATAATCTGTAAACTCAACTGTTGCTAGCTTCACCTTCTTTCCCTCTGAGTAGTTATGACAATCAAATATAAGCTCTACCTTCCTTTCCCACTCTAGGTATGTTTTAGTATCATTCCTTCCTATAAATGTTGGAATCTTCATCTTTATGGAATTGATGTTGCTATCTCTCCTTCCTGGCCTCCTATCTCCTCCTAACCTTCTATCTCTTCTAGGCCTAATCCTTGAAGATTGGGTGTCGTCTTCATCTTCATCTTCATCTTCATCAGGTTCATCATGGGACTCTATATCTTCTTCATCATAAGTTTGTTGAATAGTGCCCCTCCGCCTTGTTGATGCAGCTCCTGATTGTTGGGTTTGTTTAACCACCTCAACTTCATCCCTCAAATTCATAACATCTAAACTAAAATTCTCAAATTATTTTTGCATAGCCTTCAATACGAAAACTACATCTTTCATGCTCATTTCACCACCCTTGTCTGCCTCCTCAGGCATGATGTAAAATTACAACAAAATTTTAGAGAGAGAAAAAAAAATCCTCACACTCTCCCTCACGTGTTTACAATAAATAATATATCACTCCACTTGTGTTTCACTCAAATCAGGCTTTTATCCTCTTATTTGCTCACACTCTCTTGCTTTTTCCCTCTCTTGTTTCCTTCTTAAAGTTACACTTCAGAATTTTAAAATAAATAATCAGATTAGTCACAAGTAGCAATCTATAAAAATTACAATAAAAAGCTTAAAAGGAAATGAAAAACACTCAAGTTCTAGATGCAATTTGATAATCGTTGTAATTAAAGAAAGCAAAAGAAAAGAAAACACACAGATGAAGAATTGTATGTTTGTGAATGCAAATCCTAAGAGTAACCAGAGTGCAAAAGTCACCCTTATATGCGTGGCAAAAGCAAAAGAAATTGAAAACAAGGAAATTAAACTATGAATGCAATAAAATTGACAAAACATGAAGCTAAATTAAAGAATTTCGATTTTCCCCAAGTGGGAGACGAAATAAACTCTAGACCTAGTGATTCAACTAACTTACACTAATTAGGAAGGTAATATGTGGTGTAGATATGAAAGAAAATTAATTGAAATAAGGAAACCCTAAACAGTTTTGGAAACTGAATCAAAATCCCAAAAAATGGCGCAAGAATTTTCAGATGGCCTGTTCGCCCTAAAATTGAATGATTTGGGGGCCGTGACAGGCTGTTACAAGTAAACCCAGTAACAAATGTAGGGCTCGAAAATCAGTTTCTAAATTGGTATTGTGTGTTCCGTAACTCTTCCGTAGTGAAAAGTTATGCCTTTCAAAGTTGACCCTTCCACCACCAAAATTGACCCTATATTTTTCAACCCTAATTTCAACCCCTAATTTCAACCCAAAAAGATCTCCTTCAACCCTAGCTTTATTTTAGCACCCTCCAAGCTATTTTTTTTTCGTTTGTTTTTTTTTTCGTTTTTTTTTTGTTTCCTTCGTTCCTTTTTTTTTGTTTTTTTAAGCTAACGAACTAATAGGCCAAAATCGAAATTTCAAATGGATTGAAATAAAAAACACAAAATCATAGAATTAATTGAAGTTAAAGAAAAGAATACCACAGAAAGCATAAAAACATAGATAGAGCCAAAGCTCTGATACCAAATGATGGGAACCCCAAGATTATAAAGAATCCGAAACCCCAACACACAGTATACCAAGAACCCTAGCTGGTTGTTTATCCTACTAAACCCTTAATTGACATGCAACTAGAAATGTAGATAATTGGACAAAATTAAAGAACTAGAAAGAATGCCACAAGTGTTACCTTGATAAGTTGATTCCAATTCTTGATGCACCAAGGAGAAGAGAACCCTCTCTTGATGAAATTTTGCCAAGCCAAAATAATTGAATAATATCAAAACTAAAACATCCGTCTTACAACCTAAAATGAGATATAAATAGCTAAATCCTAATTAGAGTTATTAAGTAGCGTTTGGTTGGCTAATCAAATTTTAAAAACTAATAAAGTTCTAATTTAATACAAAATAAATAGGTCCCTTACTTTTTAAATAAGCATAACTAGTGGGCCTTAATACATATTAAATAATAGACTCATATACTTGGATTAAATTTTTGGGCTGCTTCTCCTTTATATCCTTAGCATCAAAAGCCTGTCCACCAAACATTTCTTCCATGAATCGCCTTACAAAGCCTTAAAAGGTAGATTTGAGCTTCTTGGCTTGCAATCTTGTAAACGGCCTACTTGGTAAAACGAGCTCCATGCCATGTTGGCCTCCTATGCTTGTTCCGCTAGCCTTGCTCATACTGTCATCTTTGTTTGCATCAGACATACCTTGTCAGGTTGAGGATACCTTATTATTTATTTTGTTTACACAAGTACATGTTTATTTTTCTTGTTTGCATACATGACCTGCATACACAATTTTTTACTTGATTTTTCTCTGACAGCAATGAATCAATTGTCATTTTCCTACGTAATTAAATTCTGATTCCTATCCTGATGCAGACCACCTATGAGAATTTTCGGTATCGATATGATAAGAAGGAGAACCCATATAATAGGGAAATGATGAGAAACTTTATAGAAATATTTTTCTCCAGGATTCTACCTTCAATGAATAAATTTCGTTCATTTGTGGAAGATGAACATATGGTGACTGCATCATCAATTCCAAATCTTGGGGATGGTTTTGCTAGCTCAAAAGAGAAAATTGACATTGAAATGGGAGCAAAGCTTGCAGAAGACGGTAATTATTCCCTTCCAGAAATTTTGCGAAATTTGGATTATGATGATGATTCAGAAGATAATTCTAAAACAAGGGAGGAAGAAGAAGGTTCTTCTTTTGACCAATTCATTCTGGTGAGCAAGATGAAAAAGAGTCATTGCAAAATCTCCAAATCTTTGTTGTTGGAGATAAATTGGGGGAACATGTGCAAGGTTCAAATGTTGGAGTTGGAGTGAAAGAATCTGGATCATGCTCAACAGAATTTGTGGAGAGTTCTGCTGGCGATGAAGTGAGAAATTCTCCTGAAAGGTGTAATTCTGAATTTGAAGAGAATCTGCAAATAGTTCCACTCCTGAAGCTGAAGTAAGAGATTTTGCACAAATTTCCAGCGTTGAAGATGGGCTGGGTGATTCTATCAATAATTCTACTTTTGGAAATAAGACTAACACAATCAAAGGAGTCAAATTATAATTGTAATCCACCTCAAATGACAGAAAAATTTCAAGTACAGAGATATTGATCTTGCTTTCTTTCCATTGCAAATATCTTTTGCCTTGTCTGTTTATAAGCTAAGGAGGTTACTCATGTGGAATATTAATTAGTGTATAGAGTACTGGCAATAGCATACAAATTTGTAAGTCATATAGCATGACTATCCTGTTGTTAAATTTGGCAATATCATATTGGAAAATCAAACCTTTAATTCAAAATGGAATGCTTTTTGTAATGGAGCATAATTTGATACTTTGGACAAGTACTTGTTTCTTCACATTCTTGTATGCTAATGTGTTTGGAAACTATTTATATATTCAGCTGTTTGTCTCCTGTTGATGTGTTATGTCAATCAATGAATCATGGACAACGTTTTACATTTGAATTATTTGAAGAATAATGATATGAACAAATGAATAAGACCTTAGACAAATCCGTCCTTGCACTTTTAAAAAATGTAAACTGATAATCAATACATTTTAATTTTTAGATAATATGATGTCATTCAATCATTTATAGATTTCATCTGCAAGCTTCTGCATAAACTTGCTTTATGGAAGAGTTAATCTAAGCTTTGTGGTTGTGCCCTAAGGAGAGTCAAATTTATTTATCACCTTCTATGGCCCAACAGATAATCTTAGACGTTGATCTTTTTATATTGAAACACTTAATAATTTGTTGATTATCATTTTATCTGTTTAAACTGTTCTGTCTCTCCCTACTATAATTAATATTAATCCCATGACAGGTTTTGCTACAAAAGGCCTCTTTCTTTGAAGTATAAGTTTGTCTTCATTAACTGCACGGGCTGATTCCTGCAAAGGGCTGGAACTGTGTGCTGTTTTTGTAAAGGCTGAATGTTAACTGGATGATCATGCTTTCTGCTGGAAAGAGCCAGATTTTGATAAAATACTTACATCTGTTCGTCATACAATTCGTGTTGTACAAGATGTGAACATGCGAAGCTTTGCAATAATGTGGAAGCACATAGGGAAGTCGACAGTGTCTGTAAGGTGTAGAGATTGAGGTGATAGAAAAGCCTTGTTCATTTACTTTGATTATTTGAAGACTGATGGTGAGTTCCTACTGACTTGGTTTGAGAACTGTCGTATCATTTGAAGATATCTTTCTTGTACTTTTTTTTTGGGTGAAATTCTGATAGTTATAGATTGACCAAATGCCAATCGTCAATGCTCTTTGCATTTGGTCATCTGATTTTTTGTTGAATTGAGCGTTTATATCAGCAAATGAATAAATTCTCGACTCAACTTATTTTAGAAGACAGCTTAGCTGAATAATGTTAGTTGCATGGGATCTCTCATCTCTTATATCCAACTCGGCTTGGAGATTTCTTTTTAAAAGAATTGCTCTTTCATTGACCAGGAAAAATATCAATTTGGATATTCGAATGTTAAAAGTTTTATCACGTTAAAAGTAGAATTTTAAATTGTTCAGGAGCTAATATTTAACATTAATTAAAATCTGAACTACCATTATTCTCCAAAAAAAATTATTAATGAAATTAAATTTAAAAATATTAATATATATTTTTTAAAAAAAATGCAATCTATTCTAATGTATTTTTTTATATAAATTAATATTTAATATGATATGAGACTATGTAATTTTTTTTATCGATTAATATTTAATATTTATTTATTTTAAATTCGGTCCATCCATTATGTAATTCATTTCCAGGCATGCACACAGTTTGTTGAGTACCGAAATCGAACAAGGAAGATAGATTTTGGATTAACAAAAAGAAAAACCCAATTGTCAGTGAAAGTAAGACCACAAAGCCATTGTCCAAATGGCATTATCAGTTATCACAGCACCAAGCAAAGCAGTCACCATGAAGCCACGTGTCAAATTCTCATTTAGAATCAAACATTTCATTGGATGAGATTAAATAAGCTGTCATCCAATTATAAATTCAACATCTTGTCCTTCACTTTCTTTAGTTCTTCTGCTCCTCTTCTTAGTTCTCACTCAGTTGGAAAGCTCCAAAGCAAAGGAAAAAGAAAAAAATGGCAGCAGAGATGGCTTTTGTGAAGCCCATCTCTACCCCTAAATTTGGAAACCAATGAACATTATTCTCTTACACCAAATTCACCATCATTAAAATGTCAGCCATTGCACAGCCAACTAAGCCAAGCCCAAAGCCATCCAAGAAGAAATCTAATAAAACTGCCATCAAAGAGACCCTCTTAACGCCAAGATTCTGTACCACTAATTTTGATGAGATGGAGACTCTTTTCAACACTGAAATCAACAAGAACCTCAATCAATCTGAATTTGAAGCACTTCTGCAAGAATTCAGGACTGATTACAATCAGACCCATTTTGTGAGAAACAAGGAATTCAAGGAAGCTGCTGATAAGATACAAGGCCCTTTGAGGAACATCTTTGTTGAGTTCTTGGAGAGGTCTTGCACTGCTGAGTTTTCTGGTTTCCTTCTTTACAAAGAGCTTGGAAGGAGGCCTAAGGTATAATTTATTTAATTATTTCTAGATTTAAAAAAAAAATTCTTTCTTGTTTTGTTTTGTCATATAGCTGCTAATTTGTTTAACAATTGATTCTATAGAAAACCAATCCAGTTGTAGCAGAGATTTTCTCTTTAATGTCTAGGGATGAAGCCAGACATGCTGGGTATGCCAAAAAATCTCTCTGTTTATCATAAATTTTCAAGAAAATTTTGAATTGCGGCTAGCAATTGGATGATTTTATATATTGCTGTGTTGCTTGGCTTGCAGATTCTTGAACAAGGGTTTGGTCTGATTTCAGTTTGGCATTGGACTTGGGGTTCTTGACAAAGGCTAGGAAATACACATTTTTCAAACCAAAGTTCATTTTCTATGCCACTTATCTATCTGAGAAAATCGGATACTGGAGATACATAACCATTTACAGACATCTCAATGAAAATCCAGAGTACCAGTGTTATCCCATTTTCAGGTACTTTGAGAATTGATGCCAAGATGAGAATAGGCATGGTGATTTCTTCTCTGCATTGTTGAAGGCACAACCCCAATTCCTCAATGATTGGAAAGCTAAGTTGTGGGCTCGATTCTTCTGCTTATCGGTTAATCCTAATCCTATGTGCGTGTACCTTTTAACTTCTCCATTCCATGCCACTTACATGCAAGCCTTGGTTCTTTCTACCCTTAATTTTAATGTTAATTTTTTTTTCTTAGGAATGTAATTTATGCCTGATAACCAGAGATCGCTCAAGTCTAAATGCATTCTTATCTACATTTTCTACCTGATTTTGTTTAACATCTAGAACATTTAAGCTAATACTTTAAATATAAAATATCAGTATTACATCATTGCATTACAACATCGCGTGTTATCAGTTTTGCATGACAGAATCTATCAACTAAAATTAACGTAAGATTTTGATATAGCGAGGATTTGATTTCGCAGGTCTATGTGACAATGTATCTCAATGATTGCCAGCGAACAGCTTTCTATGAAGGCATCGGATTGAACACCAAAGAATTTGACATGCATGTCATTATTGAGGTGAGGTTATTATTGTGATGATTATGAATCTAGTATATCATTTACTTGCCCTTTATCTATGCAAGCTCTAAATGCGTTTTGTATAAAAAGCCAATAAATTATTTCCTGTTTCTCTTATAAACAATGTCAAGTTTCAATTGATCTGATGTTAGTTCTCCTTTGGTTGCTTAGATGACCTTAGAAATGAACTCTACAAGAAAAATTTCCCAATTATCCAACTCATATTTGGTCGAAACATGTTTCTCTTTATCTACAAAGAGAAATCCTTTTCAAGTCTATCTTTACGTGTCTTAAGATTGTAATAAGCTCCTTCTCCCAATTATTGAAATTCTAACCTCTATATACTGAGATGGTTTGAGATTGTTAAATGGAATTTTTGTTATGCAGACAAACCGTACAACAGCTAGAATTTTCCCAGCTGTGCCAGATGTTGAAAATCCTGAGTTCAAGAGGAAGTTGGACCGAATGGTCGAAATTAATGAAAAGCTGCTTGCTGTTGGGGAGAGCCAAGACATTCCATTAGTGAAGAACTTGAAGAGGATTCCGCTTGTTGCTGCATTGGTTACTGAACTCTTGGCTGCATATCTGATGCCCCCAATTGAATCTGGATCTGTTGATTTTGCAGAGTTTGAGCCACAACTAACTTACTGATAGTTTTGTACAAGTTTCATTATTCACATTTATCTTTAATTTTAGTCGGGCTTGCTCATGTAATTTATCACATTAAACTGAGGAAACATTCACATCAAGAGTGTGTGCTTGATTATTGCTATGTATATATAGATTAATATCATCTGTACTTTTCACTCCATATTACTCGAACAGAATATGGTTTGAATTTAAATTCCTCCTTTCTTTATACAATGTGGTAGACGCTTGGCTATTTTCAGAATGGCATAACATTGTTTTTACAGGCTATCATTTTTCCCCTTAAATTTCTTGTATACTATTAAATAAAATCATTCTTTTATCCTTGGAGAATTGTTTATTCTTCTGTAGTTCTGTTGACAGCCACATAATGAAGAAATGATTAAGAATTTTTTTTTTCTTAAAACTAAAATCCATAACTTAGTAATTAATTAAATAATATATTGAGGGATTATATAGAATTTGAACTTGGTAAAAAAAAGGTGGTTTACAGTCCGTAAGAGAAAAATAAAATGGATTCTCTCAAACTTCAGCCTTGTTGTTCCAACTAATCTTTCGTTGTGCCAATTATGTAAGGGAAGCATGGTTTAACTTCAGCCAGTTGTTCCAACTAATCTTTCGTTGTGCAAGTAGCAAAGTGAAACACTTTGACCCCATATCATAATTCTAATCCAAAATTATTTTCACAATCGCATGGCCACTGTTTGAAATAATTTATGTGTAAATTCAATTTTCAATTCAATTCATAAATAATAAAATTTATGAATTTGAAATAAATTTTAAGTTGATTTAAATTATATAGTTTGATTGGAGTCACAATAAATATACAACATATAAATTGGTAATTGAAATATTTAGTTTTGTTTGTATATAGGATTTTAGGCTATTAGCTCAGCCTCCACCACACAGACAAAAAGGAAAATTAAATCTAGAAAAGAATAAAACAAGTGCAAAACTAAATGAATGAAAAAAATAGAAATGGCAAATGGTCTGAAATTTATTCTTCCTAATTTGTCATGGATATCCTCAAATTGTTCTTCTTCTCAGTCCAAGTTCTCAATCAATTTTCCTTCTTCTTCTTCTTCTTCTTCTTCTGCGCTTCATGCTTTGAAGCAGCAACTCATTGAAACTAGTAGTCGTTTTCGCATATCATACAGATATAATCACAGAGCAGAATTAGAAGAAGATGAAAATGATTATAGCTTTGATGATGCAGTTGCTCTCTTCAATAAGAGGGAATACTATAAGTGCCATGACTTTCTTGAAGCTCTTTGGATAAAATCAGAAGACCCAACTAGAACTCTTATTCATGGGATTCTGCAATGTGCCGTTGGGTTTCATCATCTCTTTAACCAGGTAAATATTTTGTTGCTTAGTTTACTTGATTGATAATAATTAATCAAATGACATGATGATTTTTGTAGAACCATAAAGGAGCCATGCTAGAGCTGGGAGAGGGACTTTGTAAACTTAGAAAGATGAATTTTCAGAGTGGACCCTTTTATCAGTTTCAGCAAGACATTTCTGCTGTTCTTGAGTTTATTTACCGAACACAGATTGAACTTGCTGCTTGTAAGTCTATTTAAATCAATTTTCTTTTTTTTTTTACGTTATAATTAATTTATTTTGATTGTTGGATTGGGAAAATAATTGCAGGCAGTGATGAAATATGTGTGGCAATGGATCAAACGGAGAGATCATACCAACTTCTTGGGGGGTACGGTGCTGGGCAGCTTTTGTATAGCCTTCAAAATCACCCTATGGATGGTATGTGCATTGTATTTTCTCCTCGCCCGTATGGTTGTGGTGAACCTCCTCGAGTTAAGCTTCCCATCCTTGAGGCTACTCAACAACATCTTACGGCTCATGGATCCTAATCCTAATTTGTATTTCTTTTAATGATCAAAAGATGAAATTTGTGGTTTTTATATATTCTAATTCTAATTTGTAACTCGTGTATGATGTAGAATTCTTTACTTTCTAAAATTTTACTAGTCTTTAAAACTAAATTTAACATGAATAGGGTAATACAATAAATGATAAGGTAATATATATAAATGTTTTAGTGCAATTTGAACCCCATATTTGTTAAGTCTTATGCAGGATGGATATGACAATAAAATGGTGACATTATTGTACTTAACCGTATAAGATAAGACGACAATTAAACCCTAATTAAGAGAAATATCTCATTATGTAATAATATAACACTTCTATACAAATTATAAATGCCCTGGTTTAAATATTATTTCTATTATTACTACACAATGAATGACCTATGTTTCTTTTTTTCCTTGACACTCATCCCATTTAGTTAAGGCAACGATGCCTCGTCATATCACAAAGCCACTAATGCCATTATGTACCAGCAAAATAGCCACTAAATTACAAACGATATTGTAAGCTGTCAACTCAGTAAATATTCAACTTTGGAGTCAATGATGAAATCAAAATTTTTATAAAGCATGGTTTTCAACTTAATATCAACTATTAATTCAATTATTATATACTATTAGGGATGAATCATTTTCTGAATTGCAAATGTATTAAACAATAGGCTAAAAATTAATTTTATCCCTACAAGTGAAAGATTCATATTATAAGAAAAAAAATCAAATTGAAAAAATTAAATAATACAAATAGAAAAAACAAAAAATAAATTAAATTTATAATAGTTGAATTATAATAGTTATCTTACCAAAGATCACACCACATTGAATTATGGATCCTACAATATTTCGTACATGTCCACGTTCACATGGATTTTAAATTAAATTTAATTGAAATAAAAATTAAAAAAAATGTCCATGGATTAAAACTAGTGCACATAGTATTCCCTTAAGATTTTAGAATGGGCCTAATTTTTGTCCATAATATGATTAAAATATTACCTATTGGAGAGGGTGGTGGACTTCAATCTCACATATTAGAAAGCCAATCAAATGCTAGTTGGCGGAATCAAGCTAGAGTTTTTTGTCCTCCACAAACCTTGCTTGGTTCCGCAACTGTTTGCAGTTAAATTTTAATTTCAGCCTTTTAAACTTCATTAAGTAGCTTATTAAATTTTCTTTATTCTTGATCTATCTATTGTTAATGGTAATTTCCAAAAATTTTGTAGTCTTCACTCTTTTTTTTTTCAAATTTTTATCTTATCCCTAAGATCTAAATTTTTATTTTTCTTAATGGATTTCTATATCCATAGTAATTTGGTTCATATTATCATTTGTCCTAATACCCTTAGGACCTAATAATTCCTTTGTTATTATTATTAGTTATTATTATTATTATTATTTTGCATATTTGTTTCTTTATTTGCTCTAGTAGAGTAAATCCATACTTAAAGTAATAAACACATATAGCTTATATTAACACTCTACCCATAGAATTTTGTGCTTTATTTTATTTACATATATTTCTAATTTTATTCAATTTTTTGGGGAAATTATTATACTCATAGACTTAGAATTTCAACAAAGTACACCTTTATTACCTAGTATTCTTATTTTCTTTAGACATAAGCATAAATAAATATTTTTTGACAACTTATATGTAGCATTTTAGAAAAATGATTTTGTTTCGTAATGGGCCTTAGATAAATGGAAATTCATATAGGTAGATGGTGAGATCACAAAGAATCACGAAAAATTATATCTGACATATATAAAGTATTGCATTAAGGTATCATAAGAACCATGTAACATCATTAATGTTGTCTCTTGTTGGCAACCAAAAGGCAATGGAGGGGGGAGCTAATTGGTTCTTTTTTATGAATATGAGTGAAAAAATAAATTTGCTTGGAATTAAAGGAGTTAAGGGAAAAAAGTAAATTACATAAGCAATTTATAGTTGCTTGAATTCAACAATCCTACGTTCACTCCTTAATAAACTGGTTGAGTATTTCACTATTTTTGAACTTTTATAAGCTAAACACTAACTTGATATTTTCATAAGCTCACACTGAATTTTAATAAGATTTGAGTAATCCTTACAACCCAATAAGAGTTTTTTTTTTTTCCAAGGGTTCACTCTCTAACCTAGTGTTCTACAATATTTCACTATCAAAGTGCTCTTATAGTAACTTGCCTAGTGTCGTAGTCGCAAGGTGCATTTAGCAATCAAATTGGGCACTAGCGCAGTTGCAAGGTCGCTATTGTAGCTATCAGCTAGTACAGGTGACACTGATAGGTTGGCAAGAACCATTCCGTGCCACCATATAAGGTTCTTACAGTCATGAGACATGTGGGTTGACTTTTCTTTGATTTTGACCATCCCACATGGCTTGAATGGCACAGTCACGGCAAGGTAAGATCGTAGTGATTGGATGATTCTAGTGTTGAGGCTTGGAGCATGAGAGCTGGCTGCGGACTTTACTGTTAATGTTTGACATTTAGCCTTTAGTGATCTTGCGATTGTATTGTATCTAAAGTGGTCACAAGATAGGCTTAGCAACCAAAGAAGTAACCACACATCTGCATGTGATTTTCTCTATGACTTAGTTGGATTTTTGCTCTTAAGAGATGGTCACTTCAAGTGTGTAGCGGTCACATCATTTGGTATTACAGTGGTACCTTGACTATGAACCATACTGTGTGAATATTATTGCTGCTGAAGGCTTTGATGCAATCGCTTTGCCTGTGGGGTAGTTGCGACATAGCTGTTCTTTATATACTTTAAAAATTCCTAAGATCAGAGACAAAATCTGATGTGAGCCTGCCTTGCTGGGATTTAATTCCTAAGGAAGCTCAAGCTACGGATCGTCTCCAAAACATAAGAACACCAACCAGCACCTTCAACCCAACACCAACTTGTGATGTAAAACTGAAACTATATGGCTGGAAACCAAAGATTCAAGACCCAACCCCAACTTGTGAAGGAAAAACCTTGAATATAAGTTAAGACCTAGCAAACTTGGTTATTTTTGCAAGGAATTCGTGCAAGTTCTAACCAGAACTCAAAAGAAGGCTAAAAACCTCTCAAAGCTCTCAAAAATGGAGAGAAAACTCAGAATATTCATTAAGTTCAAAATCTGCCATTACATCTGTTTTTAAAGACTTAAAGAAAGCATAAAACAAGTGAAATGATGGAAAAATACAAATATAATAATGTGGTTACATAAAACAAATTGGGCAGCCATATAGCTTGTCTCCCACTAGCTTTTAAAAGGCATGGGCAGTCATATAGCTTGTCTCCCACTAGCTTTTAAAAGGCATCTTTGACTCCCAATGTGAATTTCAGCCACTCTTAATATTTGGACATCCAATGGAACGTGAATGGTATGTATTTAGCTCCCAAAGGTATAATGATGGATGCCAATATGTATTCTAACTCCTTTGGGTCAATTGGCCTCTTGGGTAGTTTGCAATTTGGACACATGCAACCAAACAGCTTCTTTGCTCTTATTTTCTTCAAGTCTTAATGTTCCAATTGTATTGAGAACATATAGATGTTTGGAAACTAATCCTTGAAGTTTTCTTGCCATTGATTGAGTAACAGGTCCTTGGTGTTGTATGCTAGCAATCAGATCCTCATCATCCTCTCCCTCTTCAAAAGAATTCGTCCTCGAATCTTCATCATCTGCATAGTAAGGAGCAAGATCAGAAACATTAAAAGTTGCACTTACACCATACTCACCTGGTAGATTAATCTTGTAGGCATTATCATTAATCCTTTCGAGTACTTCAAATGGTCCATCACTTCTCGGCTGCAATTTTGATTTCCTTTGTGTAGGAAACCTTTCTTTTCGCAAATGAACCCATACCAGATCACCAGGTTGGAACACCATCTTTTTCCTTCCTTTGTTTACTTTGGTTGCTCTATTCTCATTAATCTTCTCCATTTGTTGCTTGGCCCTTTGATGCATTTGCTTCACCAATTCAGCTTTCTTTTTACCATCAAAACTAGTAAGCTTATTAGTAGGAAGAGGCAACAAATCTAATGGAGTAAGTGGATTAAAACCATAGACAAGCTCAAAGGGTGAAAATCCAGTGGATGAATGCATTGATCTATTATATGCAAATTCAATAAATGGTATGCATTCCTCCCATGTCTTCAAATTTTGTTTAATCATGGTACGAAGAAGAGTGCCCACAGTCCTATTAACAACTTCTGTCTGCCCATCTGTTTGCGGATGGCATGTAGTAGAGAAACAAAGCTTTGTACCTAACTTTCCCCATAGGACTTTCCAAAAATGACTCAAAAATTTTACATCTCGATCACTTACTATGGTCCTAGGAATACCATGCAATCTCACTACTTCTCTAAAGAACAAATCAGATATATGGCATGCATCATCAGTTTTATGACATGGAATGAAATGTGCCATTTTAGAAAATCTATCAACCACAACAAATAAACTATCATGACCCTTTTTTGTCCTAGGTAGTCCCAAAATAAAGTCCATAGATAAGTCTACCCAAGGTTCACTAGGTACACTTAAAGGCATATACAAACCATGTGGTCTTACTTTGGACTTTGCTTTCATACATGTCACGCATTTAGCACAAAATTTCTCTACATCTTTCCTCATATGTGGCCAATAAAAATGTTCATTCAGAATTTCTAATGTTTTAGCCACCCCAAAATGTCCCATTAAACCTCCCCCATGTGACTCTCTTACAAGCAATCCTCTTATAGAGCTATTTGGAACACAGAGTCGTTTCTCTCTAAATAAGAAACCATCATGCCTATAAAATTTTTTAAAGGCAGCATTTTCACAAGAGGCATATATTTGTGCAAATTCAGAGTCATGCTTATACAATTCTTTCATATGCTCAAATCCTAGAAGTCTAGCATCAAGCATAGAGATTAGGGCATACCTCCTAGATAAGGCATCGGCAACAACATTTTCTTTTCCTTGCTTATATTGAATCACATATGGAAACACTTCAATAAATTCACTCCATTTGGCATGGCGTTTGTTCAGCTTGCTTTGTCCTTTCAAGTATTTTAGTGATTCATGATCACTATGAATAACAAACTCCTTTGGCCAAAGATAATGCTGCCACGTCTCCAACGCCCTCATTAATGCATACATCTCCTTGTCATAAGTAGAGTAATTCAAAGGAGCTCCACTTAGCTTCTCACTAAAGTATGCAATTGGTCTTCTTTCCTGCATCAAAACAGCACCTATACCCACTCCGGAAGCATCACATTCAACTTCAAAAGTCTTAGAAAAATCAGGTAATGCAAGTAATGGTGCAGAACATAATTTTTTTTTTAGTAATCTAAATGCATGCTCCTGTTCCTCATTCCATTTGAACCCTACATTTTTCTTCACAATTTCATTTAATGGGGCTGCAATTGTACTAAAGTCTCTAACAAATCTCCTATAAAAACTAGCAAGACCATGAAAACTCCTAACATCAGTCACGGATTTTGGTGTAGGCCACTCTTTGATGGCTTTTACCTTATCATCATCAACCTCAATTCCTTTCCCACTCACTACAAATCCTAAGAAAATGACTTTTTCCATGCATAATGTACATTTCTTTAAATTTGCATACAATTTCTCTTTCCTAAGAACTTCAAGCACACATCTTAAATGCATTAAATGATCATTTAAACTTTGACTATACACTAAGATATCATCAAAATACACAACAACAAACTTTCCAAAAAAAGCACGCAAGACATGATTCATTAATCTCATGAAAGTACTAGGTGCATTACTTAGTCCAAAAGGCATGACTAACCATTCATACAAACCATATTGAGTCTTAAAAGTTGTTTTCCATTCATCTCCTAATCTCATTCTTATTTGATGATAACCACTTTTAAGATCAATTTTTAAAAATATACATGCACCATGCAATTCATCAAGCATATCATCAATCCTAGGAATTGGATGTCTATACTTTACAGTGATTTTATTGATAGCACGACAATCCACACACATTCGCATTGATCCATCCTTTTTAGGTACTAGAAGTACCGGCACAGCACATGGACTCATGCTCTCCCTAACATGACCTTTCGCAAGCAGCTCATCCACCTGTTTTTGCAACTCCTTGACCTCTTGAGGATTTGTCCTATATGATGGACAATTTGGAATTACAGCTCCAGGAATGAAATCAATTTGATGTTCTATTCCTCTAATGGGTGGCAATCCACTCGGTACCTCATTTGGAAAGACATCTTCAAATTCCTGCAACAAAGTCAAAGCAATACTAGGAATAGATGGATCAAGGTCAGTTACATTAAGAAAAACTCCCTTACATATCAGAAGGAGCATCATACTATCAGAAAAGTATGCTTGCCTCACATCTTTCCCCCTAGCAACTAAACTTACTTTCTTCTCTCCACTCTCATTTTTATTATGTAATTTCTTCTTTTTCTCTTTTTCTTTTTCTCTCTCGGTTTTTATTCTTTGTTTTTCCTCTTGATCTTTCTTTTCTCTCTCCCTCTTTTCAACCTCTCTTTGCATTTTCTCTTGCATGGCAGCTTGTACTCGCTTTTGGTCTTCAAAAGCCTCCATAGGTGTTAAAGGTGCAAGAGTCACCTTTCGGCCTTCAAAATCAAATGAATACCTATTCTTAAACCCATCATGTGTTGCTTTTCTATCATATTGCCATGGCCTCCCAAGTAGGATATGACTAGCATGCATGGGAACTACATCACACAACACTTCATCCTTATACCTCCCAATGGTAAATGACAATAATACTTGCTTGGTCACCTTAACTTCTCCACTATCATTCAACCACTGCAATCTATATGGATTAGGATGTTTTGTAGTAGGAAATGCAAGTTTCTCTACTAGTAGAGTGCTAGCCACATTAACACAACTCCCACCATCTATGATCATAGTACAAACTTTTTCTTTGACTAAACATCTAGTATGAAAAATATTTTCTCTTTGTAGTTCATCACCTTCATCTTCCTTCACCTGTATATTTAAAGCACGCATAACAACAAGAGCATTTCCATGCACAGCATGCTCTACATCACTATCTTCATCCAAAGGTGGAATGTTAACATCTGAATCTTCATCTACAACTTCATCATCTTCATATTCAATATCACCACTCGGCCTCACCACCATCACCCTTTTATTTGGACATTCTCTAGCATAATGCCCTTTCCCTAAACATCGGAAACATTGGATGTCTCTTGTTCTTCCATTGGAGTTCATCGGTGCCTTACCCTTATCAATCACAATGGGTTTTTCTCCAGCCTTGTTCCCCTATTTCTTCTCCTTTGAAACAAATTTATTCTCACTAGATTCCCCTTTCTTCCAATTTGGCTTCCAAGGAACATTATTGGCAGAATTCATTCCCATTCCCGATCTGGTTGTTTTCTTCTTCTTGAGTTGTTTTTCTACCTTGATTGCCATATTTAACATGTCATCAAGCTCCACATAATGATGCAGCTCCACTATGTTGGCAATTTCATCTTTCAGCCCATGTAGAAACCGTGCCATAGTTGCTTCCCTTTCTTCTTCTATATTAGTTCGTATCATAGCCATTTCCATCTCTTGAAAATATTCTTCCACACTTTTATTGCCTTGTACCAGCCCTTGTAATCATTGATGTAACTCCCTATAGTAGTGTTGTGGTACAAATCTATCTCTCATGACTTGTTTAAGCTCATCCCAAGTTTGCACTCCTCTCATGCCATTTCTTCTTCGTTTAGTGAGTAATTGATCCCACCAAACTAATGCATAATCAGTAAACTCTACCACAGCAAGGGTCACCTTCTTTTGCTCACTATAGTTGTGGCAATCAAAGATGAGTTCGGTCTTTCTCTCCCATTCCAAGTATGCATCTGGATTTGCTTTACCTTGGAATGATGGAATTTTCATTTTAATTCCATTAACATTGCTGTCTACTCTCCCTCTCCCTCTTGCATTTTCCATAGTTTCTTGCCTAATATTTCTGCCACCACCTCTACCATGCATATTACCTCTCATATATCTTGGTCTAATAACATCATCAAGTGCAACAGATTGCTGCCCATCGTCATCATCAAGATTATCTTCATCTACATCCTCCAATTCATTGAAAACTGGCAAATCATTTAGTCCAGCACGCCTACCTCTATTCTGCCCCCTATTTGTGTTTTGCTCCCTATGAAAATTATCTCGTTCATCCCTTCCTAAATTCCTTTGATTTGTAGAGCTTGCTTGCTGCAATTCTTCATATTTGCTTTGAGTGTTTTTCCATCTGTTCTCTAATATCAACAAACAACACATTCATCCTTTGAAATTGAGATTGCAATGCCTTAAGAACATAAGAAGCTTCTGGCTCCTCTTGGGGCTGGTTGCTCTCTCGATCACTATCTCGTTTTGTTGACATACTGATTGCTGCAAAACAAATGTTAGAAATATTCTCTCACACACTCCCTCACGTGTTTCACTCTAATCTGGTAACACTCAATCTGTGTTTCACCCAAAGTATGGCTTTTACCCTCTAACAATCTCACCACTCTTTGCCTTTTTTTCACTCACTTCAGCCCCTTCCAAGTTCTAGCAAGAACTTAATATTTCCTCAACTAAATAACTAAATTGCAAGGTTTAAAACACATTCAAGAATGGAACAAGAGTAACACAAGCTGGAAAAAACAGAATATCTGATATTTAAAACCTAAGGACGAAAGACACTGAAATTTTAGACAAACATTACCAAAGGGAAGAATTTGACAAAACTGGATTTAGGATAATATATTGAGACCAAATGGAAGAGAAAAAATGAATTTTTAGGTCTCTTATGAAACATTTATATTCTGGACCCCAAAATGGCTAACTAGCTGTAATATATGGACAACCAAGCAAACGAACGAATTTTGACATGAAATTTAATATGTAGGCTTAGCTAAATATCTAAAACATGCCTGTAAAATTTGAAAGGATCTGGACATGTTTACATACACGTTCACTTTTGGACACAAAACTAGCTAAATTGGCTGCAATATATGGATAACGAGGCAAATGGACGAATTTTGACTTAAAATTTTATTTCCAAGCTAATTTTAGCATCTGAAACAAGCATATAAAATTTGAGAAGATTTGGTTATGTGCAAACCCAACTTCAGTTTCTAACCCAATAGCAAATTTTAGAGATTAGTTGCTGTTTTTTTTTTCTTTGATCTTTTTTCTCTTTTTTTTTTGTTCTTTCTTTCTTTTTTTTTAAATTAATCCAGCAACAACATTAAGGAAGAAGGACTCAAAGAAACAAGAAAGAATACAGCTTGTAGAAATTAAACTAATGGCAAAAAAATGACTCAAAGGAAGACAATATTTTTTTTTGACATAAACAAGAAGGAATGATGCTAAAAACCTGATTTGGAGAGCCTAAGCTCTGATACCAAATGATGTGAGCCTGCCTTGCTGGGATTTAATTCCTAAGGAAGCTCAAGCTACGGATCGTCTCCAAAACATAAGAACACCAACCAGCACCTTCAACCCAACACCAACTTGTGATGTAAAACTGAAACTATATGGCTGGAAACCAAAGATTCAAGACCCAACCCCAACTTGTGAAGGAAAAACCTTGAATATAAGTTAAGACCTAGCAAACTTGGTTATTTTTGCAAGGAATTCGTGCAAGTTTTAACCAGAACTCAAAAGAAGGCTAAAAACCTCTCAAAGCTCTCAAAAATGGAGAGAAAACTCAGAATATTCATTAAGTTCAAAATCTGCCATTACATCTGTTTTTAAAGACTTAAAGAAAGCATAAAACAAGTGAAATGATGGAAAAATACAAATATAATAATGTGGTTACATAAAACAAATTGGGCAGCCATATAGCTTGTCTCCCACTAGCTTTTAAAAGGCATGGGCAGCCATATAGCTTGTCTCCCACTAGCTTTTAAAAGGCATCTTTGACTCCCAAAGTGAATTTCAGCCACTCTTAATATATGGACATCCAATGGAACGTGAATGGTATGTATTTAGCTCCCAAAGGTATAATGATGGATGCCAATATGTATTCTAACTCCTTTGGGTCAATTGGCCTCTTGGGTAGTTTGCAATTTGGACACATGCAACCAAACAGCTTCTTTGCTCTTATTTTCTTCAAGTCTTAACGTTCCAATTGTATTGAGAACATATAGATGTTTGGAAACTAATCCTTGAAGTTTTCTTGCCATTGATCGAGTAACAGGTCCTTGGTGTTGTATGCTAGCAATCAGATCCTCATCAAAAGCACTTGTTGCAAATGCTAAAACTCTCTAATTTGATTACTAAAGATCAAAATAGAGTTTTGAGTGCCAAGGATTTGTCTAATAATCTCCCATTTTTTAACTTTGGCCATCAAATTGAAATTTAAGTAATAAACATACATTTGCAAAGATGAATAAATATAAACACATTTGAACAAGTAAACAAATTTAGTTTATCTTTTTGCTTCTCCCCCTTAACATGTGCTTATATGTTCTCTTGTATGTTTTTCCCCTTTTTCATGCAATATTAACATGCAATTTTAACCAATTTTAAGTTGTTATCCACTTATTGCAATTTTAATCAACTTTAAGTAGTTGTCCACTTCTTCCCCTTTGACAAAGGAAAAACCATAATTATAAAAGAAAAAAAACATAAAGAGAGACATGAGAGAAATAAGAGAAACTAAACATTTCATTAGTGGAGAAAAAAAAGTACATGGAAATTGAAGTGTGTGATCATTGCAAATGAGTTTACAAAAGTTTCTTAAAGAGACAAATAAGAATGCAATTACTCAAGGAAAACCAAAGAAAAGAAAAGATAAGGAAAGCCATAAAGGTGTGTGTGTTTAATCCGAATCACTTTGACAACAAGGGTCCTCAACCATAGGCTCTTTGCCCTTCCCTTTTTAAGTCACCTCCCCCTTACTATCACTAGAATCTTCATCAAGAGGAGGATTTGAATGGGATCTTTCTCAAAATCACTTTCATCATGCTCACTCACATCCCATTCATTCAAATAACATTGAGGGATATCACTACAAAAAAAAAATAGCAATCTGCGACGCAATCTGCGACACCATTAACGACGAAATCAGCGACCAAAGTACGATAGCGACAATATCAGCGACGAATTGTGCGTGTCGTTGATTAGTGACAAATCAGCGACAAAACAGAGACAAATCAACGACATTTTCATTTTTGGCGGGAATTATTTATTCCCGCTGAAAATCGTCGCTGATTTAGCTTTAGTCGTTGAATTCATCGCTATTTGGGTCGTTAATTTAGTCGCTGAATTTGTCGCTAATTTGCTGGCTAAATTTTGTCGCTGATGTGTCGCAGAATATGTCGCAATATTTTCTCGTTGTTTCAGTCGTTGATTTGTCGCAGAATTCAATATTTTTTTTTGTCACATTTGGTCGCTGATTTTGTCGCAATTTTGTAATTGTTTGGCTATTTTTTCCAGTATTCCAATTTTTTTTTGTCTACACATTTTCAAGAACCTGTTGAATTTCAAATATAATAACCAAACCTGTTTATAAAATAGTCATTCATTACAATAATAATCAAATAACATAACATTCATAATTAAGTTATTAGTGGCAATAAGTATACATAAACAATTCGAATGTAAAGTTTACCCCTTAAGAAAGTATATTGAACACATAAGGTCTTAATAATCAGTCACTCCAAACACAAACAAAGAGAACACCAACTATAATAATCCGACACTCCAAACACAAACAAAGAGAACAAAGATAGGATAAAAATATTTGGTATTTCTCCTGCCAAAGATATATGCAAATCAAATTACATTTTTAACTATTTAATCTAAAATAGGATAAACTAACTCGGAGCGCTTATCAATGAAGACTTTATTTCTATCGGTTTTGCTTGTGTGACCAAATAAGAAAACCTCTCCAAGCAAAACTTCACGTCCCAATTCTTTACTCTGTCAAGTGATTCCTAAAGTAAGAAATATATTCTTTCAGTTGTGTAAGCCTTTCAAATATAAAAGCAGACTATAATTTGGGCGTATAGTATCACAACTGATGACCTAATTGCCCGTCAATGCCTCCTAGATGAGGAGCATCAAAATGCATTTACATGGAAATTTGGATAAATCATTTTAGAACTTTTCTCATAACATAACCAAAATTCTGCATTTGCACAATTCATGAGGATTCTACCTGCATAACAGTTATAGCATTTGGCTTCACCCGTTACTATAAAGGGGAATCAAAGAAATTCTATATTAAAGGTACTCTGCATCCAGGTACATTGAATTCACCCTCGAGACATCATCTGCTGGATCCAAATTTGTAGTAGAAGTAGATACTAGCCTCTTCTGTTCTGCTGCATTGTCATCCTTCAATGCTGTAGCCTCATTTTATTGTGGATTTCCAGATCTCTGCGTTCAGAGTCAAATTTCATAGGCTCATCTTTGTTCAATACATTTCTTCCTTGATTCTTGGGACTGTTATGATTGTCAGGATCATGAGGTTCAGATTTTGAGAGCTCCACAGCTGCTCTTGCAGCTGCTGCAGCATAGGCAGTTGATTTAAAAGCTGCTTGCGCTGCATCAGCTACATCCTTATACTTTTTCCTTGCCTTTGCTGAATCAGAGAACCCATCTTTTTCCATATCTTGATGCAAATTTTGCAAATCATCAACCACCTTAGAGCTACCTGAATTAGTTGATGACTCTGGCTCAGGCTGGTCCTGTTTCTCGCTCACCTCTAGTTTTTCCTGCATTTATCAAACATTTAGTGCATATTATAATAAAATGTTGTGTTTAGTGTTCATGACTAAACCTGCATACCTCTGTTATAATAGAAGTTTCCTCAAGTTGCAGAATAATATTATTCTCTGAGGCAATTTCCTTGAGAACTTTCATTCTAGTATCCAATTCCGGCTGCCTAGTTGATAGCTTCTGTATCATCTTTAGGAACACAAAACAAATATGCTACGATTAAACTGTCATTGGGCCTAAATAAATTAAATAATGTAATTTATGTCATGATTCGAATATAATTTGTATATCTATGTTTACAGGGATGACAATATTGAATACAAAGTGCAAATTCATAAATCATGACTATGAAGCAAAAAAAAATAGTAATTTACAAACTTGTAAATGAAAGAGCAAATGCCTATATTTGTATTAAATGATTATACAAATACCTTGGGATTCACTCCACAATTATTTCTCAATTCAATAGCACGGGTAGCAAATTCTTTCCCATACCAAGAAGTGAGGACAGTATGGATTTCTTGAAGCTCAGGAAAGTCTCCACATCTGGTAGATGCATACAACAAATTTGATGTTGCTTCTTGCAATTCAGTAGGACAAACTCTGCAGCAGCAAAAAAGAATAATAAAAAAAAACAAAACTTATATGTATTCCAAAATCAGAATTTGAAAATCAGAAAATGAAAAACAAACCTGTCCTATTCAATTAAATGAAGCCTTTCAATCAAGAGATTACAATATCCTTCAATCATAACATACACATCCAACATATTTTGCTCCTTAATCAAATGCTCAACACGTAGAAGAGCTCGTTCATGGTGAGATTGTTGAAGAAGCTGAAGAACATCAGAATGAGCATGATTGCACCTTACTTGGCGTTGGTTTTTGAATACTGAAAGACGAGAAGTGGCAAGATTTATAGCTGATCTGAATTTTGATGCCTTGAAAGCTCTTCTTCCAAGAATTGCGTCTAGTTTTTTCCCCATTTTAATCTCTTTTTTCTCTGATTTTTTTTAATAAATGAAATATTAATAATAAATAAACAATTAAACAGAGAGAAAGAAAGAAGAGGGAACTGAGAATTGGAAGAGAACAAAGAAACAAACAAGTAAAAGTCTTGCTTGCGCCTTTATCTGATGACGAGAGGGAAAAGGCGTGTTTTTGGCTTTTCTTAGTGGGTAAGAATTTTTCGATAATAATAATAATATATTATTATTATTATTATTATTTAAGATTTAAATTTAAGATGCGAAATGGGTTTCTACGAATAGGAAAATTTCAAAAGGCGAGGCCTTTTCTAAATTCATATTCATGAGTTGGAGATCGCGAAGAGAAAAGCCAGAAAGATCGTGTGATCATCTGAAAAAAGAGAAAGAGCAACGATAAAAGAAACTCTGACAACTTATTCCATGAACAATTGTCTCCAGATTTGATGCAGCCTATTCCATGAACAATTTCTAAGAGGCATTTTATCGAACAACTTGAGCGCATTGCTCAATCTGCCACAAAATTTGTTTGCTAAAATTTCCTTCACTCTCTCTCTTGCCAAACAATACATAAATAATGAGTCCCTAACATCCTAAAAATCCCAACAAATGCGACAACGGCCAAGAAAGAGAGCAGTAGAGTTCAACGAAGCTTTTTTATTTGCTCTTCTCTCATCTTCTTATGAAAAATAAACTAATTCAAAACAGAAGAGAGCAACAGATTCCACCAGCAAGATGAGCTCTAGTACAAATGCAAAAACAGAAATATGCTAACCTCTAATTCAAGTATATATAAGCCAAAGCAATTAAATAAAAGATAAAGTTATAAATGATATCAATGGTAGCAAAAGAAAGCATATAAAAACTAATTATTTGCACAGTAAAAATCACAAGCTACTGATTTGATAAACAGAAATATTTGGGTTTGAATTTTTTTTTCCTTTTGCTTAATAATTTAATTATTTGCTCGGAAAAAAAATTTTCTTACCTTCTTCTCTTATCTCAAATCTCATCGAAGCTCTTGGAAACAAACATTCATCGAATCGCACATCGTATTGCAAGAAGAGAACGAGTGAGAAGAGATTCGGAGAGTAAGGATCTAGTAGAGCAACAGAGGAGAGTAGAGAGAAGCTTACGAGACGACAACATTTTGGTGTAGAGATTTGATAAGAGAACATGAGAAATAAAGAGGTAGAGAGACATTAGAAATCAAAGTGTTCTCTGTTCTATGAGAAACAAAAACAAAAGAGCTCGTTTTTAGCTGGAGTTTTGGACCCGATTGTGAACAAAAAAATTTTAACTTTTTTTAAAATATTTTATATTTTTTAATATTTTTAATATACTAAAAATATATTTAATATATACTTTTAAAAATTAAATATATTTTTAATATATTAAATGTTTATTCAAAATATACTTCTAAAAGGAGTATTTTTAAAATTAAAAATTAAAAAAGAGTATTTTTGAAATTGAAAAAGAAAAATATATATTTTTAAAAATATTTTTATTTTTTAGAATAATTTTAAAGAAACTCCTTTTTTAATATTATGTATTTTTTATGTATTTTTAATATATTAAATATATATCTAATATATATTTTTAAAAAATGAATATATTTTTAATATATCAAATATATATATTTAAAATATACTTGAAGTATTTTTAAAATTAAAAATTAAATAAATGATATTTTTTAAATTAAAAAGAAAAATGAATATTTTTAAAAATATTTTTATTTTTTTAGAAGATTTTGAAGAAATCCCGTTCGATATATAGGCTTTAAGACCGAGGCGAGTCAGTATCTTTTCTAAACTTTTTTTATTTTACTTGAATTTTGCATTATATTTGCGCAGAAAATCTCTCTCTAAGGTAAAACTATTGCAAGTGCCTTTCAGTTTTTGTAATACTTATACATTATATTATATTATGTGCTAAATAAATTAGCAACTAATCTGCGACTAACTATTTTTCTCGCAAATCAGCGAGCCATTTAGCGACCAATTAGCGACCAATTACTTTAAAATAGAAAATAAAATTAATTTCTCGCTGATTGGTCACTATATTCTCGCAAATTAGCGACTAATCTGTGACTAACTATTTTTCTCGCAAATCAGCGAGCCATTTAGCGACTAATTAGCGACCAATTACTTTAAAATAGAAAATAAAATTAATTTCTCGTTGATTGGTGGCTATATTCTCGCAAATTAGCGACTAATCTGCGACTAACTATTTTTCTCGCAAATCAGCGAGCCATTTAGCAACCAATTACTTTAAAATAGAAAATAAAATTAATTTCTCGCTGATTGGTGGCTATATTCTCGCAAATTAGCGACTAATCTGCGACTAACTATTTTTCTCGCAAAGCAGCGAGCCATTTAGTGACCAATTAGCGACCAATTACTTTAAAATAGAAAATAAAATTAATTTCTCGCTGATTGGTTGCTATATTCTCGCAAATTAGCGACTAATCTGCGACTAACTATTTTTCTCGCAAATCAGCGAGCCATTTAGCGACCAATTAGCGACCAATTACTTTAAAATAGAAAATAAAATTAATTTCTCGCTGATTGGTGGCTATATTCTCGCAAATTAGCGACTAATCTGTGACTAACTATTTTTCTCGCAAATCAGCGAGCCAATTAGCGACCAATTAGCGACCAATTACTTTAAAATAGAAAATAAAATTAATTTCTCGCTAATTTATTGTAAATTAGTCGTAACGTCGTCGCTCATTGTTGGCGCCAAAATCTGGCGCAAAATTCAGCGAGAAACGACCTTTTATCGCTATTCAGCGACAGAATTTATGACCATTTTTTTTGTCGTTAATCAGCGACACATTTAGCGACCCATTCAGCGACGGAATGTTGGAAAGACACTTATCTTAATTCTTTGTCGTAAAGTTGTCGTTGATAAAGTCGCTAATCAGCGACGAAATAAGAGTTGTCGCAAATTGCGTCGCTGATTGCGCTTTTTTTTGTAGTGTATCTAGCTTGCCTTGCATCTCATATATGTCATGTTGTATATGAGACAAGAGGCCTAACTTCTTGTTTAACTTGCCAAACCTATTTGTTACATCCCTCTTGAAACCATTGAATTGTTTGTAAAGGAAGTGAAGGGCTCTCAGAATGAGATTGGTGGATAAAGAGCTTGGAACACTACTTCTTAGGCCTTTCTTCTTGGAATGTGGATTTCAACCTTAACATTTTCACCCTCTTCTTCTCCTACCATGTTTACCTTAGACCTTTTTTTCTCTTTCCAAAACACCCTTAGTACTAAAAATGTATTGGTAGGTAGTCCCAACTCTCTTGACACATCCAGCAACCCTTAAATAAGCAATGGTTATGAGCTTATTGAAGGATTAAGAGGGTTTTAGAGGGTGCAAGATTTTATTCATTAAACATGCCAAAATGCATAACTATTTGGTTGATTTGGGAGGATATGTAAAATTGTCCCATTTGTTAGTTGGCATGATGCAAGAAAGTGTCTATCAAGAATTTCATTGTTTGGACTTTGACATCATGAATGAGGGTATAGAGGAAGAAAAGGTCACATTGGCAACCTTTTCATTTTCATCCGCCCTTTGGTGAATGGTGTATGTGATGAAACAGTAAAGGAGCCAAAAGGTAAGGGTTTTGAAGTGTCTAGCTTTAGACTCTTTGGTGTCATAAGAGTCTTCTGTGGACAATTCTTTCTAAAAGAGGTGTAGTTTTTCAAAGGGAAGTCTTTATCATTATAAGAGGTTGGTCCTTCCATATTGAAATCCTAAACTGATGCAACCAATGAGCTGACCACACCCAAGTCCATAAATCTACTTCACTTACCTATTAGACCCATCACAAAAGCACGCTTGAAGAAGTTTAAAGATACTTTATTGATTATGATTTAAGGCCTATAGACATATTTAGCTAACTTTGAAGAATGTAAGGAAGACTTCAAGTATAAACTTGGACTTCAGCAATCAAATCAAAGCCTAATTCAACTTTGTGAAGTTATAGAAGATGTAGCAGTCACACCACCAATATAGTAGTCGCCATTTTAATGTCGTATTCTATAACGTGGTCGCACCCCTCACTGCGAACCTTATTGTGCCTCTAGTACATTTCACCATTGGTGCAGCATCCAGCGTAGTGCTCGCCCTCAGCCTCGTATTCAACTGCAATCGCGAACTATACTATCTTTTAACGAATCAACTTTTTATATTTTAATTTATTTTGATATTTTACTTCTTATTTAGTATATTTTCTAAGGAATATCTTATTTTAGATTAATATCATTTGTAATATTAATTTAAGAGAGATTTACCCTAAATACATTATATTTCCTATTTAGATAATAATGTCGATTTACTTCCTAAACAATCTTGTTTCCTTTTAGGGTTAGGTTTCTTTTGTAAGCCTATATAAGGTATTCTTTTCTACATTGTAAAAGTCATAGAATTTTGATTAATTAAAGTTTAAGAACTTTGTTCTTGTTTTAAGTGAGTCTTCTCTTATTTTGATTCTTGTTTGAATCAACCTCCACTCATAGAGTTAATTACTTGAGTGTTTTAATACCAAGGTTCTCTCCTACATTATTAAGTTTGGATCAAGATCTTGGATCAAGATGTTACATCTCCTGACAATCCTCATAGAGAACTGTCAAAAGATGCTACTCAATACACTAAATAATCCTGTAACAAACTAATATCTAATTCTATATATATTATAATAGTAATCTGACCAAAAATTTTGACAGAGTCTCCTCTATAATATTCACTGTCCAAATTTAATAAACCTAGCTCCATCTATAAAAAAACACTTCTATCTTTCATTAAAACAAACTCAAATCCAAATACTCCATTTAATCATTTATCAACCACAAACAAAATCAATAACATATACATTATCCAAATTAATATAATTTACTAACCTTATAAACTAAATACATAAGTTCCAAATTTAACTTGAAACAGTTCAACCTTTATAATATTTACAACCACAAACTTAACCAATAATTATACAACTATCATATAACTAACTTCGGCTGTATAAACTGTAAATATAATGCCAAGTCTTTACAAATAAATATTGTAAACTGTAGTTGATATTTGTAGTCCTGAATCTCCAATTGACAAATATGCTCTGATCCATCTTATCCGTGTGTTACAAATATCTAAAATGCTAAGTATAAAGCCTAATGGTACTTGTATATACATAATTTGTTATTTAATATTGTAAGTAATTTAACAAAATATTAAATTAAACATATTTAACTATTTACATTAACAATCATTTTGTTATCTTCTTAAGATAATACCAATGTTCAAATGGCATGATAATTTTTTTGATGCAACTTATTAATACTTTGTTTTAAATAATAGTGACTTAGTTGAAAATCACTTTATTATCTTGTCATGTTAGTATTATTACTTAAATACTTAATTATCATATTCAAATAAATTTAATAAATGATTATTATCTAATACTATTAATATAATAAATTCATTATTATCATACTACACTTTTCAAAATCTATAAAATTAATTTGGATTTTAGGGTTGAATTGAATAAATCAACATTAGCTACTACTGCTAATATACAACTTTATTTTATAAAGACAACTCTAGATTCTTTGGGCTTAACTTTATTCAGTTTTATTATTTATTCACATATTTCAAAAGTTATCTTTGTTTACTTTCTCATACATAAATACTTACAAATTTTTTACTCATTTAAAACAATAATATTTGACTACTAATAGAAAATTGAATGCTTCTTTTTAAACCATATAACTCTTGATCACTTAATACCATTATTATATATAATTATAATGTCATCATTAGATAAGTTTATTTGACTATTTTGTTACACGCAATAATTTAACAATTTGATCAAGCATTATTAGCTATTTTAGCTATAATTATTATTTTTAAGGTTTTCTTATTTCTTACTCTAGCTCTTAAATTGTTATTCACTACCTGAATAAGCTAATCGTTTAGCATTCTTCTTTATTTATCATGTTATACTTATTTCCATTTAATAACCAAGTATATTTCTATTTGATGATATTAAATAATATAATACACTTTAGTATGACATAATAACAAATAAAACTCTTTATAGAGTTTTTAGCCACTATTTAAATAATCAATGATAATCTTTAATCATTTACATACAATCTTATCATACACAACATATCAGTATATTCATAATATACATTACATCTTTAAATATATGCGCAAGTTCTAGTTCATACTATAATATCACATCATCAAATAAAATTACATCATCATATATCATTTATATTTCTTATTTTTCATGTAGTATTAAATAATATTTTTAGCATCTTTTATCTTGTTTTATCAGAACACCATAGATTAAAATAAAAATTATATTTTCATACTCAATTCTAATACAATTCATTATAATAATCTTAATGCACTTCTAATGTTTCAACCAAATATACTTACCAGTATAATTAAATATAAATTTTTATAATATATTTCCCATTTTTCAAGAAATTTCACTTATCAATTAGATTCATTATGAACCTTTATAATGGATTTTCCATTTATTCTAGTAAATTTTACTTGTTTCATTAAATTTCACTCATTTAAGTAAATATAACTTGATTCAGTAAATAATATTTATTTTAATAAATATCATCTATTTTAGTAATTATCATTTATTTCAGTAAATATTATTTGTTTCATTAAATATCATTTATTTGCCCTCATATACTGAGATTCAAAATCTTAGATTCTGATGATGGGTTCAATAATGACAATAAAATACCCAGTAAAATATCAGTCAGTATGGTCAGTGGCCTAATAGTGGCAAAATGCCCAGTAACAGTAATGACACAAAGTTTTCAGTAACAGTAATGATACAAAATATCCAGTAGTGGCACAGTGTACCTAGTAACAACAAAGACATTTACCCTCTAGCCAGCCATTTACGACAACTAGATTTATCATTAGTATAGTCAGGCAATCCAGTTATTTTCTCATTAATCAAATAACAATCAAACTTTAACAATTCAATTAAATAAACTTCATATCAATTAACTACAACATATTTTCATAAATTATCTTTAAATCCTTCGGCGATAAAAAATGCATACATATAAATTTACTGCCAATTAAATATCACATATAAAAGTAACATTATACATTATTCTTTACACTTAGCATTATCACATGCATTAAATGTATACAGATATCATTTAGCCAACTTGGTACATATAACAATTTCATTTTCTTAAACTTATATTTCACATTCCACTTACAATAATTAAAATCTAAATAGATACTAAATTTTCCCTTAATTAGCTCTTTCTAAATATATAAATTTCACAAATTATCATCATCATTCTAAAAGTGCATATTCTATGAATATACTGTGTGTATTATATATATATATATATTATATTTCCTCTTTAAAACTATCTTCTTCTTAAATTAATAGTTATATTACTTCTTTTTCTCTAATTATTTGACAAACAGTAATAATTTAGTTTACCAAATACATTCATATGCAATTTATGAATTATCTTAAATCGCCAAGTAGTATTATTGTCAGGTATATAAGTAGGTATTTGGTTTGTATATCTAAACATTATTTACTAAATTTAGTTTCTATAACTTATTTGATTGTTCTTATTTGTTTGTTCGTTTCTTTTTGTCACCAACTATGTATTCACACTTTAATAATATAAATAATTAAATTCTATTTCAATTAATTGTGAATAAATATGTCATTTGATCCTTAATTATCAATCATGCCACAAATATTCATTTTGTTCTATAATCCTAAAATCTCCTATAATCCTACAAATCAATACCTGGACAATTTAATAATTCTTTTAAATATAATTTAAAGTTAAAAACTACATAAACATACTTATTTTCATTCAAAATTAGATCTACAATCTATTTCTTTCACAAAAGGGCTCCATAATTCAAAATTTTCTCAATCTATTTCGCATTCAATTACCTTAACAAGACAATCCATAAACATTTATTTTTACTAATTAATCCATAATTAATTATTTACAATGATTAATCAATCCAGAACCAATTATTATTACAAATAATCAATTATTTTCATAAGTATAAAGTCAATTATGCTAAAAACATTCCTTTGAAATAAACACTTCTTTTATTTACCAATCATTTGTTTCTCAAACTTTAACAGTACATTTAGGCAAACTCTTCTTTAATTAAACTAAACATATTTCATATAAACCATATTCATCAAATATATTATCAATAATCATTTTTTCTTCCAAAACCCTAAACTTTCCCAAACCCTAAATTTTTCATAACCCTAAACTAACACTTTAATGATTCAAAAGTTTCTTTAAGTATAATTTTATGTTACAAGCAATTCAAACTGTAACAACCTTGTACCCTATATATGTATAATATATATACCTCATATACATAGAATATACAAATAAAATATAAAAGTGCCGCAACAAATACCCATAGAAACCATTATTTTAATATTTAAGATAATTTGAAAATTTATAAGACAAAATCTCAGGAAAAAATTTACCAGAGTCTTGTCTATAATTTTTTCAGATCCCAAAATACAAACAATGCAACTTGTATAAAAACAAGACTCCTAAAATATATATTTTTGCAAAATCCACCATTTTTCTAAAAACATAACTTTAAAGATTTACATCCACAAGTTTCATATTTAAAACATTGTTGATCTTCTTTACATGTATATACACCACATTTCCCAAAACTCATTTAATATACGTATGTTACGATTAAAATATACAAAACTAAAGTACATTATAATAGAAACTATACATGTATACAACCCGACACAGTTGGTCTCATGGTAAGGCTGAAACTCCAATCTCATCCTCACTCTAGACTACTCTGCTTTATAGTCCTAAAACCTGTGCAATACAATCAACTGCACTAAGCCAACAACTTAGTAGTACATACTTTGATAACATAAACATTTTAAAACCCATGTATAGTTACATGTTACACAAAACAGTATAATATCATCACCAAATAATACCCATTACACACTCTTTATTTTATCAATTAATTCATACCATTGCCATATGTTATTTGTTTTTCATCCATAAACTTATAATATGTATGTAAACATCTCACAAACACAAATGTTGTTCCCAACAAGTCCTTATAATATCCAAGTTCCATAAATATTAATTTGGCCTATCGTGACACCGGTGATCTAAGTGTCATACACTTCAGAAAGCATGTCCCTTATCGACACTAGGGATCTAAGTATCTCATAATACTGCCCGAAGGTACATCCTCTAATGACACCAGCGTATCTCACTTGAAGGCGTAATAATAACAGTGATACTGTAACACCCCTTAATAATCCTCTCAGATAACTGTCAGAAGATGCTACTCGATACACTAAACAATCCTATAACAATCCAATTCCAAAATAAATAAGAATCTCATCCAACACTTATAACGTTTATAAACTATAAACTTAATCAATAATTATATGGTTATCATTTAAACCGCAATACTACTATGAAAACTATGAATAAATATCATAATAACTTTATAAAAAGGCATCATTTGGCTTATAATTTATCTTTGAAACCTTAACTCTTCAATTGAAAAGTTTTCTCTGGTTCATCTTATCTGTGTCTTAGAAAAATCTAACACGCTAAGCATAATGCTTAGTAGTGCTTTTATATCTATAATTTGTTATTTAATATCACAATAATAAATTAACATATTTAATTATATATATTAGCAACCATTTTATTATCTTTTTAAGATATCATTTATGTTCCAATAACACATTCATTTTTTCTTTATAAGTATATATAATTATAATCATATAAGTTTATTTAATCATTTATTTATATACACAAATAACTATCATTACTATCTACCTTTAGCAAAGATTAACATTTTTAGAGTTTTTCTTATTTTCCCACTCAAGCTTTTAATGAACCACTCACTATTCACACATACTAATCATTTAACATTAATCACTATATCACATTTAATTTAAGCATATATTTCAATATACACTATGGTATCACACCACATTATAAAATTATATTATCATATATCATTATCATATATACCTTGCATATAGCATCAAAAATAATATTTTTGGCATCTTTATCTTGCTTCATCAGAACACCAGAGATTAAAATAAAAATTATATTTTTACACTTATTTCTAGTATAATTCATTATAAAAATTTTAATGAACTTCTTATGTTTAAATTAATTATTTGTGTCAATAAAATTCAATATAAATTTTTATAATGCAATTTTCATTCTTCAAGAAATTTCACTTATCAATTAGATTCATTATGAACCTTTATTATGCATTTCTCATTTATCAGTGAACTTCACTCATCAATACAATTCATTATAAACCTTTTCAATGCAATTTTTATTTACTTCAATAAATTTCACTTATTTCATTAAATTTCACTCATTTCAATAAATATCACTTATTTCAGTAAATATCATTTATCTTAATAAATATCATTAAATTGTCCTCATATACTAAGTTTCAAAATCTAGGTTCAGATAATAGGTCACCGATGGTAAGTAAATACACACTGTGGAGGATATGGCCAGTGGCCCACTGATGCTACGAATACCCACTATCACTGATTAAACAAAATGTCCACTGATGACATATCACTGGTGATATAAAGTATCCACAGATAGCATAAAGTGCCCACTAACACTATGGACTTTCACCATCTAGCTAGCCATTCAATCCGACAACTAGGTTTATCACCAATATAATTCGAGCAATCAGTTATTATCTTATTTTTAAATCATAAAAAATTATTTGATTTTAATATTTAATATTTGATTTAAAAAATGATTTCTAAAAATTTATAAAGCATTAGATTTAAATTAATTATTAATTAAATTTAAATTAATTAATATTAATTAAAGTAATATTATAAAAAAATTTATAAAGGATTATATTTAAATTAATTAATAATTAAATTTAAATTAATTAATATTAATTAAATATTAATTAAATTAATATTATAAATTAATATTAATTAATAATTAAATTAATTAAAATTTTAAAAAGAATTTAGTCCACTAAGACTATGGACTTTCACCCTCTAACTGGCCGTTCAATCTGACAACTAGGTTTATCACCAATATAATTCGAACAATCCAGTTATTGTCTTATTTCCAGTCAATTTTATAATCAATAATTATAATTTTGTTTTTGAAAATTCTTTCAAAGTAATAATCCATTCTCTCATTAATCATATAATAGTCAATCTTTAACAATTTGATTAAATAAACTTTATATCAATTATCTCTAACATATTTTCATTAATTATCCTTAAATTCTTCACTAATGAAATTACTCAACATGCATGTTTGTAAATGCATATGTATAAAATTTACTTCCAATCAAATATCACATATAAAAATGACATTATACATTACTCTTTACACATCATTTCATCACTTACTTTAAACATACATAAATGGGTATAAATTGGTCAACTTTATACATATAACAATGTTATCTTTTCAAGCTCATGTCACATTCTACTTTTAACAATTAAATTCCAAATAGATACTCTAGTTTTCCTTTAACAACTCTTTGTAAATACATAAGTTTGATAAATTATCATTATCATTCTAAAGATCTATATTTTGTGAATATATTGTATATACATTATATATATTTCCTCTTTAAAACTATCTTTTTATTAAATTCACAATTATAGTACTTTTTCTCTTTAGTTATTTGACAAATAATAATATTTCAGCTTATCAAACACATCCATATACAATTTATATATTATCTTAAATCACCTAATGGTGTTGCTATCAAGTATACAGTAGGCATGCAATTTGTATATCTATACATTGTTTACCAAATTTTGCTACTAGAAATTATTTGATTATTCATTTCTTTTTCTCATCAAATAGTATGTACTAATACTTAAATAATAGAAATAAATAAATTCAATTTTAATTAATTCTAAATAAATATATCAATTATCTTTAATTATCAATTATGCTTCAAATAATCATTTTATTCCATAATTCTAAAATCTCCCGTAACCCTAAAATTTGATACTTATTTATTTCAATGGTTCCTTTAAGGATAGTTTTAAACTAAAAACCACATAAACATTCTTAATTTTATTCACAATTGAATCTATAATCAATTTTCTTCCCTAATTAGTTCCAGATTCATTTCTTCACAATTTATTCTATATTTAATTACTTTTATATTTTAACCCATAAACAATTATTTTCCATAACCTAGTCCATATTCAATTATTTCCACTAATCAATCTATAATAAATTATAATTACAGATAATCAATTATTTTCACAATTTAATCCATAGTTAAATAATTTCATAAACTAATTCATAATTAATTATTATAACAAGTAATCCATAAACAATCACTTTCACAATTTAGTCCTTAATCACTTATTATCACCAATTAATTCATAATCAATTATTTTCATAGTTAATCCATATTCAATTATTGTTACTAATTAATTGACAATTAATTATTTTCACAATTTAGTTCATTTAATCAATTTCTAATCATCCATAAGCAATTCAAATCAAGGTAGGACTCGTTAAATAACAAACTATATAACATACAAGCACATACCTCTTTTTAATTTATTTTCTCCTTACTTTCCCTTCAAGTCTTTAGTATGATGATGATTTCTTTGTTAAATCACATATAAACTAGCCAAATCCTCTCAAAATCTTAAATTTTTCCAAAACCCTAAACTAACTCTTTAGTAGTTCAAAAGTTTCTTTTAGCATAGTTTTAGGTTAAAAACCATACAAACACACTTAAACTCATTCACAAATTAATTCATAATCAATTTCTTTATATATTGGTTCCATATTCAATTCTTTACTCAAATAATTCAATTAATCAATTCTATCACAATTTAATCCATAATCAATTTCTTTATATATTGGTTCCATATTCAGTTCTTTACTCAAATAATTCAATTAATCAATTCTATCATGAACAATTCATTTATTAGAATTTATCAATCTTTCATAAGTTATTAAAATTAAGAAAATCTAAATAATAACAAATTATTAAACATACAAGCACTAACCTCTTTCAAGAACCTTTATCCACCCTCTTTTCTCCATTTTCCTTGATATTTTAATGATTTCCTTGAGAAATCATGTGTAAATTGACTAAATCCGTGAAAACCTTGAATTAATTCTAAGAATTTCGTGGCTTTTAAGTAGAAAGTGAAAAAAAAAAAAGAAAGGAAGGAGAAGAAGAAGATGATGGGAATGGTGAGGGTTATGGGTTGGATAAGGAAAAGAAGAAGTAAAAGTCAATTTGCCTACTTCTTCGATACACCCACTGTCTTTAATTATATTTTAATTTAATTTTTAATTTCATAAAGTCATATAAATAATTGCATTAATTATTTTAAAGTTCCATTATTCATATTTCATGCCCCAATTATAGTATAATTTTATTTTAGGGCCATAAGGGCATTTTTTTTAATTTCTTAACCATTTAAAAATCTTTTTCAGAAATACCAATTAAACCCATATCTAAATTTAATTTTCCTCTTTTTAGGACTTAATCAGCCTTATTTCTACCTTATGTCCACCAATTTTAAATCTAATATAATATCATAATTACTCTTATACACAAACCTAAATATATACACTTAATGCAGAAAATCAATACTTAGAATTTCCAGGCATTACAAATACTAGCGTATCTTGCTTACCGGTGTAATAAACGTCATGACGTATCGTTGACATGCCAAATTGACAACACCAACCTTAATGTTTTGGAATAAGTAATTGTGTAAGGGCAAACATACAACACATTATATTATATCACATTTACACATTTTCAATGCCATCCCTCTTTCTCATCACCTTTCTTTTTCACAATTTTCACTTTTTCCACGTGACCGACCCATACCATGATCACTTTCACATTTCATAATATCCATAACCATCTTTCACATTTTCCACTTTCCATATCCATTTCCAATCACATTACATAATGTAGCTCATTTCTATATTTTTTTACATCACATTGCACAAAACATTATCAGTCACATATCAATTCAACCAACATATCACAATCACAATCATACACATATTTATACACAATATCCTTTAAAGGAATAATAACATCCTTTAAAATGTACTAACATACATCATGCCAAACATGAAAATTCAATTTAAATATTAACAAAGTATGTACTAACGTTGGAAAGGCTTCAAAATCAATCCAGTTCCTTCTCCACCTCTTACTTTCACCAAAGACCTAATTATCTTCTTTAGAACACCCTTGGTGTAAATTCACAAAAAAAAAAGTAAAGTTATTTAATTAGAATCATTTCCATGGTTAATTTATATCAAACCACTACTAATTATGCAAATTCTATCAAAATCCCAACAAAACTCTAATTTCTCCTCTTACTACCTTACTCAAACATCAACATAACCAACTTATTTTCATCATCCAACTATAAAATCATTACATGCTCATCAAAATAACCTCAAAACCAACCATTTCCACAATTATAGCAACCTCCATCATAAACCCAAAATTCACATATTCCTCCCATAACCCTAATTTCACCAAATAAGCGCATCTCAACCAATTAATTACTAAATCATCATATATTCATCATATTGATATCATAACTATCATATTTTCATCTTACTAATTTTGTAACTATCTATTTTAACAATTAAAACCAATTTTCTCTCACTAATCAAATTATACATAATCTTAAAATGAGAGAAAATAAGCTTAAATTCAAGAAAACTTGATTCTTTGGTTATTCTTTAAGACCACCTTAAAATCCTTAAAAATCTTATAAAATTTGGTGCGAATGATGAAGTAGAAATCTCCTCTTCCCTCTCCCTAAGGTTTGGCCACACCATGGATGAAGAAGAAGATGATGACTCTTTTATATTCTAACATTTCCCACTTTACCCTTCTCATTTATATATATTTACTAAATAATTAATTAATATAATAATAATAAGATATTTAATCTTCCTTCCTATCCAAAATTTAATTTTTAATTTAATTTTTATATAGTAATTATATATTTAACTTTTACTTTTAACTTTTGACTTTTGATTTTTGACTTTTTATCTTTTAGTGAAATATATTATTTATGTATATCTTGCATATATATTAGGTATACACTATACATATTCCTCTTCCATCACTCTAATTACCCTTCATATTGATTATTTTATTGTATTTAAAATTGTGAATGTTACACAAACACACGTAATCTCATTCACAAATTAATCCATAATCAATTTCTTCCTCTTTTGGTTCCATATTCAATTTTTTCTCAAAAATTTCAATTAACCAATTCTATTACAAATAATTTACTTATTAAAAACTATCAATCTTCTATAAGCACTTAAAATCAAGAAAATCTAAAAAGTAATAAATTATTAAACATACTAGCACTAACCTCTTTTAATAACCTTTTTCCACCCTCTTTTCTCCATTTTCTTTGATTCTTTAATGATTTCCTTGAGAAATCATGTATAATTTAACTAAATCCTATGAAAATCCTAATTTATTTATAATAAATCTTTGGTTTTTAAGTTTGACAATGGAAAAAGAAGAAGAAAGTAGAGAGATGGTGATGGTGAAGATGAGGTTGTAGCTTTTAAGATAAGAAAGAGGAAGAAGAAAGTCAATTTTGGCTTTTTATATAACATTTTTAATTCTATAGAATCAGACAAATAGTTGTTTTAATTATTTTAAATTCATACTACTCATATTTTATATCCTAATTACTATAGAATTTTATTTTATAGCCACATGAGCATTTTCATAATTTTCTTTTCACTTTAAAATCATTTTCGAAAATACTAATTAAATCTATTTATGGATTTAATTTTCCACTTTTTAAGGCTTATCTAACCTTATTTCTATCAATTCTAAATACTCAAACTATACATAACATCAAAATTAGTCTGATTTACATTTATATATGCACTTATTATAGAAAATTATTGCTTAAAATTTTCAGATATTACAAATAGATCTAATTTGACTTTCTAAGGAGTCACTTCCAAGTGTATTCGATATTAGGCTTCTAATCGATATACTAGGGGTTCACATCAGTTTGGTATCAAAGCAAGACTCTAAATTAGGTTCCACAACTTATCTATCTTAATTATCTTCTCTATCTATTTAATTAAGTTTCGTTCTTGTTCATCTCTTTTATATATATTAAAAAAAAGAAAATTATAACTCAAGTAAAAAATGAAATAAATAAAAGTATACTTAAAAAATAAAATTTATTATTATTACAATTAAATTTGTGTTTGATCAAAAGAAAGTATCTCAAAACCCTAGAAACAACAAATTTAGAATACTTGGAGGAAACTTCAGAATCATTGTACCTAGCTATTATGAAGAGATTTTTGTATAGTTACATGGTTGCTCCCTCTATCTTGCAGTCACTGCACTTATCATGCTCGCACAATCAATCGGACCTTAGATCATGAACCCTACTACTAGATTTAGAATTTACTTTAACCCTTCTAGTGGTCGCCACATCATTATGATGGTTGCACAAGAGCTAGCATGGTAGCACCTCTAACCATAAAATATTATATGAGACTGACCTAGTTCTCAACTTTGTTATTTAATTCAACTATTGTAATTTAATACCTTGTGTTGATTTTGATCCTATACAATAGTCTTAATAAGAGATTTTGAGTGGTGAAAGGTAAGAGTGTGAGCTCATCTAGAGAAAAGCCTCAATCTTAAGTGCAAACATGAGTAAGCTTGAGTGAAACACGTGAGGTAATGAAGTGAGGTTTATATTTTTGTTACACTGATCTTTTTGTGCAACTCAATTAATTTTTAAAGATGAGTGGTGAAGGTATTATATAAGAGGTCATGGACTGATTGATTGAATGGATGTTTTCGGCTGTAACTTTAAAAAATTTAAGCCGACAATTTAATGAGATGAAAGATCAAAAGAGTAGAGGCTTTGGTAGCAAGGGGGACAACCCAATAATGCCTCTAATGATCAAAGAAGAAGAGATAATAAAGTGAATCAAGGCGAAGATAATTCAAAAAGGTGAAGAATCTCATGGAGCTAATGAAGAAGAAGAAGAAGTCAGGCCTAGAAGGAGACAAATTAATCGAGATAGTGGAGGAGTGAAGCTGAAAATCCCATCATTTCATGGAAAGATGGACCCAAAGCATACCTTGATTGGGAAAAGAAGGTTGAGCTAGTATTTGATTACTATGAGTACACCGAATCTAAGAAGGTCATGCTTGTTGTAGTCACCTTTAAAGATAAATCAATTATATGGTGGGATAATACAAAAAAAAAGAGAAAAAGAAATAGGGAAAGACCCATTGAAGAATGGAGAGATCTCAAACCCATCATGAGGAGATGGTTTGTACCAAGTCATTATTATAGAGAGTTATACAGCCATATGATTGTGTGAGTAGGGATTTTTGCCCCCACTCCCATATAGAATGGTTCTTGAGACTTTGGCACTGTTAGGCTTAAGGCCTCATAGAACACAGGCTTAAACCTAAAGAAAATGGAGTTGCCACCTGGACGGGCTAGGAAAAAGAAAGGGAAGGATTACTCAATTTCTAAGGAATTTCCAACCCCTTAATGGGTTCGAAAAGTTGGGTACGTATGGAAAGGTGAGAATGACCCAACACCCCCATAATACCCAATTCATTGGAACCGGCCTCATTTTCAGGTCTAGATACTATTAAATTCTTAAATATTATTACATAATCCATATTACATATAATTTAAAAGAAATAAACATCCATCATCTTATTAAAATAAAATAAGCAAAATAGGCACCCATCCAAGGATGGAAATATGCCCTTACAATAATGTTCAATGTCCACAAAGAAAGTAAAATAAATAAAATATGGCACCCACCAAAAGGTGGAAATGTGTCCCTTACAATAGTCCCAAAAATCTTAAAATAAATTAAATTACATAAAATAAATAAACAAGGCACCCACACTAGATGAAAATATGCCTTTTACAATTCTTAAAATCCAAATAATAAAATTAACACCATTCAACCATTCATAGCAAAATATATAATCCAAACATGTAGTTTAATCATCACAATAATAATAATAAATTAGAGTTTAATAAATAGAAATTTAGGTAAATCACAAAGAATTACAATCCACAAATAAATATTGACCCTATTGACGAGGGGTTGCGTACTGCGATCCCGTTAGCCGGTTAACGGGTGGGAGTCAAGTGGGCAGTGCAACTTGTGGCATATCTGGGGCAACACCTCCGAAAGGTAAACGGTTTACATGATATGATTTGTTAGGGAATTGAGGTTTTTTCCTAAACTAGGGTTTCATATTTATACAAATTAAGGTTTTTCCTAAACTAAGATTTTTAAATAAAGATCAGGGGTTCAGAAAATAATTTTATGGTTTTTAAATAAAGATTAGGGTTTACAAAATAATTTTAGGGTTTTAAAAAAAGGTTAGGGTTTTGGTTAATTAAATTAGGGTTATGGTTCTTCAAACAGGGAGCTTATGTTTTGAATACTTAAAATTTATCTACTACAAGCAGGTTCACAAATTGACGATCATTGTCTATTGGTTTTGCTAGATTACTGTCCGGGTTATTAAGATTGCAATTGTAAACTTTAACAAATTAATTGTTACAGATGAAAATAACTACTATATGAAAATATTTTTTTTGATGAATAAGGATTGCTACTGGATATCTCAAATAATTTCAACACATTAAACGAAATAATAATCAATGTGACCACTGTAACCTTAAATGAATTGAGTAATAAAAACCAAATCTCTATTTATTGGCTCCACCAAATTATATGCTGATCCAAACCTCTTGCTTGCACCAGTATTATAGTCTCATTTGAGTATAGTGAAGGCAATGTCTTTTGCCTTCTTGTTTGTTGATGATGGTTAGTATTATGTGTCTTTTGCTTCAGTTATTTTTTACTTTTTGAGAATTCTAGTTGCTAACTCACCCTCTGCTAGGTGCTACTAGGGTTTTTCAATTTATTTGTTACTGCCCCCTTTCGTTTCTTCTTAATCCTGTATTTATATAAAACACATTAGGTTAAAAATCTTGTAACTAGGTCTTAATTTCCTATTCAAGTATGGTTCATCTGAGGCATATCGAATTAAACTCTTCTAAATTTGAGGGAAGCAATGACCATATCATATTAAAATAAGTTTACTCCGACATGGATCAAAGTCCATATCAAATTAGAATAATTCTAATTCGATATGGACATCCATATTGAATTAGAATATGTCTAATTCAATATGGACAAGGTCCATATCAAACTAGGAATGGTTTAATTCTATATGGACCATCCATATCAAATTGGACAAGCCTAATTCGATATGGCATGATCCATATCAAACCAAACTTGCTTCAATCTTAAATTGGACCATTTTAGGGTTTGAAAAATTTAACCAGACTTATTTTAGGCCTTATAAAACTAGACCAATCAAATTAAAAGCTTAAAGTGGGTTTAAGCTTATTAAGAATGGACCGATCATGACTTAGGCTTTTTTTAATTAGGATCAGACTAACTCAGTACCAAAATCAAAGGTCTATAGATTGTCCCATGCAAGTCATCTTATGAGCTTGACTACTCTTAACAAGCATACCTAAGGAAGGTTACTAGGTCATCCACTTAAAGAAGGAGAGTATGCACCTATGGTCTGACACAGTGCCACCTAGCATGTAGATACATGGAACAAGATAAGAGTATGTAAAGGGGTTATCAAATTAGGCATATGCTTCCCAATGCAGTAGTGAATGCACATGATATAGAAACCACCATTTTTTTTCTCTCTCATACACTCAAAATTCATTATTAGACAAATCACAAAACAAAATAACAACTACCATCAACAGTCACTAAACCAACCTCTCACATTTTCAACATTGAAGAAAGATGTCTAGAAGGGGCAGAAGGCAGATCCTTGGTGGACCTCCTATATCTTCTTTGTCCTATAAAGAATAAAGGAACCAACAACAGTGGTATCATTTTTTAAATATTTCTTTTATGTTATTGTGATTACTATAATCTTTGTTTGACGTCTGTTTAAATACTCTTAGTTGTGTCTTTGAAACATCTTATCACTGTATATGTTTTCCTTTTTTCTCTGTTTCTATAATACATTCTCTCCTTTTTCACTTCTTCTCATATATTTAATCTATTAAGAATGTAAAACTAGAAATGAAAATGGCTAAAAGTAGATAAAGGACTTTTTAAACCGTGACTATGGAGTTTCCTTGAGTTGGAGAAGAAGTTCTAAATAATATGGCATTAAGCATGAGTAAGCGGCACCCACGCTACTATTTATGGTGGGCACACCATTAAGAGTGACATGACAACTTTCTATCATGTATAGGCCTAGTTGCATACTGTATTTCTTAAAATGCCTTAACCTTGGACTTTTGAACTATAAAGGACTAAAAATCAATGAAAATAAATATGCTTAAATAACTTAAGAATGAATTTGATGATGAATATATGTTTCTATCTTTATGTTTTATTTGAAATTTCTATCCTTCAGTTATGTGGTTTATTTGTAGTATGTTTTATTTATAAATTGAAGTTTGTTCTTTATTATCATTGTGCTTATTTATGGTTGTTTGGGTTAGTTTTATGCGTTTGAGTTTGATAATCAATTTCATGTATTATGTTTAACTGTTAATGTAGATGGTTTATGTTTGCTTTTATTATTATATGTTTAGTCATTTACTTCCATTGTGTTTTTAAGCTGTTTCTAGTATTTTGTGTTTTGTTGTTGTTATATTCTCGTATATTTATTATTTCTACCACATTTCCATTCTCATGCATGCATATTTATTTAGCTATCTTAGAATTATTGTAGCAGGATTATATCAATGTAATTTTATCTTTTCTTAAAACTATTATAGTAGGCCTTTGATGTTGTAATTCTGCTGTATTTTTTCTTTTTTTTTTTATGTAATCTGTCTCTAAGGATAATTGGGTTGTAAAGGCATGTTCCCACATGAGTGGGTGCCTATTTTAACATTCATATATGTTATCCATTCATTAACCATTTCATAATACCCATATTTATGTTGTTTATAATCATGATATTTTAATTAAATAATACATTTTGATTAATTAATTATGGCATGCTACTGAACCTAAGAGGAGGTTGATTCCAATGAACTGGGCATATAGGGGTGCTAGGCAATTTTTTATCTTTCCTATGCATACCCAACTTTTCGAACCTAATAGGGGCTATAGATTTCTTGCCTAAGGATCTTTACCCTTTCTTTGCAGATATTTTGAGTGGCGACTCCTTGTCTCCAAATTTAAACATGTCATTTCCTAAGGGCCGGCACTAACAGTGTCGTAATTGCAAAGGTGGGAGCCATACCCCTGGCTCACACATGTCTTCATTTTATTTACCACTATTATCACTAATATTAATTACTATGTATATTACAAAAAAAATTCATAATTCTTAGTAATTATTCTCTTTTTGTGTGGGAACATATCCCATGGATAATCAACTTATTTATATACTAACTCATAAGCCCACTAACACCTCTTTTAGCATATTTTGATTTTTTTTTCATGTTTCTTATGTAATATATATATATATATATATATTTCTCTAATCCATACATATTGATTCCCTATTAGTACCATTTAAACCAAAGATTTAGCATGGTCATCCTAAGCTTAATTATTATTTTTTTTTCACCAATTGGTTATTTATTTCCATAATCTATAAGTTTCATATTAACAATATTCCAATAATTAGTATAATTTGTATCATCTCAATAGATACACATATTCTACCATTTTCTCTTCTAAAATTAAATTATTATATATATATATATATTTAAATCACACCATACTAGCTCTAGTTAGAATATCAAAATAAATTCCATTTCTTTCTAAATTTTAGTTTTTAGTTTTTGCCCTATCTATTGATTTTATCTCATATAGCTAAAATATTAAACATGTATATTTAATCTTATTAATTATCTTCTAAACTTTAAAGGTTCAATCATTTAATTTAAAATAGCTAATCTTGTTCTTTTGTCCTTTTAACCCCTAATATCGATGTTATAAAGTAAATCATAGATTTAAGATAGCTAAATTACTTTTATAATTTTTCCTTCATATATTTTTAATAATACATCTAATTTAACTTAATTTAAGTTTAATTTTGGCCTTATTTTTCTTCAGAGTTGGATTTATTGGGTTAGGTCCACCCATGACGAGTGGGTAGATCCATGACCCATGAGATATTTTGTAAACACCCCACTTAAATAAATTGGAGTATTAAAAGTTATTATAAAGAAACATAAATTGGATTATGAAATTAAATATAAAAGATTAGTCTCCATATGATAATAGATACATCAAGAATTAAATTTCATTTAATTTGGTAATTGATAAGATGTAGGAAATTTAAAAAAATAAAGGTGATGATGGTGGACTAAGGGAATATAATCATTGCATAACCTATAGATAGTAATCATTATTATAATAAAATAATGTTAAACAAATTAAAGATGGGATTGTCATCCATTTACGTGTAAATGGAAGGAAAAGGGTAGAGGAAAGATGGCAAATTGCATGCATTAGGAGTTACAAATGGCTAGAAGAAGGGGAACATCATCATTGCATAATATGTAGGTAGTTAGGATGACAAAGTATCTCATTATTGTTAGAAAAAATTAATAAATAAATATGCTAATTAATTATCTCCAACGTTATAAGAAGAAAAATAAGGTGATGAGAGTGGCAACATACATGCATTTACAAGTGTTGTAATTTATGACAAGTGTTGTTCAAAATGACAAATGTTATATGAGTTAAGTTTAAATTTGAGAATTACATTCCTAAGATTTCCATCTTTTTCATCATAAATTATGTCCCATATATGAAGTGAGCATATTAGTTTATAATCTTTATGAGCAGAGATTTTTACCCCTATTCCCGGTGGAATAGTTCTTGCGACTTTAGCATTGTTAGGCTCTGGGCCTTAGAGAACACGGTCTAAACTTGAAGAATAAGAGTCACCACCTGGATGGGCTAGGAAGATAGAAAGGGGTGAATGACTCAATTCCTAAGGAATCCCCAACATCTACTAGGTTCAAAAAGTTAGATACGCATGGGAAATGTGAGAATGATCCACACTCCTATAATACTCGGTTCATTGGAACCAACCTTCTTTTTAGGTTTATACATTATTAAATCCTTAACTTATCATAATATAATCAATAATACATGCATTAGAATAAATAAATATTCATTATATTAAAATCAACAAAATTCCAAACTAACCAACAAAATGGGAACCCATACTAGATAAAAACATGCCCTTATAATGTCTAAATGTCTAATAATACAAATAAAATAAGATGGGACACCCATAAAAGAGTGAAAATGTATACTTTACATCAATCCCCAAATATAAATTAAATGAAAAGAAATAAATTAAATAAGGCACCCACAAAGTGGAAATATGCCCTTCATAAGTCTCTTAAAAATACAACCAATAAATAAATATTAAATAGTTCCATTATTCATAATAAAATAAGTAATCTAAACATATAGTTAACCATAAAAATCACAATCCACAAACATATCTTAATATTAACTCCTTAACAAAATATAGGATGTGATGCATATGGCGGTCCTGCTAGTCGGTTAGCGGGTAGGGGTCAAGGGGACAAGCTCCCTAGTTTTGAAATTAGGGTTTGATCACACAAAATAGGGTTTTACTCCTAAACTAGATTTAACATGAAAAACTAGGGTTTTAGATATAAATTAGGGTTTTGGATTATAAAACATGAAATTATAATTTAGGTTGGTTTTAATCCTAAATCCATGGCTTACTTATAGAATTTGTAAAAACAGATCCATCATTTAATAAGACAGTGAATGGACAATGAAGATAGTCAATAAAATTGAAATGAATTGGTTAATAGAAGTCATACCTGCGTTGTTGGCTCCACCAAAATAATTTCCTTGATCCAAGCTTCATTCCAAATACCCCATTTTCTTTACAGAAGTTGGGCTTTGATAATGTTGTGGTTTGCTCGAATCAAATAGCTTTGGGTTAAGTGACATAAACCAAAGATTAGCTACTGACTTTCCTTGCTTAATTGTTTTGGCTACTATTTCTTTTGCTTTTTTATTAAAAATGGCCATTTGTTGAATAGCTAAACCTAGTTGTTCTTTTTGGCTCTCTTTGGGGTTTTTAATTATTATTGTTATGTCCCCTGCCCCTTCTATTTCTTTTATTTTGTAGGCAGTAATTAGGGTTATCCCGACTTAATAACCTTAATTAAATCAAATGCCTCTTTTCTTTTTCAAGCCCCATTAGAATTTAAACCTAATTAGAAAACCTAAAACACCTGGAAAACAAATTAAAAGCTTGAGTTTAAGATTCATAGTGAATTAGTTGAGGCCAATTCATAATGGTCTTATCTTTTGGGATTGAACCGGCTTGGTTTGGGATTTTAAGATTGGATCAAACTAGATTTGGGCTTTTTAAAATTGGATCAGACTAGGTTTAAACTTCTAAAACTGGATCAAACTAGGTTTAAGCTTCCAAAATTGGAACACACTTGTTTAGGGCCCAAATTAAGGGTCAACAATTTTGCCCCCTGCTTGAACGATTGAAGACTTCAGAAGAAGAGAGTGAAAAGCATTGATACAACATCTAAATTTTGCACCAAGCATCTGCAAAATAGAACATAGAGACAAGCGAACAAAAATCCAAAGGATGGATACCGTATGGTGAGGAACTATTGAGTTTTGACATCTGATCAATGAATGATTCTAATATCTCAACCGGATATTGGGAAACTTTAATATCCCAATGAAAACCACCAAGCGACTATAATGCCTTGGCAAAACAAAACAATTATCAGGAAATTCTAATATCCCGATGAAAACCATCAAGCGACTCTAATATCTTGATGAAACCACCGAGCATCGAGTGACTCTAATATCTTGGTTTTGATAAACTTGAATTGGTTTGGATTATGGACCCAAGGTTGGATTTGGATTCTAGACTCGAGACCAGATTTTGGGTTCTAGACCTGAGACCAGATTTTGGGTTCTAGACCCGAGACTAGATTTGGATTGTAGGCCCGTTGAACTACTCTAATATTCTAATAAACTATTAGGCAACTCTAACATCCCAATAGGTTCATCAAGAAACTCTAATATCCTGATGAAATGACCAAGCAACAAAACCATTGAGCGACTCTAATATCTCAACTAGTCATTGGGCAACTCTAGTATCCCAATAGGTCTATCGAGTGAATTTAATATCTCGACAAAACCACCAAGCGACTCCAATTACTTGGTAGGATAATGAGTGACTTTAATATCTCACTAGGAACAAATCTAGATACTTCAATATATCAAGAAAAACTATGCATTTGGATATTTCAACAAATCCAATATAGGCTAGAGATAGTGCCATCAGAATACTTCAACAAATCCAATATAGGTTAGGTAGTGGATGCTTCAATAAATTTAGTTGAAAATGTCTACCTTTATAGAAATGAATCTTTATCTTGATTCTCTATTCTTAGGGATGGACCTTTGTCTTGCCTCGACTTTCACTCTTCTAACTAGTAGACTGATCTTCTATTCTTAGATCTTTGTCTTGATCTTTTGTACCTTCATTCATTTAAGAATTCTAATTTTCATCTTGTTCCATTTTTTTAGTTCTTTAAATATGCAAAAAATTCAGATATTTTTTAGTTAGCCCTCATATCCTCTCTTTGCCCCTTACATGGCAAAATATTAAAAGTTTGAAAATGTTTTATACACGTATAAACTCAAAAATTGTAAAGAGAAAGTTTTGCCTACTGTGTAGGCTCAAACCAATAATTTTGTTCCCATGCTGGCTCTAATTGATGTTTGTGTTTTGTCTAGTTCCTTGCATAAACATTCATCTCTTCTTTCTTTTGTAATGGCCCTTTCATGCCCCCTGATTATTTAATTGATAGGGTGTTTGTTATTCACTTTGACAAAAAATAGGTAATATATGACAAAAATGCAGTGTGATATACTTATGTATGCATGAATGATACTTACAGTGGTTCCATTAACTCACAGACCGAGGTGATAAGCCAAAGCACTCCCATTGGTTCTTTTCAAATGCTCATTCAGTCTTGCATTAGAGCAATAGAATCCTTAACATCTTATTTCTAAAATGTTAAAAACATGAGTAGTGGGGGCCCAAGCATGGTAGCCAAAGACATGGGAGATACCCATTTTGGCTTATGGTTCAATGCATTAGTTAGTAACTTCTCCATAGCCTTGCAAACATTTCTTTCACTATCCCACCTTATCCAAAATGTCCTTTAAGGTTCGACAGTATAACGCACTTCCCTAAGATTGAAGGCTCATGCAATAAGAATTTTTTTTTTCAAAATTAGAATCACATTTTGGCTTGTCAAATCAGTGTCATTATATCTCAGGGCTCAATTTTTCCAAACTAACATATCTATAACATGAAAACCCTAGTTACCATACTAAATATGGAAATAATTTCCATTTGAGCAAGAATTGTTGCACTTTAGATAGGCACATAAATATTATCTATCTCACATGCATGGCTTATTCAAACAATTTCCATTAATAGACTCTACCTACTAAGAGAGATCAACATGTCTTTAATAAGCTTGAAACAGGTTCTATAAGGGACATGGTTAAATGAAGGCTATTTTTAGGTTGGTGCTGATGTAACACTATGACAAACTTTTCCACTACAAACTTTCTACTGAAACTATAGATAGTCGGAAGCATTAAACTATAGACTTCATTTCCACCTTTTAGGCATCTTTTTATATTACTTCGATGAAAAACATAACTTACAATATTGCTTTATGAAAAGACAGAGTTTGAAATCTTGCTTCTAAAAGAGATAGAGCTTATCTTCTTGGCAGAAATTTAGATTTGATCAGGATGATCTTTGCTTTTGCAAAAAATTTGAAACTCTATTGTTCTTCCCTTTTCTCTTTTTTTCTCTTTTTTTTTTCTTTCTTTCTTTTTTTGTTCTTTATTTTTGTTCTTTTTTCTTTTCTTCTTTCCCTTTTTTTGTTTTTATCATTTTCTTTTCTGTTTGGGTCCTAGCTCTAAGAGAGTTGTCTTATTTGTACCATCTTATGCTTCTAACTATGAATGGGGTAGGACAAATATGCTTTAGCGAGGATGAATCCTTTGTTACCCTAATGTTATCTCAATGGTGAAATAGATCTGAGATATTAGGTTTAGTTAAGGTATACTTTAATTATCCTTATGGTCTTGACTATGCATCATTTTCCTTAATCTTCTTGCCCCTTTACCTTGTTAACAGGGTGTGTTATCCCAAATTATCAACTAAGAGGGGGTGAATTGGTTGATTGGAGAAGTAATGATCAATTAAAAATTTTAAGAAATAAGAAGATGAAGATGAAGATGGTGTAGAGTAGAGAAGAATGAACACAAGAGCTTTATAGTGGTTCGAATTTACCTCAATCCTACATCCACTTCCTTAACAAATTATTAAGGTACCACTAATCCTGAGTTTTTACAAGCTTAACTCTAACTTGGTGTTTTCACAAGCTCACACCAAACTTTAACAAGGTTTGAGATCAATCCCCATAATACTTACAAGAGTTTTCCCAAGGCTCACTCTAAAACCTAAGTGTTTTAAAGCTAACACTTAACTTACATTGGTAGTTTTAAAAGTTCACACCCAACACTCAAATAATACAAATATTAATTGTAGTAAATGACATTGAAAGCATATTGCTTTGGCTATTAGAATCACCATTTTTTTAAAACAAGAGGTTTCTTAGGGTATTTATAGCTAATTGGATTTAAACTAGCTATTCGAAGTGGTTCTCGTATGTCTAGAGCTTGTCTTCGACTAATTTTGTAACTGAATCATCTTGTGCAGTCGCACAATTCAAATATTTCCCGAACGACTAACTCCAACGGTAAGATTTGGTTATATGACAGGATCTTTATTGCCCATAATCATATGTCTTGCAGTCACACATTGATTTGTGCAGTCATACAGGATAATTTTATCATTTAATTTGAATTTTTTATCCACATGTTCAATTATCATTGGTTCAAGGTATTTGGTGCTAAGATTCAAATGTATTAGACTTGTGCAGTCGCTCGATTGTCTCGGATGATCGTATAAGTGATTGAGCATTGAGGAAGCACCATACAAGCTAGCCGCTATCTCTTCTACCATTTTTGAGCTTTTAGGTCATTGGGTTGTGCGGCCGCTCGGTACAGTGGTACGATCGCAGCCTTCCTTGCGTCCTGACTTCATCGCATGCTGAGATGACTAACCCTTCTATAAGTTTATGAATTTAGCTTAATTTTTTATGCAGTTGCTCAGTGCTCGGGTGCGGTCGCTCGTCTACCTCGTGATCAAACTTTATCATACACTAGATTTGGAGCTCCTCTATAAGTTTTATGGATTTTATCTCGATATATTATGCGGTCGCTCGATTAGATCGGGTAGTCGGACATCCAGCTCGTGTTCCAACTTCAACCCTAGGCAAGCCGTTATCCTTTCTATAACTTTGGTTCATTTGTCTTGCAACTTTGTACGGTCGCTCGGTGGGCTCTGACAATCGTATAAAGGTTAGAGTTTCATGCCTACAACAACAAACTTGTTTGAACTCATTAGTACATATCAATTTAATTGTCAATAATCAAAATAGAGTTTAATTGTCCAACAGGGTGGATTCTAGTTGTTAGCTCAACAAATAATGCCTAGATCATCTATCTCTTAATCAAGCAAAGTTCAATTTCGCCTCGAAAGTTCTTCAAAGCATGTTCTAAGATGGACTAGGACCTAGAAACCCATAATTATATAGGAGCCCTTTCTAAGTAAGCGTACATAGCTCGATGCTATAGAACAACTCCCTCATCTAGTAAAGCCATTCGGATTATGATGTATGGATACACTAATTTATGAATATCAAGCTAGATTCATCATTGGTTAACCACTAAAATGAGTAAAGACCAACAAAAAAATAAATGTAGCAAAAATAATTTATTCGTAAAAATGTTAATTTGTTAGCCAAATAATCTCGATTTTGATCTTTAACACTCAAATTGAATGATGCATTTAACATGTCTTTGAGATACATGGTGCAGGAATAAAATGTTCAATATATTGCTAGAACAGGATAAAAATAGCGGTCACCCCAGACTGAAGGGCGATTGCCTATGAAGCTTTGAAGAACAAATGGAGTTATAGTAGGGTTCACAGTAAGAAACTCTACCAGAGGAATGATCGTGATAGAGTGATCCGCGACCGTCCATATATTGGGATGATTGCACCCCAAGTGACAAAAACTCCAACACTTATAATATGAAATTTGGTGATAGGCGCGGTCTGAAGAGCGATCTCGTAGAACCATTTCACGACCTTCCCTTTTCATAGGCGACCATCCATACATTTCTAAGATAAAATCATATGGATTGGCAATAGTGTTTGCGATCTTGGGTGCACCCAGAATTTTGATGTGAGATATCCAATCTAACCGATATTTCAGTCAAGGGTGACCGCACCTTTCATATTTTGGTGGAAAATTAATTTGTCAAATGAAATAAAGGCATGTGGAATACCCATTATAAGAATAGGCTTTAAATTCAAAAAAGGAGACTGTCCCCTACCTTTGGGCAACCGTCCCGACAGCCACAGGACGAGCAAGATTCCACTATTAGAGAATTAATATTTGACTGTTGGAAGATTTTTAAATGAAGCGACCATCCATGAACATCATACGAGCACCCAATGCACATGGGCGACCATCCAATATGCCAGGACGACCACTTCCTAATGAAACCCTTTGTAATCCTAAAAACTAGTCTAATAGAACATATCACATTACTCATAATGGCTAGTTAAACTAAATTGGCTATAAATACCACAAAAAATCTTTTTTTAAGGGGTTATTATATTTGACATAGCTAACGAAACTACTTTCATTTTCCTCTATACTTGTATTGATTGAGTGTTGGGTGTGAGCATCAAACACCATTGTAAGTTTGAGTGTGAGTTTGGAAACACTTAGGTTTTATAGTGAGCCTGGGAAAACTCTTGTTGGGCTGTGAGGGAAATTTCAAACCTTTTAAAAGTTCGGTGTGAGCTTATGAAAATACCAAGTTAGAGTTAAGCTTGTAAAAACTTAAGATTAGTGGAACCTTAACAAGTTGTTAAGAAAGTGGATGTAGGATTGAGGTAATCCGAACCACTATAAATTATCTTGTGTTCATTCTTCTCTATTCTTACTTTTTCTTTGATTTTATTTTAATCTTTAATTTTCCATCAATTCTTCAAATCAACCAATTCACCCCTCTTGATTGCTATCTTGGGACAACAATTGGTATCAAAGCTAGTAAATTTCTTAAACTTAATTATGAAATTTGATCCAAAATGGCAACCATTCCACCAACTAACACCTCTACACATGGAAACCTAAATTCATTCCTTCGACTCTATTTTGGCGGAAGGGATTATTCTTATTGGAAACACAAGATGTATTTGATAGTGAATAAATTGAGCTATGGGAATTTGTCAAAAATGAGTGGAAACCTCTTACTCATGAAGTTGATGGTGTCCAAGTTGTAACACCCCTATATCCCGTATACGTACCAAGCATGCTTAAACGATCGTAAAATACGTATACTGAATATAGAAAATGTCACAGTTTAAAAAAAAAAAAACTCAGCAAATATCTTTGTAAATAGTGAAGTAAATCTCAAACATTTAAAAGAAATCCGAAAGACACTATATATATAAATGTTTATTAATTCACAGCGGAAGTTATTACAAATATGTTATAAATTAAAGTTTACAAAACATAGAATATATACATGATTGGCAGCTCTTATCTGATCTTTAAGTCCAAAAATGTACTCTTCAATGTCTACTCTCACTTGGTCTCGAAGAACTCTCGGGTTCAACTCTGTCACCTGTGCGATCAAACACTATCGCGCTAAGCCATCGGCTTAGTAATACAAAACATTCTATCATTATGCTTCAATGTAATGCAATGTCACACATGTTACTAATAAAGGTAACATCATAGGTAGAAATATAATACTACACCTTTGTATTTCACAATTCATATTCATATAATCATATTACATTTCAAAGATCCTTCCATGAATCTCATTATTCAGTTATTTTAACATCAATAAATCACATATAAACAAAGACAAGCATGGGCCCAACATACACTAATATGCCATTCCGTTTTCAGAGTTAATGTTTTGGTTCATTTATCACATTCATCAATATCATAATCCCAACTAGGCTTCAAGGATTAAGTTCAACCAAGCTTCAAGGGGAGCAAAGCATGCTAAGCAACAACCCAACTTGGCTTCAAGAACTAACCCAACCTAGCTTCAAGGGTTGTAACATCTCAATTAGGCTTCAAGGATCAAATCCAACCTAACTTCAAGAGATTGTTACTCATAGGCATGCCACCAATCAACATAACTCAAAAAATGGAATAACATATTAGACACACAATTCATTTGTTATTTCATCATCAATCCCATTCTCAATTCTCATTATTACTTAGGCAAACATGCCTCATTAGAATCAGTATAGCCAAACACAATGGCTTTCTATTCCATCACATCTCAATCCACATTATAGCAATTCATCTTTTAAACATACAATCATTTACACCATATCCTTCACATGATACATATGTCATCATTAATATAAATATAACAAAGTACATTATTCATATGCAACATCATATCATCATACTCATCACAACATTCACATTATGCCAACATAACATTAATAATATGTATCAACAATGCATTAGGGTTATCAACACACTAACAAGCAAATGTGAGTTAAGCCTCAACACCTTATAAATATATGCAATAATGTGATTTGTACTTACCTCAATAATAACTCACTCAACTCAAAACACTTTCCTTTTCCAAGTTTCTTCACTTTCCAAATTAGGGCAAATCACCTTCTTTCAAAACCTAATCCAAAAATGATACAATTCATGAATTACAATACCATTTATCACTTAATAACCTCTTACTAAGCCCTTAAATCACAAATTACACTTCAACATCACACACAAAGGCCCACGGCCGTGGGCACCTCAACCCCCACGGGCGTGGCTTAGATATCACTTCTGCCTCCCTAGCTCCACTCCCCCACGGCCATGGTTCTAATTGGCCACGGCCATGGCAACCAAGGCCACGGGCGTGGCATCAAGAATGCCACTGCCTTCCATCAAAATCACATATTTTGAGCTTACAACTCCAATAAACACAAACAACAAGAAAAACTATGAAAACAATTGATCAAACTCAAGTTAAACTTCACACACCACTTCAAAACCCTAATTCAACACAACTTAATCTTTCAACTCACACACCAACTTAACTTCTCATCTTAATATCAATTTCAACATTAGAAAACACCTCGCACACACACCTAATCATACAATCCATACTCAATTATCAACCCCAAACATATCTTTAAAAAGAATAAAGGAAAACAAGAGAAAGAACTTACCAAAGTGATGAATTCCACAACTTTCCAACTTAACCACTTGATTCTTCCTTCAATTGGAGTTTAAAACTTCAAAATCCTCTCTTGCTCTCTTGCTCTCTTTGTCTTTGGATGAGCCTGCCACCATGAAGAAAAAGAAGAAAAGATGATGAAGAAAAGTCAAATGATCATCTCTTTAAATCTCCACCAAGCAATTCTAACAAGACAATTACCAACATACCCTCTTCTCACTTGTTCTAACTACCTTTCATCCACATACCCTTTTTAGTAATTTCACATGCCACAATTAAAATATCCTCTTTCCTTGACCACTTATTTTGACCAACTTATATGTTATATATATTAACATATACACAACATATACCATATCTCTCTACACATTACTTCCCTTTCAAACAACACATAAACATTCTCTTTTCAATCTTTCTTTTCTTATAAACATATCATATACACATCATTCAAACAAACAACAATAACATTCAAAACTTCTAAGGCATACATTGGGATATTATAATTCTCCCCCTCTAAAAAGAAATTTCGTCCTCGAAATTACCTGATATCAAGTCTGAAATAGTTGAGGAAATTGATCTCGCATTGATTGCTCACTCTCCCAAGTTGCCTCTTCTTTTCCATGATTCTTCCACAAAACCTTTACCAAAGGTACTTTCTTATTCCTCAACTCTTTCACTTCATGCGCCAAAATAGCAACTGGTTCTTCTTCAAATGTCAGATCTGGACTCACTTCAATAGATTCAACTGCTAACACATGAGATGGATCTGATCTGTATCTCCTCAACATAGAAACATGAAATACATTATGGATCCTTTCTAACTCAGGTGGCAAAGCAAGCCGATAAGCAACTGGTCCAACTCTTTCCAAAACTTCATACGGTCCAATGAAACGAGGACTCAATTTCCCTTTCCGACCAAACCTCAAGATCTTTTTCCAAGGAGACACCTTCAAAAATACCTTATCTCCCACATTATACTCAATGTCTCTCCTCTTCAAATCTGAATAAGATTTCTGTCGGTCTGAAGCTGTTTTCAACCTTTTTTGAATCATTTTCACTTTCTCTTCAGTTTCTTTAATCAAATCAGGACCAATTAACTTACCTTCTCCAAGTTCATTCCAACATAGAGGTGTCCTACACCGTCTACCATACAATGCTTCAAACGGCGCCATACCAATGCTGGATTGATGGCTATTATTATAAGCAAATTCCAAAAGTGGTGAAAATCTATCCCAACTTCCAGAGAACTCAATGACACAGCTTCTTAACATGTCTTCAATAATTTGTATCACTCTCTCTGACTGCCCATCTGTCTGTGGATGAAAAGCAGTGCTGAAGTGTAGTCGAGAACCCAAAGCACCATGTAAACTCTTCCAAAACCTTGAAGGAAACCGGGGATCTCGATCAGACACTACAGAAATTGGGATACCATGCAACTTCACAATCTCATAAATATATAGCTCAGCTAACCTCTCCAAAGAGTAATCCATCCGAATCGGAAGAAAATGAGCTGTCTTAGTCAACCTGTCAACAATCACCCAAATAGCATCATGTTTCCTTTGTGTCAATGGTAAACCAGAAACAAAATCCATGGTTACTCTATCCCATTTCCACTCAGGCACTGATAACGGTTGAAGTAACCCTGTTGGAACTTGATGCTAAGCTTTTACCCTTTGACATGTGAGACATTTGGACACAAACTCCGCAATGTCTCTCTTCAAACCAGACCACCAGTAATACTACTTCACATCATGATACATCTTTGTATTGCCCGGATGCATAGCAAATACTGACTGATGTGCTTCTTCTAAAATGATCCTTCTCAAATTAGCATCATCAGGTACACACAATCGGTTCTTAAACCAAAGACTCCCATCACTTCTCACAATAAAATCTCGATTCTTTCCATTTTGGCAATCTGAAACAATCTTTTGAATCTTCTCATCAGCCAATTGAGCCTCTTTAATTTGATCCAACAAAACTGGTTTCAATTGCAACTGTGCCAACAATGCACCATCATCACAAGATACAAAACTAGCATGCAATGCTCTCAACTCAACAAGCAACGAGAGCGAATAAACAGTTAAACCTGCCAAAGACTTCCGACTCAAGGCATCAGCAACAACATTTGCTTTACCAGGATGATAATCAATCAAACAGTCGTAGTCTTTAATCAACTCCAACCATCTCCTCTGTCGAAGATTAAGCTCTTTTTGGACACCCAAATATTTCAAACTCTTATGATCAGTATAGATAAAACACTTCTCTCCATACAAATAATGTCGCCAAATCTTCAATGCAAACACAATCGCTGCCAATTCTAAATCATGGGTCGGATAGTTGAGCTCATGCGGTTTCAACTGTCGAGAAGCATAAGCTATCACTTTATCTTCTTGCATCAGAACACAACCCAAACCACTATGTGAAGCATCACTGTATATCACATATGGTTTATCCTCTACAGGTAAAGTCAAAACAGGCGCTTGAGTCAACATCTTTCTTAACTGATCGAAGCTAGATTGACACTGATCTGTCCACACAAATCTAACTCCCTTTCGAAGTAATTTGGTAAGTGGAGTAGCTATCAAAGAAAATCCTTTCACAAATCGTCGGTAATAGCCTGCCAAACCCAGAAAACTTCTAACTTCAGTCACAGACTTTGGTGGACTCCAATTCAGAATAGCTTTAACTTTACTCGGATCAACTCTAATACCTTCTGCTGAAACTATATGACCAAGAAAAGTTACTTGATCAAGCCAAAATTCACACTTCGACAGTTTAGCAAACAATTGCTTCTCCCTCAAAATCTGCAGCACAATCCGCAGATGCTTATCATGTTCCTCCTCATTACGCGAATACACCAGAATGTCATCAATAAAGACCACTACAAACTGATCCAGATAGGGCCTAAACACCCTATTCATCAAGTCCATAAAAACTGCAGGTGCATTCGTCAAACCAAAAGGCATAACTAGAAACTCATAATGCCAATATCTCATACGAAAGGCTGTCTTAGGAACATCCTCAGCTCTGACCCTCAACTGATGGTACCCCGATCTCAGATCAATTTTGGAAAACACTGCTGCACCCTTCAATTGATCAAAGAGATCATCAATTCTAGGCAAAGGATATTTATTTTTAATAGTCACCTTGTTCAATTTCCTATAATCGATACACAATCTCACAGTACCATCCTTCTTTTTCACAAACAAAACAGGGGCTCCCCACGGTGAAACACTAGAGCGAACAAACCCTTTGTCCAGCAACTCCTGCAACTGCACCTTCAGTTCTCTCAGTTCAGCAGGTGCCATTCTATAAGGAGTAATAGAGATAGGAGTGGTACCAGGCAATAATTCAATACCAAACTCCACCTCTCTCTCAGGAGGCAACCCTGGAAACTCCTCTGGAAACACATCTGAAAACTCCATAACTGTGGGTATGCTATCAATTTGAGAACCCCTTACTCTAGTATCCACCACATGAGCAAGATAAGCATCACACCCTTTTCTAATCAATCTCCTAGCTGCAACAGCTGAAATAAACAAGGATGCTAGCTGTCCCTGCTCACTAGATACTAACACCTCTCTACCATCATTGGTTCTCAAGGTAACAATTTTCTTTTGGCAGTCAACCATAGCTTCATGTCTAGATAACCAGTCCATGCCTAGGATCACATCATATTCCTTAAAAGGCATCTCAATCAAATCTCTAAGAAACTCCTCACCTTGAACCGCTACTGCACTATCTCGGTGCACTTTACTAACAATCACACTATGCCCTAACGGATTTGTCACCAATACATCAAATCCTAGGGATTCAGCATGCACATCAGACACAGGCAAAATAGATGCACTTGTAATATCCTCATGTATACCTTAGAAGTTTTGATTATGTTATTGTTGTTGTTGTTATAAATTGGATTGAATGTATATTATGTGATAAGAAAAAAAAAGTGGAAAGAGAATGCTTATGTAAATGTGTTTTTGGAAAGAAAGAGGGTTTAGAAAGAAGTGTATATGTTGTTTATATGGTTGTATAATTACAATATACTTAAGTCAAAGGAAGAGTCAATGGAAGAGGATATTTATTTTGTTGAGTTTGAAATTACATAAATGGGCATATAAGAGACAAGAGGCTAGTTAAATGGTTAAGGGTGTTTTAGTAATTTTCTTTGTAGGATTGCATGGTGGAGATTAAAAGAAGGAAAGAAGGGTTGACTTGTTCATTTCTTGTCTTTTCTCTTGTGTGTGGCCGGCTATCCAAAGGGAGGAAGAGAGCAAAGTGTTGTTTTGATTTCTAAACTCAAATTGAAAAGAGATTCAAGGAATTAAGTGGAATATTTGTGAAATTCAACAATTTTGGTAAGCTCTTTTTCTTGATTTACTTTATTCTTTTGAAGTGGAGTTTGAAATGAATTTTGGTTTGTTGAGATGATGATTAAATGTGTTTGTGATGTGTTTTCAAATGTTATTTTTGATTTTAAGTGAAGAGGTTTTAGAGGTGTTGTTGTTGGAAGTGTTGGAGTTGAAATTGTTTTAGGGTTTTGAAGTGTTACATGATGTTTTCCTTGTGTTTGCTTCATTATTTTCAAAGATCTTCTTGTGGTTGGTGTTTGTTGGAATTTTAGGCTTGGAAATGGGAAGTTGGCCGAAGGCAGTAGCCTTTTTGATGCCACGCCCGTGGCCTTGATTGGCCATGGCCGTGGCCATTGGTAGGCTTATGGTGCCATGGCCGTGGAGGATGGAAGCTTGGGTGGCAGAACTGTTTTGTACCCCACGCCCGTGGGGATTATGGTGGCCACGACCGTGGCCTATAATGAATGATGTTGAAGTGTAATTTTGTGATTTAAGGTTTAAGATGAAGTTGTTAAGTGATTAAATGGTATTGGAATTGATGGATTGTACCATTCTTTGGATTAGGGTTTGATAGAAGGTGATTTGCCCTAAATTGGGAAGTGAAGAACTTTGGAAGAAGGAAGATGTTTAGAGTTGTGTGAAGTGTGATTGAGGTAAGTACCAATACATATGATTGTATTTATTTACATGATTTGAGGCTTAACACATTTGTTTGCAAATGTGTTAAGTGGTTTACTATATTGATAATATAAGTGGACTAAGGTGATGATAAAGATGTGAAGGATGTGAGGATCATTAACAAGGTAAGCATAAACCCTATTTGATTGTATATCCTTATATGTCTTTGAACATTTACACATTGGGATGAAAGTGTTAAATAAGCTATTATATTATGAATGTGAATGAAGAATGTAAATCATTATATATATATATAAATATGAAGGATGAAATATGAAATGGGAAGGTAGAAAGAAATGAGGATCATTCATAAGGTATGTGCAATTTGTTATGATAAATGTTCTAATAATGAATGGTGTTAGTGTGTTTTGAGAAATGATGAAATGTTATGTTATATGCATTGTGAATGGCAATGTATTATATGAATAATATATTTTGAAATGTTATATCAATGATGTTATATGTATCATATGAATTGAGATATGATATGTTGTGAAGCCATTGTGATTGGCTATGACAATTCAATTGAGATATGTGAGGCATGTTTGCCTAATTGATGCCTTTGTGATTGGCTATGATGATGAGAATGAGAATGAAATTTATAATGAAATAATAAATGAATTGTGTGCCTAATATGTTGATTCAACTTTCAGAGTTCTGTTTTTGGCGGCATGCCTATGAATCACTGGATAGGCGAAATGGGTGGCCCGTAAGCCGATTCCAGTTGAAAAATGTGATTATTGGAATGATGGTGAAATGGGAGGCCCGTAAACCAATTCCAATTGATAAATATGAAATGTGAAGTTTTTGAGGTGAAATGGGTGGCCCGTAAACCTCAAAAACAAGTAACAGTCTAGCCGGGTTGAGGATCTCCTCGATTAGTCGGGTTGATGGTCCAAGAGACTGGGTCTGTTACACTATCCATGGATAGAGATATGATATATGATGCCTACGGGCTTGATTATTGTGATTATAGACCAAAGCAGTAACTCTGAACTTTGAATAACATATTAGTGTTTTGGGCCCGAGTCTGTCTTTATTGTCAATGTGAAATGCAAGTATTGAAATATTGTTTGTGAGTATTAATAATGAATTATGCTTGGTGAATTGTGGTTGGTGATAAAGGTTGTCTTTATTGGAAATGTGATTTATGATTTGTATGATATGTAATGTGTGTATTGCAATAATAATTGGTATGATATGTAAAGTGTGCATGGCAATAATGATTGGTATGGTATATATAATGTGGGGGTATTAATATATTAGTTTTGAGTATTGGTGATACATTGGGGTTGGTGATAATATTATGTATATATGTACATCATATATGAAATTAGCTAGGATATATTAAAGATGAAATTAAAAAGAAAAGAAGGTATGATAAGAACTAATTATATATTGAATTGATATATCATTATATGTTAATACTTCTATACTATATGTTTATATTTTATATTTGGACTACTAAGCTCTCGGGCTTAGCGCGGGTGTTTATTCGCGCAGGTATATAGATGGAAGATACGAAGTCTTTTATTATGCCACAAGAAGAGTAAAGTTTGTCGAGACCAACTAGAGGGAAATGCATATATGTATAACTTTTATAATGATGTATTTATGACGAGAAAGTAATTATATGTATAAATGAAGTTTTTGATACAGATAATGATTTGGTAAATCTTATTTAAATTAATGTATTATGGTTTGGAATTCTTTTACAGGTTTTAAAAAGATAACGAAAAGTGGCATCCTTATACTTTATATATTTACCGTATGTATACCAGGTATATGTATAGTACTTATATAAGGTATCGGGGTGTTACAATTGTTTTGGTATCAGAGCTTAGGTTTGAGATTCTCGGCCTAAGTGAAACTAAAAAGAGAATTTTTGAAGAGTATAGAAAAATTTTTTTTTGAAAAGTTTAAATAGAAATAAAAAGGAAAAGTTTTGAAATGAAATTTGTAATACATGCATATGCATTGATACCTAGGTTGGTCTCGGATGTGGCATAATATGACTTGTAGAATATTTGTGTTATATGAGATGTTCAATATAGTTGATGATATATGTATATACTATGTTGATGTGATGAGAAGCCATAATTGTTGGCAATGATGTTGGAAATGAATTATAATTGATTATGAGAAACGAATTGTGAAATGTAATGTGATATATGCATATTGATGATGCATATGAGAATGTTATGTCGTGTGTAACATGGAGTGTAATGTTGATGTTTATGGGCAATATTATGAAGGACATAATATGAATTGAAACATAAAGAAATGAAAAGGAGAATAAATTTGAAAATGAGTTGAAAATCAAATCAAGATAAGAGTATGTACTTTTTCTTCTATACTTTGAATCTCTTTATAATAAAGTTTATGTTGGTTTTGCTAATGTTGAATTTGCTAGACAGTGGAAATAATATCGAATTGTTAAAATTGAAAGTTATGTTATTTAAATGAGGAGAGTATGGTGGAATGTTGAATGAGTTGTTTAGTAGAGACAAAGTGTGATTATGTAAAGTTGGGATGTGTATACAGTTAAGGTTGTGTTTAAAGGAAAAAGAGATGATATTGGTTAAGTAAGAAAATAAGTTGATATTGTTATTTTAATGCGAGCATAGTAAATTCAATGTTAGAAATGTGAGATGCTTGGATATTGTGAAAGCTCATGATAATGGTGATAATATGTGATATTTGAGATTTATGATTGTGGAAATTATATGTTTTAATATTGCTTTGTGATATATATTTGTAAGATGTTTTTAAAATTGATATTAAGAAAAGATGAGTTTGGCAAGTTGAAGCTTAAGTGAAATAGTAAGTTGAAAAGTTAAAGATTTAGTCAAAATTGATATAGATTATTGGGATATTGATAGTTAATTGTATATGCAATGCATGAGCTAAGTGAAATGACTAGTATTGCATATGAAAGTATTATGAATTGAGTAATGTAATTGATAGTATGAGAATTTGTTTTGAAATAATCAAGGAAGTGGATAAGTATATAGAAATGAGTTATTTTAAGTCATTTTACTGAACAGGGTAAGAATGAATATGGGAGTGTATTAAATGCTTTTAAAGACGAAAGTGAAAGAGATGTCACATTGGGAATGTGACTGAGATGAATATGAAGTGTTATTATAGTCGGAATATATATGTTTGTAGTGTGAATAAATACTTTATATCATATTGGAAGAATGAGAAGGATAGTGTTTAAAAGAAAATGATAAACACTAAATTTATTGTAACACCCCTTCCCAACCTACATGTGTAAGCTGAGTAGAGGTGCCACACTATCCTAATTGTTGCTACCAATTTACTTAGTCAAATTTTAGTTCTGATTTTTACAGAAATTTTGCCATAGTTCCGCCTAGAAATTTGGATCCCAAGTGTCGTCAAAACTTGTTTTTCTGATTTTTGAAAACATTTTACACATACCAATGTGAATAAGAATACCATCAAATTTAATGCACTCCCAATGAATCCACCTTATACCCTCAACTACAAACCTGCACGAAGAGTTCACACTTCTAATATAACATAAATTAAAGATTTATGATTATTACATACTACTAACATACAATTATAACATAGAAAATCTCTTTTATATTTATTCATATACATGCCACAACTATCAACTCATAATGGCACTAAAAGATCTACCCCTGAGATTTGCTGTGGTCTGGTCGTTGCTTCCCCAAGATTTATCTACTGCTCCGAACCTACGAGTCAAGAAAAACTTAACTCGCTGAGCGTTGTCGCTCAGTGGGTACTTTACCAATAAAAATAAAAGTAGTACATGAAAGTATTCGAAGTAAAAAGGAAATAATAAAATCAACAATCAACCAACATTATACCAATAGAAATCGTGATACATTCAGTATGATATGTTTTCAATAATGTAAAATCATAATTCAAATTCATTTGCCTTATATAGTTCAACGAAAAATAATATGTCTTTGATCCAGGCTCTACTGGGATATAGGGAACCATAGTGATAAGGCAGTGGCCCTCACCACTGTAACATAGGTGGCCCTCACCACCGATATCAGATCACAGGAATGGCCCTCACCATCCTGGTTATAACCAATGGCCCTCACCATTGGCCCCCAATGGCCCTCACCATTGAGTTCAGATCATATCAATTCAATCACAATATCAAGCAGTACTGCATAAGTTAGTATAGTGCACCATACCCTTATCTACCACTCCCACTATCCAGTAGAGCAAAAAGATTTAAATGATTCAATTTAAGTCTCAAACCTCATTTTAGGATGACTCGCGAAATCATTTTAAATTCCCATCACACTTTGCCATTTATGCCGCGCAACACATTCTTTAGTCAAACCATTCCCCTTTTTCGCATATTTAACATCCACAATAAACACATCAAACATTTCAAAGCATTTCTCAAAATATCACAAATTGACCAAATGAATAGTGTTGCGGCGAGACAAATCGGCAACGCAAAATGGCATGACCAAATGAATAGTAAAATCTGGGTTTTCGTCAAAATTTCAGTCCAGTTCAGTCATGTATTTGACCAAGTAAATGATCTTATTTTTAGCTGAAATTTTACAGAAAACTTATTTCATTTGTTGACTAATTGCATGTAAAATTTCGTTGAAAAATTCATTCATTTTCTGCCTCAAACGATTGCCACAAAAAGATCCAGAAAGCTGTCTTTTTGGGACCATTTCGGCCCAAACACATGAAATGCATAGGATAGTTTATTTTTCTTTTGCAAATCAATATTAAGGCTTCTTTAATGGTAAAGTGAAGATTCAAACACTTTCCTTTGACAACTTTTGCATGTTTAACTCAAATCAATATATTTAAGCTTCAACAACAAAACTTTCATAAACCAAAGTTTGTAAAGCATCAAACCAAAATTAATTATTTAAAAGTAAAGTACCAAACCTTATTTCTTTAACTCCTCTTGGCTTTTCCTTCTTCTCCTTCTTTAATTCTTTATTTCTCCTTCAATCAATTCAAGATACAACATAAACCTTAGAAATTCAAAATAATAAGTTATCCTCCATTTCTTTTCTAACCGAAACCCTAATCCAACCTTATTAATCTTTATACATCTTGATTCTTCCATTTAATCAATTAATATCCTCACTTACTTAATATTTTTCCAATTCCACATAAAGACTCTAATTTCCAATCTTCTAATAAATATATAACTACCTAAAATTAATACTAAAATCAAAGTCTACTTACTAGAAAACCTTAAAAACATACCTTAAAAATCAAATTTGGAGAAACTTAGAAGTCCTTTGGTGTTTCCCTTTGTTGGCCGAAATTTGCAAGTGGAAAAGAGAGAAATTGGTTCTTCATATCACATATATTTATATACAAAAGAAATGATGATCACCTTGCCCACTTGTCCACTTTTTCTCTTTCTTCATTTATTACACATTTATTACACATGCTAAATGTTTTCTTTTGATTGGCCAACCTTTGATTTTTATAACTTCCTTTTTCCTTTACTTCTTTCCACTTGTCTCTCTTCCCATTGGATCTCATAAAGTTGTCCCGGGTTACCCATCCGGTCCCGACACGAAACCGAGCCACATTACGTTCCGGCGATTAATCGATCATATCTTTTAAACCGTATAGCTCCACGAGTCAAACTATATATGGTTTTGATCCTCTCGACCTCTACTTTCTATTTATAAGATCTATTTTAGGTTTCTAAGTCATTTTGAAAAATTACCGATAAGCCCTCAACTTTTTACAAAATTCCCTTTAGGTCCTATTTTTGCTCGGGTTTTCTCCGGCTTCGTTTCCACTGACGATCGTTTCATATTTAACCTCTTGCCATTCTCTACGTACTCACGTCTTTATTTCCTACCCTAAATTCATGTATAACTTTAATTGGTAATGACCAAAATGCCCTTAGTCAACATTTCTTCATTTTTCTTTAACGGGACATTTCCTGGAAAAACCGTTACACGTCGTTGCGATCCGATTTTTCTCTACATTCCATTTTTGAAATCTGTTATATGCACTATTAAGAACATCCGGTGCAACTTTCTTTGAAATTACATCTACGTCCCCAACTTTATTAAAAATTACAATTATGTCCCTTTTGTCATACAACCTTATCTAGGGCTGTTATCAAGAATTATCTTCTCCTTTTCCCTACTCTCGCTATGCACGTGTCTACACTGCATAAATGCAGTAGGCGGATGTGACATTTATATTGAATGTATGAAAAAGGAAAATACTATAAGAGCATATAATTAAGTGTATACATGTATATGATGTGTGATTTGAGTTTTCCAATGTGAATGAAATTATGATATATAAACAAATATGTGAATCACATTATGAGGATGACTTATGAAGATGTATGTGGTATAATTATAGAATTAGTGAAAAAAAAAACAATGTTATATGTATTAGTGGACCTAAGAGAGATTAGGTCTTGAACTGTGTAAAGCTAGATGGATTATGTGATGGAAGTGAGAATGGAAAGAACTTGAGTAATATTGGACAGTGGAAATTGTTATAATGAGTATTGAACTTGATAATCATATTATATTTAGAGTTTCAAAGTATTCACATATGAAAAGTTCTATGTAATTATATATTATAAGAGATTGTAAATGGATTAGAAATGAAGTGACGAATAGAAAATGTATAAGAACTGCATATGATTGAATATGTATATAGTAATATTGTTGAAGCATAAGTTAAGTTGATAAGGATATAAGTGAGTACAAATTGGTTTGAAACGGAGTTGAAATGTGTTAACTTCTGTTATACTAAAAATGTAAAGAAGGACTATATAATTCTTAAAATACACCTTAGCTTTGTATTTGTAAAGATTGAGAATAGAATTATAAAAGAACAGTATTGATTTGAAAGTTCTAGGTTTGAATATTAATCTCTTAAAGCCATGTGTTTTGTTCAGTATTTTGGATCGGTTAATTTGTTATCCATGGATTTGGATCTTAGATATAATGATTGTAATACAGATTTGGTGAGGTTGACAATTTTGTTTGAGAAGTATAGTTAAAAGTTATGATGGATAAAGTTGTACCTTATTATTATTTTTTTTATGTTAAGAATTTGGTTATAACTGTGAAGGTAAAGAGAGGAAAAAAAAATTATGGAAATGTGTTGAGTTATGGATAATATGACAAAAAGGTAATCAAAATATATATATACCAATGATAGGAAATGTGAAGAGATATTAAAAGGGAGAAATTATAATATATGAATGAAAGTTATACTGAATATGTTTATGGTATGTAACTTGAGGTTTAAGGGAATGAACTCAAGGTTTGAGTGAATGAATTATAGATATTAAGTATGATATAACATTTTTTTTTGTGAGAATTGGTGGAAATTATACTAAGATAATAAAGAATAAACTATGTGTATATTAAAAGATATTAGAAGTGATTTGTTATCATGATGATTTGACTGAAAATAGATTGAAAGAGAGCAGAAATTCAATATAAGTTTGTTCCTATGGAATTAAGTTATATTTATACTTATATGAAAATTATGAAATTTCATGATAAGTTAGATTACTTAATCGTTGGTTGGAATTGAACAAGATTGGAACGTGGGTATATTGTGACAGATAGATCAATTGATCTGGATTTGGCTAAGATTATGAATCATTATTGAAATTTAATGTGTATAGTTGTATTAAGAAAATAGGTATTTACATGATAATGTATATGATGTAAAATTTTAAAGTATGATTGGACATGAATGAGTGGAGTATAGTAATTGTTAATCATGATAAGAAGAGAAAAAGATTGGTTATCTATAAAATAAGTTGAAAGATAATGTATTAATATGTAAGTTAAGTGAAAAGCATGCTAAAGAAATAACTCCATTTATGAAAAATCAGGATTTTGTTATCTATTGAGGGTGATAAATGTCTATTTAGATAGTGATTGTAATGAAGGGATAATTAATGTTCAGATATAAGTCAATGGTTTTTAATGTTAAAGTTAAGAGAGTAATTATACAGAGGTGAAATAACAAAATATATTAAATATAAAGATTAGATGGAGTATAAGTGTGCTATAGAATGATCTGATTCTTATATAAAGACATTAACAAGAAATGTAATGATTTCTTTTGAATGTTTGATTAAGGAAGTAACAAGATGTATAAACATATAGAATGATGAGTTATAGAATTTAAAGAAGGTGGTTGACTCTAAAGAGGAGAGTTGAAGTTATATGATTTGATGATATAATGACTTAAGCGTATAATTAACTTCATATGGAAGATAGGATGGTATGGTATTATGAACGGATTACAATTATACTAGATAATTTCGAGGACGAAATTATTTAAGGGGGAGAGAATTGTAATATCCTCATGTATACCTTAGAAGTTTTGATTATGTTATTGTTGTTGTTGTTATAAATTGGATTGAATGTATATTATGTGATAAGAAAAAAAAAGTGGAAAGAGAATGCTTATGTAAATGTGTTTTTGGAAAGGAAGAGGGTTTAGAGAGAAGTGTATATGTTGTTTATATGGTTGTATAATTACAATATACTTAAGTCAAAGGAAGAGTCAATGGAAGAGGATATTTATTTTGTTGAGTGTGAAATTACATAAATGGGCATATAAGAGACAAGAGGCTAGTTAAATGGTTAAGGGTGTTTTAGTAATTTTCTTTGTAGGATTGCATGGTGGAGATTAAAAGAAGGAAAGAAGGGTTGACTTGTTCATTTCTTGTCTTTTCTCTTGTGTGTGGCCGGCTATCCAAAGGGAGGAAGAGAGCAAAGTGTTGTTTTGATTTCTAAACTCAAATTGAAAGGAGATTCAAGGAATTAAGTGGAAGATTTGTGAAATTCAACAATTTTGGTAAGCTCTTTTTCTTGATTTACTTTCTTCTTTTGAAGTGGAGTTTGAAATGAATTTTGGTTTGTTGAGATGATGATTAAATGTGTTTGTGATGTGTTTTCAAATGTTATTTTTGATTTTAAGTGAAGAGGTTTTAGAGGTGTTGTTGTTGGAAGTGTTGGAGTTGAAATCGTTTTAGGGTTTTGAAGTGTTACATGATGTTTTCCTTGTGTTTGCTTCATTATTTTTAAAGATCTTCTTGTGGTTGGTGTTTGTTGGAATTTTAGGCTTGGAAATGGGAAGTTGGCCGAAGGCAGTAGCCTTTTTGATGCCACGCCCGTGGCCTTGATTGGCCATGGCCGTGGCCATTGGTAGACTTATGGTGCCATGGCCGTGGAGGATGGAAGCTTGGGTGGCAGAACTGTTTTGTACCCCACGCCCGTGGGGATTATGGTGGCCACGACCGTGGCCTATAATGAATGATGTTGAAGTGTAATTTTGTGATTTAAGGTTTAAGATGAAGTTGTTAAGTGATTAAATGGTATTGGAATTGATGGATTGTATCATTCTTTGGATTAGGGTTTGATAGAAGGTGATTTGCCCTAAATTGGGAAGTGAAGAACTTTGGAAGAAGGAAGGTGTTTAGAGTTGTGTGAAGTGTGATTGAGGTAAGTACCAATACATATGATTGTATTTATTTACATGATTTGAGGCTTAACACATTTGTTTGCAAATGTGTTAAGTGGTTTACTATATTGATAATATAAGTGGACTAAGGTGATGATAAAGATGTGAAGGATGTGAGGATCATTAACAAGGTAAGCATAAACCCTATTTGATTGTATATCCTTATATGTCTTTGAACATTTACACATTGGGATGAAAGTGTTAAATAAGCTATTATATTATGAATGTGAATGAAGAATGTAAATCATTATATATATATAAATATGAAGGATGAAATATGAAATGGGAAGGTAGAAAGAAATGAGGATCATTCATAAGGTATGTGCAATTTGTTATGATAAATGTTCTAATAATGAATGGTGTTAGTGTGTTTTGAGAAATGATGAAATGTTATGTTATATGCATTGTGAATGGCAATGTATTATATGAATAATATATTTTGAAATGTTATATCAATGATGTTATATGTATCATATGAATTGAGATATGATATGTTGTGAAGCCATTGTGATTGGCTATGACAATTCAATTGAGATATGTGAGGCATGTTTGCCTAATTGATGCCTTTGTGATTGGCTATGATGATGAGAATGAGAATGAAATTTATAATGAAATAATAAATGAATTGTGTGCCTAATATGTTGATTCAACTTTCAGAGTTCTGTTTTTGGCGGCATGCCTATGAATCACTGGATAGGCGAAATGGGTGGCCCGTAAGCCGATTCCAGTTGAAAAATGTGATTATTGGAATGATGGTGAAATGGGAGGCCCGTAAACCAATTCCAATTGATAAATATGAAATGTGAAGTTTTTGAGGTGAAATGGGTGGCCCGTAAACCTCAAAAACAAGTAACAGTCTAGCCGGGTTGAGGATCTCCTCGATTAGTCGGGTTGATGGTCCAAGAGACTGGGTCTGTTACACTATCCATGGATAGAGATATGATATATGATGCCTACGGGCTTGATTATTGTGATTATAGACCAAAGCAGTAACTCTGAACTTTGAATAACATATTAGTGTTTTGGGCCCGAGTCTGTCTTTATTGTCAATGTGAAATGCAAGTATTGAAATATTGTTTGTGAGTATTAATAATGAATTATGCTTGGTGAATTGTGGTTGGTGATAAAGGTTGTCTTTATTGGAAATGTGATTTATGATTTGTATGATATGTAATGTGTGTATTGCAATAATAATTGGTATGATATGTAAAGTGTGCATGGCAATAATGATTGGTATGGTATATATAATGTGGGGGTATTAATATATTAGTTTTGAGTATTGGTGATACATTGGGGTTGGTGATAATATTATGTATATATGTACATCATATATGAAATTAGCTAGGATATATTAAAGATGAAATTAAAAAGAAAAGAAGGTATGATAAGAACTAATTATATATTGAATTGATATATCATTATATGTTAATACTTCTATACTATATGTTTATATTTTATATTTGGACTACTAAGCTCTCGGGCTTAGCGCGGGTGTTTATTCGCGCAGGTATATAGATGGAAGATACGAAGTCTTTTATTATGCCACAAGAAGAGTAAAGTTTGTCGAGACCAACTAGAGGGAAATGCATATATGTATAACTTTTATAATGATGTATTTATGACGAGAAAGTAATTATATGTATAAATGAAGTTTTTGATACAGATAATGATTTGGTAAATCTTATTTAAATTAATGTATTATGGTTTGGAATTCTTTTACAGGTTTTAAAAAGATAACGAAAAGTGGCATCCTTATACTTTATATATTTACCGTATGTATACCAGGTATATGTATAGTACTTATATAAGGTATCGGGGTGTTACAACACTAATATATGAATGAGTGGACCCGGGATCAATCAAAGCAAGTACTGAAATACCAAATAAAGAAAAAGTACCAGCTATTACTGCCGAAGCATCTGGTTGCCTCTGCATCACATAAATCCTCTGAGACGATCCAGCCTCCTCTGGTCTACTCTCCCTGGATGTAGAACCTCCTCTAGGACTGAACCCAGATCTACCTCCTCTGCCGAAACCTCTGCCTCCTCGACCTCCCCTCACACTAGGTCGAGAAGCTGCAGTATCCACTGACATCTGCTCCTGCCTCTCAGGATAATCTCTAACAAAATGATCAGGAGATCCACATTTGAAACATACCCCTGCTACACCAGTCTTCCAACAAGTACCACCATGTGGCCTACCACAATGAATGCACATAGGTGGAGTGGATCTCTGAGTCACTGGGGTTGGAGCACTCGCCACTGAAACTGTAGGTCTAGATCTCTGTCTCTGAAACTGTGCTGACCTACCAGCTGGTCTTTGACTCCTACTAACCCGAGGAATAAAACTTCCTTTACCTCTTTTCACAGATGAAGACCCGGCTTCATACTGGGGCCTTCTAACCCTGATCTCTTCCTCTGAAGCAGCTGCAATAACCTGTGTTCTCTCCACACTCCGAGCTGCTGCCACAAGCTGGGAAAAATCATGATATCTAGATCCAGCTACCAAACATATGATAGAGGGCCTCAATCCCTCCTCAAATCTCCTACATCTATCTATTTCATCTGATATAATACCCCCAGCATAATGGCTCAACCAGATAAACTCAACCTCATATTCCGTTACTGTCCGGTTGTCTTGTTTCAAGCTCAAGAACTCCATCTTCTTCATATCTTTATACTCCCTTGGAGTATATTTCAATTCAAACTCTCTTAGGAAATCAGCATAGGACAAGGTAGGTGGGTCATCCATAGCATGGGGCACTGTCTTCCACCAATCATATGCGTCCTTCTGCAGCAATGATCTTGCATAATCAAATTTTTCCTTTGGAGTGGCTTGCAACTGAACAAATATTCTCTGTACTTTGTCTAGCCACTGTTTTGCTACAGCTGGATCAATAGTACCTAAGAAATCTTCTGCTCCATACTTCCTTAGCTTATCATACTATCTCATTGATACCAAAGGCAGTGGGGGTGGTGGCGGTGGTTGCACTGGTGTTTGCCTCAACAAATCAATCACATGCCTAAACTAACCTGGCGGAACCTCCTCACCAGCTGGTCTTCCCGACACAGAAACAGGTACCTCTCCAGCACTATCCACTCTAGCTCCCTCTCTAACCTCATCAGGAGCTATACTTTCAGCACTACCCTCGACTGACTGACGTGAGTGAGAATCCATCACAACCTATATCTGCAATCACAGTAGAATACATCTTATTAAAGATCAGAGACTGCCAATTCCAAACATGTATGTTATTCAAAAACCAACTTTTTAAGTCAAAATACTCTTTTTCTTACATTTTACCTAGGTTGAGAATCTCAAACCTAGGCTCTGATATCAAAATAATTGTAACACCCCTATATCCCGTATACGTACCAAGCATGCTTAAACGATCGTAAAATACGTATACTGAATATAGAAAATGTCACAGTTTAAAAAAAAAAAAACTCAGCAAATATCTTTGTAAATAGTGAAGTAAATCTCAAACATTTAAAAGAAATCCGAAAGACACAATATATATATATAAATGTTTATTAATTCACAACGGAAGTTATTACAAATATGTTATAAATTAAAGTTTACAAAACATAGAATATATACATGATTGGCAGCTCTTCTCTGATCTTTAAGTCCAAAAATGTACTCTTCAATGTCTACTCTCACTTGGTCTCGAAGAACTCTTGGGTTCAACTCTGTCACCTGCGAGATCAAACACTATCGCGCTAAGCCATCGGCTAGTAATACAAAACATTCTATCATTATGCTTCAATGTAATGCAATGTCACACATGTTACTAATAAAGGTAACATCATAGGTAGAAATATAATACTACACCTTTGTATTTCACAATTCATATTCATATAATCATATTACATTTCAAAGATCCTTCCATGAATCTCATTATTCAGTTATTTCAACATCAATAAATCACATATAAACAAAGACAAGCATGGGCCCAACATACACTAATATGCCATTCCGTTTTCAGAGTTAATGTTTTGGTTCATTTATCACATTCATCAATATCATAATCCCAACTAGGCTTCAAGGATTAAGTTCAACCAAGCTTCAAGGGGAGCAAAGCATGCTAAGCAACAACCCAACTTGGCTTCAAGAACTAACCCAACCTAGCTTCAAGGGTTGTAACATCTCAATTAGGCTTCAAGGATCAAATCCAACCTAACTTCAAGAGATTGTTACTCATAGGCATGCCACCAATCAACATAACTCTGAAAATGGAATAACATATTAGACACACAATTCATTTGTTATTTCATCATCAATCCCATTCTCAATTCTCATTATCACTTAGGCAAACATGCCTCATTAGAATCATTATAGCCAAACACAATGGCTTTCTATTCCATCACATCTCAATCCACATTATAGCAATTCATCTTTTAAACATACAATCATTTACACCATATCCTTCACATGATACATATGTCATCATTAATATAAATATAACAAAGTACATTATTCATATGCAACATCATATCATCATACTCATCACAACATTCACATTATGCCAACATAACATTAATAATATGTATCAACAATGCATTAGGGTTATCAACACACTAACAAGCAAATGTGAGTTAAGCCTCAACACCTTATAAATATATGCAATAATGTGATTTGTACTTACCTCAATAATAACTCACTCAACTCAAAACACTTTCCTTTTCCAAGTTTCTTCACTTTCCAAATTAGGGCAAATCACCTTCTTTCAAAACTAATCCAAAAATGATACAATTCATGAATTACAATACCATTTATCACTTAATAACCTCTTACTAAGCCCTTAAATCACAAATTACACTTCAACATCACACACAAAGGCCCACGGCCGTGGGCACCTCAACCCCCACGGGCGTGGCTTAGATATCACTTCTGCCTCCCTAGCTCCACTCCCCCACGGCCATGGTTCTAATTGGCCATGGCCATGGCAACCAAGGCCACGGGCGTGGCATCAAGAATGCCACTACCTTCCATCAAAATCACATATTTTGAGCTTACAACTCCAACAAACACAAACAACAAGAAAAACTATGAAAACAATTGATCAAACTCAAGTTAAACTTCACACACCACTTCAAAACCCTAATTCAACACAACTTAATCTTTCAACTCACACACCAACTTAACTTCTCATCTTAATATCAATTTCAACATTAGAAAACACCTCGCACACACACCTAATCATACAATCCATACTCAATTATCAACCCCAAACATATCTTTAAAAAGAATAAAGGAAAACAAGAGAAAGAACTTACCAAAGTGATGAATTCCACAACTTTCCAACTTAACCACTTGATTCTTCCTTCAATTGGAGTTTAAAACTTCAAAATCCTCTCTTGCTCTCTTGCTCTCTTTTTCTTTGGATGAGCCGGCCACCATGAAGAAAAAGAAGAAAAGATGATGAAGAAAAGTCAAATGATCATCTCCTTAAATCTCCACCAAGCAATTCTAACAAGACAATTACCAACATACCCTCTTCTCACTTGTTCTAACTACCTTTCATCCACATACCCTTTTTAGTAATTTCACATGCCACAATTAAAATATCCTCTTTCCTTGACCACTTATTTTGACCAACTTATATGTTATATATATTAACATATACACAACATATACCATATCTCTCTACACATTACTTCCCTTTCAAACAACACATAAACATTCTCTTTTCAATCTTTCTTTTCTTATAAACATATCATATACACATCATTCAAACAAACAACAATAACATTCAAAACTTCTAAGGCATACATTGGGATATTACACAAGTTCCTCTTCATAAATCATAATGGTTAAGTGCCAATGTGAAAGATTGGTTCAAGAATAATAGCGCAGCCTCCATCTTGATGAATTTAATATCAAGAGAAGAAGGTGGGAGAGTCCAACATTTCACTTATGCTCATTTCATTTGGAAAACTCTTGAGAACTATCATGAGGGCACTACCCAAATGAGGTTCACCAAGAAGCAAATGCATGTACATGAGTATGAATTATTCAAGATGAAGCCTAACAAAAATGTAACCGAAGTGATGAAATGCTTGCTTGCCATTGTCAATGAATTAAAAAAATATGAAAAGATATATGATCAAGGTGATGTCAATAGCAAAATCCTGAGGGCCTTCAGAGCAAAGAAGAGCTTTAAGTCAAAAGTTTCTTCTATTGAAGAGGCTCATGACCTTAGCATCTTGAGAATGGATGAACTTATGGAAAAACTACTCACTTTTGAACTACACAATGAAAAGGAAGAAGAGCATGGTGAGAAAGAGAAAAGGAAAGTAATAGCTCTCAAGGCAATCAAAGAAGCTGAGAGCTCAAGTAATGAAGATAGTGACAATGAAGAAGAAATGGCAATGATTTCAAAAAGAATAAGTGGTTAGAAGAGAAATAAAAGATTGCAAGCTAACAAAAGTACATTTTCTAAATCCTCCTTCAAAGATAAAGATAAAAAGAATGAAGTAAAATATTATGAATGTGGCAAATCCGGTCACATCAAATCATATTGCTTCAAGTTGAAGAACAAAAAGAAGTGGGATACTGAAAAGAAGAAATAACTCAAAGCTATATGGGACTATTCTTCCTCAAGTGAAGAAGAAGAAGAAGAGGATGAAGGAATTGCTAATCTATGTGGCTATTAAGGATGAAAATGACTCCAATGAGGCAGATACTCAATCCTTAAACTTAATTGCATATGATAATGATGTTGTTGATGATTTAGATGATAGTGATTTGATTGAACATATGAACCTTAGAGTGAAAAAATATTTTTCTAAGATGAAAATTTACAAGGATAAATGTTCTAAGCTAGAAAAGAATTTTGTCTCTTTGAAAAACTCTACATTAGAATTGAAGACCTCAAATGAACAATTATTGAAATCTATTAATGAAATGAATAAAAATTCACATAGCTTAGAAAATGTGATCAAGGAAAATGAAAATTTGAAGGATGAACTAAAAGAGCTAAAAGAATCAATCTCAAAATTTCATAAGGGAAAAGAGGCATTATGCACATTGATAGATAATCAAAGGTCACCCTTTTTAAAATATGGTTTAGGATTCAATGGCTTATCCATCACTACATCTAATGCACCAATATTTGTAAAAGCATCTATAACCCAAACCTCTAGTGTTAAAGTTGTAAAGAACACTAATGCATAAAACACACCTAAAAGGACTACATGGGTTCACAAGGCTCTAGAACTAAAATTCCAAGAGCAAACCATGCATTCAAGTATACAAGACACATACATAAACATAAAAAATGAACAAAAACAATCTCATTCAACACATACTTGCAATTGTATTAATGGTTCATTGAATTTCAATAGAAAAAGTGCATAAGTATAGAACCTTATATCAATGCACTTATTGTGTGAAATTTGGACATTAGATCACATTTTGCTATATTAGGAAGGCTCATCTCAAGTTAGAGGATCCTTTTACTACTAACCCCCAAGGACCTAACCTCATTTAGGTACCTAAAAGAAGATGAACATTGTTGTTTTGTAGGTATGCCTAAAATCCACTATCAATGAAAATGTTTGGCTTGTGGATAGTGGATGTTCAAGGCATATGACGGGTAATGCAAAGCTTTTTACAACACTAACTTTGAAACATGAAAGTAATGTTACTTTTGAAAATAATGCTAAAGGTAAAATCATTGACATTGGTTCCATTGGCATGCTTTGTAAGAATATGATTGAAAATGTGTGGCTTATTGATGGATTGAAATATAGTTTGCTTAGTGTAAGTCAATTATGTGATAAAGAAAATGATTTAAGTTGACTCTAAGGGATACAAAGTTACCAATTCAAATGGTGAACTTGCATTCAAAGGAGTTAGAATTCGTAATACATATAAAATTGACATACATTCTAATAATGCATTTGAATGTTTGATTACCGTTAGTAATGATGCTTGGTTATGGCATAGAAGACTAGGACATACTAGTTTGATCATTTGCAATGAATTAGTAAGGAAGAACTAGTTGATGGTCTTCCTAAAGTAAAATTTAATAAAGATAGGACTTGTGAACCTTGTTAATTTGGTAAACAACATAAAAATTCATTCAAATCTAAGAATATTGTAAGCACTTCTAGACCTTTAGAACTCATCCACTTAGATTTGTATGGACCAAATAAAGTTGCTAGCTTAGGTGGCAAGTTATATGCATTTGTACTTGTTGATGATTACTCAAGGTTTACATGGATTAATTTCTTAGTTCAAAAGAATGAAGCTTTCAATCATTTTAAAATATTTGCAAAAAGAGTTCAAAATAAAAAAGGCTATGTAATCACATCTATTAGAAGTAATCATGACAAAGAATTTGAAAATGAGAATTGTGAAAACTTTTGCAATGAGTTTGGTATTTCACACAACTTTTATAACACCCTTATACCATATATATGTATAATACATACACCCGGTATATATAAAATACACGTATAAGGTATAAAAATGTCACAACCTAGTTTAATAAAAAAATTTTACTTTTTCAATTTAAACCTTATATACTTAAAAATATAATTTTAAATAACCAATAAAATATTTATTATAAATCACAGGTTCTAAAATAAGCATTTTCCATAAAAATCTCTAGAAAATATTTGCCAGAGTTTTATCTGTAATTTGGATATTCTCAAAATTTAACATGCCATAACCTGTAAAGGAAAAATACTCCCAATAAAAAACCAATTATATATTTCACCCCTACTCCTCAATTTCTCCAAGTTTCTCAAAACATTTATACATATACCTATATATATATATATCAAAACATATATAAACCCACATTATAAAATTTTTCAACCGATTCTTTATAATTTACAATATATATACATCAAAACAAAATATAATATACATAATGTCAAAATGTATGATAATATAAAATATATACATGCTGGTAGTGTCTCTGATCATGATGCCTAAAAATCAACTCTAATAGCAAAATCTCAAATCTATACCCGCCCCGGTCTAGAAGAACTCTCTGGCTCAACCGGATCTCCCCTATCACCTGCACAATGAATTACAATCACGCTAAGCTAAAAGCCTAGTGGCACAAGCTTTGATAATAATAAAACTTAAATATAATGCCAATGCACAATGCTTATGTATATCTTGTCACCATATGTCATATCATTTCATTCTAAACATATTTTTCAATCATTGTACATTTCACATAAAAACAAATACAAGCATAGGCCCAAAGAATCTAATATGTCATTCAAATCCCAAAGTTACAGTTTTAGTCCAAATTGACACCATATGTCTAGTATAAACTTTTAATAAATTAGATGTGTTGGCAATAATTTAGGCTTAACACATTTTAGTTGAAAAATGTATTAAATTACTTGATGCAATAAATATGCATAAACATTGTGCTATGTTATGTGATTTGTTATGAATGCATTAAATATATTATGAAAAAGCCATTGTTAATGGCTAAATTGCATAAAATGTGAATTTTGTGAATAATGTGAAAATGACCCAAAGTGTTTGGGTAATGTCATTTATTATGTATGCATTAAAGGCATTATAAAAAGCCATTGTTAATGGCTAAAGTGCATAAAATGTGATTTATATGTGAATTATGTGAAAATACCCAAAATATTTGGGTAGTGTGCTTTAATGTAAAATATGATACATTGTAATGATATGTTGAGAAATGATGAAATGAAATGATATGACATTGAAATGAATGAGAAAAATGAGAAAATGAGGCAATATGCCCAATTGATAATGAGAAATGAGGCAATGTGCCTAGTTAATTATGGGAAAATGTGAAAGAAATTGATAATGGAAAATATGAAATAATTGTATACCTAGTATGTTATTCAATTTCTAGAGTTCTGTGTTTGGCAGCATGCCTATGAGGTTATCCTCATTGTTTGCCTTCGAGGCTAACTTTTGAGCAATTATTTGATTTGTCTTCGAGGCTAGACGCTTGGCGTCTCTGTAATATGATTTGCCTTCAGATCTAGCTTTTGAGCAATTATTATGATTTGCCTTCGGGGCTAACCTCTAAAAGCTCCCAAATGCAAGCTCAAAAACAACCTCCAACCTTCTCTTCCAAGTTACCCTTCGACACTTGGGTTGGCTAAACTACTTCCTTTCAATGCCAATTATGATGGAAAATCCTAAAAATTCACTTGAAACTTGTTAAATCCTTCAATTCATGGAGCTAAGAAGAAGTAAAATCCTTGGTTTGGCATCAATGGTGGATCAGCCAACTTAGAAGAAGAAGATGAAGAAGATATTAGAATTTCTCTTTCCTTCCACTCACATTTTAACCATATATATATTATTTAATTAATTATTTAAATATTTATTTAATAAATAAAACCCCAAAATTACTTCTTCCATTCAAAATTATTTATTTTTGAATTATTTAAATAATTTAAAATTTTTAAAGTTTATTTATCAAAATACCCCTTACTTTGACTTTTGACTTTAAAAGTTGACTTTTTATTGACTTTTAAATATTTTATGTATATTTCATGTATATTTTACATATACATTCTAATTTTTCATTTAAAATTATTTATTAATTTATTCAATTAAATTTTAATTTAATTTATTTAATTTTTAAAAATTAGAGATTTTTAAAAATTAAGAATATTACAACTTTTCGGCTCCTAGAACCCCATAATGAAATGGTGTGATTGAAAGAAAAAATAGAATATTGGTTGAAATGGCTAGGACAATACTCAATGAGTATGATTTATCATTTTACTTTTGGGCAGAAGCTGTTAATACGACATGTTATATTTCAAATCGTGTTTACAAAAGGCATTTGATAAATAAAACTTCTTATGAGATGTGGAATGGAAGAATACCCAAAATTTCATGCCTTAGAGTGTTTGGATGCAAGCGCTTTATATTAAATACCAAGGACAATCTTGGAAAATTCTTATCTAAATAGGATGAAGACATATTTTTAGGATATTCATCATATAGCAAAACATATAGAGTATTTAATAAGATAACATTAGTAGTTGAAGAATCAATGCATGTTTTTTTTTTTTATGAATCTTCTAAACTTGATAAAATGAAAGGTAGTGTACTTGATTATTTTGTAGGTACATTTGAACAATAAGAAACAACTAATGTTCCAAAGAAAAATCATGATGAATAAGAAAAAGAGTCTCAAGATCTACCCAAAGATTGGTAATACAAGAAGGATCATCCAAAAGAATAAATCATTGGTGATACATCAAAGGGAGTAACTACTAGATCCAAACTTAAATACTTAGATGTTAATATTGCTTTGGTTTCTCAAATTGAGCCAAGGACCATTGAGGAGGCTCTTGGTGATGAATGTTAGGTAATTGCTATGCAAGATGAGCTCAACCAATTTGAGAGAAATAATGTGTGGAAACTTGTTCCTAGACCTAAAGACCATCCAATTATAGGCTGTAAATGGATATATAGTAATAAGCTTAATGAAAATGGTCTCATTACTAGAAATAAAGCTAGACTGGTAGCCAAAGGCTATAACCAAGAGGAAGGCATTGACTATGATGAGACATTTGTTCCTGTAGCTAGATTAGAAGCAATTAGAATTTTACTTGCATTAGCATGTCACATGAATTTTAACTTTTTCAAATGGATGTTAAAAGTGCATTTCTAAATGGGTTTATTAATTAGGAGGTTTATGTTGAACAACCCCCCGGTTTTGAAGATTATAAATTTTCAAATCATGTTTTTAAACTTACCAAAACACTTTATGGATTAAAACAAGCTCCAAGAGCTTGGTATGATAGACTCAGTGCATATTTTCTTGAAAAAGGTTTTCAAAAGGCAAAGTTGATTCAACTCTTTTTGTTAAAAAGAAAATGCATAATAGTTTTATTGTGCAAATCTATATTGATGATATTATATTTAGTGCTACTAATGAATCTTTTTATAAGGAATTTGCTTCTTGTATGACTAGAGACTTTGAAATGAGCATGATGGGTGAACTTAAATTCTTCCTTGGCCCACAAATCAAACAATGCAAGGATGGGATCTTCATCAACCAATCTAAGTACATAAAGGAACTCCTTAAGAAATTTGGAATGGATGGTTGTAAAATTAGTAAGACTCCTATGAATACATCCTTGAAACTCGACAAAGATGAAATTGGTAAGACAATAGATGAGAAAAAATATTAAGGTATTATTGTATCACTACTTTACTTAACTGCTTCTAGGCCTGATATTATGTATAGTGTATGTTTGTGTGCTAGATTTCAATCTTGTCCTAAGGAATCACATTTGATTGCCACTAAAAGAATTTTGAAATACTTGAATGGTATATTACATTTAGGACATTGGTATCCTAGAAAGACATCATTTGACATTTTATGTTTTTTGAATGCAGATTATGCTGGTAGTATATTAGATAGAAAGAGCACGATCGGTGCATGCTATTTTCTTGGCGATTTGACGAGGACCCTTAGCAACGATGGCAGCAAACCCAACATATAACAATGGTAGAGAACTCCTTGAAACTTGATAATCACCTCCTAAGGAACCCAACGACTATAAAGAGACGCGAACTCACTATGATTGAAGGATTTAGTTGGTAAGGAGAAGGAAAACGCCATAACTCTCATTGATAAGTAAACCTAATTCTTGATGCAAAAAAAGAATTAAAGAATCCACTCTAATCTCTCTCACACGAAAATTCACAAGAAGAACTTGTAGAAGAATTTGAAAATTTCTTTAATAATAATGTGTCCCCAATTCGGCCTAATAGTGCCCTTAAATAAGGGTTACAAAATTCCTAATTCCATATGGAAAATTAAGACTAAAACATTCTAGAAGGATCCTAGGCTTGTATGGGAAAACACTTCCAAAAACCCAACAAGAATAGGATTTGACAAAGTCAAAACAACTTAACTAATTAAAATAAAAGGATGGGGACCACAAAATAACAAAAATATCCCCTCTAACTAACTATGAAGATTCGGCCAAGGGGTGCAACAAACTCCCTTGGAATTCGGCCAACTTGCATCCATGAATGTGCATGCATGTGCATGGAAATAAGATTGACCAAGCTTTGACTCTTCCTTGGTAGTTTCGGCCTAGGCTTAAAAATAGCCTTCAAAGGCTCCTTCTTGGCTTCCATTGCATGCTTCCATGATATATTTAGGCCTTCCTTGCAGCTCCATCTCCATCTTCTTAAATGATAATTCTTGAAGCTCTTTGGAAATCTCTTCTTGAATATGCAAAGCCATGCTAGCTTGATATCTCTTTGCCTTGCTCCTAGTGATTGGTCCACTTGCTAGCTTCAAGGGGTCCTTTCTTGCATCATTCTCCCCCTCTTCAAAAAGATTTGACCTCAAATCTGCATCATCAAAAGGAGAAAGATCACTTACATTGAAAGTAGCACTAACATTATACGTACCTGGTAAGTCGATCTTGTAGGCATTGTCATTAATCTTCTCCAACACTTGGAATGGGCCATCTCCTCTAGCTTGCAACTTGTTCTTCCTTTGGTTAGGAAACCTCTCTTTTCGAAAATGCACCCAAACCCAATCTCCTACTTGAAACTTCATCTCACGTCTCCCTCTATTTGCAGAATCAGCATATCTCTTGTTCCTTTTCTCAATATTCGCCCTTGCTTTCTCATGCATCTCTTTCACCAATTTAGCTTTCTTCTCACCATCTAAACTAACAAGCTCATGAGAAGGTAAAGAAACAAGATCCAAAAACTGTTAGTGGGTTAAAACCATAAACAAGCTCAAAAGGTGAATATCCTGTAGAAGAATGAATAGCACGATTATAAGCAAACTCAATAAATGGCAAACAATCTTCCCAAGAACTCAAATTCTTAACCACTAAAGCTCTCAACATGGTACCTAAAGTTCTGTTTACTACTTCTGTTTGTCCATCCGTTTGAGGATGACAAGTGGTGGAAAATAACAACTTGGTACCTAACTTTCCCCAAAGCACACGCCAAAAGTGAGACAAAAACTTGGTGTCTCTATCAGAAACTATGGATTTTGGTATCCCATGAATTTGAACCACCTCCCTAAAGAAGAGTTCGGCCACTAAACTAGCATCATCACTCTTATGACATGGGATAAAGTGTGCCATCTTACTAAACCTATCAATAACCACAAATATGCTATCTCTCCCCCTCTTAGTCCTTGGTAATCCTAAAACAAAGTCCATGTCCATCCAAGGAGAACTAGGAACGGGTAATGGCATATACAAACCATGAGGCATAGACTTAGACTTAGCTTGCCTACAAGCCAAACAAGCCTTACAAATCCGAATTACATCCCTTTTCATATTCGGCCAATAAAAGTGTTCATTCAGCATGTCTAAAGTCTTATCAACTCCAAAATGCCCCATCAAACCCCCACAATGTGATTCTAATACTAGCAAATCTCTCATAGAACATCTAGGCATGCATAATTTCGAACCCTTAAACAAAAACCCATCATGTCTATAGAAAGAATTAAAAGCACCATGCTCACAAGCATCATAAACATTGCCAAAATCAGAATCACCAACATATAAGTCCTTTATACATTCAAATCCAAGCAATTTAGTACTCAAAACATTAAGTAAAGCGTACCTCCTTGAAAGTGCATCTGCCACTACATTATCTTTACCTTGCTTGTATTTGATCACATAAGGAAACTTCTCAATATTCACAACCCATTTAGCATGTCTTTTATTCAACTTGCCTTGCCCTCTCAAATGCTTCAATGATTCATGGTCTGAATGGATCATGAATTCCTTAGGCAGCAAATAATGCTCCCATACTTCCAATGCTCTCACCAAAGCATATAGCTCCTTGTCATAAGTTGAATAATTCAGCTTTGCTCCATTAAGCTTTTCACTAAAGTATGCAATGGGCTTCTTCTCTTGCATCAAAACAGCTCCAATACCTACACCAGAAGCATCACATTCAATTTCAAAAGTAGAATCAAAGTTAGGTAAAGCTAAAACGGGTGTAGTAGAAAGCTTCTCTTTCAAAGCATCAAATGCTTCTTGTTGCTCCTTTCTAGTCAAGGGGGCTGCCAATGTAGAGAAATTAGGGACAAATCTCCTATAGAAGCTTGCCAATCCGTGAAAACTCCTCACTTCTGTCACACTTGAAGGATTCGGCCACTCTTGGATAGGTTTCACCTTCTCTTGATCAACTTCAATTCCCTGCATACTTAAAACAAAACTAAGAAAAACAACCCTATCTAGACAAAAAGAACACTTCTTAAGCTTAGCATAAAGGTTTTGCTCCCTAAGGATTTCAAGCACTTTCCTAACATGTTCAACATGTTCTTCCTCAGTTTTGCTATAAATCAGAATATCATCAAAGTAAACTACCACAAACTTACCTAAATAAGCTCTCAAAACATGGTTCATTAATCTCATGAAAGTACTAGGTGCATTAGATAAACCAAAAGGCATAACTAACCATTCATACAAACCATATTTCATTTTGAAGGCAGTCTTCCATTCATCTCCCGGCTTCATGCGAATTTGATGATAACCACTCATAAGATCAATCTTTGTGAAATATCTTGACCCATGCAATTCGTCCAACATGTCATCAAGTCTAGGAATGGAACGGCAATACTTCACAGTAATCTTGTTCACAGCCCTACAATCAACACACATCCTCCAAGAACCATCTTTCTTGGGTACTAATAAGACTGGAACGGCACAAGGACTAAGGCTCTCGCGAACCAAGCCTTTCTCCAAAAGCTCTTCAACTTGTCTTTGCATCTCTTTTGTCTCCATAGGATTGCTCCTATATGCTGGCCGGTTTGGAATTGCAAAACCGGGTATGAAGTCAATTTGATGTTCAATCCCTCTTAATGGCGGCAAACCACTAGGAAGGTCTTCAGAAAACACATCCTTAAAATCCTGCAACAAAGACAAAAAACTAGAAGGTAAAGAATCAAGAGATTCTTCACTGTTGGCAAGTAACGATTCTTTATACATAATAATGAGTACAGGCTACCCTACATCTATCTCTCTTGCTCTTCCATAAAAAGTATGTTTTGCTTTTTCTCCTTGCTTATTTTCTCTCACCAATGGGCCATTTATTTGTTTGCTTACTTTCTTTTGACTCTCGGCCTCTTTTCCCTTTCTGCACTCACTCACTTTATTATTTTCTCTCTCCCTACCCTTAGAATTACCCTTGGGTGTTGAAGAAACATCATTGGCCGAATTAGAACCCCCTTGGTTCATGTTGGCCGAAACTTCTTTCTCCCTCTCTAGCATCCTCTTTTGATCTTCATACACCTCTTGAGGTGATAATGGTGCTAGAACAACCTTCTTTCCTTCATAAGTAAAGGTATACTTATTAGAAAAGCCATCATGTTGTGCCCTTCTATCATGCTGCCATGGTCTTCCTAATAGCAAATGTCCAGCTTGCATTGGCACTGCATCACACAAAACCTCATCTTTATACCACCCAATGGAGAATGGTACCTTGACTTGCTTCAACACTTTTACTTCCCCAGCGTCATTGAACCATTGCAACTTGTAAGGATTGGGATGTTTAAAACAAGCTAACCCTAATTTATCCACCATTGTAGTACTAGCAGCATTGGTACAACTTCCACCATCAATGATAAGTGTACAAACCTTACCATTCACCAAACACCTAGAGTGGAAAAGATTCTCCCTTTGATCCAAGCCTTCTTCCTTGACTTGAATATTCAAGGCTCTTCTAGTAACAAGCATCTCTCCATGTTCAGCATTCAAGACTTGATTCTCCCAAGCCTCTTCATCATATTCGGCCCTATTACCACATTCGGCCTCCTCTTCTTCTTCATGTTCAGATTCTGATTCAATTTCCCCTTCATGGGTAGCAATCATCACCCTCTTATTCGGACATTGAGAAGTAATGTGTCCACTTCCCAAACACTTGTAGCATTTAATTTCCCTACTTGGAGTAGGTCTAGAAGGTGTTTCCTTGGCTGTTTTTGCATCCCCATCATTAGGCTTCTTGAAATTAGGATTGTAGGAAGAATTCTTTTGGAAAGAACCCTTGTAATCCCCTTTGTAGGAACCTCCACTCGAACTTGAACCCTTGAAGTTTGAAAACTTTCCACTAGCTTTAGAGTAGCCAGTTTTCGAAATAGCTTTATTCTTCAATCTTCTCTTTATCTTCATGGCCTTTTGAACTAACTCTTCCATTGTGTTGAATTCATACATCTCCAATTCATTGGCTATGTTCAAATTCAATCCCCCAAGAAATTGTGACATCTTCTTGTCTTCATCTTTGTCAATATTTGCCCTAGCCATGATCATCTCCATCTCTTTGTGGTACTCTTCCACACTTCTTCCACCTTGAACTAGTCTTGCTAGTCGATTGTACAAATCCCAAATGTAGTGAGATGGTACAAATCGGCTTCTCATTAGTTCTTTCAAGGTTGACCAATCAGGAATAAGTCTCATACCTTTCCCTCTTCTATTAACTTTCAATTGATCCCACCAAAAGGTAGCATACCCTTTGAACTCTACGGCTGCCAAAACTAATTTCTTCTCTTCGGTGTAGTTATGGCATTCAAAAATCTACTCAACTTTCCTCTCCCATTCTATGAACTCTTCTGCATTGTTCTTCCCTTCAAAGGAAGGAATCTTCATCTTGATGGAAGTAAGGTCACCATCAGTGGTAGGTTGATTTCCACCTTCATCTTCATTTTCTACCCTTTCGGCTGCTTCTAGGGCTTCAAGATTTCCTTGCCCTTCTCTCCTAAGCACCCTTCTAGCTCGCATTATGGGATTTGGATGTGCGGCTGGCTGCCCTTGTTGCACTTGCTAAATTTGTTGCACTTGTTGCATTTGTTGTGCTTGCTGTGCTACATTCTCTTGCAATCTAGTATCCATCATCTCCATTCGACCAAGCATTGCTGCCAAAGTCTCATTAAGCCTTGCCAAGCTTTCAGCCATAGCTCCTTCTTTGCTAGTCTCTTCTCCTTTTCCAGCCATGTTAACAAACAAACAAACTCAAAGAAACAAGATTAGTAATAATCGAAATTCACTCAAGTGTTTAGAATTACCTCACTTTTCTTGTCTTCCTTGATTGCACTTCAGAACCAAGCTCACCAACCAACAATTGTCAAGTCATTCAAGAAACTAGAACCTAAATCCTAGAACTAGATAGAAAACAAGACAAGTATCCGGAGGCAATGCAAGGTAATTTGCACTACACGATATAAAACCAAGTATCGACACAAGAAAATGATACTTAGCAATGTAATGGAATTAAAAGCTAGATAAAGAAATCAGAAACAATGAAGCCAATAAACAAGACCAATTTGGATATAATGAATAAAAAACAACCCACACTTGGCAAGATGCTTTATGGACCTAATCAATTCTACCCAAAACGCTAGCTTCTAGACTCTAATTCCCACCTATAACACTCAAATAATATGAATATTAAGGTCTGATTTTCAAATTCCAAAAGCCCCTCAAAAGGTGAAATTTTTCGCCCTAAAAATTTTATTACTTCTAACCCACCTAGATCTGATCTTTAGCACCCAAATAGCAAGAATATCAAACAATTTTTGTTGAAGTGGTTTTGTACTCTCTTTTTTTTTTTTGCTTCCTATCACTATCCACTTGATTTGGAACTTAATTTACTCACAAGAACTTTTCGAAATCTGGACTTAATTCGCAACACAGAATTCACCCACAAAACAAATCAAGGGAATACCCAACAACACAAAACAATTTTCGAATTTCAATCAGATTAACTCCCTAGGTTTTGAATCCAATTTAGATGCAAGGCCTAGGTTTCGAAATTCGATCAGACTCCTTTTCCTAGGTTTCGAATTACTCTTTGAACAATCTTCAGGCTTTTCAAATTTTGATATATGACTCTTTTTCGAAAATTAAAGACTAGACTATCTAAGAACCCTAAAATGCCGAAATTTAAAAGACCTAAATTAACAAACCCTAGAAAGACAAAGTAGATAAAAATTACCTTGTAGCAAGGCTCTGATACCAAATGACGCGGACCCTTAGCAACGATGGCAACAAACCCAACGTATAACAATGGTAGAGAACTCCTTGAAACTTGATAATCACCTCCTAAGGAACCCAACGCCTATAAAGAGACGCGAACTCACTATGATTGAAGGATTTAGTTGGTAAGAAGAAGAAAAACGTCACAACTTTCGTTAATAAGTAAACCTAATTCTTGATGCAAAGAAAGAATTAAAGAATCCACTCTAATCTCTCTCACACAAAAATTCACAAGAAGAACTTGTAGAAGAAATCAAAAATTTCTTTAATAATAATGTGTCCCCAATTCGGCCTAATAGTGCCCTTAAATAAGGGTTACAAAATTCCTAATTGCATATGGAAAATTAAGACTAAAACATTCTAGAAGGATCCTAGGCTTGTATGGGAAAACACTTCCAAAAACCCAATAAGAATAGGATTTGACAAAGTTAAAACAACTTAACTAATTAAAATAAAAGGATGGGGACCACAAAATAACAAAAATATCCCCTCTAACTAACTATGAAGATTCGGCCAAGGGGTGCAACAAACTCCCTTAGAATTCGGCCAACTTGCATCCATGAATGTGCATGCATGTGCATGGAAATAAGATTGACCAAGCTTTGACTCTTCCTTGGTAGTTTCGGCCTAGGCTTAAAAATAGCCTTAAAAGGCTCCTTCTTGGCTTCCATTGCATGCTTCTAAAACCATGATATATTTAGGCCTTCCTTGCAGCTCCATCTCCATCTTCTTGAATGATAATTCTTGAAGCTCTTTGGAAATCTCTTCTTGAATATGCAAAGCCATGCTAGCTTGATATCTCTTTGCCTTGCACCTAGTGATTGGTCCACTTGCTAGCTTCAAGGGGTCCTTTCTTGCATCATGATTGCTTCGTTTCTTTGTGTAGTAAGAAACAAGTGTCAGTTGCTTTATCTACTGTGAAAGCCGAATATATTGTTGCATGTTTTTGTTGTACACAAGTTCTATGGATGAAACAATAACTACTTGATTATGGAAAAGTGTTTGATCATATTCCTATTAAGTGTGATAATACAAGTGCAATTAAATTATACATGAATCCCATTCAACACTCTAAGTCTAAACATATAGACATTAGGCATTATTTCTTGAGAGACAATGTTCAAAATCAAAATGTTATTTTAGAATTTATAGACACTCAAAATTAACTTGTGGATATCTTTACAAAACCATTGAATGAAGATAAACTAAACTTGATCAAGCATAACTTAGGAATGATAAATGGAAGCTCCTTGAATGAATAAACCATGTGCATTCAATACATAGTGTTAAATACTATTGTGTATGCAAGGTTATACCATCAATTAAAGCCATCAATTTTGATCATAAAGTGTCCATACAAAAATTCTCTCTTTTTTTTTCTATTCTTTTTCCTTGCTAGTGTGGTCATCTTGACCTATATAACGGTTGCGAGTATTAATTATGTTTCATCCCAAATAAACCTTCAACGAGCGATCAGTTAAATAGGATAGATGACAGTGAGAATTTGAAAAGTTTCGACCATTACAGGTTATCTCACAGGTAGCGAGCGTCCCACTTTGTATAATGGTCGCATTGTGGTAATTCGCGGGGGTCCTTAAGCAAAAAGACGGTTGCACCCCATACTCTGCACAATATTTTTTAACCGTTAGTTTTCAGTCAGATATTAATTTTTCACCCTCTAACAGCTAGAAATGGCTAGTTTTTCACATTCTCTCTATTTATACCCTCTAACTTCAGTTACATACTCCTTTCATTGGTCCCTTCTTATAAACATCACTTCAAACAAAAAAATCATCTCAAAACCCTTCTACTCTCAACCTACTATTTTTTCTATCTCTCTTCTTCTCTCAACTATGTAATGGCTCCTAAGAAGAAGAATTCATCTAAAGGAAAGGGAAAAGGTAAGAGACCATATGGTATTGTGATTAAAGATTAAGAAGAAGCTCCTCCCCCTCCTCCACAACCTAGAAGAGGAAAGAAAATCCATAAACCCCATCACCAAACCTCTAAAGAAGACATTAGGTATGCCATGCTTAAGAGAAAAAAGATGGAAGGAACAAAAAATCCCCCTTAGAGGCATGCTCATAGCATTCACCATCGAGGATGAGATTGACAGATTCCTAGATGTTCTTGGATGGAGAAAGTTTGTATTTCCTGATGAGGTAGGATACTCTAGCTTGAGCAAAGAATTCTTGATGTCTCTCCAAATAGAGAAGAGTGAAAATTCTACCTTAGGTTGGTATGGGATTATATTTAAGTTATTTGATCAATACTGTGCCTTAACTTTAGTGGTTTTTGCAAAAATTTGGGATTTTCCTATTGGTGGAGCTACTTCCTATAATGACACAGCCTTTTTAAACCAAACTCTCTCTTCCTTTCGGCAAGAAATTTCTATAAAGACCTCCTTTGTGAAGGAATCAAAAGCTAGGCACATTAAATCACTCACTCTTTGGATGCTCCATAGGATTATAACCTACACTATCCATCAAAGGTGATACGAACCAGCCACGAGGTGAGGATCCATTGGTGCTTCCAAATGGGCCATTGACTAGGAGCAAAGCTAAGAAGTTTGGAGCAGCTATGGGATTGCATATTTAAGATCAAATTTCAAAGGAAGTGACTGAAATGGCAATGGAAAAGTGCACAATAGAGCTTGAAGAAGGCACACCGAAGCTGATTATGATGCTTAGTGTGAATATGGAAGCTAAAGGCTAGATAAAGAGGTCCGACGTGCAAGAAAGGTCCATGGGGGTTCATATACAGCCTTGGGAAGTAATTTAAGGCCCATGGACAGCCCAAATAGTGTGGGGCATGCTCTTATTTTAAAGAGTTTTAGTTTGGCCATTTTTTTTATACTTTATATTTTCCTTAGTGGGTTAGGATGTGTGGTTTCCTATTTAGTTATTTCAGAATATTAATTTGTTTTCATACTTTATATTTTCCTTAATGGGTTAGGATTTTGACTTTGTAGCTTTCCTTTTCCCATTAGAATTAGGGTTTCAGATTTATGTGTGCCTTTTAGTATAAATAGGGCCTTATTTTTCTTGTAAGGACACTTTTTGAAAAATTATAATCTCAATTTTCTTATTGAAATTTCGGCCATCATAGAACAAGAGTGGATTCTCTTTTTCTTCTGATTGCATCAAGAATTAGATTTACTTATCAATTTTGATTGTGGCATTCTTCTAATTCGAGCTTCCTAAATCCTTCCGTTATAAGTGTTCGTGCTTTGCTAAGCAATTGGGTGCTTTAGAAGGTGGTTTTTCCTTCATTCTTGGTTTTCTTCTATCAATCGTGCGTTGGGGTTTGAGGCCTTCATTGCCATATGGTTCCGCGTCATTTGGTATTAGAGCCAATTACATGTAAATCTTTATCTATCTATCTTTCTAGGGTTGTTTTAGTTGTTTCGTTAGGGTTCTAATTGGATTTTTGAATTAGGGTTATAGAATTATTTGTTCAATTTTGAAATTGTGTTCTTGCCTTTTGATTCAAAATATGTTTTTCTTATTCCATATTGGGTATAAATTGGACTGAAGGCTTTGTGTTTCATTGGTGATCCAAGGATAGTGACCAGATCCTAAAAAAAAAAGAGTACAAAATCACTTCAACAAAAATTCTTTGCTTTTCTAGTAATTTAAGGTATTAGAATCGTTTTGAATCAGGTTGGAAGTAATCAAAATTTTGGCCACCAATTTCGGTCAATTGAGGGGCTATTTTATTACGTTTTTCTTGCTGATTTGGAAGTTTCCTTTTCGAAATTGAATTCTTGGGGAGTCTTGATATTAGCTTTCTTGGGTAGAATTATTAGGTCCATAAACTAACTTGCTAAGGTGAGTTGGTTTTGATACATTTTGACCAGATTCATTATAATTTTTGACCTCTTTGTTTCTATTTCTTTTTTGAGCTACCGTTTTGATTCCGTGACATTGCTAGAGTATTATTTGTTTGATTCTATACTCTGGTTGATATAATCGTGTGACACAAAATTTTCTTGTGTTGCCTCCAAATTTGTCAAGTTTCTTTCTAGGTGTCATTCTAGGATTTGGGTTCTAGATCCCTTGAACGTGCTTTGTGATTGATTTGTGAGCCTTTTTTCTGAAGTACAATTGAAGAAGTAGCGAAGGTGAGTTCTTTGTTTTGTGAGATAATGAGTAGCAATTCTAGTAGAGATAAAGGCATAGCTGTTGAGAAAGAAGAGATGAGTATCCGGGATATTGCAGATGATTTTGAGACGTACAAGCAAGAAAATGAGGACAATATGGAAAGAATAGAAAATACGTTGGCTAGCTTGCAGCATTCCATGGAAAGCTTAATGCAAGCACAACAACCTGCTCCAATAAGGCTACCACAGAGAATTCTACAACTAGCAAGAGCTGAAGAGAGAGAAGAGCCAATTAGGAAGAGGGCACCAAGAGGTGCATATGAGAGAGGCCGTGTGGCTGATTATGGATTTGAAGAAGGAGAAGCTGGAATTTATCAAGCACTTATCAATGATAATGATTTGACTTCCATCAAAATGAAGGTTCCTGAATTTAGAGGGAACAACAATGCTGAAGAATACATTGAATGGGAGCGCAAAGTAAGCAAATTTTTGAGTGCCATAATTATTCTGAAGAAAAGAAGTCACACATTGCAGCTGTGGAGTTCAAGGGTTATGCAACATTCTGGTGGGATCAACTAAAATCCACTAGAAGAGGCAAGGGGTTGAGAGCCGTACCCGCATGGGAGGAGTTGAGAGACCTGATGAGGCAGCGTTTTATCCCTTCTCATTATTATAGGGATCTTTATAATCGCTTAGCACGACTGGTGCAGGGTGGCAAGAGTGTAGAAGAATACCACAAGGAGATGGAGATGATCATGGCTAGAGCCAATATTGAGGAAGATGAACAATGAATCATGTCTAGATTTCTTGGAGGACTTAATCAGAATATTGTAAGTGAGTTGGACATGTATGATTACAATACCATGGAGGAGATGATTGATAAAGCTATGAAGAAAGAGAGGAGGTTAAAGAGCTTGTTCCACCAAACTTGGCTATGGGAGACCACAAAATGTGTTTGGGAGTAATTCGGCCTATAGAGGACCCCAATATAGTGGTGGGGCAAATTCAGCCAATAAGGGTGGAGAGAAAGGGGAGTTCAAGAATTCATTCCAGAAAAGCAATGCTGCAACCTCTAGTTGAAATGGGCCATCTAGTGGTCCAAACAAGCAAACAGGTACGCCTAACACTACCACTCCTAGTAGGGAGATTAAATGTTTTAAGTGTTTAGGGAATGGTCATATTGCATCCCAATGTCCAAATAGAAGAGTTATGATTGCTACAGCTGATGGTGATGTTGTGTCTGATTCTGAACCTAGTGATAATGATAATGATGATGTTGGGAACTTTGATTCTCCTATTTATGATGATGTTGGTAGTGATGAGCATGTTGATTGTACTTTGTTAGCTGAGCGTGGTGAATTGTTAGTTGCTAGGCGTGCATTGAATATGCAGGTGAAAGAGGAAAGTCTAGTACAACTTGATAATATTTTTCATACTAGATGCTTAGTGAATAATAAGGTTTGTACACTTATTATTGATAGTGGGAGCTGTACTAATGCTGCAAGTACTACTATGGTTGAAAAATTTTGGTTAGAATGTGTGAAGCATCCCAATCCTTATAAGTTGCAGTGGTTTAATGATAGTGGTGAGGTGAAAGTAACTAAGCGAGTGAGGGTACCATTTTCAATAGTCTGGTACAAAGATGAAGTTGATTGTGATGTAGTTCCTATGCAAGCTGGACATATGTTGTTGGGCAGACCGTGGCAATATGATCGAAGAGCCCAACATGATGGGTTTTTTAATAGGTACACATTTACCTATGAAGGAAAACAGGTCACTCTTGTTCCATTATCACCCTATAAGTGTATGAAGATCAAAGAAAGATGATTGAGGCAGAGAGGCAAGTTGGGGCTACCAATTCAAAAATTAAAGGGAGTTTGAGAGAACATGATAAGGTGAGTGAGAGTGAAAAGAAAATGGGAAAAGAGGCCAGAAAAGAAACAAAACAAATAAATGGCCCATTGGTGAGAGAAAATAAGAAAGAAGGGAGAGCAAAACAAACTTTTTATGCAAGAGCGAGAGAGGTTAATTTTGCAATGTCTATTGGGCAACCATTATTGCTCATTAGATACAAAGAAACTTTGTTTGCGGACACTAATGTTTCGCTTGATAGTGACGCGGACCCTTAGCAATGATGGCAGCAAACCCAACGTATAACAATGGTAGAGAACTCCTTGAAACTTGATAATCACCTCCTAAGGAACCCAACGCCTATAAAGAGACGCCAACTCACTATGATTGAAGGATTTAGTTGGTAAGAAGAAGGAAAATGCCACAACTCTCGTTGATAAGTAAACCTAATTCTTGATGCAAAGAAAGAATTAAAGAATCCACTCTAATCTCTCTCACACGAAAATTCACAAGAAGAACTTGTAGAAGAATTCGAAAATCTTTAATAATAATATGTCAAAAGTCCCCTTACAAGAAAAATAAGGCCCTATTTATACTAAAAGGCACACATAAATCCGAAACCCTAATTCTAATGGGAAAAGGAAAGCTAAAAAGTCAAAATCCTAACCCATTAAGGAAAATATAAAGTATGGAAACAAAATCCTAATCCACTAAGGAAAATATAAAGTATGGAAATAAAATCCTAATCCACTAAGGAATCCTAATCCATTAAGAAAAATATAAAGTATGGAAACAACCAAACTAAATCCCTTCAACATAAGAACACGCCCCACACTATTTGGGCTATCCATGGGCCTTAAATTACTTCCCAAGGCTTTATATGAACCCCCATGGACCTTTCTTGCACGTTGGACCTCTTTAGCTAGCCTTTAGCTTCCACACTAAGCATCATAATCAGCTTTGGTGTGCCTTCTTCAAGCTCTATTGTGCACTTTTCCATTGCCATTTCAGTCACTTCCTTTGAAATTTGATCTTGAATATGCAATCACATAGCTGCTCCAAACTTTTTAGCTCTGCTCCTAGTCAATGGCCCATTTGGAAGCACCAATGGATCCTTACCTCGTGGCTGGTTCGTATCAGATAGTTTGCCTTCTAGTTTTGTGTCTTTGTTGCAGGATTTTCAGGATGTGTTTCTAGATGAATTACCTAGTGGATTGCCACCGCTAAGAGGAATTGAGCATCAAATAGACTTCGTGCCTGGTTCTACCATCCCAAATAGACTAGCTTACCAGAGTAATCCCGTGGAAATGAACGAGATGCAAAAGCAAGTAGATGAGTTAATGGAGAAAGGGCTGATTAGAGAGAGTTTGAGTCTGTGTGCTGTTCCTATGTTGTTGGTTCCAAAGAAGGATGGCACATGGATAATGTGTGTTGATTGTAGGGCTGTAAATAAGATCACAGTGAAGTGTCGGCATCCTATACCACGACTTGATGACATGTTGGATGAGCTGCATGGTGCCAGGTATTTTTCTAAAATTGATCTTATGAGTGGATATCATCAAATTCGTATGAAACCTGGTGATGAATGGAAAATAGCATTTAAAACTAAATATGGTCTATATGAGTGGTTAGTAATGCCTTTTGGGTTGTCTAATGCACCTAGTACTTTTATGAGACTAATGAACCATGTTTTGAGAGCTTATTTGGGCAATTTTGTTGTAGTCTATTTTGATGATATTCTGATTTATAGTAAGACTTTGGATGACCATGTTGAGCATGCTAGGCTAGTTTTGGAAGTATTGAGAAATGAAAACTTATATGCCAAGCTTAAGAAATGCACATTTTGCATAGATAGGCTTGTGTTTCTTGGTTTTGTTGTGAGTGCGCAGGGCATTGAAGTAGATGAAGAGAAAGTGAAAGCTATAAAGGAGTGGCCTACTCCAAAGAGTGTGATGGATGTGAGGAGCTTTCATGGATTGGCTAGTTTCTATAGGAGGTTCATGAAAGACTTTTCTACTATTGCAGCACCGTTAACTAGCATAATCAAAAAGGAAGTTGGGTTCCAATGGGGAGAGGAGCAACAAAAAAGCCTTCGACTGCCTGAAAGGGTAGTTGACATCCGCTCCTATTTTATCATTACCTAATTTTGAGAGTACATTTGAGATTGAGTGTGATGCTTCTTGTGTAGGTATTGGAGCTGTATTGATGCAAGAGAAAAAGCCCATAGCCTATTTTAGTGAGAAACTCAATGGTGCACAATTGAACTATTCCACTTATGATAAGGAGTTGTATGCCTTGGTGAGAGCATTGGATGTGTGGCAGCACTACCTCCTTCCAAAGGAGTTCGTGATACATACAGATCATGAGTCCCTCAAACACTTGAAGGGACAAGGTAAGTTGAACAAGAGGCATGGTAAGTGGATAGAATTTATAGAACAATTCCCTTATGTTGTTAAATACAAGCAAGGAAAGGATAATATAGTGGCTGATGCGTTGTCTAGAAGATATACATTACTATCTGTGTTGAGTTCTAAATTGCTTGGTTTTGAGTACGTTAAGGACTTATATGTAGGTGATGTCGATTTTGGCAATGTGTATGTTGCATGTGAACATGGAGCTTTTAATTCATTTTATAGGCATGATGGATGCTTGTTTAAGGGAAATAAATTATGTGTGCCTAAATGTTCCATGCGTGATTTGCTTGTGTTAGAATCTCATTGTGGGGGATTGATGGGACATTTTGGGGTAGCTAAGACTTATGATATCTTGTTTGAGCATTTTTATTGGCCGTCTATGCATAAGGATGTTGAGAGATTGTGTTCTGCTTGTATTGCTTGTAGACAGGCAAAATCTAAGTCTATGCCTCATGGTCTATATATGCCTTTACCTGTACCTAGTTCACCTTGGATTGATATTAGCATGGATTTTGCTCTTGGATTGCCTAGAACAAAAAAAGGTAGGGATAGCATTTTTGTAGTTGTTGACAGGTTTAGTAAGATGGCACATTTTATTCCTTGTCATAAAGCTGATGATGCGATTGTTGTAGCTGATTTGTTCTTTAGAGAAGTAGTTCGACTACATGGGGTGCCTAGGACTATTGTGTCTGATAGAGATGCTAAGTTTTTGTCCCATTTTTGGAGAGTTTTATGGGCACTACAAAAAAAAAAGCAATCTGCGACGCAATCTGCGACACCATTAATGACGAAATCAACGACCAAAATACGATAGCGACAATATCAGCGACGAACAGCGAGAAAAATCAAGCGGACGGTAATGTCCTAGTCACTAAAAAATCAACAACAAATCAGCGACCAATTGTGCGTGTCGTTGATTAGTGACAAATCAGCGACAAAACAGAGACAAATTCAACGACATTTTCATTTTGGCGGGAATTATTTATTCCCGCTGAAAGTCGTCGCTGATTTAGCTTTGGTCGTTGAATTCATCGCTACTTGGGTCGTTAATTTAGTCGCTTAATTTGTCGCTAATTTGCTCGCTAAATTTTGTCGTAGAATATGTCGCAATATTGTTCTCGTTGTTTCAGTCATTGATTTGTCGCAGAATTCAATATTTTTTTTGTCACATCTGGTCACTGATTTTGTCGCAATTTTGTCGCAATTTTGTAATTGTTTAGCTATATTTTTCCAGTATTCCAATTTTTTTTTGTCTACACATTTTCAAGAACCTGTTGAATTTCAAATATAATAACCAAACCTGTTTATAAAATAGTCATTCATTACAATAATAATCAAATAACACAACATTCATAATTAAGTTATTAGTGGCAATAGGTATACATAAACAATTCGAATGTAAAGTTTACCCCTTAAGAAAGTATATTGAACACATAAGGTCTTAATAATCCGACACTCCAAACACAAACAAAGAGAACACCAACTTTAATAATCCGACACTCCAAACACAAATAAAGAGAACACAAACTTTAATAATCCGACACTCCAAACACAAACAAAGAGAACACAAACTTTAATAATCCGACACTCCAAATCTGAGCCTCATCAATCTCAATAGGCTCGCTGCTCCCCTCCTACGACTGAGACCACTACTCCTTCAGATATAAGTATCACTCCTAAAAAATATATCCAATAAAATCATTAAATAATAATATTAATTCTAAAATATATTTGATTAAGTAATACAAAATAAAAGTATTTTAATTTTCATGAATGCTCCTAGCTCTCTCATCTACAAAATCAGAAGTCTCCTTCCTCTTGTGCGTCCTCTGAAAGATCCCAAGGGAATATGGCTCTCTTCCGAGCTCCCTAGCCTGCATGTTTAAAAAATCAAAAGTAGAACTTGTGAAATTTAGCAATTTAAACAATAGAGTCCAAATAAGAAATCAAGGTTTTGCCCTTTGTCGACAATAAAATTCATACAGCAGTCAGCAGGGCCCATCACGGGGTCCGGGACTGGGGCCAAGTTTGAGTACAATATGAAATGACTCGTATTCAGATTTGAGATTTTTATAAAATTTAAAAAAAATATAAATTATAATTAATTAGATTTTCAAATTTATTAATTTTTAATTAATTTATAAATTTACTATACTCATATACTATATACAAAATTTATTATAAATTTATTACGTCCATGATAATTTTTATAAATTTATTATATATTTTTATAAAATAATAACAAAACTTCTGATAAAATAATGTAAAATTTTTTTAAAAATCTGGTGATAACGTAATTTTCCCTTCAAATTCGGACACTCGAAAGAACACAACATATATGATTTTTAGTTTTCATATTTTACACAAGATTCTGCTTGTACATGGCTTCTTTTACCCCCTATAAACAAGGGATAAATATTCATTATTCAAAAAGCTAAACATACCTGCCTGCTTGATACTACCTCAAGTCTTGACACAATGGATGGCCAGCCAATGGAAACTTCAAAAGGAAGTCGACTTGCTGCTGTAACCAGAAACGGTGGTCTGTCTGACCGACAGTAGCTTGTCCATGGCATCACTTGTCGGGGCACAATTGCAAGACTAAATGCAAGAGATACCAAAGCGGCCATAAAACATGCAAAGATGGAAACTCCACCCAAATAGGTAGGAACATTTGACTGTGCATCACCAGAGAACTGTTCAACATCACAACAAAACTAAGATAAATAAAAGAATTGTTGAATTATCAAAGCGAAAAATAAGAATTTTGTTTATGACCATCATCTTTCAGTGAATAATTTTCCTGTGCACAACCGTTCCAATAAAATACAGAACAAAAGAAAGAGGACACTAACATGATTGGCTGAATTGAAGGTAGATGATGAAGAAACACTGGCATAAGCATTAGATCTAATTTTGTAGTAGAGGTGCCTGATATCACATAATGGACTCCTACAAAATGTCTGTATCTGCACCAAAAATAATACATTAGATACCTGAATTGAAATTATTCCTATGTGAACATTTGCGTAACAAGTAACGACAGAACAACTAACCTGAAGGAATGATCGATAGCAACAGAACAGAACAGCACATAATGGTAACAAGAAAAGAAATTTGACAAGTAGCTCATCATTAGGATTTCTGCCACCTCCAGTTCCAGGAAGGGAATCCTCAAGTTGTTCCCTGGCATTCTGCAACATTAGGAAAGAAAGTCATATATTAGCTAATCATGAAAGAATGAAGAAAAAGGGATTCTAATTCCTATTTTTACAAGAATGAACAATATTCAATTATGAACTTAATCAAAGATATTGCATCACAGCTGGTACTCTCCATTTACACATGGTGCAACAAATATTTTTGATAATAATGGGGCCACTAAAATTGGATCACCACCACAGCAGCAATCATCATTAGGTTGGAAAACATGTGCATTGGGGAAGTCGGAGTAATATGAGTTCAGAAACCCCTGATCTCCTGTCATTAAAAGAACAAAAGAAAAAATTTAGATGCATGAACACATGAATGATGTTCCCTACATGAACAAAGAAAAGGAAGGGAGATCTTTGGCAAGGATAATAAAATCAAGTAGACTAGATAAACTAGAGTTTTAAGATATAACTAGAGTAAGACAGTCCCATCCCACCGCAGATAAATCCAACTTCAAGGAATATTCATTATTGTATTATATAGACTTAAACCAGAAGGGAACATAAAAGTTCTTTTTTTTCCTTGACAAAATAAACATAAAATTCATAGGCTATCCACTGGATGCCCTTTAGCTTTAGTAAAGATAGTAATTCAAAGGTCAAATAGTCAACTAGCAGAACCAAAGACAGTATTTATATGAAAGGTAATGTCACAATTGATAAGCATGATAAAGGCACTGGATTTAAGTAGAAATGATAAATAACATAATGCTTCACCTCAAGTGTAAGAATGCAAAGTGTTGACTTTGCTCATCATGTCATTGAAAACTGACTGTGATGGTTCCACTACCATGACTCCTGAATTCAATCTCTCTGAATGCTTTAAGTTAGCACAGAATTTTCCACATTTAAAGAGATCCTCAATACTTTTAACCACAATAGTATCCGCATCAAGATATACAATTGCACAAATGAATTCCCAGTAATATATCAACATAAGTACCAAAATGTTTCCACATTGATCATTTGAGAAAGAAAAGTCACAAAACAGAAACTTAGATAGCTTAGTCCAAAATTGAAGGAATGCGTCAAAGCCAAAGTAATAAATCTTAGATTCTCAAAATATGCAACAGAGCAAGATTTTAAATTTTTAACATAAGCTATCAAAGCCAAAGTAATAAATCTTAGATTCTCAAAATATGCAACAGAGCAACGCCAATAAATTTAGATAACCATTTGCTCCAAATAATTCTCCATATGACATTAGTAGCTTTACTTTTCATATGGATAACACATTCACACGTTTTTTCATTTATTCTCCCAGAAAACTAAGCATATGGATAGAACAGACTTCAATCAACAGACATCAAAATCCAGACAACACAATGCTTCACTCTAGATTAATGAACATTATTTCTAGTTTCAATTTTTTCAATGATTGCCTGGGACTCTGCAAAAATATTACTTGAAATAAAAGGTACTATAATTTTATCGTTGCATTCTGCTAAGTTTGGAGGGCAAGAAATTTACCTTTCTTGTAGTTAGTCATATTAAAAATTTTAAGCTTGGTATATACACCCCAAAACCTCTTTGGCCGAACTTGATTGGGATTCGCCAATAAGCTAATCCTCTCCACTATCCACCCATCAGCCTGTGCAATATACAACCAATAAACTCAAATAAAAGCTGGAATATTGAAAAACTAAGCAATACCTCACTTCACAACTAATTTTGCAACATAACAATGCAAAACTTTAAGGGACAGATGGAATATTTATTTACCTATCCATTTTTGTTTCAAAGAAAAATAAAAATTTTCAACCCAATTAGTCCGAAGTACATATTATTCATATTTTATGCGAATCAATTTCCAAAAGTCTAGTCTTTGTGAACAAAAACGAATAGTGATCCATAATACAACAATATTTACCTCGAGAAGTTTGATGGCGTAATCAGAGACACCATCAGAGACCAGAACCACCATGTCTTTCGTTGATCCAGTGTCCCTAATCGACTTCCCCAAAACCCTAACTCCCAACTGGAACAAACAAGCAAAAATCTAAAACCCAATTTAAACTCACTTCAAATCCAGACGATGGCGAGAAGGTGAATGGCGAGCAATGGACTAGACGGCGGCTGAACAAACAAGCAAACACGACCGCAGAAGGTGAGCTTCAATCGATCTGAATAAACAAGCAAAAAGCTTCGATGTCGGCGAGCTGTGAGAGGAAAAACAAATCGAGGAAACAGGATGCAAGAAGGTGGAGGAGAGACATCGAGGAAGGAATGGGAGGCAAAATGGGGGTAAAAAGCTTTTATATATCAACCCTAATTACCCTGCCCGAAGGTTTTAAAACCAAACCGCACCGTATTGAATATATGTATACAATTATGTACGCATTAAATATATACATAATATAATTATATATTTAAATATATCTATAAATTAATATAAAATAGTTATAAATTAATATATATATATTTATAAATATAATTATAAATATTATATATAAATTAAATAATTATATATATATATATGTAACTTTCTTCTTTTATTAATTAGCAATCACGTTGTGATATACCACGTTAGATATAATTATTTATTAATATTCAATAATTTATGGTTTTTATTTTTTAACAAATATAATCAATAAATTGTATATTATTAATATGAAAATCAACTTTCTCGCTAATTTGTCGCAATATTCTCGCAAATCAATGATAACTCTGTGACTAACATTTTTCTCGCAAATCAACGAGCCATTTAGCGACTAATTAGCGACCAATTACTTTAAAATAGAAAATAAAATTAATTTCTCGCTAATTGGTCGCTGTATTCTAGCAAATTAACGATATTTCTGCGACTAACTATTTTTCTCGCAAATCCACGAGCAATTTAGCGACAAAAAACTTTCTAATAAAAAATAAACACATTCTTTGCTAATTTGTCGTAAATTAGTCATAACGTCGTCGCTGATTGTTAGCGCCAAAATTTGGCACAAAATTCAGCGAGACATTCAGCGAGAAACGACCTTTTATCGCTATTCAGCGACAGATTCTACGACCATTTTTTTGTCGTTAATCAGCGACACATTTAGCGACCCATTCAGTGACGAAATGTTGGAAAGACGCTTATCTTGATTCTTTGTCATAAAGTTGTCGTTGATAAAGTCACTAATCAGCGACAAAATAAGAGTTGTCGCAGAATGCGTCGCTGATTGCGCTTTTTTTGTAGTGGGGATAGATTAGGAACTAAGCTTTTGTTTTTTACTACTTGTCATCCACAAACAGATGGGCAAACAAAGGTAGTTAATCGCACACTTGGTACATTGTTGAGAGCTATAGTGGGAAAGAATTTGGCTGCTTGGGAAGATTGTTTACCTTTTATTGAGTTTGCTTATAATCGTTCTATTCATTCTTCTATAGGTTATTTACCATTTGAGCTTGTTTATGGTTTTAACCCATTAACTGTACTTGATCTTATTCCTTTACCTTCACATGAGCTTGTTAGTTTAGATGGAGACAGGAAAGCGAAATTGGTGAAGGCTATGCATGAGAAATCTCAAGTTAATATGGAGAAAAAGAACAAGTCATATGCTGATCGAGTGAATAGAGGATGCAAGAAGATAGTGTTTGCTCCTGGGGATTGGGTTTGGGTACACTTCTGAAAGGAGAGGTTTCCAAATCAAAGGAAGAATAAGCTTGATGCACGTGGTGATGGTCCATTTCAAGTGTTGGAAAAGATCAATGATAATGCATACAAGATAGACTTGCATGGTGAGTATGGTGTTAGTACTACTTTTAATGTGTCTGATTTATCTCCTTATGATGATGCAGATTTGAGGACAAATCTTTTTGAAGAGGGGGAGAATGATACAAACCAGCAATGAGGTAAGGATCCATTGATGCTTCCAAATGGGCCATTGACTAGGAGCAAAGCTAAGAAGTTTGGAGCAGCTATGGGATTGCATATTCAAGATCAAATTTCAAAGGAAGTGACTGAAATGGCAATGGAAAAGTGCACAATAGAGCTTGAAGAAGGCACACCGAAGCTGATTATGATGCTTAGTGTGAATATGGACGCTAAAGGCTAGCTAAAGAGGTCCAACGTGCAAGAAAGGTCCATGGGGGTTCATATACAGCCTTGGGAAGTAATTTAAGGCCCATGGACAGCCCAAATAGTGTGGGGAGTGTTCTTATTTTAAAGGGTTTTAGTTTGGCCCTTTTTTATACTTTATATTTTCCTCAGTGGGTTAGGATGTGTGGTTTCCTATTTAGTTATTTCAGAATATTAATTTGTTTCCATACTTTATATTTTCCTTAATGGGTTAGGATTTTGACTTTGTAACTTTCCTTTTCCCATTAGAATTAGGGTTTCGGATTTATGTGTGCCTTTTAGTATAAATAGGGCCTTATTTTTCTTGTAAGGACACTTTTTGAAAAATTATTATCTCAATTTTCTTATTGAAATTTCGGCCATCATAGAACAGGAGTGGATTCTCTTTTTCTTCTGATTGCATCAAGAATTAGATTTACTTATCAATTTCGATTGTGGTGTTCTTCTAATTCGAGCTTCCTAAATCCTTCCGTTATAAGTGTTCGTGCTTTGCTAAGCAATTGGGTGCTTTAGAAGGTGGTTTTTCTTTCGCTCTTGGTTTTCTTCTATCAATCGTGCGTTGGGGTTTGAGGTCTTCATTGCCATAGGGTTCCACGTCAAAAGGGCTGATGGAAATGTAAAATTCACCAAAAGAGGCTTGATTTTTCTCTATGGTTTCTTTCACTCACAACATACCGATCAACACACTCAAATTCTTAATAGATACACTCTATCACCATGCAACCACTAGGTCAGGAACCTTCATTCTTTTCTTACATATCACTCAAATAGCTAGCCACATGCATATGTTGAATGATTTCAACCTAGCTACCTCGAGAAATCCTTTTGACCTTTTTCTAGTGCACAATGGAGTACCTAGAAAATGCTGGTTACATTAAAAAGATTGATGGCACATATGTATACCTTTTTGGAAAAAAGGGTGCAGTAGATAGGCACAAAAAGAGGCCTAGATACACCATTGAAGGAGAAGGTGACTCCATGGAAGTTGCTATGGAAATGCCACATAAACCCTCTTTTTCCAAGTCTAGCAAAATTGGCTCTCCAACCATACTTATCCTGAAAGTAATCAAATCTCTTCATAAGAAGTTATCTCACTTCAAAAGGGATGTGACCAAGAGATTTCAGTACTTGAAGAAGAAAATTGATCTCCTATCCCACATGCATCATGAATTATATGATATGCAAGGCAAAATGGAGTTGCCTCAATGTGGTCTCAAAGAATGGGATATGAGTGATCATGAAGAAAGCCCTTTTAAAGAAGAACCCATAGAAGATGGTGATAGCTCTAGCTCTAGTAGTAGTGGTTATAGTCCTCTTGACAAGGGCAAGGCCCCAATGGAAGAAGAGGAACCAAAGGATGAAGATTCTGATTAACTCTTTATTTTTCTTTATTGTTTATATTTAATGAATGAGCTTTCATGCTTAATGAATTAATCTCCTTTCTTTTTATTAATGGTTTTGCACTTCTTCTTTTATCCACACTCATTTTTTTCTTCTTTCTTTTTTCCTTTTGTCAAAGGAGGAGAAGGTTAGGTTAAGTAACAAATTTAATGTAAAAATATAAGAGTAAGTTTAGATAATGCATCACATTGGCTAAACTCAAGTAAAAGGCAATTAAAATGGCATAATAATCATCTTCAAAACATCTTGGTTAAGCATACATTTAGGGGATATTAAAAGAAGCAATTGTCTCTTAAAACTTAAAATTAAAATTGTCATTATCTTGCTTATCTTTCATCATTATTCCATTTGATTGCCAAAGTCAAAAAGGGAGAGATTTTTAGCCAAATAATCTCAATTTTGATCTTTAGCACTCAAATTAAATGATGCATTTAACACATCTTTGAGATACTTGGTGCAAGAATAAAATGTTAAATATATTGCCAGAAAAGGGTAAAAATAGCAGTCACCCCAGACTAAAGGGCGACCGACCTTGAAGGTTTGAAGAACAAATGGAGTTACAGTAGGGTTTGTGGTAAGAAAATCAACCAGAGGAATGACTGTGACAGAGTGATCTGTGACCATCCATATATTGGGACGATCACACCCCAAGTGACAAAAACTCCAATACTCACAGTAAGGAATGCGGTGACAAGTGCGGACTAAAGAGCAGTCTCTCAAAACCATTTTGCTACCATCTCTTTTCATAGGCGACTATTAATACATTTCTAAGATAAAATCATATGGATTGGCAGTAGTGTTCGCGGTCTTAGGTGCGCCAAGAAGTTCGACGAGAGACATCCAATCCAACCACTATCTCAATAAAGGGCGATCACACCTTTCATATTTTGGCAGAAAATTACTTTGTCAAATGAAGCAATAACACATGGAATGATCATTATAAGAATAGGCTTTAAATTCAAAAAGGACGACCATCCCCTACCTTTTGGGCAACAATCCCAATAGCCACAGGATGGGCAAGATTCCACTAACAGAGCACTAATATTTGACTGTTGGAAGATTTTTAAATGAGCGACTATCCCTGAACATCATATGAGTGCTCAATGTGCCTTGGCAATTGTCTAATGTGCCAAGATGACTGCTTCCTAAGAAAACTCTTTGTAATCCTAAAAACTAGTCTAATAGAACATATCACATTACTTATAACGGCTAGTTAGACCAACTTGGCTATAAATACCTTATGAAATCTTTTATTTAAGGGGTTCTTACAATTGACATAGCTAAGGCAAACTACTTTCATTTTTCTGGTATCAAAATCTATACTTGTATTGATTGAGTGTTGGGTGTAACCATCAAACACCATTGTAAGTTTAAGTGTGAGCTTGAAAACACTTAGGTTTTAGAATGAGCCTGGAAAAACTCTTGTTGGGTTGTGAGAGAAATTCTCAAACCTTGTAAAAGTTCAATGTGAGCTTGTGAAAACACCACGTTGGAGTTGAGCTTGTAAAAACTCAAGATTAGTGGAACCTTAAAGTTGTTAAGGAAGTGGATGTAGGATTGATGTAATTTGAAACACTATAAATACTCTTGTGTTCATTCTTCTCTACTAGCTCTTGCTTTGATTTTATTTTAATGTTCAATTTGCCACCAATTCTTCAAATCAACCAATTCACCCACCCTCCCCCCTCTTGGTTGCTATCTTAGGACAACATAATTGAAAAACAATTGTTCTAAAAAATATCAAAGAAAGAAGAAGTAAAATAAGTAGCACTTAAGCCTAAGAAAGTTTATTGAATTGTAGTGAAAAAGTTTCATCTACTTGGACATATCAGGGGTAAGGATTTTTCCATCATCAATGAGGTTCTATATGATCTATTTCAAAATGGTTATCACCTCCTTATCCATAGTTGGTCCAAGATTGCTTAGTAACACTTTCTCTTTAATAGTTTCTCCATCTATGTCTTGAAAAGACATCAAGACAAAACTTTCCATCAATCCTTCCCCTATTATGAAGGTAATTGGTTGTGGCACTCTTTCAAATTTAGGCAAATGATTGCTCTTAGTGTTGGGCTTATCAGGCTCAGATAGCTCACCATTGTCAATCAAATCTTGGATTTCATGCCTTAATTACATGCATTTGTCTGTCTCATTTTCTTGCACTTGATGAAATTGACAGAAGGCCTTAGCATCAAACCTTGATGGAAGAGGATTCAGCAAAAGTTGGCGAGCCAATGGTTGTATTAGCCCCTTTTTCTGTAACTTATTGCAAATCCATGACAAAGGTTTCCCCAACTCTGAAAACTATCTTCTATTTGCTTAACCAGCTGCATTAACATCCATTGCTTTCCCCAACTGGTAATTCCCCTTCTAATTTCTTCTTTCAGAAAAGTAGTTCTTCTCTTTATCCTATTCTTCTATCTGTAAACTAGCTTAGATAAGATCTCTAAAGTCTCTGATAAGAGTGTGAGACATTTGCTCACACAGATTAGGTAGAACACCTCTCACTATCATCCTAATCTAATTAGACTCATCTGACCTCTTCCTAAGAAATGTAACCTTATTCCTCTATCTCTTCACATTATCAACAAAATTCTCAGTTTTCTTTTGCCTAATTGATTCTACCTCCATTAGAGTAACTTACAATTCAACATTGTATACATACTACTAGATGAAGGCTTTGCACAATAAATCCTAATTCTTTTGAATGCTTTCCTCTAAAGTGTTGAACCAGTTTTGCACAACAGGATCTGATGAGAGCATGAAATACATTAGAGTTTGAGCCTTCATAGCTCTAATAGACTGTATGGTAGCGATATACTATTTGACATGCAAATGGGGATTCCCAATTCCTTTGAATTTAGTGAAGGAAGGCATCTTAAACTTGTAAGAAACTTCTTGATCTTGCTCAAACAACTTGTCCATCTCTGACACCTCCTCAGCCTTCAGCTTCTTTTCAAACTTCTACTCCAAAACTAGCAATCAATTTTTCCACATTGGTAGGCTCAGCCTTCTTTTCTTTCTTCTTTTCTTGAGGATCTTAGAAATATGCTTCCCAGTCATCATCATCTATTACCCTTTTATCCTTCTCAAAGGCTACTTCAGCTGCCTTAGCCTTTCCCTTATCCTTCTATTTCTTGTTGCTAGTAGATGCTTCAGCATTGTTGTCCTCTAATAATGAAAGTAACTGACTCCTCACAGTCTCAGCCAGGGCCCCATTTAATTGTTCCATCTTGAAGTTAATAACATCATTCACCATCTTTTGAATGTGCTCGGGTTCCATTATCTCTGATGTGAAATTGACTAAATTCTCATTGGAATCTAAACCGTAGATCAGGTTGTTGTAACCTCTTGAACTGCTGTACTCCAGGTTTGTGAGCCAAAAATGATCAATGCTTTGTAATGCAATGCATGTATGCATGTATGTATGTATGCACAAGTAACAAACAAACAAAGAGAGTAAGGATGTTCCTTCTAACCTTATATCACCCACACATGATTGGCGAGTCTCTTTTTCTAGGTGTATAGTCAACAAAATATCAACATATGATATTTTGTTTTTGAGAGATTCACTTAAATGGATTAACCAATAGTTGCATTTTCAAACATAGAAGTTAGTCCATGATAATTCTCACTAATTAAGCCTTAATCCAGAGGGTCAACTGAAAATAGCTTTTATGCTATATTATGAATTATAGATTTCTTATTTGGAAAAGCAACTAATGATTCATGCCACAAATAAGCCCATGATTAACAAGTCTTAGTATACATCAGGCCCACAATTGATTTTAGTATTACATAATTGACCTAACTAGTTGTAAGCCCATTTAAGAAAAGGTTGTAATAAAAATTTGAATTTGGGTCATGAAGCGAAAAATAGTTTTAAGCCCATTTTAAAAAAGTGTTTATTATAAAATGGTTTATTTAAAAATGAGTCTTGGGCTTTGGTCCTGTGCCATAAGGTGGGAAAGGAATTTTAACCCATCTTAAAAGGATTTTATGTCCAAAGACCATCTTTAAAAAAAAGAGTTTGAAAATAAGTTGGTCTTTTGGGCTTTAATTTTGGGTTTAAAAGAGTAAAAAATATTTTATGCTTTTAAAATTATTTTGGGCCTTAAAATTATTTTAGGCTTGTACCATAATTGGGTCGTATTAGACAAAAACAAACTAAATGGGCCATAACTCAAACCAAGATACGTTAAGCATAGTAAAAAATAAGCATATAAAAGTAAACCTAAGAAAAATTACTAGGCCAACTACATGGGTTTTAGTCTTTGAGTTTAGGTTCCCATAGTAAGTATATGCCAAAAGGTATAAGGCTATGAGTAGTTATGCCATGTTCGATTTACATACCTTGAGTAAAAGTATGGTATCCCTTACATAACATAACACAGGTTACACAGGGCATCCTAACTCACACACACAATGCAATCTAAATAATGCAATGGATAATATCATGATAAGAAAGAATAAAATAATTTAAAGACCAACAAAATCAACTTCTCTTATCTCCAATGAAGTCACCACTGTGAGCAGCCACTCCCAGTGAAATGGTTCTTGCAACTTCAGTTACTATTAGGTTCTAGGCTTTAGAGAAAATAGGCCTAAATCCAGAGAATAGGAGTTACCACCCAGATAGGGCAGGAAGATAGAAAGGGTTGGATGACTCAATTCCTAAGAAATTCTGAACCCCTACTATCTTCAAAAAGTTGAGTACGCATGGAGAAGGTGAGAATGACCCAGCACCCCATAGCACCCGGTTCTTTGGAACCAGCCTCCTTTTTAGGTCTATACATTATTAAATCTTTAAATTATCATAATATAATCCATAATACACGCAATTAGAATAAATAAATATTCATTAGATTAAAATCAATGCAAGTACAAACAAACAAACCAACAAAATGGGCACTCATACTAGATGGAAACATGCCCTTACAATGTCCAAATGTTTAAAAATACAAATAAAATAAGATGAGACACCCATGAAAGAGTAGAAATGTGTACCTTACATCAATCCCCAAATATAAATTAAATGAAAAGAAATAAATTAAATAAGGCACCCACAAAGTGGAAACATGCGCTTTACAAATCTATTAAAAATAAAATCAATAAATAAATATTAAATAGTTCCATTATTCATAATAAAATAAGTAATCTAAACATATAGTTAATCATAAAAATTACAATCCACAAACATATCTTAATATTAACCTCTTAACGAAATATAAGGCATAACTCATACGGCGGTCCCTCTAGTCAATTAGTGGGTGGAAGGTAAATGATTTTTCTGAATAAGGTTTTATTGTGGAATTAGATTTTAGTTGTGGAATTAGGGTTTGATCATGCAAAATAGGATTTTAATCCTAAACTAGGTTTAACATGCAAAACTAGGGTTTCAAATATAAATTAGGGTTTTGGATTATAAAACATGCAATTATAATTTAGGTTGGTTTTAATCCTAAATCTATGGCTTACTGTATAGAATTTGTAAAACCAGATCCATCATTTAACAAGACAGTGAATTGAATAATGAAGATGGTCAGTAAAATTGAATTCAATTGGTTAATAGAAGTTATACCTGCGTTGTTGGCTCCACTAAAATAATTTCCTTGATCCAAGCTTCATTCCAAACACCCCAGTGTCTTTACAGAAGATAGGCTTTGATAATTTTATGGTTTGCTCAAATCAAATAGCTTTTGATTGAGTGAGATAATATGAAGATTAGCTACTGACTTTCCTTGCTTAATTATTTTGGCTACAGTTTCTTTTGGTTTTTTTTAAATATGGTAATCTATTGAATAGCTAAACCTAGTTGTTCTTTTTATCTCTCTCTAGTTTTTTTAATTGTTATTGTTGTGTCCCCTACTCCTTTTGTTTCTTGTATTTTTATAGGCAGTAATTAGGGTTATCTCGGCTTAATAACCTTCTTTAAATCAAATGCCTCTCTGCTTATCCGAACCCCATTAGAATTTAAACCTAATTAGAAAACCTAAAACACCTAGAAAACAAATTAAAAGCCTGAGTTTAAGACCCATGGAGAATTGGCCAAAGCCAATTCGCCATGAAACATGGGCCATGTTCATGGCGAATTGGCTAGGCCAATTCATAATGGTCTTACCTTTTGGGCTCGAACCGGATTGGTTTGGGATTTTAAGATCGGATCAGACTAGATTTAGGCTTTTTAAAATTGGATCATACTAGGTTTAAGCTTTAAAACTAGAACAAACTAGGTTTAAGCTTCTAAATCTTGATCAGACTAGGTTTAAGCTTTTAAAATTGGACACACTTATTTAGGGCCAAAATTAAGCGTCTACAATCCTTTAAAACTCCAAGTTCAAAAATCCTTACAAATAATATCAAATCGAGACTCAAATAAATAAGCAAACAGTAACTAATCAAGTCAAAAGAAATAAAGAGAGAAAATATTATCAGCCTTGCTCATTTTTACCAAATACCAAGCTCTAGTTAAACCATATGAAGATTTGGTGGAAATAGCCAACAAATTATAGTTTTAAATTGATAAAGAAGAAGAGAAGAAAAACTTGATGATTGAAGCAAGATATGGTAATAGACTTGAAAAATAAACTTAAGGCTACTAAATGAGGTGAATGTTCTAAAGATCTTTAATTTAAAAGCTTTAAAAAGATAATATAAATGGAAACTCACTGACTTGTAAATTACGATTTATATTTGATTTAATTAATAAATAGGTTAAATTAAAGATTTGATTTAAAGTATATAATAAAAGCATGAAATATGAGTATGATAGTTGCTAGAATTTGTGTTTATATTCTATGAAGTGATTTTATCTGAATTTTTAGACTAATCTAAAGAGGTTCAATGAGCATGAAATTTTTTCTTGAGAGTTTATCTATGTGTTGTAAAATCAGAATCCATAGGGTTGAATAAACATAATTCAAAAATATAGTAAATGAATTTATAAATTTCTACAATTTTAAATAGGAGTTCCTATATATGCCTGAAATATTGGGTTAAAATTTCATGAATTTTGATTAACGTTTGATACCCAAAATAATGGGTAAACATATACTGCCAAAGAAAGTATTATGAAAAAAGAATTTATTGGTTTTAAAAGCATAATTTTTAAATATAGTAAAAGAGCATAGAAAAATCTAAAATTTTAAATATAATTTTATACATGTGTTTAAGACTTATGTTTGAATTTGTAAAATTTTTAATGAAGATTTATTACCACAAAAGATTTGTGAAAATGAGACTGCTAGAGAAAATAGAAATATGGTAGATTTCAAAAGTTGAGAAATAAATTAAAATTTATGTAGCAAATGGATGAAGAAAATTATGAAAATATATATATGAATTTGTAGATATATTAAGAATGAATCTAGAGTTTCAATTATCAAGGTTTATAATAGATAATATTAAGAATTGATTATGATAATTTTATCTTGCGAGTATGTTTGATGACGTTACTAAAGGAAACATAGGTTAGGTTAAACAAAGACTCCATGATTTGTTATGACTAATTAAAAGTTAAACTATAATCTTTATTATAAGTATATGATAATATTAATTATTTTATACATGAATATAAGAATTTAAAATTTATAAGTTTTATCAAGTGGATCTTCATAAATGATTTATTAAAGTTTAATAATTATTATTGATTTCAATCAAAGAAAGTAATTATGGAAATGACTAAATTAATATTAATTTTGTTACTATTCTTAAAATAAGTTTTTGAGAATAATTTGATGATTTTCCCATGTAAAGATTTTAACACTGAGTTATTATTATTATTTTAAAAGAATTTCAAAATGAGAATTAAAGAAATTTGAAATTTATAAGATTATGGTATAAATATACATAATTTCAAAATAAAGGTTTTTATACATATATTTTATGTGATTAAAGTTTTAGTTAAATTTCTAAAAAAAAGTATACTTTTATGAGAATTCATTATAACTTAACAAAAAAGGGTATGTGTGGGAAATAAAAGAGATATTTATGATTAATGATTTAGGTGAATTAACTGAATTAAGAATGAAAATTAGGTATATGAGATGGTTTATATACCTTAATGAGATACTAAAGAAATAATGGTCTATATGAATTAATGTATTATCCAAAGATTTAGACAAGTAGAGTAATACATTAAGATATAAGTGAAGAATACTCTTGTAGAGTTAAATGTTATTATATCTGCTAAATAATATTTAAAGACTAAGTAGTATTATATTATAATTAAGAAACTAATATAGTTAACCAATGGGAAGGAAGTGTTAAATGTAGACCAATTAAGAAGTAAATGATGTTGAATCAGAATTACACTAAAAATTTAGAGTAAAGAACTCATAAAAAGAAAATCTAAAGTTTAATAACATTAACATAATAAATATGGTTAGAGAAACTAACTAATAAATTAAGAAAGAAATTTAAATAATTAAATTGCAAATGGCAAAAGAGTAATAATATAAGTAAGAATTTCTGGAAATAAACCAAAACAAATGATAACATTTTCTTGGTGGGAATAATAAATAAGGTTTAAGTAAATATATTAAGTTAACAAAAAAAAAGAAATAATTTTTGAATAATTAGAGCATTTTATTTTTAGGAATAAAATATTAAAAGTAAATAATTGCATTTTCTATATTTTATGTTTTCCAAATAAATAAAGAATTTTATTTAGAGAAATAGAAATAAATAAGTACAATTATGCATCCTTACTATTTTTCCTAGATAAAACTCTATCATGTTCTGATAAAGCCTTTTAGGAAATGTGTAATACCCCCTGATAATCATCTCATAAACTGTTAGAAGGTGCTACTTAATATGCTAAACAATCCTATATAATCTGATATTTGATTCCAAATATATATATAATAGCAATCCTGTAATATTTAAAATTTTAAATACTAAACTTTTAATTTAATATAGATAACTGATAGTGAATTGTGATATAAGTGGTATGATAAATGATGTAAATAGTGGATCTTAAAAATTTACTGAAGAAATTATGTATTTTTACGGTTTTACAAGACTAAAAATCGAATTAGAATCAAAGGATAAGAAAGAGGGTGCACCATAGCTAAGATAAATTTGGCCACACTAGATTAATTGTATATATATAAGTATATGGACAGGTGTATTTATGTAAAAGTTTCTTTCTTCTTCTTCTTTCTTCGTCCTTCATCCATGTTCATCATCATCAACACAACCAAAACTTCTTCTTTCTTCCTTCTTTTCCAGAATTTTAGCCATAATTTAAGAGAAAATCACATCTAGCTATAAGTTTTTAAAAGAATAAGCTAGAAAAGGTGAGATTATCAGCAAGTGCTCAAAGAAAAAGAGGGAAAAGAGAGAAGAAGGGAGATTTTGAAAGAGGTATGTGCTTATGTATTTTAATTTGCAAATATTTGAATTTTTATGAGTTTTAATGTTTGAATTGATTGATTGAGTCATTTATAATGAATTGTTTCTTGAAAACATTGATTAAATGGATTAATAAGTGAAAAATTAATTAAAAGAATTTATGGGTAGTGAGTATAATTCTTAATTCAATTTTTATAAGAATTGAGAAGTTTGATGTTGTTTTAGCCATAAGTGATTATTAAAGGCTTGATTAATTGAAGTGTGGTTAAAGTATTTGATATAGACTCTATCTATGTTAAAGAAACTAGTTTTGATCCATTGTTATCATATATTTGGATATATGAAGTTTAAGTTGATAAGTGTTTGATATACAGAACTTCGTTTGACACAATCAGTGACACGACCATGTCATTGGGCGTGTCAACGTTGTTGTGTTTCAGTGTTGATGACATGACTAGAAACACGCCTGTGTCATTGGACGTGTCATAGCTACTGTGATGAAAATTAAATGACACGACCAAGAATATGCCCATGTCATTGGGCATGTCATATCTACTGTGATGAAAGATAAATGACACGCCCGTGTCGTTGGGTGTGTCGTAACTACTGTAATACAAGTTAAGTGACATGGGCAGTGACATGCCCATGTCATTAGGCATGTTAAAGCTTATGTAAAATGGGCAAGTGACACAATCATTGACACGCCTATGTCGTTGGGCATGTCACTTGAAAAATTTGCTTAAAGTGGTTCTTTTCCTTGTCTTTCATCTGTGATTACAGACTAAATGACTATAAGGCCTCAAAGTGTAAAAGATTTTTGACATCACCTCTAACAAGTAGTGCAATAAATTTGAATATATGATAAATATGTGTAATACCAAGTGTTGATCAAAAAATTGTTCTATTGAAATGATATACATAATTCAGTGTTAATCAAAACTAATGAATTGCCCAAATCATACTGATTTTAGATCTAGCTTTGGATTGAATGGTTAATAAAATGAAGGATAGTCATAGTGATAGTGGGCATCTCATACCATTAATGGACATATTATGTCATCAGTGGCAGTGGGCATAATTGCCATTATATATATATTCTTGAGACTTGGCATTAAAATTGCTACACTAACCTGTTATCCAAACCTATGATCTGAGTTCAGTTTGTATGAGCATATTTAATGAAGTTATCTAAATTGAAAATATATATGAATATGATGTTATGAATAATGGAAGAAATGTAAAATAATAATATAAGTCAATTACTTAAAATCAACTTACTGTGTTACAATGTGAAAGTGATTGGTAATATATATTAATATTTACAAGTGAAAGTTCTAATGCATGAAATAGAAATATTATGCTCAAGTTATTGAATTGATTAATAACTTTCTAAGTGCTATAATGATTGAAAGTGTATATAATGATATAAGATACAAAGTGCCCCAAAGTATAGTACTAAATCTAAGTGCCAAAATTATATATTGAATGAAATTATCCTATATATGAAACTAAAAAGTAAGACTTACTGAAAAACAAATAAGTGTAATATGAGCAATGTTAACAAATGAGAAAGTAAGTCTTAAATAAAATGATTCAAAAAGAGAAAAGTTGCAATACCGAAAGTGTAGTATGGTATGATGTCTTTTATAAAGTTAAAGTTATTATTTTGTGTAATCAAAATATTATGTTGGTTTGTTATTGAAAATATTTAATATATTGAAATGTTTATTAAAACTGAGTATTATTACTAGATTTTCATAAGTATTTTTCTTTAATATTAAGTGACAAAATATGTTTATATAAGCACCACTAAGCTTTGCTTAGCGTGTTAGAATTATTTTCTGACACGCAGGTATCATGTCATCGGAGCAAGTTAAGCAGTGGAATTAAGGATCTCAGAAATTATCTATAGTATATATAGATATCTTTTGTATTTTGTACTCATAAGTTATAAAATGTATATATACCATTTAATTTAGCTATTTGAGAGATGATATAAATTTGTAAACATGAAAGAAATATATGTATTTAGAGGACGAAGTTTGAGATTCTAGTGAATGATTATCAAATAAAGAAATGTATTATATATTTATTTGATTTGACAAACTTATGATGGGTATCTGATTTATAATTAGTATTTGGATTATTGAAGATATTGGAGATTGGTTTAAATGTTGGATTTATAAGTGTTATATTATACAGATTGAATTATTATTTGAAAATTTTTGTTAGTAACACTTTGAAAGGAAACTTTGCCGATGAAATAATTAGAGTACTGACAGTATATTGAATAACATTCTCTAATAGTTTTATGTGAGAAATGTCAGGAGATGTTACAAATCCAACTAAAAATTTTAGTAGAGTTTTATCTGTAATATTCACTATTCAAATTTACATAAACCTAACTCCACCTGCAGAAAAAATATTTCTATCTTTTATTCAATCAAATTCAACTCCAATTTCTCGAAATAATCAATAATCAATCACAATCCAAGTCTAATATCATATATTATATCAACCTATATATGTTGTACTACACATTCTCCATAATAAATTTTTATATTGTAATACAGGTTCCAAAATAAACACGAATCTCATCCAACACTTATAACATTTACAATTTACAAATTTAATCAATAATTATACATTTGTCATTTAAACTGCAATACCACTATGAAAACTATAAATAAATATACAATACAATAGCATTATAAAAAGACATCATCTGTTCTGCAGTTGATCTTTGAAACCATAAATCTTCAACTAATAAGTCTGCTCCGGTCTGTCTTATCTGCATGTCAGAAAATCTAACTCACTAACCATAATTCTTAGTGATGCTTATATATCTATAATTTGTTATTTAATATTAGATGTAATTTATTACAATAATAAATGAAACATATAATTATTTACATTAACAATCCTTTTCGTATTTTCTTAAGATAATACTATTGTTCAAATAATAAACAATTAGGTACAAACTTATTAATACCTCTTTTTAAAAATAATAATTCTTCTATTGATATTCACTTTATTATTTTATCATGTTAATATTACTATTTAGTCATTTAACTATCATGCTTATGTAGATACAAATAATTATTGTCCGATACAATTAATATAATAAATTCATTATTATCTTACCTCACTTTATAAATTATAAAATCAATTTAGATTATAAGATTAATTTGAATAATTCATAATTTCATATCAACTATATTTAAAATTTAATAATCATACAACTTTTCACTTCTAATTATCAAGCATATCTCGACCAATATATTCATTTATTACTTATACCATAATCATATTGTAATGCACTAAATTTCTTACAATATAATGATAGCTAAACTTTTCATGAAATTCCTATAAGTCTCAATTATCATTTAACATTCAATAACTATCATTTCTCATGGTTTTACCAATATACTGAACAATCATTACATAAAGTATTTCATAGTAATTATACTAAACTAAAATATAACAATACCATACAATTTGTTTTTAAACACATATTTTGGCAAATTCTAAATTTTTCATTTTACCATTTTTCCAGTTGTTCATATTTTAGTGATAATAACATGAAACTAGCATTTAAATAGGAATCTTATAAAGGTTTTGACCAACAACATTATCCTGGCATACAAAATCAAATAACGTTATCACACATACAAGTAATTAAAATCTAATAACTTTCTTTCATCACTTATAAGCAACTTTATTATGCTTGAAATATTTCTATATAAATGTTAAATTATATTTTCACTTTTATACATGTGTTTCAATACATACTATAATATTACATTATCACATAAAATTATGCTATCATATATCATTTATATATTTATCTTGCATATAGTATCAAAATAACATTCTTGCATTTTATATTTCACTTTGTTCATGCAAGGAAAGATTATTATGCATGCGTATACTCATATTGTTTCACTTATTTTGATAAGTTACACTTATTTTAATAAATTTACTTATTTCAATAAATATCAGTTATTTCAATAAGTATCATTTATTTGAGTAAATATTATTTATTTCGATAAGTATCATTTATTTCAATAAATATCCTTTGTTTCATTAAATGTCATTTATTTGCTCTCATATGCTAAATTTTAAATACTAGGTTTGGATAACGGATTAAGCAATGATAATTAAATATCCAATAATATATCAGTTAGTGTGCCAGTGGCCTAGTAATGGAAAAATGCCTAGTAATAGTAATTACACAAAGTGCTCAGTAATAGTATAGATGTCTACCCTCTGGCTAGCCATTCAATCTGACAACTAGGTTTGTCACTAGTATTTATTTTCTTCTTATTAATCAAATAATAATCAAATTTTAACAATGCTAGTAAATAAACTTTATGTCAATTAACTCTAACATATTTTCATAAATTATCTTTAAATCCTTCACCAATCAATTTTATATACATGCATATCTGAAAATGCATAAATATAAATTTAATTCCAATTAAACATCACATATAAAGTAACATTATACATTACTATCTATACTTAACATTATCACATGCGTTAAAATATAGATAAATTGATATCATTTAGCCAATTTAGTACATATAACAATTTCATCTTCTTACTAATATTTCACATTCCACTTACGATAATTAAAATCTAAATATACACTATAGCTTCCATTAATTAGCTCTTTCTAAACATATGAATTTCATAAATTATTATCATTAATCTAAAAGTGTATATTATATGAATATAGTGTGTATACATTGTGTATATTTCCTCTTTAAAACTGTCTTCTTCTTAAGTTAATAATTACACTATTGTTTTTCACTAATTATTTGACAAACAATAATAATTTAGTTTACCAAACACATCCACATATAATTTATGAATTATCTTAAATAAAAAAGTAGTGTTGCTGTCATGTATATAATAGGTATAATGTTTGTATATCTAAATATTCTTTACTAAATTTAGGCTCTATAACTTATTTGATTGTTCATTTCTTTTTCTCACTAATGAATATGTATTCACACTTTAATAATATAAATAATTAAATTTTATTTCAATTAATTCTAAATAAATATATCATTTCATCCTTAATATCAATTATATTACAAATATTCATCTGTTTTGTAATCCTAAAATCTCCCGTAATCCTAAAAATAATACTTGGATAATTCAATAATTCTTTTAAACATAATTTAAAGTTAAAAGCTACACAAACATACTTATTTTAATTCACAATTAGATTTATAATCTATTTCTTTCACAAAGGGGTTCCATAATTCAACTCTTTCCAATTTATTCCATATCCAATTAGTTTTACATGATAATCCATAAAAAACTAATTTTACTAATTAATCCATAGTCAATTATTTCCACTAATCTGTAACACCCCCTACATAGTCCACACATTTAACTACATAGGAGATGTCACAAGACACATAACTAATCTATAAAGATAATTTATATAATAGATCCCAAAATACATTCATATGATATTATTGTTTTCCATACCTGTAATACATACATATAATTATTTAATTTGCAAAATTCATATTATTAATTTACATTGTATACATTAATATAACTTTTCGACTATCCTCAACTCTTATACAACTGTCATACAAAATTATAAAGTATTGCTATGTGGACCATACAAACTATAATATTTACAATAATGCTCATTAAACCTTTGTGATGCAGTTGATCAAGAACGTATATCCTCACTCTACAGTCTCAACTCTTCTGGTTTGATCTGCATGTCAAAAAATAATTTTAACACACTAAGCAAGGTTTAGTGGTGCTTATATATTCATAATATGTAAGAAATTAAAAGGAAAGAGACTATACATAGAAAAATTTACAAACAATAGAAATTATCACTTTAGAACATTATTTAAGAAAATTGATAAATTCATTTAGACCTAAAACATTGAGCATAGTTAGATTTAGAATTTGGTTAGTTTAATAATAACCACATAACACATTATTTTCAATATAGATAATCTTTTTAAATTTTTTCATACACACTGAACTCAGATCATAGGTTTGGATAATGGGTCACCGTTGGCAATTTAATACCCAATCTCAATGATATGGCCGAAGGGCCAATAATGGCAAATATAACCACTGTCACTAGAGACACAATGTGTCTATAAATGGCATGATGTGCCCACTATCACTATAGATATCCATTTTCTGGCTAGCCATTCAATCACTAGCTAGATCTAAAATTAGTATGATTAGGGCAATTCATTAATTTATAATTAACACTGAATTGTGTATATCACTTCAATGGAACAATACTTTGCTCAACATTTAGTATTTGATAAGTGTATAATGAATGATATTTTTATACTTTGAGGCATTATGGTCATTTATCCACTATACAAAAACTTTAACATGCCCAGTGACATGGGCGTGTCACTTCACGTGTTATTAATCCTGCTTTACAGAAGCTTTGACATGCCCAGTGACATGGACATGTCACTGCATGTGTCATTAATCCTGCCTTATAGTAGCTATGACATGTCCAAAGACATAGGTGTGTCATGCTAAATCTCTGAGTATGCCCATGACATTGCAAAAATACTCTTTCTTGCCATTTTCATCAATACAATACTCACATATCCAAGTTTATCACTCTTTTCCATACTTTAACACATATACATGAATTAATCTCTAATACTTTACTAAAACTTTAATTAATCAAGTCTTTAACAATTGATCTAATCAAAACTTTCACAATCATCATTCAAAATTAAGAAAAACAATATCAACAACTTTAATTCCTACATATATTACACAACCAATCATTTATCCAATATTTAAGAAATATCTCATTTTAGATGACTCAATAAACTAATTTAAACCTTAAGAAAAATAAATATTTGCAAATTAAAATACATAAGCACATACCTCTTCAAAAATTCCTCTTTCTCTTTTCTTTTCCCTATTTTTCTTTAATCACTTGTTGATAAACTTACTTTCTCTAGTTTTTGCTTCTAAAAATCTATAATTATATGTAATCTACTATTGATTTTTATTTGATTTGAAGAAAGGAAGATGAAGAAAATAAGAAAGATGGTGGAGATGTTGGTGTTTGGCATGAATGATGGAGAAAGAAGAGAAAATAAATTTCTACACAAAATGCACATGTACATATATCTATAGATTAATCAAGTGTGGGCATGCCTATAATAACTATGGTGTACCCTCACTTTTAACCTTTGATTTTAAATCAAGTTTTAACCTCATAAAACAGTAAAAATAATTTCTTCGCCAAATTTTAAAATCTACTATTTACTATTTTCTACTTATAGCATTTATCCATATCGCTTTTATCACTATACACTGTCAATTATCCATATTAGTCAAAAGTTCACTATTTAAAATTTTAAACATTATAATTCTCTCACACTAAAGAAATTTTATCCTCAAAATTTACCTGTTATAGATGCTTGAAATAATTGAGGGTATTGTTGTCTCATTGTTTCTTCACTTTCCCAAGTGGCTTCCTCTGTCGAATGATTCCTCCACAACACTTTTACTAAAGGGATATGTTTATTACGCAATTCCTTTACTTCACGAGCTAAAATAGCCACTAGTTCTTCTTCGTAACTCATATCTGGTTGAATTTCAATGGACTCCATTTGAATCACATGTGAGGGATCTGACCTATATTGTATAAGCATCGATACGTGAAATACATTATGAATCTTAGCTAATTCTGGAGGTAAAGCTAATCGATCGGCTACTGGACCTATACACTCAAGTACTTCATACGGTTCAATAAATCTAAGACTTATCTCACCTTTCTTTCCAAAATAAAGAATGTTTTTCCATGGCAATACCTTCAAGAATACCTTATCTCCCACACTATATTCAATGTCCTGTCTTTTCAAGTTTGCATATGATTTTTGCCTATCGACTGCAATTTTCAATCGATCCTTAATAAGCTTTACTTTATCTTCAGTTTATCTTATGAGATCAGGCCCTACAAATTTGCTCTCATTTAATTCCACCCAACACAATGGAGCTCTACACTTCCTTCCATAGAGTCTTCATATGGTGCCATTCCAATACTTGTTTGATAACTATTGTTATAAGCAAATTCTACTAAAGGCAAATATTTATCCCAGCTATCTTCAAACTCAATTATACAACTTCTAAGCATATCCTCAAGTACTTGTATCACTCTTTTTGATTGACCATCAGTCTATGGGTGAAATGCAGTACTAAAATAAAGTGGAGTACCTAATGCTTTTTGAAAACTTTCTCAAAATATTGAAGTAAAATGTGGATCTCGATCTAAAATAATGGACATCGGCACTCCATGAAGCCTAAATATCTCATTAATATACAATCAGTGAGTCTATGTAACTAGTCAATTCAAACTGGAAGAAAATGAGCCTATTTGGTTAGCCAATCCATAATTACCCAAATTGCATCATGCTTCCTTTGAGTATTTGGAAGACCAGTCACAAAATCCATGGTGATTCTATCCTACTTCCATTCTAGTATTGAGATTAGTTGTAAAAGATTCGATGGAACTTGATGTTTTGCTTTAGCTTGTTGACACACTAAACACTAAGTCACATATTCAGTAATATCTCTCTTCATACCGGGCCACCAATAATGAGATTTTAAATTTTGATACATCTTATTGCTTCAAGGAGGTATAATATATATAGTATTATGAGCTTCACCAATAATACACTCTTTTAATTCCTTTACATTAGGTACACACAATCAACCTCTGTAATATAATCCACCATCTTCTAAAACAACATAATTTGTCTTTTCGTTTCTATACACTTATTCTAACACTTCTAATATCTTTTGATTTTGTGTTTGAGCTTCTATCACTTTTTGCTTTATAGTTGGTTCAACCCTCAACTCTACTAAAGTAACATATTCTATAATTTAATTTATTTAACTAAAAAATACATATATGTATAACTTTATATAATAATTTATACATAACATACCTGCTAAAGTATTTCTATTTAAAGCATCAGCTACTACATTAGCCTTTTTAGGATGATAGTCGATGATAAAATCATAATCTTTAATCAATTCCATCCATCTCCTCTGCCTTAAGTTGAGTTCTTTTTGCATTGGCAAGTATTTCAAACTTTTATGATTAGTAAAAATATAGCACCTTTCACAATATAAATAATGTCGCCATATCTTAAGAGCAAAGACAATAGCAGCTAACTCTAAATCATGTGTGGGATAATTCAATTCATGAGATTTTAATTGCAAAAAGGCATAAACAATTACCTTACCCTCTTTCATCAATACACAACCGAGTCTCTGATGAGAAGCATCACTATAAATCACATAATCTTTACCCGGAGTCGATTGTATCCATATAAGTGCCTCAGTCAGCCTAGCTTTCAATTATTCAAAAATAGCTTGACATTGATCATCCCACTCAAATTTAGTTTCTTTCCTAAGGATCTTAGTTAAAGGAAGTACTATCTTCAAAAACCCTTGCACAAATCTTCTATAGTAACCAGCTAACCCAAGGAAACTTTGAACTTATGTTATATTCGTTTGTGGCTACCAATTCAAAATGATTTCAATTTTGATAGGATACACACGAATACCATCAGTTGATACCACATGACCTAGAAATGCCACTTTTGTTAACCAAAAATCACTTTTCTATAATTTAGCATACAACTGATTCTCCCTCAGCATTAGTCAATCCAAAGGGCATAACCAGGAATTCATAATGCCCATATCGAGTTTTAAAAGCTGTCTTCGGAATATCTACTTCTTTAGCTTTCATATGATAATAACCCGATTTAAGGTCAATTTTAGGGAAACACATGCTCCCTTCAATTGAACAAACAAGTCATCAATCCTAGATAACGTGTATTTATTCTTAATAGTCACCTTATTCAATTGTCAATAATCTATATACAATCTTAGGGTACCATCCTTCTTCTTCGTAAATAAAATCGGTGCACCCCAAGGTGATACACTAGGTTTATAAAAACCTTATCAAGTAATTTTTGAAGTTATTGATGGCGTGGTGGTGTTTAGATGGTTGTTTGTGAATGAAAGAAATGGGAGAAAATAATACTTTATGGATGGTTTGTAGTGTTGTATGAAAATTTGGATGAATGTAAGGTGCAAGGGCTTATTTTGTGAGAAAAGGAAGGTGTTTATGTTTGCTTTAAAATCTGGAATTTCAGAAGTTAAATGGTTGATTGTACAACAAAAATGGAACTGGTTGAATGTTTTTGGATCACATACAAAAACCTATTAGTTTTTGGAAACTAACAAAACCCAAATGTGTTAAAACACTTCAATTCACTCAAAAGATAATCTGTCTCTATTCCAAATTCGTTTCCCTTTTTAAATAAGGAAACAAAGAAGAGTTACAAGCTAAATAAAGGCAATTAAAGCCAAAGAAAACTGCCTACATTAAATCAACATCAAACACGTATTAAAAGCAAGATAATAATGGAAAATGAAATTGAAAAACAGAAATTGAAGTCTTCAAATGTCCCCCACATGTATGAGCTGAAAACATGTGCTAAAATCAATCTTTAAGTGCATTATGTTGGGCTTTAAATTGGTCTTCAAATATAAGGGCTTGGAACAGCCCAAAAGGTTTCAAAATGAGTTGAATCTTCATGTTATCTATGGGTTCAAAGTAGAGTTCTCCATTAGGATTAACAACATCATCTTCGTCATCTTCCAAAAGAGTATGAAGGCCCATATCAAGAGTGTCTTGAATGGCAAGGACTTATGGACCTTCACCAGTTATAATTTTAATTCTTTTAATTCCAGAGGTGCCATTCTATAAGGTGGAATAGAAATTGGTGTTGTATTTGGAACTACATCAATAACAAATTCTACCTCCCTCTCTGGTGGTACTTCCGGTAATTCTCCTGAAAAAATATCTAAAAACTCACACACTATAGGTATGTCCCCCAAAGCCTTGCTTGAATGTCATGTATCAATAACATGAGCAAGGTAAGCTTCACACTTCTTCTTAATCAATTTTTTAGCTTTGGTTGCAGAAATCAAACTAGAAGGATAAAATTATTTTTCTCCTCGGACCACAATTTCACCATGATCCGGATTCTTAAAAGTCTCAACTTTATAACAACAATCCATAACTGCTTGATGTTGGGACAACCAATCCATTCCTAAGATCATATCAAAATCATGGAATGGAAGTTCAATCAAATCAGTAGGAAGTTCTATATCATGAACTCTAATTGGACAATTTTTATATATTTTATTTACCCTCACACTATAGCCTAAGGGGTTAGTCACTTCTATATCAAAATCAAGCTTATCAACACACATTTTCTTCCCTGAAGCTATAGTTGTACATATATAAGAATGTGTAGAACCAGGATCTAACAATGCATACACATCTAGACCAAGTAAAGAGAATTTACCAATTACAACATCAGGATCATCCTAGTCCTCCACTGCTCTCATGGCATAAGCCCTAGCTGGAGCACTGCCTCGAGTCTGAGGTCTATCTACTATTTTAGATCCTCTCTATTAACTAATAGTGGGTTTACCACCTCTACTTGACCTACGATCTGACTGAGACCTCTGCACAAAACTTTGCCTTAAAGCAACTTCAGATTCTTTCATCATTAGACAATCTCTAATTTTATGCTCTAGGGAACCACATTTCAAACAAGCCCCTTTTCGACACCAGCAGTCTTTACTTACATGACCCTTGCCACAATATTGACAAGGTGTAGTAACTGCCCTTGAAAATGAGCCTATAGTAACTTTAAATCTACCACCTCTAGACCTCTAAAAACTGGTTCCACTTCCTCTACTAGACCCTTGAGTTTGGACATTCTTTTCTGACCAGCCTGTTATTGTTCACTAGAAAATCCCTTCTTTGGCTTGTGATTAATCTCATTTTCTATGGCAACTGCAATATTAACAAGAGTGGAAAACTCTTTAATCCTCATAGCCACTAAATATACCTGAATCTGACTATTCAAACCTTGTTCAAACCGCTTACTCTTCTCTTCTTCAAATAAAACTAACTCCAAAAAATACTTACTGAGGCGAACAAACTACCTCTCATATTCAGAAATAGATGATTACCTTTATCTCAAGTATAAAAACTCCCTACGCTTCTCTTCTATGTAAATTTCACTAATGTATTTCTTTTTAAATTCTTCTTGAAAAATTGCCCATGTAAGTCCACTTGTAGGATTTCCATTCTTCTTTGTTTCCCACCAATTATAAGCTTGCTCATGTAGTAAGAAAACCACACATTCTAACCTTTGTTCATTAGTATAGTGTAAAAGATCAAAAACTCTCACTATTCTTTCAAACCAATACTCTGCCACTGAAGAGTCATCAGTATCTCGGGCTCTAAGCACATATCTCGGGTGGTGGTTGTACCGAAGGTGCAACTCCTATGATCTGCCTAAGCACTTCCCCCATATTTCTCATAAATTGGGGGTCCAAGGGAATTGGTTCTACAGAATGTCTCGATGACTGTTGATTCCCCACACTAGCTTAACTATGTGAAGATGTAACTTGTTCCTCCTCACCTTGATGGGATCTAGAGGCCATCTTATACCTATAATCATTAAAAGATCAATAGCATCAAATATTTATTCAATTATATAGCTCCCATAGCAAGTGACAGTTGTATTTATAGTTTCTTATAACTCACAAACTTAGAACCACCTAAACCTGCTCTAATACTACTAAATGTAACACCCCCTACATAGTCCACACATTTAACTACATAGGAGATGTCACAAGAACACATAACTAATCTATAAAGATAATTTATATAATAGATCCCAAAATACATTCATGTGATATTATTGTTTTCTATACCTGTAATACACACATATAATTGTTTAATTTGCAAAATTCATATTATCAATTTACATTGTATACATTAATATAACTTTCCTACTACCCTCAACTCTTGTACAACTGCCATACAAAATTATGAATTATTGCTATGTGAACCATACAGACTACAATATTTATAATATTGCTCATTGAACCTTTGTGATGCAGTTGATCATGAATGTATATCTCTCACTCTATAGTCTCAACTCTTCTGGTTTGATCTGTGCGTTAGAAAATGATTCTAACAAGCTGAGCAAGGTTTAGTGGTGCTTATGTATTCATAATATGCAAGAAATTGAAAGGAAAGAGACTGTACATAGATAAATTTACAAACAATAGAAATTATCATTTTAGAACATTATTTAAGAAAATTGATAAATTGATTTAGACTGAAAACATTGAGCATGGTTAGATTCAGAATTTGGTTAGTTTAATAATAACCACATAACACATTATTTTCAATATAGATAATCTTTTTAAATTTTCCCATACACACTGAATTCATATCATAGGTTTGGATAACAGGTCACTGTTGGCAATTTAAGGCCTAATCTCAATGATATGGCCGAAGGCCCAATAATGACAAATATACCTAGTTTCACTAGAGACACAATGTGTCAATAAATGGCATGATATGCCCGCTATCACTATGGATATCCACCCTCTGGTTAGTCATTCAATCCCAAGCTAGATCTAAAATCAGTATGATTAGGACAATTCATTAATTTATAGTTAACACTGAGTTATGTATATCACTTCAATGGAAAAATACTTTGCTCAACATTTAGTATTTGATAAGTTTATAATGAATGATATTTTTACACTTTGAGGCATTATGGTAATTTATCCACTATACAAAAACTTTGACATGCCCAGTGACATGGACGTGTCACTTCATGTGTTATTAATCTTGCTTTACTTCTCAGTGACATGGGTGTGTCACTGCATGTGTCATTAATCTTGCCTTACAGTAGCTATGACATGCCCAGAGATATGGGCGTGTCAGGCTAAATCTCTATGTACGCCCATGACGTCACAAAAACACTCTTTGATTCCATTTTCATTAATACAATACTCACATATCTATGTTTATCACTCTTTTCCATACTTTAAAACATATACATGTATTAATCTCTAATACTTTACTAAAACTTTAATTAATCAAGTCTTTAACAATTGATCTAATCAAAACTTTCACAATCATCATTCAAAATTAAGAAAAATAATATCAACATCTTTAATTCCTACATATATTACACAACCAATCATTTATCCAATATTTAAGAAATATCTCATTTTAGATGACTCAATCAACTAATTTAAACCTTAAATCTCAAAGAAAAACAAATATTTCCAAATTAAAAAATATAAGCACATACCTCTTCAAAAATTCCTCTTTCTCTTTCTTTTTCCCTCTTTTTCTTTGATCACTTATTGATAATCATACTTTCTCTAGTTTTTACTTCTAAAAATCTATAATTATATGTAATCTACTGTTGATTTTTATTTGATTTGAAGAAAGGAAGATGAAGAAAATAAGTAAGATGGTGGAGATGATGGTGTTTGGCATGAATGATGGAGAAAGAAGAGAAGAAATTTCTACACACAATACACGCATATACCTATAGATTAATCAAGTGTGGGAATTCCTATAATAACTATGGTGTATCCTCACTTTTAACCTTTAATTTTAAATTGAGTTTTAACCCCATAAAACTGTAAAAATAATATTTTTAGCAAATTTTAAAATCTACTATTCACTATTTTCTACTTATAGCATTTATCCAGATCACTTTTTTTTTAAGTAGAATTTTGATTTATATATTATTGAAAACAAATATAGGGCGAACCCATACAGTCACTAATAAGAACACCTTTTAAAAATGAAGGTACAGAAGCAAAAGAGTTAAAGAAAAAGCTTCTACGATGTAAACTACTGAGCATGGCAAAATAATGGGCCGCTTGATTGGCCTCCCGATAAATATGACGAATCGGACAAGAATGATCATCCAAAAGCTTCTTAGTTTTGCCAATAAGAGAAGAAGGGTGAAGATACTGAGGCCGGAGAAAAAGATCAACAAGAGCTGCTGAGTCACATTCTACTTCAAAAGCTTCAAATCCCTCATCAATAAACCATTGAATACCTATTTGAATAGCCTTAAGCTCGGCATTGAAAGCACAGTCAACATGAACAATGAAAGAGATACCTGTGATGAAACTTCCATGACCACACCGGAGAACCGCACCACCTGAAGCACCATGAGAAGTGAAAGATGCGTCTATATTGAGCTTAAGGCTTCCAAAAGAAGGTTTGATCCAAGAAACAAGCTTGGGCTTAAGATTAGATATCCCAAATCGAGAAGGCAACAAGTCTGCTAAGGCTGGGACAGGTCTGGCAAAAGCATCATTAGAATGCCCCACACCCCAATTGTGGAAGACCCGAATGATAGAATTCAATAGGACAGGAAAATAAAAGGACCCGTCACCCCAGTAGCATGTACAGTAAGTAACCCATATGGAGTAAAGAATAATTTGAGAAAGCACACGCCTAAATTTACCCATAATAGATTTCGGTGGAGACATTAACCACCAGTGCATAAGCTCTTGGCGCAAATTCCTTTTGAGAGCAACATCATCAACCATGTAAGACCCGAAATATTGCCAGAGTTTCCTGATGTTAGAACAAAAATAGAATACATGATCGCTTCTAGCTTCAGCTTTATAACAGAACGGACAGGCAGAGGTCAAGCTTATTCCCAGCTTCTGAATATGCGACAGTAGCGGCAGAGATTTGTTAAAGATCCTCCAAGTCAGAATAGAGAACTTTTGGGGTATAACGGTATCCCAAATAGCCTTAACAGAGAAAGATGGAGCCTTATGCCGAGAAACTATCTCGTATGCTGAAGAGAAAGTAAAAATCCCAGTCACAGTTTTGTTCCATGCCACAGGAGATACTTCCAAGTTAAAAAAATCAGAATAATGCTGAAAAGTTTGACATAGCCGTTTCCACATGGAAGAGTTAGTTGGCAAGCAAGTCATATCCTCCCTACATCGGTACTTAGAATGCATAAACTTAGCCCAAGCAGATTTATTAAGTAGGAAGGACCATAGTAGCTTGATAGAGAAAGTTTCTTGGATTGACAAAAAAGATCGAAGCCTAAGGCCATTTTCATCAATAGCAAAACACATATCATCAAATTTAATCCAATGATATTTGCGAATAGAGAAGTCAGAACTCCAAAAAAATGAAGAAAATCTGGACTTCAAGACCGATATAATCGATTTAGGCAAACACATGGACCCCATAACATGCATAGGAATAGAGCTAAGCACATGTTTAATCAGCATTAGTCTACCACCAAAAGAGAGAAATTTTTTGTACCAACCCTACAATTTATTCTACTTTGTCCAGCAAGAATTGACAATAGGACGCCCTGTTGATACCTTTATAAATCGGAGCTCCTAAATAAGTAAAAGGCAAAGACTTGCGCTGCATACCCATGAAACTAGCAATACACCTCACAGAGTTGGCCGGGCAATTTTTAGAACAATAAAGAGAACTTTTATGAAGATTCACCAGCTCACCCGAAGCAAGTTGATAGGAAGTGAGAAACTCTTTAAAATTCCTTAGAGATCTCAGATCACCTTTAATAAACACAAGGAGGTCATCTGCAAAAGCCAAATGTGAGATAATGGGACAGTTGTCAGGTAATTTATAAGGTGAGATTTTCTTGTCCTGAATTAATTTGTTAAAACCCCTAGAGAAGCATTCCGATGCAATGATGAAAAGAATAGGAGATAATGGGTCTCCCTGCTTAACCCCACGATGCGGCTTGAAAAAGCCCCGACTAATTCCATTTACCATAACTGAGAAACTAGTCGAAGCAAGATTACTCATTATGAGACTGACCAATCTAGAAGAAAAACCAAAACGAAGCAATACCGATTCAAGAAAAGACCAACTGACCCGATCAAAAGCTTTTGCCATGTCAAGCTTAATAGCAATATTATGCCCCCGCGTTTTCCTGTCCAAATCCTGAATAATTTCATTTGCCAAGAGAATTTGATCATGTATAGACCTTCCTTTAAGAAAACCAGCCTGTTCAGAAGAGATAACTTTATCAAGGAGAGGAGATAGGTGATTAGTCATCAAACGCATGCAAACTTTACTAATAAAAGTGGCCAAGCAAATAGGACGAAACTGAGAAAAATGATCTGGATTCTGAACTTTAGGAATCAAAACAATATTCGCATTGCTGAAAGCCTTAGGAATCTGAATGCCAAGAAAGAATTCCTTAACAGCACTGCAAACATCCCACTGAATGAAATCCCAACACGTTCGGAAAAATTTCCCGTCAAAGCCATCTGGACCCGGAGAACTAGTAGGATCAAGCTGCCAAACAGCCGATTTAATTTCAGAGTCCTCAGGAACCTTAATAAGCATTTCATTATCACCGTCTGTAATTACCCTCAGGATCAGATCTAACATATCTTGGGGTAGGTATGTTGAATCATCCTGGAAAAGGGAAGAAAAGAATCGGACGGCCTCAGAACCAATGTCATCCTGACTATTTAAACAACCACCCGAAACATCTTTAATAGAAGCAATAAATTGAAACCTTCTAGATATCTTCACATAATTATGAAAGAATTTTGAATTTGACTCCCCTTCAGTCAACCATTTAACATGAGATTTCTGCCTCCAGAACATTTCCTCAATCTTCAATTTTTGAATGAGATTAGCCTCTTTGGCCTGCCACAAAGAACGATTGGTAGGATTAGGATCTAAAATAAATTGTTCCTCAGCAATGTTTACTTAGGATTCCGCCTCCTCCACAGTGGAAAAGATGTTGCCAAAAGACACTTTTAAATTCTTGTTCCCAATGGTCAAATTGTCACAGCACGAATTATCATTAATAACCATCTGCCTAAAACCAGAATCAACGTTGGAAGTAGCCATAGAAGGAGCAGAAGTCGGATATGAACTGGGCTCGACATCAACAACCAGAGAAGCATTCGTGGTAATATTGGGTTGATCTCCTTCAGTTTCGGAGACTTTAACATCAGTGGAAATATTAGAAACTGAGCCCAAATTTGACGAAATCTTTGGAACCCATTTTTTAGTCTCAATAAGCTTAGGATCAATGATAGATGGAGTACCCAGACCATTGACAACACAAGCAGAAGGGCTATGTCCTAACCGACAACATTGATTGCAGTAACTAGGTAAACTCTCATACGAAATGGATTGAAAAAAACCTGTATCACCATTCCCAATCCAGACCTTATCCGGGAGTTCCTTTGTAAGATTAATCTCAACACACACCCGAGCAGCGAAGGGCCGAATGAGAGTTGACGTAGCGGCATCTATTTTGAGAGGCTTCCCAACTAAATTAGCTATAGGATAAAGAGCCGATTTTATAAAAAAATGAATGGGTAAGCCTTCCATTACAATCCAAGCAGGAACAATTGGATTATCAACATTCGCATGAAAATCTACGGTCCATTTAGAAACTCTCATACCAAACCCATTGAAAAACCATATTTGTCTAAGCCAACAATGAAGATAATCTTCTTCCAGGTTGAAATTGATCAACACGTTCTTAGAGTCCAAAAGCCCCAAAGTAAAGGTTCCCTTAAATCCAATCTGATCAAAAGATTTTTGAAGCAGTTTCATGTTTGGCCTACCTGAATCAATTTCGTCTTTGGTGAAGGAGACTGCCGGTACACCTCTATAGCAAGAAGGATGTTTATGAGCCAGTAAATCCACATCCTTGAAGGACCTGTCAATAACACAATGATCAGAACTTGAAAAGGCTAAACTCGCCTTAAGGACAGAAGCAAAAGAGGAAGCCGACGGCCCTAAAGGGGCCACCGCCGGATCGGTAGCCAGTGCTTTGGAGCCGCAGAGAAATGTAGAGAAGAAACCCTAGTTAATAATCTTTTTCTTGATCTATTTTGCTCTCTGATCTAAGCCTTAATTTTTATACATTGCATTTGTTTGCAGGATTTGGAATTTTTTCTAGAAATAATCAAATGAATTTCTAACGAATTCCTATTTTCTACATGAATTTTAGGGGATGATTCTGCCGAAGGTACTGTTCAAGTTGCTTTTGATATTGGTTATCCAGATAACTTTTATTACTATATATTATCAATTATCAAAATTAGTTAAAAGTTCGCTATTTAAAATTTTAAACATTACATAATCAATCCATAACCAATTATTATTTCCAGTAATCAATTACTTTCATAATTATAAAGTCAATTATGTTAAAACATTCCTTTTAAGTAAACACTTCTTTTCCTTATCAATCATTTATTTATCAAACTTTAACAATACAGTTAGGTGAACACTTCTTTAATTAAACTAACCACATTTCATTTTAAACTATATTCATAATATATTATCAATAATCTTTTTTTTTCTCCCAAAACCCTAAACTTTCTAGAAACCCTAAATTTTCTATAACCCTAAACTAACTCTTTAATAGTTCAAAAGTTCATTTAAGCATAGTTTTAAGTATAAACACTCACTAACACACTTAATCATAACTACAAATTAATCATATCTAATTCTTTTCTCATTTAGGTCCATATTCAATTCTTTCTAAAATAGTTCTAGTAATTAAATATATCACAATTAATTCAAATATTAAGGTTTAATAAACCTCTTTAAGCATAAAGAACCAAGTAAAATCCAAATAGTAAAAAATTATCAAATACACAATCACTAACCTCTTTGCAATTTGCTTTTCCCTTGGTATTTTCTCCTACTCCTTGGTTTTATAGTGTTTTTCATAAGAAATTACACTTAAACTAATCAAATCATATCAAAACCCCATTTATTTACAAAGATCTTTGGTTTTTCATGTAAATAAATGAAGAAGAAGAAATGGTAATGGAGGTGGTGGTGGTATAGGTAAGATGTTAAAGAAGAAGGAAGAAGTCAATTTTAACGTAACTTTAATAATATCTTAGGTTTTGATTATGTGTTGCTCGCAACTTAACTTTGTACACTTACTTTCTTTAAATTATATTTTAATTCAGTTTTTAATTTTATAAAATTATAAAATAATTGCTTGAGTGATTTTAAAACTCCATTACTCATATTTCATGTCCCAATTATAGTAGACTTTTATTTTATGGCCATAAGAGTATTTTCATAATTTTCTTTCCATTTTAAAATCCTTTTGAGAAATACTAAAATTCTATATCTAGATTTAATTTTCTTATTTTCAAGTCTTATCCAACCTTATTTCCACCTGTGTCAAATCCTCAGACCATACTTAATCTTATATGCAGTTTAGTATATGCTTATCTGTACTCAAATACAAAATCATTATTTAAAATTTTCAAACATTATAAAATGTCTTTTAAGACTAACTAATGACCTAGCCTTATTTTTCGACATTCATATTGGCAGAGCCCAACTCTAGTGGGAGTTAAATCATTAGATAGTGTACACTAGTGTTCTGAAATACACACAAGGGGAGAAGTTACTACCCTAATTACTTTGGCCTCTAGCCTATCTGTTGTAGTTTCTAACTTATGGTTTTGATCTATCTGTTTTGATGTGTCATATGAATACCTTTTTTCTAAAAATGATTTCTTTAATATACTCTGATGTGAACAATATTATTTTTGAACTATTATAATTTATACTGTGTTTAAACTACCCAAAGTTAATTTTTTATTAACTGATCTATTGTTTATAAATTACTTATAATACTTTTGCTGATGCGGCCGGGCCAAGCACTTCCCAGGTGGACATCCATTCTGGTACTGACCCTGCACAAGCACGGCTGGGCCAAGCACTTCCCAGAAGGTTACCCCTCCTGGTACTGACCCTGCACCAACACGGCTAGGCCAAGCATTTCCCAGAAGGTCACCCATTCTGGTACTTACCCTACACCAGCACGCTTAACCGGAAAGAACCCTAACCATTTCTACCAAAAGCTTAAGCTGTCAGCAGAGGCGCACCCATTTCCTTTATTTGGATCAACATGGGCTCACCGCCACCTTTTGTCAAACCTGATCCACAACCCTCCAGACACTCGGACATATCATTTCCTTCCTCTTTAAGGAGGTGCGTCCTCGAACCTAGATCAGTGGGACTAGACCCGATAAATAGGCTCTGATACCAAATGATGCGGCCGGGCCAAGCACTTCCCAAGTGGACACCCATTCTGGTACTGACCCTGCATAAGCACGGCTGGGCCAAGCACTTCCCAGAAGGTTACCCCTCCTGGTACTGACCCTGCACCAACATGGCTAGGCCAAGCACTTCCCAGAAGGTCACCAATCCTGGTACTGACCCTACACCAGCACCTTAACCGGAAAGAACGCTAACCATTTCTACCAAAAGCTTAAGCTGTCAGCAGAGGCGCTCCCATTTCCTTTATTTGGATAAAACATGGGCTCACCGCCACCTTTGGTCAAACCTGATCCATAACCCTCCAGACCCTCGGACATATCATTCCCTCCCTCTTTAAGGAGATTCGTCCTCGAACCTGGAGTAGTAGGACCAGACCCAATAAATAGGCTCTGATACCAAATGATGGGGCCGGGCCAAGCACTTTCTAGGTGGACACTCATTCTGGTACTGACCCTGCACAAGCACAACTGGGCCAAGCACTTCCCAGAAGGTTACCCCTCCTGGTACTAACGCTGCACCAACACAGCTAGGCCAAGCACTTTCCAGAAGGTCACCCATCCTGGTACTGACCCTGCACCAGCACGCTTAACCGGAAAGAACGCTAACCATTTCTACCAAAAGCTTAAGCTATCAGCAGAGGCGTACCCATTTCCTTTATTTTGATCAAACATGGGCTCACCGCCACCTTTTGTCGAACCTGATCCACAACCCTGCAGACCCTCGGACATATCATTATTGATGAGGAAACTATAAGCAAGCTTGATGAATCTACACAAGGCAGCAAATATGTTGATGAAATCTTTATGCCAAGTGAACCAATCACAAGATCATAATCAAAGAAACTCCAGCATGTGTTCCAACACTTCATTCAAAGGTGGATTAATGAAGAGGGAGACCAACATGTACTGAAATATGATGGATCATGAAGAGGAAGTCAGAAACTCACCAAGAAGCTTGAAGAATCTGCCCATAAGTATAGTGATGGGCATTAGCATGAATTTGGAATATAATATTGATGTGGTTTAGTGCTAGTGTGACTAGACACATGTGAACCAACACCAAAATGCATGTAGAATCTGCCCATTAATGTTGTCAGAATTATGGGCAGTAATTTAAATTATATTATTGTTGTGGATGAATAATTAATGCTATTGTGACTAGATACATGTAAACCTAGACTTTTAACCAATTAGTTCTTCTTTTCCAACTATATAGGGAGGGGAAAAAGAACTCAAGGGGGTGACTACGAATTGGCAGATTGTTATCATTGTAATCTAAGTGTTTTCAAGTTTGAGAGGTTTTCTTCTTATTCTTGTTGCATGAAGAATTGGTTCTAACTTATCAAGTCTGACTTGTGGCATTTAAATCAATTCGTTTCTTCATCCCAATCACCCAAGTTCTCAATTACAGGTTAGTTGTGGGTTTGGTAGGGAGGATTTGTTTTGAGTTCTAAGATTCTATGCTAGATGTGTATATGGGGTTCTAGATGTAATATTTGATCCATGGGTTTCGCATCATTTGGTATTAGAGCTTTGGCTTGAAGATAAATCTCTAGGTATCTTTTATGTTTTAATTATCCAAAGAAAAAAAAAGAAAAAAAAAACGAATCAGATTCAGTTTCTATGTTTCTTCATTTTCTGTTCTTGTTGCACCTTGTTCTTATTCTTCAAATCTATGGACTTTTGTTTAACTTTTCAATTTCTATCATTGTTTACTAAAAGTTCAAAAAAAAAAAAGAAAAGAAGGAAAAGATCAAAAAAAAAAAAAGACAATCAGATTCAACTTCCTCAACATAAAAGAAAAAAAATCGTACATGTTTCTGTCCAATATTTTTCTTCACAAGTGTTTGAGATTTTTGCATATTTATACCATTAACAGCTTGCTACCTTATTATATTTGATCAAATTACATAAGCTTCTCATTATGCATCCATTTTGCATTTAAAATCTGATATTTAGTGCATATCTTGCATTGGGAATAGATTTAGGTTGCATATTCAGATTACTCATTGGAGTGATTTGAATTCTATTTTTTTTTCGTATCCAGAATTGTTTTTCTTTGTACTCTTAGTTTCATTCTTTCATATACCTCTTGTTTCTTGTATGCATTAAGTAGCTAATTCTCAATCATAGTTACTTTGGTTTGATTAACACAAATACTTTTTGCTTCTTGTGTTAACTTTCAGTTCTTGATGTTTAAAATTAAATTGCTTCTAGAATTGCTGAATTCATTTTGTTCATTAGGTTCCTTGTAGAGTCTTTAAAACAAAACTTGTTTTACTTGATTTAAGTGGATTCAATTCTGAAATTCAACTTGATTAAAGAAGAATTGAGAGGTAAAAAGGACCAAGGTTTGAGTGAAATACAAGAGGAGTGACAATCTGATCTTGAGTGAAACACGTAAGGGAGTGAGGTGAGGAAACTTTCTTTACTAACATTTTCTTGTAGGTTCTTCTTACACCATGTCAAATTCTGGAAGTGAAAAACGTGATATGACCATAAATGACATAACCTTCATGTTAGAGGCAATGCAAAGGAGATTTGAAGGGTTTGATTTGGCCATAAATAACATGAGAGGTGATGTAGACAGCATAATGCAAAGGCAGCGGAATGATACTAATTGAAGGGGGCAGAATAGAGGGAGAGGAAACATGATGAATGATGATGAGATAGAAAGGGAAGATGATGAAGAAAGTGAGGAATCAATTGCTTAAAGAAGATCTCAACAAAGGGACAGTAACATATCTTCCATAAAAATAAAGATACCATCATTCAAGGGGAGAAATGATGCTAAAGCTTACCTTGAATGGGAAAGAAAAGTTGAGTTGGTGTTTGATTGTCATAATTATAGTGAAATGAAGAAAGTTAAAATTGCAGCAGTTGAATTCACAGATTATGCACTAATTTGGTGGGATCAATTGATGATTTTCAAAAGGAGAAATGGAGAAAAAACCATCACTACTTGGGCTAAAATGAAAACTGTGATGAGAAAGAGATTTGTACCATCTTACTACTATAGGAAGCTTCACCAAAAATTACAGTGGTTAACTCAAGGATCCATGTCAGTGGAGGATTACCATAAAGAGATGGAGATGATCATGAGTAGAACTAATATAGAGGAGGATCCAGAAATCACTATGGCTCAATTTTTGAGTGGGCTGAATAGAGAGATTGCTAACATAATTGAATTACATCATTATGTGGAGCTTGAAGATATGGTACACATGGCCATGAAAGTGGAGAAGCAACTGAAACTCAAGGGAGTAGCAAAGGGATTTTCTAATTCCAGCTCTAGTTTCACTTCAAAATGGCCAAAGAAAGATGATAATCCTAAAGGGAAGGAGGCTGCCTGGAAAGGAAAGGAAAAACAAGTTCTAGATGACCCTAAAGGGAACTCTAAAACATCTAACTCTAATTAAAAGCATAGTACCATTAAATGCTTTAGGTGTTTAGGAGTAGGGCATATAGCATCTCAATGTCCAAATAAGAAAATCATGTTGATACGAGATAATGGTGAAATTGATAGTGCTAGTGAACATGAAAGTGATGATGATAATGATAGCATGCCACCATTAGAAGAAATTAAACATATTATTGAATATCCTGCCCATGGTGAATCTTTGGTTATTAGAAGAGCTTTAAACATGCAAATTAAAGATGAAGAAAGTAATCAAAGAGAGAACATTTTCCATACTCGTTGCATTGTGAATGGAAAAGTGTGCAACATGATCATTGATGGGGGTAGTTGTGCAAATGTTGCAAGTACTAATTTTGTAGATAAATTAGGGTTAGCATGCATAAAACATCCTAGCCCTTACAAGCTGCAATGGTTGAATGATTGTGGAGAGGTGAGGGTAACAAAGCAGGTTCTATTTTCTTTTGCAATTGGGAGATACAAAGATGAAGTTTGTTGTGATGTTGTGCCTATGCATGCTAGCCATATCCTTCTTGGTCATCCATGACAGTTTGATAGAAAAGCTTTTCATGATGGCTTTAAGAATCATTATTGTTTCAGCCTAAATGGTTTAAATTTCACTCTTGCTCCATTGTCAACTAAACAAGTGTATGAAGATCAAATAAAGATTTTGAGATCATTTGAAAAGAATTCTGGTGGTGAGGGTAAAACAAATAAAAATGGAGTACAAGAGTCCAAGTGTGAGAAAAAGAATGATAAAAATGGCCCATTGGTGAGAGAAAAAGAGAAAGGGAGAGAAAATAAAAGAGAGTGTTTCTATGCAAAAGAAAGGGAGTTAAGGAGTGCTTTTTGTGAGAAAAGAAGTCTGATTGTACTTAGGTACAAAGAGACCTTGATTTCTACATCTGAACTTGATAACCCTTTGCCTAGTTGTGTTAGTTCCCTTTTACAGGATTTTGGAGATGTTTTTCTAGAAGATGTACCTAAAGGTTTACCACCTTTAAGAGGGATTGAGCATCAAATTGACTTCATTTCAGGCTCAATAATTCCTAACTGACCAGCTTATAGAAGTAATCCAGAGGAAACCAAGGAACTTCAAAGGCAATTGGAGGAGTTGCTAGCAAAGGAACATGTGATTTTCCAACCTAGTGATTGGGTATGGGTTCATATGAGGAAGGAAAGATATCCTAAACAAAGGAAATGCAAGTTAGATGCAAGGGGAGATGGCCCATTCCAAGTTTTAGAATGAATCAATGACAATGCCTATAAAATCGATCTACCAGGTGAGTATAATATTTCTGCAACTTTCAATGTTAGTGATCTTTCTCCTTTTGATGTAGGTTCAGATTTGAGGACAAATCTCTTTGAGCAAGGAGGGAATGATGAGGAAACTATAAGCAAGCTTGATGAATCTACACAAGGCAGCAAATATGTTGATGATATCATTATGCAAAGTGAACCAATCACAAGATCACAATCAAAGAAACTCCAGCATGTGTTCCAACACTTCATTCAAAGGTGGATTAATGAAGAGGGAGACCAACTTGTACTGGAATATGATGGATCATGAAGAGGAAGTCAGAAACTCACCAAGAAGCTTGAAGAATCTGCCCATAAGTATAGTGATGGGCATTAGCACGAATTTGGAATATAATATTGATGTGGTTTAGTGCTAGTGTGACTAGACACATGTGAACCAACACCAAAATGCATGTAGAATCTGCCCATCAATGTTGTCAGAATTATGGGCAGTAATTTAGATTATATTATTGTTGTGGATGAATAATTAATGCTATTGTGACTAGATACATGTAAACCTAGACTTTTAACCCATTAGTTCTTCTTTTCCAACTATATAGGGAGGGGAAAAAGAACTCAAGGGGGTGACTACGAATTGGCAGATTGTTATCATTGTAATCTAAGTGTTTTCAAGTTTGAGAGGTTTTCTTCTTATTCTTGTTGCATGAAGAATTGTTTATAACTTATCAAGTCTGACTTGTGGCGTTTAAATCAATTCATTTCTTCATCCCAATCACCCAAGTTCTCAATTACAGGTTAGTTGTGGGTTTGGTAGGGAGGATTTGTTTTGAGTTCTAAGATTCTATGCTAGATGTGTATGTGGGGTTCTAGATGTAATATTTGATCCATGGGTTCCGCATCATTCACATTGTTGCATCTATGTTTCTTAATCCTAAACGAAACACTTAGGAAAGAAATGATAATATAATTACCTTAATATAGGTAAGCATAAAAGGAAAATATAAAAAAAATGAATATTAGAATATGAAAGTTAAACACAAAATTCGTTACTATAGTAATAAATTTGTAAGTAAGAAAATAGTTAAGGAATATCTTAAGTTAAGCCTAGATTAAACTAGATATATTTAAAGTTAATTATGATTGGCTATATAGGTACTCTGAGAATATGAGTATTCTGTGAAATAATGAAGAATTCTTAAAACATGTTAGGAATTCTAAATAAACATTTATGAAATCAACTCCCAAAGTGCAGGAAGCTAATTAATTTGTAATAAGCTACTAATCACTAAAAGTGGAAAGTAAAACAAGAGTTTGTTTTTGTATTGGTTGCGGCTCACTCCTCACTCCGTTATTGGTTTTAGTATTGGTTGTGGCTCACTCCTCACTCCGTTATTGTTTTTAGTATTGGTTTATAGGTAATGCAACTCTAGTGAAGGTGGCACTATGATATCTAAGAATAGCAAAAAAGAAAGGGAAGACAAATAGGAAAATTCTGGTTATATGTAAAGTAAGGGAAAACCTATAGATTATGGTTACATATAGTAAATGTGATGTGAGTTCAAACATATATGTATATAAAAATAAAAAAAACTAGTGAAGTTTTACTGTTTAAATATGTTCTATATCTAGTTTCTATGAGGTTCCAACATATTATACTAACTTGAACACTAGAACCGTAGCACCTCTAAATCTGGGGTGTGACATTTTTTAATTATGAGATAATTAATTCTTAATTGAAGAGAGTCAACAACTCGAAGAGTGAGGGATCTAGCAAAAAGAGTGGAATCTTCGATCGCAAGGGCACAACCTAATAATGCCCCCATGAGAAAAGACAATAAAAGAAATCTAGCTAATGACAACTCAGAAGGTGATGCAAGAAAGGATCCCATGAAGCTAGCAAGTGGACTAATTACTAGGAGCAAGGCAAAGAGATATCAAGCTAGTATGGCTTTGCATATTCAAGAAGAGATTTCCAAAGAGCTTCAAGAATTATCATTCAAGAAGATGGAGATAGAGCTTGAAGAAGGCACACCAAAGTTGATTATGATGCTTAGTGTGGAAGCTAAAGGCTAGCTAAAGAAGGGTCCAACATGCAAGAAAGGTCCATGGGGGCTTATATAAAGCCTTGGGAAGTAATTTAAGGCCCATGGACAGCCTAAATAGTGTGGGGCGTTTCTTATGTTGAAGGGATTAGTTTGGTTGTTTCCATACTTTATATTTTCCTTATTAGATTAGGATTTTGTTTCCATACATTATATTTTCCTTAGTGGATTAGGATTTTGTTTCCATACTTTATATTTTCCTTAGTGGATTAGGATTTTGTTTCCATACTTAATGTTTTCCTTATGCAATTAGGAATGTTTTCCTTATGCAATTAGGAATGTTTTAGTCTTAATTTTCCATATGCAATTAGGAATTTTGTAACCCTTATTTAAGGGCACTATTAGGCCGAATTTCATATATACAATTAATAAAAAATTTTGAATTCTTCTACAAGTTCTTCTTATGAATTTTCGTGTGAGAGAGATTAGAGTGGATTCTTTAATTCTTTCTTTGCATCAAGAATTAGGTTTACTTATCAACAAGAGTTGTGGCATTTTCCTTCTTCTTACCAACTAAATCCTTCAATCATAGTGAGTTCGCGTCTCTTTATAGGCGTTGGGTTCCTTAGGAGGTGATTATCAAGTTTCAAGGAGTTCTCTACCATTGTTATACGTTGGTTTTGCTGCCATCGTTGCTAAGGGTCCGTGTCATTTGGTATCAGAGCCTTGCTACAAGGTAATTTTTATCTACTTTGTCTTTCTAGGGTTTGTTAATTTAGGTCTTTTAAGTTTCTGCGTTTTAGGGTTCTTATAGAGTCTAGTCTTTAATTTTTGAAAAAAAAAAGAGTCATATATCAAAATTTGAAAAGTCTAAAGATTGTTCAAAGAGTAATTTGAAACCTAGGAAAAGGAGTCTGATTGAAATTCGACACCTAAGCCTTGCATCTGAATTGGATTCGAAACCAAGAATTAGGGTTCTTGAAAGAAAGAAAAAGCTAGAGTTTGTGTTCAAGTTTGATTTCGATTTCGTCTTGAGTGAATCTGGGGTTGCGAATTAAGTCCAGATTTCGAAAAGTCCTTGGAAGTAAATTAAGTCCCGAAACAAGGGGATAGTGAGAGGAAAAAAAAGTACAAAACCACCTCAACAAAAATTGTTTGATATTCTTGTTATTTGGGTGTTAAGGATCAGATCTAGGTGGGTGAGAAGTAATAAAATTTTTGGGCAAAAAATTTCACCTTTTGAGGGGCTTTTGGAATTCGAAAATCAGACCTTAATAGTCATGTTATTTGAGTGTTATTGGTGGGAATTAGAGTCTAGAAGCTAGTGTTTTGGGTATAATTGATTAGGTCCATAAAGCAGCTTGCCAAGTGTGGGTTGTTTTTGATTCATTATATCCAAATTTTTCTTGTTTATTGTCTTCATTGTTTATGATTTCTTTATCTAGCTTTTAATTCCATTACATTGCTAAGTATCATTTGCTTGTGTTGATACTTGGTTTTATATCGTGTAGTGCAAATTACCTTGCATTACCTTCGGATACTTGTCTTGTTTTCAATCTAGTTCTAGGATTTAGGTTCTAGTTTCTTGAACGACTTGACAATTGTTGGTTGGTGAGCTTGGTTCTGAAGTGCAATCAAGGAAAACAAGAAAAGTGAGGTAATTCTAAACACTTGAGTGAATTTCGATTATTACTAATCTTGTTTCTTTGAGTTTGTTTGTTTGTTAACATGGCTGGAAAAGGAGAAGAGACTAGCAAAGAAGGAGCTATGGCTGAAAGCTTGGCTAGGCTTAATGAGACTTTGGCAGCAATGCTTGGTCGAATGGAGATGATGGATACTAGATTGCAAGAGAATGCAGCACGACAAGCACATCAAATTCAGCAAGTGCAACAAGGGCAGCCAGCCGCACATCCAAATCCCATAATGCGAGCTAGAAGAGTGCTTAGGAGAGAAGGGCAAGGAAATCTTGAAGCCCTAGAAGCAGCCGGAAGGGTAGAAGATGAAGATGAAGGTGGAAATCAACCTACCACTGATGGTTACCTTACTTCCATCAAGATGAAGATTCCTTCCTTTGAAGGGAAGAACAATGCAGAAGAGTTCATAGAATGGGAGAGGAAAGTTGAGCAGATTTTCGAATGCCATAACTACACCGAAGAGAAGAAATCAGTTTTGGCAGCCGTAGAGTTCAAAGGGTATGCTACCTTTTGGTGGGATCAATTGAAAGCTAATAGAAGAGGGAAAGGTATGAGGCCTATTCCTGAATGGTCAACCTTGAAAGAACTAATGAGAAGCCGATTTGTACCATCTCACTACATTCGGGATTTGTACAATCGACTAGCAAGACTAGTTCAAGGTGGAAGAAGTGTGGAAGAGTACCACAAAGAGATGGAGATGATCATGGCTAGGGCAAATAATGATGAAGATGAAGACAAGAAGATGTCATGATTTCTTGGGGGATTAAATTTGAACATAGCCAATGAATTGGAGATGTATGAATTCAACACAATGGAAGAGTTAGTTCAAAAGGCCATGAAGATAGAGAGAAGATTGAAGAATAAAGCTATTTCGAAAACTGGCTACTCTAAAGATAGTGGAAAATTTTCAAACTTCAAGGGTTCAAGTTCGAGTGGAGGTTCCTACAAAGGGGATTACAAGGGTTCTTTCCAAAAGAATTCTTCCTACAATCCTAATTTCAAGAAGCCGAATGATGGGGATGCAAAAACAACCAAGGAAACACCTTCTAGACCTACTTCAAGTAGGGAAATTAAATGCTACAAGTTTTTGGGAAGTGGACACATTGCTTCTCAATGTCCGAATAAGAGGGTGATGATTGCTACCCATGAAGGGGAAATTAAATCAGAATCTAAACATGAAGAAGAAGAGGAGGCCGAATGTGGTGATAGGGCTGAATATGATGAAGAGGCTTGGGAGAATCAAGTCTTGAATGCTGAACATGGAGAGATGCTTGTTACTAGAAGAGCCTTGAATATTCAAGTCAAGGAAGAAGGCTTGGATCAAAGGGAGAATCTTTTCCACTCTAGGTGTTTGGTGAATGGTAAGGTTTGTACACTTATCATTGATGGTGGAAGTTGTACCAATGCTGCTAGTACTACAATGGTGGATAAATTGGGGTTAACTTGTTTTAAACATCCCAATCCTTACAAGTTGCAATGGTTCAATGACGCTGGGGAAGTAAAATTGTTGAATCAAGTCAAGGTACCATTCTCCATTGGGTGGTATAAAGATGAGGTTTTGTGTGATGTAGTACCAAAGCAAGCTGGACATTTGCTATTAGGAAGACCATGGCAGCATGATAGAAGGGCACAACATGATGGCTTTTCTAATAAGTATACCTTTACTTATGAAGGAGAGAAGGTTGTTCTAGCACCATTATCACCTCAAGAGGTGTATGAAGATCAGAAGAGGATGCTAGAGAGGGAGAAAGAAGTTTCGGCCAACATGAACCAAGGGGGTTCAAATTCGGCCAATGATGTTTCTTCAACACCCAAGGGTAATTCTAAGGATAGGGAGAGAGAAAAATAATAAAGTGAGTGAGTGCATAAAGGGAAAAGAGGCCGAGAGTCAAAAGAAAGTAAGCGAACAAATAAATGGCCCATTAGTGAGAGAAAATAAGCAAGGAGAAAAAGCAAAACATACTTTTTATGCAAGAGCAAGAGAGATAGATGTAGGGAAGCCTGTACTCATTATTATGTATAAAGAATTGTTACTTGCTGACAGTGAAGAATCTTTTGATTCTTTACCTTCTAGTTTTGTGTCTTTGTTGCAGGATTTTAAGGATGTGTTTCCTGAAGACCTTCCTAGTGGTTTGCCGCCATTAAGACGGATTGAACATCAAATTGATTTCATACCCGGTTCTACAATTCCAAACCGGCCAGCATATAGGAGCAATCCTATGGAGACAAAAGAGATGCAAAGACAAGTTGAAGAGCTTTTGGAGAAAGGCTTGGTTCGCGAGAGCCTTAGTCCTTGTGCCATTCCAGTCTTATTAGTACCCAAGAAAGATGGTTCTTGGAGGATTTGTGTTGATTGTAGGGCTGTGAACAAGATTACTGTGAAGTATAGACATCCCATTCCTAGACTTGATGACATGTTGGACGAATTGCATGGGGTGAAATATTTCACAATGATTGATCTTATGAGTGGTTATCATCAAATTCGCATGAAGCCTGGAGATGAATGGAAGACTGCCTTCAAAACAAAATATGGTTTGTATGAATGGTTAGTTATGCCTTTTGGTTTATCTAATGCACCTAGTACTTTCATGAGATTAATGAACCATGTTTTGAGAGCTTATATAGGTAAGTTTGTGGTAGTTTACTTTGATGATATTCTGATTTATAGCAAAACTGAGGAAGAACATGTTGAACATGTTAGGAAAGTGCTTGAAATCCTTAGGGAGAAAAACCTTTATGCTAAGCTTAAGAAGTGTTCTTTTTGTCTAGATAGGGTTGTTTTTCGTGGTTTTGTTGTAAGTATGCAGGGAATTGAAGTTGATCAAGAGAAGGTGAAAGCTATCCAAGAGTGGCTGAATCCTTCAAGTGTGACAGAAGTGAGGAGTTTTCACGGATTGGCAAGCTTCTATAGGAGATTTTTTCCTAATATCTCTACATTGGCAGCCCCCTTGACTAGCATAATCAAGAAAGAAGTGGGATTCGTTTAGGGCAAGGAGCAACAAGAAGCATTTGATGATTTGAAAGAGAAGCTTTCTACTACACCCATTTTAGCTTTACCTAACTTTAATTCTACTTTTGAAATTGAATGTGATGCTTCTGGTGTAGGTATTGGAGCTGTTTTGATGCAGGAGAAGAAGCCCATTGCATACTTTAGTGAAAAGCTTAATGGAGCAAAGCTGAATTATTCAACTTATGACAAGGAGCTATATGCTTTGGTGAGAGCATTGGAAGTATGGGAGCATTATTTGCTGCCCAAGGAATTCGTGATCCATTCAGACCATGAATCATTGAAGCATTTGAGAGAGCAAGGCAAGTTGAATAAAAGACATGCATAATGGGTTGTGAAGATTGAGAAGTTTCCTTATGTGATCAAATACAAGCAAGGTAAAGACAATGTAGTGGCAGATGCGCTTTCAACGAGGTACGCTTTACTTAATGTTTTGAGTTCTAAATTGCTTGGATTTGAATGTATAAAGGACTTATATGTTGGTGATTCTGATTTTGACAATGTTTATGATGCTTGTGAGCATGGTGCTTTTAATTCTTTCTATAGACATGATGGGTTTTTATTTAAGGGTTCAAAATTATGCACGCCTAGATGTTCTATGAGAGATTTTCTAGTATTAGAATCACATTGTAGGGGTTTGATGGGGCATTTTGGAGTTAATAAGACTTTAGACATGTTGAATGAAAAGGGATGTAATTCGGATTTGTAAGGCTTATTTGGCTTGTAGGCAAGCTAAGTCTAAGTCTATGCCTCATGGTTTGTATATGCCATTACCCGTTCCTAGTTCTCCTTGGATGGACATTAGTATGGACTTTGTTTTAGGATTACCAAGGACTAAGAGGGGGAGAGATAGCATATTTGTGGTTGTTGATAGGTTTAGTAAGATGGCACACTTTATCCCATGTCATAAGAGTGATGATGCTAGTTTAGTGGCCGAACTCTTCTTTAGGGAGGTGGTTCGAATTCTTGGGATACCAAAATCCATAGTTTCTGATAGAGACACCAAGTTTTTGTCTCACTTTTGGCGTGTACTTTGGGGAAAGTTAGGTACCAAGTTCTTATTTTCCACCACTTGTCATCCTCAAATGGATGGACAAACAGAAGTAGTAAACAGAACTTTAGGTACCATGTTGAGAGCTTTAGTGGGTAAAAATTTGAGTTCATGGGAAGATTGTTTGCCATTTATTGAGTTTGCTTATAATCGTGCTATTCATTCTTCTACAGGATATTCACCTTTTGAGCTTGTTTATGGTTTTAACCCATTAACAGTTTTGGATCTTGTTTCTTTACCTTCTCATGAGCTTGTTAGTTTAGATGGTGAGAAGAAAGCTAAATTGGTGAAAGAGATGCATGAGAAAGCAAGGGCAAATATTGAGAAAAGGAACAAGAGATATGCTGATTTTGCAAATAGAGGGAGACGTGAGATGAAGTTTCAAGTAGGAGATTGGGTTTGGGTGCATTTTCGAAAAGAGAGGTTTCCTAACCAAAGGAAGAACAAGTTGCAAGCAAGGGGAGATGGCCCATTCCAAGTGCTGGAGAAGATTAAGGAAAATGCCTACAAGATCGACTTACCAGGTACGTATAATGTTAGTGCTACTTTCAATGTAAGTGATCTTTCTCCTTTTGATGATGTAGATTTGAGGACAAATCTTTTTGAAGAGGGGGAGAATGATGCAAGAACGGATCCCTTGAAGCTAGCAAGTGGACCAATCACTAGGAGCAAGGCAAAGAGATATCAAGCTAGTATGGCTTTGCATATTCAAGAAGAGATTTCCAAAGAGCTTCAAGAATTATCATTCAAGAAGATGGAGATAGAGCTTGAAGAAGGCACACCAAAGCTGATTATGATGCTTCGTGTGGAAGGTAAAGGCTACCTAAAGAAAGGTCCAACGTGCAAGAAAGGTCCATGGGGGTTTATATAAAGCCTTGGGAAGAAATTTAAGGCCCATGGACAGCCAAAATAGTATGGGGCATTTCTTATGTTGAAGGGATTAGTTTGGTTGTTTCCATACTTTATATTTTCCTTATTGGATTAGGATTTTGTTTCCATACTTTATATTTTCCTTAGTGGATTAGAATTTTTTTTCCATACTTTATATTTTCCTTAGTGGATTAGGATTTTGTTTCCATACTTAATGTTTTCCTTATGCAATTAGGAATGTTTTAGTCTTAAATTTCCATATGCAATTAGGAATTTTGTAACCCTTATTTAAGGGCACTATTAGGCCGAATTTCATATACAACAATTAATAAAAAATTTTGAATTCTTCTACAAGTTCTTCTTGTGAATTTCCATGTGAGAGAGATTAGAGTGGATTCTTTAATTCTTTCTTTGCATCAAGAATTAGGTTTACTTATCAACAAGAGTTGTGGCGTTTTCCTTCTTCTTACCAACTAAATCCTTCAATCATAGTGAGTTCGCGTCTCTTTATAGGCGTTGGGTTCCTTAGGAGGTGATTATCAAGTTTCAAGGAGTTCTCTACCATTGTTATACATTGGGTTTGTTGCCATCGTTGCTAAGGGTCCGCGTCAGAAGGGAAGAGTCTTTTGGGGACAATGAAGAAGAAGATTTAAGGCCAAGGAGGAGACATGATAACCAAGATAATGATGGAGTGAAACTGAAAAAAATGCTCTTTTCATGGGAGGATAGATCCTCAAGCTTACTTGGATTGGGAGAAAAAAATATAGATCTAGTATTCGATTGTCACAAATATGCTAAAGCTAAGAAAGTGTTGCATTTAATGATTATGCTATCAGGAGGAATAGGAAGAGACCTATTGAAGAGTAAAAAAAACCTTAAATCTATCATGAGAAAGAGTTTTGTACTAAACCACCACTACAAGGAGTTGTACAACTAACTTCAAAACCTCACTCAAGGTTCTAACAGTGTGGAGGAGTATTGCAAGGCGATGGAAGTAGCAATTATTAGAGCTAATGTTGAAGAGGATAATGAAGCCACCATGGTGAGATTTCTAAATAGGTTGAATAAAGATATAGCTAATATGGTAGAGCTACAACCATATATGGAGTTAGATGAGTTGTTACACCTCGCCCTAGAGGTTGAAACGCAACTAAAAAGCAAGAGTAGCTCTAACTAGTGTTCTTCCACAACCTCATCATTCAACTCAAACTTAGAAGAGGGAAGATGAGGTTCCAACAACCAAGCTAAAGACTGAACTCAAGGAAGTTCTAAAATTTCCTAGCACTAGAAGTCTTTATATTATTCTCTTCTTTCTTATTATGATATTATCCATTGGATTGCGTAGATTTACATTAGGTGTATGAGTTACGATACCCTGTGTAACCCATGTTATGTTGTGTAAGGGATACCATACTTTCACTAAAGGTATGAAGATCGAGCATAACATAACTTCTTAATCTTATGATTCAACAGTTTTCTCTGAAGACAATGATATGAAAAAAGAAAAATTTAAAAACTCTTCGTTGAGGTTATAATGCCAAAATATCAAGTCGGTTCATTCATCTTTTGATGTTGATTGTTATAGGCTCTTGAATTTTCTATTTACCCAGTTTTTCCCTTAATTTAGTATTTTTTTGTATGTAATGTTGTCTTATTAGTTTGTTTTTTTTATTATTGATAGGAATTTTCTTGTTAAGATCCTATAAATCGATTGAAACCTCAGATTCATACTAGTATTCAACTAGTATTCAATTGAAACCACTCATAACCTCATAACTTTTGGTACCTTTTCAACCCAAAGACTAAAGCCTATGTAGTTGGCTTAGTAACTTTTCTTAGGTTTACCTTAAATACTTGTTCCTTGACTATGATTAACATATCCTGGTTTGAGTTATGACCTTTTGGTGTGTTATTTCTTAATATGGCCTAATTATGGTGTAAACCCAAAATAATTTGATTCTTTTAAGCCTTAGAGACTAAAGTTATTTTGAAAGATGGACTTTGGACATAAAACCTTTTTAAGATGGGTCAAAAATTCTTTTTCACTCGATAGCTCAAGCTAAAAGCCCAAATTTCATTGTTAAACAAACCTCTTTTATATGGGCTTAGAAATATTTTCAAAGATGGGCCCAAGACTATTTTTTCACTTCATGACCCAAATTTTTACAATGTTTTCTTAAATGGGCTTATTACTAGTTAGGTCAATTATGGAATATTAAAATCAATTATAAGCCTAATTTATACCAAGACTTGTTAATCATGGGCTTATTTGTGGCATGAATCATTAGTTACTTTTTCCAAATGAGAAATCCATATTTAGTTTTAATCCATAATGTAGCATAAAAGCAATTTTTAGCTGATCCAATAGATTAAGGCTTAATTAGTGGGATTATCATGAATTGACTTATAAATTTGAAAATACAACTATTGGTTAATTCGTCTGACTGGATCCTTCAAAAACAAAATATCTCCTCTTGATATTTTGTTAACCATATACCTAGGAAATGAGGCATCACCATTCCTGCATGGGTGATATAAGGTTGGAAGGAACATCCTGAATTTTCTTTATTTGATTGTTACATATGCATACATGCATTCATGCATTGCATTATATTGCATTAATCCTTTTTGACTCACAGATCTGAATTGTAGTAGTTCAAGAGCTTACAACAACCCGACTATAATTCAAAGTCTAGTGAGAATTCAATCAACTTCACACCAAAAGTAATGAATCTGAAGCAAGTTTAGAAGCTGGTGAATGATGCCTTCAACTCCAAGATGGAAGAATTGAATTGAGCCCTGGGGAGACCATGAGAAGTAAATTGGTTGCACTATTAGAAAATAACATTGCTAAGGCATCTGCTTGTAACAAGAAACAAAAGTATAAGGGGGAAAGGCTAAGGTAACTAAGGTATCATTTGATGAAGAAAAGGTGGTGATGGATGATGATGAATGGTAAACATATGGTGATGGATGATGATGAATGGCAAACATACTTCTAAGACCAACAAGAAAGGAGGAAAGAGAAGAAGCGTGCAAAGAAGATTGAATCTACTAACATAGAATAACTCATTGTTGGCCTAAAAAAGAAGCTTGAAAAGAGACTAAAAGCTAAAGAGGCCTCGAAAGTTGATAAACTTTTAAAAGAGGATGAGAACCTCCCATACAAGTTCAAAATGCCTACTATAGCTAAGTACAATGGTATAAGAAATTCTCACTTATATGTTAAGCAGTACATTACTGCCATGCAGTATGCTAAAGCTACTAAAGCTCAAATACTAAGGTATTAATATCATGCTCTCTTTGGATCCTGTGGTGCAAAACTAGTTTAATACTATAGAGAAAAGCACTCAAAAAGATTGGGATTTGCTGTATAAGGTTTTCATCCAACAGTATGGGTACAATGTTGAGTTGGAGGTAACATTGATGGAGGTTGAGTCTATCAAACAATTATAGAATGAGGACGTTGTTGATTATATAAAGAGATGGAGAAATAAGACAACCCTTCTAAAGAAAAGAACAGATGATTCAGATTAGATATGAATGATAATCAAGGGTACTTTTCCCCCCTCTAAGAAAGAATGGCCTTATAAGGGATTTCAAGGATTTTCTATAGGCAGGTCTCCAATTGGAAGAATGAGAGATAGAAAAGAATATATACTATGGAAAAGGGAACAATAAGAGTGGGCGTCAGTGTAGTGGATAAAATCAAGCGGGATAAAAAGATGCTGAGGTGAATGCAATAACTGAACCAACAAAGAAGCATCAATTCTCAAAATTAGGAAAGCCATTGTCTTAGGTCTTCAACAAATTATAGAAGAAAGGGTTATTACAACCTTTGTCCCCTCGACCTTTGCCAGATTTACAATAGTTTTGATACAAAGGATCTCTGTCAGTTCCATTAGGTTCCTAGTCAAGAAACAAATTAATATCAAGACTAAGGTATGAAATATAGAACCACATTAATGATGAAAAGATCCTTGCCCCTGAGATGTTCGAGTAGATGAAGCCTTTTCAACTCCAACTCAATAAACTTCCCTTGGCTTGTGTGGTTTTCATTCATTTTCTTTCTTTGGATTTTTAGAATAATTGTTTTTCAATTAATGTTTTTGTGAATAAATTATTTTTGTTACATTTATGTTTTTATTAGTATTTATTCATTTTGGTGCTTAATCGATGACGACTCTAGCTTGATATTCATAAATTAGTGTAGCTATGTATCATGATCTGAATACCTTTACTAGGTGAGAGAGTTGTTTTATAGTATTAAGTTGTTTATACTTACTTAGAAAGGGCTCCTACATAATTATGAGTGTCTAGATCCTAGTCAATCTTAAAACATACTTTGACAAACTTTTGAGGCAAAATTGAACTCTATTTATTTAAGGGAGAAATGGTATAGGCATTGTTTGGTAAGCCAACAACTGAAATCCACCTTGTTAACATCACATCCTAGTTTGGCTCTTTGAGCCTTTATGAGATTTTAGCTTACTTTTTATTTACTTATGAACCCCGATAATTTACCTTGAGCTATTGTGACACTTATGATAAGTCTGATGATCACTGAGGTACTAAAGGGCAAAGAAGATCAAGAAAAAGGTTGCATAGTCAATACCATAAGAATAGTTAAACTTTATCTGAACTAGACCTAATATCTCTAATCTCTTTCAAAATTGAGATAAAGTCAGGGCAACAAAGGATTCATCATCACTGAAGCAGACTCATTGTATTCTATTCATCCATAGTCAGAAGTACAAAATGGTACACCCAAAAAAAGAGAAAAAAAAGAGGGAGAAAGAAAGAAAAAAGTCAAAAAATAAAAAAAAACAAAAATAAAAAAGAAAAGAAAAAGAAAAAATAGAAGAAGGAAAAAGAAGAGAAAAAGTAAAAAAAGAAAAGGAAAAGAAGAAAAGAGAGGAACAATGAGAGTTTCAAACTTGGGAAGAATAATAATTGTTTTAAACTTTTTTGTGAAAGCAAAGTTCATCCTAATCAAATCCAGATTTCTACCAAGAAGATGAGTTTTCATGAAGTAAGTCACCTAGAAGATGGAAATGATGCCTAGAGTTTAAGAATACTAACAGTATATGGTTCCAATAAGAAGTTTATAGTGTGAATGTTTGTCCATAGTGTTACATCAACTTCAATCTAAAAATGGCCTTCATTTAACCCATGTCCCTTATAGAACCCATTTCAAATCTATTAAAGACTTGTTGATCTCTTTTGGTAGGCGGAGTCTATTAGTAGAGATTGTTTGAATAAGCATACATATAAAATAGATAATATTAAAACTCAATGAGATCTTTGGCCAAATAATGTGTATATGCCTATCGAAGTATAACAGTTCTTGCTCAAATGATTCCTGAGTTTATTATGGTAATTAGGGTTGTCATTTTATAGATATGTTAATTAAGAAAATCGAGCTCTAAGGTATAATGACACTAATCTAACAAAGCCAAAATTTGATTTTAAAATTAAAAAAAAATGTGTGTTTTTTTGTTTTAACGAGCCTTCAAGTTTAGAGAAGTGTGTTGCACTATTGAATCTTAAAGCACATATTGGGCAAAAGTGGCTAATGAAAGGATCATTTGCAAAGTCATAGAGAAGTTACCAACTAGTTGAATCATGGGCTAAAAAGGGTATCTCCTATGTCTTTAACTACCTTACTTGCCCCCCCCCCCCCCCCCCCCCACTACTCAAACATTTGGAAGGTATGAATAGTAGTGCTCATATCTAGAGTAAACCATTAAAAGTATCACTCATGCATATCATGCATACATGAGCATATCACACTATATTTTGTTGTCTTGTATTGCCTATTCTTTGCCAAAGTAAAAGTAGACAATCTATGAAGCAAATTTTGAGAAGCAGATATGGAATCAGGGGTATGGAAGGCTCATTGCATGAGAAAGATCCAATCACTTTGTAAATAGTAGAGATGCATGTATGTACAAAGAACCAGATAAAATATAAACATCATAAAGCCTGCATCAGTTTGAGGCTATATAGGGGGCAAAACTTCTCCTTTTCAATTTTTAAGTTAATTGTATACAAAACATTTTCAGACTCTATTTTAATGTTTTGACATACAGGGGCAAAAAAGGATAAGATGGCTATAAATAGCTAAATTTTTTGCAAAGTAAAAAAATTAAAAGAATGGAACAAGCTGCTAGAAGAAAGACCCAAATGATAGAAGATCAGTCAAGCTATAAGAGCTGAAGTCTCAAATTTTAGAAGGTTATTCAAGCTAAAAAAGCTAAAGCCTCAAATGATAGAAGGCCAATCAAGCTAGAAGAGCTAAAGTTGATACATGACAAAGGTCCATCCCCAAGCAGAATCCATTAAAGAATGGAACAAGTGGCCAGAAAAAAGGCAGAACTCTCAAAATAAACTCTCAAATGACAGAAGGTCACTATAGCTAAAAGAGCTAAAGTCGATCCAAGACAAAGGTCATTCTAAATAATAATTCCAAATAATAAAGAATCAAAATGAAGACCCATTTATGCAAAGGTAGATGTTTTTGTGGATTTGTTGAAGTATCCAAGCTTCCAGCCTATACTAAATTTGTTGAAGTATCCTAACGGTGCAATTTTACGAATTTAGTAAAATACCCAAACTAATTCATGAGCTTAAAACCCAAATCAATTCAAGGGTCTAGAACCCAAACCAAATTATAGAACTAGAACCCAAGCCAAAACCAATTCATGGGTCCAGAACCCAAACTGTAACACCCTTACATCCTATATATATACCGTATACATATCTCAAGTGCGTACAACATGTATATTCTATAAGAATGTCACGTTACAATTCAATTAATAATTCTTTCATTCAACTATCAAATAGTTAAATAGTTAATAAAAGATAATATCTATACATAAAATAAGATTTTTATAAAATATAGTACTATCAATGTTATTATACTTTATGCATATCTTGAATTACAAATATATATATTCTTAAAATATTGATCATCAAATTAATACATGAATGAAACACCTTCTAAGTTGGTATGATAACACCTTAATTCTCTTTGTGAAAACAATCAACTCTCTTTCTAGGTAGCAATCTACTAACCTGCGAGATTCACACTGCCGTGCTAAGCTCGAACGCTTAGTGGTACACATAAATAATAAATAAAATAATTTATGACTTATTTAGAATGCATTATGCCATCATATCATCATTCATTCAATTATTCTCATTTTTTCACACTATTTATTCGATTCTCATACACTTTCACAATACACATCACATGTTTTCACAATTCATATATAACTTTGTCACTTGCCATAATTCTTTGGCTCATTCAATTAGCACAACATTTCTTACACAAATATTTCATAACAAAATGTTAATAAAAAATATCATGTCTCATAGATGCAATATTTCAATGTTTTCTTAGCATGCTTTATCAATTCAATTGATAAAACATACTAATCAAGTGTGTATTTACATGTACTTACCTCTAGTAGCCAATTTAAGTCCAAACTCCTCAAATATTCTCTTTATTAAACTCTTCATAACTTGATTTCCTAATCGAGATGTGGATACACTAGTTATAGGAATCAGCATCCCACAAATCCTAATTATTTAACTTAAATCTTCTCTTTCTTCTCAACTCATAATATTTAACTCAATACTTTTCAAGTTCCTTCTTTAATCAAGTATAAATTAAGCTTTAAGCTAACAATACTATTAGAATCATCTCATCTTTATCACTTACTATAGATTTAAGCTTAAATAAACTAATAACAAGATATTTCTTTAAACATACTAACCTCTTTCTTCTCCCTTCTTTGTTTTGATTTAGATATCTCCTTGTTAATCACTTTTAGAGAGGTTTACACTATCAAATCTTGTGTTTCACTCACTTAATCTAAGGTTTCCTATGGTAAAAATGAGAGAAAATTGAGAGAAAAGGTGAACATGGGTAATTGAATGACATGGAACATTCAAGAAGCATATATATAGAAAAGCAAGCCACGACTGTTGATGCGGAACCCTATGGCAATGAAGGCCTCAAACCCCAATGCACAATTGATAGAAGAAAACCAAGAATGAAGGAAAAACCATCTTCTAAAGCACCCAATTGCTTAGCAAAGCACGAACACTTATAACAGAAGGATTTAGGAAGCTCGAATTAGAAGAACGCCACAATCGAAATTGATAAGTAAATATAATTCTTGATGCAATCAGAAGAAAAAGAGAATCCACTCCTGTTCTATGATGGCCGAAATTTTCAATAAGAAAATTGAGAATATAATTTGTCAAAAAGTGTCCTTACAAGAAAAATAAGGCCCTATTTATACTAAAAGGCCAATAAAATCCGAATCCCTAATTCTAATGGGAAAAGGAAAGCTGTAAAGTTAAAATCCTAACCCACTAAGGAAAATATAAAGTATGGAAACAAATTAATATTCTGAAATAACTAAATAGGAAACCACACATCCTAACCCACTAAGGAAAATATAAAGTATAAAAAAAGGGCCAAACTAAATCCCTTCAAAATAAGAACATGCCCTACACTATTTGGGCTGTCCATGGGCCTTAAATTACTTCCCAAGGCTGTATATGAACCCCCATGGACCTTTCTTTCACATTGGACCTCTTTAGCTAGCCTTTAGCTTCCATATTCACACTAAGCATCATAATCAGCTTTGGTATGCCTTCTTCAAGCTCTATTGTGTACTTTTCCATTGCCATTTCAGTCACTTCCTTTGAAATTTGATCTTGAATATGCAATCCCATAGCTGTTCCAAACTTCTTAGCTCTGCTCCTAGTCAATGGCCCATTTGGAAGCACCAATGGATCCTTACCTCGTGGCTAGTTCGTATCATTCTCCCCCTCTTCAAAAGGATTTGTCCTCAAATCTGCATCATCATAAGGAGATAAATCAGACACATTAAAAGTAGTACTAACACCATACTCACCAGGCAAGTCTATCTTGTATGCATTATCATTGATCTTTGCCAACACTTGAAATGGACCATCACCATGTGCATCAACCTGTAGAAGAATGAATAGAACAATTATAAGCAAACTCAATAAAAGGTAAACAATCTTCCCAAGCAGCCAAATTCTTTCCCACTATAGCTCTCAACAATGTACCAAGTGTACAATTAACTACCTCTGTTTTCCCATCTGTTTGTGGATGACAAGTAGTAGAAAACAAAAGCTTAGTTCCTAATCTACCCCACAAAACTCTCCAAAAATGGGACAAAAACTTAGCATCTCTATCAGACACAATAGTCCTAGGCACCCCATGTAGTCGAACCACTTCTCTAAAGAACAAATCAGCTACAACAATCGCATCATCAGCTTTATGACAAGGAATAAAATGTACCATCTTACTAAACTTGTCAACAACTACAAAAATGTTATCCCTACCTTTTCTAGTTCTAGGCAATCCAAGCACAAAATCCATGCTAATATCAATCCAAGGTGAACTAGGTACAGGTAAAGGCATATATAGACCATGAGGCATAAACTTAGATTTCGCCTGTCTATAAGCAATACAAGCAGAACACAATATCTCAACATCCTTACGCATAGACGGCCAATAAAAATGCTCAAACAAGATATCATAAGTCTTAGCTACCCCAAAATGTCCCATCAATCCCCCACAATGAGATTCTAACACAAGCAAATCACGCATGGAACATTTAGGCACACATAATTTATTTCCCTTAAACAAGTATCCATCATGCCTATAAAATGAATTAAAAAGCTCCATGTTCACATGCAACATACACATTGCCAAAATCAACATCACCTACATATAAGTCCTTAACGTACTCAAAACCAAGCAATTTAGAACTCAACACAGATAGTAATGTATATCTTCTAGACAATGCATCTGCCACTATATTATCCTTTCCTTGCTTGTATTTAACAACATAAGGGAATTGTTCTATAAATTCTATCCACTTATTGACGCGGACCCTTAGCAACGATGGCAGCAAACCCAACGTATAACAATGGTAGAGAACTCCTTGAAACTTGATAATCACCTCCTAAGGAACCCAACGCCTATAAAGAGACGTGAACTCACTATGATTGAAGGATTTAGTTGGTAAGAAGAAGGAAAATGCCACAACTCTTGTTGATAAGTAAACCTAATTCTTGATGCAAAGAAAGAATTAAAGAATCCACTCTAATCTCTCTCACACGAAAATTCACAAGAAGAACTTGTAGAAGAATTCGAAAATTTTTTATTAATCGTTGTTGTCTGAAATTCGGCCTAATAGTGCCCTTAAATAAGGGTTACAAAATTCCTAATTGCATATGGAAAACTAAAACATTCCTAATTGCATAAGGAAAACATTCCTAATTGCATAAGGAAAACATAAAGTATGGAAACAAAATTCTAATCCACTAAGGAAAATATAAAGTATGGAAACAAAATCCTAATCCACTAAGGAAAATATAAAGTATGGAAACAAAATCCTAATCCAATAAGGAAAATATAAAGTATGGAAACAATCAAACTAATCCCTTCAATATAAGAAACGCCCCACACTATTTGGGCTGTCCATGGGCCTTAAATTACTTCCCAAGGCTTTATATGAACCCCCATGGACCTTTCTTGCATGTTGGACCTTTCTTTAGCTAGCCTTTAACTTCCACACTAAGGATCATAATCAGCTTTGGTGTGCCTTCTTCAAGCTCTATCTCCATCTTCTTGAATGATAATTCTTAAAGCTCTTTGGAAATCTCTTCTTGAATATGTAAAGCCATACTAGCTTGATATCTCTTTGCCTTGCTCCTAGTGATTGTTCCACTTGCTAGCTTCAAGGGATCCTTTCTTACATCATTCCCCCCTCTTCAAAAAGATTTGTCCTCAAATCTGCATCATCAAAAGGAGAAAGATCACTTACATTGAAAGTAACACTAATATTATGATGCAAGAAAGGATCCCTTGAAGCTAGCAAGTGGACCAATCACTAGGAGCAAGGCAAAGAGATATCAAGCTAGTATGGCTTTGCATATTCAAGAAGAGATTTCCAAAGAGCTTCAAGAATTATCATTCAAGAAGATGGAGATAGAGCTTGAAGAAGGCACACAAAAGCTGATTATGATGCTTAGTGTGGAAGCTAAAGGCTAGCTAAAGAAAGGTCCAACGTGCAAGAAAGGTCCTTGGGGGTTCATATAAAGCCTTGGGAAGTAATTTAAGGCCATGGATAGCCCAAATAGTGTGGGGCGTTTCTTATGTTGAAGGGATTAGTTTGGTTATTTCCATACTTTATATTTTCCTTATTGGATTAGAATTTTGTTTCCATACTTTATATTTTCCTTAGTGGATTAGGAATGTTTTCCTTATGCAATTAGGAATGTTTTCCTTATGTAATTAGGAATGTTTTAGTTTCCCATATGCAATTAGGAATTTTGTAACCCTTATTTAAGGGCAGTATTAGGCCGAATTTCAGACTACAACAATTAATAAAAATTTTCAAATTCTTCTACAAGTTCTTCTTGTGAATTTTCGTGTGAGAGAGATTAGAGTGGATTCTTTAATTCTTTCTTTGCATCAAGAATTAGGTTTACTTGTCAACAAAAGTTGTGGCATTTTCCTTCTTCTTACCAACTAAATCCTTCAATCATAGTGAGTTCGCGTCTCTTTATAGGCGTTGGGTTCCTTAGGAGGTGATTATCAAGTTTCAAGGAGTTCTCTACCATTGTTATACGTTAGGTTTGCTGCCATCGTTGCTAAGGGTCCGCGTCACATTATACGTACCTGGTAAGTCGATCTTGTAGGCATTGTCATTAATCTTCTCCAGCACTTGGAATGGGCCATCTCCCCTTGCTTGCAACTTGTTCTTCCTTTGGTTAGGAAATCTCTCTTTTTGAAAATGCACCCAAACCCAATCTCCTACTTGAAACTTAATCTCATGTCTCCCTCTATTTTCAGAATCAGCATATCTCTTGTTCCTTTTCTCAATATTCGCCCTTGCTTTCTCATGCATCTCTTTCACCAATTTAGCTTTCTTCTCACCATCTAAACTAACAAGCTCATGAGAAAGTAAAGAAATAAGATCCAAAACTGTTAGTGGGTTAAAACCATAAACAAGCTCAAAAGGTGAATATCCTGTTGAAGAATGAATAGCAGGATTATAAGCAAACTCAATAAATGGCAAACAATCTTCCCAAGAACTCAAATTCTTACCCACTAAAGCTCTCAACATGGTACCTAAAGTTCTGTTTACTACTTCTGTTTATCCGTCCATTTGAGGATGACAAGTGGTGGAAAATAACAACTTGGTACCTAACTTTCCCCAAAGCACATGCCAAAAGTGAGACAAAAACTTGGTGTCTCTATCAGAAACTATGGATTTTGGTATCCCATGAATTCGAATCACCTCCCTAAAGAAGAGTTCGGCCACTAAACTAGCATCATCACTCTTATGACATGGGATAAAGTGTGCCATCTTACCAAACCTATCAACAACCACAAATATGCTATCTCTCCCCCTCTTAGTCCTTGGTAATCCTAAAACAAAGTCCATACTAATGTCCATCCAAGGAGAACTAGGAACGGGTAATGGAATATACAAACCATGAGGCATAGATTTAGACTTAGCTTGCCTACAAGCCAAACAAGCCTTACAAATCCGAATTACATCCCTTTTTATATTTGGCCAATAAAAGTGTTCATTCAGCATGTCTAAAGTCTTATCAACTCCAAAATGCCCCATCAAACCCCCACAATGTGATTCTAATACTAGCAAATCTCTAATAGAACATCTAGGCATGCATAATTTCGAACCCTTAAACAAAAACCCATCATGTCTATAGAAAGAATTAAAAGCACCATGCTCACAAGCATCATAAACATTGCCGAAATCAGAATCACCAACATATAAGTCCTTTATACATTCAAATCCAAGCAATTTAGTACTCAAAAATTAAGTAAAGCGTACCTCCTTGAAAGTGCATCTGCCACTACATTGTCTTTATCTTGCTTGTATTTGATGACATAAGGAAACTTCTCAATCTTTATAACCCATTTTGCATGTCTTTTATTCAACTTGCCTTGCCCTCTCAAATGCTTCAATGATTCATGGTCTGAATGGATCACGAATTCCTTGGGCAGCAAATAATGCTCCCATACTTCCAATGCTCTCACCCAAGCATATAGCTCCTTGTCATAAGTTGAATAATTCAGCTTTGCTCCATTAAGCTTTTCACTAAAGTATGTAATGGGCTTCTTCTCTTGCATCAAAATAGCTCCAATACCTACCCCAGAAGCATCACATTCAATTTCAAAAGTAGAATCAAAGTTAGGTAAAGCTAAAACGGGTGTAGTAGAAAGCTTCTCTTTCAAAGCATCAAATGCTTCTTGTTGCTCCTTGCCCTAAACGAATCCCACTTCTTTCTTGATTATGCTAGTCAAGGGAGCTGCTAATGTAGAGAAATTAGGGACAAATCTCCTATAGAAGCTTGCCAATCCATGAAAACTCCTCACTTCTGTCACACATGAAGGATTCGGCCACTCTTGGATAGCTTTCACCTTCTCTTGATCAACTTCGATTCCCTGCATACTTACAACAAAACCAAGAAAAACAACCCTATCTAGACAAAAAGAACACTTCTTAAGCTTAGCATAAAGGTTTTGCTCCCTAAGGATTTCAAGCACTTTCCTAACATGTTCAACATGTTCTTCCTCAGTTTTGCTATAAATCAGAATATCATCAAAGTAAACTACCACAAACTTACCTAAATAAGCTCTCAAAACATGGTTCATTAATCTCATGAAAGTACTAGGTGCATTAGATAAACCAAAAGGCATAACTAACCATTCATACAAACCATATTTCATTTTGAAGGCAGTCTTCCATTCATCTCCAGGCTTCATGCGAATTTGATGATAACCACTCATAAGATCAATCTTTGTGAAATATTTCGCCCCATACAATGCATCCAACATGTCATCAAGTTTAGGAATGGGATGTCTATACTTCATAGTAATCTTGTTCACAACCTTACAATCAACACACATCCTCCAAGAACTATCTTTCTTGGGTACTAATAAGACTGGAACGGCACAAGGACTAAGGCTCTCGGGAACCAAGCCTTTCTCCAAAAGCTCTTCAACTTGTCTTTGCATCTCTTTTGTCTCCATAGGATTGCTCCTATATGCTGGCCTGTTTGGAATTGTAGAACCTGGTATGAAATCAATTTGATATTCAATCCATCTTAATGGCGGAAAACCACTAGGAAGGTCTTCAGGAAACACATCCTTAAAATCCTGTAACAAAGACACAAAACTGGAAGGTAAAGAATCAAGAGATTCTTCACTGTCAGCAAGTAACAATTCTTTATACATAATAATGAGTACAGGCTGCCCTACATCTATCTCTCTTGCTCTTGCATAAAAAGTATGTTTTGCTTTTTCTCCTTGCTTATTTTCTCTCACCAATTGGCCATTTATTTGTTTGGTTACTTTCTTTTGACTCTCGGCCTCTTTTCCCTTTCTGCACTCACTCACTTTATTATTTTCTTTCTCCCTACCCTTAGAATTACCCTTGGGTGTTGAAGAAACATCATTGGCCGAATTTGAACCCCCTTGGTTCATGTTGGCCGAAACTTCTTTCTCTCTCTCTAGCATCCTCTTCTGATCTTCATACACCTCTTGAGGTGATAATGGTGCTAGAATAGCCTTCTTTCCTTCATAAGTAAAGGTATACTTATTAGAAAAGCCATAATGTTGTGTCCGTCTATCATGCTGCCATGGTCTTCCTAATAGCAAATGTCCAGCTTGAATTGGCACTACATCACACAAAACCTCATCTTTATACCACCCAATGGAGAATGGTACCTTGACTTGCTTCATCACTTTTACTTCCCCAGCATTATTGAACCATTGCAACTTGTAAGGATTGGGATGCTTAAAACAAGTTAACCCCAATTTATCCACCATTGTAGTACTAGCAGCATTGGTACAACTTCCACCATCAATGATAAGTGTACAAACCTTACCATTCACCAAACACCTAGAGTGGAAAAGATTCTCCCTTTGATCCAAGCCTTCTTCCTTGAATTGAATATTCAAGGCTCTTCTAGTAACAAGCATCTCTCCATGTTCAGCATTCAAGACTTGATTCTCCCAAGCCTCTTCATCATATTCGGCCCTATCACCACATTCGACCTCCTCTTCTTCTTCATGTTCAGATTCTAATTCAATTTCCCCTTCATGGGTAGCAATCATCGCCCTCTTATTCGGACATTGAGAAGTAATGTGTCCACTTCCCAAACACTTGTAGCATTTAATTTCCCTACTTGGAGTAGGTCTAGAAGTGTTTCCTTGGCTGTTTTTGCATCCCCATCATTCGGCTTCTTGAAATTAGGATTGTAGGAAGAATTATTTTGGAAAGAACCCTTTTAATCCCCTTTGTAGGAACCTCCACTCGAACTTGAACCCTTGAAGTTTGAAAAATTTCCACTAGCTTTAGAGTAGCCAGTTTTCGAAATAGCTTTATTCTTCAATCTTCTCTCTATCTTCATGGCCCTTTGAACTAACTCTTCCATTGTGTTGAATTCATACATCTCCAATTCATTGGCTATGTTCAAATTCAATCCCCCAAGAAATCGTGACAGCTTCTTGTCTTCATCTTCATCAATATTTGCCCTAGCCATGATCATCTCCATCTCTTTGTGGTACTCTTCCACACTTCTTCCACCTTGAACTAGTCTTGCTAGTCGATTGTACAAATCCTGAATGTAGTGAGATGGTACAAATCGGCTCCTCATTAGTTCTTTCAAGGTTGACCATTTAGGAATAAGCTTCATACCTTTCCCTCTTCTATTAGCTTTCAATTAATCCCACCAAAAGGTAGCATACCCCTTGAACTCTACGGCTGCCAAAACTGATTTCTTCTCTTCGATGTAGTTATGGAATTCAAAAATCTACTCAACTTTCCTCTCCCATTCTATGAACTCTTCTGCATTGTTCTTCCCTTCAAAGGAAGGAATCTTCATCTTGATGGAAGTATGGTCACCATCAGTGGTAGGTTGATTTCCACCTTCATCTTCATCTTCTACCCTTTCGGCTGCTTCTAGGGCTTCAAGATTTCCTTGCCCTTCTCTCCTAAGCACTCTTCTAGCTCGTATTATGGGATTTGGATGTGCGGCTGGCTGCCCTTGTTGCACTTGCTGAATTTATTGTGCTTGTCGTGCTGCATTCTCTTGCAATCTAGTATCCATCATCTCCATTCGACTAAGCATTGCTGCCAAAGTTTCATTAAGCCTAGCCAAGCTTTCGGCCATAACTCCTTCTTTGCTATTCTCTTCTCCTTTTCCAGCCATGTTAACAAACAAACAAACTCAAAGAAACAAGATTAGTAATAATCGAAATTCACTCAAGTGTTTAGAATTACCTCACTTTTCTTATCTTCCTTGATTGCACTTCAGAACCAAGCTCACCAACCAACAATTGTCAAGTCGTTCAAGAAACTAGAACCTAAATCCTAGAACTAGATAGAAAACAAGACAAGTATCCGGAGGCAATGCAAGGTAATTTGCACTACACGATATAAAACCAAGTATCGACACAAGCAAATGATACTTAGCAATGTAATGAAATTAAAAGCTAGATAAAGAAATCAGAAACAATGAAGACAATAAACAAGACAAATTTGGATATAATGAATAAAAAACAACCCACACTTGGCAAGTTGCTTTATGGACCTAATCAATTCTACCCAAAACGCTAGTTTCTAGACTCTAATTCCCACCTATAACACTCAAATAACATGAATATTAAGGTCTGATTTTCGAATTCCAAAAGCCCCTCAAAAGGTGAAATTTTTCGCCCAAAAATTTTATTACTTCTCACCATCTAGATCTGATCCTTAGCACCCAAATAGCAAGAATATCAAACAATTTTTGTTGAGGTGGTTTTGTACTCTTTTGTGAAGTGTTATTATAGTCAGAATATATATTTGTAGTGTGATTAAATACTTTTTATCATATTGGAAGAATGAGAATAATAGTATTCAAAAGAAAGTGATAAACACTAAATTTGTAGTGAATGTATGAAAAAGGAAAATAAAAATCAGAGCATATAATTAAGTGTATAGGAGCTATTAGGCTCAATGTGTATATTATTAGGTGTAATGTACATATGTATAAATATATGAGTAAAATATATATATACGTTGAATGGTAAACAAACGGATATAAAGATGATATATTAAATGCATTTCAAAATAAAGGTGAGAGAGATGTCACCTTAGTAAGGTGACTAAGAATTTGTGAAGTATTATTGTGGTTAGGAAATATATATGTGTTGAGTTGATAAATAATTTAAGTTATGTCAAAAAGGGGTAAGAATGATGTTGATTAAGGAAAAGTAATAAATGTTAAATTGTGTTAAAGATATGTAAAAGAGGAATTATATATATAATTGTATGACTATGTGTATACATGTATGGAAAATGTGGAATGAGCTTTTTGATATGAATGTAAATGAAAATGTAAGAAATGTGGAAAGCAAGTCATATTGTGAATGTGACCTAAGTATGTGAATGTGATATAATTATTTGTTTAGTGGTGTGGAGAATAATAGGGCATGTATCAGTGGATCTATGAGAGAATAGGTTTTAACCTATGTAGAGTTAGATTATGGGATGAAATGGAGAGTGAGAAAGGACTCAAGTAACACTAGAAGATGAAATTGTTATGATAATAACTGAGTTAAACTATCATATAATGTTTCCTGGATTAAGGATTTTGTTTGTAGAAATTCTATATGTATAAGTATATAATAAAAAGGAAAGTATACTGTATGAAAAGTGTTACAAGAGATAAATTAGAAGTGGAGTAATAAATGGAATTTGTATATGATTAAATGTTGTGTATAAAGATGTTATAGATAATATTGTTGATGTGAGTTAGACTAATGATAATCGTATGTTCAAGAGAAAATTTATGGAGATGGAGTTGAAATGTGTTAACTCTTGGTGTAGTAAAAGTTTGGATACAGAATAATCGAGAAACAGTATTGATTTATGAGTTACAGGTGTGTGACCATTCATCTTCTATGGCTATATGATTTGGTTAGTATGTGTAGCCGGTTAATTTTAGTATCCATAAATTTGGGACTGAGACAATATGACTGTAGTACAAATTGGTGAGATTGAAAATTTTGTTTAAGAAGCATAGTTAAAAAGTTATTATAAGATTTGGTGGGAACTATACTAATATGATTTGAAGTGATTTGTTATCACAATAATTTGATTGAATATGGATTGGAAGAGATCAAGAAATTGTATATAAGTTTGCCCTAATTGAATTAGATCATATATACATATATGAATATGGTGCAATTTCATGATAAGTTAAATAAATTAATCATTGGATGGAATTGAACAAGATGGGAAAGTGGATATATTGTGTAAGATAAATCAATTGATCTGGATTGGATTAAGATTATGAATTATTCTTGAGATTTAATATCTATAGTTGTATTAAGAATGTAATTATTTACATGGCAATGTATATGATGTAAAATATTAAAGTGTGAATGGACATGAATGAATGGAGTCATAGTAGTTATAAATCAGGATAAAAAGGGAAAAGATTGGTTATTTATAAAATAAGTTGAAAGGTAATGTATTAATATGTAAGTTAAGAGAAAAGCATGCTAAAGAGGTAACTCCATTTGTGGAAAATAAGGATCTTGTCATCCATTGAGGGATTGATAAATGTCTATTTAGACAGAGATTGTAATGATGGGATAATTAATGCTAAGACATAACCAATGATTTTTAAGGTTAAAGTTAAAAGAGTAATCATAAAGAGATGAAGGAACAATATATATTAAATATAAAGATTGGATGAAGTATAAGTGTACTATAAAATGATCTGATTCTGGTATAAAGATAGTAATAGGAAGTGTAATAAGTTCTTTTGAATGTTTGATCAATGAAGTAACAAGATATATAAACCTATAGAATGATGAGTTATGGAATTTAAAGAAGATTGTTGATTCTATAGGAAAGAGTTGAAGTTATATGATTTGGTGACATAGTAACTTAAACATATAATTAACTTCATATGGAAGGTAAGATAGTATGTTGTTAAGAATCAATTGTTACGATATTGATAATTTCGAGGACGAAATTTTCTTTTTAGAGGGGGAGAATTGTAATATCCCTAAGTGTGCTTAGAAGTTATGATAATGTTGTTATTATTGAATTGAGTGTGTGATTGATAAGTGGTAATTATGTTGTTTGAAGAAAAGCATTGTGTAGAGTGAAGTGTATATGTTGTGTATATGGTCATATATATATAATATAAGTTGGTCAAAGGGCTTAGTCAAGGGAAGAGGATATTTTATTTGTGATTGTGAAATTACCAACATGGGCTTGTAAAAGACAAAGGTTTAGTTATATGGTTGAGGGTAGTTTAGTAATTTTCTTTTGGAAGGGTATTTAATGCCTATTGACTTTGTGTTTTCTTCATCATTTCTTCTTCTTCTTCTTGTTGATGGCCGGCTCACTCAAAGACAAAGGAAAGCAAGAGAGCAAGTGATGATTTTGGAATTTTAAGCTCAAAAGTGAAGGAAGATCTCAAGTATACAAGTTGGAATTTCAAGAATTTCATGATTTTAGTAAGTTTTCTCTTGTTTGCCTTTGTTATTTTTGAAGATGTGTGTGAGTTGAGTTAGGGTTATTGATAGTATGATTAAGTGTGTTGATGATTTGTTGATTAGAGTTGAAATTGATTTTAAATAAGAAGTAAATTGGTGTTGGTGATGGAAGAGTAAGAGTTGTGTTTAGTGAATATTTTTCTGTTTTACAATTAGTGAAGGCTGTGACTTGTATGATTTTTAATTAATTATAGAAAAATGTTCTTGAAGTGAATTTTTGATATGTTGTGCCTCTATGAGTCTAGAATGACTGAAAAATATGTTGATTCGATTTTGGAATGGTTATGAGTTTAGAAAGATTATTTTTATTAGACCTGTTCCAGCAGGTACCTTAACTGAGACAGCTATATTTCGGGATTTTTAATAAAAAGTAGAAAAATCATATCCAATTGAATTTTGGATATGTTGTTTCTTAGTGAGTCTAGTATTTGAGAAAAATAATTTGGAACCACGTTGATTGAATTTGATTTATGGAATTCACAAAGTTCAGAACTGCTGCCAGGATGCAGGGCAATTGGGGCAGTCTGGTTAGGTGAACTATTTGACCAAGCTTTTGTGTTTAGTTTGATCTGAAATTTTAAAGGAATGATTTTAAGATACAAAACTAAATTCTGTAAAAATTTTAGAATTTTTAGTCAAGTAGATTATTTTATACAATTTTTCAAAATAAGGATAAAATGGAGTCTAAAACCAGAATGTACTATTCATATGGTCATTTTGCTAATATTCCTTTTGGATTGGGTTGTGAAGAGGTTGAATTGCCCTAATTTGTGAAGTGAAGAACTATTGAGTGGAGAAGAGTTTAGAGTGGTGTGAAATGTTATTAAGGTAAGTACCAATGTTGCATGATTGCATTGTTAATGCATATCACTAATGTATTTTGATGTGTTTATATCATTAATGATATGTATATATATATAATTGTGTTATGGGAAAATGTAAGATGTGAATGATTTGATGAATATTAATGTATGAGAATACAATTGATTGAGTATAATTAAATAATGTTAGGTAAATTATTACATTGTTAATCTAATGTGACTTGTATAGTGTGAAAGAGAAGAGGATCATTCAACAAGGTATGAGCTATGCAAATTTATTATGACAAACACTTTTATGAAGAATTACTTTAATGTACTTTGTAATGTTATAGCAATGATGCTATATGTATAATGTGAATCATGTGATTGAATAATGATATGTTCATTTGGTTAATGTAATTGATGTTGAGTATTATAATGATGATGCACATGATACTATATGAACAATACTATGATTTGTGTATTATGAATCTTGTGAATTGTATTGTGCTATATGAATAAGGTACTTTGTAATGTTATAGCAATGATGTTATATGTATCATATGGATTGAGATATGATATGTTGTGAAGCCATTGTGATTGGCTATGATGATCTAATTGAAAGAAATAAGGCATGTTTGCCTAGATGATAATGAACATTGAGATTGAAATTGATAATGAAACAATAAGTGAAATATGTGTTTAATGTGTTATTCAGTTTTCAGAGTTCTGGGTTTGGAGGCATGCCTATAAAATGAAAAAGGTAACAGTCTTGCCGGGTTGAGGATCTCTTCAAATTGAGTTGAATTGAGGTCCAAGAGACTGGGTCTGTTACACTATGAGAATTGTGAATATGAAATATATGATTGGTAACAGTCTTGCCGGGTTGAGGATCTCCTCATGATGAGTTGATGGTCCAAGAGACTGGGTCTGTTACACTATCCATGGATAGAAATATTGATATATGATGCCTACGGGCTTGATGATTATGATTATAGACCAAAGCAGTAACTCTGAACTCTGAATAACATAGTGGTGTCTGTTGGGCCCGAGTCTGTCTTTGTTGTCAATGTGATATACAAATGTTGAAAGAAATGGATAATGAAATCTTTGGTATACTTCATTGGACATGTGATTGATGATATGTAATATGTGCGTTGAAATATTGATTATGAGCACTAGTGATGAATCATTAATGTTGAATTGTGAATAAAGAAATGTTATGATTGGTATGATGTATAATGTGTGTATTAGCATTGATTGTGAATTCAATTGATGAATTGTGGTTGATGACAATGATTGTCTTAATTGGAAATGTGACTTATGATTAGTATGATGTATAATGTGTGTATTGAGATGTTGATTGTGAATATTAGTGATGGGTTGGACTTGGTAGAAATGTTATGTTTATATGTGTATAAGATATGAGATTAGTTGAAAGATATGAAAGGTGCAAATGAATAGGGATAAACTTAATAAGAACTAAAAGTATATGGAATTGAGATATCTTTATATGTTAGTGTTTCCATGATATATGTTTGTATTTTATATTTGTACTACTAAGCTTTCGAGCTTAGAGCGGATGTATTATCGCGCAGGTAGCTTGGTGGAAGACATGAAGTCTTTTGGTATGCCACGAGAAGAGTAAGATTTTGTCGAGACCAACTAGAGGGTAATGCATACATGTATCCACTTTAAGTATGTTATATTATATGTATAAATGAAGTTTTGATAAAGACAATAATTTGTAAGTGTTCTTTAAATTGACCTATTATGGTTTGAATTTTGTTACAGGTATTGAAAGGTAAAAAGAAAAGTGGCATCCTTATACTTTAAATACTTACTGTATGTATACTAGGTATATGTATAGTATTTATATGGAGTATTGGGGTGTTACAAAATTAACCTCTCTCGCTCTTGCACAAAAATTTTGTTTTGCTCTCCCTTCTTTCTTATTTTCTCTCACCAATAGGCTATTTATTTGTTTAGTTTCTTTTCTGGCCTCTTTTCCCATTTGCTTGTCACTCTCACTCACCTTATCATGTTCTCTCAAACTCCCTTTAATTTTTGAATTGGTAGCCCCAACTTGCCTCCCTGTCTCAATCATCTTTCTTTGATCTTCATACACTTCTAGGGGTGATAATGGAACAAGAGTGACCTGTTTTCCTTCATAGGTAAATGTGTACCTATTAGAAAACCCATCATGTTGCACTCTCCGATAATATTGCCACGGCCTGCCTAACAACATAAGTCCAGCTTGCATAGGAACTACATCACAATCAACTTCATCTTTGTACCAGCCTATTGAAAATGGTACCCTCACTCGCTTAGTTACTTTCACCTCACCACTATCATTAAACCACTGCAACTTATAAGGATTGGGATGCTTCATACATTTTAACCCCAATTTTTCAACCATAGTAGTACTTGCAGCATTAGTACAGCTCCCACTATCAATAATAAGTGTACAAACCTTATTATTCACTAAGCATCTAGTATGAAAAATATTATCACGCTGTACTAGACTTTCCTCTTTCACCTGCATATTCAATGCACGCCTAGCAACTAACAATTCACCATGCTCAGCTAACAAAGTACAATCAACATGCTCATCACTACCAACATCATCATATATAGGAGAATCAAAGTTCCCAACATCATCATTATCATTATCACTAGGTTCAGAATTAGATACAACATCACCATCAGCTGTAGCAATCATAACTCTTCTATTTGGACATTGGGATGCAATATGCCCATTTCCTAAACACTTAAAACATTTAATCTCCCTACTAGGAGTGGTAGTGTTAGGCATACCTGTTTGCTTGTTTGGACCACTAGATGGCCCTTTTCCACTGGAGGTTGCAGCATTGCTTTTCTGGAATGAATTCTTGAACTACCCTTTCTCTCCACCCCTATTGGCTGAATTTGCCCCACCACTATATTGGGGTCCTCTATAGGCCGAATTACTCCAAAACACATTTTGTGGTCTCCCATAGCTAAGTTTGGTGGAACTCTTGCTCTTTAACCTCCTCTCTATCTTCATAGCTTTATCAACCATCTCCTCCATGGTATTGTAATCATACATGTCCAACTCACTTGCAATATTCTGATTAAGTCCTCCAAGAAATCTAGACATCATCCGTTGTTCATCTTCCTCAATATTAGCTCTAGTCATGATCATCTCCATCTCCTTGTGGTATTCTTCTACACTCTTGCCATCTTGCACCAGTCGTGCTAAGCGATTATAAAGATCCCTATAATAATGAGAAGGGATAAAACGCTGCCTCATCAGGTCTCTCAACTCCTCCCATGCGGGTACGGCTCTCAACCCCTTGCCTCTTCTAGTGGATTTTAGTTGATCCCACCAGAATGTTGCATAACCCTTGAACTCCACAGCTGCAATGTGTGACTTCTTTTCTTCAGAATAATTATGGCACTCAAAAATTTGCTCTACTTTGCGCTCCCATTCAATGTATTCTTCAGCATTGTTGTTCCCTCTAAATTTAGGAACCTTCATTTTGATGGAAGTCAAATCATTATCATTGATAGGTGCTTGATAAATTTTAGCTTCTCCTTCTTCAAATCCATAATCAGCCACAAGGCCTCTCTCATATGCACCTCTTGGTGCCCTCCTCCTAACTGGCTCTTCTCTCTCTTCAGCTCTTGTTGGTTGTAGAATTCTCTGTGGTAGCCTTATTGGAGCAGGTTGTTGTGCTTGCATTAAGCGTTCCATGGACTGCTGCAAGCTAGCCAATGTATTTGCTATTCTTTCCATATTGTCCTCATTTGCTTGCTTGTACATCTCAAGATCATCTGCAATATCCCTGATACTCATCTCTTCTTTCTCAATAGCTATGCCTTTATCTCTACTAGAATTGCTACTCATTACCTCACCTTCGCTAATTCTTTGATTGCACTTTAGAACAAAGACTCACAAATCAATCACCAAGCACGTTCAAGGGGAACTAGAACCTAAATCCTAGAATGACACCTAGAAAGAAACTTGACAATTTTGGAGGCAACACAAGAAAATTTTGTGTCACACGATTATATCAACCAGAGTATAGAATCAAACAAATAATACTCTAGCAATGTCACAGGAATCAAATGGTAGCTCAAACAAGAAATAGAAACAAAGAGGTCAAAAATTATGACGAATCTTGTCAAAATGTATCAAAACCAACTCACCTTAGAAAGTTATTTTATGGACCTAATAATTCTACCCAAGAAAGCTAGTATCAAGACTCCCCCAAGAATTCAATTTCAAAAAGAAAACTTCCAAATCAGCAAGAAAAACATAATAAAACAGCCCCTCAATTGGCCGAAATTGGTGGCCAAAATTTTGATTACTTTCAACCTGATTCAAAACAATTCTAATACCTTAAATTACTAGAAAAGCAAAGAAATTTTGTTGAAGTGATTTTGTACTCTTTTTTTTAGGATCTGGTCACTATCCTTGGATCACCAACTAAACACAAAGCCTTCAGTCCAATTTATACCCAATTCGGAATAAGAAAAATGTATTTCGAATCAAAAGGCAAGAACACAATTTCAAAATTGAACAAAGAATTCTATAACCCAATTCAAAAATCCAATTAGAACCCTAACGGAACAACTAAAACAACCCTAGAAAGACAGATAGATAAAGATTTACCTGTAATTGGCTTTGGTACCAAATGACGCGGAACCCTATGGCAATGAAGGCCTCAAACCCCAACGCATGATTAATAGAAGAAAACCAAGAACGAAGGAAAAACCACCTTCTAAAGCACCCAATTGCTTAGCAAAGCATGAACACTTATAACGAAAGGATTTAGGAAGCTCGAATTAGAAGAACGCCACAATCGAAATTGATAAGTAAATCTAATTCTTGATGCAATCAGAAGAAAAAGAGAACCCACTCCTATTCTATGATGGCCGAAATTTTCAATAAGAAAATTGAGAATATAATTTGTCAAAAAGTGTCCTTACAAGAAAAATAAGGCCCTATTTATACTAAAAGGCCAATAAAATCAGAATCCCTAATTCTAATGGGAAAAGGAAAGCTACAAAGTCAAAATCCTAACCCACTAAAGAAAATATAAAGTATGGAAACAAATTAATATTCTGAAATAACTAAATAGGAAACCACACATCCTAACCCACTAAGGAAAATATAAAGTATAAAAAAAGGGCCAAACTAAATCCCTTCAAAATAAGAACATGCCCTACACTATTTAGGCTGTCCATGGGCCTTAAATTACTTCCCAAGGCTGTATATGAACCCCCATGGACCTTTCTTGCACGTTGGACTTCTTTAGCTAGCCTTTAGCTTCCATATTCACACTAAGCATCATAATCAGCTTTGGTGTGCCTTCTTCAAGCTCTATTGTGCACTTTTCCATTGCCATTTCAGTCACTTCCTTTGAAATTTGATCTCGAATATGAAATCCCATAGCTGCTCCAAACTTCTTAGCTTTGCTCCTAGTCAATGGCCCATTTGGAAGCACCAATAGATCCTTACCTCGTGGCTGGTTCGTATCAACTGTGGCATCCAAAAGCCATGCCCATGGGCGACAACTCTACACCGCCTCAATCAAATCATTTCCAAGACCATGGCTCCCCAATTGCTACACCCGTGGAATCCAAACTGCCACTGCCAGATAAGAAAAACTCTTCAAATAGACTTAACACCAATGCCACAGCCGTGGCTCACTAATGCCACACCCGTGGGTTCCAAAATTACACTATTTCTCACTTAAATGTCTAGAAATAAAAAATTCAGGATGTTACACAAACCAATTCATGGTTCCAGAACCCAAATGAATTTATGGTTCTAGAACCAAAACCAATTCACGGGTCCATAAGCCAAACCAATTCACTGGTCCAGAATCCAAACCAATTAATAGGTCTAGAACCCAAGCCAATTCAAGGGTCTGGAACCAAAATCAATTCAAGGGTCCATAACCCAAACCAATTCAAGGGTCCATAACCCAAACCAATTCACAATTCCAGAACCCAAACCTAAACCAATTTATGGGTCTAGAACCCAACCTAGGATGTTACGGGTCTAGAACCAAACCTATTAAAGCAACTCAGATTTATTAAGACATCCATGCTTCCCAAACCAACTCGGATAAGCTCAAAGTCTATCAAGACAAATTACTTACTCTCTAAATAAATTTAAGATCATTCAAATAGGGTGCAAAACTATAGACCCTTAATTTTGGCCCTAAATGAGTTTAGCCAAACACAAGAAAGTTGATCAAACTACTTGAATGTTTCTTAAGCATGTATTCAAGCAAGAACGCAAAGATAAAAGCAAAACGGCTTTAGGTTATTAATTCGTCCAAAAAACAAAATTGATGTCTTACAACCCTAAATGAGATATAAATAGCTAAACCCTAATTAGGGTTATTAAGTAGCATTTGGTTTTCTAATCAAATTTTAAGAAATAATAAAGTAAATAAAGTTCTAATTTAATACAAAACAAACAGGGTCAGTACCAGGATGAGTGACCTTCTGGGAAGTGCTTGGCCTAGCCGTGTTGGTGCAGGGTCAGTACTAGGAGGGGTGACCTTCTGGGAAGTGCTTGGCCCAATCGTGCTGGTGCAAGGTTAGTATAAGAATGGGTGTTCAACTGGGAAGTGCTTGGCCCGACAGCATCATTTGGTATCAGAGCCTATTTATCGGGTCTGGTCCCACTGCTCCAGGTTCGAGGATGAACCTCCTTAAAGAGGGAGGGAATGATATGTCTGAGGGTCTGGAGGGTTGTGGATCAGGTTCGACAAAAGGTGGCAGTGAGCCCATGTTTGATCCAAATAAAGGAAATGGGTGCGCCTCTGCTGACAGTTTAAGCTTTTGGTAGAAATGGTTAGCGTTCTTTCCGGTTAAGCGTGCTGGTGCAGGGTCAGTACCAGGATGGGTGACCTTCTGGGAAGTGCTTGGCTTAGCCGTGTTGGTGCAGGGTCAGTACCAGGAGGGGTGACCTTCTGGGAAGTGCTTGGCCCAACCGTGCTGGTGTAGGGTCAGTACCAGAATGGGTGTTCACCTGGGAAGTGCTCTGATACCAAATGATACGGAACCTCCAAGAATAAGCCTGAGAACTCCTTGATGTCGAACCCCCAAAACATTAACTTGAAAACCCCTAGTCGAATTCGGTACAACCTCTAAAGAATAAAGGTTAGATTTCAGATTTCTTTGAATTGATCAGAAATCCAAGATATCAAAACAAACTAGTTCCCAAAATCCCAGATTCGAAACACTCCACAAGAAAGTTGATCAAACTACTTGAATGTTTCTTAAGCATGTATTCAAGCAAGAACACAAAGATAAAAGCAAAACGGCTTTAGGTTATTAATTCGTCCAAAAAACAAAACTGATGTCTTACAACCCTAAATGAGATATAAATAGCTAAACCCTAATTAGGGTTATTAAGTAGCATTTGGTTTTCTAATCAAATTTTAAGAAATAATAAAGTAAATAAAGTTCTAATTTAATACAAAACAAACAGGGCCCTTACTTTTTAAATAAGCATAACTAGTGGGGCTTAATACATATTAACTACAAGCCTCATTCGTGAATTTCAACTTGTAGCAAGTTGTAATTGACTTCCTTTGGTCTTGTCTCCAAGCTTGTAATTCCTTGCAAACCATAGTTAGCCAAATTCACCAAATCTTGCAAATGGCAAATTAGTGCTTGCTGAATCTTTTTGGCTCGCGATCTAGTTATAGGACCTTGTGGCAGAATAATTGGATTGATGATCTCCTCAACTTGTTCATCACGTCCTAACTCTTGCTCATCCTTGCAGTGTGCTGGTTGTTCCACAACATTTCCCCTCTCCTCAAAAGGATTCGTCCTCGAATCAAAAGCATCACCTACATCAAAAGGACTTAAATCAGCAACATTAAACGAAGCACTTACATTATACTCACCTGGCAAATCCACTTTATATGCATTGTCATTAATCCTTTCAAGTATCTGAAAAGGACCATCTCCTCGTGGGTTTAACTTGGACTTTCTTTGGTGTGGAAACCGTTCTTTGTGAAAATGAACCCAAACCCAATCACCACGCTGAAAAATCATTGGCTTCCTTCCTTTATTCACTCGAGAAGCTACTTTAGCATTTTGCCTTTCAGTCCTTTCCTTAACCTGTTTATGTAACTTCTTCACAAAATCTTTCTTTGAGCTAGCATCAACACTCACAAAATCATTAGATGGCAATGGCAAAATATCCAAAGGAGTAAGCGGATTAAAACCATAAACAATTTCAAATGGAGAACAATTAGTAGTGCTATGAACAGCCCTATTATAAGCAAACTCCACAAATGGTAAACAATCCTCCCACATCCTAATATTCTTTTCTATCACTGTCCTAAGCAAAGTAATCAATGTTCGATTCACACCCTCAGTTTGACCATCGGTTTGAGGATGGCAAGTAGTAGAAAACAACAACTTAGTCCCCAATTTTCCCCATAAAACACGCCAGAAATGACTCAAAAACTTAATATCTCTATCACTAGCAATGCTTTTGGGTATGCCATGCAAACGAACAACCTCTTTAAAGAACAAATCAGCAATCAATTTAGCATCATCAGTTTTATGACATGGTATAAAATGAGCCATTTTACTAAATCTATCAACCACAACAAATATACTATCAAGACCTCTCCTAGTTTTAGGTAATTCAAGCACAAAATCCATAGACAAATCAGTCCAAGGTCCATTAGGAACAGGTAATGGTATGTACAAACCATGCGGTTTCACCCTAGACTTAGCTTCTCTACATGTTATGCAATGCTCACAAACTTTATGCACATCATGTTTCATACCAGGCCAATAAAAATGTTCTATTAAAACATCATAGGTCTTACTTACCCCAAAATGACCCATCAAACCTCCTCCATGTGCTTCCTTAACTAACAACTCTCTCATGGAACACTTAGGAATACACAATCTATTTCTCTTAAACAAGAAACCATCAAACAAATGAAAGTCTTTTGAAACAGCCACATCTCCACACGAATTATATATGTCACCAAAATCCACATCACTAACATATAATTCCTTAATATGCTCAAAACCCAATAATCTAGCACTAAGAGAATTAAGTAAAACATACCTTCACGACAACGCATCAGCCACTACATTCTCTTTACCTCGCTTGTATTTAATCACATATGGAAATGTTTCTATGAATTCCACCCATTTGGCAAGTCTACGATTCAGATTATCTTGACCTTTCAAATGCTTTAAACTTTCATGATCAGTATGTATCACAAACTCTTTTGACCACAAATAATGCTACCATGTATGCAAAGCTCGAAACAATGCATATAACTCCTTATCATATGTCGGATACTTCAAAGCCGCTCCACTTAGTTTTTCGCTAAAGTACATCAATGGCCTTTGATCCTGTATCAAAACAGCTCCAATTCCTATGCCACTTGCATCACATTCAATCTCAAAAGTCTTATCAAAATTAGGCAAAGCAAGCAAGGGTGCATTACACAATTTATCCTTAAGTTCATTAAATTCATGTTCTTGTGCATCTTCCCAAACAAAACCATCATTTTTCTTAACTAACTCATTCAAAGGTGCAGCTATAGTACTGAAATTTCTAATGAATCTCCTATAGAAACCAGCAAGTCCATGAAAACTCCTCGCCTCACTAGCATTCTTAGATTTCGGCCAGTCCCTAATAGCCTTTACCTTTTCCTCATCAACCTCAATACCTTGACTAGACACCACAAAACCAAGAAAATGAACCTTATCCATGCAAAAACTACACTTCTTAAGGTTAGCATACAACTTTTCACACCTAAGAATGTCTAACACAAGACGCACATGTATGACATGATCATCCAAACACTTAGAGTAAACAAGAATATCATCAAAGTAAACAACAACAAATTTACCCAAGTGCTCACGCAACACATGATTCATCAAATGCATGAATGTGCTAGGTGCATTAGTAAGACCAAACGGCATAACCAACCACTCATACAGCCCATATTTAGTCTTAAATGTTGTTTTCCACTCATCACCCACACTCATTCGAATTTGATAATAACCAGATTTCAAATCAATTTTCGTGAACAAACAAGAACCATGTAACTCATCAAGCATATCATCTAGTCTAGGAATAAGATGACGATACTTTACAATGATTTTATTGATGGCTCTGCAATCCACGCACATCCTCCACATCCCATCCTTCTTTGGCACAAGAAGAATAGGAACCGAACAAGGACTCAAACTTTCCCTCACGTATCCCTTAGCTAGCAATTCCTCCACTTGCTTTTGTATCTCCTTTGTCTCGAAAGGATTAGCTTGATACGCTGGCCTATTGGGAATGGAAGCTCCTGGAATGAAATTAATTTGATGCTCTATGCCTCTGATTGGCAGCAATTCATCAGGCATTTCTTCGGGAAACAAATCCGCATATTCCTGCAAAAGTTCAACAAACACACTAGGCAAAGATTGGTTAAAAACAGTAGTATCTAAACGAGTCTCTTTGCACAAAAGCACAAACATAGGCTGATTGGTGTAAAAAACATGTTTAACCTCACTTGTACTAGCTAACAAACTCACATTCTTCTCTCCCTCTCTATTTTTCTCAAACTAAATTTGTTTTTATTTTTCTTTTCTCTCTTTCTTTTCATTTGCAATCTGATTTTTTTCACTCATTTTTTCGTCACTCTCTCTTTCTTTCTTTTCAAATTCAAGTCTCATTCTTTCCATTTTACATTGATCTTCATACACTTCTTTTGAAGAGAGTGGGGTCAGAATTGTCTTTCGTTCGTCCTTAGTGAATGAATACCGATTGAGGTATCCATCATGCATAGCTCGCCTATCATACTGCCATGGACGTCCAAGTAAAATCTCTCCAGCATGCATTGGCACCATATCACACAACACCTCATCATGATATTTACCAATGGAAAAAGAAATGTTGGATTGTCGATTTACCTTAACCTCTCCACATTCATTCAGCCACTGAAGTTTGTAAGGTCGGGGGTGAGGTTTTGTAGGCAGCCCCAATCGATCAACCAAGAGTGTACTTACCACATTGGTACAGCTTCCACCATCCACAATCACAATACAAGCCTTGCCTTGAACGTGACACCTTATATGGAACAAGTTGTCTCGTTGTTCTTCATGGTTTTCCTCCTTCAATTGCGTGTTAAGAGCACACCTAGCAACCAGCAAGTCTCCCTTTATTGGTTCTTCAATGCTCCCATCACTACAACATTCCAAGTCTTGCTTTTCTCCATCTTCACTCTCATCGTCACCTTCTTCTTCATCAGTCACTATCTCACCATTTCTTACTGTCATAACTCTCTTGTTTGGACATTCCTTGCTGATATGTCCCACACCTTGGCACTTCCAACACTTAATATCTTGATGTCGCAGCTTAGGCTCTTCAACTTTGGATTTGTCTTTAGAACTTGTTTCGGCCTTTGCTTTCCCACTATCTTGACCAGCCTTGTTTCTGTCCTTGTAATCACGCCTTCCTTCCCTATTCTAATGAGAAATAGAATTAGAAATAGGTTTCGAATGATACCTTGATGGTCATCTTCCTTGGAGTTATTTTTCCACCTTGACGGCAATATGCACCATCTCTTCTAACTCCACATAAGGCTGCAAATCAACCTGATCAACAATGTCCAAGTTCAAACCAGCCAAGAATGTGCCATAGTAGTCTCCATGTCTTCATCTATATTAGCTCTAGTCATTAACATCTCCATTTCTTTGTAGTAGTCATCAACACTTTTACTTCCTTGCTTGAGAACCTGAAGTCTCTGCATGATTTCGCTATGGAAATGTCTAGGCACAAACCTCTTCCTCATGACCGATTTAAGATCAGTCCAAGTCTCAATAGGATACTCCAAATTCCTTCTTCTACTAGTCACTAACTGATCCCACCAAGCTATAGCATAATCTGTAAATTGAGTAACAATAAGCTTGACCTTCTTTTCCTCAGTACATCGATGGCAATCAAATATGAGATCAACCTGCTTTTCCCATTGCAAATAAGCTTCTGGATCTTATTTACCACGAAAATTAGGAATTTCCAGCTTGATGCTTCCCAAGCTCCTATCAACGACTTCATCATCACCATGATTTCTACCATAGAAAGCATTATTATTCATCCTTCCTCTACCTCGACCAGTACCACGGCCTCCTCTACCTCCACCTCTATGTAGAGCTCCTCCATCCAGACTTGCATTATCATCCTCAAGCTCATTTTCATCTTCCAAATGTTCAGGCTGTTGCATTTGATTTCTGCCACCTCTTTGCCTCTCATTGCGCTCCGGTGTGGCTCTTTCAACATTTTGCAACCTCAAATCCATGCACTCCAATGTTTCTATTATGTTCTCCATAACACGGTATAAACGTGTAAATTCAGCTTGCTGCACCTCACGCAATCGAGCTGGATCAATTTGAACACCCCTGTCACTGTCATCTCAGCCAGACATTTTTCCTGTAATAAAAGGTTAGAACAAAACAAATAAAAGTCCTCACAACACTCCCTCACGTGTTTATACTCAATAGATGGGGTTGGTCACTCGTGTTCCACTCAATATAATGTATTCACTCACGGCTTAGCTCACACCTCTCAAGCTAATTTCTTTTATGTTCTTAGGTGAATCACACTTTATGAAACAACTCAAATAGCCTTTCGTGTGTAGTATCCCATGTCTGAAATTTCAAATGAATCACTAATGCAATTCGAATCAAAACAGCCCCTCAATGGTGAAAATTTTATGACCAGAAATTATATTGATTCTAACCTATCCAGATTTGACCCTTATCACCTAAATAAAAAGGAGAATGAAAATTTTTGTTGAAGTGGTTTTGTACTCTTTTTTTTTTTTTGCTCCCTCTCACTATCTCTTTTAATGGGGCGACCTTAGTTCACACCACACAAAACTTTTACCCAATTAGGTAACAAGAACAAGATCGAATTTAGAGCACTTTGTTTGAAACTCGAAATTGAATCAGAATGAATAATCAAGAACAAGATTTGAATTTAGCACACTTTGTTGAATTTTGAATTCAAATCAGAATGATGAACAAGACCAAGATTTGAATTTAAAACACCTTTTCTTGAATTTTGAATTTTAGGTTTTATAATATTTTTTTTTTGCATTTTCGAATTTGAAAGAAAATGAAAATGATTTAAGGGACAAACAACTTAGACGATCAAGAAACAAAGAAAATGATTCAAGAATCAAGAATAAAGAAATAGAACGAAAATAACAAGTGAAGAAAACGGAAACAAAAATAACCCACAAAGAAAAACAAATCAAAGATTCAAGATTAAGAATCAAGAATTCGTCTAACAAGAGTTAAGAAGAAAATGAATCAAACAAAGAATTCAGAATCAAGAATTCGAATAACAAGAGAATAAGAAAGAAACAAAATAAACAAAGAATTCGAAATTGATAGGGATAAAACCTGATCTAGAGCGTTGGCTCTGATACCAAATGATACGGAACCTCCAAGAATAAGCCTGAGAACTCCTTGATGTCAAACCCCCAAAACATTAACTTGAAAACCCCTAGTCGAATTCGATACAACCTCCAAAGAATAAAGGTTAGATTTCAGATTTCTTTGAATTGATCAGAGATCCAAGATATCGAAACAAACTAGTTCCCAAAATTCCAGATTCGAAACACTCCATAAGAAAGTTGATCAAACTACTTGAATGTTTCTTAAGCATGTATTCAAGCAAGAACACAAAGATAAAAGCAAAACGGCTTTAGGTTATTAATTCGTCCAAAAAACAAAGTTTACTTGAATTAGATCTAATGTCTTAAAACAACTCCATCTATAAATGGCATTAAAATTACAATGGATTCATCCTCATTGAAGCAGACTCACACTATTCCACTCGTCCATAATTAGAAGCATACAATGGTATAAACATGGCGCTCTTGGAGCTAGGACCTAAAAAACAAACAAAATAAGAAAAAAGGATAAAACAACAAACAAAACAAAAAAGAAAAGAAAAAGAAAGAAAAAAAGAGAATAAACAAAATAAGAAAAAAAGTTTAAGATAATTACAAAAGCAAAAGAAAAAAAAGAAGATAGAGGAAAGAAGAAAAGAAAAGAAGAATAAAGGCCTTGAACTTTTTGTAAAAGAAAAGATCATCCTAATCAAATCCAGATTTCTACCAAGGAGAGATGGAAGAAAATTCAAGCGTTGTCTTTCCATGAAGCAAGATTATTATAAGATGCCTAGAAGGTGGAAATGATGCCTAGAGTTTAAGAATGTTTCCAATGATGCAATTCTAACTGATGTCACGTCAACTCCAATTTAAAAATGGCCTTCACTTAAACCATATCCCTTATAGGCTCCATTTCTAGTCTCATGTATATCTCTCTTGGTAGGTGGAGTCTATTAGTGGAGATTTTTTGAAAATGCATGCATATGAGATAGATAATATTTAAACTTAATGAGACCTTTGGCCACGTATTGTGTATGTGCCTATCTAAAGTGCAATAAGTTTTTACTCAAATGGAAGTGATTCTTAAGTTTATTATGGTAACTAGGTTGTCATAATATAGATGTGTTAATATGAAAAAAATCAAGCCTTGAGGTATATTGATATTTATTTGACAAAGCCAACATATGATTTTAAAATTAAAAAAAAGTGTTTTCTTATCTTCAAGTTTAAGGAAGTATGTTGCACTGTCAAACCTTAAAAGATGCAATAGGCAAAAGCTAGGCTAATGAAAGGATTATTTGTAATGTCATGAAGAATTCACCAACTAATGTCTTAAATCGTGGATATAAATGGGTATCTCCTATGTTTTTTACTACCTTGCTTGGAACAACCACTTGATACGAACAAAGTTGGCAATGTGAGCAAGGATAGAGAAGCAAGCATAGGAGGCCAACATGGCATGAAGCACATTTTACCAAGTGGGCCAATTACAAGATCGCAGGCCAAGAAGCTCAAATCTATCTTCCAAGGCTTTGTAACATGATTTATGTAAGAAAGGCTTGTTGGACAGGCCTTTGACACTGAGGATATAAAGGAGAAGCAGCCCATAAATTTAATCCAAGCATATGGGCCTATTATTTAATATGTATTAAGGCCCACTAGTTATACTTATTTAAAATGTAAGGGCCTTATTTATTTTGTGTTAAATTTAACTTTGTTTACTTTATTAGTTCTTGAAACTTTGATTAGCCAACCAAACTCTATTTAGTAATCCTAATTAGGGTTTAGCTATTTATAGCTCATTTAGGGTTGTAAGATATAGTTTTTGATCATATTATTCAATTATTTTGGCTTGGCTGAATTTCTTATCAAGAGAGGGTTCTTCTTCTTGTTGTTGCATCAAGAATTGGTATCAACTTATCAAGGTAACACTTGTGGCGTTCTTTCTAGTTCTTCTTTATTTTGTCCAATTATCTATGTTTCTAATTGCATGTTAATTAAGGGTTTAATAGGACAAACAAACATCTAGGGTTCTTAGTATACTGAATTTGTGTGTTGGGGTTTCAAATTCTTTATAATCTTTGAGTTTTGTATCATTTGGTATCAGAGCCTTGGCTCTATCTATGTTTCATGCTTTATGTGATATTCTTTTCTTTACTTCAATCAATTCTGTGATTTTGTGTTTTTGTTCCAACCAATTTGAAATTTTAATTTTGGTCTATTAGTTCTTTAGCTTAAAAAAAAGAGAAAAGAAGAAAAAGAAAAAAATAAAAAAAAACAAAGGAAAATAGCTTGGCGGTTGCTAGAATAAAGCTAGGGTTGAAGGAGACCTTTTTGGATTGAAATTAGTATTGAAAAATAAAGGGTCAATTTTGGTGGTGGAAGGGTCAACTTTGAAAGGCCATAACTTTTCGCTACGGAAGAGTTATGGAATGTACAATGCTATTTTAGAAATTGATTTTTGAGCCCTATATTTGTTATTGCATTCATGTGTAATGGCCTATCACAGCCCTCAAATCATTCAATTTTAGGGTGAACGGGCCATCTGAAAATTTTGCTCAATTTTTTGGGATTATTGATTCTGTTTCCAAAACTGTTTAGGGTTTCCTTATTTTAAGTAATTTCCTTTTATATCTATACCATATCTTACCTTCCTAATTGGTGTAAGTTAGTTGAATCACTAGGTCTAGTGTTCATTTTGGCTCCCACTTGGGGAAATCAAAATTCTTTAATTTAGCTTCCTATTTTGTCAATTTTATTGCATTCATAATTTAATTTAATTTATTTTCTATTTCTTTGCTTTTACCACGCTTATAAGGGTGACTTTTGCTCTCTGGTTACTCTTGAGACTTGAATCCACAAACATACAATTCTTCATCTGTGTGTTTTTTTTTTATTATAAATGATTATCATATTGCATCTAGAACTTGGTTTTTTCATTTCTTGTTAGGCTTTTCATTGTAATTTCTATAGAATTGCTGCTTGTGACTAACTTGATTGGTTGTTTTTGATTTTGAAGTGCAGCTTCAAGAAAGGAGCAAGAGAGTGTGAGCAAAAAAGATGGTAAAAGCCTAAATTGAGTGAAACATGAGTGGAGTGACATATTATTAAGGGTAAAAATATGAGGGAGTGTGTCAAGATTTCTTTCTAGCTTTTTCTTGCAGTTTTACATCATGTCAGAGGAAGCAGGCAAAAGTGGTGAAATGAGCATGAAAGATATAGTTTTTGTATTGAAGGCTATACAAAAGCAATTTAAGAAGTTTAGTTTAGATGTTATGAATTTGAGGGATGAAGTTGAACTGGTTAAGCAATCCCAACAATCAAGAGCTACATCAACTAGGCAGTGGGACACTAGGCAACAAACTTATGATGAAGAAGATACAGAGTCCCATGGTGAACCTGATGAAGATGAAGATGAAGATGACAACCAATTTTTAAGGGTTAGGCCTAGAAGAGATAGAAGACCAGGAGGAGATAGGAGGCCAAGAAGGGAGATAGCAACATCAATTCCATAAAGATGAAGATTCCAACATTTGTAGGAAGGAATGATGCTGAAACATACTTGGAGTGGGAAACGAAGGTGGAGCTTATCTTTGATCGCGATAACTATTCACAGAGAAAGAAGGTAAAGTTGGCAGCAGTTAAGTTTACAGATTATGCATCGATATGGTAGGGGCAACTGAAACTTACAAGAAGAAGAAATGGAGAGGGGCCTATTGAGATGTGGGCAGAAATGAAGGCTGTCATGAGGAGGGGATTTGTGCCATCCTACTACTATCGTGAGCTGCATTAGAAATTATAGAGAATCACTCAAGGGTCTATGTCAGTAGAAGATTATCACAAAGAGATGGAGATGGAAATGATTCGAGCAAATATTGAAGAGGATAGAGAAGCTACCATGGCTATATTCTTGGGAGGTCTAAATAGAGATATTGCAAATATGGTAGAGCTACATCACTATATAAAGCTTGAGGAGATGGGGAACATGGCCATGAAGGTGGAGAGACAACTCAAGCAAAAGGGGGCAGCAAGGGGTTTCTCCAATTACAACCCAACATGGACCTCAAGGTGGCCAAAAAAGGATGAGAAGACTAAAGATGAGAGCTCTACGGATAGACACTCAAGTTCCAAGGTGAAAGGTACAAGCTTTGAAAAGAGCAAAGGAACCTCTTCCACAAATAAAGGTACCACTGATTTTCCTAATTCTTCTAATAGGCAAAGAAATATAAAGTGTTTTAATTGTTTGGGTAATGGACATATTGCTTCAAAATGTCCCAGTAAAAAGACTATGTTTATGAGGGACAATGGGGAAATTGAATCTGAATCTGACTGTGATTCTATGCCTAGTTTAGAGGATTGTAGTGATGTTGAGGTTGAGTATGCTATTTGTGGTGAATCTTTGGTAGTTAGGCATATACTTAATATTCAGGTTAAGGAAGAGAGCATAGAATAGAGGGAAAACATCTTTCACACTAGGTGTTTAGTAGGAGGGAAAGTTTGCAACATGATTATAGACGGAGGTAGCTGTGCAAACGTGGCTAGTAGTTGATAAGTTAGGGTTGAAATGTGAAAAATACCCTAAAACATATAGGCTACAGTGGCTAAATGATAGTGGTGAAGTAAAGGTAAAAAACAAGTTGTGGTGCCATTTTTTATTGGGAAATATATTGATGAAGTGTTGTGTGATGTAGTACCCATGCAAGCCGAACATTTATTATTATGTAAGGCTTGGTAGTTTGATAGGAAAGTCATATATGATGAGTACAAGAATATGTATTCTTTTAGTTTGAAGGGGAAGATTTTCACTTTAGCACCTTTATCTTCGAAGGAAGTGTATCAAGAATAGATTAAGATGATGAATACTTCAAATGGGGATTTGGGTAGTGAGCCAACTAAAAGAATAGAGGGACAAGAGGCCAAGAGTGCAAAGAAACAATTATTTGGCCCAATGGGGAGTGAATGCACAAGAGAGGTTAAGAAAGAGAGATGTGCAGGAGAGAATAGTAAGAGGAGAGAAAATAAGAGTGAAATGAAGCAAAGTTTCTTTGTAAAAGAGAGAGATCTTAAGAGTGCTTATATAGGCAGAAGGTCAATCATAGGAATGAGGTTTAAGGAGAGTTTATTGATTATGACTAACCTTAACCCAAATTTGCCTAGTGGTTTTGTTTCTTTGTTATAGGAATTTGATGAAGTATTTCCTGAAGAGATGCCGAAGGGACACCCTCCCTTAGGGGTATTGAGCATCAGATTGATTTTATACCTAGAACAGTAATTCCAAATAGGCCAGCCTATAGAAGGAACTTTAAAGGCAAGTAGATGAATTGTTGGAGAAGGGAGCATGTGAGAGAGCCTTAGACAGTGTGTCGTACCAGTGTTGTTGGTACCCAAGAAAGTGGAACATGGAAGATGTGTGTGGATTGTCATGCAGTCATAAAAATCACTGTAAAGTATCATCATCCCATTCCTAGATTAGATGACATGTTGGATGAGTTATATGGTGCATGTATTTTTACTAAAATAGATTTGAAAAGCGGATATCATCAAATTAGGATGAAATCAAGTGATGAGTGGAAAACTGTATTTAACACAAAATATGGTTTATATGAATGGATGGTTATGCCTTTTGGTTTGACTAATGCACCTAGCACATTTATGAACCATGTTTTGTGTAATGTCCTTAGAAAATTTGTTATTGTGTATTTTGATGACATTATCATATACAACAAGTCTCTAGATGAGCATATCATGCATGTTAGGTTAATTCTAGAGGTTATGAGGAAAGAGAAGTGGTATGCTAATTTGAAGAAGTGTACTTTTTGTATTGATAAACTTGTTTTCTTGGGTTTTGTTGTGAATGCTAAAAGAGTTGAGGTAGATGCTGAAAAGGTAAAAGCTATTGAAGAATGGCCTACGCCTAAGAGTATATCTGAGGTAAGGAGTTTTCATAGGTTAGCTAGTTTTTATAGAAGATTTGTGAAAGATTTCTCATCCATCGCAGCTCCTTTGACTGAAATAATTAAAAAAGGTGTTGGGTTTAAGTGGGGAGATGAATAAAATAGGGCTTTTAATACTTTAAAAGATAGGTTGTGTTCTGCTCCTATTTTATGTTTACCTAACTTTGATAAAACTTTTTGAACTTGAATGTGATGTTTCTAAGATTGGTATAGGTGTTGTGTTGATGTACGAAAAATGTCCCATAGCATATTTCAGTAAGAAGTTGAATGGAGATAAATTGAAGAACTCTACCTATGACAAGGAGTTATATGCCCTAGTGAGAGCACTAGACGTGTGACAACATTACTTACTTCTAAAAGAATTTGTGATCCATACAGACCATGAGTCACTTAAGCACCTGAAAGGGCAAGGGAAGCTAAATAAGAGGGATGCAAAATGGGTTGAATTCATTGAGACATTTCCTTATGTGATACATTACAAGCAAGGTAAAGATAATGTTTGTTGATGCATTATCAAGGAGGTATGCTTTAATCACTACACTTAGTTCTAAGATGTTAGGATTTAAACAGCTTAAAGATATGTATACAACATATTCTGATTTTGGTAATGTCTATTTTGCTTATGAACATGTTGTTTTTCAAAGATTTTATAGGCATGATGGATTTTTATTTAGTGCGAATAGATTATATGTACCTGCATGTTCATTAAGGGAATTACTTATGCATGAATCGCATAGTGGTGGATTGATGGGTCATTTTGGTTGGCATAAGACTTTAGATATACTGTTTGAGCATTTTTATTGGCCACCCATGAGTAGGGATGTTGAGAGAATTTGTTCTAAATATATTGCATGTAGGCAAGCTAAGTCCAAATCTATGCCTCATGGATTGTATACATCTTTACTTGTTCCTAACGAGCCTTTGGTTGACATTTCTATGGATTTTGTGATAGGTTTACCTAGGACAAAGAAAGGTAGAGACAACATATTTGTTGTTGTGGATAAATTTAGCAAAATGGCACATTTCATAGCTTGCCATAAAATTAATTATGCAACAAATATAACTAATTTATTCTTTAGAGATGTTGTGTGTTTGCATGGTATACCTAGGTTAATAGTCTCTGATAGTAATGTTAAATTCTTGAGCCACTTATGGAGAGTTTTGTGGGAAAAATTGGGTACTAAATTATTATTTTCTACTACTTGTCATTTACAAACTGATGGACAAACTGAAGTGGTGAATAGAACTTTGGGGACTTTATTGTGTGTTGTGGTAGGTAAGAATTTGAGAATATGGGAAGAGTGTCTTCCATTAGTTGAATTTGCTTATAATTGTAGTTTGCATTCTTCCACTAGATTCTTACCTTTTTAAATTGTTTATGGGTTTAATCCTCTTATTCCTATGGATTTAATGCCTTTGCCATTACATGAGATTTCTAACCTAGATGGATAGAGAAAGGCTGAGTTGGTCAAGATTATACATGAGTAGGCTAGGCAACATATTGAAAAGAAGAATGAGCAATATGCACATTAAGCCAACTGAGGGCGCAAAGTTGTTACTTTTGAACTTGGTGATTGGGTATGGATGCATTTAAGGAAGGAAAGGTTTCCCAATATGAGAAAATCAAAGTTGAATCCAAGAGGCTATGGTCCTTTCCAAGTGCTAGAAAAGATTAATGATAATGCTTATAAAATTGACTTGCCTGGTGAGTATCAAGTTTATGCAACCTTTAATGTATTTGATCTTTCTCCTTTTGAAATGGATGCTGATTCAAGGATGAATCTTTTTGAGAAGGGAGGGATTGATGCGAACAAAGATGGCAGTGTGAGCAAGGCTAGCAAAACAAGCATAGGAGGCCAACATGGCATGGAGCTTGTTTTACCAAGTGGGTCAATTATAAGATCATAGGCCAAGAAGCTCAAATATACCTTCCAAGGCTTTGTAAGGCAATTCATGGAAGAAAGGCTTGGTGGATAGGCCTTTGACACCAAGGATATAGAGGAGAGGTAGCCCATAAATTTAATCCAAGCATATGGGCCTATTATTTAATATGTATTAAGACCCACTAATTATACTTATTTAAAAAGTAAGGGCCTTATTTGTTTTGTGTTAAATTTAACTTTGTTTACTTTATTAGTTCTTGAAACTTTGATTAGCCAACCAAAAGCTACTTAGTAATCCTAATTAGGGTTTAGCTATTTATAGCTCATTCAGGGTTGTAAGATGATAGTTTTTTTTTTATCATATTCTTCAATTATTTTGGCTTGGCCAAATTTCTTATCAAGAGAAGGTTCTTCTTCTTGTTGCATCAAGAATTATAATCAACTTATCAAGGTAACACTTATGGTGTTCTTTCTAGTTCTTCTTTATTCTGTCTAATTATCTACGTTTCTAATTGCATGTCAATTAGGGGGTTTAGTGGGACAAACAATCATCTAGGGTTCTTAGTATATTGAATTTGTGTGTTGGGGTTTCAAATTCTTTATAATCTTAGGGTTCCGCAGCACCACTACTCATATTTTCTACATCTTAAAGATAAAGACATGGATACAATATCTTCTGCTATCCTAATACAAGACCTACATGAACATCTTAAAGGTACCAAAGGGAGTGCTTTGACCTATCTCTCATGTATATCATGTATACATGCATACCTGATCATATAACCCAATGAAGTGAAAAGTCAGAAGCAACATGGAATCAGAGGGTATGAAAAGCTCATTGTAAAATATAAGAGATATATGCTTGCAAAAACATTGATTGGAGCATACATAGAAGGTAAAATTGCCAGTTGAGCCCACACAAGGGGCAAATATAAAGTATCTGGCAGAAAAATAACCAAATTCAGGAAAGTAGAATGCATTAAATGATGGATCTAGAGCTAGAAGAAAACCAAAACTCTCAAATAAATGAAGATACAAAAAATATAAGACTAGACTAGCCAAAAGAACTGGAGTTGAGGCAAGACAAAGATCCATTTCCAAGAGTAAAAAATAAAGATCCATTTCAGCAAAGGCATATGATTTTTCTAGATTTGTTGAAGCATCCAAAATCAAATTTCTATCAGTTGGAATTTAGTGGATTTGTAACACCCTCATACAATCTTGTTGGAGAATCATCAGAAGGTGTTACTCAATACAATACTTATCAATCCTATAAACAATTTTAAATAGACTTTTAAAATAATCTCACTAAAAGTTTTGGCAGAGTTTCCTCTATAATATTCACTACCAAATTTCTTGCAACCTAACACTACCTTCAAAAAAAAATGAAACACTTGGATCCTTCTATCAATCAAACTCAACTTCAACACACCAATTCATCAAAAGTCAATCACAATTCAAAACAAATATCATATTTGGATATCATCATGTATATATATATATATATCTACACTCTCCAAATTAATATTATTCACTTTTTAACCCAAACATAAAATAAAATTTGTACCCTATCTAGAATTTACATTATATACAATCCTCAAGTTTGGCCATTTTAGGTTTTAACAACAATCGTATCAGCAATCAACACTGTACAACTATCATATAAACCAATATATTGCTATGTGAACTATAATTAAGTATATATAATACAAAGTCTCTTTTAGAAGACAACATATAATGTTGCAGTTGATCCTTGGAACTCTAACAATTCGCTTGATTTAATCCATATGATCTACGTGTCAAAAAATTTTAACATGCTAAGTAAAATCACTTAGTCGTGCTTATATATATAATTTGTTATTTAATATCATAAAAAACTAATTATAATAGTAACTATAGTAAATCTCAATTTTTGAAAACAAATCATTTGATCAAATAAATTCAATCCAACTTATTAATATTAATAAGTTTTAAATTTAGTTTAAATGATAAACTATATCTTTATTGCAGTTATTTACTAAAACATCATGGTTTATAGTAAAATTTATATTCTCACATTTCAAATTCAATTTAAATAAATAAGATATAACCGTATTATTACATTTGTTTAGGAACTTTGCAATTAATAATTATATTTTCCATTTTCAATTTTCGATACAACTCATAATATGCTCATAATGTATTTCTCATATTTTCAGTAAATTTCACTTATCAATGTAACGCTTTGTACACATTCATAATGAGTTTCTCATGCTTTAGTGAATCTCACTTTTCAGTATATCTCATTATAAGCATTAGTAATGTATTTTTCTTATTCTAGTAAATTTCACATATTTTGCTCTCATATACTGAGTTTCAAATCCTAGACTCATATAATGGGTCAGCAGTTACAATTAAATTACTACTAATAAAGTTTAAGATAAGAATAGAAACTCAGCATAAGTACTGTAGTACTTATACCTACATCAATCAATATGGCAATTGGCTCAGTAATGGCATGTATATCCACTAACGATACTGATATAAAGTGCCAATAATTGCATAATGTGCCCACTAACACTATAGACATCCACTCTTTAGTTAGCCATTATATTTGGTAACTAATTTTTTCACTAGTATAACTTGGGCATTTCAATTATTTTCTCATTCCCAATCAATTTTATAATTATAATGTCAATTTTGCTAAAAACATTTCTTTAAAGTAAACACGCATTGTCCTTATCAATCAATCATTTTTTAAACATTAATAATACATTTAGGTAAATTCTTCTTTAATAAAAAATAAACACATTTCATTTAAACCATATTCATTAAATAAATTACTAATAATCATTTCTTCTAAAACCCTAAAATTTCCTAAAATCCTAAATTTTTCATAACCCTAAATCAACACTTGAATGGTTCAATTATTCCTTTAAGCCTAGTTTTAAATTAAAAACCACACAAAAATACTTTATTTCATTCAAAAATGAATCCATATTCAATTTCTTCCTTAATTAGTTCCATATTCAATTCTTTCTCAAATAGTTCAATTAATCAATTATATCACAAATAATTCAATTAATAAAAATTAACAAATTTCTATAAGCAATTAAAATAAAAAAAATCCAAACAAGAGCAAATTATTAAATACACAAACACTAACCTCTTTAAAGTAGCTCTTCCCTTTCAATTTTCTCTTATTTCTTGATTTTATAGTGTTATTCTTGGAAAATCACTCATAAACTAAATATTTTCCATAATAAAGAAATGGAAGGATAAAAGGAAAGAAGTTATGGTGATGGAGATGGTGATGGGTTTAGGTTTAAAGAAGGAAGAAGAGGAAAGAAGAAGTCAAACCCACTTTTATAATATCTTGAGTTTTGATTCTGTGTTGCACATATCTTTAGAGGATGCTAGTGAAGTTGAGTTTCCTAAGGGAGATGTGTTAGTTGTACAACGCACACTTAGTTTGCAAAGTAAACATGATGAACATGGTGAACAACGTGAAAATCTATTTCACACTCATTGTTTGATTGCTAACAAGTTGTGTAATATGATTGTGGATAATAGTAGTTGTACAAACGTGGCTAGTACTTTGCTTAAGGAAAAACTAAAATTACCTACTACTAAACATCCGAAACCATACAAGTTACAATGGTTGAATGATAGTGGTGTTATGAAGGTGAATAAGCAAGTATTGGTTTCTTTCTCTATTGGTAGATATAAAGATGAAGTGTTGTGTGATGTGGTTCCTATATATGCTGGTCACATGTTGTTGGGGAGACCATGGCAACATAATCGAAGGGTCATACATGATGGGTTTAAGAACTTATATTCTTTGATCATGAATGGACAAAAAATACCAACTTGGACCTTTGTCTCCAAAGACAATTTTTGAAGACTAAATGAGAATAAAAGAGCAATATGAGCTTGAATTTTCATTGGCTGAAACTTTGAGGAGGAAGCAAGAAAGAGAGAAAAAAGAAAAAGGTAAGATGAGTTGTAAGAATGAGAGCAATGGGAAACACAAGGGGAGAGAAAACAAGGGAGGAATGAATGGAAGAAAAATGAGTGTTTATGAAAAAATAAGTGATGTGAGGAAAACACTAACCATGAGGCAACTTATCCTTATACTTATGTGTTAGGAGTTATGATAATACCTAACGAGCTTGACAAGAGTTTGCCTACTGTTATTGTTGATTTATTGCAAGAACATGAAAATCACTTTTGTTGTGGAACAACCAGTACACCGCAAGGATGATCAAGAGTTAGGACGTGAGGAACAAGTTAAGGAGATCATCAATCCAATTATTCTGCCACAAGGTCCTATAACTAGACCGTGAGCCAAAAAGATTCAGCAAGCACTAATTTGCCATTTGCAAGATTTGGTGAATTTGGCTAACTATGGTTTGTAAGGAATTACAAGCTTGGAGACAAGACCAAAGGAAGTCAATTACAACTTGCTACAAGTTGAAATTCATGAATGAGGCTTGTAGTTAATATGTATTAAGGCCCACTAGTTATGCTTATTTAAAAAGTAAGGTCCCTGTTTGTTTTGTATTAAATTAGAACTTTGTTTACTTTATTATTTCTTAAAATTTGATTAGAAAACCAAATGCTACTTAATAACCCTAATTAGGGTTTAGCTATTTATATCTCATTTAGGGTTGTAAGACATCAAGTTTTGTTTTTTGGACGAATTAATAACCTAAAGCCGTTTTGCTTTTATCTTTGTGTTCTTGCTTGAATACATGCTTAAGAAACATTCAAGTAGGTTGATCAACTTTCTTGTGGAGTGTTTCGAATCTGGAATTTTGGGAACTAGTTTGTTTCGATATCTTGGATCTCTGATCAATTCAAAGAAATCTGAAATCTAACCTTTATTCTTTGGAGGTTGTACCAAATTCGACTAGGGGTTTTCAAGTTAATGTTTTGGGGGTTCGACATCAAGGAGTTCTTAAGCTTATTCTTGGAGGTTCCGTATCATTTGGTATCAGAGCCAACACTCTATATCAGGTTTTATCCCTATCAATTTTGAATTCTTTGTTTATTTCGTTTCTTTCTTGTTCTCTTGTTATTTGAATTCTTGATTCTGAATTCTTTGTTTGATTCATTTTCTTCTTAACTCTTGTTAGACGAATTCTTGATTCTTAATCTTGAATCTTTGATTTGTTTTTCTTTATGGGTTATTTTCGTTTTCGTTTTCTTCACTTTTTATTTTCGTTATGTTTCTTTGTTCTTGATTCTTGAATCGTTTTCTTTGTTTCTTGATCGTCTAAGTTGTTTGTCCCTTGAATCATTTTCGTTTTCTTTCAAATTCAAAAATGCAAAAAAAAAATTATTATAAAACCTAAAATTCGAAATTCAAGAAAAGGTGTTTTAAATTCGAATCTTGGTCTTGTTCATCATTCTTATTAGAATTCGAAATTCAACAAAGTGTGCTAAATTCGAATCTTGTTCTTGATTATTCATTCTAATTCAATTTCAAGTTTCAAACAAAGTGCTCTAAATTCGAACATGTTCTTGTTATTTAATTGGGTAAAAGTTTCGTATGGTGTGAACTAAGGTCACCCCATCAAGAGAGATAGTGAGAGGGAGCAAAAAAAAAAAAGAGTACAAAACCACTTCAACAAAAATTTTTCATTCTCCTTGTTATTTAGGTGATAAGGGTCGAATCTGGATAGGTTAGAATCAATATAATTTCTGGTGACGAAATTTTCACCATTGAGGGGCTATTTCGATTTGAATTGCATTAGTGATTCATTCGAAATTTCAGACTTGGGATACTACACACGGAAGGCTATTTGAGTTGTTTCATAAAGTGTGATTCACCTTAGAACATAAAAGAAATTAGCTTGAGAGGTGTGAGCTAAGCCGTGAGTCAATACATTATATTGAGTGGAACACGAGTGACCAACCCCATCTATTGAGTGTAAACACGTGAGGGAGTGTTGTGAGGCCTTTTATTTGTTTTGTTCTAACCTTTTATTGCAGGAAAAATGTCTGGCTGAGATGATAGTGACAGGGGTGTTCAAATTGATCCAGCTCGATTGCGTGAGGCGCAGCAAGCTGAATTTACACGTTTATACCGTGTTATGGAGAACATAACAGAAACATTGAAGCGCATGGATTTGAGGTTGCAAAATGTTGAAAGAGCCACACCGGAGAGCAATGAGAGGCAAAGAGGTGGAAGAAATCAAATGCAACAGCCTGAACATTTGGAAGATGAAAATGAGCTTGAGGATGATAATGCAAGTCTGGTTGGACGAGCTCTACATAGAGGTAGAGGTAGAGGAGGTCGTGGTACTGGTCGAGGTAGAGGAAGGATGAATAATAATGCTTTCTATGGTAGAAATCATGGTGATGATGAAGTCGTTGATAGGAGCTTGGGAAGCATCAAGCTGAAAATTCCTAATTTTTGTGGTAAATCAAATCCAGAAGCTTATTTGCAATGGGAAAAGCAGGTTGATCTCATATTTGATTGCCATCGATGTACTGAGGAAAAGAAGGTCAAGCTTATTGTTACTCAATTTACAGATTATGCTATAGCTTGGTGGGATCAGTTAGTGACTAGTAGAAGAAGGAATTTGGAGTATCCTATTGAGACTTGGGCTGATCTTAAATCGGTCATGAGGAAGAGGTTTGTGCCTAGACATTTCCATAGGGAAATCATGCAGAGACTTCAGGTTCTCAAGTAAGGAAGTAAAAGTGTTGATGACTACTACAAAGAAATGGAGATGTTAATGACTAGAGCCAATATAGATGAAGACATGGAGACTACTATGGCACATTTCTTGGCTGGTTTGAATTAAGACATTGCTGATCAGGTTGATTTGCAGCCTTATGTGGAGTTAAAAGAGATGGTGCATATTGCCATCAAGGTGGAAAAACAACTCCAAGGAAGACGACCATCAAGGTATCATTTGAAACCTATTTCTAATTCTATTTCTCCTTGGAATAGGGAAGGAAGGCGTGATTACAAGGACAGAAACAAGGCTGGTCAAGATAGTGGGAAAGCAAAGGCCGAAACAAGTTCTAAACACAAATCCAAAGTTGAAGAGCTAAGCTGCGAAATCGAGATATTAAGTGTTGGAAGTGCCAAGGTGTGGGACATATCAGCAAGGAATGTCCAAACAAGAGAGTTATGACCGTAAGAAATGGTGAGATAGTGACTGATGAAGAAGAAGGTGACGATGAGAGTGAAGATGGAGAAAAGCAAGACTTGGAATGTTGTAGTGATGGGAGCATTGAAGAACCAATAAAGGGAGACTTGCTGGTTGCTAGGCGTGCTCTTAACACGCAATTGAAGGAGGAAAACCATGAAGAACAATGAGACAACTTGTTCCATACAAGGTGTCATGTTCAAGGCAAGGCTTGTATTATGATTGTGGATGGTGGAAGCTATATCAATGTGGTAAGTACACTCTTGGTTGATCGATTGGGGCTGCCTACAAAACCTCACCCCCGACCTTACAAACTTCAGTGGCTGAATGAATGTGGAGAGGTTAAGGTAAATTGACAATCTAACATTTCTTTTTCCATTGGTAAATATCATGATGAGGTTGTGTGATGTGGTGCCAATGCATGCTGGAGAGATCTTACTTCGACGTCCATGGCAATATGATAGGTGAGCTATGCATGATGGATACATCAACCGGTATTCATTCACAAAGGATGGATGAAAGACAATTCTGACCCCACTCTCTTCAAAAGAAGTGTATGAAGATCAATGTAAAATGGAAAGAATGAGACTTGAATTTGAAAAGAAAGAAAGAGAGAGTGACAAAAAAATGAGTGAAAAAAATCAGATTGCAAATGAAAAGAAAGAGAGAAAAGAAAAATCAAAACAAATTCAGTTTGAGAAAAATAGAGAAGGAGAGAAGAATGTGAGTTTGTTAGCTAGTACAAGTGAGGTTAAACATGCTTTTTACACCAATCAGCCTATGTTTGTGCTTTTGTGCAAAGAGGCTCGTTTAGATACTAGTGTTTTTAACCAATCTTTGCCTAGTGTGTTTGTTGATCTTTTGCAGGAATATGCGAATTTGTTTCCCGAAGAAATGCCTGATGAATTGCTGCCAATCAGAGGCATAGAGCATCAAATTGATTTCATTCTGGGAGCTTCCATTCCCAATAGGCCAGCGTATCGAGCTAATCCTTTCGAGACAAAGGAGATACAAAAGCAAGTGGAGGAATTGCTAGTTAAGGGATACGTGAGGGAAAGTTTGAGTCCTTATTTGGTTCCTGTTCTTCTTGTGCCAAAGAAGGATGGGACACGGAGGATGTGCGTGGATTGCAGAGCCATCAATAAATCACTGTAAAGTATCGTCATCCTATTCCTAGACTAGATGATATGCTTGATGAGTTACATGGTTCTTGTTTGTTCACGAAAATTGATTTGAAATCTGGTTATTATCAAATTTGAATGAGTGTGGGTGATGAGTGTAAAATAGCATTTAAGACTAAATATGGGCTGTATGAGTGGTTGGTTATGCCGTTTGGTCTTACTAATGCACCTAGCACATTCATGCGTTTGATGAATCATGTGTTGTGTGAGCACTTGGGTAAATTTGCTGTTGTTTACTTTGATGATATTCTTGTTTACTCTAAGTGTTTGGATGATCATGTCATACATGTGCGTCTTGTGTTAGACATTCTTAGGCGTGAGAAGTTGTATGCTAACCTTAAGAAGTGTAGTTTTTGCATGGATAAGGTTCATTTTCTTGGTTTTGTGGTGTCTAGTCAAGGTATTGAGGTTGATGAGGAAAAGGTAAAGGATATTAGGGACTGGCCGAAACCTAAGAATGCTAGTGAGGTGAGGAGTTTTCTTGGACTTGCTGGTTTCTATAGGAGATTCATTAGAAATTTCAGTAGTATAGCTGCACCTTTGAATGAGTTAGTTAAGAAAAATGTTGGTTTTGTTTGGAGAGATGCACAAGAACATGCATTTAATGAACTTAAGGATAAATTGTGTAATGCACCCTTGCTTGCTTTGCCTAATTTTGATAAGACTTTTGAGATTGAATGTGATGCAAGTGGCATAGGAATTGGAGCTGTTTTGATACAGGATCAAAGGCCATTGATGTACTTTAGCGAAAAACTAAGTGGAGCGGCTTTGAAGTATTCGACATATGATAAGGAGTTATATGCATTGTTTCGAGCTTTGCATGCATGGCAGCATTATTTGTGGTCAAAAGAGTTTGTGATACATACTGATCATGAAAGTTTAAAGCATTTGAAAGGTCAAGATAAGCTGAATCGTAGACATGCCAAATGGGTGGAATTCATAGAAACATTTCCATATGTGATTAAATACAAGCGAGGTAAAGAGAATGTAGTGGTTGATGCGTCGTCGCGAAGGTATGTTTTACTTATTTCTCTTAGTGCTAGATTATTGGGTTTTGAGCATATTAAGGAATTATATGTTAGTGATGTGGATTTTGGTGACATATATAATTCGTGTGGAGATGTGGCTGTTTCAAAAGACTTTCATTTGTTTGATGGTTTCTTGTTTAAGAGAAATAGATTGTGTATTCCTAAGTGTTCCATGAGAGAGTTGTTAGTTAAGGAAGCACATGGAGGAGGTTTGATGGGTCATTTTGGGGGTAAGTAAGACCTATGATGTGTTGATAGAACATTTTTATTGGCCTGGTATGAAACATGATGTGCATAAAGTTTGTGAGCATTGCATAACATGTAGAGAAGCCAAGTCTAGGGTGAAACCGCATGGTTTGTAGACGCCATTACCTATTCCTAATGGACCTTGGACTAATTTGTCTATGGATTTTGTGCTTGGATTACCTAAAAATAGGAGAGGTATAGTATATTTGTTGTGGTTGATAGATTTAGTAAAATGGCTCATTTTAGACCATGTCATAAAACTGATGATGCTAAATTGATTGATGATTTGTTCTTTAAAGAGGTTGTTCGTTTGCATGGCATACCCAAAAGCATTGTTAGTGATAGAGATGTTAAGTTTTTGAGTTATTTGTGGCGTGTTTTATGGGGAAAATTGGGGACTAAGTTGTTGTTTTCTACTACTTGCCATCCTCAAACCGATGGTCAAACTGAGGTTGTGAATTGAACATTGATTACTTTTCTTAGGGCAGTGATAGAAAAGAATATTAGGATGTGGGAGGATTGTTTACCATTTGTGGAGTTTGCTTATAATAGGGCTGTTCATAGCACTACTAATTGTTCTCCATTTGAAATTGTTTATGGTTTTAATCCACTTACTCCTTTGGATATTTTGCCATTGCCATCTAATGATTTTGTGAGTGTTGATGCTAGCTCAAAGGCAGATTTTGGGAAGAAGTTACATAAACAGGTTAAGGAAAGGACTGAAAGGCAAAATGCTAAAGTAGCTTCTCGAGTGAATAAAGGAAGGAAGCCAATGATTTTTCAGCCTGGTGATTGGGTTTGGGTTCATTTTTGCAAAGAACGGTTTCCACACCAAAGAAAGTCCAAGTTAAACCCACGAGGACATGGTCCTTTTCAGATACTTGAAAGGATTAATGACAATGCATATAAAGTAGATTTGCTAGGTGAGTATAATGTAAGTGCTTCGTTTAATGTTGCTGATTTAAGTCCTTTTGATGTAGGTGATGCTTTTGATTCGAGGATGAATGCTTTTGAGGAGAAGGGAAATGTTGTGGAACAACCAGCATACCGCAAGGATGAGCAAGAGTTAGAACATGAGGAACAAGTTGAGGAGATCATCAATCCAATTATTCTGCCATAAGGTCCTATAACTAGATCGCGAGCCAAAAAGATTTAGCAAGCACTAATTTGCCATTTGTAAGATTTGGTGAATTTGGCTAACTATGGTTTGCAAGGAATTACAAGCCTGGAGACAAGACCAAAGGAAGTCAATTACAACTTGCTACAAGTTGAAATTCACGAATGAGGCTTGTAGTTAATATGTATTAAGGCCCACTAGTTGTGCTTATTTAAAAAGTAAGGGCCCTGTTTGTTTTGTATTAAATTAGAACTTTGTTTACTTTATTATTTCTTAAAATTTGATTAGAAAACCAAATGCTACTTAATAACCCTAATTAGGGTTTAGCTATTTATATCTCATTTAGGGTTGTAAGACATCAGTTTTGTTTTTTGGACGAATTAATAACCTAAAGCCGTTTTGCTTTTATCTTTGTGTTCTTGCTTGAATACATGCTTAAGAAACATTCAAGTAGTTTGATAAACTTTCTTGTGGAGTGTTTCGAATCTGGGATTTTGGGAACTAGTTTGTTTCGACATCTTGGATCTCTGATCAATTCAAAGAAATATAAAATCTAACCTTTATTCTTTGGAGGTTGTACCGAATTCGACTAGGGGTTTTCAAGTTAATGTTTTGGGGGTTTGACATCAAGGAGTTCTCAGGCTTATTCTTGGAGGTTCTGTATCATTTGGTATCAGAGCACTTCCCAGGTGAACACCCATTCTGGTACTGACCCTGCACCAACACGGTTGGGCCAAGCACTTCCTAGAAGGTCAACCCTCCTTGTACTGACCCTGCACCAACACGGCTAAGCCAAGCACTTCCCAGAAGGTCACCCATCCTGGTACTAACCCACACCAGCACGCTTAACCGGAAAGAATGCTAACCATTTCTACCAAAAGCTTAAGTTGTCAGCAGAGGCGCACCCATTTCCTTTATTTGGATCAAACATGGGCTCACCGCCACCTTTTGTCGAACCTAATCCACAACCCTCCAGACCCTTGGACATATCATTTCCTCCCTCTTTAAGGAGATTCATCCTCGAACCTAGAGCAGTGGGACCAGACCCGATAAATAGGCTCTGATACCAAATGATGCGGCCGGGCTAAGCACTTCCCAGTTGAACACCCATTCTGATACTGACCCTGCACCAGCTCGGTTGGGCCAAGCACTTCCCAGAAGGTCACCCCTCCTGGTACTGACCCTGCACCAACACGGCTAGGCTAAGCACTTCCCAGAAGGTCACTCATCCTGGTACTGACCCTGCACCAGCACGCTTAACCGGAAAGAACGCTAACTATTTCTACCAAAAGCTTAAGCTGTCAGCAGAGGCGCACCCATTTCCTTTATTTGGATCAAACATGGGCTCATCGCTACCTTTTGTCGAACCTTATCCACAACCCTCCAGACCCTCGGACATATCACAAAGGAAGTCTAAATTGATGCCAAGAGGGGATGGACCATTCCAAGTCCTTGAAAGAATCAATGACAATGCCTACAAGCTTGAATTGCCAGGTAAGTATGGCAATATTAGTGCCTCTTTCAATTTTTCTGATTTATCTTTGTTTGATGTAGGTGATGATTCAAGGATGAATCCTTTCGAGGAAAGGGGGAATGATGAGGATCAACTAGGGAATGATTCAGCTAAGGTTAGAAGTAACATCAAGAATGATCCTTTAACCATTCATAGAGGACCAATGACAAGAGCTAAAGCTAAAAGGATGAAAGAAGCATTAACTTGCTCACTTGAAGACATTTGGGAGTTACAAATGAGTGCATTTAGTTTGGGTTGTGATCAGTTGTCATTTGGGAGTTACAAAATGAATGCTTTTAATGTATAAAAACTCTTTTCAATGAGAGTTAGTGGGGATTAAAGGGAAGAACGTGGAAGAGCTATAATAACAGCCATTTAGGTTTCTTCTACCTCACTTTGGCTATAAATATCAAAGCCAAACTAATTTGTAAGAGGACCATTTTTTTGAATGATAATCTGAATTTGCTCTTTGTGAGTGTTTTTGCTTAAGTTCTTTCATGAACTTTGAACTTATTAAACTAATTTAGTTTGTGGCGTTCTCTAACAAAAACATCTTGTGTTTAACTCTTAACTTATCATATCATATCTGGTTTATGGCGTTGTGGGTTGAATTCAAGTACTAGTTTCATTGGTAAACAATAACAATTAGAACTAGTTTTTTCCTAAATTCACTTGAGGAGGTCCTTGGGTTTTGGAATCATCTTGACTGGAGGGTGTTTTCTTGCATTCCATATGTATCATAACTTATTAGTTATTGGGGTATATGGTTGCTAAGATGATGATTTCCTATCAGTCTGGGTGCTTCAGTATACCTAAGATCTTCAAAAAAATCCTACCAATCTGGGTACTTCAATAAACCGAAGTTCGAAATATGGGTACTTCATCAAATCCATATTTGTCTAAGGATCATTTAATAAATCATGTCAGACTCTCATTTGGGCACTTTGACAAATATAACTTTTTCCCTAGATACTCAAATGAATCTAGATTTCACTTAAAGATTCTTTAACAAATTCCATTTTGCTCTAGATACTTGAACAAATCTAGATTTCACTTAAGGATGCTTTAACAAATCCTCAAAGTTGCATTATCAGGAAACTTCCAGTATAGATTATGGCAATTCAATGGATTGAAAAGGGCTGGTCTAGATCAAGATTTTAGATAAGGCCAAATTTAAAGTAGGTAAACACAAGGAAACAAACCTTAGTACTGAAATTTAGGTCCCTTAGCCTCAAACAATTCTGAAACTTTAAGAACTAGAATTCCACACTTTTGCAATTCTGATTTTTTTTAATTTTCATTTCTTTTTTTTATGATATTAACAAAAGTGTAGAAATTTTAAGATTAACATAAGAAAGTAATAATAAGAGAAGGGACAACAAAACTTGTTGTGTCAACACAAAGAGGTATGAATTTAAATCAAAGAATACTTAATAGGACAGAATTAAAACAATAAGATTCAGCACAAACAAAGAAAAATAAGATGAAGATGATAAACTTGAACAAAAAAAAAAAAAACAAACACAAAGATAAGCAAACCTCAACTTGAACCAAGCTCTGATACCAAATGATAGGAAATCATCATCTTAGCAACCATATACCCCAATAACTAATAAGTTATGATACATATAGAATGCAAGAAAACATCCTCCAGTCAAAATGATTCCAAAACCCAAGGAACTCCTCAAGTGAAGTTAGGGAAAAACTAGTTCCAATTGTTATTGTTTACCAATGAAACTAGTACTTGAATTCAACCCACAATGCCACAAACCATATATGATCTGATAAGTTAAGAGTTAACATAAGATTTTTGTTGTTAGAGAATGCCACAAACCAAATTACTTTGATAAGTTCAAAGTTCATGAAAGAACTTAAGCAAAAACACCCACAAAGAGCAAATTCAGATTATCATTCAAAAAAATGGTCCTCTTACAAATTAGTTTGGCTTTGATATTTATAACCAAAGTGAGGTAGAAGAAACCTAAATGGCTATTATTATAGCTCTTCCACTTTCTTTCCTTTAATCTCCACTGACTCTCATTGAAAAGAGCTATTATACATTAAAAGCATTCATTTTGTAACTCCCAAATGACAACCGATAACACCCCAAACTAATTACACTCATTTGTAACTCCCAAATGTCTTCAAGGAAGTAAGTTAATGCTTCTTTCATCCTTTTAGCTTTAGCTCTTGTAATTAGTCCTCTATGAATGGTTAAAGGATCATTCTTGAGGTTACTTCTAAACTTTGTTGAATCATTCCCTAGTTGATCCTCATTACAAACCATCTCAAATTTATTAAAGCATCCATCGAAAGACCCCATGTTCATTGAAACACCTGGATTAGCTCAAATTTATTGAATTATCCATCAGAAAAACTTGCGTTTACTAAAGACCCAAACTATCTTGATTTTATTGAATCACCCAGAGTAGCTTGGATTTATTGAAGCATCCATTGGAAGGCCTCGGGTTCATTGAACACTCAAATTAGCTCAAATTTATTAAAGTACCCATTAGAAGATTCGAGGCTTAACGAAGCACCTAAACCAACTCAAATTTGTTAAAGCATCTAGTGAAAGACTTTAGGTCCATTGAAATACCTAGATTAATTCAGATTTATTATATCATCCATTAAAAGACTCTGAGATCAATCCATATTTACTGAAGCATCTGGCAAGTCACATTGTTTTTCACTCTCTTTGAAGAAATTCATGATTGTTTAAGTAGGAGCAAAACTGTAGACCCCTAAATCTAGTCCCTAATAATAAATTAAAAGAAAGCGAATTACCGAAGCTTATGGTGACCAATTCACCATAATTATTGTGAATGGGCCATAGGCCCACTCACTAGACTTCTTTCCTAATTCATGCCAAATTCTCATATTTTTTTACGATAAACTCTTAAAACAATCATATTCTTTAATGAATTTTTCTTCAATTACAATGTAATGCACAATTAACATTTATTATCTCATAAATCTTATAAACATATCACATTAACACACATTGGGACCAACAAATCCCTACATAATATTTAGGTTGTAGAAAGATTGGTTTAGCCTATCATGACCTAAATGTCCAACATTGACAAGTGTCATGTAATACCAGTGTATCACTCTCACTCAAAGTCCATCTCCTTTACACAAAAGTGTCCAATACTAGTGTGCCTCACCCAAAGACATAATAATAGAAGTGATATCAGTGGATCTCGACCCAAGGTGTATAAAACATCATGACATATCATTGGCATGCTAACTCGACAATACCAAATTTAATATTTTAGAATAAGTAATTGTGCAGGGCACCAATCACACAATATCACATCACATATCACATTTTCATTTCATATCATCATTTTTCTGCATTTTTCACAAATTCATCACATTCTTTAATCATTTTCACAATGCACATTATACTTCATAACAATAATGTGCTTCATTTAAAATGTCTCAAATCACCATATCATGATGATTTTAAACTCAAAACATTTTTTAAGTCACATTTTTCTTAAATTGCATAAGATATATGAAAAACCTCATATTTAAAGTAAAACAAAAAACTTTCAAAGTATCAATGTGCTTATGCCAAACATGAACATTTTAAGTATAAGTTGTCGAAATATGTACATGTTATGATTATGTTTATATGTGTTTTTAGGGTACTTTTGTTTACTTTTTGGTTGTTTTCTAAATAGTTTATTCAAGTTTATTGTTAGGTTTTGTATTTTAGGTTGAAACAAGGAAAGCCCATGAGAAAAGATATTTTAGGTTGAAGCAAGGAGAGCCCATGAGAAAAGAGCAATCAAATATGCAAGTCTATTATTGGAAGCTTGGCCATGTCTGAGGAGAAATTCAAGAGACATGGCTAGAACAGCTTAAACATGGCATGTTCCACCTCAAAAGAAGAAATTTAGATAGAACTGGACACACATGTTGGCCATGTCACATTAGACATGGCTAGGATAAGACCCATCTTGACCATGTCGTATTAGACATGGCCAGGATAAGACTCATCTTGGCCATGCCACTAGTCGTGTCACATGACACGGCCAAGATAACTTTAAGCTTGGTCGTGTCTCTCATGAGAAAAGAAGAAAAATTTGGTAGACTGTGACACACCCATATGTCTTGGCCATGTCACAAAAGACATGGCCTAGACAAAACTCATCTTAGTCATGTCACATGACATGGCCAAGACAAATGGGAGCTTGGTCATGTCTTTCACAAGATGAGAAGTGAATCAAAGGCAGAACTGAACACAGGGAACCATCTTGGCCGTGTCCTTGGCCATGTCACATCACACGGCTAGGACAACTTAGTCTTGGTCATGTTTCACTCAAGAAAGCAAAGCTTTTGAACTTGGCAGTAATGGACACATGCAAACATCTTGGTTGTGTCCAAGGTAAAGAATGGAACACACGGCCAAGCCATGCCAAGTTTGGTCGTGTCTCTCAACTAAAGAAGCAAAATAAGGGTGAATATATGAGTTGTAAAGTGAGACAAAGAAGTATGGTGTAGCAGAATAAGAGGAATGGTGAGTTTTTAAAATAAAAAGGAAGATGGATTGTTGGAGAGAATGGGAACAAATGGTAATGGCACAAGAAAAGGAAGGAATTTTTAACTAAAAAGAGGACCACCTTTTGAAATAAAAGGTGGTATTTGAAGAGAGATAGGGCATCTTCATTTTGATATACATCACAGGAATTATCTCCATCATCATCAATTCTATCAAACACACTCACTCACATGGCCATGTCTTATTTATGTTTCATTTGTTTAGAGATACAGAGGATGATATAGGGAGACACAGGTAGAGACACATGACCAAGACTTCATTCTGGAGAGTAAGGGTTTCTAGCAAGCCATTTGGAGGAGAAGATTGGGAGATCATCAACAAATTATGATGAAGAACTAAATTATTTATGCTTAGGATTTATAGTAGATTCGATTAAATGATTTAATTTAATAAATTCCATTAATAAACCTTGTTATTAGTTGATTGCATTGGATTGAATGTTAGGTTAATAGATTGGCCATATATTAATCTCTAAATATTAAATGAAGGACCGAGAGGTGAAATTTGATATTGGAACTATGCATTCAACAACCTTAAGATTGAATTAGAAATATAAGTTCTAGGATATACTTAATTTGCAAGATAAATATAGTTGGTTTTTATTGATTCATGAATGTGATAACTAATAAATTGATAACAACTAATTGAACTTAAGGAAGAAATTAAGTGACAATGTTATATTAATGGATAATTGAGAATTAAACTTTGATCAAATTGATCTCTAAATCCTATGTACCCTTCTAAGACTTTAAATCAATTTCAAACAAGCTATCATTTATTAAATTGCCATTTTCATTTTTGCTGCCATTTCAACATCAGACATTTATTCATCAATTAATTTTTCTTTAATCAAATTATTACGAATAACTCCTTCCTTATGAGATGACCTTGATGTGATCACCATTACTATAACAACCTCATATACTAGCGAGTGTTACTTTTAGTACTATTAAGTAGAGCACAATAAGTTTTAGTGCTGTTGCCAGGGAAGTTTGTTTAAGTAGTAGTAATTTGCTTCTTTACTTTAATTTTTTGGGTGTTCTTTTTGAATTACTAGGTGTTTTATGCAAGGACGTAGGTCTCAAGGCAGCGACCTTGTTCCATTTGTAGACAACATTCATAGCCTTCCTATAATAGAAAGGATAGATCCTTTGGGATAAGAAGAAGAAGAAATCGAAGAGAAATTCAAAGAAGAAACCAAAATAGAGATGGTGATGGTGATGTAGAAGAACCACCCATGAAGGAGTTTGCCTAACCAATTATTAGGGTAACAACATCTTGCATATGGTAGAGCAATGCAGTAAAAGATTATAAACTAAAAAATACTCATTATAACATGATGCCTTCTTTCCATGGAATGCAAAATGAAGAACCTCTCAATTTCATGTGAGATCTTTATTCAACCTTGCATATATTCCCATTGCACGGGTTGAAGAAAGATGAGTTTAAAATATGATGTTTCCCATACATTTTGAAGGATAGGGCGAAGACATGGTTGATGACCTTACTAAAAAATTCATTAACTACATGAACTGAAGTTTATAATAAGTTCATGGGCAAGTTCTATTCACACCAAAAGACAAAGGGCTTTCAGGGAAAAATTACAATATTTACTCAAATGGATGGTGAGCCAATTCATGAGGCTTGGGACTGCTTCAAATCCTTACTATTCAAGTGCCCTCATCATTATTATCCACATAGTTGCTTAATCAATTCTTCTATGATGGGCTCACACAACAAAGTCAAAATTCAGTGGATAATACAGCTGGAGATGCAACAGGTGAAGAAACAACTATTGAAATTGTATGGTTATTTGAGATGCTAGGAGTGAATTCAGAACAAAAGAATATAGGAGAAAGGAAAAAGGAGTTTATGAGGTGAACTCAAATTCTAAAATGACAAGATAGATAGTAAAATTAACAAGGCAGGTTAAGATGCCAAATTCAAGGAAAAACCTAGCTATGCCATGCCAAAAAGTATGTGCAGCATGTGGCATTATAGGACATAGTGCAAATATGTGCCATGCAAGCTTTGAACAATATCAAGAAGAGAAGGAGCAAGTGAATGCCTTTGAGGGTTTCCAACAAAGAGGAATAAATGAACTATATTCTAACTTTTATAATCCAGGATGGAGAAGCCATCCGAACTTCTCATGAAAAAAATTAGTAGAAGATTCCACCTTAATAACCCTTTCACCCTTATCAAAGAGGTCCTCACTTTCAAGGATAATCTGTAAATCAAGATTACCTGAAGATAACCACACTGGTTGAATACTTTTATTCAAATTAGAACTCAAAATCAGGAAGTGAATAATAAGAGTTTTGACTTTTTAGAGGCATCACTAAAGAAAGTGGAAACTCAAGTTGGGCAATTGGCAAATAAAATTCAAGCACAACAAAAAATGGAAAATTCCAAGCCAACCAAAATAAGCTAAAGTAATCATAGTTTTGAGAAGTGGAAAGGTAATTAATAACAAAGTTGATGGTTCTTTAGATGCAGGTACTAATGAAGGAGAGAATGGCAAGGAGATACAAGCCAACTAAGAGCAACCAAGTCACTCAAAGGAGGATGAGAATTTGGAGGCATCATTTCACTAAAGTTGCACAAGTCTCCCAACCTTATAGGCCACCAATTCCTTCTCCAAGTGGATTGAAAGGTGAGAAGTAAGATAAGAAATTTTCTAAAATCTACAACATTCTCTCCAAGGTATGTATAAATCTTTCCTTACTCAAGGTGATTAAGAACATCCCAACTTATGCCAAATTTTTTAAAGAACCGTACACCAAAAAGAAAAGCTATGAGCCAAATGAAAAGGTAATGGTTTCAGAGGTTGTAAGTGTTGCATTACAATATAAGTTACCTCCTAAGCTAAAAAACACTGGAGGTTTTGTAATTAACATCTCTATGGGAAATAGGAAAGAAACAACTGGCATGTGTGATTTAGGAGCTAGCATAAATTTGATGTCTTACTCAATTTACTTGTAATTAAAGCCTGGAGAACTTAAACCAACCAAGATGGTCTTGAAATTAGCGGATAGAGCTCTTAGACTTCCTAAGGGAATCATAGAGGATGTTTTAGTTCAAGTTGATGGTTTGATAGTTCTTGTGGACTTTATCATCCTTGATATATGGGAAGAGATACCTAAGAATGTTGAACATACAATTTTATTAGGGAGGCCTTTTATGGATATAACTAACAACATTATTGATGTTGAAAGTGGAAAACTAACCATGACGTTTTTAGGACAAACTGTGGCATTTTCAATTTTTAATACTTTCCCTATTTCTATTGATGTAGTTTATAAAAACTGTTGTTTATTGATTGCACTGATATTGTGGTTAAAAATGTTTTCTTGCGGAAAAGTAGTGAAATCAAGCTTAAGATGGCATTGACCTTGGGAGAAGAGGTTGAAATTTTTGATATAGAAATTGAGGAGTGTAAATTGATGTTAGATGGTGAAATTGTTAAGAGGGGACTTGATGCTATTAAGATAAAGAAGGACGATCAACTCAAGACGACCTTTGTATGTCTTTTTGGGACATTTGCTTTTCAAAAGATTCTATTTAGGCTTTCTAATGCACCGGTTACATTTCAGAGTTGCATGCTATCCATCTTTTCAAAAATGGTGGACAAATTCATTAAGGATGAAAGTAGCACTTTATATCGCACATAGGAATGATGGAAATCAAGTTTCATCTGAACTCTTACTCTTTAATTGCATGCATGTTCACATTAGGGACAATGTAAATCTTTAAGTGTGGGGGTGCAAGTTTTTACTTTTAACTTATCTTTGTTTAAAGTTTTGGTAATATAATGTTTCCCTTTGAATAAAAGAATTTTGAAAAGCTCAATACTTATAAGATTATTGATAGATTACCTTTAAAATTTTTGAAGCATGAATTTGAGAATTAAATAGAATTGATACTTATTGTCAACTTTGATGGTCATTCTAGGCATTACCTCTAACTTGTGAGAATTTAAGCCATTTAAGTTGTATGCCAACTTGTTATATTTGTGTGTGAGCATTCATGATTGATATATTGCTAGAGCTTGCTTAGATAAGCATTTCAAGATCATATGAAAATTTTAATTGTGCATCAACATGATTAAGGCATCTAAGTACACCCATTTAGCTTAAAATGTCAACCTTTTATATGTCTTTAACATGCCAACTTTGAGCCTATTTCATTTTTTTCATTTCTTTCTTTTACCCAATAACATTAGCCTTGAACTATTTCATTCCATTTCTCATCCTTTCATTAAGAAGAACAGCATTTAAAGAATTTAAGTAATTGAAGTTGTTGTGTCAATTAAAGTGTTAAATTTAGTTGGTTAAAAGTTGCAAATAAACACTTTATAATTATTGTATTTCTTTAATAGATTTTCTTCTTCCTCATATTATTGCTATATTAAATCTAAAATAGAAATCAACTCAAAATCCTATTTTGTTAAAAAAAAGAAAAAATTAGAAATCATTGTTCTTATGGCTAAGGTTGGAATAAGCTTAGGTATGATCTTTACAATAAAATAAGAGGATTCGAATTCAGGGTATTTTAGCATCAAGTGCTAAGTCAGTAGAGGTTGTTTTGAGACTTTTGGGTTATACTTATGATCAGTTACTTCATACTTAAAGTGCTTTTGAACTTAATGAATAAGCTCACATTCCCAAATGTCATCCCTTTGCCTTAACCCCATTACAACTAAATGAAAGACCTTATGATTGATGCTTGATTGTAATTAGGTGGTAGGGATTTGATTGATAAGTAAGCCTATAGAGATATTCTTTTATCGAATGTTGAGAGTTCAAACACTACCTTGATCAAGAGACTTTGTAAGGGAGTGATGTTTTGGGATGTATTGGAAGGCCATTGAATTGCTTGAGTATTGATTTTGTTTGGTTTGACAATGGGTGTGAACATTATGAAAAGAAAAATCTTGATGATATCTTATAATTCTTAGGTTTGATAAATTCCTTCTTGTTTGGTTTTATTTAATTTAACTTTTCTTATGGACAAGCAAAGAATTAAGTATAGAGTAATTGTTATGATTATGTTTATATATGTTTTTAGGGTAGTTTTATTTGCTTTTGAGTTGTTTTCTAGATAGTTTATTCAAGCTTATTTGTTAGGTTTTGCATTTTAGGTTGAAGCAAGGAGAGCCCGTGAGAAAAGAGCAATCAAATGTGCAAGTCTATTGTTGGAAGCTTGGCCATGTCCAAGGAGAAATTCAAGAGACATGGCCAGGACAGCTTAAACATGGTCGTGTTCCACCTCAAAAGAAGAAATTTAGATAGAAATAGACACACTCACCCATCTTGGTCATGTCGCATTGACATGGCCAGGGCAAGACCCATCTTGGCCATGTCGCATTAGACATGAAGACCCATCTTAGCCATGTTGCATTAGACATGACCAGGGCAAGACTCATCTTGGCCATGTCACTGGCTGTGTCATATGACATGGCCAAGACAACTTCAAGCCTGGCCGTGTCTCTAATGAGAAAAGAAAGAAAATTTGGCAGACTGTGACACACCCACATATCTTAGCCATGTAATAGAAGACATGGCCAAGATAAGACTCATCTTGGTTGTGTCATATGACATGACCAAAACAAATGGGAGCTTGGTCGTGTCTTTCATAAGATGATAAGGGAATTAAGGCAGAACTAATCACAAGGAACCATCTTGGCAGTGTCCTTGGCCTTGTCACATCACATGGCCAAGACAACTTGGTCTTGGTTGTGTTCAACTCAAGAAGCAAAGCTTTTAAACTTGGCAGTAATGGACACATGCAAACATCTTGGTCATGTCCAAAGTAAAGAATGGAACACACGACCAAGCCATGCCAAGCTTGGTCGTTTCTCTCAACTAAAGAAGCAAAATGAAGGTGAATATATGAGCTATAAAGTGAGACAAAAAAGTGTGGCGCAATATAATAAGAGGAATGGTGAGTTTTTAAAACAAAAAGGAAGATGGATTGTTGGAGAGAGTGGGAACAAATGGTAATGGCATGAGAAAAGGAAGGAATTTTTAATTAAAAAGAGGATAACCTTTTGAAATCAAAGGTGGTTTTTGAAGAGAGAGAGAGAGAGGGCATCTCTATTTTGATATTCATCATAGCCATTATCTCCATCATCATCAATTCTCTCAAACACACCCACTCACATGGCCATGTCTTGTTGAAGTTTATTTTTGTTTAGATATACAAAGGATGAGATAGGGAGACATGGGCAAAGACACACGACCAGGACTTCATTTTGGAGAGCAAAGGTTTCTAGCAAGCCATTTGGAGGAGAAGATTGAGAGATCATCAACAAATACAAGCAGAGCAAAGAGGATTAACTTTAACTCATCTTCAAATGTCTTTTTCTATTCCTTCATTTTATTTAATTTTTAGAATTTGATTATTAAATACTATTGTCCCAATATAATAAGCTTAACTCTAAAATGGTGTTTTCACAAGCTTACACCAAACTTTACAATGGTTTGAGATCAATTCTCATAACCCTTACAAGAGTTTTCCCAGGCTCACTCTCACAACCTAAGTGTTTCCAAGATAACACTCAAACTTACAATTTTGTTGTTTAATGCTCACACCCAACACTCTAAAAATTCAATTTGTTAATTATAGTAAGTGAAAATGGAAGTATATTGCTTAGGCTATTACAATCAAAAATTACTCATGAACAAGATGTTTCTTAGGGTATTTATAGCCAATATGGTCCAACTAGCCGTTATAAGTCATGTGATGAATAATAGTAAGCTAGTCCTTATGTTAAACAAAAATTTCCATAGGAAACAGTTGTCCTGGCATAGGGGATGGTCTTCCTCGCATGTTGGGCGATCGTCCTTTACATAGGGATGGTCGCTCCATTTGAAAATTTTCCAAAGGTCAAATGTGGTTGTCGGGATGGTCGCCCTTATTAAATTTTAAAATTTCTTTACAATGGTCATTCCACGTGTTACTCCCTTATTTGACAAAGAGTTTTTTGGCCAAAATATGAAAGGGGAGGTTGTGCTCGTGCTGAAATTGTGGTCAGATTGGGTGACTCGTATTGAACTTCTAGGTACACCCAAGGTCACGAACACTACTGTCAATCCTTGTGATTTTCTCTTGAAATGAATGGACGGTTGCAATATGTATGGGATGGTCACAACAAGGTACAGAGAGTTCGCTCCTCAGACCATGCTTGTCACCGCGTTCCCTGCTGTGAATGTTGGAAATTTGATCACTTGAGGTGCGATCATCCCAAGCTATGGATGGTCACAATTGAGGTTGTCACGGTCGCTAATGAGGTGGAGGCTCTGACTGTGAACCCTACTGTAACTCAACGTGTTCTTCAAATCTTCAAGGGCAGTCACCCTTTAGCCTGGTGTGACCTCGCCTTGTGCCTTGTTTTGGCAATGTATTGAGCAACCTATTTCTGCATCAAGTAACTTAAAGACATATTAATTAATCATTCAATTTGAATGCTAAAGATTAAAATTGAGATTATTTGGTTAACAAATACATTAATATTTCAATGATGTTTTGTAATTTGCATTCTATTGAGATGGATGTTTATGTTAATTTGATGATGAGTTAAATTATTTATGCCTAGGATTTATAGTAGATTTGATTAAATGATTTAATTCAATAAATTCCATTAATAAATCTTGTTATTAGTTAATTGTATTGGATGAATGTTAGGTTAATAGATTGGCCACATAATAATCTCTAAATATTAAATGAAGGACCGAAAGGTGAAATTTGATATTAGAACTATGCATTCAACAACCCTAAGAATGAATTAGAAATATAAGTTCTAGGGTATACCTAATTTGCAAGATAAATATAGTTGGTTTTTACTGATTCATGAATGTGAGAACTAATGAATTGATAATAGCTAATTAATCTTAAGGAAGAAATTAAGTCACAATATTATATTATTGGATAATTGAGAATTAAACTTTGATCAAATCGATCTATAAATCCTAGGTACCCTTCTAAGACTTGAAATCAATTCCAAACAAGCTGTCATTTGTTTTAAATTGCCATTTTCATTTTTACTACCATTTTAACATCACACATTTATTTATCAATTAATTTTGCTTTAATCAAATTATTACGAACATCTCCTTCCTTGTGAGATGACCTTAGGATGATCACCATTACTATAACAACCTCGTATACTTGCGAGTTTCGTTTTTAGTAGTGTTAAGTAGAGTGTTGTAGTACAAACCTTCCTTTGGTCCAAAATCAAACCAATTCCACCTTCTAAGCTTCAAATTCAAAACGCCCTGAGCTTTACCTCTTACTTCAATTAGGCCAATCCACTACTGATGCAAGAAAGGATCCCTTAAAGCTAGCAAGTGGACCAATCACTAGGAGTAAGGCAAAGAGATATCAAGCTAGTATGACTTTGCATATTCAAGAAGAGATTTCCAAAGAGCTTCAAGAATTATCATTCTAGAAGATGGAGATAGAGCTTGAAGAAGGCACACCAAAGCTGATTATGATGCTTAGTGTGGAAGCTAAAGGCTAGCTAAAGAAAGGTCCAACGTGCAAGAAAGGTCCATGGGGGTTCATATAAAGCCTTCGGAAGTAATTTAAGGCCCATGGACAGCCCAAATAGTGTGGGGCGTTTCTTATGTTGAAGGGATTAGTTTGGTTGTTTCCATACTTTATATTTTCCTTATTGGATTAGGATTTTGTTTCCATACTTTATGTTTTCCTTATGCAATTAGGAATGTTTTCCTTATGCAATTAGGAATGTTTTCCCTTATGCAATTAGGAATGTTTTCCTTATGCAATTAGGAATGTTTTAGTTTTCCATATGCAATTAGGAATTTTGTAACCCTTATTTAAGGGCACTATTAGGCCGAATTTCAGACTACAACAATTAATAAAAAATTTTGAATTCTTCTACAAGTTCTTCTTGTGAATTTTCATGTGAGAGAGATTAGAGTGGATTCTTTAATTCTTTCTTTGCATCAAGAATTAGGTTTACTTATCAACAAGAGTTATGGCGTTTTCATTCTTCTTACCAACTAAATCCTTCAATCATAGTGAGTTCGCGTCTCTTTATAGGCGTTGGGTTCCTTAGGAGGTGATTATCAAGTTTCAAGGAGTTCTCTACCATTGTTATACGTTGGGTTTGCTACCATCGTTGCTAAGGGTCCGCGTCAACTACTAAGCCAAACAATTGTTCAATTCTTCAATTAAAGTCATATTCTTACTCAAAATACTCAAAATAACCATTAATTATATTAATCCTAACCAACTCTCACCAAAAACCTAGTTTTCACTTCTTTCATACTATCAACTTCATAAAATAAGCTCATGTCCATCAATTAATCACTAAATCAACATAAACACATCTTATTAGCTTCATAACTATCTTCTTTTTCAATTTAAACCAATTCTGTTACTAACTTAAATTATTACTCTCACACCCTGATTTTAGAGGCATAATGGTTCTAGGGTCTGAATCAGTTTAATACACTGGAACCTCATAGAACTCATATTCAGAATTGAACAATACTAAACAGTAAAACTTCACTAAGTTTTTTTTCTCGTTTATATGTTATAGATATTTCCATCTACTAATACATTTTCCTTTTTTTCACATTACATATATCTAAAATATTTTCTAATTATTTTTCCATTTGCTACTCTTTGATACCATAGTGCTGCCATCACCAGAGTTACTCTACCTATGTTAGACAAATGATCTTAATTTTGATCCTTGACAACTCAAATGGATGATCTATTTAACTTGTGTTTGAGAAATCTTGTTGCAGGATTAGGTTGCTTCAATTAAAGGTGAACAGAACAATTATAGCGGTCGCACCTCACCTAAATACGACCGCTCCATGCAATTACAGAATGAAACCTTGTCACAGTAGGTTTCGTGGTCAGAAGTTCGACCATAGTCGCGACCGCTCCTACAGAATGGCGACCGTCCAAAATACTTGCCCGACCGCTACTCAAGGAACTTAAATCATTACAATCACAGTAAGGTTCGCGGTGACAAGAACGGTGAATGATTCGACCTCGCTTACCACTTTAGCGACCGCCCCATTCAGAGTCGTGACCGCCTAACAATTCAAAAAGAAATTGCTCAAAGAGACAGTAGTGTTCGCGTCCTCAGGTGCGTCCAGAAGTTCGACGCGAAAATGTGAGTTCGACCGCGAAAAGCTACCAAGGGCGACCGCGAAGATTCAAATTATGGCGGACATCTCTTTTGCTCTGTCAGAAAGTGACACGTGACATGACCGTTGTAAACCCACTTCAATATTCAAAAAGGGCGACCGCACCTCTGCTTGGCGCGACCGTCCCGACAAACACAGCATGGGCAAGAAACGATCCGACAAACACATCATGGGCAAGATTCCAGCTGCAGAGCACTAAAATTCGACCGTTGAAGTTTTTCAAAAGTAGCGACCGTCCCTTGTTAAAAGGATGACCGCGTGAAGCATGAGCGCGACCATCCTTGTATGAAGGGCGACCGCGAAGTGCTTCGGATAGTTTAAGTAAAGAAGGTCTAATCTGCCAAGACTTTATTCTCAACATCAATAACGGCTAGTAAGACCACATTGGCTATAAATACAAAGTTTCTATGAGAAAACAAAAGAGACAACATTGAGAAAAGATTTTCATAGCCAAGCAACAAATTTTCTTTTACTTGTATTTGAATTGTTATGAATGTTAGGTGTTAGCATTGAAAACACCATTGTATAAGTTTGAGTGTAAGCTTGGGAAACACTTGGGTTGTGAGAGTAAGCCTTGTAAAACTCTTGTTAGGTTGTGAGAGTAAGCCTTGTAAAACTCTTGTTTGGGTTGTAAGTGTGAGCCTAAGAAAAACACTTGTAAAGTTGGAAGTGAGCTTGTAAAAACTTCAAAGACTAGTGGAACCTTAACAAGTTGTTAAGGAAGTGGATGTAGGATTGAAGTAAATCCGAACCACTATAAATCTTGTGTGTTCTTTCTTTCCTCCATTACTCAACCAACTCTCTATTCCGCATTTCTTGTTTGTTGAGTTTTTTAAATTGTCATTATTTCTTGAGGAAACCAATTCACCCCCCCTCTTGGTTGCCATCTTGGGACAACAATTGGTATCAGAGCCCTGAGATTTCTTGAACTTAATTGTGAAATCTGATCCACAATGGAAACTTCTTCTTCATCAAGCTCTCATGGAAATCTTAACTCTATTCTTAGACCCTACTTTGATGGAACGGATTACTCATACTGGAAACACAAAATGTATTTGTTTCTAGATAGTGAAGGGATTAAACTATGGGATTTCGTGGAAATCTCCCACTCATGAAGTTGACGGTATTCAAGTTCCACTTCCCAAAGCTCAATGGTCAACTAGCAATATCAGAGATCGATTCAAGAACAATAGAGCTGCTTCCATCTTGATGAACTCCATTTCAAGAGAAGAATGTGGAAGAGTTCAACATTTAACTTGTGCACATTGCATTTGGAAAACACTTGAAAACTACCATGAAGGTACAACTCAGGTAAGATTTACCAAGAAACAAATGCATGTTCATGAGTATGAGCTATTCAAGATGAAACCAAATGAAAATGTCACCGACATGACCAATCGCTTACTTGCAATTGTCAATGAACTAAAGAAGTATGGCAAGGTATATGATCAAGGTGATGTAAACAGTAAAATCTTGAGAGCCCTAAGAGCTAGAAAGAACTTTGAATCCAAAGTATCATCCATAGAAGAAGCTCATGATCTCAGCACATTAAGAACCGACGAGCTAGTTGGTAAATTTCTCACTTTTGAGCTGCACAGTGAAAAAGAAGAAGATCAAGGTGAGAAAGAAAAGAGAAAACCAATTGCACTCAAAGCAATCAAAGAAGCTGAGAGCTCAAGCAATGAAGATACTGATGATGAAGATGAAATGGCTATGTTCTCAAAAAGAATGATTGAATGGAAAAGGAAGAAAAGATTACAAGCAAACAAAGGTACACCTCCTAAATTCTCCTTCAAAGATAAAGAAAAGAAAAATGAGGTAAAGTGCTATGAATGTGGAAAAACTGGTTACATCAAGTCGGATTGCTACAAATTAAAGAACAAAAGGAAATGGGATAAAGAAAAGAAAAAGTCTCTCAAAGCCACATGGGATGACTCTTCCTCAAGTGAAGAAGAAGAAGAAGAAGGAATTGCAAATCTTTGTCTCATGGCTATTGAAGATGACTCCAATGAGGTAAGTACTCAATCCTTTGATCTTGTAGCACATGATGATATAGATGATAGTGACTTGATTGAGCACATGAATTCTAAAATAGAAAAATATTTCTCTAAAATGATGCTCTATAAAGAGAAAAACTCTAAGTTAGAAAAGGATTTTATATGTTTAAAGAACTCTACCTTAGAATTGAAAACCTCAAATGAACACTTAATAAATACAATAGGAGAATTAAATAAAAGCTCACATGACTTAGAAAAGGTGATTAAAGAGAATGAGGTATTGAAGCATGAACTAAAAGAACTAAAAGAATCAATTTCCAGATTTCATAAAGGAAAGGAAGCATTGAACACATTGATTAATAATCAAAGATCACCTTCCTTGAAATATGGATTAGGATTCAATGGCTCAACCAACATTTCACCTAGCAAACCAACATTTGTGAAAGCATCTACAACTAAAATTTCTGATGTTCATATCAAAGATGCTTGCACCAAGTCTAAAAGAACTTCTTATGGTTCACTAGGAGATAAAGCCAAAAATAATTATGCAGTGTTGTTCACTAAACTTGTACAAAAGAAATCACATACTTGTAGTTGTATGTATAATGCAAAAAGAAAAATGCAGAAGCATAGGATACCATGGCAATGCACATATTGCATGAAATTTGGTCACAAAAATTTCTATTGTTATATAAGAAAAGCTCATCTCAATTTGGAAGGCATTCTTTCTACTAACCATCAAGGACCCAACTATATGTGGGTACCTAAAAGAAGATGATCACAATTGTCTTGCAGGTATGCCTAAAATCTACTACCAATGAAAGCACATGGCTTATGGATAGTGGATGCTCAAGGCATATGACTGGAAATGCAAAGCTCTTTACAAGTATTACCTATAAACATGGAGGTAACGTAACTTTTGGAAACAATGCTAAAGGTAAAATTCTTGGTGTTGGCTCCATTGGTTCTATTGGTAAGGATTTAATTGAAGATGTATGGCTTGTTGATGGTTTGAAACATAACTTGCTAAGTGTTAGTCAACTTTGTGATAAAGCATACTTTGTCAAGTTTGATTCCAAGGAATGCAAAATCACAAATTCAAATGATGTTATCATATTTAAGGGCACTAGAACAAACAACACTTACAATGTCAGCATACATTCAAATCATACATGTTTAATGTCCACTAATAATGATGCATGGTTATGGCATAGAAGACTAGGACATGCTGGTATGGATCAATTGAAATATATTTGTAATGAGAACTTAGTTGATGGCTTACCTAAGATAAAATATGATAAAGATAGGATTTGTGAACCTTGTCAACATGGTAAGCAACATAAAAGCTCATTTAAATCAAAGAGTGTTATAAGTACCTCTAGACCTTTAGAGATCATTCATTTAGACTTGTTTGGACCAAATAGAGTTACAAGCTTAGGAGGCAAATCATATGCATTTGTTCTTGTTGATGACTACTCTAGATTCACATGGGTTAATTTCTTAGCTCAAAAGAATGAAGCCTTTAATTACTTCAAAACCTTTGCAAAAAGAGTTCAAAATGAAAAAGGATATGTGATCACATCTATTAGAAGTGATCATGGCAAAGAATTTGAAAATGAAAACTTTGAAAACTTTTGCAATGAACTTGGCATTTCACACAATTTTTCTGCTCCTAGAACTCCACAGCAAAATGGTGTAGTTGAAAGGAAAAATAGAACTTTAATCGAAATGGCTAGAACAATGCTCAATGAATATGATTTACCATCTTATTTTTGGGCGGAAGCCGTTAATATAGCTTATTACATTGCAAATCGTGTTTATAAAAGGCATTTAACTAATAAAACTTCTTATGAGCTATGGAATGGAAGAATACCCAGAATTGGATATTTTAGAGTATTTGGATGCAAATGCTTCATATTGAATACCAAGGATAATCTTGGAAAATTCTCATCCAAATCAGATGAAGGCATATTCTTAGGATATTCATCATATAGCAAAGCATATAGAGTATTTAACATGAAAACTCTAGTTATAGAAGAATCAATGCATGTTGTATTTGATGAATCATCTAAACTTGATCAAAAGAAAGGTATTACTTTCAATGACCCTGCAGGTACTCTTGAACCTCTTGAATCTATTGATGCTCCAAAGATCAATCAACTTGAAGATAAGACTCAAGATCTACCTAAGGATTGGCAATACAAGAAAGATCATCCAAAGGAACTCATCATTGGAGAAACATCAAAGGGAGTAACTACTAGATCTAAAATTAATCATGTTGATGTTAATGTTGCTTTTGTTTCTCAAATTGAACCAAAAACTATTGAGGAAGCTTTAAATGATGAAAATTGGATAACCGCAATGCAAGATGAACTTAATCAATTTGAAAGAAATAATGTTTGGCAACTTACTCCTAGACCTATAGATCATTCTATAATAGGATGCAAATGGGTTTATAGGAATAAGCTTGATGAAAATGGTCACATTATTAGAAATAAAGCAAGATTGGTAGCCAAAGGTTATAATCAAGAAGAAGGTATTGATTATGATGAAACCTTTGCCCCCGTAGCCAGATTAGAAGCTATTAGAATATTACTTGCTTTTGCATGTCATATGAATTTTAAGCTTTATCAAATGGATGTTAAAAGTGCATTTCTAAACGGACTCATAAATGAAGAAGTTTATGTTGAACAACCTCCTAGTTTTGAAAACTACAAATTTCCTGATCATGTTTTCAAACTTACCAAAGCTTTATATGGATTGAAACAAGCACCTAGAGCCTGGTATGATAAACTTAGTGCATATTTGCTTGAAAATGGTTTTTCAAAAGGAAAAGTAGACACAACTCTTTTTGTTAAAAAGGATAAGCACAACATTTTGATTGTACAATTTTATGTGGATGACATAATATTTGGAGCTACTAATGAAGCCTTGTGCAAAGAATTTGCTTCTTGTATGACTAGGGAATTTGAAATGAGCATGATGGGTGAACTCAAGTTTTTCCTTGGACTGCAAGTCAAGCAATGTAAAGATGGGATCTTCATTAACCAATCCAAATATACAAAAGAACTCATCAAGAAATTTGGAATGGATGGCTGCAAAACTAGCAAAACTCCTATGAGCACATCATTGAAATTAGGTAAAGATGATAATGGTAAAGCAGTAGATGAGAAGAAATATTGAGGTATCATCGGATCACTACTTTACTTAACTGCTTCTAGGCCTGATATAATGTATAGTGTATGTCTTTGTGCTAGATTTCAAACTAGTCCTAAAGAATCACACTTGAATGCCACTAAGAGAATCTTGAAATATTTGAGTGGTACAATACATTTAGGACTTTGGTATCCTAAAAACACATCATTTCATATTATAGGATTTTCAGATGCAGATTATGCTGGTAGTATATTAGATAGGAAGAGCACAACAGGAGCATGTCACTTTCTTGGTAATTGTCTAGTTTCTTGGCATAGTAAGAAACAAGCATCGGTTGCTTTATCCACAACGAAAGCTGAATATGTTGCAGCATGTTTTTGTTGCACACAAGTATTATGGATGAAACAACAATTGCTTGACTATGGTAAAGTGTTTAACAATATCTCCATTAAATGTGACAACACTAGTGCTATCAATTTGTCTAAAAATCCTATCCAACATTCTAGATCCAAGCATATAGATATTAGACATCATTTCTTTAGGGAAAATGTACAAAATCAGAATATAATCTTAGAATTTATAGATATAGAAAATCAACTTGCTGATGTCTTTACAAAACCCTTGAATGAAGATAGACTTAATTTCATCAAACTCAATTTAGGAATGATTGATGGAATCACTTTGAGCTAATTAAAATTTTTGCCTTACAATAAAGTTTCTATGTGCATGAAATTAATTTTTCTTAACATACTTGGAATATCTTTCATCTTTCCTTGAATCTTTCATTTTTAAGTCTGTTGCTGTCGCTCCAGTATCCCTTCGCGATCGCTACTTCGTCTGCTAGTTTCATTCAATAAAAATCTCTGTGCGCGGTCGAGAAAATTTGTGCGCGGCCGCACCAATTTGAATAGTTTCGACCGTTACAGACAGTTTCTTCCCTCGCGAGCGTACCTATCTTACTAATGGTCGCTAGACCCCATGTGGCGATCGCACCTTGTTAAATCTGCGACCGCACCCTGTACACTCTGCTCGAAAATTTATAACCGTTGGCTGTGTGACAGGTCGCAACTCTTCATTTTTAACAGTCATAAATGGCTATTTTCTTAATTCCATCTATTTAAGAGTGTGTTACAACAATTTATCTGATATTTTGACTATCAAAGCACACAAACCTCCCTCTGAAACCCTAAAAACCTCTCAATCTCATCTGTTTCTCAATCACTCTCTATTTTTCAGATTACTCCTACTCAATGGCTCCCAAAAGAAAAACCACCTCCAAAATTAAGGGTCAAGCCAAGAGAGTTCCAGGAATCACCATTAGAGAACCTATTGTTGAACCTCCATCTCCTCCACAGTCAAAAAGGGGTGAGAAAATTCACAAACCTCACCACCAAACCTCTGAGGAAGACATTAGGTATGCAATGCTTAAGAAAAAGAAAGTTGAAGGCACCAAATCTCCTTTTGGTGGGATGCTTTCTGCATTGGGCATCAAGGACGAAATTGAGAGATTGTTGGATGTCCTTGGATGGGAAAAATTTGTCTTTCCAGAAGAGGTAGGCTACTCCAGTCTTAGCAAAGAATTTCTGATGTCTCTTCAAATACTTCAAATAGAAAAGAGTGCAAACTCTGCTCTAGGTTGGTACGGGGTAAGGTTTAAGCTTTTTGATCATTATCAATCCTTAACCCTAGAAGATTTTGGCAGCATTTGGAACTTCCCTTCTAAAGGTATAACCTCTTACAATGACCAAATCTTCTCAAACCAAACCCTTTCTGATTTCTGGAGAGAAATTTCCATTGAAACTTCTTTTGAAAAGGAATCTAAAGCCAGACATATCAAATCTCTCACCCACTGGATGCTCCATAGGATCATCACCTACACCATCCACCAAAGAGCTGATGGGAATGAGAAAGTCACCAAAAGAGACCTCATCTTTCTGTATGCTTTCACCCACAACATCAAAATAAACACCACCAAGTTCTTGATTGATACCTTTTATCATCATGCTGTTACAAGAACTGGTACCTTCTTCCTATCCTCTCAAGTTACTCAAATAGCTAGGCACCTAAACCTTCTGAATGATTTGAACTTAGCCACCTTGAGAAACCCTTTCACTCTAGCCTCTAGTGCTATCACAATAGATTACTTAGAGCATGCTGGATGTGTAAGGAAGATTGAAGGATCTTATGTATACTCCTTTGGCAAGAAAGGTGTTATGGACAAACAAAAGAAAAGGCCAAGGTATACAATTGAGGGAGAGGGAGATTCTGTAGAAGTTGCTGTGGAATTACCCCCAAAAGCAACTTCATCAAAAGCTGCTCAAGAAACTGCTTCAACCTCCACACAACTCATCCTCTAAGCTATCAAGACTCTCTCAAGGAAACTCTCTAAGTTCAAGAAAAGTGTCTCCAAGAGATTCCAGCACTTGAACAAAAGGATAGACCTTATATCCCACATGCACCATGATCTTTATGACATGCAAGGCAAATTGGACTTGCCTCGATGCAATCTTGAAGATTGGGATATAAGTGATCACACCCAAAGCGTTGCTGAAGAAGAAGAGTCCATTAGCACTAGCTCTACCTCTGTTGCACCTCAAGATAAGGGGAAAGCTCCTTTAGTTGAAGAAGAGTTAGATGTAGATGATGACTCAGAATAGCTTAGCTTTAGTTTGTTTTTGTTTGCATTTTCATATGTTTGCTACTTTGCTTTCTGTCTTGTACTTTCCTCCACTTTAATCTACCTAATGTTTATATTCCCTTTCATTGCTTTGTTAATGGTTTTGCTTAACAGTTATTTCATTTTGCCTATGCCAATGGGGGAGAAAATACCAAAATGGAATGAAAATACAATAATGGGATAACAAGAACAATTTGTTGAACATTTGTTAAGAACAATAATGAAAATTTGTTGAAATTTGTTGAACATTTGCAAATAAGGGAAAAATGTTTATGGGGGAGAAATGTTTGCATCAAACAATAACATTTGCACCAAGATAAACTACTAAATCACAAATGCTCTTAACCATGATTGTTGCATATGTTAAGGGGGAGCATTTTAGACTTATTATTTTTCTCATCATTCCATTTGAATTGTCAAAGTCAAAATGGGGGAGATTGTTAGACAAATGATCTTAATTTTGATCCTTGACAACTCAAATGGATGATCTATTTAACTTGTGTTTGAGAAATCTTGTTGCAGGATTAGGTTGCTTCAATTAAAGGTGAACAGAACAATTATAGCGGTCGCACCTCACCTAAATACGACCGCTCCATGCAATTACAGAATGAAACCTTGTCACAGTAGGTTTTGCGGTCAGAAGTTCGACCATAGTCGCGACCGCTCCTACAGAATGGCGACCGTCCAAAATACTTGCCCGACCGCTACTCAAGGAACTTAAATCATTACAATCACAGTAAGGTTCACGGTGACAAGAACGGTGAATGATTCGACCTCGCTTACCACTTTAGCGACCGCCCCATTCAGAGTCGCGACCGCCTAACAATTCAAAAAGAAATTGCTCAAAGAGACAGTAGTGTTCGCGTCCTCAGGTGCGTCCAGAAGTTCGACGCGAAAATGTGAGTTTGACGGCGAAAAGCTACCAAGGGCGACCGCGAAGATTCAAATTATGGCGGACATCTCTTTTTCTCTGTCAGAAATTGACACGTGACATGACCGTTGTAAGCCCACTTCAATATTCAAAAAGGGCGACCGCACCTCTGCTTGGCGCGACCGTCCCGACAAACACAGCATGGGCAAGAAACGGTCCGACAAACACATCATGGGCAAGATTCCAGCTGTAGAGCACTAAAATTCGACGGTTGAAGTTTTTCAAAAGTAGAGACCGTCCCTTGTTAAAAGGACGACCGCGTGAAGCATGAGCGCGACCATCCTTGTATGAAGGGCGACCGCGAAGTGCTTCGGATAGTTTAAGTAAAGAAGGTCTAATCTGCCAAGACTTTATTCTCAACATCAATAACGGCTAGTAAGACCACATTGGCTATAAATACAAAGTTTCTATGAGAAAACAAAAGAGACAACATTGAGAAAAGATTTTCATAGCCAAGCAACAAATTTTCTTTTACTTGTATTTGAATTGTTATGAATGTTAGGTGTTAGCATTGAAAACACCATTGTATAAGTTTGAGTGTAAGCTTGGGAAACACTTGGGTTGTGAGAGTAAGCCTTGTAAAACTCTTGTTAGGTTGTGAGAGTAAGCCTTGTAAAACTCTTGTTTGGGTTGTAAGTGTGAGCCTAAGAAAAACACTTGTAAAGTTGGAAGTGAGCTTGTAAAAACTTCAAAGACTAGTGGAACCTTAACAAGTTGTTAAGGAAGTGGATGTAGGATTGAAGTAAATCCGAACCACTATAAATCTTGTGTGTTCTTTCTTTCCTCCATTACTCAACCAACTCTCTATTCCGCATTTCTTGTTTGTTGAGTTTTTTAAATTGTCATTATTTCTTGAGGAAACCAATTCACCCCCCCCCCCCCCTCTTGGTTGCCATCTTGGGACAACAACCTATAAAACAACACTAAAAATAATAATGGAGCAAGGGGTGAGCTGCAACTCAATGAGTGTTCAAGATTGTTACGTTTGCTTTAATTTATACTTTAAGTGATTAGTGGCTTATTCAAGTTTAAGTAGCTTCTTGTACTTATGGAGTTGGTATTATAGATATTCGTTTAGAATTCCTACCATATTTTAAGAATTCTTTCATTATGCATAATATTTAAATTTTCCAGTATTCTTAAATAAACTTATTAGAATTACATTCTTAAAACCCCTAAATAACCTATTAGAATTAACTTAAAAATTTACCAACCCATGCTTAATTTAAGCTATTCTTTAACTGATTTCTTACTTATTATTTAGTTAGTACAATAATTAATTATTTATGTAACTGTTAGACTTTTATTATAATACCCTTATACCTTATTTACATATAATACATACACGGTATATGTAAAATACGCGTATAAAGTATAAGAATTCCACAGCTCGGTTTAATAACAATTTTCATATTTCCAATTAAAAATCCTAAACACCCTAAAATGCATATTTAAGTAGTAAATAAAAATATTATTTATTAATTATAGGTTCCAAAATAAGCATTTTATATAAAAATCTCTGAAAAAAATTCATCTGAGTTTTGTCTGTAAATAGGACATCTCAAAAATTCAATAATTACTTAACCTGCAAAAACACACTCTCAATAAACAATAAATCCCACATTTCACCAACACTTCTCAATTTCTCCATATTTCCTCAAAACATTAATGCATATACATAGAAATATCAAACACATGTATATACGTTTCCACATTGTAAAATTTATCCAAAAAGTCTTTATAATTTACAATATATACCCCAAAACATAAACATAATATATATAACAACAAAATATACTATAACATAAAACATATACATGATGGCAAATGGCTCTGATCTTGATGCATCAAAATCCTCCAAATCAACCTCAAGTATAGACCCGACCAGGTCTAGAAGACCTCTTAGAATCTACCGGATTATCCCTGTTAACTGTGCAATGAATTATAATCGTACTAAGCTAAAAGCCTAATGGTACAAACTTTAATAGTAATAAAACTTTAATATAATGCCAATGCATAAAGTTTTTGCATGTTATGTCACAATGTGGCACTCAATACCACTTTAAAACATAAGCTTTAATCTTTTAATATTTCACATTAACACATGCACAAATATGGGCCCAAATAAACTAATATATTATTCAAATCCTAGAGTTACTATTTTGGCCCATATTGACACCCAGTGTCTAGCCCAAAAGCAAGTGACACCCAATGTCTAGCCCCAAAGGCAAATCATTTATCAGTGACGCCTAGCCTCTTGCCCTGAAGGTAAATCATATATCAGTGATGCATAGCATCTAGCTCCGAAGGCAAATAATGAGGATAACATCATAGGCATACCACCAAACACAGAACTCAAAAAATTGAAAAACATACTAGGCACACAAATAATACATATTTTCCATAATCAACTATTCTTATCACATTGCCTCAATTTCTCATTTTTCTCATCACATTGCCTTATTTTTTCATTTTTCTCATTCATATTAATGTCAACTCATTTTAATTCATCATATCTTATACTTTCATCACAATTTCACATTAAAATCACATTACCCAAATATTTTTGGGTCATTCTCACATAATGCATATAAATCACATTTCATTCATTTTAGCCATTAATAATTGCTTTTCATAATGCATATAATGCATACATAACAATTCATATGTTATAAGATAATATTCATCAATGTTCATGTTGCCAAGTAGATTAACACATTGTTTATTCAAAATGTGTTAGGTCAAATTCAATGCAAATATATCTAATTTATCAAAAGTTTGTACTTACCTCAATTAGCACTTAAACCCAAGTAAAAAGTCACCCTTCAACCTTCACTTCCAACTTGCCCTTCAACACTAATGTTGGGCAATTCACTTCTTCTTAATGCCTATTCCAAATGTGAACAAATACCATCATTTAGGATCACATTTTAAGGCATTACAAGCATACAACCCTAGTTAAACATCACTCCTACAAATATCCCAAAATTTAGCCTAACCTTACTTTAACATTGGAATTCCATGTTAATCCATTTAAATTGATGTTTTAAGTTTATTTATATCATTAAAAACATATTATAGCATGTTTAAACCAATCACATTATATAATCGCATACTCTTATACAAAACCCTACAATTCTATAACCTTCAACATTTAAGGTTCTTCATTCCATCCCAATTGTTAATCCAAGCTTATTTTCATCATGTATATCATTCAATAACATGATTTAAACATTAAAATCAAATAAACATCTATACTTTAAAAATTCCCTTCCAAAACCCTAAATTTAACACTACCTTAACCAATCTCTAACCAAACTTAACTAAACCCATCATTTGACTTTAAAATCCTTGTTTATGCATCAAAACAACACATTTGGAATCCATTTGCACAATTAAATCACATGATTTCAAAAGTCCAAATTTTACATAACCCTAAATTATCTTCTTCCTCCCAACCCCACTCAAACTTAATCATTTCTTCAATCCAACTTAAGAATCATTAATAACTAATCAAAATAACTTCATACATACCCATTCAAGCAATTAAATCATGCTCCAACAAAATTCCAAACTCAACATACTCAAAACTTCATGGATTTTCAAAGAATAAGATGGAAAACTTACTATTTATGGAGAAAATTACCAAAATCCCACTTGAAACTTGAAAAATTCCTTCAATAGTTGATGCCTGGAAGAAGAAGAAATCTTCATCCTTTTGTATGGATGTTCGGCCTCCTTAAGATGAAGAAGAAGAAGATTTAAACTTTTAATTTTCTCTTTCCCTCCACTCAAAATATGACCATATATTATATTTTAATATTTTTAATAATTAATTAATTATTTATTTATTTAAAAATCATATTTTACCCCTTCTATTCAAAAATAATTTATTTTTAAATTATTTAAATAATTTTAATTTTACGAAGTATAATTATAATTTTGCCACTCAACTTTTGACTTTCTTTTTAAAATGTTGATTTTTGTATATGTTGTATATATTTCATATATATATATCACATATACACTTTAATTTTCACTTAAAATGCTTCAATTTTCTGTTTATATTATTTATTTAATGTATTTAATTTAATTTTAATTTAATTTTATTTAATTTTAAAAAATTTTGGATGTTACATTTATACGGTAGCTAATATTGTTCTTAACTTTTAGGATTTAATATTCATATCTACTTATAGTTCTTTTCATATTTACCTAACTTCAGGTAAATGGAAATTAGATTATTATTCCTTCCATATGTATTTAATTTAAGAATAAAAAATGTAGATGCAGCGTATCAAAAATATGATAGGTAATTTTAAGAATAAAATTCAAATAATAAAGGATTAACCCTTAGTTAATTCAAAACTCAGTTTAAATCGTAACAAAAATAATAATTTTTATCTTTAAGCATAATATAGATTTCATTTTTTTGCAAAAGAGGATCATATGACAGATCAGAATGGATAGGTCAAAAACCATAGGTCAAAGACCATAACAGAAAGGCCAAAGGTCGTAGTAATTAGGGCAATAACTTCTCTCTTATGCACATTCTAAAACACTATTGTACACTGTCTAGTAGTTTAACCCCAATTACAGTTGGGCTCTGCCAATATGAATATCAAAAAATCAGGTTAAGTCATTGAGTTAGTCTCAGAAGACATTTCTCAGAAGGCTTGTATAATCACCTAGTTCCAAAAATATTGCTTTCTTATCTCAACAATAGTGACACCAATGTGTCTCGTTAGTGGGTGTAAATATATCTGTGATACCTAGTGCCTCACCCACAACATAATCAAATATAGGACACCAATGTGTCTAGCCCAAGGATGTAACTATATCTGTGATACCTAGTGTCTCACCCCATCGACATATGGCATGCCAAACTACCAAACCCAATCTTCTGAAACTAGTTGAAGTATAAGGTAACACACAATAAACATTTAACATTTTATCTCTTTTCCTAATCCTCATTCTTTTCATGCTTTTTCACATATCATCATCATTTATGTCATATTTCTATGATTATCAACATCACAAACACTTTTCTATCATAACCAAGTGCCACGGTCGTGCCTATCTGAAGACCATCCCGTGTACTCAAAAACACTTTTGTCCAACTCAAGATACAAGCCACAGCCATGGCGTTCTCAAGGCCACCCCCGTGGCTTATGAAATGCTACTGCCCATCTCATGTGAACAAACCCATGACCATGGCAATCAATTCAATACTACCTTTCCACAAATTTCACATAAACATAACCAATCCAAAGCCCACGACCATGCCCTCCCGTAATTCCATGCATGTGGCTTACTAAATCCACACCAACACACACAATTCAACTCAAAACAATGCAAACCATAAGCGAAGACATTATAAAAGTATGTACTAACCTTTTTGAAGCCCAAAATGAGTGGATAAGCCCCTTTCCAAGCATACTCGACCAGGTGGTCTTTCCTCTTTGAATACACAACACTCAACACCTATTCAAATTATAAGTTTAGATGCAATATTGGAAACTCATATTGACATACTTCAACTTATTAAACTGTGCCTAATCTCAATTTAGCCATAACTCTTGCCAAAAACCTAATTTCAATGTTACTACCTCAAACTCTAACTAACCTCCTTCCATCACTAATCCAAATCTATAATTATCACTTCCATATCACATAACTTCATACTATTTCGTTTAAACAATTATGATAACTTGATCAAAATCATATTTATAAGAAACTCTTCAAAAGGTAAAGAAAACTTACTTTGCACTTCAATTATCACCAAAGCCATCTTCAATCCTTGCTAAACTTTGTTAAAAATTGATATATGGGAGAATTAAAATTCTCACTCTCGCATAACCATGGAGGTCAACTAAGAGGATAGGAGGAGATGAAGATGATCAATCTAGATATTTGACTTTTTAACATTTTCCTCCACTAATATCATTTATACATATAATTAATTAAATAATGTAGATATTAATAATTTATATATTATTCTATATTTTTAACTTTTCTACTTTTAACTTTTTTCCTCTTTCACCTTTTACTTTTAACAATTTATATGCTATATATATCATTTATATCTTTAACATCTTCCTCATTCCAAACTGTCTTAACCCTTCCAATTAATGTTTTTAATTATGTTTAACAAAGTTAGGGGCATTACATATTTTATCTTTAGGATTCCATATCCTAATAACTTAACATATTTACCTTAATTTCCTATTCTCATTATATTTATTAGCTTTTCTAGCAGTAACCGTCAATGTGAAATTACTTAGTATTAGTAATAACTTTAGTCATCATTTATTTCTTCATTTCTTGATTATTCATACATATTAAATTAACACTTCCTTTTCATTAGCTAAATATTCTAATTAATTAACTACTATTGCAATATATCTTAATCTTGTATGATCATATTACTTGACATTTATAACTACCTCCTTCAGTAAATACTTGTATCTCAATGTACTACTCTTATCTAATTCCTTAGATAATATATTTAATTTATATAGACCATTATTTCCTAAGTATGCCACTGAGGTATATAAATTATCTCATATACATTATTTTCATTCTTAATTTTGTTAATTTACTTAAATCCTTAATCTTGGCTACCTTTTTGATCTTCAACACATACTCTTACCTAGTTAGACATAATGAAAATGAAATTGTATTCTTTTTAAATCTCTAACTTAAAACTTTTAATTACATAAACATATATGTATATATATATATTTTTAAAATATATATTTATACCATAATCAAAATAAATTTTAAATTTCTTTAATTCTCCTTTTGAAATTCCTTTTAAATAATAATAACTCAATATTAAAATCTACATATGCTTTATATAGAAAAATAATCAAATTATTTTCAAAAACTTATTTTAAAATAGTAACTCAATTAATAATGATTTGGCCATTTTCATAATTACTTTCTTTGGTAGAAATCAATAATAATTATTAAACATTGATAGATATAAATTATTTATGAAGATTAACATTCATAAAACTTATACATTGTAAATTCTGTATTAAAATTATACACATTTAAACATAAGTATTAGACACATATATAAACTACATATATAAACTTATATTTAGAATTATAGATTTTTCTAAGTTCATTTACTATATTTAAAAATTAGGCTTTTCAAACCTATAAATTCTTTTTCCATAACACTTCCTCTAGCAATATATGTTTACCTACTTGGTTTAGGTACCAAATCTTAATCAAAATTCATGAACTTTTAGTCACATAATGCAAACAAATATAGAAACTCATGCCTAAAATTTCAAAATTTTATGCAATCATTTACTATGTTTTCAAATTATATTTATTTAACTCTATAAATTATGGTTTTTCAGTTATGGCTGTAGTAGTATTAGTTATTTATTTATTTCCATAATTAAAACTTCATTAAAATTTATAAAATTTTAACAATATGTTCCAAATATATATATATATAAGCTTGTGTTTAAAATTTCAAAATTTTCTAGGTTATCTACTATGTTCTCTAATTGAGTTTCTTAAACTTAAAAATTCTGGCTCTACTGGCACAATAATGGTAGCTTGTGTTGTTCTATTTTTCTTTCATAGAAAATTATCTTTAAAAATTATAAAATTTTATACACCAATTAATAACGCAAGATAAACTCTCAATAAAAATTTCATGCTCATTGAACCTCTTTAGATTAATCTAAAATTTTGGACAAAATCACCTTACATAATATAAATAGAAATTCCAGTAACTATTATACTCATATTTCATACTTTAAATCAAATATTAAATTTAAATTATTTATCAAATAAATCAAATATAAATCTTAATTTACGTGTGAGTTTCCATTTATATTACCTTTCTAAAACTTTTAATGTAACATCTCAATGGCCCTAGGCTTACGACTCGGTCTTTTCACCTAGGCCACTTCAAGGGACTGCTACAGTACCACTTCCCCTCACGATTTCATGGCAGGATTTGTTTGTTTGGCTCAATTAAGAGTTGCCTCCCTTGTTTCAATCCCAAGACCTCCTTAAGAGAGTCTTTATCCTGGAACTAGTACCATTTCTTCTAGTAGAAGAAACGAAGGAGGCGACTCTTAATTGAGCCTAATAAACAAATCCTGCTGTGGAACTGTGAGGTGAAGCAGATTGTAGCAGTCCTTTAAAGAGGGCTGGGTGAAATGACTGAGTAGTAACCCTAGGGCCATTGGGATGTTACAGTTAAAAAGATGACTGTAACATCCCAAAGGCTCTGGGCTTACGACTCGGTCTTTTCACCCAGCATACTTCAAGGGACTACTACAGCCTTTTTAACTGTAACATCCCAATGACCCTGGACTTACGACTCGGTCTTTTCACCGAGCCTGCTTTAAGGGACTGCTACAGTCTACTTCACCTTATGGTTACACAGCAGGATTTGTTTATTTGGCCCAAGTCAAGGGTCTCCTCCCTCATTTCGATCCCAAGACCTCCTTAAGAGAGTCTCTATCCTAAAACGAGTACCATTTCTTCTACTAGAAAATGGTATTCATTTCAGGAGTAGAAGAAATGGTACTTGTTTTAGGATAGAGACTCTCTTAAGGAGGTCTTGGGATAGAAATGAGGGAGGCGACCCTTGACATAGGCCAAATAAATAAATCCTGCTGTGGAACCGTGATGTGAAGCAGACTGTGGCAGTCCCTTGAAGGGGGCTTGGTGAAAAGATGAAGTCGTATGCCCAGGGTCGTTGGGAGAAGAAATGGTACTCGTTTAGTGAAAAAGACTCTCTTAAGGAGGTCTTGGGATAGAAACGAGGGAGACGACCCTTGACTTGGGCCAAATAAACAAATCCTGCTGCGGAACCGTGAGGGGAAGCAGTACTATAGCAGTCCCTTGAAGCGGGTTGGGTGAAAAAATCGAGTTGTAAGCCCAGGGCCATTAGGATGTTACAATTAAAAAGGTGCCTTTTTAACTGTAACATTCCAACGGCCCTGAGCATATGACTCGATTTTTTCACCCAACCCGCTTCAAGGGAATACTACAGTATTGCTTCCCCTCACAGTTCCACAACAGGCTTTGTTTATTTGGCCCAAGTCAAGGGTCGCCTCCCTCATTTTGATCCCAAGACCACCATAAGAGAGTCTTTTTCATTGAACGAGTACCATTTCTGATATGGAACCTCCAAGAATAAGCCTGAGAACTCCTTGATGTCGAACCCCCAAAACATTAACTTGAAAACCCCTAGTTGAATTCGGTACAACCTCCAAAGAATAAAGGTTAGATTTCAGATTTCTTTGAATTGATCAAAGATCCAAGATATCGAAACAAACTAGTTCCCAAAATCCCAGATTCAAAACACTCCACAAGAAAGTTGATCAAACTACTTGAATGTTTCTTAAGCATGTATTCAAGCAAGAACATAAAGATAAAAGAAAAACGGCTTTAGGTTATTAATTTGTCCAAAAAACAAAACTGATGTCTTACAATCCTAAATGAGATATAAATAGCTAAACCCTAACTAGGGTTATTAAGTAGCATTTGGTTTTCTAATCAAATTTTAAGAAATAATAAAGTAAATAAAGTTCTAATTTAATACAAAACAAACAGGGCCCTTACTTTTTAAATAAGCATAACTAGTGGGCCTTAATACATATTAACTACAAGCCTCATTCGTGAATTTCAACTTGTAGCAAGTTGTAATTGACTTCCTTTGGTCTTGTCTCGAAGCTTGTAATTCCTTGCAAACCATAGTTAGCCAAATTCACCAAATCTTGCAAATGGCAAATTAATGCTTGCTGAATCTTTTTGGCTCGCGATCTAGTTATAGGACCTTGTGGCAGAATAATTGGATTGATGATCTCCTCAACTTGTTCCTCACGTCCTAACTCTTGCTCATCCTTGCGGTGTGCTGGTTGTTCCACAACATTTCCCCTCTCCTCAAAAGGATTTGTCCTCGAATCAAAAGCATCACCTACATCACAAGGACTTAAATCAGCAACATTAAACGAAGCACTTACATTATACTCACCTGGCAAATCCACTTTATATGCATTGTCATTAATCCTTTCAAGATCTGAAAAGGACCATCTCCTCGTGGGTTTAACTTGGACTTTCTTTGGTGTGGAAACCGTTCTTTGCGAAAATGAACCCAAACCCAATCACTAGGCTGAAAAATCATTGGCTTCCTTCCTTTATTCACTCGAGAAGCTACTTTAGCATTTTGCCTTTCAGTCCTTTCCTTAACCTGTTTATGTAACTTCTTCACAAAATCTGCCTTTGAGCTAGCATCAACACTCACAAAATCATTAGATGGCAATGGCAAAATATCCAAAGGAGTAAGCGGATTAAAACCATAAACAATTTCAAATGGAGAACAATTAGTAGTGCTATGAACAGCCCTATTATAAGCAAACTCCACAAATGGTAAACAATCCTCCCACATCCTAATATTCTTTTCTATCACTGCCCTAAGCAAAGTAATCAATGTTCGATTCACAACCTCAGTTTGACCATCGATTTGAGGATGGCAAGTAGTAGAAAACAACAACTTAATCCCCAATTTTCCCCATAAAACACGCCAGAAATGACTCAAAAACTTAACATCTCTATCACTAACAATGCTTTTGGGTATGCCATGCAAACGAACAACCTCTTTAAAGAACAAATCAGCAATCAATTTAGCATCATCAGTTTTATGACATGGTATAAAATGAGCCATTTTACTAAATCTATCAACCACAACAAATATACTATCACGACCTCTCCTAGTTTTAGGTAATCCAAGCACAAAATCCATAGACAAATCAGTCCAAGGTCCATTAGGAACAGGTAATGGCATGTACAAACCATGCGGTTTCACCCTAGACTTAGCTTCTCTACATGTTATGCAATGCTCACAAACTTTATGCACATCATATTTCATACCAGGCCAATAAAAATGTTTTATCAACACATCATAGGTCTTACTTACCCCAAAATGACCCATCAAACCTCCTCCATGTGCTTCCTTAACTAACAACTCTCTCATGGAACACTTAGGAATACACAATCTATTTCTCTTAAACAAGAAACCATCAAACAAATGAAAGTCTTTTGAAACAGCCACATCTCCACACGAATTATATATGTCACCAAAATCCACATCACTAACATATAATTCCTTAATATGCTCAAAACCCAATAATCTAGCACTAAGAGAATTAAGTAAAACATACATTCGCAACAACGCATCAGCCACTACATTCTCTTTACCTTGCTTGTATTTAATCACATATGGAAATGTTTCTATGAATTCCACCCATTTGGCATGTCTATGATTCAGCTTATCTTGACCTTTCAAATGCTTTAAACTTTCATGATCAGTATGTATCACAAACTCTTTTGACCACAAATAATGTTGCCATGTATGCAAAGCTCGAAACAATGCATGTAACTCCTTATCATATGTCGGATACTTCAAAGCCGCTCCACTTAGTTTTTCGCTAAAGTACATCAATGGCCTTTGATCCTGTATCAAAACAGCTCCAATTCCTATCCCACTTGCATCACATTCAATCTCAAAAGTCTTATCAAAATTAGGCAAAGCAAGCAAGGGTGCATTACACAATTTATCCTTAATTTCATTAAATGCATGTTCTTGTGTATCTCCCCAAACAAAACCGACATTTTTCTTAACTAACTCATTCAAAGGTGCAGCTATAGTACTGAAATTTCTAATGAATCTCCTATAGAAACCAGCAAGTCCATGAAAACTCCTCACCTCCCTAGCATTCTTAGGTTTCGGCCAGTCCCTAATAGCCTTTACCTTTTCCTCATCAATCTCAATACCTTGACTAGACACCACAAAACCAAGAAAATGAACCTTATCCATGCAAAAACTATACTTCTTAAGGTTAGCATACAACTTCTCACGCCTAAGAATGTCTAACACAAGACGCACATGTATGACATGATCATCCAAACACTTAGAGTAAACAAGAATATCATCAAAGTAAACAACAACAAATTTACCCAAGTGCTCACGCAACACATGATTCATCAAACTCATGAATGTGCTAGGTGCATTAGTAAGACCAAACGGCATAACCAACCACTCATACAGCCCATATTTAGTCTTAAATGTTGCTTTCCACTCATCACCCACATTCATTTGAATTTGATAATAACCAGATTTCAAATCAATTTTCATGAACAAACAAGAACCATGTAACTCATCAAGCATATCATCTAGTCTAGGAATAGGATGACGATACTTTACAGTGATTTTATTGATGGCTTTTCAATCCACGCACATCCTCCACGTCCCATCCTTCTTTGGCTCAAGAAAAACAGGAACCGAATAAGGACTCAAACTTTCCCTCACGTATCCCTTAGCTAGCAATTCCTCCACTTGCTTTTGTATCTCCTTTGTTTCGAAAGGATTAGCTCGATACGCTAGCCTATTGGGAATGGAAGCTCCCAGAATGAAATCAATTTGATGCTCTATGCCTCTAATTGGTGGCAATTCATCAGGCATTTCTTCGGGAAACAAATTCGCATATTCCTGCAAAAGATCAACAAACACACTAGGCAAAGATTGGTTAAAAACAGTAGTATCTAAACGAGCCTCTTTGCACAAAAGCATAAACATAGGCTGATTGGTGTAAAAAACATGTTTAACCTCACTTATACTAGCTAACAAACTCACATTCTTCTCTCCTTCTCTATTTTTCTCAAACTGAATTTGTTTTGATTTTTCTTTTCTCTCTTTTTTTTCATTTACAATCTGATTTTTTTCACTCATTTTTTCATCACTCCCTCTTTCTTTCTTTTCAAATTCAAGTCTCATTCTTTCCATTTTACATTGATCTTCATACACTTCTTTTGAAGGGAGTGGGGTCAGAATTGTCTTTCGTCCATCCTTAGTGAATGAATACCGATTGAGGTATCTATCATGTCACGACCCAACTTATACATATGTACAGTACGTCCATGTACAGTAAGAGGAACCATCCCGAGAAGCTACTCAAGAGCGCGAAGTGAAGGGAAGTTCTGTAGAACTGAAAGGACCTATTTGAAAAGATTGCAAAGTTTTGTGGAGGTGACTGTAATTACCAAAAGTTTTTCCAGAGGTCCTTAATAGTACATATAACAGACTCCAGAAATAGAAAGTAGAGAAAAATCGAGTAGCAATGGCGCGACACGGTTTTTCCCGAAAACGCACGGTTTGGGAGATATAAGGGATTTTGACCAGGGGCATCATGGTCATTTTCAAAAGTGTCTCGAAAGTAATAATGGATCTCAAAAATGAAAAGTAGAGGAAAAACTGAGTCAAAAAGTGTACTACAGCATTCGGCGGAAGTGCGGGGTTTAAAAGTTACCAGCGAGTAATTGCTGGAGGGTATTTTGGTCTTTTCACATCTTAGACCATAAAATTACAGCACAAGGAGGTTGAGGGGCCAAAATATAATTAAAAGAAAGTCCAAGGGCTTGGGTTTTAAATAAATAAAAGAAAGAGACATTTGGACCAATGAGAATTAGCCATTTTCCCACTTAAGTGTACCAATGGAAAATCAACACTTACACCATCACATCTTAACCTCTTTTGGCTGCCATTTGGAGGAGAGAACACCAAATAAATAAAAGCCAAGTGCTCTCTTTGTTCTTGCTTGGCGGAATTGAAGAGAAAGGGAAAAGAGAGAGAGAGATCGTTTTTCAAGTAGCTAATTTTGGTTGCAAACTTGGGTGGAGAATAAGACTTTAAGGTAAGGAAATTCATCTATGGTCCTATTTCTTTCATTGGTTATATTATTTGCAAGATACAAATGAAAGAATAAATATGATGATTATAGAAAATTTAAGAAGTTGAAGAGAAAGTGAAAGAGATGATTTGCACATATAAGATTAAGGATAAAAAGGATGACTAGTAGTATTAGTTAGCAAAATAAGGCATGAAGCACTTAAATTTTATTATGTTCTTGACATGAATTTTATGAAAATTATAGGAAATCAAGAAGTGAGAGAGAAGGAAGCAAAGAAGGCATAAAAGAACTAGAAACAAGTGAAAAGAATTAAGTTTTGGTACTTAAATCATTGCCCTTTTCAATTAATTCACATATTTTGCATTATGGGACTTTTGAAATGGTTTTGAAATGATGTTATTATGTGTAGTAAATATGTGGGAAAGTGCTCTTGAACCATTTGTAATCAATTGATTGTGAAAAGAATGAAAACAAAACAAACTAGCTAAATTTGCTCAATTATCCATAAATTTTGATGATGTTTTAATCACCCCTTTGGTTTGATTTTTGAAAGAGGGACCCTTAGTCCTTCAATGGTATCACAAAAGGAGTCTAAAAATCAATTTTGCAAGAAAAAAAATGAATTTACCTCAAGTTTTGAAAATTTGGGCCGAATGGTCCCTTTTGGGCACCATTCTGCAGCTTTCATTTTGGGCAGTCCGTTGAAGAGGCAAACGAAGGAGTTTTCAGGTGAAATTTTACATGCATTTAGTTAACTTATGAAAGTGTTTTCCTACAAACATTCAGCCAAAAATAAGTTTGTTTACTTGGTCAAAACGGTTGCCAAATTTGACTGATTTTCAGTAGTAAAAACAGATTTTACCATTTAGTTGACGCGCGCCATTGTGTTGCCGATTTTATGCGCCGCGCCACTATTCATTTGGTCATTTTTTTCCAAATGTGTTAAAAATTGAATATTATGATATGGATTGATGTTAAATCATATAGAATGACATGAAGGAGAATTGGAAATGATCAGAAAGGCATCATGACAAGCTATTCCGACAATACATGCATTATGGAAAAATCATGGCTTATTGAATATCATGATCAAATTAATTAATAAATTGTTTATGCTCTACTTGGTTATGACAGAACCCTTGAGATAAGGGTATGATGCATCATACTATTATTGCAATATTGCTCATGACATGACATGATATTCCGGCTAAAGGCTGATGATTACAATGACATGATCAATGATTCAATGAACAATGGCTATTAGCACATGTGTAAGAATTATGATGAAGGATGATGAAATATGCACCATGACGCATATCATCCTGTAATATCTCACCATGACGAGATATATTTATCATGACCTGTGCCTTATCCGTTGATGTTCTGTTAAACCAGTAGAGCAACCAAAATGATAAAAGCAAGAAAAATGATTTAAATTCAAATTATTCAGTCAAGCCTTTTTACCTTCTGTGTTTTGTATTTATTCCTTTCAATTATTTAACGTATATAAATGTATGTTCAAGTCATTCTTTCATTTTATTTATTTATTGCAATGATTTAAGTACCGACTAAGCAATTGCTTAGCGAGTTTAGTTTCCCTCTAAACTCTTAGGTTAAACGAGGAGACGAGATTGCAGCATGTCCTGCGCAGCTGGCCTTGACTACTACTTTGGATAGGAGTTTGGATATGATTGATTGTAGCAATATGGCATGTACATAAGCTTGTATGATCTAGCAAATAAATGTATTATACTGAAAAGCTAGAACACGTACACTGCTAGTAATCTAATAAATCTTATTTGGATTTAGCACTTATGTATGCAAGTATAGAAGTGTAAAGTTTTAGTGCAGGTTTGGTGGAGGATATAAGGGTGATGAATATAGAAGTGTTTGAGGAGTGTTGCGATTGTTTGATTGAGATCAAATTTTTTTTCAAAAATCAAAAAAATCAGTTTTGGCGACACTTGGGACCTCCATTTTTAGGGGAGGTTATAGCAAATTTTTTTTTAAAATCTGCACTTAAAATTGGCTAATTAAAATATTAAGACACAACCACCATGAGATAACAGTCCATCTTGGTCTATAAACGTAGGCTAATATGGGGTGTTACATTTAGTGGTATCAGAGCACCAGTTTAGCCGGTCCTGGAAAATTCAACATAGGAGGATACACATTTTATGTTGGGAGTGGCCATTACCAATGTAAAATGGGATATCCTGTAGCAGATAAGAAATGAGAGCATATATCATTTAGGTACGAAATGTCGGTATAGTAGAAAGAATATTATAAATACATAAGTATATGAGGTACATGTGATAAAGGAAAATCTAATAGTGATTACGTACATGCCATATAGGAAAGTTAATGTGTTGAGTCAAGCCAGCTGATAATCCTTATCACGATATATGTATACGGTATAAGGGGCAAGAGGCAGAATCACAAAGAGTTATAGATCAAGAGAAGAAATCACACACTTTCGTACCCATAAATGTAGAAATGGGTCTTGGACTTATGCCACGACCCGTAACGGTGGCTGTGGAAGGCCCGAAGTTTATTTAAGATAGATGACAGTACCATTGCAATAAATGGCAAGAATGGTACCTGTTGCTACCAAAAGAGAAAGGAAGTCCCCAATTGAGAAGTTAAGGAAATATGGGGCTAAAGAATTTAAGGCTAGCAGGGAAGAAGGATTTGAAGAAGTTGAGTACTGTTTGGACAGTACCAGTAGGGCATTGGAATAACTGAGATGCACCCCAGATAAAAGATTTATTTATGCTATGTCCCTTTGGGTAGAAGAAACATACACTTGGTAAAACATACTTAAATGCAAGGAGAAATGAGTTTATATATCTACAGCAAGGAAGAATGACAGTATCTGAGTATGATAGAGAGTTCACCCACCTCAGTAAGTATGCAAAGAAAATGATAGAAACAAAGCAAGAAAGACGTCAAAGGTTTTGGAAGGATTAAATAATGGAATTAAAGTACAATTAGTAGTCATGGACGTGTTTGAATTTTCAAGATTAGTTGTGAAAGTTTTAGGTATTGAGAGGGTATACATAGATTAGAGAAGTAGACACCAACGTATGCAACAAAAGAGAGTACAAACTTAAAGCTTGGGAAGATTTTGACAAGTTGAGAAGAAGTTTAGAAGTGAAGATAGTTTTGCACAGTAAAGCCGGTGATCGCAAAGTCAAGGATCCGGCCGAGGTTCAAGGCGCCAAACATCCGTAGCCAGTATACCCGGGTCCTTATAAGGGGGTTCCAAGAGAAGGTTAGATAGGCGTATATGAGTGTAAAAATGAAAATGTATATAAGAAATGAAATTTGAAGAATGGAATAAAAAGAGGAACATAATAAGAGGATAAAAGAAAAGTACGTAAAATGTTAAGACTAGACGGTAATAGATAAAATAGCTAGAACTTAGATAACAAAGATGAGTGAACAGAAATAAGTATATGAGAAATTCTCATGTCCGGCCACTAGAGAATATGTACAGTAACCCCAGTACAATATTCACATAAGCAGATGAAGTAAGCGCACTAAGAAGATACTGCTGACCCGGCACCGTCGTGTTGAAATTTAGCAGGAAACCGGAGTTAACCGTGCTCGACCAATGATGATGGGTGACCATCCCGTGAGTCTTAATAAGGTAGGTGACGAATCATATGAGTAGAAACTAGACGAAATCTAATCAAAACACTGTATTGTGATTCCTCCTGAAAATGCCCCAATGTAATAATCAAAATTAAGAAATTATAAGAAGAAGATACATGAGATTTATGAATTCAGGAAATGATGGAAAAAAAAGAGAGAGAGAAGAGAAAGAGAGAAATTAAGAACCAAAGAGGTAGAAAGTGCAGAATTAAAAATAGATCAAAAAGGAAAGAATGAAAGTAATAACAACCCAAGGACTAGGTAAAGGAAAAAGGAAAAAGTAACATTTCAAAAATTACTAGAGGATTGGAAAGAAATATACATTTGAAGGATATATTACTCCTCTATACAAACACTGTGGATGTAGACATAAGAGTGAATGCTGGTATTTAACAGATGGATGCTAGGAATGCGGGGCACCAGATGAATGCACCCGCACCGACAGAAAAATCACGACCCACTTTTGGCCGAGGCCGAAGCAGGGGAAAGGAAAGTGATTCGAATTTTCAAAGAGCACAATCAGAGACCGTTGACTAGCTCAATTCAAGTACACCAGCCAGAGCCTACGCAATGAAAACATAGAAGAATTACCAGTAGGATATGTTAAGTTTGAAACATTAGTTATAAATCCGATAAGAGACGAGGTAGTTACACACAAGTGATTAAAGAATGTTCTATAGAGTTACATGAAAATGCATTTTCAAAAAATTTAATAAAGTTACCATTCCGAGAATTTGACGTAATGTTGGTATTGGATTGGCTAACAAGGCATAAAACAGCGGTCGATTATAAGAAGAAAGAGAGTAACACTTCATACTACCCACAAGGAGGAAGTGACGGCAGTAGGAAAGAGAGCCAATTACCTAAACAACGTAACGGCAGCAGTTACAACAAGGCGTTCCATACAAACGGATGTGAGGCACACTTGGTAAGCACTATGGAAGCAAAGAAGAATGTGATAAAGATTCAAGAGGTATCAACAATGCGTAATTTTCTTGATGTTTCTTTAGACGAGCTACCCGGATTATCACCTAAGAGAAAAGTAGGATTCACTATAAATGTATATCCGGGAACTGCACTGGTGTCGGTTGCCTCATACCGAATGGTACCAGCGGAACCCAAAGAAATGAAAATGCAGTCATAGGAGCTACTCGAAAAGGGTCTTATACGGCCAAGTATTTCTTCATGGGGCACGCCAGTACTCTTCGTCAAGAAGAAAGATAAATCCTTAAGGTCATATGTGAACTATAAGTAGTTGAATGAGCTTACGATTAAGGATAAATATCCATTACCGTCCATCAACGATGTATTCGACCAACTTAAAGGAACCAAGGTTTTTTTTTAAAAAAAAAATAGATCACCAATTGGGATATCAGCAGCTGCAGATCAAAGGAAAAGACGTTCCAAAGACTACATCTAGAACTCGATACGGACGTTATAAGTTCCTTGTAATGCCTTTTGAGCCCACAAATGTGTCAGTAGTATTCATGGATTTAATGAATCATATCTTTCATCCATACTTTGACCAATTTGTAAATGGTGTTCATAGATGACACCTTCGTTTATTTAAGGAAGAAAGAAGAATACGATCGATACTTTTGCATAGTATTGCAAATGTTGCGAGAGAAGCAGTTGTACGTCAAACATGACAAATGCGAGTTTTGATTGGAAAAAGTGACATTCTTAGAACACACCATATTAGCATAAGGCAGTGACATTCTTAGAACACACCATATTAGCATAAGGCATTAAAGTAGGTCTTAAGAAAACAAAAGCCATTTTGGAATGGAAAACACCAAAGACAGTAATAGAAGTAAGAATCTTCTTAGGACTGGCTGGGTACTATTAATGTTTTATAAAAGGGTTTTCCATTATTATCATCCCAATGACAAGGTTGCTTCAAAAGAATGCCAAACTCCAATGGACTGATAAATGTTAGAGGAACTTTGAGAAACTAAAGGAAAAGTTAACGAATGCTTCAATACCCATACGACCCGTGTCCAGCAAAGAATTTGTGATATATAGTGATGCTTCACACATCGGTTAAGGTTATATGCTTATGCAAAAGAATAAAATAGTCGCATAAGTCTTTTGATGATTTAAACCATACAAAAAAAAATTAATAACCTGGCACACTGTTTGGAATTAACAATTATCGTATTGGCTTTCAAGATTTGGAGGTATGATTTATATGGAGAAAAGTGTTATATTTATACAGACGCAAAAGTTTAAAATATCCGCCAACCCAAGAGGATCTCAATTTATGGTAAGGAAAGTAAACCCAAGTTTTGGAAATAACAGCTAAGTTATAAATTATCATCTAGGAAAAGCTAACGTGGTGGCCGGTGCACTTGGTGGAAAATCGATACCAGCCTTAGGAGCTATAAAGATCAGTTTAAGACCAATGGAAGAGGAAGTACTAGTAGTAGAATTACAAGCATAACTATGTTTCTTTTCAAGAAATTCATCAAGTGCAAAAGGAAAACGAACAAATACAAAAACGGATCAAGCAAGTGCAAGGAGGAAAGGATATAAAATTCTAAATTTCTAAGAACAGTAGTTTGTATTATGACAATAGAGTAATGATACTAACAATGGGAGACATAAGAAAGAAAATTTTTTTTGAAAAGCATATAGTAGTCTCTACGCAATGCATCTAGGAGTTACAAATGTATCAATATCTAAAGAAGTTTTAATGGTAGCCTGGAATGAAGAGAGATATTGTTGAGTTTATGACCAAATGTTTAATATTTCAACAAACAAAAGTGAAATATCAAATAATATCGGGATTGTTACAACTAATTCCCACTATGTTATGGAAATGGGAACATATCACTATGGATTTCGTCATAGAACTACCAATGACACGAGGCCGGCATGACGTTGTTCGGATAATCATTGACTGCCTAACTAAGTTAGCTCATTTCCTACTTTTACAAATGGATTATTCAATAGATAAATTGGTGGAAATGTACACCAAGGAAATTGTACGATTACATAGGATTCCAACGTCTATCATTTTAGGCAGAGGTCCACAGTTCACCATGAATTTATGGAAGAAGTCGCAAACAGCTTCTGAAACCCAAACAAATTATAGCACTGCCTTTCACTCGTAAACAGATGACGATTTGAAAGAGTAATCCAAATTTTGGGAGGACATATTAAGAGTATGTGTTATAGATTTTAAGGGTGGTTGGAATAGGTATTTGAGTTTAATTGAATATGCATATAACAACGACTATTAATTCAACATACGGTGATGCCTATAAAGAATTATACAAAAGAAAACATGGAACACCAGAGTGTTTGACTGAATTAAGTAAAGACAAGATAAAATCATATGCGGGTAGGTAGGAGCAAAATCATATGCGGACTCGAAATGAAGGGACATAGAACTCTAAGTGGAAGATAAGGTTTTTCTTAAGACTTTCCCATGAAAGAAGGTATTAAGATTTAAGCAGAAAAGTAAGTTAAGCCTTAGGCTTATTGGACCGTACGAAGTCATCGAAGGTATAGGCCCAGTAGCTTATCGGCTAGCCCTACCATCCGAACTGGACAGGATACATAATTTTTTTCATGTTTCGATGTTATGACGATATCGTTCAGACCCTGCACACATCATCAAGACATAAGATATCGAGGTCCAGCCCGACTTGACTTATGAAGAGGAGCCAGTGAAGATTAAGGCACGAGAGGTTAAAGAATTGAGAAATAAGAAAATTCCTCTGGTTAAGGTATTGTGGAGAAAACATAAGGTAGAAGAGGCAACCTGGGAAAGAAAAGAAGCTATGAAGCAGCAATACCCGCACTTGTTTACAACTGACCAGCTTCGAGACGAAGCCTAAATTTTAGAGGGGAAGAAATGTCATGACCCAACTTATACATATGTACAGTACGTCCATGTACAGTAAGAGGAACCATCCCGAGAAGCTACTCAAGAGCGCGAAGTGAAGGGAAGTTTTGTAGAACTGAAAGGACCTATTTGAAAATATTGCAAAGTTTTGTGGAGGTGACTGTAATTACCAAAAGTTGTTCCGGAGGTCCTTAATAGTGCATATAACAGACTCCAGAAATAGAAAGTAGAGAAAAATTGGGTAGCAACGGCACGACACAGTTTTTCCCTAAAACGCACGGTTTGGAAGATATAGGGGATTTTGACCAGGGGCATCATGGTCATTTTCAAAAGTGTCTCGAAAGTAATAATGGATCTCAAAAATGAAAATTAGAGGAAAAATTGAGTCAAAAAGTGTACCACAGCATTCGGCGGAAGTGCGCGGTTTAAAAGTTACGAACGAGTAATCGGCGGAGGGTATTTTGGTCTTTTCACATCTTAGACCATAAAATTACAGCACAAGGAGGTTGAGGGGACAAAATATAATTAAAATAAAGTCCAAGGGCTTGGGTTTTAAATAAATAAAAGAAAGAGACATTTGGACCAATGAGAATTAGCCATTTTCCCACTTAAGTGTACCAATGGGAAATCAACACTTACACCATCACATCTTAACCTCTCTTGGCTGCCATTTGGAGGAGAGAACACAAAATAAATAAAAGCCAAGAGCTCTCTTTGTTCTTGCTTGGCCGAATTGAAGAGAAAGGGAAAAGAGAGAGAGATCATTTTTCAAGTAGCTAGTTTTGGTTGCAAACTTGGGTGGAGAATAAGACTTTAAGGTAAGGAAATTCATCTATGGTCCTATTTCTTTCATTGGTTATATTATTTGCAAGATACAAATTGAAGAATAAATATGATGATTATAGAAAATTTAAGAAGTTGAAGAGAAAGTGAAAGAGATGATTTGCACATATAATATTAAGGATAAAAAGGATGACTAGTAGTATTAGTTAGCAAAATAAGGCATGAAGAACTTAAATTTTATTATGTTCTTGACATGGATTTTATGAAAATTATAGGAAATCAAGAAGTGAGAGAGAAGGAAGCAAAGAAGACATAAAAGAACTAGAAACAAGTGAAAAGAATTAAGGTTTGGTACTTAAATCATTGCCCTTTTCAATTAATTCACATATTTTGCATTATGGGACTTTTGAAATGGTTTTGAAATGATGTTATTATGTGTAGTAAATATGTGGGAAAGTGCTCTTGAACCATTTGTAATCAATTGATTGTGAAAAGAATGAAAACAAAACAAACTAGCTAAATTTGCTCAATTATCCATAAGCTTTGATGAACTTTTAATCACCCCTTTGGTTTGATTTTTGAAAGAGGGACCCTTAGTCCTTCAATGGTATCACAAAAGGAGTCTAAAAATCAATTTTGCAAGAAAAAATGAATTTCCCTCAAGTTTTGAAAATTTGGGCCGAATGGTCCCTTTTGGGCACCATTCTGCAGCTTTCATTTTGGGCAGTCCGTTGAAGGGGCAAACGAAAGAATTTTTCTATGAAATTTACATGCATTTAGTTAACTTATGAAAGTGTTTTCCTGCAAAAATTCAGCCAAAAATAAGTTTGTTTACTTGGTCAAAACTGTTGCCAAAGTTGACTGATTTTCAGCAGTAAAAACAGATTTTACCATTTAGTTGACGCGCGCCATTGTGTTGCCGATTTTACGCGCTGTGCCACTATTCATTTGGTCATTTTTTTTTTCAAATATGTTAAAACTTGAATATTATGATATGGATTGATGTTAAATCATATAGAATGACATGAAGGAGAATTGGAAATGATCAGAAAGGCATCATGACAAGCTATTCCGACAATACATGCATTATGGAAAAATCATGGCTTATTGAATATCATGATCAAATTAATTAATAAATTGTTTACCCTCTACTTGGTTATGATAGAACCATTGAGATAAGGGTATGATGCATCATACTATTATTGCAGTACTGCTCATGACATGACATGATATTCCGGCTAAAGGCCGATGATTACAATGACATGATCAATGATTCAATGAACAATGGCTATTAGCACATGTGCAAGAATTATGATGAAGGATGATGAAATATGCACCATGACGCATATCATCCTGTAATATCTCACCATGACGAGATATATTTATCATGACCCGTGCCTTATCCGTTGATGTTCTGTTAAACCAGTAGAGCAACCAAAATGATAAAAGCAAGAAAAATGATTTAAATTCAAATTATTCAGTCAAGCCTTTTTACCTTCTGTGTTTTGTATTTATTCCTTTCAATTATTTAAAGTATATAAATATATGTTCAAGTCATTCTTTCATTTTATTTATTTATTGCAATGATTTAAGTACCCACTAAGCAATTGCTTAGCGATTTTAGTTTCCCTCTAAACTCGTAGGTTAAACGAGGAGACGAGATTGCAACATGTCCTGCGCAGCTGGCCTTGACTACTACTTTGGATAGGAGTTTGGATATGATTGATTGTAGCAATATGGCATGTACATAAGCTTGTATGATCTAGCAAATAAATGTATTATACTAAAAAGCTAGAACACGTGCACTGCTAGTAATCTAATAAATCTTATTTTGGATTTAGCACTTATGTATGCAAGTATAGAAGTGTAAAGTTTTAGTGCAGGTTTGGTGGAGGATATAAGGGTGATGAATATAGAAGTGTTTGAGGAGTGTTGCGATTGTTTGATTGAGATCAAAATTGTTTTCAAAAATCAAAAAAATCAGTTTTGGCGACACTTGGGACCTCCATTTTTAGGGGAGGTTATAGCAAAATTTTTTTTTAAAATCTGCACTTAAAATTGGCTAAGTAAAATATTAAGACACAACCACCATGAGATAACAGTCCATCTTGGTCTATAAACGTAGGCTAAGATTGGGTGTTACACATCATGCATAGCTCGCCTATCATACTGCCATGGACGTCCAAGTAAAATCTCTCCAGCATGCATTGGCACCACATCACTCAACACCTCATCATGATATTTACCAATGGAAAAAGAAATGTTGGATTGTCAATTTACCTTAACCTCTCCACATTCATTCAACCACTGAAGTTTGTAAGTTCGGGGGTGAGGTTTTGTAGGTAGCCCCAATCGATCAACCATGAGTGTACTTACCACATTGGTACAGCTTCCACCATCCTCAATCACAATACAAGCCTTGCCTTGAACGTGACACCTTGTATGGAATAAGTTGTCTCATTGTTCTTCATGGTTTTCCTCCTTTAATTGCGTGTTAAGAGCACGCCTAGTAACCAGCAAGTCTCCCTTTATTGGTTCTTCAATGCTCCCATCACTACAACATTCCAAGTCTTGCTTTTCTCCATCTTCACTCTCATCGTCACCTTCTTCTTCATCAGTCACTATCTCACCATTTCTTACGGTCATAACTCTCTTGTTTGGACATTCCTTGATGATATGTGCCACACCTTAGCACTTCCAACACTTAATATCTCGATTTCGCAGCTTAGGCTCTTCAACTTTGGATTTGTCTTTAGAACTTGTTTCGGCCTTTGTATTCCCACTATCTTGACCAGCCTTGTTTATGTCCTTGTAAACACACCTTCCTTCCCTATTCCAAGGAGAAATAGAATTAGAAATAGGTTTCGAATGATACCTTGATGGTCTTCTTCCTTGGAGTTGTTTTTCCACCTTGACGGCAATATGCACCATCTCTTCTAACTCCACATAAGGCTGCAAATCAACCTGATCAGCAATGTCCAAATTCAAACCAGCCAAGAAACATGCCATAGTAGTCTCCATGTCTTCATCTATATTAGCTCTAGTCATTAACATCTCCATTTCTTTGTAGTAGTCATCAACACTTTTACTTCTTTGCTTGAGAACCTGAAGTCTCTGCATGATTTCCCTATGGAAATGTCTAGGTACAAACCTCTTCCTCATGACCGATTTAAGATCAGCCCAAGTCTCAATAGGATACTCCAAATTCCTTTTTCTACTAGTCACTAACTGATCCCACCAAGCTATAGCATAATCTGTAAATTGAGTAACAATAAGCTTGACCTTCTTTTCCTCAGTACATCGATGGCAATCAAATATGAGATCAACCTGCTTTTCCCATTGCAAATAAGCTTCTGGATCTAATTTACCACTAAAATTAGGAATTTTCAGCTTGATGCTTCCCAAGCTCCTATCAACGACTTCATCATCACCATGATTTCTACCATAGAAAGCATTATTATTCATCCTTCCTCTACCTCCACCAGTACCACGGCCTCCTCTACCTCCACCTCTATGTAGAGCTCCTCCAACCAGACTTGCATTATCATCCTCAAGCTCATTTTCATCTTCCAAATGTTCAGGCTGTTGCATTTGATTTCTGCCACCTCTTTGTGTAATATTCCAAAGTGTGCCCTAGAAGTTTTAATATTTTTGTTGTAATTGGATTGAATGTATATGTTAAATTTGAAAGAGAAAGAATTTAAGAGAGAGTGTATATGTTGTATATATGGAAATATATACAACATATACATAAGTCAAATGAGGAAGTCAAAAGAAGAAGATATTTTGTAATTTATTTAAATGGAATTAAATAAATGGAAGAGGGTATTTAAGTAATTTTCTATTTAGATTGCTTGGTGGAGGTTTAAAGAGATGAGAAGTTTGACTTTGTCTCTAATTTCCTTTTCATTTTTCTTCTTTTCTTTTCTTGGCCGGCCATCCAAAGCAAGAGAGCAAGAGAGAGTTTTGTGTTCCCAAGCTCAAAATTCAAAGGAGTTTTCAAGTGATTGAGTTGGAAATCCAAGAAGTTTCATTATTTTGGTAAGTTTCTCTTGATTCTCTTGTTTTATTTTAAGTTGTGTATGAGTTTGATTGTTGATATTTGAAAGTAGGGTTCTGTTGATGGTAGTATGTTGGAGTGGGTTTGATTTATTTGATTGTGGTGTTGGCTTTGAATTGGAGATAAGAAGTTTAGTTGGTGTTTGTGTTGGAAGAGTAAGTTTGTTGGAAGAGGAAGTGTTGTGGTTGTGTTTTGGGTTTGTGGTGATGATTATAATTTGTGGTCGATGTATGTTTTGAGTTGTTTTTATGTTTTTGCAAGTTATTATGGTTTTTGGGTATGTTTAGTTAAGTTTGTTTGAAGTGGAAGATGGTGGAACTAAGTGGTTTGTTGGATGTAGTGTTGATGTTGCCGGAATCTATATTTTTGGCCTGACACACCCATAAGCACGTCCAAGTCTTTGGGTGTGTCAATGGTTCTGTGTTGCAGTAGCATTTACACGTCCAGTGACACGCCCATGTCACTAAGCGTGTCATAGCTACTGTGTGGGTGAAGGATTGACACGGCCATGAGCACGCCCATGTTGTTAGACATGTCAATGTTTCTGTGAGATAGAATGTATTACACGTTCAGTGACACGCCCGTGGTTCTGAGCGTGTCAAAGCTTCTGTGTTGTGGAGTTAGGGCACGGTCCGGGACACGCCCGTGTTGTTAAGCGTGTCATGTTTAGAGTTTGCCCTAGTTGGTTCTTAGCTTTATTATCTTATATGTATTTCTAAGTAAGTGTGTATGATTACCTTTGGTTTAGGTTGTGAAGAAGTTGAATTGCCCTAACCTAAGTGTTGAGGATTCTTGGAGGAGGAAGTGTATAGATTGGTGTGAGTTGGTTTTGAGGTAAGTACAAACTACATGGTTGCATGCATTTACATGATTTTGATACTTAACATATTTGTTTGTACATATGATAAGTAATTGATTACATTGTTAATACATTTGATGAATATTATGATTGGTATAATGTGAATTGATTAATGTAAATTGAGATATAATGAGATGTGAAACCAATGTGGTTGGTTATAATGATGTAAATGACATAATTGAGACATGTTTGCCTAGATGATGTTCAATGCAATTGATGATATATATATATATACTCTCTTGATGAGATATGGAGCCATGGTTGTTGGCTAAAATGATAATGATGCCAATGAGATGATTGAGGCATGGTTGCCTAAGTGATGATGAGTAAATGAGAATGAAATTGAAAATGAAATAAGTAATAAATTGTGTGTCTAATGTGTTATTCCATTTTCAGAGTTTTGTTGTTGGTGGCATGCCTATAGTAACAATCTCTTGAAGTTAGGTTGGGCTTGATCCTTGAAGCCAAGTTGGGTTGAAATTTAGCATGCTTAACTCCCCTTGAAGCTCGGTTGGGTCTAGTCCTTGAAGCCTAATTGAGATGTTACAACCCTTGAAGCTAGGTTGGGTTTGGTTCTTGAAGCCAAGTTGGGTTAATACTTAGCATGCTTTGTTCCCCTTGAAGCTTGGTTGAACATAAATCCTTGAAGCCTAGTTGGGATAATGATAATGATAAATGTGATAATTAAACCAAAACATTAACTCTGAAAGTTGAATGGCATATTACTGTCCTTTGGGCCCATGCTTGTCTTTATTTTCAATGTGATTCTTGAATTGTGAAACCAATGAATAATGAGATACATGATGTGTAATATGTTTATGAATGTGGCATGGGAAGCTATATTGAGTAATGAAACTATGAAGATACAACATGAATGTTGTGATATGATATTGAACAATGTAAGGTTTTAAAATATAATATTCTTTTGAATGGTGTATGAAAATTGATTGTGTGACATTGGCATTACATTGAAGCATAGTATTATTGTAGTTTGTACCACTAAGCCGTTGGCTTAGCGCGAGTGTGATTTATCACGCAGGTGACAGGGAAGAACCGGAGAGTTCCTCTAGGCCGAGTAGAGTTTAGATTTTGAGGTGTTGATAGTGGAGCTTAAAGATCAAAGACATACTGCCAAACATGTATATATTTTATGTTTTGTAAAGCTTGAGTTTTGATGTATATGTATTTGTAAATATTTGTTATATTTTCCGTTGCGTTTTGAATAAACATTTTATCTATTGTGTTTTATAATATAATTTAAATGTTTTAAATTTGTTTTGTTCATATTATTGTAAAAGAAGTGAGTCGTTTGTTTAATAAACCGTGGCATTTCTATATTCAGTATATGTATATTACGATCGTAATAGCATGCTATGTACGTATACGGGGTATAGGGGTGTTACACTTTGCCTCTCATTGCGCTCCGGTGTGGCTCTTTCAACATTTTGCAACCTCAAATCCATGCACTCCAATGTTTCTGTTATGTTCTCCATAACACGGTATAAACGTGTAAATTCAACTTGCTGCGCCTCACGCAATCGAGCTGGATCAATTTGAACACCCCTATCACTGTCATCTCGGCTAGACATTTTTCCTGCAATAAAAGGTTAGAACAAAACAAATAAAAGGCCTCACAACACTCCCTCACGTGTTTACACTCAATAGATGAGGTTGGTCACTCGTGTTCCACTCAATATAATGTATTCACTCACGGCTTAGCTCACACCTCTCAAGCTAATTTCTTTTATGTTCTTAGGTGAATCACACTTTATGAAACAACTCAAATAGCCTTTCGTGTGTAGTATCCCAAGTCTGAAATTTCGAATGAATCACTAATGCAATTCGAATCAAAACAGCCCCTCAATGGTGAAAATTTCGTGACCAGAAATTATATTGATTCTAACCTATCCAGATTTGACCCTTATCTCCTAAATAGCAAGGAGAATGAAAATTTTTTGTTGAAGTGGTTTTGTACTTTTTTTTTTTGCTCCCTCTCACTATCTCTCTTGATGGGACGACCTTAGTTCACACCACACAAAACTTTTACCCAGTTAGGTAACAAGAACAAGATCGAATTTAGAGCACTTTGTTTGAAACTCGAAATTGAATCAGAATGAATAATCAAGAACAAGATTTGAATTTAGCACACTTTGTTGAATTTCGAATTCAAATCAGAATGATGAACAAGACCAAGATTCGAATTTAAAACACCTTTTCTTGAATTTCGAATTTTAGGTTTTATAATAATTTTTTTTTGCATTTTTGAATTTGAAAGAAAACGAAAATGATTCAAGGGACAAACAACTTAGACGATCAAGAAACAAAGAAAACGATTCAAGAATCAAGAACAAAGAAACAGAACGAAAATAACAAGTGAAGAAAATGAAAACGAAAATAACCCACAAAGAAAAACAAATCAAAGATTCAAGATTAAGAATCAAGAATTCGTCTAACAAGAGTTAAGAAGAAAATGAATCAAACAAAGAATTCAGAATCAAGAATTTGAATAACAAGAGAATAAGAAAGAAACGAAATAAATAAAGAATTCAAAATTGATAGGGATAAAACCTGATCTAGAGCTTTGACTTTGATACCAAATGATACGGAACCTCCAAGAATAAGCCTGAGAACTCCTTGATGTCGAACCCCAAAACATTAACTTGAAAACCCCTAGTCGAATTCGGTACAACCTCCAAAGAATAAAGGTTAGATTTCAGATTTCTTTGAATTTATCAAAGATCCAATATATCGAAACAAACTAGTTCCCAAAATCCCATATTCGAAACACTCCACAAGAAAGTTGATCAAACTACTTGAATGTTTCTTAAGCATGTATTCAAGCAAGAACACAAAGATAAAAGCAAAACGGCTTTAGGTTATTAATTCGTCCAAAAAACAAAACTAATGTCTTACAACCCTAAATGAGATATAAATAGCTAAACCCTAATTAGGGTTATTAAGTAGCATTTGGTTTTCTAATCAAATTTTAAGAAATAATAAAGTAAATAAAGTTCTAATTTAATACAAAACAAACAGGGCCCTTACTTTTTAAATAAGCATAACTAGTGGGCCTTAATACATATTAACTACAAGCCTCATTCGTGAATTTCAACTTGTAGTAAGTTGTAATTGACTTCCTTTGGTCTTGTCTCCAAGCTTGTAATTCCTTGCAAACCATAGTTAGCCAAATTCACCAAATCTTGCAAATGGCAAATTAGTGCTTGCTGAATCTTTTTGGCTCGCGATCTAGTTATAGGACCTTGTGGCAGAGTAATTGGATTGATGATCTCCTTAACTTGTTCCTCACGTCCTAACTCTTGCTCATCCTTGTGGTGTGCTGGTTGTTCCACAACATTTCCCCTCTCCTCAATAGGATTCGTCCTTGAATCAAAAGCATCACCTACATCAAAAGGACTTAAATCAGCAACATTAAACGAAGCACTTACATTATACTCACCTGGAAAATCCACTTTATATGCATTGTCATTAATCCTTTCAAGTATCTAAAACGGACCATCTCCTCGTGGGTTTAACTTGGACTTTCTTTGGTGTGGAAACTGTTCTTTGCGAAAATGAACCCAAACCCAATCACCAGGCTGAAAAATCATTGGCTTCCTTCCTTTATTCACTCGAGAAGCTACTTTAGCATTTTGCCTTTCAGTCCTTTCCTTAACCTGTTTATGTAACTTCTTCACAAAATCTGCCTTTGAGCTAGCATCAACACTCACAAAATCATTAGATGGCAATGGCAAAATATCCAAAGGAGTAAGCGGATTAAAACCATAAACAATTTCAAATGGAGAACAATTAGTAGTGCTATGAACATCCCTATTATAAGCAAACTCCACAAATGGTAAACAATCCTCCCACATCCTAATATTCTTTTCTATCACTGCCCTAAGCAAAGTAATCAATGTTCGATTCACAACCTCAGTTTGACCATCAGTTTGAGGATGGCAAGTAGTAGAAAACAACAACTTAAAAACCCCTAGTCGAATTCGGTACAACCTCCAAAGAATAAAGGTTAGATTTTAGATTTCTTTGAATTGATCAGAGATCCAAGATATCGAAACAAACTAGTTCCCAAAATCCCAAATTCGAAACACTCCACAAGAAAGTTGATCAAACTACTTGAATGTTTCTTAAGCATGTATTCAAGCAAGAACACAAAGATAAAAGCAAAATGGCTTTAGGTTATTAATTCGTCCAAAAAACAAAACTGATGTCTTACAACCCTAAATGAGATATAAATAGCTAAACCCTAATTAGGGTTATTAAGTAGCATTTGGTTTTCTAATCAAATTTTAAGAAATAATAAAGTAAATAAAGTTCTAATTTAATACAAAACAAACAGGGCCCTTACTTTTTAATTAAGCATAACTAGTGGGCCTTAATACATATTAACTACAAGCCTCATTCGTGAATTTCAACTTGTAACAAGTTGTAATTGACTTCCTTTGGTCTTGTCTCCAAGCTTGTAATTCCTTGCAAACCATAGTTAGCCAAATTCACCAAATCTTGCAAATGGCAAATTAGTGCTTGCTGAATCTTTTTGGCTCGCGATCTAGTTATAGGACCTTGTGGCAGAATAATTGGATTGATGATCTCCCCAACTTGTTCCTCACATCCTACCTCTTGCTCATCCTTGCGGTGTGCTGGTTGTTCCACAACAACTTTTGACTCTTAACTGATGGTACCCTGATCTCAAGTCAATCTTAGAGAATACTGTTGCTCCTTTCAACTGATCAAAGAGATCATCTATCCGAGGTAATGGATACTTATTCTTGATGGTCACCTTATTCAACTGCCTATAATCAATACATAATCTCAAGGTGTCATCCTTCTTCTTCACAAACAAAATAGGTGCTCCGCATGGAGACACACTTATCTAACAACTCCTGCAACTTGACCTTCAACTCTTTCAACTCAGCAGGTGCCATATGATAAGGAGTAATAGAGATAGGAGTGGTACCAGGCAATAAATCAATACCAAACTCCACCTCTCTCTTGGGAGGTACCCTTGGCAACTCATCAAAAAAAATATCTGGAAACTCAGTAACTGTAGGTATACTATCAAGCTGGACCCCACTACTCTGGTATCTACTACATGAGCAAGATATGCCTCACATCTCTTCCGAATCATCCTCTTAGTAGAAATAGCTAAAATAAATATAGATCAAAGATGTCTCTGCTCACTAGATACCACCACATAACTACCATCACGTGTTCTTAGGGTAACACATTTTCACTGAAGTCTACCACAGCCCCACGCCTGGATAATCAATCCATGCCTAAAATCAAATTATTCTCCCTGAAAGACATCTCAATCAGGTCACTGAGAAACTCCTCATCCTGAATAATAACTGGACTATCTCGGTGCACCCTGCTAACCACATCACTATGCCCTAAAGGATTTGTAACTAAAACATCAAATCCAAGGGACTCAAAATATAAATCACTCACAGGAAAGATGGTTGCACAAATGTATGAATGAGTCGATCCAAGGTCTATAAAAGCAAGAACTGAAGTACCAAATAATGAAAAAGTACCAACAATAACGGCTGAAGCATCTGGCCACCTCTGCATCACATATACCTATTGTGATGGCCCTGCCTCATCTGGTCTACTACCTGCTGTAGAACCTTTTCTCTAACCAAACCATGTCCGACCCCCTTTGCTAAAACCTCTGCCACCATGACCCCCCTCTAACACTAGGTCTAGAAGTTGTTGTATCTATCTGCCTATCCTCTGGTGGCTCTGGACAATCTCTAAATAAGTGATATGGTGAACCACATTTGTAGTACACTGCTGGTGCACCTGTCTTCCAGTAAACACCTCCATGTATCCTACCACAATGAATACAGATAGGTGGAGCAGGCCTCTGAGTCACTGGGGTTAGGGCACTAGCCACTCAGGCTGCAGGTCTCTACCTCTGCCTCTGCTACTGTGATGACCTGCCAGGCTACCCCTGGCTCTTACTGAACCTCTGAGGATACCCCTTTGACCTCTCTTCACTGATGAAGTCTCTGCCTCACCTTGGGGTCTCCTAACTCTGTTCTCCTCTGCTCTAGCAGCTGCTACAAGACCTTGTGCCCTCTCTACACTCCTACCAGCTGCAACCAACTGGAAAAAATCTTGATACTGGGAGCCTGCCACTAAGCTCATAATAGTGGGTCTCAACCCCTCCTTAAACCTCCGGCATCGATCAATCTCATTAGAAATAATCCCACCAGCATACTGGCTCAACCGGATAAACTCTATCTCATACCTAGTCACTATCCTGGTATCCTACCTCAAACTTAAGAACTCTATCTTCTTTGCATCCTTATACTCCCTCAGAGTATACTTCTACTTGAACTCCCGCAGGAAATCATCATAGGTTAGGACTGGTGGATCATTCAGAGCATGTGGAACCATCTTCCACCAATCATGTGCATCCCTCTGCAAAAGAGATCTTGCATAATCAAACTTCTATTTCGGACTAGCCTGTAACTAAATGAACACTCTTTGGACCTTGTCAAGCCACTGCTCTGCTACAACAAGGTATGTAGTACTAATAAAGTCCTCAGCTCCAAACTTCCTCAGCTTATCATATTTCCTCGTCAACAACTGCGGTTGCGACTACGGTGACGACGGCTGCTGTATTGGAGCCTGCCTCAACAGCTCCACCATATGTCGTACCCAGCCCAGTGGAATCTCATCAACTGCTAGTCTCTCTGGCACAGGATCAGGTGCTCCTCCAGTAATCTCAGCTCTAGCTTCATCTCTACCCTCACCAGGAGCCACACTCTCAGCACTACCCTCTGCAGACTGATGCATTTGAGATGTCATAACTACCTATATCTACAAACACAGCAGAAATTGCCACATTAGATATCAGAAACTGCCAGTGCCAATGTATGTATCATATTTAAAAAAAATATTTAAAAATCTCAATTTTCTTTCTCTTATAACCCACCTAGGTCGAGAACCTCAAACCTAGGCTCTGATACCAAAATAAATGCAATACCCTTATACCCTATACACGTATAATACACACACCCAGTATATGTAGAATATGAATATATGGTATAAAAATATCACGACCCGGTTTAATAAAAATTTTCACATTTCTGATTTAAAATTTTAAGTACTAAATATATAAAATTAAATAGTATATAAATATTCTTTACTTGTTATAGAAACTCAAAATAAACATTTTATATGAAAATCCCTAGGAAAAATTCCCCAGAGTTTTGTCTGTAATTTGAACATCCCAAAATTTATCAATTACACAACCTGCAAAAAGAACACTACAAATAAACAGTAAACCACATCTTCACCTTAACTTCTCAATTTTTCCACATTTTCTCAAAATATTTATACATATTCATATATATATATATATCCAAAACACACATATAAAAACCAATCCTACACAATTTATCCAAAAGTCTTTATAACTTACAATACATATACTTTAAAATCATAAACATAATATACATGATTTTATAATGTACAAAAACATAAAATGTATACATGATGGCAAAAGGCTTGTTCTTGATGTGTCCAAATTTTTTTCTTAACTATAACATCTCAATGGCCTGGGCTTACGACTTTGTCTTTTCACCCAACCCGCTTTAAGAGACTACTACAGTACTGCTTCTCCTCACGGTTCCACAGAAGAAATTTATTTATTTGGCCTAATTCAAGGGTTGCCTCCCTCGTTTCGATCCCAATATCTCCTTAGAAGAAATGGTACTCGTTTCAGGATAAAGACTCTCTTAAGGTGGTCTTGGGATCGAAACGAGGGAGGCGACCCTTGAATTAGGCCAAATAAACAAATTCCTACTGTGGAACCGTGAGGGGAAAGCAGTACTGTAGCAATCCCTTGAAGCGGGCTGGGTAAAAAGACCTAGTTGTAAGCCCAGGGCCATTGGGATGTTACATTTAAATTAAGGATCTTAAGAGCACTCACCTTTTTTGGCCAAAACATGATATCATGAAACAAAGTGGTGGCCATCCTTTGATAGGTTGCTCTAGCATTCTTCAATCCAAATGGCATTATCCTATATTAAAATATACCCCACGTAGTTATGAAGGCAATTTTAACTTTATCTTCTTAGGCTATTAACACTTGATTATATCTAAACAATTTGTCTACGAATGAGTATAGCACTCTGGAGGTTGCCCTATTAATTAAAACATCTATATGAGGTAAAGAAAAATCATCTTTAGGGGAAGCCTTATTGAAATATCTTTAATCCACACAAACTCTGAGTCTCCCATCCTTTTTTGGCACATGAACTATATTGTCTAACAACTCAGGATATTTTGTTACCTCCATAAACTTCACCTATATCTATTTGGTGACCTCTTGATCAGTTCTGCCTATTCTAGCCTCAGATGTCTCAACTTTTGTTTGACAGGCTTCATATGAGTGTAGGTAGGAACCATGTATTTAGCTATATCTCGATCAATTCCTGGCATATCTTTATAAGACAAGGTGAAAACCTCTTCATATTTTTTGAATATTCCCTCAAATCTCTCTCTCTCTTCTCACTAGTATGGTCGGAAGCTACACTAATGCTTTTAGAATTTTTAGGTATTCCCAAATTTATTGATGGAGTATTAATATAGTTAATATTAAAAATGCTCATGTATCACTATATGAATGTATGCAACTATCACAAAAAATACCACATAAGTAAGCAAAATTTGACTTTATTGCATTCAATTTGAAAAAAAAAACATCGTCATCCTCATAAAAGAGTAGGCAAATCAAAATAAAAATAAATTTTTTCATGATCACAAATTATAAGTCTTTCAAATTTTTCTTCAATGAGAGCATAAGCTTCCTCTGGAGTCTTTTGGATTCTCAGGGCAACTTTCTTCTTCTTCTCTTGGCTAGATTTTAGATTAGTTAGTAAGAGAAGCTTCTTTTCTACTTTCTTCACAAGCTCAGTAACATCAATAAAGATCTCAAAACTTAAAATAAATCTTTCCATAAACATGATTGGCTCTGACTTCCTTTGAAGTGGTCCCAACTTTGGACCTTTGGCAAATATTGTGTCTAGTGGAGGGAATTCCATCTTCTTATCTCACTTTATAGAATATCCTCATCAGTTCCCTTATAGCCTTGGCCCATTCTAGGGACTTGAGTTTTAAAATCTGGAAGCTTCATCACACTTATTTTTCTTTTCCCAAGGCCAATTCTTGGTAGGTAATTCATTTGCTTCATCAGGGTCAAAACTTTAGAACTCTCTATCACATCTTTAGAAATACTAGCTACCTGAAATCCATTAAAAGATCTTTCTATCATAAGGGCATTAACTACTTCATTATCTTCGGCCTTAATTACTAATGTCTTATCCTCATTTGGAAACTTAATTTTTTAATGGAGTGTTAAAGGGACTCCACCAAGAGGATGAAATGAAGGGTGACCCAATATCAATGCAAAGGTAACGGTCTATCTAAAAATACAAACTCTACCACAAAGTCAATAGGATCCTCCCTCACCATGGCTTTGAAAATTCCTTTAGCTTGCCTTTTGGTATTATCATATGCCTTAATTATTGCCTCAGTTGGACATAGGTCACATGTAGACATGGACAGTTTTGATAGAATTTTGAGTGGGCACACATTTATAGTAGATTCATTATTAACTATGACACAAGGGGTTCTTTTCCCTTTAACTTCCACCTTAAAGAAAAGCTAATGGATGTAGTCTCTTCCCTCTTTTGGCGAGTTAGCATAAAAAAAGGATACCATTCTAACTTCAACTACATTTTCCTTCTAATTACCTTCTCCTTGCTTCCCTTCTTCAGCCTTCTTTGTTCCCATGAAAAAACATAACTCCTCTAGTGTTGCAGAAGTGGAAATTTGGATGCTAGCCATAGTCTCTTGATGCCTTTTGGATGTAGCTAGTAAGTCCCAAATGTTGATACTAGCTAGGGTCCTTTTTAGTTGCTTAAGGATGACATTGTCTTCTTCTTCTTTTCCTTCTATCTCAGCATCTTTCCCTTTATCAGCCTCTAATTCTTTTGGATGAGCCATACTATAAGGCTTGCCAGAGCGGATATTCTGTATTTCTTCTTATTCAGGTTTAGATCAAGCCCATTCTTCTTCATTAGACTCAGATTCATCGTCACTATCAATTGAGTCCCAAAGTTCATTCACAATACAAATGGTCAATGCTTCCTCATTCATAGCTTGCTCAAACTTGTTGAATAGAACCTCCTTTATAATTTCTCCATCTATGTCTTAAAAAGATGACAAGAAAAAATTTTCTCTTAATCCTACCCCTATCATAAAAGTCTTTGGAGGAGTTACTCTTCCAAACATAGGCAAAGGATTGCTCTTTGTGTGAGGTTTGTTAGGTTCAAGCAGCTTACCATTATTAATTAGATCTTGGACCTCATGCCTTAACCTAACACATTTATTCATTTCATGCCCTTATGTCTGATGGAATTGATAAAAGGCCTTGGTATCAAATTGCAGTGGTAGAGGATTCGGTAGAGGTCGAGGGGCCAATGGTTGTAAGAGCCCTTTCTTCTATAGCTTATTAAAAACCCAAGATAGAGCTCTTCTTAGATTTGAAAACTCTCTTCTTAGAATTGAAAACTATCTCCTCTTCATTTAACTAGCAGCCGCATTAACCTCCACTGCTTTCGTGTACTCTGATTGCTAGACCGATAATTCTCCCTTCTCATTCCTTGTCTTCTCTCATTCCCACTATTTTTGCAGGCCAGCAAAAGGTCTTTAAAATCTCTTATAAGAGAATGAGATAGTCATTTATAGAGATAAGGTTGAGCACCTCTTACTATCATTCTAATATGATTAGACTCCTCGTACTACTTTTTAAGAAGAACAGTCTTATTTCCCATCTCTTTATGTAAAAGATAACATTCTCATTTTGTCTTTGTCTAATAGTTTCTTCCTCCATTAGAGTCACTTCCAGCTCAACATCATACCCATACTATTAGATGAAGGTTTCGTACAACAAATTCTAGTCATTTTTAAGTGCTTTCCTCTAAGGTATTGAAATAGTTTTGTAAAATAGGATCTAGAGAGAGTATAAAATACCTAGGTTTTTTAGCCTTAGTGGCTTTAGCAGACTGTATGGCATTGATGTACTGTGATATGAACCACTGGTATACTAAACCAGATACTCACTCGCCTTTGCCTATGATATCAATCCCTTGGAAGATGATATCTAATCCTTGCCAAGTCCACAAATCCAACCTGTGGAAGAGAACTACTTCAAAGCAATAAACCTTGCAAGTAGAAACCTTGATCCAACCAAGAACTAAGAAATAAGAGATAATGATCTCTCAAGAATTGTTATGATCATTTTTAACTGTGTTTTTAGGATAATTTTATTTTCTTTTTAGTTATTTTTCTAATATGTGTGTTCAAATTTGCTTGAAGTTTGATTATTTAGATGAATATGTGCAAAATGGAGCTAAATCCACTTGATGAAGTTATTTTGGAAGGAAAAACATTGAACACAACAAAGATGGTTCAAGCTTGGCTGTGTCCTCCATTAAAATAATTGTAATAGTATTGGACACACTCAATGACATGACCATGTCTCTACCCATGTTTGATCACCTTGGCCATGTCACTGACCATGTCTCATGACATGGCCAGGACAACTTGAACCTTGGCCATGTCTCCTCGTCTTGGCCATGTTGCTGACCATGTCTCATTATCTTGGCCGTGTTTCATCCTAAGAAAAGAAAATCATGTGCAGATAGAAGCAGTGTTGAACACAAGCACCATCTTGGCCTTGTCTCTCATGGGAAAGAATTAAAATTTAGACAGAAGTGAATACACCCACATGTCTTGGCTATGTCCTTGGGGGTGTCAACATATCTTGTCTGTGTCCTTGGGTGCATCAACATGTCCTAGCCGTGTAACATGTCCCTTTGATAAGAAATGAAAATTGAAGGTAGAGGCAAACACATGCAGTTAACATGGCCAAGTCACTGGCCATGTCACATGACATGCCCAAGCAACTTGGCCGTGTTCTTCCTGAAGAGAAAGATCACCAAAGAAAGGCAAACGATGACACACCCATTGACTTGGCCATGTCACTGGGTGTGTTACACGACACACCTACTTACTTGGCTGTGTGACAAACCCACTTGTCTTGGTCGTGTCACATGGATTTGGCCACCACGCAACTTAGCTGTATGTTTTCACTTTTAAGAGATTATTTTAGACAAGATATGGGAATGACATGGGCAAAATGTTTTAAAATTGAGTGGATGGGAGACAAGTGATGGTGGAAAGGGATAAAAGGTAATGGCACTACAAAAACAAAGATTTTTTTTATTGTAAAAGAGGACAAGCTTTTCAAATAAAGAAAGGGATCATCTTCATTTGGAGGGGACCTTCTCTTTGGAATGGAGAATGTAATAGTCTTATACCCTATATACATATTGTACATATACCCCATATATGCACAATATGCATATAAGGCATAAGGATGCCACGTTATAGATCTATTCAAACCTTTCATTATCGTATTTATACAAATATATATATATAAGAACATTTTAAATTATCAAATCTCATTCTTTAAAAGTAACAAAATCATTAATCTTTTCATTTAATTATATATATATATATATTTCTACGTTGTCTTTCTAAAATTCACTTATATACATATACATATGGTTAAACTACAAAATAACAAAATGTACATGTATGCATCACCTTCTAGTTGGTCTCTAGCACACCTTCAATCTTCTTGTGAGCACTACTATTTGACTCTTAGATCAGAAATCTACTTACCTGCTCTATTCACACAATCGCGCTAAGCATTAAAGCTTAGTGGTACATAAAAACAACGTATATATACACTGAAATCACATCACATCCTTATCCACAAATAATACACACAAATACACTAATGGGATTCACATCCCACTCACACATCATCACAATATTGGAAATCACATTCCATACTCGTATATAACTATTAGATGACGCTGACACTTAGCAACGATGGCAGCAAACCCAACGTATAACAATGGTAGAGAACTCCTTGAAACTTGATAATCACCTCCTAAGAAACCCAACGCCTATAAAGAGACGCGAACTCACTATGATTGAAGGATTTAGTTGGTAAGAAGAAGGAAAACGCCACAACTCTTGTTGATAAGTAAACCTAATTCTTGATGCAAAGAAAGAAATTAAAGAATCCACTCTAATCTCTCTCACACGAAAATTCACAAGAAGAACTTGTAGAAGAATTCTAAAATTTTTATTAATTGTTGTATATGAAATTCGGCCTAATAGTGCCCTTAATTAAGGGTTACAAAATTCCTAATTGCATATGGAAAATTAAGACTAAAACATTCCTAATTGCATAAGGAAAACATAAAGTATGGAAACAAAATCCTAATCCACTAAGGAAAATATAAAGTATGGAAATAAAATCCTAATCCACTAAGGAAAATATAAAGTATGGAAACAAAATCCTAATCCAATAAGGAAAATATAAAGTATGGAAACAACCAAACTAATCCCTTCAACATAAGAAGCACCCCACACTATTTGGGCTATCCATGGGCCTTAAATTACTTCCCAAGGCTTTATATGAACCCCCATGGACCTTTCTTACACGTTGGACCTTTCTTTAGCTAGCCTTTAGCTTCCACACTAAGCATCATAATCAGCTTTGGTGTGCCTTCTTTAAGCTCTATCTCCATCTTCTTGAATGATAATTCTTCAAGAAGCTCTTTGGAAATCTCTTCTTGAATATGCAAAGCCATACTAGCTTGATATCTCTTTGCCTTGCTCCTAGTGATCGGTCCACTTGCTAGCTTCAAGGGATCCTTTCTTGCATCATTCTCCCCCTCTTCAAAAAGATTTTTCCTCAAATCTGTATCATCAAAAGGAGAAAGATCACTTACATTGAAAGTAGCACTAACATTATACGTACCTGGTAAGTCGATCTTGTAGGCATTGTCATTAATCTTCTCCAGCACTTGGAATGGGCCATCTCCCCTTGCTTGCAACTTGTTCTTCCTTTGGTTAGGAAACCTCTCTTTTCAAAAATGCACCCAAACCCAATCTCCTACTTGAAACTTCATCTCACGTCTCCCTCTATTTGCAGAATCAGCATATCTCTTGTTCCTTTTCTCAATATTTGCCCTTGCTTTCTCATGCATCTCTTTCACCAATTTAGCTTTCTTCTCACCATCTAAACTAACAAGCTCATGAGAAGGTAAAGAAATAAGATCCAAAACTGTTAGTGGGTTAAAACCATAAACAAGCTCAAAAGGTGAATATCCTGTAGAAGAATGAATAGCACGATTATAAGCAAACTCAATAAATGGCAAACAATCTTCCTAAGAACTCAAATTTTTACCCACTAAAGCTCTCAACATGGCCTAAAGTTCTGTTTACTACTTCTGTTTGTCCATCCGTTTGAGGATGACAAGTGGTGGAAAATAACAACTTGGTACCTAACTTTCCCCAAAGCACACGCCAAAAGTGAGACAAAAGCTTGGTGTCTCTATCAAAAACTATGGATTTTGGTATCCCATAAATTCGAACCACCTCCCTAAAGAAGAGTTCGGCCACTAAACTAGCATCATCACACTTATGACATGGGATAAAGTGTGCCATCTTACTAAACCTATCAACAACCACAAATATGCTATCTCTCCCCCTCTTAGTCCTTGGTAATCCTAAAACAAAGTCCATACTAATGTCTATCCAAGGAGAACTAGGAACGGGTAATGGCATATACAAACCATGAGGCATAGACTTAGACTTAGCTTGCCTACAAGCCAAACAAGCCTTACAAATCCAAATTACATCCCTTTTCATATTCAGCCAATAAAGTGTTCATTCAGCATGTCTAAAGTCTTATCAACTCCAAAATGCCCCATCAAACCCCCACAATGTGATTCTAATACTAGCAAATCTCTCATAGAACATCTAGGCGTGCATAATTTCAAACCCTTAAACAAAAACCCATCATGTCTATAGAAAGAATTAAAAGCACCATGCTCACAAGCATCATAAACATTGTCAAAATTAGAATCACCAATATATAAGTCCTTTATACATTCAAATCCAAGCAATTTAGTACTCAAAACATTAAGTAAAGCGTATCTCCTTGAAAGTGCATCTGCCACTACATTGTCTTTACCTTGCTTGTATTTGATCACATAAGGAAACTTCTCAATCTTCATAACCCATTTTACATGTCTTTTATTCAACTTGCCTTGCCCTCTCAAATGCTTCAATGATTCATGGTCTGAATGGATCACGAATTCCTTGGGCAGCAAATAATGCTCCCATACTTCCAATGCTCTCACCAAAGCATATAGCTCCTTGTCATAAGTTGAATAATTCAGCTTTGCTCCATTAAGCTTTTCACGAAAGTATGCAATGGGCTTCTTCTCTTGCATCAAAACAGCTCCAATACCTACACCAGAAGCATCACATTCAATTTCAAAAGTAGAATCAAAGTTAGGTAAAGCTAAAACGGGTGTAGTAGAAAGCTTCTCTTTCAAAGCATCAAATGCTTCTTGTTGCTCCTTGCCCCAAACGAATCCCACTTCTTTCTTGATTATGCTAGTCAAGGGGGCTGCCAATGTAGAGAAATTAGGGACAAATCTCCTATAGAAGCTTGCCAATCCATGAAAACTCCTCACTTCTGTCACACTTGAAGGATTCGGCCACTCTTGGATAGCTTTCACCTTCTCTTGATCAACTTCAATTCCCTGCATACTTACAACAAAACCAAGAAAAACAACCCTATCTAGACAAAAAGAACACTTCTTAAGCTTAGCATAAAGGTTTTGCTCCCTAAGGATTTCAAGCACTTTCCTAACATGTTCAACATGTTCTTCCTCAGTTTTGCTATAAATCAGAATATCATCAAAGTAAACTACCACAAACTTACCTAAATAAGCTCTCTAAACATGGTTCATTAATCTCATGAAAGAACTAGGTGCATTAGATAAACCAAAAGGCATAACTAACCATTCATACAAACCATATTTTGTTTTGAAGGCAGTCTTCCATTCATCTCCCGGCTTCTTGCAAATTTGATGATAACCACTCATAAGATCAATCTTTGTGAAATATTTCGCCCCATGCAATTCATCCAACATGTCATCAAGTCTAGGAATGGGATGTCTATACTTCACAGTAATCTTGTTCACAGCCCTACAATCAACACACATCCTCCAAGAACCATCTTTCTTGGGTACTAATAAGACTGGAACGGCACAAGGACTAAGGCTCTCACGAACCAAGCCTTTCTCCAAAAGCTCTTCAACTTGTCTTTGCATCTCTTTTGTCTCCATAGGATTGCTCCTATATGCTGGCCGGTTTGGAATTGTAGAACCGGGTATAAAGTCAATTTGATGTTCAATCCCTCTTAATGGTGGCAAACCACTAGGAAGGTCTTCAGGAAACACATTCTTAAAATCCTGCAACAAAGACACAAAACTAGAAGGTAAAGAATCAAGAGATTCTTCACTGTCAGCAAGTAACGATTCTTTATACATAATAATGAGTACAAGCTGCCCTGCATCTATCTCTCTTGCTCTTGCATAAAAAGTATGTTTTGTTTTTTCTCCTTGCTTATTTTCTCTCACCAATGGGCCATTTATTTGTTTGCTTACTTTCTTTTGACTCTCGGCCTCTTTTCCCTTTCTGCACTCACTCACTTTATTATTTTCTCTCTCCCTACCCTTAGAATTACCCTTGGGTGTTGAAGAAACATCACTGGCCGAATTTGAACCCCCTTGGTTCATGTTGGCCGAAACTTCTTTCTCCCTCTCTAGCATCCTCTTTTGATCTTCATACACCTCTTGAGGTGATAATGGTGCTAGAACAACCTTCTTTCCTTCATAAGTAAAGGTATACTTATTAGAAAAGCCATCATGTTGTGCCCTTCTATCATGCTGCCATGGTCTTCCTAATAGCAAATGTCCAGCTTGCATTGGCACTACATCACACAAAACCTCATCTTTATACCACCCAATGGAGAATGGTACCTTGACTTGCTTCAACACTTTTACTTCCCCAGCATCATTGAACCATTGCAACTTGTAAGGATTGGGATGTTTAAAACAAGTTAACCCCAATTTATCCACCATTATAGTACTAGCAGCATTGGTACAACTTCCACAATCAATTATAAGTGTACAACCTTACCATTCACCAAACACCTAGAGTAGAAAAGATTCTCCCTTTGATCCAAGCCTTCTTCCTTGACTTGAATATTCAAGGCTCTTCTAGTAATAAGCATCTCTCCATGTTCATCATTCAAGACTTGATTCTCCCAAGCCTCTTCATCATATTCGGCCCTATCACCACATTCGGCCTCTTCTTCTTCTTCATGTTCAGATTCTGATTCAATTTTCCCTTCATGGGTAGCAATCATCACCCTCTTATTCGGACATTGAGAAGCAATGTGTCCACTTCCCAAACACTTGTAGCATTTAATTTCCCTACTTGGAGTAGGTCTAGAAGGTGTTTCCTTGGCTGTTTTTGCATCCCCATCATTCGGCTTCTTGAAATTAGGATTGTAGGAAGAATTCTTTTGGAAAGAACCCTTGTAATCCCCTTTGTAGGAACCTCCACTCGAAATTGAACCCTTGAAGTTTGAAAATTTTCCACTAGCTTTAGAGTAGCCAGTTTTCGAAATAGCTTTATTCTTCAATCTTCTCTCTATCTTCATGGCCTTTTGAACTAACTCTTCCATTGTGTTGAATTCATACATCTCGAATTCATTGGCTATGTTCAAATTCAATCCCCCAAGAAATCGTGACATCTTCTTGTCTTCATCTTCATCAATATTTGCCCTAGCCATGATCATCTCCATCTCTTTGTGGTACTCTTCCACACTTCTTCCACCTTGAACTAGTCTTGCTAGTCGATTGTACAAATCTTGAATGTAGTGAGATGGTACAAATCGGATCCTCATTAGTTCTTTCAAGGTTGACCATTCAGGAATAGGCCTCATACCTTTCCCTCTTCTATTAGCTTTCAATTGATCCCACCAAAAGGTAGCATACCCCTTGAACTCTACAGCTGCCAAAACTGATTTCTTCTCTTCGGTGTAGTTATGGCATTCGAAAATCTGCTCAACTTTCCTCTCCCATTCTATGAACTCTTCTGCATTGTTCTTCCCTTCAAAGGAAGGAATCTTCATCTTGATGGAAGTAAGGTCACCATCAGTGGTAGGTTGATTTCCACCTTCATCTTCATCTTCTACCCTTTCAGCTGCTTCTAGGGCTTCAAGATTTCCTTGCCCTTCTCTCCTAAGCACTCTTATAGCTCGTATTATGGGATTTGGATGTACGGCTGGTTGCCCTTGTTGCACTTGCTGAATTTGTTGTGCTTGTCGTGCTGCATTCTCTTGCAATCTAGTATCCATCATCTCCATTCGACCAAGCATTGCTGCCAAAGTCTCATTAAGCCTAGCCCAACTTTCGGCCATAGCTCCTTCTTTGCTAGTCTCTTATCCTTTTCCAGCCATGTTAACAAACAAACAAACTCAAAGAAACAAGATTAGTAATAATCGAAATTCACTCAAGTGTTTAGAATTACCTCACTTTTCTTGTCTTCCTTGATTGCACTTCAGAACCAAGCTCACCAACCAACAATTGTCAAGTCGATCAAGAAACTAGAACCTAAATCCTAGAACTAGATAGAAAACAAGACAAGTATCCGGAGGCAATGCAAGGTAATTTGCACTACACGATATAAAACCAAGTATCGACACAAGCAAATGATACTTAGCAATGTAATGGAATTAAAAGCTAGATAAAGAAATTAGAAACAATGAAGACAATAAACAAGACAAATTTGGATATAATGAATCAAAAACAACCCACACTTGGCAAGCTGCTTTATGGACCTAATCAATTCTACCCAAAACGCTAGCTTCTAGACTCTAATTCCCACCTATAACACTCAAATAACATGAATATTAAGGTCTGATTTTTGAATTCCAAAAGCCCCTCAAAAGGTGAAATTTTTCGCCCAAAAATTTTATTACTTCTCACCCACCTAGATCTGATCCTTAGCACCCAAATAGCAAGAATATCAAACAATTTTTGTTGAGGAGATTTTGTACTCTTTTTTTTTTTTGCTTCCTCTCACTATCCTATTGATTCGGGACTTAATTTACTCCTAAGGACTTTTCAAAATCTGGACTTAATTCGCAACCCCAGATTCACTCAAGACCAAATTGAAATCAAACTTGAAAACAAACTCTGGCTTTTGCTTTCTTTCAAGAACCCTAATTCTTGGTTTCGAAATTCTCCAAGAATCCTTTCCTAGGTTTCGTTTTCACCCTAAGAATACCCTCCTTCAATTCGGCCTTGATCAGAATTGATATATGACTCTTTTTCAAAAATTAAAGACTAGACTCTCTAAGAACCCTAAAACGCAGAAATTTAAAAGACCTAAATTAACAAACCCTAGAAAGACAAAGTAGATAAAAATTACCTTGTAGCAAGGCTCTGATATCAAATGACGCAGACCCTTAGCAATGATGGCAGCAAACCCAACGTATAACAATGGTAGAGAACTCCTTGAAACTTGATAATCACCTCCTAAGGAACCCAACGCCTATAAAGAGACGCGAACTCACTATGATTGAAGGATTTAGTTGGTAAGAAGAAGGAAAATGCCACAACTCTTGTTGATAAGTAAACCTAATTCTTGATGCAAAGAAAGAATTAAAGAATCCACTCTAATCTCTCTCACACGAAAATTCACAAGAAGAACTTGTAGAATAATTCGAAAATTTTTATTAATTGTTGTTGTCTGAAATTCGGCCTAATAGTGCCCTTAAATAAGGGTTACAAAATTCCTAATTGCATATGGAAAACTAAAACATTCCTAATTGCATAAGGAAAACATTCCTAATTGCATAAGGAAAACATAAAGTATGGAAACAAAATCCTAATCCACTAAGGAAAATATAAATTATGGAAACAAAATCCTAATCCACTAAGGAAAATATAAAGTATGGAAACAAAATCCTCATCCAATAAGGAAAATATAAAGTATGGAAACAACCAAACTAATCCCTTCAACATAAGAAACGCCCCACACTATTTGGGCTGTCCATGGGCCTTAAATTATTCCCAAGGCTTTATATGAACCCCTATGGACCTTTCTTGCACGTTGGACCTTTCTTTAGCTAGCCTTTAGCTTCCACACTAAACATCATAATCAGCTTTGGTGTGCCTTCTTCAAGCTCTATCTCCATCTTCTTAAATGATAATTCTTGAAGCTCTTTGGAAATCTCTTCTTGAATATGCAAAGCCATACTAGCTTGATATCTCTTTGCCTTGCTCCTAGTGATTGGTCCACTTGCTAGCTTCAAGGGATCCTTTCTTGCATCATTAGGCACAATACCTCTAAACAATTATCATGTCCAGTGAACACAATCTCATGATCCAACTCTACTCGGATCCATCACAAATCTTAATCACATTGACCCAGCACTACTCAGGTCAAGACCTAGCTCTGCTCAGGTCTATCAACATATGCACCTCTAGGCTTAGCTCTGCTCAGGACTTCTCCTGTATATCCAATCAATCTCAACACAACTGGACAAGTAATGGTATAGGCTATACACATATAACATCACTTTAGTTCATACTTTTTCAATGATCACCACTATTCATGATCACATCACATTACCAGTTCACATCATTCGTACATAAGTCACATGCATTTCTAAACTCATCTTCCATTAGAAACATATTTGCTTAACAAGTTATAAATAATCACTTTAGTTTAATCTTTACACTTTTTATTCAATCTAGACTTTCCACATTGAACATTGTATATACTTAACACGATCGGAATCACAGATGAAAGATAAGGAACAGAGCTATTTTGGGTAAATTCTACAAGTTACACACTCAACTTACATAAACTTTGACACACCCAGGAACATGGGCGTGTCACTACCCGTGTCATTAATTCTGCCTTACAGTAGCTATGACACACCCAGAGACATAGGTGTTTCACTGTCGTGTCCTTAGTCATGCATTATAGTAGCTACGACAAGCTCAGAGATATGGGCGTGTCAGGCTAAATCTCTGGGTATGCCCATGACATCGTAAAAATACTCTTTCACTCCATTTTTATCAATATAATACTCACATATCATATATGCAACTCCAAATCATGTTAAATCAAATATGTACAACCTCAAAATCATATATATAAACTCAAGATCATATATATAAACCAAAAAGATTATGTACAAACCTTTGGTTATTCCAAGTTTACTCTTCTTTACTTACTTCTTGTTAATCAAAACACAAAATCATAATAATAATCATCATATATTTCATTCATACCATCATCCATATATCAATTCACCCAATCCCCAACTCAACTTTACCAAACCCTTACTCTTTTCCTTAATTCCAACTACTCATCATTATCCTTAACATCTAACCTTATTTACTTCATCTATGTATCAATTCAACATATATAAATTCAATATATCATTGTCATCATATTATTCAATTAATCATCACTTTTTCTCACTAACTATATCATACATATATATAATCCATAAAATAAGCTCAAGAAGAAAGTACTTACTTGAATTACTTGCCAAATCTTGACTATTTTCTTTAATCCCTCTTGAATCTCTTATAAAATTTAATATATAGCATAAAAAGTTCACTCTTCTCACTCTCTCTCTCTATCTCGCGTTGAAGAAGAAGAAGAAGAAGAAGAAGAATGTATCTCTTCTTGATGCAAGAAAGGATCCCTTGAAGCTAGCAAGTGGACCAATCACTAGGAGGAAGGCAAAGAGATATCAAGCTAGTATGGCTTTGCATATTCAAGAAGAGATTTCCAAAGAGCTTCAAGAATTATCATTTAAGAAGATGGAGATAGAGCTTGAAGAAGGCACACCAAAGCTGATTATGATGTTTAGTGTGGAAGCTAAAGGCTAGCTAAAGAAAGGTCCAACGTGCAAGAAAGGTCCATAGGGGTTCATATAAAGCCTTGGGAATAATTTAAGGCCCATGGACAGCCCAAATAGTGTGGGGCGTTTCTTATGTTGAAGGGATTAGTTTGGTTGTTTCCATACTTTATATTTTCCTTATTGGATTAGGATTTTGTTTCCATACTTTATATTTTCCTTAGTGGATTAGGATTTTGTTTCCATAATTTATATTTTCCTTAGTGGATTAGGATTTTGTTTCCATACTTTATGTTTTCCTTATGCAATTAGGAATGTTTTCCTTATGCAATTAGGAATGTTTTAGTTTTCCATATGCAATTAGGAATTTTGTAACCCTTATTTAAGGGCACTATTAGGCCGAATTTCAGACAACAACAATTAATAAAAATTTTTGAATTATTCTACAAGTTCTTCTTGTGAATTTTCGTGTGAGAGAGATTAGAGTGGATTCTTTAATTCTTTCTTTGCATCAAGAATTAGGTTTACTTATCAACAAGAGTTGTGGCATTTTCCTTCTTCTTACCAACTAAATCCTTCAATCATAGTGAGTTCGCATCTCTTTATAGGCGTTGGGTTCCTTAGGAGGTGATTATCAAGTTTCAAGGAGTTCTCTACCATTGTTATACGTTGGGTTTGCTGCCATCATTGCTAAGGGTCTGCGTCATTTCTTTTCTCATCCTTCTCTTTTATAAATAAAATATTATAAACAATTCCCACTTAAATTCTCCACCACTCATCTTCTTCCTTCTGTTGACATTGTGTTTCCCTTTATTATTATTATTAATTAATAATTAATTAATTAAAATCAACTTTCCCTACAACCAATTATACCTTATGTATATGTGGTGTTTATGTTGGGTATATGTATATGTCTTATATATGTCATGTTTGTTTTTAATATATTTTTAATATATATAACATATACATATATATTAATCTATCATGCATATTCATCTTATATTTTCTCTATCCATCACAACTATTTACTCTCCCATATTTACTATTCTAAAATACATAAAAATCGGGGTGTTACAATTCTCTTCCCCTTAAATAATTTCATTCTCGAAATTATCAAGTACGTGATAATCCATCCATAACAAAATATCATTTTAAATTCTTATATGAAATTATTCATGTCATCAAATCATACAACCTCTACTCTCCCCCTTAGGTTCATTCTCAATCATCTTCTCATAATTAATCATAACTATTTACTATTCTTTTCTACTCTAATCAAAACAATCATGATAAATCATTATATCATCAATGAAATTATCATTAGACAAAAACCAATTCATCTCGTTAGTATATATATATCACATATCTGTTATACTCAAGATATTTTATCACTTCATTCTTTTATAAATGTACTCTCATAATCCTTAAATTTAAAGGTTATGTATTTACACTTTAACACTAACTTTTCTGCACCATAATCATCCTCAGGAGTGTATCTCTATTCAATTATCCCTTTCTTATATTTTTCAAATAAGTATTTGTAAATCCATAAATGATAATAATTCACAATCTCTATTTAACAAGTCTCATTATGATAATGTATACATTTTCACCATGATTGTATTCTTTATACAATTACTATATATTATTTTAATAAAATCAATATATAATTACCAAAATCTTATTTCCATCATTAAAATTTATTCTCATGATTTATTCATCAAACCAACATATATATACATTCAGTCACACGTAATTGACATCTTCCTCAACTTAACCACCATTTTCTTAAATAATTTTCTTTTTTCTTACACAATTAATTCAGTCTCTAGAATGTCCTTTTCTTAACATCAATATTAATGTAATATCTCTAAACTTACTTCATGTCCATGCTCATATCAAAATATTACATCATATATGTGTCATCACATATCTTTCATATTCTAAACACAACTATGCATATTGAATCTCAATAATTACTCGCAAACTTACCACATTCCAGATCAATTAATCTAATTATCACAATATTTGCCTCACAACCTTATTCTATTCTAATCAATGTTTAGCCTATTAAAACTTATCATTCTAACTCAAGTCATGACCTAACTTTATTAGGCCAAACTTATTTTCAAATTTCAATTTTCTTTGGATCCATCATAAATAATACTCATTTCAACTTATTGGAGCTAAAGACTATATATAAATAATATACATCATTTCAAATTACATTCAATCATTATAAAAAAAATTTCTTATGCATTTTCTATTATATACCTGTAATCATATCACATTCAATGCATCATATTTTGAGTTATAACCACAATGTGACCAGTAAATCACATTCCTCAGAACTCATGTGATCATATCAAACTATGATCACCATCAAATATCTCATTCATCATCACATTACTTATTCATATATATATATATATAACATACCTATATACAAATAACTATTGGGCGCAACTTTTCTATACAATTAACATGTCTGATTAACACAATTTCATGGTCCAGCTCTGGTCGAAACCATCACTAATCTCGATCACATGACCTAGCACTGCTCGGGTCTATCAATATATGCATCTCTAGTCCTAGCTCTACTCAGGACCTCTCATGCATATCCAATCAATCTCAACACAATCGAATAAGTAATTGTATAGGCTACATATATATAGCATCATTTTATATTTTCTTATCATACCCATTACTCTATACTTTTCCTTTGATCATCACTGTATGTGATCGCACCATACTAGCATTTCACATTCAACATGACCCTTAGTCACATTCCACTTACTATAACTCATCATATTTTCATAATTCTTTTCTCTTTCACACTTTCTATAGTTATAGATAAATTTCTACACAAGGTTACAAGTTCCAAAAAAATAAAACTATCAATCTTATTAAAACTATCCCACGACTATGTTATCTCAAGCCCACACCCGTGGATAACAAAACTAATCTGCCAATACATGAAACAAGTCACATGGCCGTGTTACTTTAATTAACACATCCATGTATTAATCTCTTCTACTTTAAATAAATTATCTCACCACTTTGCAACACAATTACATATCCTCCATAGTCATACCGAATAAATTCAACCATTATGATTTTCTTTCTATCTATCAACATAATTAATAAATTTACATTCTTAACAAGTATTCAATTAGTTCCACGTCAATTTTCTTCATTGCTTAAATCATTCACTTAACTCAAACCTACTCTTTAATATACCATATAACTACTCATTCACTCGTTATAATTGAATAAATATTTTCAATATTCACATCTTCAATTTTTATATCCAAATAATCATTTCATACTAACAACACATTGCACCTCAAATTAAATAATTAACTTACCAAGTACTCCTTAAATCATGTATATATATTTACACCATATTAAAATATTACTTCTCTATTTATTATTCCATTTCTAATATATCTATTATAAAAATTCTCATTCACTCCTTTCTCATAAAAATTTTATCAAATAACACTCAATGCGCTTGCATAAATTTTCATTAACTCAACTTTCATTCTTCTCTAGTCAAACAAACTTTTCCACTTACGCACTTCTTTTGTTATACTTTTCTTTTCTTTACACTCTCTTACTTGTACACATTTTTATCACCATAGACTATAACCAGCATAATTCATTTAAATCAACATCATATCATATATAATTTTACTTAATAGCAAATATTTCATTTTCTTTTATAATCTTATAACTCAATTCTAACATTATTTTCAAATTCATTCTCTTATAACTTATTTCACAAACACATTTCAATAATCAATAATTTAAAATTTTAGTTTTACTTAAATAAGACTCCATTTCTTTAATTCATCAATTAAACTTATATAACTTTTTCCACATTTCTTTATCTAGCTTTACTCTCATGTGGAATGTTGTGGAACAACCAGCACACCGTAAGGATGAGCAAGAGTTAGGACGTGAGGAACAAGTTGAGGAGATCATCAATCCAATTATTCTGCCACAAGGTCCTATAACTAGATCGCGAGCCAAAAAGATTCAGCAAGCACTAATTTGCCATTTGCAAGTCGTTGATAGGAGCTTGGGAAGCATCAAGCTGAAAATTCCTAACTTTCGTAGTAAATCAGATCCAGAAGCTTATTTGCAATGGGAAAAGCAGGTTGATCTCATATTTGATTGCCATCGATGTACTGAGGAAAAGAAGGTCAAGCTTATTGTTACTCAATTTACAGATTATGCTATAGCTTGGTGGGATCAGTTAGTGACTAGTAGAAGAAGGAATTTGGAGTATCCAATTGAGACTTGGGCTGATCTTAAATTGATCATGAGGAAGAGGTTTGTGCCTAGACATTTCCATAGGGAAATTATACAAAGACTTCAGGTTCTTAAACAAGGTAGTAAAAGTGTTATGACTACTATAAAGAAATGGAAATGTTAATGACTAGAGCTAATATAGATGAAGACATGGAGACTACTATGGCACGTTTCTTGGCTGGTTTGAATTCAGACATTGCTGATCAGGTTGATTTGCAGCCTTATGTTGAGTTAGAAGAAATGGTGCATATTGCCGCCAAGGTGGAAAAACAACTCCAAGGAAGACGATCATCAAGGTATCATTCGAAACCTGTTTCTAATTCTATTTCTCCTTGGAATAGGGAAGGAAGGCATGATTACAAGGAAAGAAACAAGGCTGGTCAAGATAGTGGGAAAGCAAAGGCCGAAACAAGTTCTAAAGACAAATCCAAAGTTGAAGAGCCTAAGCTGCGAAATTGAGATATTAAGTGTTGGAAGTGCCAAGGTGTGGGACATATCAGCAAAGAATGTCCAAACAAGAGAGTTATGACCGTAAGAAATGGTGAGATAGTGACTGATGAAGAAGAAGGTGATGATGAGAGTGAAGATGGAGAAAAGCAAGACTTGGAATGTTGTAGTGATGAGAGCATTGAAGAACCAATAAAGGGAGACTTGCTGGTTGCTAGGTGTGCTCTTAACAAGCAATTGAAGGAGGAAAACCATGACGAACAACGAGACAACTTGTTCCATACAAGGTGTCGCGTTCAAGGCAAGGCTTGTATTGTGATTGTGGATGGTGGAAGCTGTACCAATGTGGTAAGTACACTCTTGGTTGATCGATTGGGGCTGCCTACAAAACCTCACCCCCGACCTTACAAACTTCAGTGGCTAAATGAATGTGGAGAGGTTAAGGTAAATCGACAATCTAACATTGTAAATATTATGATGAGGTGTTGTGTGATGTGGTGCCAATGCATGCTGGAGAGATTTTACTTGGACGTCCATGGCAGTATGATAGGCGATCTATGCATGATGGATACCTCAATCGGTATTCATTCACTAAGGATGGACGAAAGACAATTCTGACCCCACTCTCTTCAAAAGAAGTGTATGAAGATCAATGTAAAATGGAAAGAATGAGACTTGAATTTGAAAAGAAAGAAAGAGAGAGTGACAAAAAAATGAGTGAAAAAAATCAGATTGCAAATGAAAAGAAAGAGAGAAAAGAAAAATCAAAACAAATTCAGTTTGAGAAAAATAGAGAAGGAGAGAAGAATGTGAGTTTGTTAGCTAGTACAAGTGAGGTTAAACATGCTTTTTACACCAATCAGCCTATGTTTTTGCTTTTGTGCAAAGTGGCTCGTTTAGATACTACTGTTTTTAACCAATCTTTGCCTAGTGTGTTTGTTGATCTTTTGCAGGAATATGCGGATTTATTTCCCGAAGAAATGCCTGATGAATTGCCGCCAATCAGAGGCATAGAGCATCAAATTGATTTCATTCCGGGAGCTTCCATTCCCAATAGGCCAGCGTATCGAGCTAATCCTTTCGAGACAAAGGAGATACAAAAGCAAGTGGAAGAATTGCTAGCTAAGGGATACGTGAGGGAAAGTTTGAGTCCTTGTTCGGTTCCTGTTATTCTTGTGCCAAAGAAGGATGGGACGTGGAGGATGTGTGTGCATTGCAGAGCCATCAATAAAATCACTGTAAAGTATCGTCATCCTATTCCTAGACTAGATTATATGCTTGATGAGTTACATGGTTCTTGTTTGTTCACGAAAATTGATTTGAAATCTGGTTATTATCAAATTCGAATGAGTGTGGGTGATGAGTGGAAAACAACATTTAAGACTAAATATGGGCTGTATGAGTGGTTGGTTATGCCGTTTGGTCTTACTAATGCACCTAGCACATTCATGTGTTTGATGAATCATGTGTTGCGTGAGCACTTGGGTAAATTTTTTGTTGTTTACTTTGATGATATTCTTGTTTACTCTAAGTGTTTGGATGATCATGTCATACATGTGCGTCTTGTGTTAGACATTCTTAGGCATGAGAAGTTGTATGCTAACCTTAAGAAGTGTAGTTTTTGCATGGATAAGGTTCATTTTCTTGGTTTGGTGGTGTCTGGTCAAGGTATTGAGGTTGATGAGGAAAAGGTAAAGGCTATTAGGGACTGGCCGAAACCTAAGAATGCTAGTGAGGTGAGGAGTTTTCATGGACTTGCTGGTTTCTATAGGAGATTCATTAGAAATTTCAGTACTATAGCTACACCTTTGAATGAGTTAGTTAAGAAAAATGTCGGTTTTGTTTGGGGAGATGCACAAGAACATGCATTTAATGAACTTAAGGATAAATTGTGTAATGCACCCTTGCTTGCTTTGCCTAATTTTGATAAGACTTTTGAGATTGAATGTGATGCAAGTGGCATAGGAATTGAAGCTGTTTTGATACAGGATCAAAGGCCATTGATGTACTTTAGTAAAAAACTAAGTGGAGCGGCTTTGAAGTATCCGACACATGATAAGGAGTTATATGCATTGTTTCGACCTTTGAATACATGGCAGCATTATTTATGGTTAAAAGAGTTTGTGATACATACTGATCATGAAAGTTTAAAGCATTTGAAAGGTCAAGATAAGCTGAATCGTAGACATGCCAAATGGGTGGAATTCATAGAAACATTTCCATATGTGATTAAATACAAGCGAGGTAAAGAGAATGTAGTGGCTGATGCGTTGTCGCGAAGGTATGTTTTACTTAATTCTCTTAGTGCTAGATTATTGGGTTTTGAGCATATTAAGGAATTATATGTTAGTGATGTGGATTTTGGTGACATATATAATTCGTGTGGAGATGTGGCTGTTTCAAAAGACTTTCATTTGCTTGATGGTTTCTTGTTTAAGAGAAATAGATTGTGTATTCCTAAGTGTTCCATGAGAGAGTTGTTAGTTAAGGAAGCACATGGAGGAGGTTTGATGGGTCATTTTGGGGTAAGTAAGACCTATGATGTGTTGATAGAACATTTTTATTGGCCTGGTATGAAACATGATGTGCACAAAGTTTGTGAGCATTGCATAACATGTAGAGAAGCTAAGTCTAGGATGAAACCGCATGGTTTGTACACGCCATTACCAGTTCCTAATGGACCTTGGACTGATTTGTCTATGGATTTTGTGCTTGGATTACCTAAAACTAGGAGAGGTCGTGATAGCATATTTGTTGTGGTTGATAAATTTAGTAAAATGGCTCATTTTATACCATGTCATAAAACTGATGACGCTAAATTGATTGTTGATTTGTTCTTTAAAGAGGTTGTTCGTTTGCATGGCATACCCAAAAGCATTGTTAGTGATAGAGATGTTAAGTTTTTGAGTCATTTTTGGCGTGTTTTATGGGAAAAATTGGGGACTAAGTTGTTGTTTTCTACTACTTGCCATCCTCAAACCGATGGTCAAACTGAGGTTGTGAATCGAACATTGATTACTTTGCTTAGGGCAGTGATAGAAAAGAATATTAGGATGTGGGAGGATTGTTTACCATTTGTGGAGTTTGCTTATAATAGGGCTGTTCATAGCACTACTAATTGTTCTCCATTTGAAATTATTTATGGTTTTAATCCGCTTACTCCTTTGGATATTTTGCCATTGCTATCTAATGATTTTGTGAATGTTGATGCTAGCTTAAAGGCAAATTTTGTGAAGAAGTTACATAAACAGGTTAAGGAAAGGACTGAAAGGCAAAATGCTAAAGTAGCTTCTCGAGTGAATAAAGGAAGGAAGCCAATGATTTTTCAGCCTGGTGATTGGGTTTGGGTTCATTTTTGCAAAGAACGGTTTCCACACTAAAGAAAGTCCAAGTTAAACCCACGAGGAGATGGTCCTTTTCAGATACTTGAAAGGATTAATGACAATGCATATAAAGTGGATTTGCCAGGTGAGTATAATGTAAGTACTTCATTTAATATTGCTGATTTAAGTCCTTTTGATGTAGGTGATGCTTTTGATTCGAGGATGAATCCTTTTGAGGAGAGGGGAAATGTTGTGGAACAACCAGCACACCGCAAGGATGAGCAAGAGTTAGGACGTGAGGAACAAGTTAAGGAGATCATCAATCCAATTATTCTGCCACAAGGTCCTATAACTAGATCGCGATCCAAAAAGATTCAGCAAGCACTAATTTGCCATTGGCAAGATTTGGTGAATTTGGCTAACTATGGTTTGTAAGGAATTACAAGCTTGGAGACAAGACCAAAGGAAGTCAATTACAACTTGCTACAAGTTGAAATTCACGAATGAGGCTTGTTTTAGTTGTTTAGCCCTGTTTTCTTATTTAGTTATTTTAAACAAGTGTTATTTAGTTATGGTGGGACCATGTTATGTTTTTAATGGGTGGTCCTATATGTTTAAGACTGGGGCCTTATTTAATTAAGTATTTCCTTATTGGGTTAGGATTTTATGTTATGAAAAGGCTATAAATATTCCTTGGACGAATTAGGGTGGAGTATTTTTGGTTTTTGGAACGAATTAATAACCTAAAGCCGATTTGCTTTTATCTTTGTGTTCTTGCTTGAATACACGCTTAGTTTGATCAACTTTCTTGTAGAGTGTTTCGAATATGGGATTTAGGAACTAGTTTGTTTCGACATCTTGGATCTTTGATCAATTCAAAGAAATCTGAAATCTAACCTTTATTCTTTGGAGGTTGTGCCGAATTCGACTAGGGTTTTTCAAGTTAATGTTTTGGGGGGTTCGACATCAAGGAGTTCTCAGGCTTATTCTTGGAGGTTCCATATCATTGAACCTCATTTTCCACACTATCATCTAAATCATATCATTCAAATACATCACATCATAAACCACACAATACCGCATCCGAGACTAACCTTGGTGTGAATGCATATGCAAGTATCACAACTCGCTTCACTTTTCCAAAATTTTTATTTTTATTCAAACTCACTTAGGCTGAGAATCTCAAACCTAAGCTCTGATACCAAAATAATTGTAACACTCCTAAACCCTATATACATATTGTACATATACCCCATATATGTACAATATGCATATAAGACATAAGGATGCCACGTTACAGATCCATTCAAACCTTTCATTATCGTATTTATACAAATATTTATAAGAACATTTTAATTTATCAAATCTCATTCTTTGAAAGTAACATTTCTAAAATCATTAATCTTTTCATTTAATTAATTATATATATATATTTATATGTTGTCTTTCCAAAATTCACTTATATACATATACATATGGTCAAACTACAAAATAACAAAATGTACATGTATGCACCACCTTCTAGTTGGTCTCTGGCACACCCTTAGTCTTCTTATGGCACTATTATCTGACTCTCAGATCAACAACAATCTACTTACCAGCTCGATTCACACAACCGCGCTACGCTTCAAAGCTTAGTGGTACATATAAACAACATATATATACATTGAAATCACATCACATCCTTATCCACAAATACACTATTGGGATTCACATCCTACTCACACATCATCACAATATTGGAAATCACATTCCATACTCATACATAACTATTAGGCCCAATCCCTCTATACAATTATCATGTCTAGTGAATACAACTCATGATCCAGCTCTGCTTGAATCCATCACAAATCTTAATCATGTGATCCAGCACTGCTCAGGTCAAGACCTAGCTCTGCATAGGTCTATCAACATATGAACCTCTTGGCCTAGCTCTGCTCAGGACCTCTCGTGCATATCCAATCAATCTCAACACAACTAGACAAGTAATGGTATAGGTTATACACATATAACATCACTTTAGTTTATGCATTTTTCAGTGATTACCACTATTCATGATCACATCACATTACCAGTTTACATCATTCATGCATAAGTCACATGCATTTCCAAACTCATCTTCCATTAGAAATATATTTGTTTGACACATTATAAATAATCACTTTAGTTTAATCTTTACACTTTTCATTCAATCTAGACTTTCCACATTGAACATTGTATATACTTAACACGGCTTGAATCACGGATGAAAGACAAGGAACAGAGCTATTTTGGGCAAATTCTACAAGTGACACACTCAACTTACAGAAACTTTGACACATCAGGGACATGGGCATGTCACTGCCCGTGTCATTAATATTGCCTTACAGTAGCTATGACACGCCCAGAGACATGGGCGTGTCACTGCCCGTATCCTTAGTCCTGTGTTACAGTAGCTACGACATGCCCAAAGATATGGGCGTGTCATTGGGAGTATAGGCTAAATCTCTGGGTATGCCCATGACAATCCAAAAATACTCTTTCACTCTATTTTCATCAATACAATACTCACATATCACATAAGCAACTCCAAATCATGTTAAACCAAATATGTACAACCTCAAAATCATATATATATAATCAAGATCATATATATAAACCAAAAGGATTATGTACAAACCTTTGGTTATTCCAAGTTTACTATTCTTTACTTACTTCTTATTAATCTAAACACAAAATCATAATAAAAATCATCATATATTTCATTCATACCATCATCCATATATCAATTCACCCAATCCCCAACTCAACTTTACCAAACCCTTACTCTTTTCCTCAATTCCAACTACTCGTCATTATCCTCAGCATCTAACCATATTTACTTCATCTATGTATCAATTCAACATATATATACTTCAATATATCATTGTCATCATACTATTCAATTAATTATCACTTTCTCTCACTAACTATATCATACATATATATAATCCATAATATAAACTCAAGAAGAAAGTACTTACTTGAATTACTTGTCAAATCTTGACTATTTTCTTTCATCCCTCTTGAATCTCTTGTAAAATTTGTGATATAGCATAAAAAGTTCACTCTTCCCACTCTCTCTCTCTATCTCGCATTGAAGAAGAAGAAGAACTTATCTCTTCTTTTCTCATCCTTATCTTATACAAATAAAATATTATAAACAATTCCCACTTAAACTCTCCACCACTCATCTTCTTCCTTCTTTTGACTTTGTGCTTTCCCTTTATTATTATTATTATTATTATTATTATTAATTAAATAATTAAAATCAACTTTTCCTACAACCAATTATACCTCATGTATAAATGGTGTATATGTTGGGTATATGTATATGTCTTATATATGTCATATTTATTTTAAATATATATAACATATACATATATATTACATCTATCATACATATTCATCTTATATTTCCTCTATCCATCACAACTATTTACTCTCCCATATTTACTATTCTAAAATACATAAAAATTGGGGTGTTACAGAGAAAGAGAGACACGAGGAAAAGAAGAACCATTCTTCTTCTTCCTAATTGCCTCCTTACAAGAGTGTACCACCATCAACATTCATCCATTTTTCTACACAAATTTGTTTGGCAAAGCTTTTGGGAGGAGGTTTAAGGATTCTTCATCAAACTCAAGCAAGGTGGAGGAAGATCAAGAGAAGATCAACTCTAGTCTTCTTCAAACTAGGTTTTTCTATTCTTGAATCAGTTCTATTGATTCATTTCCAAATCTTTATTGATTTGTTATGAACATTAATATTTCAATAGATATTTTTGATTTAATTTCTATTGAGATAAACATGTGTTTTGGTTTGATGATGATGAACTAAATTACTCATGCCTAGTGTTTGTAGTAGATTTGATTAAATGACTTGATTTGATATTTCCATTAATATATGTTGTTATTAGTTAGTTGTATTGGGTTGAATGTTAGGTTAATATATTAGCCACCTATTGATCTTTAGATATTGAATGAAGGACCGAGTGATGAAATTTGATATTGAAATTATGCATTCAACTACCCTAAGAATGAATTAGAAATATAAATTCTAGGGTGTAATTAATTTTAAAAGTTTAAAATAATTAGTTGTTGTTAATTTCTGAATATGAGAACTAATAAATTAATAATTGCTAATTAATCACAAGAAGCAAATTAAGTTCAAGGTTATATTAATGGATAATTTGAGGATTAAGCTTTGATTAAATTGATCTACAACCCTAGGTACCATTCCAAGAATTTAAATTAATCTTGCACAACCATCACTCATTTTACTTTTAAATTTTAATTACTTTTCACTATTTCAACAACATACACTCAAACTTTAATATTTTGTTTTAATTAAATTATTACAAACAAACACCTTCCTTGTGAGATAACCTTGGGGCGATCGCCGTTGCTGCAATTGCCTCGTATAATTGTGAGAGTTGCTTTTTAGTAGTGTTAAGTAGAGCGCAACAAGAATTCTAAAAATGCTATTATCAAAATAACTATCCTCTTTTTAGAGGAAAACAAGAGTTTAAATGTTGATTGAAAACATTAAAACCCTAGGTTAGGTAGTTTGTTAATAAGCACAACTCTAACATAAACTAATAAACTAAAACAGATAACCAATAGGCCTAAAACATAAGTAGCCTTTAATACATCAGTTCCTAGAGTCCAAAGACATTAATAAACCTCCATACCATAAATTAAACATGTAAAACAAAATAAGTGTTTAAAGTATAAATAAAAATGTAGTATAGTTTGCCGCCAGTGATGCGATCGTACGATAGCCCCCCAAACAAGTGTAATGACCGCACAAGGGATTTAGATATCGTTAGACATCCTGCCTTTAAGTTTTTTAGCTCTGATGCTCCCAACAAGTTAATAAGCTTCCCTTGGTCTCTACTATGTCTATAGCGTTCCAAATGTGAATCAACGAAGCTTTGAACATAAGCTTGTAAAGCTTCCTTTATCTTCTTGGCTCTTTGTCTTGTGATTGGTCCACTAGGAATCTTCAAGCTTTATGTTCCAATGCTTCCATCCATGGGCTTAGTAGCCATGCTCGCATCATACTGCTTGACATGCATGTGAGGATTTTTCTGTTCCATCAAACTTAGTAAAAGGAGGCATTTTAAAATTGAAGGGAATTCCTTCATCTTATTTAAACAACTTGTCCACCTCTGACACCTCTTCATTCTACAACTTACTTCCAAACTTCTTTTCTAAATCAGTAATTAATTTTTCAACATCAGCAAATTCATTCTTCTATACAGCCTTCTTCTCTTTGTTCTTTTCTTATTGGTCTTAGAAGTATGTATCCCAGTCATCATCATCAATCACCACCTTTTCTTCATCAAATGCTTCTTCAACTACCTTATCCTTTCATTTGTCCTTCTGCTTCTTAGTATTGGTAGATGCCTTAGTAGTGTTATTCTCCAATGTACAGCTAGTTTACTTCTCATGGTCTTAGCCAAGGCCCCTTTTAACTCATCCATCTTGGAGGTGAGGGCAACATTTACTAGTTTTAAAACTTGTTCAGGATCCATTCCTTTTGGCATGAAGTTGACTGAACCTTCATATAACTCTAAGTCACTAATGCAGGTCAGGTTGTCGTATGCTCTTAAACTGCTATACTCTAGGTCAGTAATCTAGAAATGATTAATGTGATGCAATGTAATGTAAGTATGCATATGTAGCAAATAAACAAAAAGAGTTTAGATGTTCCTTTTAGCCTTATATTTCCTACACTTGAGTGACAAGTCTCTTTCCTAGGTATTATTTTTAATAGGGGATATTTTTTATTTTCAAAAGAATCACTCAAACGGATTAACTAATAGTTGTGTTTTCAAATATAGAAGTCAATCTATGATAAATCCTGCTAATTAAGCCTTAATCCTTTAGATGCACTAAATATTTAGTAGCATTTCTGCTATATTTTAGATTAAAACTAAATTAAAGGGTTTATCATAAATAGACTTCTCATTTGAAAAAGCAACAAATGATTTATGCCCACAAACAAGCACAAAACTAATAAGTCTTGACATAAATAAGGCCCACAATTAATTTAGTATTCCATAATTGACCAAACTAAGTACAAGCCCATTTTTAAAATTTTGATCCATTGCAAAAATGCTAAATTTCAAAAATCAATGAAAATTTGATATTGTCCCAAGATAGCAACCAAGAGGGGGTGAATTGATTGATTTGAAGAAGTGATGGTAAATTGGAAATTTAAAATTGAATAAAGCAAGAAGAAGTAGAGAGTAAAAGATTGAACACAAGGAGTTTATAGTGGTTCGAATTACCTCAATCCTATATCTACTTTCTTAACAACCTGTTAAGGTTCCATTAATCACGAGTTTTTACAAGCTTAACTCTAACTTAGTGTTTTCACAATCTCACACCAAACTTTACAATGGTTTGAGATCAATCCTCACAACTCTTACAAGAGTTTTCCTAGGCTCACTCTCACAACCTAAGAATTTTCAAGCTCACACTCAAACTTTTGATGGCGTTTAATGCTCACACCCAACACTCAATCAACACAAATATAATTTTGATACAAAGAAATGAAAGATGTTAAACTTGGCTATTAAAATCATTATCTTATATAAAAATATGATTTCTTGTGGTATTTATAGCGTTCAAGTCTTCAACTAGCCATTTGGAGTGGAAGCAACCATGTTTGATTCTTATCTCTTATTAAAATAACTCTTTTAAGTTGGTTCATGGTTGGACTGCCATTGGTCCGGTTAGCTTGGACTCGGCACGGTCAAACTTAATTTAATCCGATGATATCAAACTCAACATGGTTAGACTAAGTTCGGTCTGATCGTGCTTTTCATATTTTTCTAACAAAAGTTATTCAATGGCTATAACAGCTAGATTTTTTTAAATTATGAACTAGTGGTATAATCGGGACTTATTCGGTCTGGTCATTCTTTGTATGGAATGCTAAGATTTTGAGAGAGTTGATGACCATGAGCATTACTAAGACTTTTTGGATTTTTAGCTCTGGCTCTATGCGGTCTGACTGCATTAAGTCTGGTCGTGCATGCCATAGTATGATGAAGTTTTTGGAGTACTCAGTGACCATGATCTCTACTAGGATTTCTAAGGTTTTATCATGAGCTAGGTGTAGTCGGATTTTATGGTGATTTGGTTGGACATGTGGTCTGTTCATCAAATGAGAATGACATTGAACGTGATCTCTTCTGGATACTTTGTCTTAAGTTAAGTCAATTTTTTCATTCTTGGTTCTATTAGGTTAAGGCTAGGTATGTTCAGTCTATTGCTCAGCTAGTGCTTTGTCTGGTCAGCTCATCCTCAGTGCTTTCTCTAGATCAGTAGGCTCAGTTTTGGAAAGTTTGGTATGTTCAGTTTGTTGCTCAGCTCGAGCTCTGTCTAGTTGGCTCATCCTTAGTGCTTTGTCCATATCAATTGGCTCATTTTTGGAAAGTTCATGCTCGTTGATTCATTGCTAGTCGATTCGATGAAGGTGCACTGTCTTTTAGCCAGTTTGGACAAGTATGCCAAGCTATGTTCGGTATCTTCATTTCTTATCTCAATATAGCAAACTGCTTCTTTAAGTCTGGTCAGCCTAGCTGATAGTCCGGTCGGGCTCTAAAGAAATCATGCAAAAAATAACTTAGTATAAATATTAGTTCTATTCAATTTAATTGCCTAAGATCAAAATAGAGGCCAATTGGCTAACATTTGATTTCAAAAAATGATTTCAAACTCTGTTCTTGGATTTAGGCCCATTCAAAGCCCATTGTAAAATGTTTATTTCAAAAATTAATATTAGGCTTCGTTCTTAGGCCAGAAAATAATTTCTGATCCATCTGTAAAATGGTTTTATATCCAAAGTTCATCTTAAAAATTTTAAAAATAATTTTGGTCTTTTGGGCTTAAAATAATTTTAGACTTATACCATAACTAGGTCATAAAAGACAAACCATATAGGCCATAACTCAAGCCAAGATAAGTCAATTATAGTCTAATAGCAAACATTTAGGGCAGACCTAAGGAAAGTTACTAGGCCAACTACATAGACTTTAGTCTTTGGGGTTAAATGTTTAGGCTTCCATAGCAATGATGTACCCAAAAGATACAAGGTTGTGAGTGGTTATATAGTACTCGATCTCTATACCTTGCATGAAAGTATGATATCACTTACATACACATAACATGAGCTCCACAAGGTATCCTAACTCTCACATGCAATGCAATTCTAAGTGATGCAATGAATAATATTATAATAAAAAATATAATATAATATAAAGACCAATAGAATCAACTTTTCTTATCCCCATGGAGTTTCCACTTTGAGTAGAAATTTTTGCCCCCGCTTTCAGTGGAATAGTTCTTATGACTTCAACACTGTTAGGCTTTGGGCCTTACATAACATGAGCTTAAACTCAGAGAATAAGAGTTGTCATCCAAACTGGCTAAGAAGAAAGTAGAAGGGGTGAATGACTTGATTCTTAAGGATTTCCCAACCCCTATTGGGTTTGCAAAGTTTGGTATGCAAAGAGAAGGTGAGACATGGCCCAGCAGCCCCATAATGCCAAGTTGCTTGTAATATCATTATTCATATTACAAGCAATCGAAGTAAATAACACAAAAGTAAAATCATATCATAAATCAAATAATTAAATGATAAAATAGGCATCCATACAAGATAAAAATATGTCCTTACAATGTCAGAAGTCCATAAAAATGGGTACCCACATAGTGTGGAAGCATATCCTAACAAATGTCCCAAAAATAAAATAAAATAACTAATTTAAAGAAACTAAGAAACTTACCATGAGTAGAAACGTCTTTTACATTAATTCTCCATAAATAAATAAATAAATAAAACTAAATAGCAATTAATAATTATAAGCTTAAGACAAAGAAATATAATGCTAAGATAATAATATAACAAATAAAATAAATGGTAGTGATGAAAGATAAGACAAATATCAATACACAGTCTCTAATTGCACCATAAAAATTATTTTGAACATAAAAAAGATATAACATTGCATCCATTTTATATTTTGTAACATTCTAATTAATTTGTCGGACTGTAACATCCCAAAATATACCTTAGAAGTTTTGAAGTAATTATTGTTGAATTTGGATTTAAGGTATAGGATAAAGTGGTAAGAGAAAAGGATTAAAGAGAGAGTGTATATGTTGTATATATGGAAATAAATACAACATATACAAGTCAATATGTGAGTCAAAAGATGATTAGTTAATGATTTTAAATTAATTAAGTTAATTAAGTGGAATTTGAGTGAGTGGAAGTGGATGGAGATATTTAAAATATTTTAATATTAAATGCTAGGAGGAGAGGGTTTTGAGGAGATAGTGGGTGAGAATTTGACTTTGTCTTCTTTGCTTTCTTCTTTCTTTCTTTCATTCTTTCTTTCTTCTTCGTGGTTCACCTTCCTTTCCTTATCTTTTCTTTGTTTTGGCTGGCACTTCATAGCAAGAGAGCAAGATAGAGATTTGTTCATCCAAACTCAAGATGGAAGGAAGATTCAAGTGATCAAGTTGGAAATTTAAGAGTTTCTTCATCTTTGGTAAGTTTTCCACTTGATTCTTTGATTTGTTTTCTTTGAGTTTGTGAGTTGAGATTGTGGATAGTATGTGCTTGTTTGATTGTGGTGTGTTTAAGAGTATTTGGTTAAATTGAAGTTTGGATTTTGGGGTTGGATTGAAGGAAAGAGTAAGTTTGTTGGAAAAGAAAGTGTTGTGGTTGTGTTTTGAGTTTGTGGTGATGATTATGATTTGTGTTTGATGTATGTTTGAGTTGTTTTGGGTGTTTTTGTAAGTTATTATGGTTTATGGGTGTGTTTAATTAAGTGTGTTTGAAGTGGAAGATGGTGGAAGTAAGTGGTTTGTTGGATATGTTGTTATTGTTGCCGGAATTTGTATTTTTGGCCTGACACGCCCATGAGCATGGCCAAGTCTTTGGACGTGTCAATGGTTCTGTGTTGCAGTGGCATTTACATGTCCAGTGACACGCCCATGTCACTGAGTGTGTCATAGCTACTGTGTGGATGAAGGATTGACACGGCCATGAGCACGCCCATGTTGTTGGACGTGTCAATGTTTCTGTGAGACAGAATGTACTACACGTTCAGTGACACGCCCGTGGTTCTGAGCGTGTCAAAGCTTCTATGTTGTGGAGTTAGGGCACGGTCAGGGACACGCCCGTGTTGTTGAGTGTGTCATGGTTAGAGTTTGCCCTAGTTGGTTCTTAGCTTTATTATCTTCTATGTATTTCTAAGTGAGTGTGTATGATTACCTTTGGTTTAGGTTGTGAAGAAGTTGAATTGCCTTAACCTAAGTGGTAAACAATTCTTGGAAGAGGAAGGTTGTAGATTGGTGTGAGTTATCTTAAGGTAAGTACAAACCCTACATTATTGCATACATTTACATGACATTGGGACTTAACACATTGGGGTTGTAAATGTGTTAAGTAATCTATTACATTGTTGACACATTTGATTAATATTATGATTTGCATAATGTGAAAGATATGATGATCGTTCAAAATGTATGTTCAATGCAAATGGTTATGTATACTCTAATGATGAGATGAGAAGCCATTGTTGTTGGCTATAATGATGCAAATGAAATAATTGGGGCATGTTTGCCTAGATGATTATGAGGGAATGAGAATGAAATTGATAATGAAATAATAAATGAATTGTGTGTCTAATGTGTTATTTCATTTTCAGAGTTTTGTTGTTGGTGGCATGCCTATAGTAACAATCTCTTGAAGTTAGGTTGGGCTTGATCCTTGAAGCCAAGTTGGGTTGAAGTTTAGCATGCTTAACTCCCCTTGAAGCTTGGTTGGATCTAGTCCTTGAAGCCTAATTGAGATGTTACAACTCTTGAAGCTAGGTTGGGTTTGATTCTTGAAGCCAAGTTGGGTTGATACTTAGCATGCTTTGTTCCCCTTGAAGCTTGGTTGAACCTAAATCCTTGAAGCCTAGTTAGGATAATGATAATGATAAATGTGATAATTGAACCAAAACTTTAACTCTAAAAGTTGAATGGCATATTAGTGTTTTGTTTTTGGGCCCATGCTTGTCTTTGTTTTTGATATGATTCTTGAATTGTGAAATCAATGAATAATGAGATACATGATGTATAAACATGTTTATGAATGTTTTGATATGATATTGAACAATGTAAGGTTTTAAAATAAAATATCCTTTTAAATGGTGTATGAAAATTGATTGTGTGACATTGGCATTGCATTGAAGCATAGTATTATTGTGGTTTGTACCACTAAGCCGTTGGCTTAGCGCGAGTGTGATTCATCGTTTAGGTGACATGGAAGAACCGGAGAGTTCCTCTAGGCCGAGTAGAGTCTAGATTTTGAGGTGTTGATAGTGGAGCTTAAAGATCGAAGACATACTGCCAAACATGTATATATTTTATGTTTTGTAAAACTTGAGTTTTGATGTATATGTATTTGTAAATATTTGTTATACTTTCCGCTGCATTTTGAATAAACATTTTATCTATTGTGTTTTATAATATAACTTAAATGTTTTGAGTCTGCTTATATTATTTTAAAAGAAGTGAGTCATTTGTTAGTAAACCGTGGCACCCCTATATTCAGTAAACGTATATTACGATCGTAATAGCATGCTGTGTACGTATACGGGGTATAGGGGTGTTGCAATTGTTGGTACAGGATTTCTCTCAGTTAGTTGCAGCAGCTAGAAGTGTTGAGAGAGCACAGGGCATTGCAGCAGCTGCTACTGAGGAGGAGACTAGTGTAAGGAGACCCCAGTTTGAGGCAGGGTCTTCATCTGTGAAGAGGGCAGAGGAAGTTTTATTCCGAGGATCAGTAGGAGCCAGAGGCAGTCTGGTAGGTCAGTTCAATATCAGAGACAGAAACCGAGACCTACAGTTTATGTAGCTAGTGCTCCAACTCCAGTGGTTCAGAGATCTACTCCACCTGTATGTGTTCATTGTGGTAGGACCCATGGGGGTGCTTGTTGAAAGACGGGTGGATCAGGAGTATGTTTTAGATGTGGGTCACCAGCTCATTTTATTAAAGATTGCCCTGAGATGCAGGATGATAGACAGACTAATACTGCAGTTTCTCGACCTAGTGTCAGCAGAGGTGGTCGAGGGGGTAGAGGATTCAGTAGAGGTGGTAGACCTGGGTTTAGTCAGAGAGGAGGATCTTCATCCAGAGGTAGTAGGTCAGATGAGGCCGGATCTTCCCAGAGAGTATATGTGATGCAGAGGCAGCTGGATGCTTCAGCAGTTATAGCGGGTACATTTTCTTTATTTGATATTCCAGTTCTTGCTTTGATTGATCCAGGATCTACTCATTCATACATAAGTGCATCCATATTGCTTGTGTCTGAATTGCATTCAGAGTCCTTAGGATTTGATGTCTTAGTGATAAATCCTTTAGGACATAGTGCTGTGGTGAGTAAGGTACATCGTGACAGTGCAGTGGTAGTGCAAGGTGAAGAGTTTCATGGTGATTTAATTAAAATGCCTTTTTAAGAAATATGATTTGATCTTAGGCATGGATTGGTTGTCTAAGCATGGAGCTGTGGCAGATTGTCAAAGGAAATGTGTTACTTTGAGAACCGGTGATGGTAGAAATATAATGGTGTCTAGTGAGCAGGGACAACTTGCATCCTTGTTCGTATCAGCTGTAACAGCTAGGAAGTTGATTAGAAAAGGGTGTGATGCTTATCTTGCTCATGTGGTGGATACTAGAGTAGTGAGTTCTCAACTTGACAATACAACCACAGTTGCAGATTTTCCAGATGTGTTTCCTGAGGAGTTGTCAGGGTTACCCCCTGAGAGAGAGGTTGAGTTTGGTATTGATTTGTTGCCTGGTGCCACTCCCATCTCTATCACTCCTTATAGAATGGCATCTGCTGAGTTGAGAGAGTTGAAGGTACAGTTGCAGGAGTTGTTGGATAAAGGGTTTATTCGCCCTAGTGTTTCTCTGTGGGGAGCTCCTGTTTTTTTTTTTTATGAAGAAGAAGGATGGTACTATGAGGTTGTGCATTAATTATAGGCAATTGAACAAAGTGACTATCAAGAATAAGTATCCTTTGCCTAGAATTGATGATCTCTTTGATCAAATGAAGGGAGCAGCAGTGTTTTCTAAGATTGATTTGAGATCGGGGTACCATCAGTTGAGGGTTAGAGCTGAAGATATTCCTAAGACATCTTTCCGCACAAGGTATGGGCATTATGAGTTCTTGGTAATGCCTTTTGGGTTGACGAATGCACCTGCAGCTTTCATGGATTTGATGAATAGGGTGTTTAGGCCCTACCTAGATCAGTTTTTGGTGGTTTTCATTGATGATATTCTGGTGTATTCGCGTAATGAAGAGGAGCATGACAAGCATTTGCGGATTGTGTTACAGATCTTGAGAGAGAAGCAATTGTATGCTAAGCTGTCAAAGTGTGAGTTTTGGCTTGACCAAGTGACTTTTCTCGGTCATATAGTTTCAGCAAATGGTATAAGAGTCGATCCAAGTAAAGTTGAAGTTATTTTGAATTGGAGTCCACCGAAATCAGTGACTGAAGTTAGAAGTTTTCTGGGTTTGGCAAGCTATCATCGATGCTTTGTGAAAGGTTTTTCTTTGATAGCTACTCCACTCACCAGATTACTTCAAAAAGGAGTTAAATTTGTGTGGACGGATCAGTGTCAAGCTAGTTTTGAGCAGTTGAAGGAAAGGTTGACTCAAGCGCCTATTCTTACTTTACCTTTGGAAGATAAACCATATGTGATTTATAGTGATGCTTCACATAATGGTTTAGGATGTGTTTTGATGCAAGAGGGTAAAGTTGTAGCTTATGCTTCTCGGCAGTTGAAGCCGTATGAGCTTAATTATCCGACGCATGATTTGGAGTTGGCAGCTATCGTGTTTGGTTTGAAGATTTGGCGACACTACTTGTATGGAGAGAAGTGTTTTATCTATATAGATCATAAAAGTTTAAAATATTTGGGTGTTCAGAAGGAGCTGAATCTTCGACAGAGACGATGGTTAGAGTTGATCAAAGACTACGACTGTTTGATTGATTATCATCCTGGTAAGGCAAATGTTGTTGCTGATGCCTTGAGCCGGAAGTCTTTGGCAGGTTTGTCTGTTTATTCGCTCTCTTTGCTTGTTGAGTTGAGAGCGTTGCATGCTAATTTTAAATTATGTGATGATGGTGCATTGTTGGCTCAGTTGCTGTTGAGACCGGTATTGTTGGATCAGATAAAAGAGGCTCAATTGGCTGATGAGAAAATTCAGAAGATTGTGTCAGATTGCCAAAATGGGGAGAGCTGAGATTTCTTTGTGAGAAGCGATGGTAGTCTTTGGTTCAAGAATAGATTGTGTGTTCCTGATGATGATAGTTTGAGAAAAGTTATTTTAGAGGAAGCACATCAGTCGGTTTTTGCTATACATCCAGGAAGTACAAAGATGTACCATGATTTGAAGTAACATTATTGGTGGTCAGGTATGAAGAGAGACATAACAGAGTTTGTAACCAAGTGTCTCATGTGTCAGAGGGTAAAAGCTGAGCATCAAGTTCCAACTGGGTTATTTCAACCTTTAACAGTGCCTAAATGGAAGTGGGAGAGAGTGACAATGGATTTTGTGTCTGGTTTGCCATTGACTCAGAAGAAGCATGATGCTATTTGGGTGATTATTGATCGTTTAACAAAGATAGCTCATTTTCTTCCAATTCGGATAGACTATTCTCTTGAGAGACTGGCTGAGCTGTATATCAGTGAGATAGTGAAGTTGCATGGAGTCCTAATTTCTTTAGTGTCTGATCGAGATCCCCGATTCACTTCAAGGTTTTGGAAGAGTTTGCATAGTGCATTGGGTTCTCGATTGCACTTTAGCACTGCTTTTCATCCTCAGACAGATGGACAGTCAGAAAGAGCGATACAGATTATTGAAGATATGTTGAGAAGTTGTGTCATTGATTTTTCAGGAAGTTGGGACAAATTTATGCCACTTGTGGAATTTGCTTACAACAACAGTCATCAATCCAGTATTGGTATGGCACCATTTGAGGCATTGTATGGTAGAAGATGTAGAACGCCTCTGTGTTGGAATGAACTTGGAGAAGGCAAATTGATTGGCCCTGATTTGGTTAAAGAGATTGAAGAGAAAGTGAAGATAATTCGGGATCGGTTAAAAGCAGCTTCAGACCGACATAAATCTTATTCAGATTTGAAGAGGAGAGACATAGAGTTTAATATTGGAGATAAAGTATTTTTGAAAGTATCTCCTTGGAAAAAGATTTTAAGATTTGGTCAAAGAGGAAAACTAAGTCCTCGTTTTATTGGACCGTATGAAGTTTTAGAAAGAGTTGGACCAGTTGCTTATCGAATTGCTTTGCCGCCTGAGTTGGATAGAATCCACAATGTCTTCCATGTTTCTATGTTGCGGAGGTACAGATTAGATCCATCTCATGTTTTACCAGTTGAATCTATTGAAGTGAATCCGGATCTGACATTTGAAGAAGAACCAGTTGCTATTTTGGCACATGAAGTGAAAGAGTTGAGAAATAAGAAAGTGCCACTGGTGAAGGTTCTTTGGAAGAATCATGCAAAGAAAGAGGCAACTTGGGAAAGTGAACAAGCAATGCGGAATCAGTATCCTCAACTGTTTCAGACTTGATATCAGGTAATTTCGAAGACGAAATTTCTTTTTAGAGGGGGAGAATTGTAACATCCCAAAATATGCCTTAGAAGTTTTGAAGTAATTATTGTTGAATTTGGATTTAAGGTATAGGATAAAGTGGTAAGAGAAAAGGATTAAAGAGAGAGTGTATATGTTGTATATATGGAAATATATACAACATATACAAGTCAATATGTGATAGTCAAAAGATGATTAGTTAATGATTTTAAATTAATTAAGTTAATTAAGTGGAATTTGAGTGAGTGGAAGTGGATGGAGATATTTAGAATATTTTAATATTAAATGCTTGGAGGAGAGGGTTTTGAGGAGATAGTGGGTGAGAATTTGACTTTGTCTTCTTTGCTTTCTTCTTTCTTTCTTTCTTTCTTTCTTTCTTCTTCGTGGTTCACCTTCCTTTCCTGATCTTTTCTTTGTTTTGCCTGGCACTTCATAGCAAGAGAGCAAGAGAGAGATTTGATCATCCAAACTCAAGATTGAAGGAAGATTCAAGTGATCAAGTTGGAAATTTAAGAGTTTCTTCATCTTTGGTAAGTTTTCCACTTGATTCTTTGATTTATTTTCTTTGAGTTTGTGAGTTAAGATTGTGGATAGTATGTGCTTGTTTGATTGTGGTGTGTTTAAGAGTGTTTGGTTAAATTGATTTTGGATTTTGGGGTTTGATTGAAGGAAAGAGTAAGTTTGTTGGAAAAGAAAGTGTTGTGGTTGTGTTTTTAGTTTGTGGTGATGATTATGATTTGTGTTTGATGTATGTTTGAGTTGTTTTGGGTGTTTTTGTAAGTTATTATGGTTTATGGGTGTGTTTAATTAAGTGTGTTTGAAGTGGAAGATGGTGGAAGTAAGTGGTTTGTTGGATATGTTGTTATTGTTGCCGGAATCTGTATTTTTGGCCTGACACGCCCATGAGCACGGCCAAGTCTTTGGGCGTGTCAATGGTTCTGTGTTGCAGTGGCATTTACATGTCCAGTGACACGCCCATGTCACTGATTGTGTCATAGCTACTGTGTGGATGAAGGATTGACACGGCCATGAGCACGCCCATGTTGTTGGACGTGTCAATGTTTCTGTGAGACAGAATGTACTACACGTTCAGTGACACGCCCGTGGTTCTGAGCATGTCAAAGCTTCTGTGTTGTGGAGTTAGGGCACGGTCAGGGACACGCCCGTGTTGTTGAGTGTGTCATGGTTAGAGTTTGCCCTAGTTGGTTCTTAGCTTTATTATCTTATATGTATTTCTAAGTGAGTGTGTATGATTAACTTTGGTTTAGGTTGTGAAGAAGTTGAATTGCCTTAACCTAAGTGGTAAACAATTCTTGGAAGAGGAAGGTTGTAGATTGGTGTGAGTTATCTTAAGGTAAGTACAAACCCTACATTATTGCATACATTTACATGACATTGGGACTTAACACATTGGGGTTGTAAATGTGTTAAGTAATCTATTACATTGTTGACACATTTGATTAATATTATGATTTGCATAATGTGAAAGATATGATGATCGTTCAAAATGTATGTTCAATGCAAATGGTTATGTATACTCTAATGATGAGATGAGAAGCCATTGTTGTTTGCTATAATGATGCAAATGAAATAATTGGGGCATGTTTGCCTAGATGATTATGAGGGAATGAGAATGAAATTGATAATGAAATAATAAATGAATTGTGTGTCTAATGTGTTATTCCATTTTCAGAGTTTTGTTGTTGGTGGCATGCCTATAGTAACAATCTCTTGAAGTTAGGTTGGGCTTGATCCTTGAAGCCAAGTTGGGTTGAAGTTTAGCATGCTTAACTACCCTTGAAGCTTGGATGGGTCTAGTCCTTGAAGCCTAATTGAGATGTTACAACCCTTGAAGCTAGGTTGGGTTTGATTCTTGAAGCCAAGTTGGGTTGATACTTAGCATGCTTTGTTCCCCTTGAAGCTTGGTTGAACCTAAATCTTTGAAGCCTAGTTGGGATAATGATAATGATAAATGTGATAATTGAACCAAAACATTAACTCTGAAAGTTGAATGGCATATTAGTGTTTTGTTTTTGAGCCCATGCTTGTCTTTGTTTTTTATGTGATTCTTGAATTGTGAAATCAATGAATAATGAGATACATGATGTATAAACATGTTTATGAATGTTTTGATATGATATTGAACAATGTAAGGTTTTAAAATAAAATATCCTTTTGAATGGTGTATGAAAATTGATTGTGTGACATTGGCATTGCATTGAAGCATAGTATTATTGTGGTTTGTACCACTACGCCGTTGGCTTAGCGCGAGTGTGATTCGTCGCATAGGTGACAGGGAAGAACCGGAGAGTTCCTCTAGGCCGAGTAGAGTCTAGATTTTGAGGTGTTGATAGTGGAGCTTAAAGATCAAAGACATACTGCCAAACATGTATATATTTTATGTTTTGTAAAACTTGAGTTTTGATGTATATGTATTTGTAAATATTTGTTATACTTTCCGCCGCGTTTTAAATAAACATTTTATCTATTGTATTTTATAATATAACTTAAATGTTTTGAGTCTGCTTATATTATTTTAAAAGAAGTGAGTCATTTGTTAGTAAACTGTGGCACGCCTATATTCAGTATACATATATTACGATCGTAATAGCATACTATGTACGTATATGGGGTATAGGGGTGTTACTGAATATAGGGGTGCCACGGTTTACTAACAAATGACTCACTTCTTTTAAAATAATAAAACACAATAGATAAAATGTTTATTCAAAACGCAGCGGAAAGTATAACAAATATTTTCAAATACATATACATCAAAACTCAAGTTTTACAAAACATAAAATATATACATGTTTGGCAGTATGTCTTTGATCTTTAAGCTCCACTATCAACACCTCAAAATCTAGACTCTACTCGGCCTAGAGGAACTCTCCGGTTCTTCCCTGTCACCTGTGCGACGAATCACACTCGCGCTAAGCCAATGGCTTAGTGGTACAAACCACAATAATACTATGCTTCAATGCAATGCCAATGTCACACAATCAATTTTCATACACCATTCAAAAGGATATTTTTTTTTAAAACCTTACATTGTTCAATATCATATCAAAACATTCATAAACATGTTTATACATCATGTATCTCATTATTCATTGATTTCACATTTCAAGAATCACATCAAAAACAAAGACAAGCATGGGCCCAAAAAAAAACACTAATATGCCATTCAACTTTCAGAGTTAATGTTTTGGTTCAATTATCACATTTATCATTATCATTATCCCAACTAGGCTTCAAGGATTTAGGTTCAACCAAGCTTCAAGGGGAACAAAGCATGCTAAGTATCAACCCAACTTGGCTTCAAGAATCAAACCCAACCTAGCTTCAAGGGTTGTAACATCTCAATTAGGCTTCAAGGACTAGACCCAACCAAGCTTCAAGGGGAGTTAAGCATGCTAAACTTCAACCCAACTTGGCTTCAAGGATCAAGCCCAACCTAACTTCAAGAGATTGTTACTATAGGCATGCCACCAACAACAAAACTCTGAAAATGGAATAACACATTAGACACACAATTCATTTATTATTTCATTATCAATTTCATTCTCATTCCCTCATAATCATCTAGGCAAACATGCCCCAATTATTTCATTTGCATCATTATAGCCAACAACAATGGAGTCTCATCTCATCATTAGAGTATACATAACCATTTGCATTGAACATACATTTTGAACGATCATCATATCTTTCACATTATGCAAATCATAATATTAATCAAATGTGTCAACAATGTAATAGATTACTTAACACATTTACAACCCCAATGTGTTAAGTCCCAATGTCATGTAAATGTATGCAATAATGTAGGGTTTGTACTTACCTTAAGATAACTCACACCAATCTACAACCTTCCTCTTCCAAGAATTGTTTACCACTTAGGTTAAGGCAATTCAACTTCTTCACAACCTAAACCAAAGGTAATCATACACACTCACTTAGAAATACATATAAGATAATAAAGCTAAGAACCAACTAGGGCAAACTCTAACCATGACACACTCAACAACATGGGCGTGTCCCTGACCGTGCCCTAACTCCACAACACAGAAGCTTTGACATGCTCAGAACCACGGGCGTGTCACTAAACGTGTAGTACATTCTGTCTCACAGAAACATTGACACGTCCAACAACATGGGCGTGCTCATGGCCGTGTCAATCCTTCATCCACACAGTAGCTATGACACGCTCAATGACATGGGCGTGTCACTGGACATGTAAATGCCACTGCAACACAGAACCATTGACACGCCCAAAGACTTGGCCGTGCTCATGGGCGTGTCAGGCCAAAAATACAGATTCCGGCAACAATAACAACATATCCAACAAACCACTTACTTCCACCATCTTCCACTTTAAACACACTTAATTAAACACACCCATAAACCATAATAACTTACAAAAACACCCAAAACAACTCAAACATACATCAAACACAAATCATAATCATCACCACAAACTCAAAACACATCTACAACACTTTCTTTTCCAACAAACTTACTCTTTCCTTCAATCCAACCCCAAAATCCAAAATCAATTTAACCAAACACTCTTAAACACACCACAATCAAACAAGCACATACTATCCACAATCTCAACTCACAAACTCAAAGAAAACATATCAAAGAATCAAGTGGAAAACTTACCAAAGATGAAGAAACTCTTAAATTTCCAACTTGATCACTTGAATCTTCCTTCAATCTTGAGTTTGGATGATCAAATCTCTCTCTTGCTCTCTTGCTATGAAGTGCTAGCCAAAACAAAGAAAAGATAAGGAAAGGAAGGTGAACCACGAAGAAGAAAGAAAGAAAGAAAGAAAGAAAGCAAAGAAGAAAGCAAAGAAGACAAAGTCAAATTCTCACCCACTATCTCCTCAAAACCCTCTCCTCCAAGCATTTAATATTAAAATATTCTAAATATCTCCATCCACTTCCACTCACTCAAATTCCACTTAATTAACTTAATTAATTTAAAATCATTAACTAATCATCTTTTGACTATCACATATTGACTTGTATATGTTGTATATATTTCCATATATACAACATATACACTCTCTCTTTAATCCTTTTCTCTTACCACTTTATCCTATACCTTAAATCCAAATTCAACAATAATTACTTCAAAACTTCTAAGGCATATTTTTGGATGTTACACGGACAATGTTTTATAGTCCTATTGTAACCTCGATTTGATATAATTTACATTTCTAATTAATATTAGAATCACAAAATAATTAAACACATAACATTTGAGGCAACATAATGATTAGAATCATGACATAATCCATGTCATCAATCAAATTAATATGGGTCAAAGCTTCATAGTCATAACCACACAACTTCTTAAAACAAAGTAAACTAGATATTCAACAATGACTAAATCATATTTGGGAAAGTGAAAATAATTACTCAAGTCTAGAAAATATACCTGCTCATTGATTGTATTTAATTCTTATTGTTGATAAAACCCAAGCTCAAATCACAAAAACTAGCACACTCCCTTTGCTAAGTTGGTCCAGGAGTCTGCCTTAAATGGTTCCACCATCTATGTTTCTTGCACTATTTTTCCAATGTATTTTAGTTCCCTACCTCCCTGTGCTTTTTTTAGTATTTGTGGTTGTTCTTCATTGTTGGTCCTCTATTCTCTTTTAAAACATTGTGGTATAAGGTTTAATTAGGTTGGACAATCCTAATTTTTTTAGGAAACCCTTATGTTTATCTCAATAAACCTCGAGTTTAATTAAGGTTAGGAGAAATTAAGGTAATAGGTTGGGAAGGCCTTGTGAACTGGCCATAAGCCATGGCAAATTTGGTATAGGCCCACCCAGTAATTTTGGGCTCTTGGGCTTTTAGTTGGGATCATATTTATTTGGGAGCCAAAATTAAGGGTCTACAATATCTAGAGCATATCATTTCTACATCTCTCTTCATGTTAGGCCAACAAAAATGCTCGTGCAATATGTCAAGTGTTTTAACAATTCCAAAGTGACCCATCAATTCGCCATTATATGATTCTCTCACAGGTAGCTCCTTAAAGAACTAAAATGTAATGTAATGTTTCCTCTCTCTCATTAGTTGCCCATTATGCCTATAAAATTTCTAAAATGTAATGTTTTCACAAGTACTATAGACATTAGAAAAATTAGCATCACTTGTATAAAAATTTTGAATGTGTTCAAAACCCAAAAATTAGGATCATTTGTTAACCATTTGTGCCATTGTTGAATCTCTGGTTTACTTTGCTTTAAGAACTTATGGGGTTATGATTATGGAGTTTTGATCGATATTAATTTAGTTGATGGCATGGAACATATTATGATTTCAATCATTCTATTACCTTAAATGTTATGCATTTAGTTGTTTGATAATTCTAATATTGTAACACCCCTACATTCAATACATGCACTCTACAAACACCACAATGTAGTATACATGCACTAAACATAGAGATGCTACGGATTTTCTTAACATTTAAAACATTTTAAACCATACCATAATCTTTTAATTGTATACATTATAGAAAGATAAGTAGTTAACTTGTAATACAAAACTAAATAGATATATAAAGATACATTTAGTTGTTACGCAGCGGAATTTATCAAATATTTACATATATGAAAACATTTAATTTCATATTTACAAATATACACATATGTACATTAAAATCATTACTTTACAAAATATAAAAGAGTTATACATGATTGGCAAGTCTCCTCTAATCTTTAAGTTCCCAAAATCAACTCTTCACTGTCTACTCTCACTCGGTCTCGAAGAGCTCTCGGGTTCAACCCTATTACCTGCGCGATCAAACACTATCGCGCTAAGCCAACGGCTTAGTAAGACAAAATGTGCTAGTGTTATGCTTCAGTGCAATGCAATGCCAATTCTCAATCCATATTATACATGTAACATCATATATGCAAGGCTAACAACATACCTTTACATTTCATATGCCTCATTAGTTATTCATTTAACCATTCATGAACAACATTAAAAAAATCATGACTCACATTAAACAAAGACAAGCATTGGTCCCAAGACACACTAATATGCCATTCAATTTTCAGAGTTAATGTTTTGGTTTTGTTATCACATTTATCAATATCATATACCCAACTAGGCTTCAAAGATTAGGTTCAACCAAGCTTCAAGGGGAGCAAAGCATGCTAAGCATCAACCCAACTTGGCTTCAAGAACCAACCCAACCTAGCTTCAAGGGTGGTAACATCTCAATTAGGCTTCAAGGATTCAATCCAACCTAACTTCAAGAGATTGTTACACTTATTAGGCATGCCACCAACAACCCACTCTGAAAATGGAATAACACATTAGCCACACAATCCATTTATTATTTAGTTATCATGTCCATTCTCAATTCTCATCAACATTTAGGCAAACATGCCTTCTTTCTTTCAATATCATCATCATAGCCAATCACAATGACTTTGCATCACATTTCATTATACATTACTCATGGAACACATTATCATTCACAATGCATATCATAACATTATTCAATCTCAACAATGCAATTAGGGCAAAGAACAATTTATGTCATTCATAGCTTTAGGATCTTCCACATCCATTTGATTAGGGCATTCTTTGTTTGAAGTATGTTTAAAGTGTTTATGTTTAAGTTTAGGTACCAAAATACCTTTGAAGAATCCAAACAATGCAATTAGAACAAAGAAATAAATCCCTAACCAACAAATGTGAAGAACACGGGCAGCCCACTTGAGGGACACGGCCAAGCTTGTGGCCGTGTCTCTCAACACCACTTGACAGTAAGCAACACGGCTTGGGGACACGGCTGTGTCACCCAAAAACCAATCCAACACGCCCAAAATCTCTTGACTTGGCTGTGTCTTTCTTTCCCTTTGGCCGTATCACCCAAGAACACAAACCCTAATATGCACAACTCTCCTCCAATTGCACTCAAACTCATCAAACACAATATTGCATGTTTCAAATGAATGGAAACAATGTTCTAAACACAAATTCATCACAAAAACCATTTCACAAAACATTCCTAATACATCTAAACACAAACCATCTCAAAACCCTAAAACCAACATCCTTCTCCATCTTCCAAAAATCAACATCCACCTATTTAAACTCTTAACTTAAAACCAATTTAACCCATGGAAACACATCTCAACCACCTCTTAAACACACCAAATCACAAAATCAACCAACCCTAATTCACTTCAAACACAACTTCAAAATAAGTAAAGAAAACAAGAGAATACTTACTTGAAATGAAGAAATTCCACAAATCTCTAACCAAAACCCTTGATTCCTTCTTCAAATTGCTTCTAGCATCAAAAACACTTCTCTTGCTCTTTTCTTTCTTGAATGGCCGGCACCCACAAAAAAAAAAGAAGAAAATCAACACAAGTCAACATCTTTTCTTCTTTAAATCTCCACCAAGAGATTTCTAAAAGTAAATTACCTCAATGCCCTTAACCATTTGTTCTAGCTCTCTTTTTAACTTATAAGTCCTTTTATGTAATTTCACATTCAACAAAATAAATATCTCTACCCCCCTTGACTCTTCATTTGACCAATTTATATGTTATATATATCATCATATACACAACATATACCATTCTCTCTAAACCCTATTTTCTTTCCCAATTTCTTTTCTCTTGCAATTAACACATATATTCAATCCAATATAACAACAACAACAATAACAACAACATAATCAAAACTTCTAGAGCATATATGAGGATATTACAATTCTCCCCCTCTAAAAAGAAAATTTCATCCTCGAAATTACCTGATATCAAAGCTGAAACAACTGAGGATATTGCTCTCGCATGGATTGTTCACTTTCCCAAGTTGCTTCTTCTTTTGCATGATTCTTCCATAGAACCTTCACCAATGGCACTCTCTTGTTTCTCAGCTCTTTCACATCATGTGCCAAGATAGCAACTGGTTCCTCTTCAAAAGTCAAATCTGGGCTCACTTCGATAGATTCAATTGGCAACACATGAGATGGATCCGATCTGTACCTCCTCAACATAGAAACATGAAACACATTATGAATACGATCCAACCCAGGTGGCAAAGCAAGTCGATGCGCAACTGGCCCAACTCTTTCCAAAACTTCATACGGTCCAATGAAACGAGGACTCAATTTCCCTTTCCGACCGAACCTCAAAATCTTCTTCCAAGGAGACACTTTCAGAAATACCTTATCTCCAACATCAAACTCTATGTCTCTCCTTTTCCGATCTGCATAAGACTTCTGTCGGTCTGAAGCTGCTTTTAACCTGCCTTGAATCAACTTTACTTTTTCTTCAGTTTCTTGAATCAAATCAGGACCAACCAACTTATTATCTCCAAGCTCATTCCAACAAAGAGGTGTCCTACACCGTCTGCCATACAATGCTTCAAACGGTGCCGTACCAATGCTGGATTGGTGACTGTTGTTGTAAGCAAACTCCACAAGAGGTAAGAATCTATCCCAACTTCCAAAGAAATCGATGACACAGCTTCTCAACATGTCCTCAATAATCTGTATCACCCTTTCTGACTGTCCATCCGTCTGTGGATGAAAAGCAGTACTGAAGTGTAATCGAGAACCCAAAGCACTATGCAAACTCTTCCAAAATCTTGAAGTAAACCTGGGATCTCGATCAGACACTAAAGAAGTTGGAACACCATGCAACTTCACAATCTCATGGATATACAGCTCAGCCAATCTCTCCAAAGAGTAATCCATCCGAACCGGAAGGAAATGAGCTATCTTAGTTAATCTATCCACAATCACACATATAGCATCATGCTTCTTTTGTGTCAATGGCAAACCAGACACAAAATCCATCATCACTCTATCCCACTTCCATTCTGGTACTGATAATGGTTGAAGCAATCCAGTTGGAACTTGATGCTCTACTTTAACCTTCTGACAGGTGAGACATTTCGACACAAAATCTGCAATATCTCTCTTCAAACCAATCCACCAGTAATGTTGTCTCAAATCATGATACATCTTTGTATTACCCGGATGCATAGCAAATACTGACTGAAGTGCTTCTTCTAAAATGACTCTTTTCAAATCAGCATCATCGGGTACACACAATCGGTTCTTAAACCAGAGACTCCCATCACCTTTCACAACAAAATCTCTAGTCTTCCCATTCTTGCAATCTGAAATAATCTTTTGAATCTTCATATCAGTCAACTGAGCCTCTTTGATCTGATCCAATAAAATTGGTTTCAAATGCAATTGTGTCAACAATGCACCATCATCACAAGGTACAAAACTGGCATGCAAAGCTCTCAACTCAACAAGCAACGAGAGCGAGTAAACAGTTAAACCAGCTAAAGACTTCTGACTCAAGGCATCAGCAACAACATTTGCTTTACCTGGATGATAATCAATCAAACAGTCATAGTCTTTAATCAATTCCAACCATCTCCTCTGTCGAAGATTGAGCTCTTTTTGAACACCCAAATATTTCAAACTTTTGTGATCAGTGTAGATAAAACATTTCTCCCCAAACAGATAGTGTCGCCAAATCTTCAATGCAAACACAATGGCTGCTAGCTCCAAATCATGGGTCGGATAGTTAAGTTCATGCGGTTTCAACTGTCGAGATGCATAAGCTATAACTTTACCTTCCTGCATCAGCACACAGCCCAAACCACTATGTGAAGCATCACTGTAAATCACATATGGTTTGCCTTCTACAGGTAAAGTAAGAACAGGCGCTTGAGTCAGCATATCTCTCAACTGTTCAAAGCTAGCCTGACACTGATCCGTCCACACAAATCTCACTCCCTTACGAAGCAATCTGGTGAGTGGAGTAGCTATCAAAGAAAACCCTTTCACAAACTGCCGGTAATAGCCTGCCAAACCCAGAAAACTTCTAACCTCTATCACCGACTTGGGTGGACTCCAATTCAATATAGCTTCAACTTTGTTCGGATCAACTCTAATGCCTTCTGCTGAAACAATATGTCCGAGAAAAGCGACTTGATCCAACCAGAACTCACACTTCGACAATTTGGCAAACAACTTCTTCTCTCTCAAAATCTGCAACACAATCCGCAGATGCATATCATGTTCCTCTTCATTCCGCGAATACACCAGAATGTCATCGATGAAGACCACTACAAACTGATCCAGATAGGGCCTGAACACCCTATTCATCAAATCCATAAAAGCTGCAGGTGCATTCGTTAGACCAAAAGGCATAACTAGAAATTCATAATGCCCATACCTGGTTCGAAAGGCGGTCTTGGAAATGTCTTCAGCTTTAACTCTCAATTGATGGTACCCAGATCACAAATCAATTTTAGAAAACACAGCTGCACCCTTCAATTGATCAAAGAGATCATCGATTCTAGGCAAAGGATATTTATTTTTAATAGTCACCTTGTTCAATTGCCTATAATCGATACACAACCTCATAGTACCATCTTTCTTTTTCACAAATAGCACAGGAGCTCCCCAAGGAGAAACACTGGGGCGAATAAATCCTTTGTCCAACAACTCCTGTAATTGCACTTTCAATTCCCTCAATTCTGCTGGTGCCATTCTATAAGGAGTAATAGAGATAGGAGTGGTACCAGGCAACAATTCAATACCGAACTCCACCTCTCTCTCAGGAGGTAATCCTGGCAATTCCTCTGGAAACACGTCTGGAAAATCTGCAACTGTGGGTATATCATCAATAAGAGAACCTCTTACTCTAGTATCTACCACATGAGCAAGATAGGCTTCACATCCCTTTCTAATCAACCTCCTGGCTGCAACAGCTGAAACAAATAAGGAGGCTAGCTGTTCCTGCTCATTAGATACTATCACCTCTCTACCATCAACAGTTCTCAAAGAAACAATCTTCCTTTTACAGTCTACCACAGCTCCATGTCTAGATAGCCAGTCCATACCTAGAATTACATCATATTCCTTAAATGGCATCTCAATCAAGTCTCTAAGGAACTCCTCACCTTGCACCCTCAATGCACTATCTCGGTGCACCTTACTCACAACCACACTATGCCCTAACGGATTTGTCACCAACACATCAAATCCTAGGGACTCAGCATGCATATCAGACACAGGCAAAACAGATGCACTAATATAAGAATGTGTGGAACCCGGATCAATCAAAGCAAGTACTAAAGTATCAAATAAAGAAAAAGTACCAGCTATGACTGCCGATGCATCTGGCTGCCTCTGCATAACATACATCCTCTGGGAAGATCCAACCTCCTCTGGCCTACTCTCCCTGGATGTAGCACCTCCTCTAGCACTGAACCCAGATCTGCCTCCCCGGCTGCTACCTCTGCCTGCTCGACCTCCCCTCACACTAGGTCGAGAAGCTGCAGTATCAACTGACATCTGTTCTTGCCTCTCAGGACAATCTCTAACAAAGTGATCTGGTGATCCACATCTGAAACAAACCCCTGCTACACCAGTCTTCAAGCAAGGACCACCATGTGGCCTACCACAATGGATACAGATGGGTAGGGTGGATCTCTGAATCATAGGGGTCGGAGCACTTGCCACTGAAGCTGCAGGTCTAAATCTCTGCCTCTGTAACTGTACTGACCTACCAGCTGACCTCTGACTCCTACTAACTCTAGGAACAAAGCTTCCTTTACCTCTCTTAACAGAAGAAGACCCTGCCTCAAACTGGGGCCTCCTAACCCTAACCTCTTCCTCTGAAGCAGCTGCAATAACTTGAGCTCGCTCTACACTTCGAGCTGCTGCCACTAGCTGGGAGAAATCGTGATATCTAGATCCAGCCACTAAGCACATGATAGAGGGCCTCAATCCTTCCTCAAATCTCCTGCATCTATCTATCTCATCAGCTATAATACCCCCAGCATACTGGCTCAATCGAATAAACTCAACCTCATACTCAGTTACAGTCTTGCTATCTTGCTTCAAGCTTAAGAACTCCATCTTCTTCATGTCTTTGTACTCCCTAGGAGTATACTTCAACTCAAACTCTCTCAGAAAATCCGCATATGACAAGGTTGGTGGATCATCCATAGAATGGGGCACTGTCCTCCACCAGTCGTATGCATCCTTCTGTAGCAAAGATCTTGCATAATCAAACTTTTCCTCCGAGGTGGCTTGCAACTGAATAAAGATCCTCTGTACTTTGTCAAGCCACTGTTCTGCTACAGCTGGATCAGTAGTACCAAGGAAATCCTCCGCTCCATACTTCCTTAGTTTGTCATAGTGCCTCACTGGTACCACAGGCTGAGGGGGTGGTGGCACTGGTTGCACTGGTGCTTGCCTCAAAGCTTCTACCACATGCCTAACCCAAGCTGGCGGAACCTCCTCCCCAGCTGGTCTCCCCGACACCGAAGCAGGTGCCTCCCCAGCACTAACAACCCTAACTCCATCATCAGGGACAATACTCTCAGCACTACCCTCAACTGACTGGCGTGAGTAAGAATCCATCACAACCTAAAACTGCAAACACAGTAGAATACTTCTTATTAAAGATCAGAGATTGCCAATCCCAAACATATATGTTATTCAAAAACCACTTTTTAAAATCAAAATAGGCTTTTTCTTACATTTTACCTAGGTTGAGAATCTCAAACCTAGGCTCTGATACCAAAAACAATTGTAACACCCCTACATTCAATACATGCACTCTACAAACACCACAATGTAGTATATATGCACTAAACATAGAGATGCTACGGATTTTCTTAACATTTAAAACATTTTAAACCATACCATAATCTTTCAATTGTATACATTATAGAAAGATAAGTAGTTAACTTGTAATACAAAACTAAATAGATATATAAAGATACATTTAGTTGTTACGCAGCGGAATTTATCAAATATTTACATATATGAAAACATTTAATTTCATATTTACAAATATACACATATGTACATTAAAATCATTACTTTACAAAATATAAAAGAGTTCTACATGATTGGCAAGTCTCCTCTGATCTTTAAGTTCCCAAAATCAACTCTTCACTGTCTACTCTCACTCGGTCTCGAAGAGCTCTCGGGTTCAACCCTATTACCTGCGCGATCAAACACTATCGCGCTAAGCCAACGGCTTAGTAAGACAAAATGTGCTAGTGTTATGCTTCAGTGCAATGCAATGCCAATTCTCAATCCATATTATACATGTAACATCATATATGCAAGGCTAACAACATACCTTTACATTTCATATGCCTCATTAGTTATTCATTTAACCATTCATGAACAACATTAAAAAAATCATGACTCACATTAAACAAAGACAAGCATTGGGCCCAAGACACACTAATATGCCATTCAATTTTCAGAGTTAATGTTTTGGTTTTGTTATCACATTTATCAATATCATATACCCAACTAGGCTTCAAAGATTAGGTTCAACCAAGCTTCAAGGGGAGCAAAGCATGCTAAGCATCAACCCAACTTGGCTTTAAGAACCAACCCAACCTAGCTTCAAGGGTGGTAACATCTCAATTAGGCTTCAAGGATTCAATCCAACCTAACTTCAAGAGATTGTTACACTTATTAGGCATGCCACCAACAACCCACTCTGAAAATGGAATAACACATTAGCCACACAATCCATTTATTATTTAGTTATCATGTCCATTCTCAATTCTCATCAACATTTAGGCAAACATGCCTTCTTTCTTTCAATATCATCATCATAGCCAATCACAATGACTTTGCATCACATTTCATTATACATTACTCATGGAACACATTATCATTCACAATGCATATCATAACATTATTCAATCTCAACAATGCAATTAGGGCAAAGAACAATTTATGTCATTCATAGCTTTAGGATCTTCCACATCCATTTGATTAGGGCATTCTTTGTTTGAAGTATGTTTAAAGTGTTTATGTTTAAGTTTAGGTACCAAAATACCTTTGAAGAATCCAAACAATGCAATTAGAACAAAGAAATAAATCCCTAACCAACAAATGTGAAGAACACGGGCAGCCCACTTGAGGGACACGGCCAAGCTTGTGGCCGTGTCTCTCAACACCACTTGACAGTAAGCAACACGGCTTGGGGACACGGCTGTGTCACCCAAAAACCAATCCAACACGCCCAAAATCTCTTGACTTGGCCGTGTCTTTCTTTCCCTTTGGCCGTATCACCCAAGAACACAAACCCTAATATGCACAACTCTCCTCCAATTGCACTCAAACTCATCAAACACAATATTGCATGTTTCAAATGAATGGAAACAATGTTCTAAACACAAATTCATCACAAAAACCATTTCACAAAACATTCCTAATACATCTAAACACAAACCATCTCAAAACCCTAAAACCAACATCCTTCTCCATCTTCCAAAAATCAACATCCACCTATTTAAACTCTTAACTTAAAACCAATTTAACCCATGGAAACACATCTCAACCACCTCTTAAACACACCAAATCACAAAATCAACCAACCCTAATTCACTTCAAACACAACTTCAAAATAAGTAAAGAAAACAAGAGAATACTTACTTGAAATGAAGAAATTCCACAAATCTCTAACCAAAACCCTTGATTCCTTCTTCAAATTGCTTCTAGCATCAAAAACACTTCTCTTGCTCTTTTCTTTCTTGAATGGCCGGCACCCACAAAAAAAAAAAAGAAGAAAATCAACACAAGTCAACATCTTTTCTTCTTTAAATCTCCACCAAGAGATTTCTAAAAGTAAATTACCTCAATGCCCTTAACCATTTGTTCTAGCTCTCTTTTTAACTTATAAGTCCTTTTATGTAATTTCACATTCAACAAAATAAATATCTCTACCCCTTGACTCTTCATTTGACCAATTTATATGTTATATATATCATCATATACACAACATATACCATTCTCTCTAAACCCTATTTTCTTTCCCAATTTCTTTTCTCTTGCAATTAACACATATATTCAATCCAATATAACAACAACAACAATAACAGCAACATAATCAAAACTTCTAGAGCATATATGAGGATATTACAAATATTCATTAGTATTATAAAATATGTCAAACCAAGGTTATAATAGGATTATAAAACATTGTCTGACAAATTAATTGGAGCTTTACAAAATATAAAGTTGATGTAATGTTATATCTTTTTTATGTTCAAACTCTATTTTTATAGTGCTATTGGTGATTTTATATTGACATTTGTCCTATCTTTTTTAGTGCCATTTATTTTATTATTACCTTAGCATTATAGTTGTTTGTCTTGAGGTTATAATTATTAAATACTTTTTTATTGTTATTTAGTTTTATTTGTTTGTTTGCTTATGAGGAATTAATGTAAAAGGCATGCTTTCACTCGTGGGTATCTTATTTAGTTTATTTTGATTATTTACTTATTTATTTTGAGGACTTTGGATAATTATAAGAGACACATTTTTACCTTTTGATGGATGTCTTATTTTATTTGTATTTTGGACTTGAACTTTGTAAGAGCGTGTTTTCATCATGTATGAGTGCCCATTTTATTTGTTTGTTTATTTTATCAATTGATGATTACTTACTGTAATTGCATGTAATATGAATGATATCATAATAACATAAGAATTTAATAATATTTAGAGCTGAAAAGGAGGCCAGTTCAAATGAATCGGGCATTGTGGGGGTGCTGGGCTATTTCTCACCTTCTCGATGTATACCCTACCTTTTGAACCAAATAGAGAATTCCTTAGAAATTGAGTCATCCACCCCTTGAATTATCTTCCTAGCCCATCCGGGTGGCTACTCCTATTCTTTGAATTTAGGTTGTGTTCTCTAAGGCCTAAACCTAATAGTGCTGAAGTCGCAAAAACCATTTCACTGAGAATGGGTCTGAAAATCCCCTTTCACAGTGGTGACTCTATTGGAAAAAAGAGAAGTTGATTCTATTGGTCTCTATATTATTTTATTTTTTCTTATTATGATATTATTCATTGCATCACTTAGAATTGCATTGTGTGTTGAGTTAGGATGCCATGTGTAACATGTGTTATGTGTGTGTAACTAATACTATACTTTCACTCAAGGTATGGAGATCAAGCACTATATAATTACTCATGGCCTCGTACCTTTTGGTATATTCTTACTATGAGAACCTAAGCATTTCACCCAAAGACTATAGCCCATGTAGTTGGCCTAGTAGTTTTCCTTAGGTTTATCCTATATGCTTATTGTTTAACTATGATTAACATATCTTAGTTTGGGTTATGGTCTATTTGGTTTGTCTTTTCCTAATATGACCTAATTATGATGTAAGCCCAAAATATATTTATTCTTTTGGCCCAAAAGAATAAAATTATTTTCTAATTTTTTTAAGATGGACTTTAGGCATAAAAACCTTTTTAAGATGGGTCAAAAATCATTTTCTATCTTATGGCCCAAACATGAAGCCCAAAATTAGTTTTAAAAATAATTTTTTTAGAATGGGCTTTGAAACATTTTTAAAGATGGGCTTAAAATTATTTTTCACTCATGGCCCAAATTAAGCTGTTATTGCACTTTGAAATTAAAATCTTTTGTTTAATGGGCTTGTGTCAATTATGGAATATTAAAATCAATTGTGGGCCTTATTTATACCAAGACTAGTTAGTTGTAAGCTTGTTTGTGGCATGGATTATTAATTGCTTCTTCCAAATGAGAAGTCTATTTATGATAAACCTCTTAATTTAGTTTTAATATATAATATAGCAAAAAGGCTATTTCTCAGTTGACCCGATGGATTAGGCTTAATTAGTAGAAATTATCATATATTGGCTTCTATATTTAAAAATACAACTATTGGTTAATCTGTTTGAGTGGTCTTTTCGAAAACAAAATATCCCTTATTGATGTTTTGTTGACCATAATACCTAGGAAAGAGACTTACCTTTCGTGTATGGTAGATATAAGGTTAGAAGGAACAACCTGACTCTTTTTATTTGATTGTTACACATGCATATATGCATTGCATTGCATCACATTGATCCTTTCTTACTTATAAACCTGGAGTACAGTAGTTTAAGACCTTATGATAACCCGACCTACATCATTGATGTAGAGTTCAGTGAGAATTCAGTCAACTTCACACCAAAACAAAGGATATTGAGCATGTTAAAAAGCTTGTGAATGATGCCCTCGCCTCTAAGATGGAAGAGTTAAAAGGGGCCCTGACTGAACTTTTGAGAAGCCAACTAGCTACACTACTGGAACATAATACTATTGAGGCATGTGCCAGTTCTAAGAAGTAGAAGGACAAAGGAAAGGCTAAAGTAGCTGAGGTAGCCTTTGATGAAGAAAAGGTGGTGATTGATGATGATGATTGGGATACATACTGTAATATCCCAATGTGTGCCCTAGAAGTTTGGATATAATTGTTGTTTGTTTGAATTATGTGTATATGTTAGTTGCAAGAGAAAAGAAATTGAAAAGAGAATGTTTATGTATTGTTTAAAAAGGAAAGTAGAGTGTAGAGAGTAAGTGTATATGTTGGGTATATGGTAATATATATAACATATATATAAGTCAAAAGGGATGGTCAATGGAAGAGGATATTTATTTGTTGTGTGTGAAATTACCTAAATGGGCAAGTAAGTGAAAAGAGAGTTAAAACAAATGGAAAGGGGTATTTAAGTAATTTCTTGTTTTGGAATACATGGTGGAGATTTAAAGAGAAGTTGACTTTGTTTTCTTCATTTCCTCTTCTTCTCTTTCCCATATGTTGGCCGGCCATTCCAAAGCAAGAGAGCAAAGTGATTTTTGTTTGTTTCAAATTCAAAATTGAAGGAAGAATCAAAGGATTAATTTGGAGATTTGTGAAATTCATCAACTTTGGTAAGTTCTTTTCCTTGATTTTCCTTTGTTCTTTTGAATTTGTGTTTGGGGTTGATGAATTGATATGGATGGTTGATTAGATTTGTTTGTGGTATGTTTTTAAGTGTTGAATTTGATGTTGAGTTGAGAAGTTAATTGTTGTTGATTTTGGAAGTGTTGAAGTTGAGTTTGTTTTAGGGTTTTGAGTTGGTATGTGTTGTTAATGTTAAGTTTTGTTGATTATTTTCATAGATCTTCATGTTGGGTGTGTTTGTTGGAGTTGTAAGCATTAAACATGTGATTTTGGTCGAAGGCAGTAGCATTCTGGATGCCACGCCCGTGGCCCTTTGGTGCTATGGCCGTGGAGGTGTTGGATATTTTGGACAGATTTGGTTTCTATCCCACGCCAGTGGGGGTTGGGGTGGCCACGACCATGGGCTATAATGTGTGTTGATGGATTGTTAATTATGATCTAAAGGTCTAAAAGGAGGTTAACAAGTGCTAAATTGTATTGGAATTGATGTGGTTCATCATTGTTTTGGGTTAGGTTGTGAAGAAGGTGATTTGCCCTAATTTGGAAAGTGAAGAATCTTGGAAAAGGAAAGTGTTTAGAGTTGTGTGAATTGTTATTGAGGTAAGTACAAATCTTACATTATTGCATTGTTAATGCATATGAATAATGTTATGTTGTGTACAATGTGGAACATACATTCATATGATGTTGAGATTGAATATACATTTGATGATATTGATGATGCTTATGACCAATGTACTTTGTTATATTTATGTAAATGATTGTGTATTTGAAAGATGAGTTGCTATAATGTTATGTTTTGCATAATGTGAATTGAGACAAGTGAGGCATGTATGCCTATGTGATGATGTTTAATGTATTTGGTTATGTATACTTGAATAATGAAGTGTGATAATGTAAATTGAGACATGATAAGACATGAGGCCATTGTGATTGGCTATGATGATTCAAAAGAGACATGAAGCCATTGTGTTTGGCTATATGATGAGAATTGAGAATGAAATGAATAATGAAATAATAAATGAGTTGTGTGGCTAATGTGTTATTCCATTTTCAGAGTTTGTTGTTGGTGGCATGCCTATTATTAGTAACAATCTCTTGAAGTTAGGTTGGACTTGGTCCTTGAAGCCTAATTGAGATGTTACCACCCTTGAAGCTAGGTTGGGTTGGTTCTTGAAGCCAAGTTGGGTTGATACTTAGCATGCTTTGTTCCCCTTGAAGCTTGGTTGAACCTAATCCTTGAAGCCTAGTTGGGTTTATGATAATGATAAATGTGATAACAAAACCAAAGCATTAACTCTGAAAATTGAATGGCATATTAGTGTATGTTGGGCCCAATGCTTGTCTTTGTTTAAATGTGATTCATTAATGATAAAATGATTGAATAATGAGATCTATGGAAGGACTTTGCAATGGGATATGTATATATGTGTATGGTTTGTGAACTATGAAGGTGTAATATTAGTTTTCCACTTGTGATGTTATTTTTATTGCTAAAATGGGTGACATTGCATTGCATTAAAGCATAATGCTAGCATAATTTGTATTACTAAGCCGTTGGCTTAGCGCGATAGTGTTGATCGCGCAGGTGACAGAGTTGAACCCGAGAGTTCCTCGAGACCAAGTGAGAGTAGACATTGAAGAATTTACTTTTGGACTTAAAGATCAGAGAAGAGCTGCCAATCATGTATATATTCTATGTTTTATAAACTTTGGTTTGTAACGTATTTGTAATAACTTCCGCTGTGAAATAATAAATATTTTATATATATATCTATATATGGTGTTTTTTTGAATTTCTTTTAAAATGTTTGAGATTGGTTTCACTTATTTACAAAGATATATGTTGTGTATTTTTAAACTGTGACATTTCCTATATTCAGTATACGTATATTACGATCGTTTAAGCATGCTTGGTACGTATACGGGGTATAGGGATGTTACACATACTTCCAAGGTCAATAAGAAAAGAAGAAAGAGAAGAAGGTGGAAGTAAAAACAGAATTTGTTAATATGGAAAAGCTCATTGTTGACCTACAAAAGAAGCTTGAAAAGAGACTAAAAGTTGAAGAGGCTTCCGAAGTTGATAAATTTTTTATGAGGATGAGAATCTCTCACACAAGTTCAAAATGCATGTTTTCGTTAAGTACAATGGTATAAGAAATCCCCACTTACATGTTATACTACCATGGCATATGCTAAATCTACTAAGGCTCAAATACTGAGATACTTTATGCTCTCTTTGGATCTTGTGGTGCAAAACTGGTTTAATACTTTAGAGGAGAGCACCCAAAAAGACTGAGATCTATTGTATAAAGCTTTCATCTAATAGTATGGGTGCAACATTGAGTTAGAGGTAACCTTGATGGAGGTTAAGTCTACTAGGTAGAGATAAAATGAGGGCTTTATTTACTACATGAAGAGATGGAGAAATAAGTTGGCCCTTCTCAAGAAAAGACTAGATGATCCAGGCCATATATGAATGGTAATCAAGGGTGCTTTGCCCCACCTTTAAGAAAGAATGGCTAAGACCCTTTTAAGGGATTTCAAGGATCTAATACAACAAGTCTTCAATCGGAAGAATGGGAGAGAAAATAACATATACTATAGAAAAGCGAGCAATAAGAGTGGTTATCAGTCTAGTGGACAAAGTCAAGGAGAACAAAAAGATGCTACAGTGAGTTCAATAACTAAACTAGTAAAGAAGCTTCAATTCTCAAAATTGGAAAAGCTACTGTCTTAAGTCTTCAACAAATTATAGAAGAAGGGGTTATTACAACCCCTCAACCTTTGCAGATCCTTTACCATTCAATTTTGATAAAGTGTTTTGTTTTATCAGTTTCATCAAGTGCCTGGTCATGAAATAGATTGATGTACATGCTTAAGGCATGAAATACAAAACCTAATGGATGATGGAAATATCCTTGCTCTTGAAATGCATAAGTAGATGAAGCTTTTTTTACTCCAACTCAACAAACTTTCCTTGGCTTGTATGATTTTTATCTCATTTTCTTTCTTTGGTTTTTGGAACAATTATTTTTAAATTATCATTTTTTGCAAATAAATTATTTTTGTTACATTTATATTTTTGTTGGTTTTTTTTTCATTTTACTACTCAACCAATGGCGAATCTAGCTTGATGTTCATAAATTAGTGTATCTCTGCATCATAATTCAAATCACTTCACTAGTGAGGGAATTTTTCTATAGCCTTGAGCTGTGTATGCTTACTTAGAGAGGGTTCCTATGTAATTACTTGTGTCTAGTCTTATAACATGCTTTCATGAAATTTTGAGGCAAAATTGAACTCTGTTTATTTAAGAGAGAGATGATCTAGGCATTGTTTAGTGAGCCAACAACTAGTATCCACCCTATTACTATCAATTCCTAGTTTGTCCCTTTGAGCCTTCATGAGATTTTAGCTTGCTTTTTATTGACTTATGAATTCAATAACCTACCTTATGCTATTTTGGCACTTATGATTAGTCTGATGATTACTAAGGTACCAAGAGACAAGGAGATTAAGGAAAAGGATACATAGTTGAGACCATAAAGATAGTTAAAGTTTACCTAAACTAAACTTAATATTTCTTATCAATTTCATTATTGAGATGGAATTAAGGCAACAAAGGATTCATTCTCATTGAAGCAATCTCATGATACTCCATAGTCAGAAGTACAGGATAGTATGAACAAGAGGGTTGTTTTAGAGCTAGGACCAACAAAAAAAAGTAAAAAAAAAAACTACAAAAAAGGAGAAAACCAAAAACCAAAAAAGAGAAAAAACAAGTACAAAAACAAAAAAAAGGAAAAAGGAAAAAAGAAGAAAAAGGAAAGGAAAAAGAAAAAAAAAGGAAAGAAAAAAAAAAGGAAAGGTCGCAAAAAGCAAAGGTCATCTTGATCATATCTAGATTTTTGCCAAGGAGATAAAAAAAAATCAAGCTCTATCTCTTCATGAAGCAAGATTTCAAGTTATATCTTTCCATGAAGCAAGATTTCAAGTTTTATATTTTCATGAAACAAGATAACAAGACACCTACAAGGTGAAAATGATGTCCATATTTTAAAAATACCTCTAATAGCATATGGTTCTAAATAGAAAGTTTGTAATGTGAAGATTTATCAACAGTGTCACATCAGCTCCAGCTTAAAAATGACTTTCATTTAACCCATGTTCCTTATAGATCTCATTTCAAACCTATTAAAGACCTATTGATCTCTCTTGGTAAGTGGAGTATATTAGTTGATATTGTTTAAAAAAGCATGCAATGAGATATACAATATTTAAACTCAATAATACTTTTGAATAAGTAATGTATATGTGTCTATCTAAAGTGTAACAATTCTTAATCAAACGAAAATTATTCACAAGTTTAGTACAGTAACTAGTGTTTTCATGTTAGATGCGTTAATTTGGAAAAATGGAGCCTTTTGGTATATTGACACTGATTTGACAAAGCCAATATGTGATTTCAAAATTAAAATAAAAAAAGTATTTTTTGGTCATATGAGCCTTCAAGTTTATGGAAATATGTTGCACTATCAAAATTTAAAGGATATATTGGGCAAATGTGGCTAATGAAAGGATCATTTTCAAGGTCATGGAGAATTTACCAACTAATGTATTGAATTATGGGTTGAAATGAGTATCTCTTATGTCTTTAGCTACCCTACTTAGGCCCCCACATCTTGGAGGCATAAATGTGTTATCTTCTGCTATCTCAATGCAAGACCTATATGAAAGTCTGGAAGGTACTAATAGGAGTGCTCGGATCTATCTCATTAGTCTATGAGTTAACCTCTGTAAGTATCACTCATGCATATCATGCATAAATGCATACATGAGCATGTCACACTGCATTTTTATTGTGCTGTGTCAAAGTGAGTAGCAAATACTCTATGAAGTAAAGAAGTAGAATAGACATGGAATCAAAGAGCATAAAAGGGCTATTGAAAAGAGAGAAAAGATGCATGATTATACAAAGAACAAGATAAAACACAAACATCACTTGGAGCCTACATGGGAACAAAATACTTGGTTTGAGCCCACACAAGGGGTAAAACTTTTTTTTTTAAAATTTTTGAGTTTATTCGTGTATAAAATATTTTCAGACTCTCTTTTTCCATATAGGGGCAAAAAGAGGATATGAGGGTTAAGGCTAAAAAATAGTTGAATTTTTTACAAAGTGAAGAATTGCAAGAATGGAACAAGTGTTTAGAAGAAAACTAGGACTCTCAAATGAATAGAAGATCAATCAAGCTAGAAGAGTTGAAGTTGATGCAGGATAAAGGTCCATTCCTAGGAATAAAGAACCCGAATGAAGATCCATTTCTGCAAAGGCAGGCAATTTTTTGTTAAAGTATTTAGAAATAAAGTATCAAGATGAAGATCCATCCCTACAAAGGCATATGGTTTTTCTAGATTTGTTGAAGTATACAGATCAAATTTCTATTAATGGATTTGTTAAAGTATCCACAGCCGAATCTACTCAGATTTAGTAAAATATGATAAACTCTCTGGATTTGTTAAAGTATCCAAACCTCCAGCCTATATTGGATTTGTTGAAGTATCCTAATGGTGCAGTTTTGTAGATTTGGTAAAGCATACAAACCTCTAGCCTAACTTAGATTTATTGAAGCATTCATTCAAAGAACTCGGGTTTATTTGAAGCACCCAGACCAGTTTAGATTTATTGAAGCACCCATTCTAAGATCTTGGGTTTATTTGAAGTGCCAGATTTGGATTTATTGAAGCATCCATTTAAAAGTCTTGGGTTTATTTGAGTAGACTCTCAAATGAATAACTTAGATTTATCGAAGTATCCTTTAAAAGACCATGGGTTATTGAAGTATCCATATAAGCCCGGATTTATTGAAGCATCCATTATAAGACCTTAGATTTACTGAAGCATCCAGATCAGTTTAGATTTATTGAAGCATCCACTTAAAAGTCCCTACTTTATTTGAAGCACTCAAATCATCTTGGATTTATTGAAGCATCAACTTAAAAATCCCAAGTTTATTTGAAGCACTCAGACTAACTCTAATTTATTAAAGCAACAACTTGAGATCCCGAGTTTAGTTGAAGCACTTGAACCAGAATCTGGATTTATTTGAAGCATCCAAACCAGCTTATGTTTATTTGAAGCACTCAAACCAATTCAAATTTATTAAAGCATCCATTAGAAGATTCTGGATTTATTTAAAGCATCCAAACCAGCTCAGATTTATTTGAAGTACCTGAACCAGCCCTAATTTATTGAAGTATTCAAGATAAGCTTAAGTCTATCAAGGTTGATTGCTTTTCACTTTTTGAATAAATTCAAGATCGTTAAAGCAAGGGGCAAAACTGTAGACCCTTAATTTTGGCCCAAATCAAATCCAGTCCCAATTAAAAGCCCAAATAGAATACTTTCCAAATTTAAAAGATAAAATTACTGAATCAATCCTAAGAAAGTCATTGGCCATGAGCAAGCTTATGACCAATTCATCATGAGCAAATGAGCCCTTCCTTAATTTCCTAATACTATTTAAAATTAGACTTTATTTAGATAAGTAGAGAGTTTTCTAGCAAGACAGGGGCTTATTAGCATATTAACCCTAATTAAGTAATATAAAAGCAGGGGCCAAGAGATAAGACAAGGGTAGCAAGAATTAGGATGATAACTCAAAAAAGAGAGACAAAGAGTAATTAAAAAAGAGAGAAAGCATAATCAAGAACAGCACAAAGAGGTAGAGAGATAAAATACACATGAAAAATCGCACAAGAAACACAGACTGAGGAACCATCTAAGGTAGACTCTTGGACCAACTTAGCAAAAGGAATGTTCTGGTTCTTGTGATTTGAGCCTGGGTTTCACCAACAACAAGAATTAAAAGCAATCAACGAGCAGGTATATTTTCTAGACTTGAATAATTATTTTTACTTTCTCAAGTGTGATTTAATCATTTGTGCCATTGTTGAATCTTTAGTTTACTTAGCTTTAAGAAATTATGGGGTTATGACTATAGAGTTTTGATCGATACTGATTCAGTTGATGGCATGGATCACATTATGATTTCTATCATTTTGTTGCCTTAAATGTTAAGTGTTTAATTGTTTGATGATTTTAATATTCATTAGTATTATAAAATATGTCAAACCAAGGTTATAATAGGATTATAAAACATTGTCCAACAAATTAATCAGAGCTTTGCAAAATATAAATTGGATGTAATGTTATTTCTCTTTTATTTTCAAACTATATTTTGATAGTGCTATTGGTGATTCTATATTGATATTTGTCCTATCTTTTGTCATTGCCATTTATTTTATTATTGCCTTATGATTACAATTGTTTGTCTTAAGGTTATAATTATTAATTTCTCTTTTATTTTTTTTATTTTTATTCGTTTGTCTATTTATGAGAAATTAATGTAAAAGGCATGTTTCCACTCATAGGTGTCTTATTTAGTTTATTTTGATTATTTACTTATTTATTTTAAGGACTTTGGGATAATTTTAAGGGACACATTTATATCTTTTGGTGGGTGTCCTATTTTATTTGTATTTTAGACTCGGATATTATAAGAGCATGTTTTCATCTCGTATGGGTGCCCATTTTATTTGTTTATTTATTTTATGGATTGATGTTTACTTCTTTGATTGCATGTAATATGAATGATATGATAATAACATAAGAATTTAATAATATAGACCTAAAAATGGGGCCAGTTCCGATGAATCGAGCATTATAAGGGTGTTGGGCCATATCTCACCTCCCCATATGATGCGAGTAAGCTGGCACTGTAAACGAGGCTAGCGGTGCGAGCGAGGCTGGCAATGCAAGCAAGGCTATCAGTGTGATCATGGATGGCAAAGTAAGCAAAGGTAGCCAGCATGGCACAGAGCTTGTTTTACCAAGTGGGCCAATTACAATATCACAGTCCAAGAAGCTTAAATCTACCTTCTAAGGCTTTGTGAGTCGATTCATGGAAGAAAGGCTTGGTGGGAAGGCCTTTGATGCCGAGGATGTGGAGGAGAAGCAACCCATAAATTTAATCCAAGTATGTGAGCCTATTATTTAATATGTATTAAGGCCCAATAGTTATACTTATTTAAAAAGTAAGGGCTTTGTTTGTTTTGTGTTAAATTTTGACTTTATTTATTTTTATTAGTTCTTAAGGCTATGATTAGCCAACCAAATGCTTCCTTGTAATCCTAATTAGGGTTTAGCTATTTATAGTTCATTTAGGGTTGTAAGATGGGATTTTTGATCATTTTAATTAAATCATACTTGGCTTGGCCAAATTTAACTTCAAGAAAGGGTTCATCTTCTTCTTGTTGCATCAGGAATTGGAATCAACTTATCAAGGTAAAATTTAAAGCATTCTTTCTAGTTTTTCTTTATTCTATCCAATCATTTATGTTTCTGATTGCATGTCAATTAGGGGTTTAGTAGGATAAATAATCATCTACGGTTCTAGGTATATTGAACTTATGTGTTGGGATTTTAGATTTGATATAATCTTGGGGTTCCGCATCACCATACGCACCCAACTTTTGGACTCGGTATAGGTTGGGGATTCCTTAGGAAATGAGTAACCCACCCCTTCTATTTTCTTTCTAGCCGTCCAAGTGGTGATTTCTATTCTCTATGTTTAGGCCTATATTCTCTAAGTCCCAAACCCTAATAATACTGAAGTTACCAGAACCATTCCACCAAGAATTGGGTTAAAAATCCCCCTTACAGGATTCATGATTGGTGTGAATCACAAACTCTTTGTGTAGTAGATAGTGTTTCCATACTTCCAATTCCCACACCAAGGCATAGATCCTCTTATCATATGTGGAATAATTAAGTTGAGCTCCATTCAACTTCTCATTAAAATAGGTAATTGGTCATTTTTCTTGTAATAAAACAGCACCTATTCCCACGCCAGAGGCTCATATTCAATTTTAAAAGCTTTTTCAAAGTTAGGCAAACATAAGATAGGAGCTGAACACAATTTACCTTTACTCAAATTAAAATAATTTTCTTATTTTCAGTCCATTTGAGGCTCATATCTTTCTTAACTATTCTAGTTAAAGGAGCTACAAAAATGCTAAAATCTTTGACAAATCTCTTATAAAACTAGCTAGTTCATGAATGGCCATTCCTTGATAACCTTAATCATTTCCTCATCAATAGCAAGACCTTCTTTATTAACAATAAACCCTAAGAAGACAAGTTTAACACAATAAAAGGTGCACTTCTTAGCATTGCTATAAAATTGTTCTTTCTAAAAACTTCTTAAGATGATCATTCATCATTTTGCTATAAATCAAGATGTCATCAAAATAGACAATAACAAACTTTGCTAAGAACTCTCGCAAAACAAGATTCATAAGACTCATAAATGTATTGGTGCATTAGATAGACCAAAAGGCTTGACTAACCATTCGTATGACCTATATTTAGTTTTAAATGCAATTTTTCATTCATCTCCAGTTTACATTCTTATTTGATGATAACTACTTATAAGATCAATTTTAGTAAAAATGCATGCACCAATTAATTCATCAAGTATATCACCAAGTCTAGGGGTACGATTCTATACTTTATAGTGATTTTATTTATAGCCCTACAGTCTACAAGCTTCTTCCAGTCCCATCTTTATTAGGTATAAGCAACAACACATAGGCTCAAACTTTCACTAACATGTCCTTTCTCCATCAACTCCTCCACTTGTGTTTGAAGCTTCTTAGTCTCTTTGGGATTGCTTTTAATAGGCTAGTCTATTATTAGGAATTAGAGATCCTAATATGAGGTCTATCTTGTGCTTAATCCCTCTCAAGGGTGGTAATCCCTTTGCCATCTCCTTAGGAAACACATCCTCAAACTCTTGCAATAAAGAGACAACAATACTAGGCAAAGAGTCAAAGTTAGCAAAATTCAGAAAATTCTCCTTGTACAAATGTGTATAGAAAATAATTTTCAACTTTCTCTCCTTGAGATAAAAACTATGTTTCCTTTTGCTCTCAACTAATTATTTTCTCTCCTCTCCTTTTATTTCTTTTAAACTCTCTCTGTGAGTGGGTTTTTTTTGTTCCTTTCTCTAGGTGGAATAGAAGTCGCTACCTGGATGGGCCGAGAAGAAAATAAAAGGGATGGATGACTCGATTCCTATGAAATTTCAAACTCTTACTAGGTTTAGAAAGTTGGGTATGCATGGGAAAGGTGAGATATGACGCTACACTCCCATAACTCCTAGTTCATTAAAAACTTGCCTCTTTTTCAGGTCTAAATATTATTAAATTTTAAAATATTATAGTATTATCCATATTATAAGTAATATATTAAAATAAATAGACATTCATCATCATCCATAAAATAAATAATCCAAAATACACACCATAAATGGGTACCCACATGAGATAAAAATATACCCTTACAATTCCTTAAAATCCATAAACAAAACAAATAAATGAATAAATAAATAGATTATAACACCCTTTTACTCTATAGATATTAGTATGTATATCTTGTATACATAAAGTACATATATAAAACAGAAGAGTGCTATAATAATTAGCTGCAAAAATACTTTTATTCGATAATTTTAAAATCATAAATTATAAATTTATATCAATTTAATAAATCTTAGTAAAAATATAATTTGATTAATTAACATGGAAAATCTCTATAAAAATTTCACCAAAGATTTATCTATAATTTTAATAAACCCAAAATCAACAAACACTTAGCTTGCACAAAATAATTTACACTCCCAATATTCTCATTTTCACAAATCCTTCCAATTCTCCAAAATCCTTTTATAAAAATTAATATTTTCTAACATATATTCAAATTATTATTTAACATAATTGAATTTATATATGTATATATATACACAATAATCCCATATCCTCACTTTATACATAAGCATTGTGAATTAATATACATAAACCACAATCACAGATCAATCATCCTGGTCTGCACTTCTAACACCTATGCGGTACACACTACTGTGCTAAGTTCGAAAGTTTAGTGGTAATACTTTGATAACTTTCAACATTTTATTAAAAATAATGCATGTAACTATATCTCATAAATCATCAAGCCATCAACATATACCACACTCATATACTCAATTTTTGTTTCATAAAGTTATTTAGTATCATTGCCTTATAATACTCATTAATTTATCATGTATATATATCCAATCTCACAAACACATACACATTAGGATGCTGCATCATACACACATCACCACACATTTCTCATATACTCAATATAACAACGTATGTTGGCCCAACAATTCTCTACACAATTATCAAGTTTCAAAACAATTGACTTGGTCCATCTCAACATCATTTACAAGACCCAACTTAGCTTAGGTTTGTTCTCAAGCTCAATCTCATGATTCAGCTCTACTCAGGTCAATCTCATTCTCAAGACCTAGATCTACTGAGGTCTATTAATACATATACAATACCAATATCAACTTTCTGGAACCAGTAATTGTGCAGAACAATAAACACACATTGCATTAAGTCACATTTTCCATATTCTCAAATACCATTCCTCACTTCCATTTAACATTTTCCACCATTTTTGAATACCACAACCTTTTTTCACATTTTCTATTCTCTTTAATCATCACCCATGGTCACAACCTCATTTTGTTCACTTAACATACACATATACATGTTACACATCACATTACATATCACATCATTCATTTCTAATTACATTATGCAAAGTATCTCAACTATTAGTATTTTTTTACATCATATAGCATAACACGTTTTCACCTAATCACAAACCTATGCACAATTCACATTATACACATACTTATACATAATGTCACTTTTAAGGAACACCAAGTCACTTAAAGTGTACCACATTAAACAATACCAAATATGTAAATTCAATTTAATAGTTACTAAAGTATGTACTAATATCTAAAGTTGCCAAACTTCAAGCATCAATCACCTTCCAACTTTAACTTGACCAATTGTCCTTCAATGCTTTGATTTCACAAATTCACTTTACTTAATCCTAAATCAAATTATAAGTATAGATAATTCATTAGCCACACATTTCAAGCTATTTTAATCAATCAAATATCAATTATACCCATTCTTCCCCAAATTCCACGAAAAACCCTAATTACCCTTACTACTTCATTCAAACTTCCACCAAACCCAGTCATTTCCATCATAGAACCATAATTTCATTACATATACATTAAAACAACATCAAAATAATTCATTTTAGCAGTTAAAAACATTATTATCAAAAGTCCAAATTCCATATATTCACTATAAAACCTAGCTTAACAATTCAAGTTTACTTCAATAATTTAATCTCAAATTCAACATATTCTTAACTCAAACACATGATAACTATCTTATTTTCAAATAGAAATCAATTTCTCTCTCTACCCATGACTTAGTATAGAGAAACTTACTTGAATCTTCGCCATTCCTTTAAAATCACCTTGAATGATGTGTTGATAAAGCAAAAATCTTCTCCTTCTCCCTTCCAAAATTTTTGCCATGGTGTTTTAAGGAAGGAAGAAGATGACTCCTTTTTACTTTCTTCTTAATTTTCTATCCATATATATTAATTTAATTGATTTAATTATTATTTATTTTAATTTCTTTTAATCCTCACCATTCATTTTCTTTCTTCCTTTGACTTTTCTTTTTATTTGTTTATTTATTTATTTCTTTCTTCCCATCTATAAATATATGCATATATATTTATATATCATTTATACTTTATTTATATTTTAAGGATATTTATATGTATTTGTATATATTATGTATATGTTAAGTATATAATATATATCCAATGTTTATGATGAGCATATTTTAGGTATATACCATGCATATACTATTTAAATTCAATATATATTTTATGCATATCTCATGTATATATTAGATATATACTATACATATACCTCCTTCCACATTAGTTATCCAATAGTATTTAAATTTACGCATATTACATAGATAAAATAAACCAAGGCACCCTTAAATAATTAAACACTTTATCATCCATAATTAAAGGCAGATAACTCAAACACATAAATAATTATGACACAAAGTTATCACAAAAATTGTTTCAATTATATTTCGGCACCAAATAATTAGAACAATTTAAAATAAAAAAAGGTGAAATTCAATTTAAGAAATTTGTCAAAAAAAAAAGTAAATTGTAAAAGGGAAGCACCATGACAAATTTGCCATAGTCTATGGCAAATTTCCCATAGACTATGGTGAATCTGTCATAGACTATGGAAAATTTGCCATAGTCTAGCCATAGACTATGGAAAATTTGCCATAGTCCATGGTAAATTCACCATCGACTATAACAAATTAAGCTGCGATTCGATTTGATTTTAAACCAATTTAATTTTAAGCCATGATTTATTTTAGAAGCCGAGTAATTTCAAAATGATGTTTTTGAGTCTAAAACTATTCTTTAAATTATCATACTTCAATAGAATAATATGTCAAAGATCAAAAAATGTATATTTAAGATTTTTAATGAAGCTTATAAAAAGGGCCAATGTTGAATAATTTTTAATAAATCAATGAACCAATAAATTAAAGAATCAATGAAATAAAGAAATATTAACGATGATAAAAAAATTTAATAAGGTAATCCAAGGATATTATTGACGTTGTCGATTTCACCAAATATATATTTTTAAACCAGGCTTTATTGATTAAACTCGTATAATTCCTTCGCGAGAATCAATATAGAAATCTACTTCAGATGATTCTTAGAGGTCTAAATAAAATTAGGTTTTTTTTATTTAAACAGTGGGTGTTCAAAAGTTTTTGGGTTTTAAAGTTATTTCTCCTTTGATTTTTTTTTTTTGCTTTTCCTTACTAGTTCCTTTTTTTTCTCTTTTCTCTTCCTGGTCCCTTTTATATCGATATTTAAGGTTAATCATGGTTATTAATAAACTTGATTTGGGTAGGAGTCTCTTTAATAAGAACTGAAAGAGTTGAGGAGTAAGAAGGTTCCTTTGGTTTTATATGGAGAAACCATTTGACAGAAGAAGCAACATGGAAAAGTGAAGAGATTATACAGAGCCAGTAGCCACAGCTCTTCCATACAATAGGTAATTTCTAGGATAAAATTTCTTAAGGGGGAGATAATTGTAACATGTATATTTTAAATATACATTAAATAACTAATATGGAGGGATAACTAGGTATGTTGGAAGAGGTATGCATAATATTTACACACTTACATAAATACATATTTAGGTTAAAAGTAAAAAAGAAAAGAAAAGAAAAGTCAATTTAAGATGGAAATTATTTTATGGTGGGAAATTAAAGAGAAAATATATAATATATTATTTATTTATTTATCTAGGTATATAAAGGAGGGATAAATATGGAAAATTAGGAAACACAAAAAAGTCATCTTCTTCTTCACCTCCGTCCATGGCCAAGTTTTGCAAGAGAGAGAGGGGAGAGATTTTCTTCATCTAACACACCAAATTTCATTAGAAATCCAAGGGTTTCAAGCTGATTTCGAAAGAAAACTATGGTTTCAAGTAAGTTTTTTTTATTTTTAGATTATATAATTATTATTCCCCGGTTAGGCTAATTTAATAATAAACATAATTGACTAAGTAATCTAAGAAGAAAAAGAAATGAACAAGTTAATTCTTGGTTAAACCAAATAAATAATCAAATAATAGTTTAAGTTAAAAGTAAAATAAAAACATAAAGAATATGTAGTATGTATATATTCAGCCCAATTATGAGCCCTAAAATTAAATAAGTATGCGCATGAATATGAATATAAATCAAAATTTTAAAATTTAGACTCAAGCACATCAAAATCATCCCAATTGATAACTCAAAAGTAGAAGTAATACAAGAAAGGATCCCTTGAAGCTAGCAAGTGGACCAATCACTAGGAGCAAGGCAAAGAGATATCAAGCTAGTATGGCTTTGCATATTCAAGAAGAGATTTCCAAAGAGCTTCAAGAATTATCATTCAAGAAGATGGAGATAGAGCTTGAAGAAGGCACACCAAAGCTGATTATGATGCTTAGTGTGGAAGCTAAAGGCTAGCTAAAGAAAGGTCCAACGTGCAAGAAAGGTCCATGGGGGTTCATATAAAGCCTTGGGAAGTAATTTAAGGCCCATGGACAGACCAAATAGTGTGGGGCGTTTCTTATGTTGAAGGGATTAGTTTGGTTGTTTCCATACTTTATATTTTCCTTATTGGATTAGGATTTTGTTTCCATACTTTATATTTTCCTTATGCAATTAGGAATGTTTTCCTCATGCAATTAGGCATTCCTTATGCAATTAGGAATGTTTTCCTTATGCAATTAGGAATGTTTTAGTTTTTCATATGTAATTAGGAATTTTGTAACCCTTATTTAAGGGCACTATTAGGCCAAATTTCAGACTACAACAATTAATAAAAAATTTTGAATTCTTCTACAAGTTCTTCTTGTGAATTTTTGTGTGAGAGATATTAGAGTGGATTCTTTAATTCTTTCTTTGCATCAAGAATTAGGTTTACTTATCAACAAGAGTTGTGGCATTTTCCTTCTTCTTACCAACTAAATCCTTCAATCATAGTGAGTTCGCGTTTCTTTATAGGCGTTGGGTTCCTTAGGAGGTGATTATCAAGTTTCAAGGAGTTCTCTGCCATTGTTATACGTTGGGTTTGCTGCCATCGTTGCTAAGGGTCCGCGTCATTTGGTATCAGAGCCTTGCTACAAGGTAATTTTTATCTACTTTGTCTTTCTAGGGTTTGTTAATTTAGGTCTTTTAAATTTCTGCGTTTTAGGGTTCTTAGAGAGTCTAGTCTTTAATTTTTGAAAAAGAGTCATATATCAATTCTGATCAAGGCCGAATTGAAGGAGGGTATTCTTAGGGTGAAAACAAAACCTAGGAAAGGATTTTTGGAGAATTTTGAAACCAAGAATTAGGGTTCTTGAAAGAAAGAAAAAGCTAGAGTTTGTGTTCAAGTTTGATTTCAATTTGGTATTGAGTGAATCTGGGGTTGCGAATTAAGTCCAGATTTCGAAAAGTCCTTGGGAGTAAATTAAGTCCTGAATCAAGGGGATAGTGAGAGGAAGCAAAAAAAAAGTACAAAACCACCTCAACAAAAATTGTTTGATATTCTTGCTATTTGGGTGCTAAGGATCAGATCTAGGTGGGTGAGAAGTAATAATATTTTTGGGCGAAAAATTTCACCTTTTGAGGGGCTTTTGGAATTCGAAAATCAGACCTTAATATTCATGTTATTTGAGTGTTATAGGTGGGAATTAGAGTCTAGAAGCTAGGGTAGAATTGATTAGGTCCATAAAGCAGCTTGCCAAGTGTGGGTTGTTTTTGATTCATTATATCCAAATTTGTCTTGTTTATTGTCTTCATTGTTTCTGATTTCTTTATCTAGCTTTTAATTCCATTACATTGCTAAGTATCATTTGCTTGTGTCGATACTTGGTTTTATATCGTGTAGTGCAAATTACCTTGCATTGCCTCCGGATACTTGTCTTGTTTTCTATCCAGTTCTAGGATTTAGGTTCTAGTTTCTTGAACGACTTGACAATTGTTGGTTTGTGAGCTTGGTTCTGAAGTGCAATCAAGGAAGACAAGAAAAGTGAGGTAATTCTAAATACTTGAGTGAATTTTGAATATTACTAATCTTGTTTCTTTGAGTTTGTTTGTTTGTTAACATGGCTGGAAAAGGAGAAGAGACTAGCAAAGAAGGAGCTATGGCCGAAAGCTTGGCTAGGCTTAATGAGACTTTGGTAGCAATGCTTGGTCAAATGGAGATGATGGATACTAGATTGCAAGAGAATGCAGCACGACAAGCACAACAAATTCAGCAAGTGCAACAAGGGCAGCCAGCCGCACATCCAAATCCCATAATGTTAGCTAGAAGAGTGCTTAGGAGAGAAGGGCAAGGAAATCTTGAAGCCCTAGAAGCAGCCGAAAGGGTAGAAGATGAAGATGAAGGAGGAAATCAACCTACCACTGATGGTGACCTTACTTCCATCAAGATGAAGATTCCTTCCTTTGAAGGGAAGAACAATGTAGAAGAGTTCGTAGAATGGGAGAGGAAAGTTGAGCAGATTTTTGAATGCCATAACTACACCGAAGAGAAGAAATCAGTTTTGGCAGCCGTAGAGTTCAAGGGGTATGCTACCTTTTGGTGGGATCAATTGAAAGCTAATAGAAGAGGGAAAGGTATGAGGCATATTCCTTAATGGTCAACCTTGAAAGAACTAATGAGGAGCCGATTTGTACCATCTTACTACATTCGGGATTTGTACAATCGACTAGCAAGACTAGTTCAAGGTGGAAGAAGTGTGGAAGAGTACCTCAAAGAGATGGAGATGATCATGGCTAGGGCAAATATTGATGAAGATGAACACAAGAAGATGTCACGATTTCTTGGGGGATTGAATTTGAACATAGCCAATGAATTGGAGATGTATGAATTCAACACAATGGAAGAGTTAGTTCAAAAGGCCATGAAGATAGAGAGAAGATTGAAGAATAAAGCTATTTTAAAAACTGGCTACTCTAAAGCTAGTGGAAAATTTTCAAACTTCAAGGGTTCAAGTTCGAGTGGAGGTTCCTACAAAGGGGATTACAAGGGTTCTTTCCAAAAGAATTCTTCCTACAATCCTAATTTCAAGAAGCCGAATGATGGGGATGCAAAAACAGCCAAGGAAACACCTTCTAGACCTACTCCAAGTAGGGAAATTAAATGCTACAAGTGTTTGGGAAGTGGACACATTGCTTCTCAATGTCTGAATAAGAGGGTGATTATTGCTACCCATGAAGGGGAAATTGAATCAGAATCTGAACATGAAGAAGAAGAGGAGGCCGAATGTGGTGATAGGGCAGAATATGATGAAGAGGCTTGGGAGAATCAAGTCTTGAATGCTGAACATGGAGAGATGCTTGTTACTAGAAGAGCCTTGAATATTCAAGTCAAAGAAGAAGGCTTGGATCAAAGGGAGAATCTTTTCCACTCTAGGTGTTTGGTGAATGGTAAGGTTTGTACACTTATCATTGATGGTGGAAGTTGTACCAATGCTGCTAATACTACAATGGTGGATAAATTGGGGTTAACTTGTTTTAAACATCCCAATCCTTACAAGTTGCAATGGTTCAGTGACACTGGAGAAGTAAAAGTGTTGAAGCAAGTTAAGGTACCATTCTCCATTGGGTGGTATAAAGATGAGATTTTGTGTGATGTAGTGCCAATGCAAGCTGGACATTTGCTATTAGGAAGACCATGGCAGCATGATAGAAGGGCACAACATGATGGCTTTTCTAATAAGTATAACTCTACTTATGAAGGAAAGAAGGTTGTTCTAGCACCATTATCACCTCAAGAGGTGTATGAAGATCAGAAGAGGATGCTAGAGAGGGAGAAAGAAGTTTCGGCCAACATGAACCAAGGGGGTTCAAATTCGGCCAATGATGTTTCTTCAACACCCAAGGGTAATTCTAAGGGTAGGGAGAGAGAAAATAATAAAGTGAGTGAGTGCAGAAAGGGAAAAGAGGCTGAGAGTCAAAAGAAAGTAAGTGTTGCTTTCTCAGCCTCACTATCTGCAAGTGCACAGATCGTTAACAAGTAATATAATGATGAGTAGAGTATCGTTCCCACGAGGAGGTTAATTCTAAGTACCAAACAATTAAACTAATTAATATTTGGATAATCAAATTTGCTTTTTTGATTTAACTAACCAAAATGACAATAAATCAAGAATAAATTTCTAATAATTTAAGACTTAGGGTTTAGTCACCTTTATTGATTTATCATGGATTTTCTAAGGTATCGATTTAATTTAGTTTTCCTTTCGATTAATGGTTAGATTTTCCTAAATCAAGTTCAAGTCTCTCTCAAGTACTTGAACTAATATCGACTTTAATTCTTACGTCTACTCTCGTGATCATAAGTAATTAAATCAATTCATTAAGTTTTATGAGAATCTTGAATAAACCTCTTAAGGGTTTAACCTTATCTCTAAGTGAAAAACTTACTTAAGATTGTTATCTCCTTGGACTAATGTCATGCTTCCACTCTCGCTCCATCACACAACATCTCAAATCAATTAATCATTGGCCAAATAATCAAAGCATTAAGATTAAAGACAACAAAATAATCAAAGGATAACTAAATTAACCAAATAAACATTTATAGCTCCATGATAAATTCAATTAAAGGGACCAACCCTAAAAAGGATTAGTTCTTCATTATTGAAATAAAAACATTACAAATATTCAAAATGGTAAATGAAAACATAATTTAAAAGGAACAAGAAAGATCAAACTCTATTTCTTTGAAGAAGATCTTGACTTGGATCTTGAGCTCCTCCTTGAAGCAGAATTTCACACCTCTAAACTAAATTTATCTAATCTAATCTATTACATATTCTCTTCATTCATGCTCTCTTGAATCAAAGGAGGGAATGTGTTTATATAGAGTGCTTGGAAACTTCTTTAGTGGAGAAAAACTGAAAAAGGTTCAAACAAGTCTTGGTTGGTGAGTTCATCTTCAACATTTGCAGCTCACAAATCATAAAATAAGGGCCACGGTCGTGGCCTTTGGAGTGCCACGGTCGTGGCCTGTGTGAAGGCTGCCTGTTTCGTCAAACTTTTCAGCTACCTGAGTCGGCCTGGTGGGCCACGGTCGTGGCCCTTGGGAGGCCACGGTCGTGGCTTTTGAAATGAAGCTGCCAAACTCATTTTCTTCTTATTTTTAGCTCAGACAGTGTCGAAATGGAACCCACGGTCGTGGCCATTGAGAGGCCACGGCCGTGGCCTATGTAATGCCTTCATTTTTGCTTGTTTTTCTTGAATTTTGCCTTACTAATCATCAAAAACCTTTAGCCTTGTCTTCCATGCTCACAAAGTGTAATTCTAACTCAAATAATAAAAAATCATCAAATTCAATTGGAGAATACTTAAAAATCAGAGTTAAAATGGCATAAAACAATGACTATAATTTCACTCTATCAGTAAGCAAACAAATAAATGGCCATTGGTGAGAGAAAATAAGCAAGGAGAAAAAGAAAAACATACTTTTTATGCAAGAGCAAGAGAGATAGATGTAGGGTAGCCTGTACTCATTATTATGTATAAAGAATCGTTACTTGCTGACAGTGAAGAATCTCTTGATTCTTTACCTTCTAGTTTTGTGTCTTTGTTGCAAGATTTTGAGGATGTGTTTCCTGAAGACCTTCCTAGTGGTTTGCCACCATTAAGAGGGATTGATCATCAAATTGACTTCATACCCGGTTCTATAATTCCAAACCGGCCAGCATATAAGAGCAATCCTATGGAGACAAAAGAGATGCAAAGACAAGTTGAAGAGCTTTTGGAGAAAGGCTTGGTTCACGAGAGCCTTAGTCCTTGTGCCGTTCCAGTCTTATTAGTACCCAAGAAAGATGGTTCTTGGAGGATGTGTGTTGATTGTAGGGCTGTGAACAAGATTACTGTGAAGTATAGACATCCCATTCCTAGACTTGATGACATGTTGGACGAATTGCATGGGGCGATATATTTCACAAAGATTGATCTTATGAGCGGTTATCATCAAATTCGCATGAAGCCTGGAGATGAATGGAAGACTGCCTTCAAAATGAAATATGGTTTGTATGAATGGTTAGTTATGCCTTTTGGTTTATCTAATGCACCTAGTACTTTCATGAGATTAATGAACCATGTTTTGAGAGCTTATTTAGGTAAGTTTGTGGTAGTTTACTTTGATGATATTCTGATTTATAGTAAAACTGAGGAAGAACATGTTGAACATGTTAGGAAAGTGCTTGAAATCCTTAGGGAGCAAAACCTTTATGCTAAGCTTAAGAAGTGTTCTTTTTGTCTAGATAGGGTTGTTTTTCTTGGTTTTGTTGTAAGTATGCAGGGAATTGAAGTTGATCAAGAGAAGGTGAAAGCTATCCAAGAGTGGCCGAATCCTTCAAGTGTGACAGAAGTGATGAGTTTTCACGGATTGGCAAGCTTCTATAGGAGATTTGTCCCTAATTTCTCTACATTGGCAGCCCCCTTGACTAGCATAATCAAGAAAGAAGTGGGATTCATTTGGGGCAAGGAGCAACAAGAAGCATTTGATGCTTTGAAAGAGAAGCTTTCTACTACACCCGTTTTAGCTTTACTTAACTTTGATTCTACTTTTGAAATTGAATGTGATGCTTCTGGTGTAGGTATTGGAGCTGTTTTGATGCAAGAGAAGAAGCCCATTGCATACTTTAGTGGAAAGCTTAATGGAGCAAAGCTGAATTATTCAACTTATGACAAGGAGCTATATGCTTTGGTGAGAGCATTGGAAGTATGGGAGCATTATTTGCTGCCCAAGGAATTCGTGATCCATTCAGACCATGAATCATTGAAGCATTTGAGAGGGCAAGGCAAGTTGAATAAAAGACATGCAAAATGGGTTATGAAGATTGAGAAGTTTCCTTATGTGATCAAATACAAGCAAGGTAAAGACAATGTAGTGGCAGATGCACTTTCAAGGAGGTACGCTTTACTTAATGTTTTGAGTACTAAATTGCTTGGATTTGAATGTATAAAGGACTTATATGTTGGTGATTCTAATTTCGGCAATGTTTATGATGCTTGTGAGCATGGTGCTTTTAATTCTTTCTATAGACATGATGGGTTTTTGTTTAAGGGTTCGAAATTATGCATGCCTAGATGCTCTATGAGAGATTTGCTAGTATTGGAATCACATTATGGGGGTTTGATTGGGCATTTTGGAGTTGATAAGACTTTAGACATGCTGAATGAACACTTTTATTGGCCAAATATGAAAAGGGATGTAATTCGGATTTGTAAGGCTTGTTTGGCTTATAGGCAAGCTAAGTCTAAGTCTATGCCTCATGGTTTGTATATGCCATTACACGTTCCTAGTTCTCCTTGGATGGACATTAGTATGGACTTTGTTTTAGGATTACCAAGGACTAAGAGGGGGAGAGATAGCATATTTGTGGTTGTTGATAGGTTTAGTAAGATGGCACACTTTATCCCATGTCATAAGAGTGATGATGCTAGTTTAGTGGCCAAACTCTTCTTTAGGGAGGTGGTTCGAATTCATGGGATACCAAAATCCATAGTTTCTGATAGAGACACCAAGTTTTTGTCTCACTTTTGGCGTGTGCTTTGGGGAAAGTTAGGTACCAAGTTGTTATTTTTCACCACTTGTCATCCTCAAATGGATGGACAAACAGAAGTAGTAAACAGAACTTTAGGTACCATGTTGAGAGCTTTAGCGGGTAAGAATTTGAGTTCTTGGGAAGATTGTTTGCCATTTATTGAGTTTGCTTATAATCGTGCTATTCATTCTTCTACAGGATATTCACCTTTTGAGCTTGTTTATGGTTTTAACCCACTAACAGTTTTGGATCTTGTTTCTTTACCTTCTCATGAGCTTGTTAGTTTAGATGGTGAGAAGAAAGCTAAATTGGTGAAAGAGATGCATGAGAAAGCAAGGGAGAATATTGAGAAAAGGAACAAGAGATATGCTGATTCTGCAAATAGAGGGACACGTGAGATTAAGTTTAAAGTAGGAGATTGGGTTTGGTTGCATTTTCGAAAAGAGAGGTTTCCTAACCAAAGGAAGAACAAGTTGCAAGCAAGGGGAGATGGCCCATTCCAAGTGCTGGAGAAGATTAATGACAATGCCTACAAGATCGACTTACCAGGTACGTATAAGGTTAGTGCTACTTTCAATGTAAGTGATCTTTTTCCTTTTGATGATGCAGATTTGAGGACAAATCTTTTTGAAGAGGGGGAGAATGATGCAAGAAAGGATCCCTTGAAGCTAGCAAGTGGACCAATCACTAGGAGCAAGGCAAAGAGATATCAAGCTAGTATGGCTTTGCATATTCAAGAAGAGATTTCCAAAGAGCTTCAAGAATTATCATTCAAGAAGATGGAGATAGAGCTTGAAGAAGGCACACCAAAGCTGATTATGATGCTTAGTGTGGAAGCTAAAGGCTAGCTAAAGAAAGGTCCAACGTGCAAGAAAGGTCCATGGGGGTTCATATAAAGCCTTGGGAAGTAATTTAAGGCCCATGGACAGCCCAAATAGTGTGGGGCGTTTCTTATGTTGAAGGGATTAGTTTGGTTGTTTCCATACTTTATATTTTCCTTATTGGATTAGGATTTTGTTTCCATACTTTATATTTTCCTTAGTGGATTAGGATTTTGTTTCCATACTTTATATTTTCCTTAGTGGATTAGGATTTTGTTTCCATACTTTATATTTTCCGTATGCAATTAGGAATGTTTTCCTTATGCAATTAGGAATGTTTTCCTTATACAATTAGGAATGTTTTATTTTTCCTTATGCAATTAGGAATTTTGTAACCCTTATTTAAGGGCACTATTAGGCCGAATTTCAGACTACAACAATTAATAAAAAATTTTGAATTCTTCTACAAGTTCTTCTTGTGAATTTTCGTGTGAGAGAGATTAGAGTGGATTCTTTAATTCTTTCTTTGCATCAAGAATTAGGTTTACTTATCAACAAGAGTTATGGCATTTTCCTTCTTCTTACTAACTAAATCCTTCAATCATAGTGAGTTTGCGTCTCTTTATAGGCGTTGGGTTTCTTAGGAGGTGATTATCAAGTTTCAAGGAGTTCTCTACCATTGTTATACGTTGGGTTTGCTGCCATCGTTGCTAAGGGTCCGCGTCAAGAAGAGTGTGTTGGATTCAAGAAATGGAATAAGCCCAAGCCTATAAGGCCCAAATAAAAGCTACCCTAAGGTTTGTGCATATGAATAAGTGTATGAAACTAAGCCAAAAAAAATGTAAAGTTCAAATTTTTAAAGCCCAAATCGTGCAAATGAGGAAAGATGATTTGGAAGATATAATTATTAGGTATTAAGATGGTTAATGATTAAGTGAATAAAAAACTAATTGAAGAGAAATGTTGGAAATCAAAACCGAGGCTATAACAAATGGTTTTGATAAGAGAATGACAAATGCCAAGCAATGATTGATAAAATAAATAATAATAAATAATAAAATAAATTTAATTTCTATCATGTAAGAAGAAAAAGAAGAAGAAGAACACTTGCCATTGAAAGTTCATGCAACCGATTAAATGCTTCGTAGAATACAAGAGGCCAATTCAAGCTTTTCATATAAAAGCCCAAAAATTAAAAGAAAAAGACATTTTCTTGCCTCTTTGAAACCGTAACTTCCAACTCAAATTCTCTCAAATGAGTTTTAAGCTTGTTTTAGAAATATTGTGTAAAGAGTTGAAAAAAAAATGTTATAAAAAAAATCTTGTATTGAAATTAGTTTAGAAAGAATGAAAAAAGACAAAGAATGACAAGCATCAAGAGTTGGTTATTTCAATGTATATATAGTTATGTCAATCTCATAACATCGATTAAAAACATGGTTTAATCTTTTATATATATGTATCGTTAGAGAAAATAGCAAGTTTTAGCTTCAAAATTGGGAAATCAAGAAGCTAAGGACTTGAAAGTTATGATGACATGATGAATAAAGAGGTTAAAGTATATATTGATGATATAATGGTGAAATCAGAGACAAAAGAGTAGCATTTTTAAGACGTAGAGCATTTCTTTGAAAGAGTAGTAAAGTATAACCTTAAGTTAAACCCGAAGAAGTATGTATTTTGGGTTACCTTAGGCAAGATGTTGGGACATGTCATTGGCCCAAATGGCATCAACCCTGACAAAGTTAAGGCAATTAGGGATATGCTGGCCCCTAAGACAATGAAGAAAGTTCGAAGGTTTATCAGAAGAATATAATATATAAGTAGGTTCATTACAAGACTTACAACAATTTGTGAATCAATCTTTAAATTGATTAAAAATAATAAACCGATTGAATGGAATGGTGAGTGTCATAAGGCTTTTGAGCGCATAAAGGAATACTTGTTGAATCCACCTATTCTAAAGCCACCCAAGCTTAGTAGAACATTGATACTATACTTAGCAGTAGGAGAAGGATTGATAGGGGCAATGCTGGCCAAATAGAGCACATTTGAGATGTTTGAGGAGATTTGAAGTTGAACAAATCATGTTAGAAATGCATGTGGGAACCTGTGGGCCTCATATGAACTATCTAGCTCTAGTTAAGAAGATAATTCAACAAAGCTGTTACTGGTTGACCATGGAAAAGGATTATATTGATTTTATGCCAAAGTGCCAAAAATACTAGCGATATGAAAACCTAAATCATCTACCTTTGGAGGAATTACATTCTATGTCTCCGCCCTATCCTTTTTCCACTTAGCGAATTAACATAATTAGGGAGATACATCCAACAACCTTGAATGGTCACTGATACATAGTAATCATGGTTGACTACTTTTCAAAGTGGGTAGAAGCTAAATCTTTCAATAAGCTAAGAGCAAAGAAAATGGCTTGGTTTATTAAGAAAGTCCCATATGCAAATATGGAGTTCCACACAGTATAATATCAAATAATGGGGTAAAATTCCAAGGAGCTATTAAGGATTTATTTTTCAAGCATTTAATATGTCATTATAAGAATGTACCAAATTACCGACAAATTATCTCATCGGTAATCCTTATTATTTTGTCGATAATCAGATTTACTGACTAATTACTGACAAAATATTTATGTAGTCATATTCTTTATCGATAATGAAATTATCGACAAAAAAAATTTGTTGGTAAATTACTGAGAGATAAATTATGTCAGTAAATACCAATAGAAATTTCGTCGAAAATATTTATCAACAAAGACACCTTTTTATTAGTAATATCGATGAAACAATTATTATTTTGATAATATTGATAGAAAATATGCCAGTCATTACAGTAAACGAAAAAGCATTTTTCATCAGTAAATACTAATAGAATATTATGTCGGTATTACCAATGAAAAATCGTTTCATCGGTAATTCCAACATACTTTTTTATTGAAATTACAACAAACACTACAAAAAAAACGCTATCTGCGACGGACAGAATCCGTCGCAGATCCGTCGCAAATCCGTCGTAAATCAAGATTTGCGACCGATCTGCGACGGATACGATCTGTTAATAAAAAAGGCGTCGCAATTTTCAATTTTGCGACAGGCCGTCGCAAATTGCGACCGATTTGCGACCACTAGGCCGTCGCAGATTTATCTTCCCGCCATTTTCAAGGTCATAGTATTCCGTCGCAGGTTTCGTCGCAGATTGTCGTTGCAGATTTTCCGTCGCAGATTTTGTCGCAAAAGTCATCGCAAATCCTTCACAAAGGCCGTCGCAGATGTTCTGGAGTATATATATGCCGTGGTGTTTTTCGTCACAAATTTCGTCGCAAATTCTGTCTTAGACTGTCCGTCGCAGATTCTGTCGCAGACTGTTTTGTGTCATTATATGGATTTTATATATAAAATACACACCTGTAGTAATAATATTTACAATTTAATTACATAAATCTAAATTTACACCAATTTTCAAAATAATTTTTCATTGATATAAAATGCAATAGTTAGTTAAACTAACATAACTCAAAAGTCATTACAATATATAAGTTTTAAACATTTCAAAGTATTAAAATATGAACACTTTCAAAAGTAAAAACTAAGCCGAAGGCATAAACTAGTCATCATCTGGATGTTCTTCTGTTACTTGATCTTCTGCTGGTGGGGTTGGTTCTGTTGGAGCCCATCTAGAAGGTTCAGTTGGCCGTCCTACTAACAGCTATTAGCTTTTCCAAAGCAAAACCAGATGTGTTTATTTGTACAAGGTTGGCTTCTACTTGGCTGTTGCAATTTTATCTCAAAGCTTAACCAAAGAAATCATCATGTTACATTTTCTCCTTACTATGCTCTTCTCGCCCCAGCATTTCTCTCTCTTAGAAACTTGATTTTCTTCCAAAATGAAACCTCCAAAAAAACCATAAAGAAAATGAAAAAAGAGAATAAACCGTTATCGAGCCAAGATCCCCCCATCAACATGGTTCTTGGTCACCAAGAAATTTAACTGCAACAGCATAGCATGAACAACAATACTAATGTAATATCCCTAATTATGCTCTAGTAGTCTTGGTGTTAGTGTTGTTGCACTTGAATTATGTATATATGATAAGTTGATAAGAAATTGGAAGAGAATGTTTTTGTATGTGTTTTGGAGAAGAAATTTAGGGTTTAGAGACAAATGTATATGTTGTGTATATGATGATATATATAACATATAAATGGGTCAAAGGAAGAGTCAATGCAAGAAGATATTTTTGTGGAATGTGCAATTACATATAAGGGCTTATATGAGACAAAAAGTTAGTTATATGATTGAGGGAATTTTGGTAATTGTTTGGATAAGATCACTTGGTGGAGATTAAAAGCAAATTTGACTTTGTGTCTTCATCATTTTCCTTCTTTCTTTCAAGAGGTGCCGGCTCTCCAAAAACCAAGAGAGAAAGAGAGGTGATCTTGAGGTTTGAAGCAATTTGAAGAAGGAAGCAAGGGTTTTGGTTAAAGATTTGTGGATTTCTTCATCTAAGGTAAGATCTTTTCTTTAAATTCTTCAATTCTTTTGAAGTGGTGTGAGAAAGGAATTAGGGTTTGTTGGTTTGATGATGAGATGAGTTGTGTTTAGTGAAATTCTTTTTCTGTTTTACAATTAGTAAAGGCTGTGACTTGTATGATTTTTAATTAATTATAGAAAAATGTTCTTGAAGTGAATTTTTGATATGTTGTGCCTCTATGAGTCTAGAATGACTGAAAAATATGTTGATTCGATTTTGGAATGGTTATGAGTTTAGAAAGATTATTTTTAGTAGAACTGTTCCAGCAGGTACCTTAACTGAGACAGCTATATTTCGGGATTTTTAATAAAATGTAGAAAAATCATATCAAATTGAATTTTGGATATGTTGTTGCTTAGTGAGTCTAGTATTTGAGAAAAATAATTTGGAACCACGTTGATTGAATTTGATTTATGGAATTCACAAAGTTCAGAACTGCTGCCAGGATGCAGGGCAATTGGGGCAGTCTGGTTAGGTGAACTATTTGACCAAGATTTTGTGTTCAGTTTGATCTGAAATTTTAAAGGAATGATTTTAAGATACAAAACTAAATTCTGTAAAAATTTTAGAATTTTTAATCAAGTAGATTATTTTATACAATTTTTCAAAATAAGGATAAAATGGAGTCTAAAACCAGAATGTATTATTCATATGAATCATATCAATTGTTCTTTGCCCTAATTGCATTGTTGAGATTGAACAATGTTATGTTATGCATTGTGAATGGTTATATGTTTCATGAATAATATACATTGAAATTGAAATGATAATTCAAATAAGACATGATATGAGACAATGCCATTGTGATTGGCTATGATGATGATATTGAAAGAAAGAAGGCATGTTTGCCTAAATGTGATGAGAATTTGAGAATGGAAATGGTAACTATATAATAAATGAATTGTTTGTTTAATATGTTATTCAGTTTCAGAGTTCTGGATTTGGGTGGCATGCCTAAGAAATGATGAAAGGTAACAGTCTTGCCGGGTTGAGGATCTCCTCATATGTGTTGAGTTGATGGTCCAAGAGACTGGGTCTGTTACACTATGAGAATTGTGAATATAAGATATATGATTTGTAACAGTCTTGCCGGGTTGAGGATCTCCTCATATGTGTTGAGTGATGGTCCAAGAGACTGGGTCTGTTACACTATCCATGGATAGAGATACATGTATATACATTGCCTACGGGCGTGATTATTGTGACTATGAACCAAATCAGTAACTCTGAATATCATATTAAATACTTGTTGGGCCCATAGGTGTCAAGGTTATATGAATGTCCTAAATAATGTTATGAGTTAATGAAATGTGGTATACTCATATGACTATGATTTGTGAAATGCATAATTATGTGTTAACTTTATATTTATGATGTTGATCTTATCAATAACATATGTGGCATTGCATTACATTTAAGCATACCATTAACATGTTTTATCTTACTAAGTCGTTGGCTTAGCGCGATAGTGTTTAATCGCGCAGGTAATAGAGTGGATAGAGTTGAACCCGAGAGTTCATCAAGACCAAGTGAGAGTAGACCTTGTTGAATCCATTTTTGGAGCTTAAAGATCAGAGCAGGCTTGCCAATCATGTATATTTCTTTATATTTTGTAAAGAAATGTTTAGTATGTAAATATGTAAATATTTTATAACTTCCGCTGTGTAATATTTAAATATAGGGGTTGTCACAAAACCTTTATTTTATGTTGCACTAGAAGTATAAATTCTTTTTGCAGGTTGTAGTTGAGGTTACAAGGGGGATTTATTGGGAGTGTACTGAGAATGATTTTGTTTGCATTGGTTTGTGTAAAATGTTTTTAAAAATAAGAAAAAAACCGGTTTTGTTGACACTTGGGACTCAATTTTTAGGCGAAACTATGGCAAAATTTTTGAAAAAAAATCGGAACTAAAATTTGACTAAGTAAAATTGGTAGCAACATTAGGTTAGTGTGGCGCCTCTACTCTGCTTACACATGTAGGTCGGGAAGGGGTGTTACAATTGTTTTGGTATCAGAGCCTAGGTTTGAGATTCTCAACCTAGGTAAAATGTAATAAAAAGACTATTTTTACTTAAAAAGTGGTTTTGAATAACATATACGTTTGAGATTGGCAGTCTCTGATCTTTAATAGGATATAATCTGCTGTGCTTGCAGTGTTAGGTTGTGATGGATTCTCACTCACGACAGTCGGTTGAGGGTAGTGCCGAGAGTATTGCCCCTGATGATGGAGCTAGGGTTGTTAGTGTTGAGGAGGCACCTGCTTCGGTGTCAGGGAGATCAGCTAGGGAGGAGGTTCCGCCAGCTTGGGTTAGGCATGTGATAGAGGCTTTGAGGCCAGCACCAGTGCAACCACAGCCACCACCACCACCCCCACAGCCTTTGGTAGCAGTGAGGCAATATGATAAACTAAGGAAGTTTGGAGCAGAGGATTTTATAGGTACTACTGATCCAGTTGTGGCTGAGCAATGGTTAGACAAAGTTCAGAGAATATTTGTGCAGTTGCAAGCCACTCCAGAGGAAAAGTTTGATTATGCAAGATCATTGTTGCAGAAGGATGCTTATAGTTGGTGGAAGACAGTGCCCCATTCTATGGAAGATCCCCCAACATTGTCCTATGCAGATTTTCTGAGGGAGTTCGAATTGAAGTATACTCCGAGGGAGTATAAAGATGGGAAGAAGAGAGAGTTTTTAGATTTGAAGCAAAACAACCGGACCGTGACGGAGTATGAGGTTGAATTTATCCGGTTGAGTGAGTATGCCGGGGGCATTATATCGGATGAGATAGATCGATGCCGGAGATTTGAGGAGGGGTTGAGGCCCTCTCTTATGTGCCATGTGGCTGGTTCTCGGTATCAGGATTTTTCTCAGCTTGTGGCAGCAGCTCAGAGTGTGGAGAAAGCTCAGAATATTGCAGCTGCTTCTGAGGAAGAGTTTAGGATTAGAAGGCCCCAATTTGAAGCAGAGTCTTCTTCTGCTAAAAGAGGTAAGGGAAGCTTTGCTCCTCGGGTCAGTAGAAGTCAAAGATTAGCTGGTAGGTCAGTGCAGTTCCAGAGGCAGAGATTTAGACCTGCAGCTTCAGTAGCGAGTGCTCCTACTCCTGGAGTTCAGAGATCCACCTTACCTGTGTGTAACCAGTGTGGTGGAAGACATGGGGGCGTTTGTTGGAGGCATAGTAGATCAGGGGTATGCTTCAGGTGTGGATCACCTGACCACTTTGTGAGAGACTGTCCTGAGAGGCAGGAGCAGATGCCAGTTGATTCTGCTGCTTCTCGAGCTAGTGTGAGGGGAGGCAGAGGAGGCAGAGGTGCCAGCCGAGGAGGTAGACCAGGGTTCAGTTTTAGAGGAGGTGCTACATCCAGGGAGAGTAGACCAGAGGAGGTTGGATCTTCCCAGAGGATGTATGTTATGCAAAGGCAGCCGGATGCATCGGCAGTTATAGCTGGTACTTTTTCTTTATTTGATACTGCAGTACTTGCTTTGATTGATCCCGGATCCACCCATTCTTATATTAGTGCATCTGTTTTGCCTGTGTTTGATATGCATGCTGAGTCCCTAGGATTTGATGTTTTGGTGACAAATTCTCTAGGGCATAGTGTGATAGTTAGTAAAGTGCATAAAGATAGTGCAGTGAGGGTGCAAGGTGAGGAGTTCCTTGGAGATTTGATTGAGATGCCATTTAAGGAATATGATGTGATTCTAGGCATGGACTGGCTATCTTGACATGGAGCTGTGGTAGATTGTAAGAAGAAGATTGTTTCTTTGAGAACTGGTGATGGTAGAGAGGTGATAGTATCTAATGAGCAGGAACAGCTAGCCTCCTTATTTGTTTCAGCTGTTGCAGCTAGGAGGTTGATTAGAAAGGGATGTGAAGCCTATCTTGCTCATGTGGTAGATACTAGAGTAAAGGGTTCTCCCATTGATAGCATTGCCACAGTTGCTGAGTTCCCAGATGTTTTTCCCGAGGAGTTGCCAGGATTGCCTCCTGAGAGAGAAGTGGAGTTTGGTATCGAATTGTTGCCCGGTACCACTCCTATTTCGATTACTCCTTACAGAATGGCACCAGCAGAATTGAGGGAGTTAAAAGTGCAATTACAGGAGTTGTTGGACAAAGGATTCATTCTCCCCAGTGTTTCTCCTTGGGGAGCTCCTGTGCTATTTGTGAAGAAGAAAGATGGTACTATGAGATTATGTATCGATTATAGGCAATTGAACAAAGTGACCATTAAGAATTAATATCCTTTGCCTAGAATCGATGATCTATTTGATCAGTTGAAGGGTGCAGCTGTGTTTTCCAAAATTGATCTGAGATCAGGGTACCATCAGCTGAGAGTCAGAGCTGAAGATGTTCCGAAGACAGCTTTCCGGACCAGATATGGGCATTATGAATTTTTAGTTATGCCTTTTGGTCTGACGAATGCACCTGCAGCTTTTATGGATTTGATGAATAGGGTATTTAGGCCCTATCTGGATCAGTTTGTAGTGGTCTTCATCGATGACATTCTGGTGTATTCGCGGAATGAGGAGGAACATGATATGCATCTGCGGATTGTGTTGCAGATTTTGAGAGAGAAGCAGTTGTTTGCTAAATTGTCGAAGTGTGAGTTCTGGTTGGATCAAGTAGCTTTTCTCGGACATATTGTTTCAGCAGAAGGCATTAGAGTCGATCCAAGTAAAGTTGAAGCTATTCTGAATTGGAGTCCACCTAAGTCTGTGACAGAGATTAGAAGTTTTCTAGGTTTGGCAGGCTATTACCGGCGGTTTGTGAAAGGATTTTCTTTGATAGCTACTCCACTCACCAGATTGCTTCGTAAGGGAGTGAGGTTTTTGTGGACAGATCAGTGTCAGGCGAGCTTTGAGCAGTTGAGAGATATGTTGACTCAAGCGCCTGTTCTTACTTTACCTGTAGAAGGCAAACCATATGTGATTTACAGTGATGCTTCACATAGTGGTTTGGGATGTGTGTTGATGCAGGAAGGTAAAGTTATAGCTTATGCATCTCGACAGTTGAAACCGCATGAGCTTAACTATCCGACCCATGATTTGGAATTGGCTGCCATTGTGTTTGCATTGAAAATTTGGCGCCACTATCTGTTTGGGGAGAAATGTTTCATCTACACTGATCACAAGAGTTTGAAGTATTTGGGTGTCCAGAAAGAACTCAATCTTCGTCAGAGGAGATGGTTAGAATTGATTAAAGACTACGACTGCTTGATTGACTATCATCCAGGTAAAGCAAATGTTGTTGCTGATGCTTTGAGTCGGAAGTCTTTAGCTGGTTTAACAGTTTACTCGCTCTCGTTGCTTGTTGAGTTGAGAGCATTGCATGCCAGTTTTGTACCTTGTGATGATGGTGCATTGTTGGCACAGTTGCTTTTGAAACTAGTTTTGTTAGATCAGATCAAAGAGGCTCAGTTGATTGATATGAAGATTCAGAAGATTATTTCAGATTGCAAGAATGGGAAGACTAGAGATTTTGTTGTGAAAAGTGATGGGAGCCTATGGTTTAAAAACCGATTGTGTGTACCCGATGATGCTGATTTGAAAAGGGTCATTTTGGAAGAAGCTCATCAGTCAATGTTTGCTATGCATCCGGGTAATACGAAGATGTATCATGATTTGAGACAACATTATTGGTGGATGGGGTTGAAGAGAGACATTGCTGAGTTTGTATCGAAATGTCTCACCTGTCAGAAGGTTAAAGCAGAGCATCAAGTTCCAACCGGGTTGCTTCAACCATTGTCAGTGCCAGAATGGAAGTGGGAAAGAGTAACAATGGATTTTGTGTCTGGTTTGCCTTTGACACAAAAGAAGCATGATGCCATATGGGTGATTGTGGATAGATTGACTAAGACAGCTCATTTTCTTCCGGTTCGAATGGATTACTCTTTGGAGAGATTGGCTGAGCTGTATATCTATGAGATTGTGAAACTGCATGGTGTTCCAACTTCTTTAGTGTCTGATCGAGATCCCAGGTTTACTTCCAGATTTTGGAAGAGTTTGCATAGTGCTTTAGGTTCTCGACTGCACTTCAGCACTGCTTTTCATCCACAGACGGATGGACAGTCAGAGAGGGTGATACAGATTATTGAGGACATGTTGAGAAGCTGTGTCATTGATTTCTCTGGAAGTTGGGATAGGTTTTTACCTCTTGTGGAGTTTGCTTACAACAACAGTCACCAATCCAGAATTGGTATGGCACCGTTTGAAGCATTGTATGGCAGACGGTGTAGGACACCTCTTTGTTGGAATGAGCTTGGAGATAATAAGTTGGTTGGTCCTGATTTGATTCAAGAAACTGAAGAAAAAGTAAAGTTGATTCGAGGCAGGTTAAAAGCAGCTTCAGACCGACAGAAGTCTTATGCAGATCTGAAAAGGAGAGATATAGAGTTTGATGTTGGAGGCAAGGTATTTCTGAAAGTGTCTCCTTGGAAGAAGATTTTGAGGTTCGGTCGGAAAGGAAAATTGAGTCCTCATTTCATTGGGCCATATGAAGTGTTAGAAAGAGTTGGGCCAGTGGCGTATCGACTTGCTTTGCCACCTGAGTTGGATCGTATTCATAATGTATTCCATGTTTCTATGTTGAGGAGATATAGGTCGGATCCATCTCATGTGTTGCCATTTGAATCTATTGAAGTGAGCCCAGACTTGACATTTGAAGAGGAACCAGTTGCTATCTTGGCACGTGATGTAAAAGAGTTAAGAAATAAGAATGTGCCTTTGGTAAAAGTTATGTGGAAGAATCATGCAAGAGAGGAAGCAACTTGGGAAAGTGAGCATACCATGCGAGACCAGTATCCTCAGTTATTTCAGAGTTAATTTCAGGTAATTTCGAGGACGAAATTTCTTTCTAGAGGGGGAGAATTGTAATATCCCTAATTATGCTCTAGTAGTCTTGGTGTTAGTGTTGTTGCACTTGAATTATGTATATATGATAAGTTGATAAGAAATTGGAAGAGAATGTTTTTGTATGTGTTTTGGAGAAGAAATTTAGGGTTTAGAGACAAATGTATATGTTGTGTATATGATGATATATATAACATATAAATGGGTCAAAGGAAGAGTCAATGCAAGAAGATATTTTTGTGGAATGTGCAATTACATATAAGGGCTTATATGAGACAAAAAGTTAGTTATATGATTGAGGGCATTTTGGTAATTGTTTGGATAAGATCACTTGGTGGAGATTAAAAGCAAATTTGACTTTGTGTCTTCATCATTTTCCTTCTTTCTTTCAAGAGGTGCCGGCTCTCCAAAAACCAAGAGAGAAAGAGAGGTGATCTTGAGGTTTGAAGCAATTTGAAGAAGGAAGCAAGGGTTTTGGTTAAAGATTTGTGGATTTCTTCATCTAAGGTAAGATCTTTTCTTTAAATTCTTCAATTCTTTTGAAGTGGTGTGAGAAAGGAATTAGGGTTTGTTGGTTTGATGATGAGATGAGTTGTGTTTAGTGAAATTCTTTTTCTGTTTTACAATTAGTAAAGGCTGTGACTTGTATGATTTTTAATTAATTATAGAAAAATGTTCTTGAAGTGAATTTTTGATATGTTGTGCCTCTATGAGTCTAGAATGACTGAAAAATATGTTGATTCGATTTTGGAATGGTTATGAGTTTAGAAAGATTATTTTTAGTAGAACTGTTCCAGCAGGTACCTTAACTGAGACAGCTATATTTCGGGATTTTTAATAAAATGTAGAAAAATCATATCAAATTGAATTTTGGATATGTTGTTGCTTAGTGAGTCTAGTATTTGAGAAAAATAATTTGGAACCACGTTGATTGAATTTGATTTATGGAATTCACAAAGTTCAGAACTGCTGCCAGGATGCAGGGCAATTGGGGCAGTCTGGTTAGGTGAACTATTTGACCAAGATTTTGTGTTCAGTTTGATCTGAAATTTTAAAGGAATGATTTTAAGATACAAAACTAAATTCTGTAAAAATTTTAGAATTTTTAATCAAGTAGATTATTTTATACAATTTTTCAAAATAAGGATAAAATGGAGTCTAAAACCAGAATGTATTATTCATATGAATCATATCAATTGTTCTTTGCCCTAATTGCATTGTTGAGATTGAACAATGTTATGTTATGCATTGTGAATGGTTATATGTTTCATGAATAATATACATTGAAATTGAAATGATAATTCAAATAAGACATGATATGAGACAATGCCATTGTGATTGGCTATGATGATGATATTGAAAGAAAGAAGGCATGTTTGCCTAAATGTGATGAGAATTTGAGAATGGAAATGGTAACTATATAATAAATGAATTGTTTGTTTAATATGTTATTCAGTTTCAGAGTTCTGGATTTGGGTGGCATGCCTAAGAAATGATGAAAGGTAACAGTCTTGCCGGGTTGAGGATCTCCTCATATGTGTTGAGTTGATGGTCCAAGAGACTGGGTCTGTTACACTATGAGAATTGTGAATATAAGATATATGATTTGTAACAGTCTTGCCGGGTTGAGGATCTCCTCATATGTGTTGAGTGATGGTCCAAGAGACTGGGTCTGTTACACTATCCATGGATAGAGATACATGTATATACATTGCCTACGGGCGTGATTATTGTGACTATGAACCAAATCAGTAACTCTGAATATCATATTAAATACTTGTTGGGCCCATAGGTGTCAAGGTTATATGAATGTCCTAAATAATGTTATGAGTTAATGAAATGTGGTATACTCATATGACTATGATTTGTGAAATGCATAATTATGTGTTAACTTTATATTTATGATGTTGATCTTATCAATAACATATGTGGCATTGCATTACATTTAAGCATACCATTAACATGTTTTATCTTACTAAGTCGTTGGCTTAGCGCGATAGTGTTTAATCGCGCAGGTAATAGAGTGGATAGAGTTGAACCCGAGAGTTCATCAAGACCAAGTGAGAGTAGACCTTGTTGAATCCATTTTTGGAGCTTAAAGATCAGAGCAGACTTGCCAATCATGTATATTTCTTTATATTTTGTAAAGAAATGTTTAGTATGTAAATATGTAAATATTTTATAACTTCCGCTGTGTAATATTTAAATATAGGGGTTGTCACAAAACCTTTATTTTATGTTGCACTAGAAGTGTAAATTCTTTTTGCAGGTTGTAGTTGAGGTTACAAGGGAGATTTATTGGGAGTGTACTGAGAATGATTTTGTTTGCATTGGTTTGTGTAAAATGTTTTTAAAAATAAGAAAAAAACCGGTTTTGTCGACACTTGGGACTCAATTTTTAGGCGAAACTATGGCAAAATTTTTGAAAAAAAAATCGGAACTAAAATTTGACTAAGTAAAATTGGTAGCAACATTAGGTTAGTGTGGCGCCTCTACTCTGCTTACACATGTAGGTCGGGAAGGGGTGTTACAACTAAGGTTTACTGTAAAATGGCACAACAAAATCAAATTTCATGCCTTCCAAACAAGAGTGCCAAGTATGCTTGCTCACTTTACGCTTTGACATCACAGTGTTTGTAACATTCAACCGTGAGTATTCCCACACATATGGCTGATAAATGCCCAACGCATGTAACAACCAGTAATAGGAAGCATGTCTCGTCTCAAATTCCAGCATACATAGCTGCACAAGATACAACAAAACATTAGGAGTAAGATAAAACAGAACCCAAAATAATAGCAAAAGCATATATATACAGAAATCAACCAACTGCCTACTTTGGAACTTGGAACTCATACATGAAACCTTAACTTAGAATTGAAATTAGAAGCCTTATCATATTAATCACAGTTATAACATCTTGTTATTGAGATAATAATTATCCAGAAATTTTGTGTAAATCTTAACTAAACCATAAAGTTTGTTCCTCACACCATCTCTGGAAACAGATCTCAGTTGCCTAAACAGTACACAGGAAATAAATATAGAAAAACTTAAAGAACAACTACAAAATTAGAATAGCATATGTAGAAACCATAAAGGACAAATATGATGTACCAAGTGAGTGATATTCTCAAGCAAATCCATGATGCAATGTGCATAATCATAGCTTGGATAGATACACCACTTGTCTCCTGAATGTGGATGAAGAGTAAACTGGACAATGAAAGCAAAACCATTAAATACATGCAAAAACTGAACAAGTTGAACAATAAATTATATTTATCTGATAACACTTGCCTTGATTCTATAAGCAATGAGGTCATACATATTATAATTATCACTCTGCATATCTTGCTTCATTCTGAGTGTTGCCTTGCCTTCTTCAATCATGCCTCGTCTCATTTCATCAAAAAGTTCAGAGACTCGGAAATAGGTCTTACTGCCATTATGCAAAATAATTTCATTCCAAGATAGTGTCTTACTGCCATCTTCAGCAAAATGTAACATATCATGCAGACTTCCACTTCCAATATATTCATAAACCAAAAGACGCTGCCCATGCTCTGCACAGTATTCTAACAGGGAAACAATATTAGGGTGCCTCAAACGAGACATATTTGAAACAACTTTGAGAAAGTTATCTTCCTCCTGCAATGAAAGTGCTGCATTGTCGATCTTCTTAATAGCCATTGTCTACATCAATAGCACATAAATTGATTAATTCATATTGGGACACAACTCAAAAATATCCAAACAAATAAATAAAGACACACACTTCAAAAAGGCTTCATTACGACATGCATAGTTCACAAGAAAAGAACTGAAGTGAGTTAAATGATAGTAATCCCCTCTTTACTGTGTATGTCCAGTGCATTATCCAAATTGGTAAGAGAAATGGAAAGGGAGGCTTGTAGTCCAACATTGGTAAAAGAAGCAGTATAACATAACCTCATAACAAACATTTAACGTACTTGTCTCTGCAATTTAACTTAGGAAAAAGTGATTAACACTTTAGAACAATAAATACATAGAAGAACATCATGCTCAAATTACAGTTGAGAAAAATATTCAGGGACAAAACATAATTTTTACAATAGTCTGCACCATAGGGTAGAATCTCCCAGAACATATAAAACACTAATAGCCATTATGCCCCAAAGTAAGAGACACATAGAAGAACAACATGAACCACAAGAACACATGATTTTATATGGAATTACCAAGAAAATTACCTTTGCATTAGGAAAATCTCCTCTGTAAACACGACCAAGAGAACCTTCACCAATCAAAAACTCTTGACTAAAACTATTTGTTGTTGTTTGCAGAGAAGCAACAGTATATGAAATAGCAGTGATTGATGACTTCATTCTCTTTACAGATCCAGAATTCCCCTGCAACCTCTCAACCACCAATTTTTCAGCTGGTGGGGGCTTCAGATCTGTAACAGCAGCAGTGTTTTTCACTCTTTGTTCTTGTATCTCCATATTTACTGCAAAATAGAGCAGAATGATGCCTGAATGGTTAGATTATAGCACTAGAGCTTCCAGCTTCAAACTAATAATGAACAAATTTTGTAGGAAACTCACAGGAAGAAGAATTTCAACATTTATTTTACATTACAGCATATAGAGTAAACAATTAGTTAAGCGATGACCACTTTTTTCATTTTAGCTATTCCTATATGACATTCAAAGAAACAAAAGGCATCTAACAGTCGAGTAGCAGAAGAAGAAGATGAAACCAAATGTTATATATACTACAACACATATCATGACTCCAGAAATATCTAAAACCCAAATTAACATTTAAGTGACTCAATCAATATTCAGAAACTTTAAGAAATAGTAAAGTCAAGAGCATAAAACAACAATTCACTAACAGAAACAGTTTTAACACTAACATCCATAGAATCCTCCTCAACCCGGGTAAAAACAATGAGCACAATTTGAGCAAGAACAGACTTAGCACAGATCTGATTGGTCCCATTCAAGCCACCGAGATACACATTATAACAAGTCCTAACAAGATGAACCAAACACTCTCCACGAATTAAAACACAAGGAGATCGAACAGCAGCAAGAAAAACTCTAAGCACAACAAGCTCTATAGCTTCCTCTCCAATCCCACAGACCTGACAGACACTTTCAATCAAATTAAAAACAACAGTACTAACATTACCATTGGAATTGTTATTGTTATCGATCTCACCACGAATGAGGCCAAATGAGAATAGCTTGAAGGTACATTCGAGTGCAGGCTCAACAACCTTAGCATAGGCAGAGCCTAAGGCGAGAACTAATGGTTGAAGAAAGAATTCGGCATCGGAAAAAGAAAAACCGAGAAGAGGAGAATAAGAATTGGAATCAGAAATCGAATCGGAGAGAGACTCAAGCTTATCGAGAGCAGATTTACATGTGGAAATGAGGTGAGAGTGTTTACGCCAAGCAGCGTTTTTAACGATTTTGTCGAGAGAAGGACCAAGAACTCTGCCACAGCGAGTTGAGCCTCCTAGGGTTTGTGAAGCAGACATTGTTAGGGCAAATTTGGTTCTTGAGATTTACAGATCTACATTCTTCTGCTTATTTTTCTCTCAATATTGTTTCTTGTCTTTCTGATCAATCACAAATGGCAAACGAAAAGTAAAAGGAAGAAGATACTGTTTATAATTTTAATTTCTTTTTAATTTTCTTAATTTATAATTAACAAATTAATTCATTATGACTTCGTCATTAGTTTGGTGGCGCAGTGTTTGATCGACGTGGGTATTTCCTATTTGTTGTTGTGGCTTTGTCGCGTGACCATTCAGATATTGATTTTTTTTTCTTTTTATTACATAGGATTTTGAATTTGATTTTAGTCTAGAAGAATATACAAGTAGAATCCATACATTATAATATTATTAAAGTGGCTAAAATTTTAAAAATATTTTACCTTTGCCCATAATAATTTTTTAATTCGAATTTAAACACAATAATTTTAACTGAGGTTTGTTGTAAAAAAATAAATTAAATAATTTTTCTAATGATAAAGCAAATTGAATTGATTGTGAAACTCAAAATAATTTTCACTTCAAATATTTTAGCAGAATTGAGTATGACATCAACATTACATTGACTCCATTTGATTTCATCACATATCTAATATATTTAATGAAAATTATATTGTTATATGTTGAATTTAAGACTATTTAACGCAGGTATTTAATGAATAATTTAAAAAATTAAAAGAATCTTGAATGAATCTCACTCTGCACTAATCTAAAAAATTTAAGATTGTCTCACTCTGCACTAATTTCAAATTCAATGAATCTTGCAGAACAATTGCACTTAAATGTTTTATCTTTGTCTGCCTTATAGCACCGGGTAGGGGATTAAATTAGTGCAGAGTGAGAGTTTTAAGAAAATTTGCGTCGACCAGACAACCGTCGCAGATTTACTACGAATTTGCAACCGATTTGCGACGGCTTCCTCAAAATTCCTTCACTGTGTTTATCCGTCGCAAAACCGTTGCAGATCCATCGCAAATTTGTGACAGAAATTTTCCGTCGCAGATTTTCATCACAAATTTGTGACGGAAAAAATTTTCGCGAAAAAATATACGCGGGTCTCTCTCCCGCTAAGTATCCGCGCCAACTTTTGCGACGAAATAATTTTCGTCGCAGATCTGCGACGGATTTGCAACGAATTTGGGCACCAATTTCTCAAAATTCCTCTGACTCGTCCTTCCGTCGCAAATCCGTCGCAGATCCGTAGCAAATTTGCGACAAAAACATATCCGTCGCAGATTTTCGTCGCAAATGCCGAATATTTTTATAGTAAAATTTGCGACGGCAATAGACGGTAGCAGATCTCCGTCGCAAATTGCTTTTTTTTAGTGTTTTCTCTCTCGCGCCAAGTTTCCGCGCCAACTTTTGCGACGGAATGATTTTCGTCGCAGATCTGCGACGTATTTGCAACGGATTTGCGACCAATTTCTCAAAATTCCTCTGACTCATCCTTCCGTCGCAGATCCTTAGCAAATTTGCGACGGAAACATGTCCGTCGCAGATTTTCGTCGCAAATGCCGAATATTTTTATAGTAAAATTTGCGACGGCAATAGACGGTAGCAGATCTCCGTCGCAAATTGCTTTTTTTAGTGTTTTCTCTCCCGTGCCAAGTTTCTGCGCCAACTTTTGCGACGATTATTTGCGACGGAATGATTTTCGTCGCAGATCTGCGACGGATTTGCAACGGATTTGCGACCAATTTCTCAAAATTCCTCTGACTTGTCCTTCCGTCGCAAATCCGTCGCAGATCCGTAGCAAATTTGCGACGGAAACATGTCCGTCGAAGATTTTCGTCGCAAATGCCGAATATTTTTGTAGTGAAAAAAAGTTTTTTATCAGTAATATTGATAGAATATTCTGTCAGTATTACCGATGAAAATTTGTTTTCATCGAAAATCCCATTCGCCGTTTACTCGATATTATAGATAGATTTTTTTTGCATCGGTATTACTGACATAATTTTTTATCGGTAATACCGTAATAAAATTAAAATTAAAACTTTTTTAATTTTATTTTTTATAAAAAAAAATCTATTATTTTGAATATTAAAATTTAATTATTTCAAATTTTAAAATATATTTTTTATTATTCTTTTTTACTTTGTATAATTTGTATATAGAATTTATAAATCAAGTTAGTATTAAATCAATATGAAGAATAAATAATATAAAAATAAAACTTATATTGAAATGAATGTAGTAAAAAAGTACACAAATAAAATGAATAAATTTACATAAAAATAATAAAACATATGTAAAAGTATAAAATTAAAATATAAAATACATATAAAAATGAAATAAAGTAGAAGCAGGAGGCAGTGGAGGTGGAGGTGGCGGAGAACCACCCGGAGGGAACTGCTGCAATTGATCGAACATCCCTTGCATAAAGTTAGCCATAAATTCATTGAGCTGCAGTTGGATCAACCTCTGCATGTCGGTCTGCATCCATGTCTGAACATGCTCCTGCACCTGTACTGCCTCCTGGATCTACTGTTGAACAATCTGATTATGCTCCACTGATTTCTCCTTCAAGTGCTCAATCTCCTCCTGTAAAGCATATGAACTAAAAGATGAAGAAGAAGAAGTTGTGCTGACATAATGCGAGCCAAGTCATACATCTTCTTCTTATTCTCTCCACCCACAGTAGCTCTAAATAAGCTATCATCATCAGCAAGCATGTCAGACTGAGAGACCTCCTCCCAAGATGCGATGAAATGATCCTATAAAATATAATAAAATTAATAACTATATATTTTAAATTTAAATTTTAAAAATTAAATAAAATTAAAAAATTACTTATATTGACATCCTGGGACTGACGATCTACAAATGAATGCCCTTCGTGACCCCTAGTGTGCGTATGCACAAACAACTCGTAGTTGCTCGGTGGTCGACCCAAGGTAGACTCTTATTTAATTAAAAAAACATTAGCTTGATAAAACTAATAAATACAACTTATAATATTTTAAAAAGTATAATTATACTTACGAGTGAACGACTATGATCATAGTGAGATCTGCAGCCTCCCGTATGTGTGGATGGACCTGCACCATCCATAACATTGGACATCCTATTTCGAGAGGCAACGACATAACGTGCCTGCCCTTTAGGAGAACTTCATCGGGCCTGCAGGTTGACCCATAATTGATCATCAATAAATGAAGCCTGCTTCCCTATAGCCTTTACCTCACTTAACATATCACTATAGCAAATAGCTGCCTTCTTCATGAAGGCAATCCGGACCAGACTATCAATAGACTATTCTCAATAAAAATATCTATGTAAAAAAAGAACTTTTTAGTATCTGATAATTATAAAATTTTAATTTTCAAATATATATATTAAATATTTAAATTTAGATAAATTTTTTACCTTAAACTCCTCGAACCAAAAGTCCTTTATCTCAGAAGAGATGGCCTTCCAAGTAACTCCTGCAGGGTCCATCTTTTGTGTCATAATCTTCTAGATGCATCTCATGGATGACCCAATTGGATCCATCATGTAACTGCAAAATGAACAAAAAGTAGATAATTAAAAAATAACCACCAATTAAATTTTTATAATTTAATCCAAAGGGATTGGATATATAAAGATAAGGAATAAATTTTACTAGGCTTTTTATTTGCTGAACTATTTTTGTATGTTTATCAGTCTATAGGCTAGGATGTTTCCTAAGTCTATCATGTAGTTGCTTTATTAATCTATTAAAATCTATATCATATTTAAACATCCTAAAAATCATTGTAATTAATTTTTATTCAAGATTTTATCCAAAAACTTATCACCAAAAGTTAGATTTCTTTCAATTGGTGTAATTATCCCTTGTTCTATATAATGTCCTAAGACTCTTACCTTAGTTTGAAATAATGACATTTTTATTTTACTAAGAACTAATCCATTTTTTTCTTACTATCATAAAAAATGCCTTTAAATATTTAAAATTCCATCTAAAGTTTTACTAAAGATTAAAACATCATCTATATAAATGGTAAAAATTTTATAAAAGGATTAAAAATATCATTCATAATCCTCTGAAATTCAGAGGAAGCATTTTTTAAGTCCAAAGGGAATTACATTCCATTTGTATTGACCAAATAGAATTATAAATGCAGTTTTATACCTATCTTTAGGATGAATCTGAACTTGCCAAAATTCAGATTTCATATCAAATTTAGAAAAGATATTATCATCATATAATCTGTTTAATAAATCTTTTTTTTTATTTGAGATAGGATATATTATCCATTTTGAGGCTTTATTTAGAGTTTTATAATTTACAACTAGTCTTTGGGCTTCCTTTTCTATTTCAAAAGCTTTCTTTAATAGAAGACAACACAAGATCATGCGCTGCGAGACTTACAAATTAGTTTTTTATTTTCTAAGTCTGAATTTTTTTTTTTTACAAAATTCTATCATATCAGAGGCCATTTGTATAGGTCGGGCTTTAGTTGTAATAGATTTCTCATTAAAATCATTTGCATATGGCAGATCAACCATATGTTATTTTTTAGTCCAAAATGCATTAGGAAGGCATGCACATTAATTCTTTTTCAATTTGATTTTTATTTGATTTATTTTTTGTTGTATTAATTCAAATTTTAATTGATTATTTATTTTTTGTAATTAATTTTTTTTAAAAATTATAAAGTTGTTCAGATTTTGCTTTAATTAAGGCATTTATTTCTAACTGACAGATTAAATATGCTTTAAGGAGGTTAAGGTTTTTCTCTAAAAGGAAATATTATCTTTTAAATTTTTATTCTAAAAGTTATATTATCATCTTTTACTGAATAAGGAGTAATTAAATTTATAAATAGTGTACCTAAGATTACCATATGATGAATTTCTGTAATATCCCAATGTATGCCCTAGAAGTTTTAATACAATTGTTGTTTGATTTGAATTAATGTATATATGTTTTTGCAAAGGAAATGATTGTGTTAATGGAATGTATATGTTGTATATATGTTAATATATATAACATATACATTAGTCAAAAGGGATGGTCAATGGAAGAGGATATTTATGTGTGATATGTGAAATTACTTTAATGGGCATATAAGTGACAAAGGTTAAGTTAAATGGATGAGGGCATTTAGGTAATTGCTTTGTTAGAATTGCTTGGTGGAGATTTAAAGAAGAAGAGAAGTTTGACTTGTGTTTATTTTCTTTTCTTCTCATTTGTGTGCCAGCTATCCAAGAAAAGAGAGAGCAAGAGAGGTGTTCTAAATGCTAGAATCAAATTGAAGGAAGAATCAAAGGATTAAGTTGGAGATTTGTGAAATTTCTTCATTTAAGGTAAGTACTTTCTTGTTTTCCTTTGTTATTGTTGAAGTTGTGTTTGAGATGAGTTGTGATTTGTTGATATTATGAATTGGTGTGTTTGAGATGTGTTTATAAGTGTTGAAATGGATTGTAAGTTAAAAAGGTTAAATTGGTGTTGGTTTTGTTTGAAGATGGTAAGTTAAGTGGATGTTGATATTGAAAGAAGAAGATTGATGTTGGTTTAGGGTTTGATGTGGTAAGTGATTGATTGTATGGTTGAGATAGTGTTAATGTGAATATTGTGATGAATATGTGTTAATAACATTGATTACATCCATTTGAATGAGGTTGTATTGTGCATAAGGTGTTTTTATTCAATCAAAAGAGAGTTGGCCATGTTTAGGGTTTGTATACATGAGAGACACGGCCAAACTAAAGGATTTTTGAGAGACACAGCCAAGTCTATGGAAATTTGGCCGTGTTGGAGGATTTTTGGAAAAGACACGGTCGTGTCCCTTGCCCATGTTTGCTTCTGTTGCTTTTGGTTGAGAGACACGACCACAAGCTTGGCCGTGTCCCTTGAGTGTGTTGGCCACTGTGATTTTTCCTTGCTCTTCTTACATGATTGAGATTGAACTTACATTTGATAATGCATATGATACTATATGAACAAGGTTATGTATTATGTGCATGATGAATCTTGTGAATGGTAATGTGTTATGTAAATAATGTACTTTGAAATGTTATACCAATGATGCTATATGTATAATATGAATTGAGATATGAAACGATATGAAGCCATTGTGATTGGCTATGATGAATCATTTGAAAGACATAAGGCATGTTTGCCTAATTGATTATGAGAATGGAGAATGGAATTGATAATGAGATAATAAATGAATTGTGTGTCTAATATGTTATTCATTTTCAGAGTTTTGTTGTTGGTGGCATGCCTAATGGTAACAATCTCTTGAAGTTAGGTTGGATTTGATCCTTGAAGCCTAATTGAGATGTTACAACCCTTGAAGCTAGGTTGGGTTGGTTCTTGAAGCCAAGTTGGGTTGATACTTAGCATGCTTTGTTCCCCTTGAAGCTTGGTTGAACCTAATCCTTGAAGCCTAGTTGGGTATATGATAATGATAAATGTGATAACAAAACCAAAGCATTAACTCTGAAAATTGAATGGCATATTAGAGTGTTTTGGGCCCATGCTTGTCTTTGTATATAATGTGATTCTTGAATGGTAAAATCAATGGAACTATGAAGATGTAATATGAATGTTGTTATGACATTGAACATAGTATGATGTGGTAATGTGATGTGCTTCTATGTGTGTGGTTTATGAAATATAAAGGTGTGATGTTAGCTTTTCACTTATGATGTTAACTTTATAATTTAGATGTGTAACATTGCATTGCCTTAAAGTATAGTGTTGGTATATTTTGTACTACTAAGCCGATGGCTTAGCGCGATAGTGTTTGATCGCGCAGGTGACAGAGTTGAACCTGAGAGTTCTTCGAGACCGAGTGAGAGTAGACATTGAAGAGTTCATTTTGGGACTTAAAGATCAGAGAAGAGCTGCCAATCATGTATATATTCTATGTTTTGTAAACTTTGATTTATAACATATTTGTAATAACTTCCGCTGTGAATTGATAAACATTTTTATATATGGTGTCTTTTGGATTTCTTTAAAATGTTTGAGATTGATTTCATTTATTTACAAAGATATTTGTTGTGGCATTTACTATATTCAGTATACGTATATTACGATCGTTTAAGCATGCTTGGTACGTATACGGGATATAGGGGTGTTATAATTTCCTTAGTAAAGATAAATATATTTTTAATTCTATATTCTGATTAATAATTGAAGCTTTTGTTTTACCTAAGATTTTTAATTTGGATTTATTAGTAATAGATAACTTCTCATTAGTTTCTTGCCAGAATTTTCTAGGAACTAGAGTAGATTTTATACTATTTAAATCAGCTCTAGTATCAAAGAGAACTATAGTATCTATAATATAATTTTCAGAAAATTTTAATTTTATTGATATTAGATATTTTCTAGATGTTATTTTTTATAACATAAATATTAGGGTATCAGGCATATTATCTTTCTCTAGTATACTAATCTCATTATTACTAATTTTATCTTCTTCTTCTTCCTCTTCAGAAGAATCCTCAAAAGAGGTAGAATCTTTTTTTTATCACTTAATAGAGTTTTAATTAATTTTGAATCATTTTTTTGTTTAAGTTTTAATTCTTTTAGTTCTCTTTTTTATGTCTTTGATCCCTTTTTGTAAATCATTTAGTGTTGGTTTATTCTTTATCTATTTATTCTTATTTAAAATTGATGTTAAATCATAAGTCACTTTACTTGTCCTAGGTAATAAAGAAGGTTTTCATTTATCATTTATTTCATTAAAGCTTTCTAATAATTTATTTAAGAATTTTTCTTGGACTTTATAATCAATTTTATATTTTATAACTTTTAGAATAGATTCTTGTTCTTCAGTTAAAATATTTATTGATTTGCTACTAGTTTCAATACTAGTAGAATCTGAGTTTAGTTCATCTATCTGGTTTTCTTCTTCTTCAGAATCTGAAAATCTTTCAGAATCTGAGTTTTCTAGATATAGTTCATGGATTTTATCTAATGTTAATTCTTCTAAATTTAATTCTTGAAATTTCTTATTAAACCTACAAAATCTTAAAGTGTGTCATTTTTTTACCATAATTACAACAATCTAAATCTTTATGCATTTTATTAGTTTTTATATTTTTCCTTTTTAAAGAATTTTTTATTACTAGTCTTCTTAGGATTTTTAGACTTATAAGGCTTGTAATTTTTATAATATTATTCTTTACTATATCTTGTTTTATAACTCTTTTTAGTTTTAAAAGATTTTCTATAACATTGTCCTTAACAATCCTTATAGTTTTGAGCTATATTATAATCAAACTGTTTACAAAATGATCATAATTTTTTTTTTAGTTTTTCTCATTTCAAATTTTAAAGATTTTAATTTAATGTCTTGATAAAGTTTTAATCCTTCCATTTGAATTATACAAACTAGTTGGCCATATGTTAAGTTGCTATAAGAAATTGGATTTCCATAATCCTGTCTTAACATTATCCTAGTTAAAAAAAGCTTTTTTATAAAATTAAAAATCACTAAGTTTTTTATACCTAAGGTTGGGAGTTCCATCCTCAGTTATTTTTATAGCATTTAAGATTTCAAAATGTTATTTTTCAATGAGATGATTATCCCACCAATCTTTTAATTGGCCTATAAAGCTATCTATAAGTAATTCTGCTATAGTTTTATCAAAACTATCAGTTTGAGTTCTATAAGTATTAACAGCCATAGTCATCTGTTGCAACTCTATTAAGAATATTATATTTTAAAAGGCTATCAATGTTCCATTCATATACTGAAGAGACATTATATCTAAAGTATTTGGTCTATCTATAATACCAAGGTCTGGTGCGGTCATCCTATGCATTATTTATTGAATATGTGTAATACGATTTATTTGATTAGTATTTTTTATTAAAAGCTTCAAGATCTTTAGTTTTAGGAGAGGATGCCTCTTCTGATTCTTGACCTTGAGTTTTCAAAACAAGGCGCTTTCTAGATGATCCTTCTAGATGAGTAGGATTTTTATAATTTTTCTAGTTACTTTGTTATAATCTTGTCTTAGAAGAGGCTCGACCGGAGCCAAAAACCTAGCCAAAGGATAGAAGAAAGGCCCTTAAAGTCTGAAATCACATGTTATGTGATTGATAATGACACGTCCTATAATCTACTGCCTTGGATTCACGAGAACTAATGGTTTTAGATTGAGGAGTTTCTTGAATAACTTGTTTAGATTCAAAAATTGACTCAATTTTACTTAATTGATTTTAATAGCTTTTATAAAATCAGAATCTTTAGATTGTCTTATTTCTTGTTGTCTTGTTTTGGATACTTAGAAAGGTTTAAAAATATAATTTTTTTATTTTTTTATCTAAAATTTTTTTTCTACAGGTTTTACCATTTCTTTCTTTTTTTGTAGAATTTTCTATTCTTGTTAATTGTTTTCCTATACTATGTAAATAAGCATTACAAAAATTATTTTATTCTAGAATTTTTCTATTAGGGTTATCATTAACTATAACTTTAAAAGGTGCAACTTTAATTTCGTGTTGTCCATGCATAAATATACTAGTAGTTTTAGGTGAATATTCACTTTGAATAATTTTATCATTTACTTTTCATTCTATATTTTTACTTCTATTAGTTACAAGGTTAATAGATTTACTGGATTTTTTAATTTCTTTATTTTTTAAATTATTTGTATTACATAAATTCTTTTGAACAATTCAAAAAATTACATATTGACTCATATAATTTTATAAAATTAATATATTTATTTATCTTTTACAGTTTTAAAATCATTTACTTTATCAATTACCATTTTTAATTTTTTATATTTTTTTAGTGTTAATGCTTTATATAATTGATCTTCATTATAAGTAAATTTTTTAGAAATGACATTTACTTCTCAATCTATATTTTTAGTTATAGTTGAAACTGTATGAGACATTAGTGGAGAAGGAGATTGTTCTTTATATCGATCTTGATTTATTCTAGGATTAGGGTCTACATGATTTAAGTTATTTAAATCATTATACAAAAGATGTGATACCGTTGTGCTATAATCTATACCTTTAAGTTTATAGCTAGATTCTAATATATCTGAAGTAGAATATCTAGGTTTTACAAAAATTTGTAATACAAGTTTAAGATTCATTTCATTATAAGAAACATTTATTGTTGAAAGTAATTGAGATGCTCTTCTCAAATCTATTGTTGAAGTAGAGGAAGAAGTATCAAAATACTTGTTACATATATACATATTCCTTATATAAATATAAGGAGTCTCTTGTAATAAGAATTGTAGAAGAACCTATTACTGAATATTGGAAGAATAATGAACTCATGATCATAATCATGTTAGAGCACAACCTTCCCACTCCTTGCTTATATTTCAACGCCTTTTGTTTCCCTATATTGTTAGAAACATAAATCAATTTTTGTAGACAAAAAGTGCAGAGAATCCAACTGGTAAAAAAAATTAATTTTTTGAGGATTATAAATTTTACTAATTATAAATTTTTGAGGATTATAAGAAAATTTTGACCACAATCATCTTTTAACTGCCGCTGCCAATTTGAATGTGAAGCAGAAATGCTATAAAACTCGCATTATCTTAATTTTTTATATATAATTAAAAAGAAAAGCAAAAAAAATTATTTTGGCCTCTATGCTACACTGTTTTTCTATTAAGCCCTCAATTATAACAACATTAAAAAAATCTATTAAAAAAATGATCAATTTACCATATGATAATAATATATAGAGAATCAATAGGTCACAATTAAAATATAAGGACTCAATAGAAAAAAAGTATTAAAATATAGGGGCCAAATAATGTATTTTGCCAAAATATTTGATCTAATGATCAAAATGCTAGAGTAGATACAGCCAACAATAATTTGATTTGATAAATAGACTGATCCAAAGGAATTTTACAAATAAAATACATTGAATTGTTCATTTTGATTAGCATCAAGTTTTCATACATGACTAAACAAGACCAAATATATATATATATATATATAATTTTGTTTACGTACATGTGCTCAAATATTGCATATTAAATCATCTGACCGATAGAACTAAATTAATAGAATTCTTCAATCTGATTTACCCTTTATCTTTTCCTTTTCCTTCTTTTCTTCTTTGACAGGTCGAACTAGCAACTTAAAAGTCCATACAGCCAGAAGACTTGCCTCTATCGGAGCAAGCCAATATACAAGTATATGCTCCTTTGTTATATGATCGCCACGGGCATAAGCCCACCCCATCACCTACAGAGTTTAAAACAGGGAAAAAAAAAATTTCAACTTCATTTTTGTCTCTTTCCAAAGTTATGGCAGATGAACCAAATATGCAAGTTATAAAAGCATAACATCGTAATGATGTGGAAACTACTTACAGAGGCTGGGTTCATAACCCCACCAGTGAGATCAGAGCCAAGTATGTGAAGAGCTAATTTGGAGACGCTTGAGATCCAAGTTTTCATGAAGAAACTTCCAGGGATCTTTCTTGCAAGCCCAAGGGATATTATAACAATTACAAATGTAAGCAATCCTTCGGTGAGTGCACCTCGATGGATGTCAACATTCAAACGTGGCCCAAAACCTATTTCAGGAAAGGTCCCAATAATAAGCCTAACTCCAGTGATAGATCCAACTACCTGAGAAAGAATAAAGGCCAAGGGGCACAAATATAAGGTTTTTTTTTCATATCCCAATGTAACTGGAAATAGTAATAAGCATCAAAAGATAAATGTTAATTCAAATCACTACCAATTGGCTGCTATATCATCACATTTTACCATCCTAGAGTGAAAATTTTGCTTGAGCTATAATTGTTAATAATAGTTAATTGATAATTTAAAGAAGAAATGACAGGAACTGAATATTTTGCTTAATTCTGGACTGTTTTTAGTTGTTAATGCATTTCTTATTCTTTTTTTTTCTTCCACCTATATTCTCAGTTTCTATGCCAATACCATTTGAGAAAATCTCTTCAATAAAGCACTCAACCAGCTCATTGTACTCATTCTTCCGTTAAAACAGTTATCGTACTTTAACCTAATGATGCTGATATCATGATATGATTATTGGCTAGCATATAACTCAAGGAAATTCTTTACACAGATTGGAGCCATGATTTTCTGCAAAGTTAACCTAGTTGAAGATTCAAAATTACGAGAGGAAGCTATGCTTGATAGCTTCAAAATGGGAAGTCAATTTAGCAGCAACTGCAAAATGCCCAGCTGGCAATTGCCATAAAACTATACAACCCTGAAAGTAATACCAAGCAAAAATGGCACTGTTGTGGCATTAATATTAAATAGAAAGTTATGCAATATGACTATTCCCTCCACATATATAAAAGTAAAATTCAAATGGACTGAATTACTCCTGATAAAGTCATTATTCATATATAAACCAAATTTGATTGCTTATCAAAATTTTTCATCCACAAGCTTTGCTTAATAAACCTAACAAAACAAGCAGCCAGACAAACTAAGACCAAACTCAAAATTCAACGGCTTGCAGCTAAACAATGCTCCTTACGCTCCAGTTGGTTAAACACTATTATAGGAAATCAAGCCAATCAATCCTATCAACCACAAAAAATTACCAGTTTCAACAATGACATCTAATGAAGACGGCAAACTAGACAAATGGCAGTCTCAACAATCTTAACTAACCTAAGCAAATCCCAACTCAAGGATGTCATGATCAATGACCGAAGTTAGCAAGAATTTCGGCCAAGCCTGATATCATGATCAACAGTGAATAGACAGATCTGCAAATAATATCAAATAGAAATGTTATATAACATCCAAAGCTAGCAACAATTCTTTCCAAATTGTCACTATCATTATCACTGTTGTTGTCATCTACCATGGTACCACCACCACCATCATTTACTTTGACCACCATAACACAATATCAATCACATCATTATCATAACTTCATAAAACTAGATCCATTACCACCATGATAACTCTTCATCATCTTCCCAACCTCATAATTTTGTAAACTTTAGCGATCATGTTTTAGCAGCACAATCAAATTCACAAGGTGCATGTGATAATAAGAATTTAGCACTCATTATTTCAAAAATAATAATTCAGTTGAATCAAAACTTTTACATATCTAAAATGTTCAACACATAAACTTTTGAGTTTCCAATTTCATCAAAACAACACTATTTAAGTATCAAGCACAAACAAGATAGGCTACATGGACCATTTTGCTTTCTTGGCATCCAGCATCCTAATTAATAATTTAATATCACATACGCTAGCTAATATAATTTTAATCTAAATACTAATAATTCCAATACAGCATCACATTATTTCCAAGTTTTTCTCATTGAATGGATGGGAGAGGGGAAATTAAAGATAGTAGCATAAACACACAAGGGACAAAATTATATGACCCCTTGACAATATCAAATTCTTGATCTCTTTCCAAAAATTTAGGGGTCTATAGAAAAAGGTACTTCCATATCAATGAAAAGCAAAACCCACAAGCATTATTTTAAGATGAAGTAAGAAATAACTAGCAAAAGTGGATAAATGAGAAAACATTTCATCTATTACGAGCTTTCCATATGCAGAATTGGCCATTAACGAAATATGTGCCCAAATAACTTATTAAAACTATACCTAGTAACAAAAAAAAAATCCTATAACTTTATGATTTTGTGCAATGCTTTTAATTTTAACAATCAGGAATATGATTTTTTTTTTTACAATTTCAGCCACCATTAGCTCTCCCATCCAAATCAATAGTGCAACCATAGCCATTTATTTATTAATGGAAGTGCACATTGCAAGTGGGTTAAGGGTTGAAGAAAAAATAACAAAAAGATAAACCAGACGAGACAGAGAAGTACTTGAAATAAAAATGAAAACTAATTTTACTTTTAAGAATAAAGTGCACACGGCTAGAATTTGAGCTCCTAACAGCTGGGAATTTACATGTCAACTATTTAAATATGCTTGGATAGAAATCTTAAAAAACCTGAAAAGAGATGTCAGTTTACCTAAGATTTCCTACAAAATGGAAAGAAATAGAAATCACAAGTTATTATATTTTCATTACAAGCTTTAATCAATGCATATAAGAATATCCTTTTTACAGATATAAAGGAGAAACTATTACATGCAATTTCACTTCATCCGCTCTCCTTATTTCTTTTCCCATGATTCTATTCTTCTGTGTATCAATAAATATGCATATTAAAGCTCGTCAAATGCAGCTGAACTTTTGAAAGGGAAAAAATAAAAGAGAGAAAAACCATACACAGCCTTCACTATGTAATTAATGAACCTTACCAATCACTTAAGCTCAACTGCACTCTAAACACAAAATAATGGAGGGAAATTGATATACAAGACAATTATAAGTGTACAGTCCACCATTCAAATGAGGTAGATCCAACTTGGTGGAGCCCACCTCATTTGGAACTTGGAAATAGTGCATGTACACCCAATATATCAAAGTACTTGTAAAAAAAGGTTCCTACATTTTACACCCAACAGATGCTTGTCCTTATTCCAAAGATCCAGTTCTCGTCCATAATTCTGGTCCAGTCCCCTGTTTAATTCCAGGAGTAAAATTTTGTACAAAGGAGCATGTTTTTTGTCCTAAACTTGTCCTGCCACCATCTCTACCCCCATTATCTCACTTCCCACAAATGACTCAAGTAGCAAAAGGTAAATCCTCCAAGGATCTCAAGCCATCATCAGCTAACCATTTGGCTATAGACTTTTCATTTCACTGATGTTTGAAGTTCATATATCTTTCTTCTTGTTTTGGCATAGCAGTATCTGAATCTTTTAATTGAGAAAGGGCATTGTAACTCAAGATAGAATGATGAGATCCATAAACATCATGTCAAATGAAAGCCCAGTAGAAAAGAATGATATTTATTTGAATTCTTTAAAATAATAAATAAAAAATGCGTGTTGGCTCGGTACTAGTTGTTAACACAATAAACACACAATTAAGACAAAAAGCCAAAAAAAAGATTAGAGAATAAAAACGTTGATAACTTGTCTATGAAAATTCAAGGATACTAGTTTATAAGTCAATTGGCGTAATTCCAAGAGACTAAAAAGATAATGTTTGCAAAATGAACCTCAATACCAGTCATATAATTCTTTTCCAATCAGAAACGTGAGAACGAGAAAAACATCTGCAATAACCATTTTCAATACAGAATTCATTGGTTCCTAATCAGGACAAAAATATCAACACTCAAGTCAATTACATATTAAGTTTCTTTTCAGAAATTAAAAATCGTCCACACTGAGATGAACCCATTATCTGAAACTCAAATCTAATTCTTTCAGTTGTAGAAAGAAAAATAATACAATTAAAAAAAAATACCCAAGTGGTAAAATAGAAGGAAGAAAGGAACCTGAGCAGGTATTCTAGCCCCAACAGTGAGGATAAATTGACTGAAATCTCCAGAAATTGCAGAAGCAAAAACGGTGAGAGGATTATAACCCCCTCCTTTAGTGATGTTGCCCAAGAAAGCGAAGAAGAACATAGCAATGATAGAAAGAACAGCCTTAACGACCTCACCATTGTGTTGATGCCCAATTCCTAAAACATCATTCACAAAAATCTTTATTAAAGCACCTGACCATACCCACATGAAAGAAATGACGAAATCTGATATTATCAGACGACATGTAACGGAACCATCGCCCATTTTCACAATGATTTTGTTTCTTTTCTCTTCATCGACATGGTTTTTTTCTTTTTCTTATATCGGTTTTTCTATTAAGACGCTATTAAAATGTAAAATGAAAATTCTAAAAAGTTAAATAAATTAATTAAGCATAGATTTTGATAAAATCTTTATTTTTACTCATTTAATTTAATTTAATTATGTATTTATTTAAAAAAAAAAACTATTTTATAACTAAAATTATTTTTTATAAATAATAATTTGAATTGTCGTTCTTCTACAGTGCAACATGTCGGCACTTTCAGTATTCCCATTTTTAAAACCACAACGCAGGCCCCCACCCGCCCGCCCCCCCCAAACAAAAAAAAAAAAGCAACCGTTTTTTTCTCGGTTTTTTTAGCCTATATTTAGGTGGAGATTAAAAACAAAGTTGAATTTATTTTAATAAAAAATTATTTTACTTTATTTTATTTTTTATTATTTTTATCGTTTAATAGTTTAAATAAAAAATGAGTAAGTTAAAATTTTCATTTATAATAAAATTAAAAAATAAAATGAGAAAAATATTTTTACTTTTTTACATTTTTAATAGAAAATAATAATATTTCTTTTTTTTTACTTAATATATATATATATAAATGCTTAACTTTCATTAAAGAAGATAATGTTTAACTTCCATTTTCAACAATGAAAAAATAAAATGAGCACTTTCAATCCAAATTAATTCATAAGTAAGTGCATCACTATATTTTGTAAGAGAGTGACCTAATATATTTTTAATTATTGGGGTAAAAGACTATCTACATTATCTAAAAATATCTTTGTAATTTCAAGCAGTTCTAAGCACAATCTATATTCATTTTTATCTTAATTTACACATTATAACTTTAAAGAGTCAAATCACTCTAACATGTATATATTAATTATAATTTCAATCATTGCAATCCATAATACAATAAAAAATATATCTCCATATAAATAAGTTAACATCATATAACTACATCAAAATCACTTTGTTAATGCTTGTATTTCATAATCTAATACATTAACAAGAACAAAAGTTAAGAAGTTGTGATTCACATAATAAACAACTTCTAGCAATAATTTGTCAACTTGGTAGTGAAGGTAATTTTCCCAAAAAGGAACTAAATTCGAAGTTTTTAATCTAATCATTCTATACATCTACTAATAGCTTGTGGTCTAAAAAGTAACCATTCCCAAAGAGTATCAAAACCATAATATATATGTTAGCTAAGATACATCTGACAAAGAGTTATCAACATCACTCATCAAATGCAGCAAGTATTATTTGCACTTATGCTCCGAACAATGAAAGAGTCTCCTTATTGTAATGGCATTCTTTATAATGAAATCATAAGCCTTATACCGGAAAAAAAGCGTCAAGGCCAATTGTTATGAGCTTATCATACACTTTGCTCCCGAATAAACACATTGGGGTATTCTTGCTATGATAGCATTTCTTTCTTTAAAAACCTCGACAACATTATCAATTGCTCCTTTGACCTCACAATCATCTTTTATTTTGCTACTTTTCTTTTTTCTTTTTTTTTGAGATATTACAGAAGCACATTCAAAGTTCATTTCAAAAGTAGGTTTGTTGCAGAGTGGTTGGACTTGCATCTTCATAGCAGGATCACAACTTTCAAAGGAAATGACATTTGAAGCCAATAAGTTGTTAATGCTTTCAATGGTATCAACACTAAGACTTGCATATTCACGTCAAACTCGCATATTCACGTCTTTTTTCCTTAGCAGTGAATGAAGCATCACTAGTTGCCATATCCTTACCATACAAGAGCATCAAATCTTCATAATAATGAATTTTAGTGCACTTCCACTTCTTAATTGTTGGATGTGCCTGTGTTAAGTAAATCAAAAGTTCAAAAAAAAAATTTTATGTAACAAATAAATTCACTGCTAAAATTAGCAAACAACAATCGCTAAACAATTACGTGAATTAATACCTCCCATACTTCTGGTTCATCATCAAACAACTTAGTGATGGGACTTTAAGCAAAGCCACCTCAATTTATTTACTAAAGGGTCAAATGTTTATTTTGTATACTTGGGCAATTTTTTACCTCAATTTACCCTCCGTTGTCACCATTTTGAGGAGAAATATTTTAGAGATTAGAGAGAAAATTGAAAAATTAAATATACTCCTTTTTACCCTACTACTTTTGTAATACCTTTGGATATAATACATACACTGTGTAGATATAAAATACATATATAGAATATAAGAATGCTACAGTATTTAATAGTAGAAATTTTTAGTACTCGCTACCAAAAAAAATTTTAACTGGTAAAAGTATAAATTTTATAAATAAATATCTTTATATTTAGCAAATCAATAAATCTTTATAAGAAAATATATGAGAAAAAATCGTCAAAATTTTGTCTGTGAATTGAACAAATCCCAAATCAATAACTCAGCCTGTGAAGAAAAAGACATGCCCGAATTCTCAATTCAATCCAAACTTTCATCATTTTTGTAACATCCTTATCTCTTATATACATATAATATATATTCCGTCTACGTAAAGTACATATATAGAATACAATGATAGTACAAAATTTTACTATACAATTACCTTTTACAAACTATATATTAAGTTAAAATATAATTAAATAAATTTATGAAAGAAAAAATTTCTGAAAAAAATTTATCAGAATTTTATCTGAAATTTCAATAATTTTCAAATCATAAAAAAATGCAACCTGCTTAAAATAACACTTCCCAAAAGAATAAAATTTTCAACCATTCTCCAAATCCCCACTTCAATATTATACAACCAAATCTTATAACCCAAAACTTTAATTTTTATATTTAAATACATATTTACATATACACAACCATCCCAGATTTTTAGAGCAAACAGAAATATTATGATTTAATAGACATAACCCAAAATATAAAAAGTTGTAACTATATATGCAGATGACACTATTGGTCTTCTAACACTTAATATGTCCCAAATGTCAACCCCCGCCTGGATCCCTCTGATCAACAATTATTTCATCTGCATAATTCATTCAACCGAGTTAAGCCACATAGCTTAATAGTACATATAAAATAACTACATACATATATACATTTAAATCCCTTTTCTCATGATGCAATTTACAATATTACTATAATTATCAATTATTTATAACTTGATCGTCATATATATATTTATATATATATATACAAATTCACTCTTATATTGTAATTTGTATTATTTACATAACACACATTTTTCACACATGCTTACTTTACATCTAACCACACACACATTGAGCCCAATAACCCCTATACAATTTCGAAGTCCAGTTATCACAACATCAATTTCTCGACCCAGCTCTATTCGAGTCCATTTCTTATCTCAATCTCATGACCTAGCTCTACTCAGGTCAAGACCTAACTTTGCTCAGGTCTGTCAGTGCATGCATAATCATTCTCACATTACTGGATAAGTAATTATATAGGTTATAAATATTTACACAATAACATATTTACTTTTCACATTCTCATCTCAATATCACATTATTAAAGTGAACAACCTCATCATAATCACTTTACATTTAACCATATTTTGGTTGGATTCACAGATTCATCACCATTTCACTATCACACTGCATAATTTTGAGTCATACTCACAATGTAACTCATTCTACACACACTTTCTCTCATCTTTCAATATACACAATTTAGTCATTTTTCTACATAGAAGTTTCTTTCATAATTTTTACATCTTTTTTCTCATTTCTTATCGCATTGTGTATTTCTCATATTTTTCAATCATTTTTAGCATTTTTCATATTTACTATACTTTTCACATAACCATTAAAATGACCATTATATAATGGCTCATCTTTCAAATCTTATACTTTTATGTATAAACCTTAATTTTACATTGAGCATTTGCTCAATGTGATGCTATCACATAATTATGCCATATTGCATAAACTATGTGATTTTCAACATTTTCAAATACTTTATAAATATAATACCGACCCATATTTGATGAAAACATAAGTTGTTAGGATATGTACTAACCTTGTTTCACTTTCCAAACTTTATCTTTAATAAAACTATATACTCTTCCACTTTATCAATGTTGTCCCAAGATGGCAACCAAGAGGGGGGGTGAATTGGTTTCTTCAAGAAATGATAGCAAATTAAAAAACTCAACAAATAAGAAATGTAGAAGATGTAGAAGATTGAGTAGAGAGTAGAAAAATCAACACAAGAGATTTATAGTGGTTCGGATTCAACAATCCTACATCCACTCCCCAACCTCAATTGGGTATTCCACTATACTTGAAGTTTTACAAGCTCACTTCCAACTTTGGTGTTTTGACAAGCTCACACCTAACTTGACAAGTGTTTTACTAAGGCTAACACTCAAACCACTTACAAGAGTTTTACTAGGCTCACTCTCACAACCTTTACAAGAGTTTTACTAGGCTCACTCTCACAACCTTACAATTGGTGTTTTAGTGGCTAACACTCAACCTTACATGAAGAGATAAATAGATGAAAGCTTAAGTAAATAACTTGCAAGAGTTTGGACAATATTAGTATTTATTCTCTTGCTAGAAGACTTGTTTAAGGTGGTATTTATAGGCCTCAAACCAGTTCTGCCCGTTGGTGAAGTGGGTAGAAAAATGCAACTCCAACAGCCACAGAATCTTCTTGGATTTTTGTGTCAGACTGTTGGGATGGTCGCGCACCACCTCTGGATGGTCGCGCATCCTGGGATGGTCGCGCACCCCCTCTGGGCGGTCGCGCATTGTCTTGCGTCGAGTCATTCACCGCTCCACACCACCGCGAACCTCTCTGTCAAACCAAGACAGTTTGGATGGTCGCGCAACCCCTTGGGGCGGTCGCGCGTTCTTGGATGGTCGCGCACACCCTTGGGGCGGTCGCGCATCCCTTCAAAGACAGATTTTCAGCACTTAGGAAATCTTCAAATTTCTCTGCATTTCAGCTCATTCTAAGTTGCTTTCCTGCCATATAGACACTCATTGAAGCCATTAGATCACTTCAATTTGTTTGCCAAGATCAAAAACAAGATTGACCTAAATCTAGGTCAACAATCAATATGACCTACACACACATTACCCAACTATAAGCAACATTATCAATTTAAAATTACTTGCACACTCAATGCATATCAAATTACCATTATTTAAGCAATTCTTACAAAAACCTCATCAAAACTTTATTTTCACCCTTTTCTACTTGTTTAAACTTCATCCAACAAACTCATATTTAATATTTAACCATAAAATAATTGCTTATATCAAAATAACATTAAAACACTTCGATTCAATAATTATCTCAACCTTCATCTAAAACCCTAATTTCACATACTTTGCCATAAACCCTAACTCCATCAAAACTCAATCATATTTAATTTTCAACCCTAAAATCATCATATATGCATTAAAATAACACTAAATCAATCAATTACAATAATTATACTCACCCATATAAAAACCATATTTTACATATATTCATCACATAACCCTAAATTCAACAATAATATTCAATTTGACTAATTAATCAACAAATCACCATACAATAATAATTTTAATTTCATTTCTATCAAATTTAGCAATTAAAAAAATACTTTGTCTCTCTATTTAATTCAAACATCATCATAAAAATAAAATAGAACTAGGTAAAATTAAAGAATACTTACTTGAATCTTGATTTCTCTTCAAAATTCTACTTGAAACCTAAGAATTCTTAAGCGATTTGAAATATTTAAAAAAAAAAAAAACTCAGTCTCCCTTTCTCTCTATGAAGATTTCAGGTATGCTGGAACCCAAGGAAAAAGAAGACTTCTTTTTGCTTCTTCCTAATTTCCTATCCATAAATATATGTCTATTAATTAATTAATTAATTAATTTACTTTTAATTTCCAGCCCCACTTATTTTCTCTCTTCTTTTGACCTTTTTTTTTCTTATTTATTTATTTATTTATTAATTCTCATCTTCCCATCCATAAAAATATATGTATAAATATTTATATTCTATTTATATGTTGTATATATCTTATGTAGATGGATATATAATGCATATGTAATATATATGTAATGTATATTTTTACTTATATATATATATGTAATGTATATCTTATGCATACATTAAATATACATTATGTATATAACATATATATTAAGTATATAATATGTAACTAACATATGATAAGTATATGACAGGTGTATACTATGTATACACTAGTTATATTTTAGGTATATACAACACATATACATCTCCCAATACTCTAATTAACTTCCAAATACTTATTTAATTTATCTAAAACCACTGATATTATAATTTATCTTAATATAATCAAGTAATTCACACATACATACATAATGTACATTATTTACAACTTATAAAACTTTACAATGCCAAAAGTATTAAAATCTTGCAATATACTTAAACCTAGTATAATTGAACAAAGTTTATATTACATGATATGCAGTTTAGCACCAACCCAAAAAGGTCTTATGGCAGGATTCTTTATATTTCAAAACCTAACTCAAAAGTTAGACCCGGCCTGGTGTATCAAGGCTCCCTCTCTCAATAACCTCATCACCTGCACAATACAATTAAACTGCACTAAGCCAGAAGCTTAGTAGTATATACTTTGATATCATATCATAATAATATTTTTCAAAAACGAAAATATGCTTTTCATGTCATTCAATGCTTTATGCCACTAATGAATGCATTAATCATTTTTTCATTTTTTAATTCATAAAATTCATCAATATATCACAATCATACACATTAAGTCCAATAAGTCCCTACATAATATTTAAGTTCTAGAACAATTTATTTGGTCTATTTGTGACCCATGAGTCTAACACCGAAGATCTAAGTATCATATATTTATATATATATTGCTTGAAGGTGTAATAATAAATATGATACCAGTGTATCTCGCCCGAAAGCGTATAAAAAATAATGACATATCATTGGCATGTCAACTCGACGATATCAAATGCAATTCTCTGGAACAGGTTATTGTATAAGATAAACATCTCATTTCACCCATTCTCATCACATTTATTCTTTTTCCATAATTTCCACATTCCGTAGTAATTTTTCATATTTTTCAATCACATTTAGCATAATTATTAGTCACATTTACAATGAGAGTCATTTTTGCATTTTTCCCATACAATTCATATCACATTACCATTTATCATAAAATAATAATTGTTAATTTCCAAAACAATGCAGTAATCACATTTTTTTTATAACAAAAGCAATAAATTATAAGTATTGCCACTTTAAAGAATATCAACATTCTTTAAAGTAAGCCATTGTGATTGATGCCAAGAATGAATAATGAATTTAAGTGTTAATAAAGTATGTACTAATCTTAAAAAGCTCCAAAATTAATGCAAATCCATTCTCTAACCTTTACTTCCACCAAAACCCTAACCTTCCTTACTTGGGCAACTTTGATTTACTCACTCCGACACCAAATAATAAGTAGAAATGTTTCATTATAATCATATTCCTATTCATTTTATTCAAAATAATCATCAATTATACAATTTCTACCTAAAATTTAAAACCCTAGTTTTCTTTACTACCCTTCTTAAACTTCACCCTAACCAATTCACTTCCACCAACCAACCATAAAATCATCATATACATATCAAAAGAACTTCAAAATAAGCCATCACCAAAATTATAATTATTCCCATAAAAAATCTCAATTTCACATAATCTAAAATTTAAAGGAAAAGTTCTTAAATTGAAAAGAATTCTTACCTAATGTTGAATAATCTTCAAAATCCTAGTAAATCTTGTGAAATTTGAAGTAGTTGAAGCAGGAAACCCCTCCCTTGCTCTCTAGTGCAATTCAACCATGGATAAAGAGAAAGGAAGAGGGAAAGCTCTTTTAAAAATTTCACTTTCCCATTATACCCCTCTCATATATATAATTACAAAATAATTAATTAATAAAATGTTATAATATTTTTAATCTTCTTATCCATAAATAAATTTAATTTTTTTAATAATTATATATTTAACTTTTAACTTTTTTACTTTTATTTTTTAGTGAAATGTATACTTTATATATATCTTGCATATAAATTAAGTATATACTATTTATATTCTTCTTCCAACACATTAATTAACCATTCCTCATTAATTATTTAATTGTATTTAATAAAAAATGGGTATTACAACTCTCTCGCCCTTAAAGAATTTCATCCTCAAAATTACCTAATATTTAACTCCAAAACGTTATAGACACTGGCTCTGCATAACCTCCTCACTTTTCCATACTGCTTCCTCGGTAGAATGGTTTCTCCATAAGACTTTAACCAAAGGAATCTTCTTATTCCTTAATTCTTTTACTTTCCATGCCAAAATTGCCTTTGGTTCCTCTTCATAGGTCAGATTCGAATTCACTTCAACTGATTCAACTGACAACACATGTGATGGATTCGATATGTACCTCTGAATTATAGAGACATAGAAAATATTGTGAATCTTCTCCAACTCAGGTGATAAAGCCAGTCTATAAGCAGCAAGTCCAACTCTCTCTAAAATCTTATATGGCTCAATGAATCGAGGACTCAACTTACCCTTCCGACCATATCTTAATATTTTCTTCCATGGAAACACCTTTTGGAACACTTTATCACCTACATTGAACTATATGTCCTTTTATCTCAAATCTAAATAGGACTTCTGTCTATCTGAAGATGCTTTTAATAGATCCCAAATTATGTTAACTTTCTCTTCTATTTCTTTAATCAACTTGAGACCTACTAGTTTTCTTTCTCTAACTTTATCCCTACATAAAGGTATCCTATATTTCTTGCCATACAAAGCCTCATAGGTGACATCCCGATGCTGGACTGATGGCTATTGTTGTGGTCAAATTCAACTAATGGTAAATGTCGATGCCATCTCCCAATAAACTCAATCACATAGCTCCTCAACATATCCTTCAAGACATGTATCACCCTCTTTGACTGTCCATTTATCTGTAGATGAAAAGTAGTGCTGAAATATAACCAAGTACCCAAGGTATCTTACAAATTCTTCCAAAACCTTGATGTAAACCATGGATCTCTGTCTGATACTAATGAAACTGGGACACCATGCAGCCTTACAATCTCATTAACATACAACTCAGCTAGTCGATTAAGGGAATAGTCTATCCTGACTGGAAGAAAATGTACTGACTTTATCATCCTATCCACTATCATCCAGATTGCATCATATTGAAAAATCCATGGTCACATTTTCACTCAGGTACTGATAATAGCTGCAATAGCCTTGAAGGAACATGGTGTTCAGCCTTAATCCACTGACAAGTGAAGCATCTAGATAAAAATTTGCCTATGTCTCTCTTCATTTTCAACCACCAATAATGTCTTTTCAAATCCTAATACATCTTGGTACTTTTGAGATGCATAGCATAAAGAGATTGATGTGCTTCCTCAAAAATCTTCTTTTTCAACTCAAAATATTCAGGATCACACAACTAATCTTGACACCATAAGCTTCCACCACCTCTAACATGGAAATCTCTACTCTCCACCTTATGACTCTCCTCCACAATCTTCTAAAGTTTAAAATTTGCCTTATATAAGCTTCTTTAATCTGGTCAAGCAATATTGGACTAACCCGCAACTGAGCCATAAGAGCACCATGATCATAGATCTCTAAGGTAGCCCATAAAGCTCTCAACTCTATTAGCAACAATAGAGAGTAAGCAGTCAACCTTGCTATAGACTTCTGACTCAAGGCATGCACAATAACATTCACCTTGCCCCAGTGGTAGTCAATCAAACAATCATAATCTTTAGTCAAATCTAACTACAATCTCTGCCTAAGATTTAGCTCTTTCTGAACATCTAAATACTTCAAACTCTTGTGATCAGTGTAGATGAAATGTCTCTCTATACAAGTAGTGCTATCAAATCTTTAATGCAAACACAATAGCTGCCAATTCTAGATCATGAGGATAGTTTAACTTATGATGTTTCAACTATCTAAAAGCATAAGTAATAACCATGTCCTCCTACATCAAAAAACACCTTAAACTCTTATGTGAAGCATCACTATAAATCACATATGGTTTATCTTTTACAAGTAAAGTAAGAACAGGAGCTTGAGTCAACATCTCTATCAATTGCTCAAAACTTGCTTAACACAGATCCATCCACACAAACTTCACATCTTTTATGAAGTAATCTGATAAGTGGCATAGCTATCATAGAAAATACCTTTACAAACCAGTAATAATAACCTATCAAACCAAGGAAACTTTTGACTTCTGTCACATTTCTTAGTGGACTCCAATTCAAGATTGCCTCTATCTTGCTCGGATCAGCTCTAATACCATCTGCTGAAACCACGTATATGAGAAAAAGTAACTTTATCCAACCAAAAATTAAACTTGGATAATTTATCATATAATTGCTTCTCCCTCAAAGTTTGCAATACAATCCATAGGTACCTATCATGATCATCCCTGTTACATGAGTAAACAAGAATATTGTCAACAAATATCACCACAAACTAATCTAAGTATGGTCTAGAGATCCAGTTTATCAAATCCATGAAAACTATTGGTGCATTCATCAACTCAAAAGGTATAAGTAAAAACTCATAATGGCCATACCTCATGCAAAAAATAATCTTAGGTACATTACCTCTTTAACCTCCAATTGGTAGTATCCTGATCTCAAATCAATTTTGGAGAAAATAATTGTCCCCTTTAACTGATCAAAGATGTCATCAATCCAAGGCAATTGGTACTTATTCTTGTTGGTCACTTTGTTCAACTGGTGGTAATCAATACATAACCATAAAGTTTATATGTTATATATATTTCACATATACTTTCTATATGTTTAAAGAAATACATACTATTTACCATATACATTCTACTTGAATATTTTTTTTTATAAATTACACATATGGGGAGGGAAAACAACCAGGGGACTTGAACTTAAAACCTAAGTGGGAATAACACACGCTCCTGGCCATTAGGCTACACCTTGGTATATGTTATATATATTTCACATATATGTTCAACTCATTTTATTAATTGCATTTCTTTATACATAACACATTATATATGGATGAATTTGTTATGTTACTTGAATATTGATGATTGCACGTGTTAAGCATTATTTGCAACAAATCTTATTTTGATTTAATTATGGCATGTTAAGCCATTAAAGAATGGCTAGTGGTGATGATATATGTAAAATATGAAAGTGCTAATTATGCACTAAAATATGGAAGTCACATTTGTAGTTTAAATGAAAATGATGTTGAATATGAGTGAAAAATTGGAAAAAGAATATGAAATATGGAAAAACATGGAAAAGTGGAATATGAGAAATGTGAACTGCATGTGGCCTTATATAAAGTCTAGTTTTGGAAAATTATTTTTGGATTAGTTTGGCATTACCATATGCCTTCGTGCAAGACAAGCTGATGTTATAGAAATGATTATGCCTTTGGGCGAGACACGGTGGTGTCACAGTTATGAATATGCCGTTGGGCGAGATATGCTGGTGTCATTGATATTGAGATGGACCAAAATAATATTTATGGAACTGGACCAATATATAAGGATTTTTGGGTTCAATGTGTGTTGGTGATTAATATGTTTAAAATTTGTATATATTTTGCTTGACATTGGAGCATAATGCATTTTCCAATATTTTATATAGAATGTCATTTATTAGTACCAAAGTATATATGACGCGGACCCTTAGCAACGATGGCAGCAAACCCAACGTATAACAATGGTAGAGAACTCCTTGAAACTTGATAATCACCTCCTAAGGAACCCAACGCCTATAAAGAGATGAGAACTCACTATGATTGAAGGATTTAGTTGGTAAGAAAAAGGAAAACGCCACAACTCTTGTTGATAAGTAAACCTAATTCTTGATGCAAAGAAAGAATTAAAGAATCCACTCTAATCTCTCTCACACGAAAATTCACAAGAAGAACTTGTAGAAGAATTCAAAAATTTTTATTAATTGTTGTTGTCTGAAATTCTGTTTAATAGTACCCTTAAATAAGGGTTACAAAATTCCTAATTGCATATGGAAAACTAAAACATTCCTAATTGCATAAGGAAAACATTCCTAATTGCATAAGGAAAACATTAAGTATGGAAACAAAATCCTAATCCACTAAGGAAAATATAAAGTATGGAAACAAAATCTTAATCCACTAAGGAAAATATAAAGTATGGAACCTTCAATATAAGAAACGCCCCACACTATTTGGGCTGTCCATGGGCCTTAAATTACTTCCCAAGGCTTTATATGAACCCCCATGGACCTTTCTTGCACGTTGGACCTTTCTTTAGCTAGCCTTTAGCTTCCACACTAAGCATCATAATCAGCTTTGGTGTGCCTTCTTCAAGCTCTATCTCCATCTTCTTGAATGATAATTCTTGAAGCTCTTTGGAAATCTCTTCTTGAATATGCAAAGCCATACTAGCTTGATATCTCTTTGCCTTGCTCCTAGTGATTGGTCCACTTGCTAGCTTCAAGGGATCCTTTCTTGCATCATTCTCCCCCTCTTCAAAAAGATTTGTCCTCAAATCTGCATCATCAAAAGGAGAAAGATCACTTACATTGAAAGTAGCACTAACATTATACGTACCTGGTAAGTCAATCTTGTAGGCATTGTCATTAATCTTCTCCAGCACTTGGAATGGGCCATCTCCCCTTGCTTACAACTTGTTCTTCCTTTGGTTAGGAAACCTCTCTTTTCGAAAATGCACCCAAACCCAATCTCCTACTTGAAACTTAATCTCACGTCTCCCTCTATTTGCAGAATCAGCATATCTCTTGTTCCTTTTCTCAATATTCGCCCTTGCTTTCTCATGCATCTCTTTCACCAATTTAGCTTTCTTCTCACCATCTAAACTAACAAGCTCATGAGAAGGTAAAGAAACAAGATCCAAAACTGTTAGTGGGTTAAAACCATAAACAAGCTCAAAAGGTGAATATCCTGTAGAAGAATGAATAGCACGATTATAAGCAAACTCAATAAATGGCAAACAATCTTCCCAAGAACTCAAATTCTTACCCGCTAAAGCTCTCAACATGGTACCTAAAGTTCTGTTTACTACTTTTGTTTGTCCATCCGTTTGAGGATGACAAGTGGTGGAAAATAACAACTTGGTACCTAACTTTCCCCAAAGCACACGCCAAAAGTGAGACAAAAACTTGGTGTCTCTATCAGAAACTATGGATTTTGGTATCCCATGAATTCAAACCACCTCCCTAAAGAAGAGTTCGGCCACTAAACTAGCATCATCACTCTTATGACATGGGATAAAGTGTGCATCTTACTAAACCTATCAACAACCACAAATATGCTATCTCTCCCCCTCTTAGTCCTTGGTAATCCTAAAACAAAGTCCATACTAATGTCCATCCAAGGAGAACTAGGAACGGGTAATGGCATATACAAACCATGAGGCATAGATTTAGACTTAGCTTGCCTACAAGCCAAACAAGCCTTACAAATCCGAATTACATCCCTTTTCATATTTGGCCAATAAAAGTGTTCATTCATCATGTCTAAAGTCTTATCAACTCAAAAATGCCCCATCAAACCCCCACAATGTGATTCTAATACTAGCAAATCTCTCATAGAACATCTAGGCATGCATAATTTCGAACCCTTAAACAAAAAACCATCATGTCTATAGAAAGAATTAAAAGCACCATGCTCACAAGCATCATAAACATTGCCAAAATCAGAATCACCAACATATAAGTCCTTTATACATTCAAATCCAAGCAATTTAGTACTCAAAACATTAAGTAAAGCGTACCTCCTTGAAAGTGCATCTGCCACTACATTGTCTTTACCTTGCTTGTATTTGATCACATAAGGAAACTTCTTAATCTTCATAACCCATTTTGCATGTCTTTTATTCAACTTGCCTTGCCCTCTCAAATGCTTCAATGATTCATGGTCTGAATGGATCACGAATTCCTTGGGCAGCAAATAATGCTCCCATACTTCCAATGCTCTCACCAAAGCATATAGCTCCTTGTCATAAGTTGAATAATTCAGCTTTGCTCCATTAAGCTTTTCACTAAAGTATGCAATGGGCTTCTTCTCTTGCATCAAAACAGCTCCAATACCTACACCAGAAGCATCACATTCAATTTCAAAAGTAGAATCAAAGTTAGGTAAAGCTAAAACAGGTGTAGTAGAAAGCTTCTCTTTCAAAGCATCAAATGCTTCTTGTTGCTCCTTGCCCCAAACGAATCCCACTTCTTTCTTAATTATGCTAGTCAAGGGGGCTGCCAATGTAGAGAAATTAGGGACAAATCTCCTATAGAAGCTTGCCAATCCGTGAAAACTCCTCACTTCTGTCACACTTGAAGGATTCGGCCACTCTTGGATAGCTTTCACCTTCTCTTGATCAACTTCAATTCCCTGCATACTTACAACAAAACCAAGAAAAACAACCATATCTAGACAAAAAGAACACTTCTTAAGCTTAGCACAAAGGTTTTGCTCCCTAAGGATTTCAAGCACTTTCCTAACATGTTCAACATGTTCTTCCTCAGATTTGCTATAAATCAGAATATCATCAAAGTAAACTACCACAAACTTACCTAAATAAGCTCTCAAAACATGGTTCATTAATCTCATGAAAGTACTAGCTGCATTAGATAAACCAAAAGACATAACTAACCATTCATACAAACCATATTTCGTTTTTAAGGCAGTCTTCCATTCATCTCCAAGCTTCATGCGAATTTGATGATAACCACTCATAAGATCAATCTTTGTGAAATATTTAGCCCCATGCAATTCGTCCAACATGTCATCAAGTCTAGGAATGGGATGTGTATACTTCACAGTAATCTTGTTCACAGCCCTACAATCAACACACATCCTCCAAGAACCATCTTTCTTGGGTACTAATAAGACTGGAACGGCACAAGGACTAAGGCTCTCGTGAACCAAGCCTTTCTCCAAAAGCTCTTCAACTTGTCTTTGCATCTCTTTTGTCTCCATAGGATTGCTCCTATATGCTGGCCTGTTTAGAATTGTAGAACCGGGTATGAAATCAATTTGATGTTCAATCCGTCTTAATGGCGGCAAACCACTAGGAAGGTCTTCAGGAAACACATCCTTAAAATCCTGCAACAAAGACACAAAACTAGAAGGTAAAGAATCAAGAGATTCTTCACTATCAGTAAGTAACGATTCTTTATACATAATAATGGGTACAGGCTGCCCTACATCTATCTCTCTTGCTCTTGCATAAAAAGTATGTTTTGCTTTTTCTCCTTGCTTATTTTCTCTCTCCAATGGGCCATTTATTTGTTTGCTTACTTTCTTTTGACTCTCGGCCTCTTTTCCCTTTCTGTACTCACTCACTTTATTATTTTCTCTCTCCCTACCCTTAGAATTACCCTTGGGTGTTGAAGAAACATCATTGGCCGAATTTGAACCCCCTTGGTTCATGTTGACCGAAACTTCTTTCTCCCTCTCTAGAATCCTCTTCTGATCTTCATACACCTCTTGAGGTGATAATGGTGCTAGAACAGCCTTCTTTCCTTCATAAGTAAAGGTATACTTATTAGAAAAGCCATCATGTTGTGCCCTTCTATCATGCTACCATGGTCTTCCTAATAGCAAATGTCCAGCTTGCATTGGCATTTTTTGAAGACTATAGAGATGTAAAAAAAAGGAATTCCTAAATTTGAAGCATTGTACGAGGACAATCACATAATATGAAAAGGAATTTCTTCAACTGAGCAAGTATGCAGGGATATTATAACAAATGAGATAAACTAGTGCTGAAGATTCAAGAAGGGATTAAGCCCATCCATTATGTGCTAGGTGGCTACAGTACACTACAAAGATTTCTCCAGGATGGTATCTATTACCCAAAATATTGAGAAAGCCCAGAAGCTTGAAGCCATGGTCAGGGCAGAGGAGATTAGAGATAGGAGACCTTAGGCTGAGACAAGGTCTTCGTCTTTGAAGAGAGGTCAAGGAAGTTTCTCACAGAGGTCTGGTAGAGGCCAAGGGCAGTCTAATAGGTCATGACAATAGCAGAGACAAAGGCAAGGGCCTACAGTCTCAGTAACTGGTACCCTGACCCCAACTTCTCAAAGATCTCCTCCATTTATCTATGATGAGTGTGGATGGATGTACGAAGGTGTTTGCTGGAGGACTAGTACACTAGCTTATTTCAGATGTGGGTCATATAGACAAATACATCTGTGTTTAGACCCAGTGTTAAAGGGGGTTGATATGGAAGAGGTAGTGGCAAAGGTTGATACCAAGGTCTAGTCAGAGGGGATGATCCATAACTGGGAGTAAATAGGAAGAGGCTAAGTCATCAAAAGGGTGTATGTGATGTAGAGATAGCTAGATGCTTTAGATGTGATAGCTTGATGCGGAACCCTATGGCAATGAAGGCCTCAAACCCCAACGCACAATTGATAGAAGAAAACCAAAAAGGAAGGAAAAACCACCTTCTAAAGCACCCAATTGCTTAGCAAAACAAGAACACTTATAACGGAAGGATTTAGGAAGCTCGAATTGGAAGAACGCCACAATCGAAATTGATAAGTAAATCTAATTCTTGATGCAATTAGAAGAAAAAGAGAATTCACTCCTGTTCTATGATGGCCGAAATTTCAATAAGAAAATTGAGAATATAATTTTTCAAAAAAGTGTCCTTACAAGAAAAATAAGGCCCTATTTATACTAAAAGGCACACATAAATCCGAAACCCTAATTCTAATGGGAAAAGGAAAGCTACAAAGTCAAAATCCTAACCCATTAAGGAAAATATAAAGTATGGAAACAAATTAATATTCTGAAATAACTAAATAGGAAACCACTCATCCTAACCCACTAAGGAAAATATAAAGTAAAAAAAAAGGCCAAACTAAAACCCTTTAAAATAAGAACATGCCCCACACTATTTGGGCTGTCCATGGGCCTTAAATTACTTCCCAAGGCTGTATATAAAGCCCCATGGACCTTTCTTGCACGTTGGACCTCTTTAGCTAGCCTTTAGCTTCCATATTCACACTAAGCATCATAATCAGCTTTGGTGTGCCTTCTTCAAGCTCTATTGTGCACTTTTCCATTGCCATTTCAGTCACTTCCTTTGAAATTTGATCTTGAATATGCAATCCCATAGCTGCTCCAAACTTCTTAGCTCTGTTCCTAGTCAATTGCCCATTTGGAAGCACCAATGGATCCTTACCTCATGGCTGGTTCGTATCATTCTCCCCCTCTTCAAAAAGATTTGTCCTCAAATCTACATCATCATAAGGAAATAAATCAGACACATTAACACCATACTCACCAGGCAAGTCTATCTTGTATGCATTATCATTTATCTTTGCCAACACTTGAAATGGACCATCACCACGTGCATCAAGCTTATTCTTCCTTTGATTTGGAAACCTCTCCTTTCGGAAGTGTACCCAAACCCAATCCCCAGGAGCAAACACTATCTTCTTGCATCCTCTATTCGCTCGATCAGCATATGACTTGTTCTTTTTCTCCATATTAACTCAAGCTTTCTCATGCATAGCCTTCACCAATTCTGCTTTCCTGTCTCCATCTAAACTAACAAGCTGATGTGAAGGTCAAGGAATAAGATCAAGTACAGTTAATGGGTTAAAACCATAAACAAGCTCAAATGGCGAATAACCTGTAGAAGAATGAATAGAACAATTATAAGCAAGCTCAATAAAAGGTAAACAATCTTCCCAAGCAGCCAAATTCTTTCCCACTATAGCTCTCAACAATGTACCAAGTGTACGATTAACTACCTATGTTTGCCCATCTGTTTGTGGATGACAAGTAGTAGAAAACAAAAGCTTAGTTCCTAATCTACCCCATAAAACTCTCCAAAAATGGGACAAAAACTTAGCATCTCTATCAGACACAATAGTCCTAGGCACCCCATGTAGTCGAACTACTTCTCTAAAGAACAAATCAGCTACAACAATTGCATTATCAGCTTTATGACAAGGAATAAAATGTGCCATCTTACTAAACCTGTCAACAACTACAAAAATGCTATCCCTACCTTTTCTAGTTCTAGGCAATCCAAGCATAAAATCCATGCTAATATCAATCCAAGGTGAACTAGGTACAGGTAAAGGCATATATAGACCATGAGGCATAGACTTAGATTTTGCCTGTCTACAAGCAATACAAGCAGAACACAATCTCTCAACATCCTTACGCATAGACGGCCAATAAAAATGCTCAAACAAGATATCATAAGTCTTAGCTACCCCAAAATGTCCCATCAATCCCCCACAATGAGATTCTAACACAAGCAAATCACGCATGGAACATTTAGGCACACATAATTTATTTCCCTTAAACAAGTATCCATCATGCCTATAAAATGAATTAAAAGATCCATGTTCACAAGCAACATACACATTTCCAAAATCAACATCACCTACATATAAGTCCTTAACGCACTCAAAACCAAGCAATTTAGAACTCAACACAGATAGTAATGTATATCTTCTAGACAACGCATCAACCACTATATTATCCTTTCCTTGCTTGCATTTAACAGCATAAGGGAATTTTTCTATAAATTCTATCCACTTACCATGCCTCTTGTTCAACTTACCTTGTCCCTTCAAGTGTTTAAGGGACTCATGATCCGTATGTATCACGAACTCCTTTGGAAGGAGGTAGTGCTGCCACACGTCCAATGCTCTCACCAAGGCATACAACTCCTTATCATAAGTGGAATAGTTCAATTGTGCACCATTGAGTTTCTCACTAAAATAGGCTATGGGCTTTTTCTCTTGCATCAATACAGCCCCAATACCTACACCAGAAGCATCACACTCAATCTCAAATGTACTCTCAAAATTAGGTAATGATAAAATAGGAGCGGATGTCAACTTCCCTTTCAGGCAGTCGAAGGCTTTTTGTTGCTCCTCTCCCCATTGAAACCCAACTTCCTTTTTGATTATACTAGTTAACGGTGCTGCAATAGTAGAAAAGTTCTTCATGAACCTCCTATAGAAACTAGCCAATCCATAAAAGCTCCTCACGTCTGTCACACTCTTTGGAGTAGGCCACTCCTTTATAGCTTTCACTTTCTCTTCATCTACTTCGACGCCCTGCGCACTCACAACAAAACCAAGAAACACAAGCCTATCTATGCAAAATGTGCATTTCTTAAGCTTGGCATATAAGTTTTCATTTCTCAATACTTCCAAAACTAGCCTAGCATGCTCAACATGGTCATCCAAAGTCTTATTATAAATCAGAATATCATCAAAATAGACTACAACAAATTTGCCCAAATAAGCTCTCAAAACATGGTTCATTAGTCTCATAAAAGTACTAGGTGCATTAGACAACCCAAAAGGCATTACTAACCACTCATATAGACCATATTTAGTTTTAAATGCTATTTTCCATTCATCACCAGGTTTCATACGAATTTGATGATATCCACTCATAAGATCAATTTTAGAAAAATACATGGCACCATGCAGCTCATCCAACATGTCATCAAGTTGTGGTATAGGATGCCGATACTTCACTGTGATCTTATTTATAGCCCTACAATCAACACACATTCTCTATGTGCCATCCTTCTTTGGAACCAACAACACAGGAACAGCACAAGGACTCAAACTCTCTCTAATCAGCCCTTTCTCCAGTAACTCATCTACTTGCTTTTGCATCTCTTTCATTTCCATGGGATTACTCCGGTAAGCTGGTCTATTTGGGATGGTAGAACCAGGTATGAAGTCTATTTGATGCTCAATTCCTCTTAGCGGTGGCAATCCACTAGGTAATTCATCTGGAAACACATCCTGAAAATCCTGCAACAAAGACACAAAACTAGAAGGCAAACTATCAAGCAAAACATTAGTGTCAGCAAACAAAGTTTCTTTGTATCTAATGAGAAATAATGGCTGCCCAATAGACATTGCAAAATTAACCTCTCTCGCTCTTGCATAAAAAGTTTGTTTTGCTCTCCCTTCTTTCTTATTTTCTCTCACCAATAGGCCATTTATTTGTTTTGTTTCTTTTCTGGCCTCTTTTCCCATTTGCTTTTCACTCTCACTCACCTTATCATGTTCTCTAAAACTCCCCTTAATTTTTGAATTGGTAGCCCCAACTTGCCTCTCTTTCTCAATCATCTTTCTTTGATCTTCATACACTTCTAGGGGGTAATAATGGAACAAGAGTGACCTATTTTCCTTCATAGGTAAATGTGTACCTATTAGAAAACCCATCATGTTGCGCTCTCCGATCATATTGCCACGGTCTGCCCAACAACATATGTCCAGCTTGCATAGGAACTACATCGCAATCAACTTCATCTTTGTACCAGCCTATTGAAAATGGTACCCTCACTCGCTTAGTTACTTTCGCCTCACCACTATCATTAAACCACTACAACTTATAAGGATTGGGATGCTTCATACATTCTAACCCCAATTTTTCAACCATAGTAGTACTTGCAGCATTAGTACAGCTCCCACTATCAATAATAAGTGTACAAACCTTATTATTCACTAAGCATCTAGTATGAAAAATATTATCACGCTGTACTAGACTTTCCACTTTCACCTGCATATTCAATGCACGCCTAGAGACTAACAATTCACCATGCTCAGCTAATAAAGTACAATCAACATGCTCATCACTACCAACATCATCATATATAGGAGAATCAAAGTTCCCAACATCATCATTATCATTATCACTAGGTTCAGAATCAGACACAACATCACCATCAGCTGTAGCAATCATAACTCTTATATTTGGACATTGGGATGCAATATGACCATTTCCTAAACACTTAAAACATTTAATCTCCCTACTAGGAGTGGTAGCGTTAGGCATACTTGTTTGCTTGTTTAGACCACTAGATGGCCCTTTTCCACTGGAGGTTGCAGCATTGCTTTTCTGGAATGAATTCTTGAACTCCCCTTTCTCTCCACCCCTATTGGCTGAATTTGCCCCACCACTATATTGGGGTCCTCTATAGGCCGAATTACTCCCAAACACATTTTGTGGTCTCCCATAGCCAAGTTTGGTGAAACTCTTGCTCTTTAACCTCTTCTCTATCTTCATAGCTTTATCAACCATCTCCTCCATTGTATTGTAATCATACATGTCCAACTCACTTGCAATATTCTGATTAAGTCCTCCAAGAAATCTAGACATGATCCGTTGTTCATCTTCCTCAATATTGGCTCTAGCCATGATCATCTCCATCTCCTTGTGGTATTCTTCTACACTCTTGCCACCTTGCACCAGTCGTGCTAAGCGATTATAAAGATCCCTATAATAATGAGAAGGGATAAAATTCTGCCTCATCAGGTCTCTTAACTCCTCCCATGTGGGTACGGCTCTCAACCCCTTGCCTCTTCTAGTGGATTTTAGTTGATCCCACCAGAATGTTGCATAACCCTTGAACTCCACAGCTGCAATGTGTGACTTCTTTTCTTCAAAATAATTATGGCACTCAAAAATTTGCTCTACTTTGCGCTCCCATTCAATGTATTCTTCAGCATTGTTGTTCCCTCTAAATTCAGGAACCTTCATTTTGATGGAAGTCAAATCATTATCATTGATAGGTGCTTGATAAATTCCAGCTTCTCCTTCTTCAAATCCATAATCAGCCACACGGCCTCTCTCATATGCACCTCTTGGTGCCCTCCTCCTAATTGGCTCTTCTCTCTCTTCAGCTCTTGCTGGTTGTAGAATTCTCTGTGGTAGCCTTATTGGAGCAGGTTGTTGTGCTTGCATTAAGCATTCCATGGTCTGCTGCAAGCTAGCCAATGTATTTGCTATTCTTTCCATATTGTCCTCATTTGCTTGCTTGTACGTCTCAAGATCATCTGCAATATCCCGGATACTCATCTCTTCTTTCTCAATAACTATGCCTTTATCTCTACTAGATTGCTACTCATTATCTCACAAAACAAAGAACTCACCTTCGCTAATTCTTCGATTTCACTTTAGAACAAAGGCTCACAAATCAATCACCAAGCACGTTCAAGGGAACTAGAACCTAAATCCTAGAATGACACCTAGAAAGAAACTTGACAAATTTGGAGGCAACACAAGAAAATTTTGTGTCACACGATTATATCAACCAGAGTATAGAATCAAACAAATAATACTCTAGCAATGTCACAGAATCAAACGGTAGCTCAAACAAGAAATAGAAACAAAGAGGTCAAAAATTATGATGAATCTGGTCAAAATGTATCAAAACCAACTCACCTTAGCAAGTTAGTTTATGGACCTAATAATTCTACCCAAGAAAGCTAGTATCAAGACTCCTCAAGAATTCAATTTCGAAAAGGAAACTTCCAAATCAGCAAGAAAAAACGTAATAAAACAGCCCTCAATTGGCCAAAATTGGTGGCAAAAATTTTGATTACTTTCAACCTGATCCAAAACGATTCTAATACCTTAAATTACTAGAAAAGCAAAGAAATTTTGTTGAAGTGATTTTGTACTCTTTTTTTTTTTTTTAGGATCTGGTCACTATCCTTGGATCACCAACTAAACACAATGCCTTCAGTCCAATTTATACCCAATTCGGAATAAGAAAAACGTATTTCGAATCAAAAGGCAATAACATAATTTCGAAATTGAATAAAGAATTCCATAACCCAATTCGAAAATCCAATTAGTACCCTAATGGAACAACTAAAAACAACCCTAGAAAGATAGATAGATAAAGATTTACCTGTAATTGGCTCTGATACCAAATGATGCGGAACCCTATGGCAATGAAGGCCTCAAACCCCAATGCACGATTGATAGAAGAAAACCAAGAACGAAGGAAAAACCACCTTCTAAAGCGCCCAATTGCTTAGCAAAGCACGAACACTTATAACAGAAGGATTTAGGAAGCTCAAATTAGAAGAACGCCACAATCAAAATTGATAAGTAAATATAATTCTTGATGCAATCAGAAGAAAAAGAGAATCCACTCCTGTTTTATGATGGCCGAAATTTCAATAAGAAAATTGAGAATATAATTTTTCAAAAAAAGTGTCCTTACAAGAAAAATAAGGCCCTATTTATACTAAAAGGCACACATAAATCTGAAACCCTAATTCTAATGGGAAAAGGAAAGCTACAAAGTCAAAATCCTAACCCATTAAGGAAAATATAAAGTATGAAAACAAATTAATATTCTGAAATAACTAAATAGGAAACCACACATCCTAACCCACTAAGGAAAATATAAAGTATATAAAAAAGGCCAAACTAAAACCCTTTAAAATAAGAACACGCCCCACACTATTTGGGCTGTCCATGGGCCTTAAATTACTTCCCAAGGCTGTATATGAACCCCCATGGACCTTTCTTGCACGTTGGACCTCTTTAGCTAGCCTTTAGCTTCCATATTCACACTAAGCATCATAATCAGCTTTGGTGTGCCCTCTTCAAGCTCTATGTGCACTTTTCCATTGCCATTTCAGTCACTTCCTTTGAAATTTGATCTTGAATATGCAATCCCATAGCTGCTCCAAACTTCTTAGCTCGGGGTCAATGGCCCATTTGGAAGCACCAATGGATCCTTACCTCGTGTCTGGTTCGTATCATAGCTAGTATATTTTCTCTATTTAGAACTTCAGTTCATGAATTGATGGACCCTGGGTTGATACATTCATATATCAGTGCATCCATTTTTCCTGTGAGTGATGTACATTCAGAATCCTTAGGGTTTAATATATTGGTTACCAATCCTTTGGGGCATATTGTTGTAGTTAGTAGAGTATATCGAGATAGTCCAACAGTGGTTCTTAATAAAGAGTTTCTCAGTGATTTGATTGAGATGCCCTTTAGGGATTATGACCTTATTCTATATATGGATTGGCTATCCAGACATCGGGCAGTGGTAGATTGCTAGCAGAAATGTATTACTCTGAGAACAGGAGATGGGAAAGAGGTGGTGGTATCCAGTGAGCAAAGGCACCTCTCATCCATGTTTATTTCAACTATTTTAGCTAGAAGGTTGATTCGGAAGGGGTGCTAAACTTATTTGGCACATGTAGTGGATACTAGAGCAGTAGAGCTTAAGCTCAACAGTATTATTACAGTGATAGAGTTCCCTGATGTTTACCTAGATGAGTTACTAAGGCTACACATTGCGAGAGGTGAAGTTTGGTATCGATGTGATGCCTAGTACAACTTCTATCTCTATTACTCCTTATCGAAAAGCACCTGCAGAATTGAAAGAATTGAAGGTTGATGCAAGAAGGGATCCCTTGAAGCTAGCAAGTTGACCAATCACTAGGAGCAAGGCAAAGAGATATCAAACTAGTATGGCTTTGCATATTCAAGAAGAGATTTCCAAAGATCTTCAAGAATTATCATTCAAGAAGATGGAGATAGAGCTTGAAGAAGGCACACCAAAGCTGATTATGATGCTTAGTGTGAATATGGAAGCTAAAGGCTAGCTAAAGAGGTCCAACGTGCAAGAAAGGTCCATGGGGATTCATATGAAGCCTTGGGAAGTAATTTAAGGCCTTAGTAAGATGATGGAAGTGATTGGAAGAAAAGCTTGGAGTGCAGCCAGTTTCACACATACCTGTGAGAATTCTGAAGCCCTGTGAGAATAGCTGGATGGACCTTGGAGTGCAGCCAGTTTCACACGTACCTGTGAGATTTCTGAAGCCCTGTGAGAATAGCTGGATGGACCCACTGCTTAAAGATTATTAATTCTGTTTAATGGGCCACATTTTATATCATTATGGAAGGCTTAAAAATAGGATTTTGTTTCCATACTTTATATTTTCCTTAGTGGATTAGGAATTTATTTCCGTACTTTATATTTTCCTTAGTGAATTAGGATTACTTTATGTTTTTCCTTATGCAATTAGGAATGTTTTAGTTTTCCTTATGCAATTAGGAATGTTTTCCTTATGCAATTAGGAATGTTTTAGTTTTCCATATGCAATTAGGAATTTTGTAACCCTTATTTAAGGGCACTATTAGGCTGAATTTCAGGATACAACATTTAATAAAAATTTTCGAATTCTTCTACAAGTTCTTCTTGTGAATTTTCATGTGAGAGAGATTAGAGTGGATTCTTTAATTCTTTCTTTGCATCAAGAATTAGGTTTACTTATCAACAAGAGTTGTGGCGTTTTCCTTCTTCTTACCAACTAAATCTTTCAATCATAGTGAGTTCGCGTCTCTTTATAGGTGTTGGGTTCCTTAGGAGGTGATTATCAAGTTTCAAGGAGTTCTCTACCATTGTTATACGTTGGGTTTGCTGCCTTCGTTGCTAAGGGTCCGCGTCATTTGGTATCAGAGCCTTGCTACAAGGTAATTTTTATCTACTTTGTCTTTCTTGGGTTTGTTAATTTAGGTCTTTTAAATTTCTGCGATTTAGGGTTCTTAGAGAGTCTAGTCTTTAATTTTTGAAAAAGAGTCATATATCAAAATTCAAAAAGTCTAAAGATTGTTCAAAGAGTAATTCGAAACCTAGGAAAAGGAGTCTGATTGAATTTCAAACCTAAGCCTTGCATCTGAATTGGATTCGAAACCAAGATTAGGGTTCTTGAAAGAAAGCAAAAGCTAGAGTTTTTGTTCAAGTTTGATTTCGATTTGATTTTGAGTGAATCTGGGGTTGCGAATTAAGTCCAGATTTCGAAAAGCTCTTGGAAGTAAATTAAGTCCCAAATCAAGGGGATAGTGAGAGGGGAAAAAAAAGAAAAGAAAAAAAAAGAGTACAAAATCACCTCAACAAAAATTGTTTTATATTCTTGCTATTTGGGTTTTGGAATTCGAAAATCAGATCTTAATATTCATGTTATTTGAGTGTTATAGGTGGGAATTAGAGTCTAGAAGCTAGCGTTTTGGGTAGAATTGATTAGGTCCATAAAGCAGCTTGCCAAGTGTGGGTTGTTTTTGATTCATTATATCCAAATTTGTCTTGTTTATTGTCTTCATTGTTTCTGATTTCTTTATCTAGCTTTTAATTCCATTGCATTGCTAAGTATCATTTGCTTGTGTCGATACTTGGTTCTATATCGAGTAGTGCAAATTACCTTGCATTGTCTCTGGATACTTGTCTTGTTTTCTATCTAGTTCTAGGATTTAGGTTCTAGTTTCTTGAATGACTTGACAATTGTTGGTTGGTGAGCTTGGTTCTGAAGTGCAATCAAGGAAGACAAGAAAAGTGAGGTAATTCTAAACACTTGAGTGAATTTCGATTATTACTAATCTTGTTCCTTTGAGTTTGTTTGTTTGTTAACATGGCTAGAAAAGGAGAAGAGACTAGCAAAGAAGGAGCTATGGCTGAAAGCTTGGATAGGCTTAATGAGACTTTGGCAGCAATGCTTGGTCGAATGGAGATGATGGATACTAGATTACAAGAGAATGCAGCATGTCAAGCACAACAAATGCAACAAGGGCAGCCAGCCGCACATCCAAATCCCATAATACGAGCTAGAAGAGTGCTTAGGAGAGAAGGGCAAGGAAATCTTGAAGCCCTAGAAGCAGCCGAAAGGGTAGAAGATGAAGATGAAGGTGGAAATCAACCTACCACCGATGGTGACCTTACTTCCATCAAGATGAAGATTCCTTCCTTTGAAGGGAAGAACAATGCAGAAGAGTTCATAGAATGGGAGAGGAAAGTTGAGCAGATTTTTGAATGCCATAACTACACCGAAGAGAAGAAATCAGTTTTGGCAGCCGTAGAGTTCAAAGGGTATGCTACCTTTTGGTGGGATCAATTGAAAGCTAATAGAAGAGGGAAAGGTATGAGGCCTATTCCTGAATGGTCAACCTTGAAAGAACTAATGAGGAGCCGATTTGTACCATCTCACTACATTCGGGATTTGTACAATTGACTAGCAAGATTAGTTCAAGGTGGAAGAAGTGTGGAAGAGTACCACAAAGAGATGATCATGGCTAGGGCAAATATTGATGAAGATGAAGACAAGAAGATGTCATGATTTCTGGGGGGATTGAATTTGAACATAGCCAATGAATTGGAGATGTATGAATTCAACACAATGGAAGAGTTAGTTCAAAAGGCCATGAAGATAGAGAGAAGATTGAAGAATAAAGCTATTTCAAAAACTGGCTACTCTAAAGCTAGTGGAAATTTTTCAAACTTCAAGGGTTCAAGTTCGAGTGGAGGTTCCTATAAAGGGGATTACAAGGGTTCTTTCCAAAAGAATTCTTCCTACAATCCTAATTTCAAGAAGCCGAATGATGGGGATACAAAAACAGCCAAGGAAACACCTTCTAGACCTACTCCAAGTAGGGAAATTAAATGCTACAAGTGTTTGGCAAGTGGACACATTGCTTCTCAATGTCCGAATAAGAGGGTGATGATTGCAACCCATGAAGGGGAAATTGAATCAAAATCTGAACATGAAGAAGAAGAGGAGGCCGAATGTGGTGATAGGGCAAAATATGATGAAGAGGCTTGGGAGAATCAAGTCTTGAATGCTGAACATGGAGAGATGCTTGTTACTAGAAGAGCCTTGAATATTCAAGTCAAGGAAAAAGGCTTGGATCAAAGGGAGAATCTTTTCCACTCTAGGTGTTTGGTGAATGGTAAGGTTTGTACACTTATCATTAATGGTGGAAGTTGTACCAATGCTGCTAGTACTACAATGGTGGATAAATTGGGGTTAACTTGTTTTAAACATCCCAATCCTTACAAGTTGCAATGGTTCAATGACGCTGGGGAAGTAAAAGTGTTGAAGCAAGTCAAGGTACCATTCTCCATTGGGTGGTATAAAGATGAGGTTTTGTGTGATGTAGTGCCAATGCAAGCTGGACATTTGCTATTAGGAAGACCATGGCAGCATGATAGAAGGGCACAACATGATGGCTTTTCTAATAAGTATACCTTTACTTATGAGGGAAAGAAGGTTGTTCTAGCACCATTATCACCTCAAGAGGTGTATGAAGATCAGAAGAGGATGCTAGAAAGGGAGAAAGAAGTTTCGGCCAACATGAACCAAGGGGGTTCAAATTCAGCCAATGATGTTTCTTCAACACCCAAGGGTAATTCTAAGGGTAGGGAGAGAGAAAATAATAAAGTGAGTGAGTGCAGAAAGGGAAAAGAGACCGAGAGTCAAAAGAAAGTAAGCAAACAAATAAATGGCCCATTGGTGAGAGAAAATAAGCAAGGAGAAAAAGCAAAACATACTTTTTATGCAAGAGCAAGAGAGATAGATGTAGGGCAGCCTGTACTCATTATTATGTATAAAGAATTGTTACTTGCTGACAGTGAAGAATCTCTTGATTCTTTACCTTCTAGTTTTGTGTCTTTGTTGCAGGATTTTAAGGATGTGTTTCCTGAAGACCTTCCTAGTGGTTTGCCGCCATTAAGAGGGATTGAACATCAAATTGATTTCATACCCGGTTCTACAATTCCAAACCGGCCAGCATATAGGAGCAATCCTATGGAGACAAAAGAGATGCAAAGACAAGTTGAAGAGCTTTTGGAGAAAGGCTTGGTTCGCGAGAGCCTTAGTCCTTATGCCGTTCCAGTCTTATTAGTACCCAAGAAAGATGGTTCTTGGAGGATGTGTGTTGATTGTAGGGCTGTGAATAAGATTACTGTGAAGTATAGACATCCCATTCCTACACTTGATGACATGTTGGACGAATTGCATGGTGCAAAATATTTCACAAAGATTGATCTTATGAGTGGTTATCATCAAATTCGCATGAAGCCTGGAGATGAATGGAAGACTGCCTTCAAAACGAAATATGGTTTGTATGAATGGTTAGTTATGCCTTTTGGTTTATCTAATGCACCTAGTACTTTCATGAGATTAATGAACCATGTTTTGAGAGCTTATTTAGGTAAGTTTGTGGTAGTTTACTTTGATGATAATCTGATTTATAGTAAAACTGAGGAAGAACATGTTGAACATGTTAGGAAAGTGCTTGAAATCCTTAGGGAGCAAAACCTTTATGCTAAACTTAAGAAGTGTTCTTTTTGTCTAGATAAGGTTGTTTTTCTTGGTTTTGTTGTAAGTATGCAGGGAATTGAAGTTGATCAAGAGAAGGTGAAAGCTATCCAAGAGTGGCCGAATCCTTCAAGTGTGACAGAAGTGAGGAGTTTTCACGGATTGGCAAGCTTCTATAGGAGATTTGTCCCTAATTTCTCTACATTGGCAGCCCCCTTGACTAGCATAATCAAGAAAGAAGTGGGGTTCGTTTGGGGCAAGGAGCAACAAGAAGCATTTGATGCTTTGAAAGAGAAGCTTTCTACTACACCCATTTTAGCTTTACCTAACTTTGATTCTACTTTTGAAATTGAATGTGATGCTTCTGGTGTAGGTATTGGAGCTGTTTTGATGCAAGAGAAGAAGCCCATTGCATACTTTAGTGAAAAGCTTAATGGAGCAAAGCTGAATTATTCAACTTATGACAAGGAGCTATATGCTTTGGTGAGAGCATTGGAAGTATGGGAGCATTATTTACTGCCCAAGGAATTCGTGATCCATTCAGACCATGAATCATTGAAGCATTTGAGAGGGCAAGGCAAGTTGAATAAAAGACATGCAAAATGGGTTATGAAGATTGAGAAGTTTCCTTATGTGATCAAATACAAGCAAGGTAAAGACAATGTAGTGGCAGATGCACTTTCAAGGAGGTACGCTTTACTTAATGTTTTGAGTACTAAATTTCTTGGATTTGAATGTATAAAGGACTTATATGTTGGTGATTCTGATTTTGGCAATGTTTATGATGCTTGTGAGCATGGTGCTTTTTCTTTCTATAGACATGATGGGTTTTTGTTTAAGGGTTCGAAATTATGCATGCCTAGATGTTCTATGAGAGATTTGCTAGTATTAGAATCACATTGTGGGGGTTTGATGGGGGCATTTTTGAGTTGATAAGACTTTAGACATGCTAAATGAACACTTTTATTGGCCGAATATGAAAAGGGATGTAATTCGGATTTGTAAGGCTTGTTTGGCTTGTAGGCAAGCTAAGTCTAAGTCTATGCCTCATGGTTTGTATATGCCATTACCCGTTCCTAGTTCTCCTTGGATGGACATTAGTATGGACTTTGTTTTAGGATTACCAAGGACTAAGAGGGGGAGAGATAACATATTTGTGGTTGTTGATAGGTTTAGTAAGATGGCACACTTTATCCCATGTCATAAGAGTGATGATGCTAGTTTAGTGGCCGAACTCTTCTTTAGGGAGGTGGTTCGAATTCATGGGATACCAAAATCCATAGTTTCTGATAGAGACACCAAGTTTTTGTCTCACTTTTGGCGTGTGCTTTGGGGAAAGTTAGGTACCAAGTTGTTATTTTCCACCACTTGTCATCCTCAAACGGATGGACAAACAGAAGTAGTAAACAGAACTTTAGGTACCATGTTGAGAGCTTTAGTGGGTAAAAATTTGAGTTCTTGCGAAGATTGTTTGCCATTTATTGAGTTTGCTTATAATCGTGCTATTCATTCTTCTACAGGATATTCACCTTTTGAGCTTGTTTATGGTTTTAACCCACTAACAGTTTTGGATCTTGTTTCTTTACCTTCTCATGAGCTTGTTAGTTTAGATGGTGAGAAGAAAGCTAAATTGGTGAAAGAGATGCATGAGAAAGCAAGGGCGAATATTGAGAAAAGGAACAAGAGATATGCTGATTCTGCAAATAGAGGGAGACGTGAGATGAAGTTTCAAGTAGGAGATTGAGTTTGGGTGCATTTTCGAAAAGAGAGGTTTCCTAACCAAAGGAAGAACAAGTTGCAACCTAGAGGAGATGGCCCATTCCAAGTGCTGGAGAAGATTAATGACAATGCCCACAAGATCGACTTACCAGGAACGTATAATATTAGTGCTACTTTCAATATAAGTGATCTTTCTCCTTTTGATGATGCAGATTTAAGGACAAATCTTTTTGAAGAGGGGGAGAATGATGCAAGAAAGGATCCCTTGAAGCTAGAAAGTGGACCAATCACTAGGAGCAAGGCAAAGAGATATCAAACTAGTATGGCTTTGCATATTCAAGAAGAGATTTCCAAAGAGCTTAAAGAATTATCATTCAAGAAGATGGAGATAGAGCTTGAAGAAGGCACACCAAAGCTGATTATGATGCTTAGTGTGAATATGGAAGCTAAAGGCTAGCTAAAGAGGTCCAACGTGCAAGAAAGGTCCATGGGGATTCATATGAAGCCTTGGGAAGTAATTTAAGGCCTTAGTAAGATGATGGAAGTGATTGGAAGAAAAGCTTGGAGTGCAGCCAGTTTCACACATACCTGTGAGAATTCTGAAGCCCTGTGAGAATAGCTGGATGGACCTTGGAGTGCAGCCAGTTTCACACGTACCTGTGAGATTTCTGAAGCCCTGTGAGAATAGCTGGATGGACCCACTGCTTAAAGATTATTAATTCTGTTTAATGGGCCACGTTTTATATCATTATGGAAGGCTTAAAAATAGGATTTTGTTTCCATACTTTATATTTTCCTTAGTGGATTAGGATTTTATTTCCATACTTTATATTTTCCTTAGTGGATTAGGATTACTTTATGTTTTTCCTTATGCAATTAGGAATGTTTTCATTATGCAATTAGGAATGTTTTAGTTTTCCTTATGCAATTAGGAATGTTTTCCTTATGCAATTAGGAATGGTTTCCTTATGCAATTAGGAATGTTTTAGTTTTCCATATGCAATTAGGAATTTTGTAACCCTTATTTAAGGGCACTATTAGGCTGAATTTCAGGATACAACATTTAATAAAAATTTTCAAATTCTTCTACAAGTTCTTCTTGTGAATTTTTGTGTGAGAGAGATTAGAGTGGATTCTTTAATTCTTTCTTTGCATCAAGAATTAGGTTTACTTATCAATAAGAGTTGTGGAGTTTTCCTTCTTCTTACCAACTAAATCCTTCAATCATAGTGAGTTCGCGTCTCTTTATAGGCGTTGGGTTCCTTAGGAGGTGATTATCAAGTTTCAAGGAGTTCTCTACCATTGTTATACGTTGGGTTTGCTGCCATCGTTGCTAAGGGTCCGCCTCAAAGGTTCAGTTGTAGGAGTTATTAGATAAAGGGTTTATCGGCCCTAGTGTTTCACCCAGTACTATTTGTTAAGAAGAAGGATAGCACCTTGAGATTATGCATTAATTATCAGTAGTTGAATAAGGTGACCATTAAGAAAAAGTACTCGTTACATTGTATTGATTATCTCTTTGATCAATTAAAGGGGCAGTTATATTGTCTAAGATTGATTTGAGATCATGGTACCCTCATTGAGAGTTAGAGATACAGATGTACCTAAGACTGCTTTTCGCATGGGGTACGGGCACTATAAGTTCTTATTGATGCCTTTTGGGCTAACAAATGCACCGGCAGCCTTTATGGATATGATGAACCTAATCTTCTTATCATATTTAGATCAATTTTTGATGGTATTCATTGATGTTATTTTAGTTTATTGACATAGCAAGGAAGATCATGATAGGCATCTGCAAATTATACTACAAACATTGAGAGAGAAACAGTTATATGCTAAGTTATCCAAATGTGAGTTCTAGTTAGATCAAGTGACTTTTCTCGAACATGTGGTTTTAATAAAGGCATTAGAGTTGATCTGAGTAAAGTAGAAGCAATTTTGAATTAGAGTTGACCAAAGAATGTTACAAAAGTTAGGAGTTTTTTTGGGATTGGTAGGTCACTACTATTGATTTGTGAAGGGATTTTCTATGATAGCTACACTACTCATCAGATTACTTCAGAAAGGTATAAAATTTGTATGGACTGATAGGTGTCAGGCGAGCTTTGAGTAATTGAGAGATATGTTGACTCAGGCTCCTATCCTTATCCTGCATATGGAAGATAAACCATATATGATATACAATGATGTTGGGCTATGTTTTGATGGAGGAGGGTAAAGTCATTGCATATGCATCTAGATAGTTGAAGCCTCATGAGTTAAACTACCCGACTCATGATTTAGAGTTGGCACTGCACTGAAAATTTGGTAATATTATTTGTATGAGGAGAAATGTTTCATCTATATAGATCATAAGAGTTTAAAAATACTTGGGTGTCTAGAAAGAGTTGAATCTTCAACAGAGATGGTGGTTGGAACTGATAAGGATTATGACTACTTGATTGACTGCCATCTCAGCAAGGCAAATGTTGTTGCAGATCCCTTGAGTCGAAAGTCTATAGCATGGTTGACTGTCTATTTGTTCTCATGGCTTATTTATTTGAGAGCATTACATACCAAATTTGAGGTATGTGATAATGGTACACTCATGGCTTAATTATAGGTGAGCCCACTACTGCTTGGTTAGATTAAAAAGGCAATATGACATATGTGAAATTCCAGAAGATTATGGAGGATTGTCATAAGTGGAAGAGTAGGGAATTTCACATTATAGATTATGGCAACCTATGGTATAGGATTCGATTGTGTGTTCTGGATGATGCTAAATTGAAAAAGAAGATTTCAGAGGAAGCACATAAGTCTCCTTATGCTATGCATCTTAGAAGTACTAAATGTATCAGAATTTGAAAATGCATTATTGGTTGTCAAGTATAAACAAGAACATAGTAGAATTTATGTCTAGAAGAGGGTAAAGGCTGAGCGCTAGGTCCTTTCAGGATTGTTGTAGTTGTTATTAGTGCCTGAGTGAAAGTGGGAGTGAGTGATCATGGATTTTATGGTTGGACTACCTTTGACCTAGAGGAAGCATGATGCAATCTAGGTGATGGTGGACAGAATATTGAAGTCAGCTCACTTTCTTCCGGTTAGGATGGATTATTCACTTGATAGGCTAGTTGAGTTATATATCAGTGAGATTGTGAGGTTACATGGTGTTCCAGCCTCATTAGTATCAGACTGAGATCCAAGATTTACATCGAGATTTTAGAGGAGTTTGCAGGATGTATTGGGTACTCAGTTGTACTCTAGCACTACTTTCCATCCATAGACAGATGGATAGTCAGAGAGAGTGATATAGATTTTAGAGGATATGTTGAGGAGTTGTGTCATTGATTTTGTAAAAAGCTGGAATAGACATTCGCCATTGATTGAGTTTTCCTATAATAACAGCTATCAGTCTAGTGATAGGATGGCACCTTATAAGGCCTTATATGTCAGGAAATGCAGGACACTATTATATTGGGATAAGGTTAGAGAAGGAAAATTGGTAGGTCCTAATCTGATCAAAGAAATAGAAGAGCAAGTGAAAGTAATTCAGGATTGGTTAAAAGCAGCTTCAGACCAATAGAAATCATACTCAGACTTGAAAGGGAAGGATATAGAGTTAAGTGTGGGTGATAAGGTGTTCCTAAAGGTGTCTCCTTGAAAGAAAATATTCAGGTTTTGTTAGAAAGGAAAGTTGAGTCCTTACTTTATTGGATTGTAGAAGTACTGGAGAGAGTGGGACCAGTGGCTTATAAACTAGGTTTTCCACCCGGTTGGATAGGATACACAATATCTTCTATGTCTCGATGCTTCGGAGATGCATATTAGATCCATCTCAAATCTTATCAGTTGAGTTGATCGAGACAAATCCAAATCTGCCTTACGAAGAGGAACTAGTGGCAATTTTGGCACGAGAAGTAAAGGAGTTGAGAAATAAGAAGGTGCCATTAGTCAAAGTGTTTTGAAGGAATAGCCACTATCCGGGTAATTTTGAGAGCAAAATTATTTAAGGGGAAAAGAGTTGTAACATCCAAATTTTTACTAAAATATAATTAAATAAATAATTTAGAGGGTTAAATGAGGTGTTGAAAGTAGGAAATATAGAATGTATATGTTAAATATAGGTTAAATATATTTAATATATAAAAGTCAAATATAAATAGTAAAAGTCAAAGATTAAATAGTAAAAGTTAAAAGTTAAAAAATTAAAAATGAAATTAATTTTTAATAGAAGAAGGTAAATTATAATTTTTAAATAAATAACTAAATAATTAATTAAATAATATATATATATGGTTAGAATTTAAAGAAGAATAAAAAATCAAAAATTCATGTTCTTCTTCTTCCTCTCTTCTTATTGTGGCCAAATTTTTCCATGGCCAAGGGGAAAATATTTGTTAGCCAAAACCCTTGACCTAATTGAATATATTTTAATCTTAGGTAATCAAATTGAATAACACAAATATTTGTATCAAGATAATTTTTTGCAAGAAGTTAATTTTTGGAGGAAATGGCAAATGTTCGACTGGACTATATGAAAGCCTGACTGGACCATATGAATGAATTAGAGAAAAAATCTCATAGAAGGATTCACGGGGAGAAGTATCCTCAAATTCTCACCAGATCACTCAAATTCCACTCGAAATACGCCTTAGTCCAATTAGAACCTTGGCTAAGAATTTGACAAAAACTTTCAGTAGGTTTCACATTTAAAAATACTTTCAATTTCTCAGAGTACCAGAACAAGTCCAAAGGACCACTGTTTAGTCCGACTAGACCTCACCAAGGAAGAAAAATATTAAAAGTCTAGTGAGTTTCACGACCTAAAGTACTCTTAAATTTTTAGCATACTCCATAAAGTCTGACTGGACCACATGGAATCCCGACCGATCCTATCAAATTTCTTTTGAATTCATAGCAGTGACTCCTCTACCAAATTGATGGATGCCATGTGTATTAGCTATTGAAGAATTACTGTTAAAAAATCAAAAAGTGTGGTCAGACCATATGTGGTATTACCATACCTTGCATGGTATAATCGAAAAATTCATGGTCCGACCACAAAATTATTCCAAACAATAATTAAAGTGAGAGACAAAGTCCAAACATGTTGGCACCCACCTCAAATGGCTATATCAAGTCTTGAAAACTATAATATAAATGCCATAGGAAACATTATTTTTCAGAAGTTTTGTGATTGTAATAGCCAAATTAAACATCTTTCATTATTTTGCATCAAAATTTCTTATTGTATTCTTTGAGTATTGAGTGTGAGTATTAAATACCATTGTAAGTATAATGTGAGCTTTAAAATACTTAGGTTTTAGAGTGAGCCTGGAAAAAGTCTTGTAGGGTTGTGAGGATATTACTCAAACATTATAGAAGTTTGGTGTGAGCTTGTAAAAACACCAAGTTAGGATTGAGCTTGTAAAAATTTAAGGTTAGTGAAATTTTCAACTTAAAGTTGGGGAGTGGACCTATGATTGATTTGATTCGAACCACTATAAATCTTGGGTGTTCATTCTTCTTTATTTTACTCCTACTTCATCCTGCTTTTTGTTTTTAATTTTTAAAGTTTCCATCACTACTTCAAATCAACCAATTTAGCCCCATCTTAGTTGCCATCTTGGGATAATAATTAGTATCAAAGCCCTCAAAATTTTAAGAAGCTTAATTGTGAAATTTGATCCATAGTGGTAACCACACTAATAAACACCTTTACATTAACTTTTACTTCCACCATAATTGCTTGATTAAAACCATAAACAATTTCAAAAGGTGAATGACCTATAGAAGAATTTATGCTTCTATTATATGCAAACTCAACTAATGGCAAACAATCTTCCCAAGTTTTTATATTCTTACCCACAACAGCATGTAACAAAGATCCTAAAGTTCTATTACCACTTCTGTTTGTCCATCGGTTTGTGGATGACAAATTGTAGAGAACAACAATTTAGTACCTAACTTATTCCACAAAACACACCAAAAATGACTCAAGAACTTCACATCTCTATCACTTACAATTGTTTTAGGAATGCCATGCAAATGAACTACTTCCCCAAAAAACAAATTAGCAAAATTTGTTGCATCATCAGTTTTGTGACATGCAATGAAATGAGCCATTTTGCTGAATCTATCAACAATAACAAATATGCTATCTTTCCCTTTTCTAGTCCTAGGCAGTCCCAAAACAAAGTCCATAGATGTAATATCCTCATTTATGTCCTAGAAGTTTTGCATATTGTTGTTGTTGTTATTGTTATATATTGGATTGAATATATGTGTTAAATTGTAAGAGAAAAGAAATTGAGAAGAGAAAGTATATGTATATGTATTTTGGGAAGAAATAGGGTTTAGAGACAAATTTATATGTTGTGTATATGTTAATATATATGACATATAAAGTGGTCAAAAGGCTTGGTCAATGCAAGAGAAGATATTTATTTGAGATTGGTAAATTACTTAATTGGGCACATATAAGACAAAAAGATAATTATGTGAATAAGGGCACTTTGGTAATTGCTTGGATAAAATCACATGGTGGATATTTAAAGAAGGTTTGACTTGTGTTTTCTTCATCATTTCTTCTTCTTCTTCTTGTTGATGGCCGGCCCTCCATAGCCAAAGAGAAAGAAAGAGACAAGTGATGGTTTTGATGATTTCAAGCTTAAATTGAAGAAAGATTAAGTGTTCAAGTGTTGATTTAAGAAGTTTTTAACTAAGGTAAGATCTTTTCTCTAATTTCTTCAATTATTTTGAAGTGGTATGATTAAGTTGCTTATGGTATGATTGTAAGTATTGATTTTTCTTGATAGATGAGAAGTTGGGTTGGTGTTGGTGATGGAAGAGTAAGATTGGTGTTTAGTGAAATTGTTTCTGTTTTAGGATTAGTAAAGGCTGTGACTTGTATGATTTTTAATTAATTTTAGAAAAATGTTCTTGAAGTGAATTTTTGATATGTTGTGCCTCTATGAGTCTACAATGACTGAAAAATATGTTGATTCGATTTTGGAATGGTTATGAGTTTAGAAAGATTATTTTCATTAGACCTGTTCCAGCAAGTACCTTAACTGGGACAGCTATATTTCGGGATTTTTAATAAAATGTAGAAAAATCATATCCAATCGAATTTTGGATATGTTGTTTCTTAGTGAGTTTAGTATTTGAGAAAAATAATTTGGAATCACGTTGATTGAATTTGATTTATGGAATTCACAAAGTTCAGAACTGCTGCCAGGATGCAGGGCAATTGGGGCAGTCTGGTTAGGTGAACTATTTGACCAAGATTTTGTGTTCAGTTTGATCTGAAATTTTAAAGGGATGATTTTAAGATACAAAACTAAATTCTGTAAAAATTTTAGAATTTTTAGTCAAGTAGATTATTTTATACAATTTTTCAAAATAAGGATAAAATGGAGTTTAAAAACCAGAATGTACTATTTATGGTTAGGGTTTTAATTCTTTGTTCTTCTTGCATTGCTTTGGTTCTCCAAAGGTAGGTTGGTCCTTAAACCTAACCCTAAACACTTTAAACACACTTGAATCAATGAATGTTATAATCAATTGTTCTTTGCCCTAATTGCATTGTTGAGATTGAACAATGTTATGTTGTGCATTGTGAATGGTAATGTGTTTCATGAGTAATGTGGAATGAAATGTTGATATTTATGAATGATGCTATGTGAAATATAATGTGATCATGGATGATATATATATATATACTTGAATAATGAGATGTTATATTGTGAAATGAAATGTGAAGCCATTGTTATTGGCTAAGATGATGTAATTGAAAGAAAGAAGGCATGTTTGCCTAAATGTGATGAGAATTGAGAATGGAAATGAATTGTTTGTTTAATATGTTATTCAGTTTCAGAGTTCTGGATTTGGGTGGCATGCCTAAGAAATGATGAAAGGTAACAGTCTTGCCGGGTTGAGGACCTCCTCATAGGTGTTGAGTTGATGGTCCAAGAGATTGGGTCTGTTACACTATGAGATATATGATTTGTAACAGTCTTGCCGGGTTGAGGATCTCCTCATATGTGTTGAGTTGATGATCCAAGAGACTGGGTCTGTTACACTATCCATGGATAGAGATACATGTATATACATTGCCTACGGGCGTGATTATTGTGACTATGAACCAAAGCAGTAACTCTGAACTCTGAATATCGTATTAAATACTTGTTGGGCCCATAGGTGTCAAGGTTATATGAATGTCCTAAATAATGTTATGAGTTTAATGAAATGAGATGTTGGTTATGGAGTATGATTGATTAATGTTGAATGTGAAAAGATGTTGAAATGTGGTATGCTCATATGACTATGATTTGTGAAATGCATAATTGTGTGGTTAACTTTATATTTATGATGTTGATCTTATCAATAACATATGTGGCATTGCATTTCATTAAAGCATACCGTTAGCATGTTTTATCTTACTAAGCCGTTGGCTTAGTGCGATAGTGTTTAATCGCGCAGGTAGTAGAGTGGATAGAGTTGAACCCGAGAGTTCATCAAGACCTAGCGAGAGTAGACCTTGAAGAATCCATTTTGGGAGCTTAAAGATCAGAGCAGACTTGCCAATCATGTATAAATTTTATGTGTTGTAAAACTTGAGTTTTGATGTATATGAATTTGTAAATATGTAAATATTTTATAACTTCCGCTGTGTAATATTTAAATATGGGGGTTGTCACAAAACCTTTATTTTATGTTGTACTAGAAGTGTAAATCCTTTTTGCAGGTTGTAGTTGAGGTTACAAGGGGGATTTATTGGGAGTGTACTGAGAATGATTTTGTTTGCATTGGTTTGTGTAAAATGTTTTTGAAAATAAGAAAAAAACCGGTTTTGTCGACACTTGGGACTCAATTTTTAGGCGAAACTATGGCAAAAATTTTGTAAAAATCGGAACTAAAATTTGACTAAGTAAAATTGGTAGCAACATTAGGTTAGTGTGGCGCCTCTACTCAGCTTACATATGTAGGTTAGGAAGGGGTGTTACAATTGTTTTGGTATCAGAGCCTAGGTTTGAGATTCTCAACCTAGGTAAAATGTAAGAAAAAGACTATTTTTACTTAAAAAGTGAGTTTTTGAACAAAAATACCTGTTTGGGATTGGCAGTCTCTGATCTTTAATAAGAGGTATTCTGTTGTGTTTGCAGACTTAGGTTGTGATGGATTCTCACTCACGTCAGTCGATTGAGGGTAGTGCCGAGAGTATTGCTCCTGCTGAGGGAGCTAGGGTTGATAGTGTTGAGGAGGCACCTGCTTCGGTGTCGGGTAGACCAGCTGGGGAGGAGGTTCCGCCAGCCTGGTTTAGGCCTATGATGGAAGCTATGAGACAAGCACCTGTGCAACCACAGCCACCGCCACCACCCCCTCAGCCTTCAGTACCAGTAAGGCACTATGATAAGCTAAGGAAATATGGAGCAGAGGATTTCTTTGGTACAGTTGATCCGGCTGTAGCAGAACAGTGGCTTGATAGAGTTCAGAGGGTATTTGTGCAGTTGCAAGCCACTTCAGAGGAGAAGTTTGACTATGCAAGATCTTTGCTACAGAAGGATGCCTACGACTGGTGGAAGACAGTGCCCCATTCTATGGATGATCCTCCAACACTGTCTTACACTGATTTTCTGAGGGAATTTGAGTTGAAGTATACTCCTAGGGAGTATAAAGATGGGAAGAAAAGAGAGTTTCTAGATTTGAAGCAAGATCATCGGACCGTAACTGAGTATGAGGTTGAGTTTATTCGACTGAGTCAGTATGCTGGGGGCATCATTGCTGATGAGATTGATAGATGTCGGCGATTTGAGGAGGGATTGAGGCCCTCGATCATGTGCTTAGTGGCTGGATCCAGATATCAGGATTTTTCACAGCTTGTGGCAGCAGCTCGAAGTGTAGAGCGAGCTCAAGTTATTGCAGCTACTTCAGAGGAAGAGGTTAGGGTTAGGAGGCCCCAGTTTGAGGCAGGGTCTTCTTCTGCGAAGAGGGGTAGAGGAAGTTTTGTTCCTCGGAGTAGTAGGAGCCAGAGACCAGCGGGTAGGTCAGTGCAGTTCCAGAGGCAGAGATTTAGACCTGCAACTTCAGTAGCGAGTGCTCCTACTCCTGGAGTTCAGAGATCCACCTTACCTGTGTGTAACCAGTGTGGTGGAAGACATGGGGGCGTTTGTTGGAGGCATAGTAGATCAGGGGTATGCTTCAGGTGTGGATCACCTGACCACTTTGTGAGAGACTGTCTTGAGAGGCAGGAGCAGATGTCAGTTGATTCTGCTGCTTCTCTAGCTAGTGTGAGGGGAGGCAGAGGAGGCAGAGGTGCCAGCCGGGGAGGTAGACCAGGATTCAGTTCTAGAGGAGGTGCTACATCTAGGGAGGGTAGACCAGAGGAGGTTGGATCTTCCCAGAGGATGTATGTTATGCAGAGGCAGCCAGATGCATCAGCAGTCATAGCTAGTACTTTTTCTTTATTTAATACTCCAGTACTTGCTTTGATTGATCCGGGTTCCACGCATTCATATATTAGTGCATCTGTTTTGCCTGTATCTGATTTGCATGCTGAGTCCCTAGGATTTGATGTGTTGGTAACAAATCCGTTAGGGCATAGTGTGGTTGTGAGTAAGGTGCATAGAGATAGTGCAGTAGTGGTGCAGGGTGAGGAGTTCCTTGGGGATTTGATTGAGATGCCATTTAAGGATTATGATGTGATCTTAGGTATGGATTGGATATCTCGACATGGAGCTGTGGTGGATTGTAAAAAGAAAATTGTTTCTTTGAGAACGGGTGATGGTAGAGAGGTGATAGTATCTAAGGAGCAGGAACAGCTAGCCTCCTTATTTGTTTCAGCTGTTGCAGCCAGGAGGTTGATTAGAAAGGGGTGTGAAGCCTATCTTGCTCATGTGGTAGATACTAGAGTAAGAAGTTCTCCCATTGATAGCATTGCCACAGTTGCAGAGTTCCCAGATGTGTTTCCAGAGGAGTTGCCAGGGTTACCTCCTGAGAGAGAGGTGGAGTTCGGCATTGAATTGTTGCCTGGTACCACTCCTATCTCTATTACTCCTTATAGAATGGCACCAGCAGAATTGAGGGAGTTGAAAGTGCAATTACAGGAGTTGTTGGACAAAGGATTTATTCGGCCCAGTGTTTCTCCTTGGGGAGCTCCTATGCTTTTTGTGAAGAAGAAAGATGGTACTATGAGGTTGTGTATCGATTATAGGCAATTGAACAAGGTGACCATTAAGAATAAATATCCTTTGCCTAGAATCGATGATCTCTTTGATCAGTTGAAGGGAGCGTCAGTGTTCTCCAAAATTGATTTGAGATCTGGGTACCATCAGCTGAGGGTAAGAAGTGAAGATGTTCCTAAGACTGCTTTTCGGACCAGGTATGGGCATTATGAATTTCTAGTTATGCCTTTTGGTCTGACGAATGCACCTGCAGCTTTTATGGATTTGATGAATAGGGTGTTCAGGCCCTATCTAGATCAGTTTGTAGTGGTCTTCATCGATGACATTCTGGTGTATTCGCGGAATGAAGAGGAACATGATATGCATCTGCGGATTGTGTTGCAGATTTTGAGAGAAAAGCAGTTATTTGCCAAATTGTCGAAATGTGAGTTCTGGTTGGATCAAGTAGCTTTTCTCGGACATATAGTTTCAGCAGAGGATATTAGAGTTGATCCGAGCAAAGTTGAAGCTATATTGAATTGGAGTCCACCCAAGTCTGTGACTGAGATTAGAAGTTTTCTGGGTTTGGCAGGCTATTACAGGCGGTTTGTGAAAGGGTTTTCTTTGATAGCTACTCCACTCACCAGATTGCTTCGTAAGGGAGTGAGATTTGTGTGGACGGATCAGTGTCAGGCGAGTTTTGAGCAGTTGAGAGAATTGTTAACTCAAGCGCCTATTCTTACTTTACCTGTTGAAGGTAAACCTTATGTGATCTACAGTGATGCTTCACATAGAGGTTTGGGGTGTGTATTGATGCAGGAAGGGAAAGTTATAGCTTATGCATCTCGACAGTTGAAACCGCATGAGCTTAACTATCCGACCCATGATTTGGAATTGGCTGCCATTGTGTTTGCATTGAAGATTTGGCGCCACTATCTGTTTGGGGAGAAATGTTTTATCTACACTGTTCACAAGAGTTTGAAGTATTTGGGTGTCCAGAAAGAACTCAATCTTCGTCAGAGGAGATGGTTAGAATTGATTAAAGACTACGACTGCTTGATTGACTATCATCCAGGTAAAGCAAATGTTGTTGCTGATGCCTTGAGTCGGAAGTCTTTAGCTGGTTTAACTGTTTACTCGCTCTCGTTGCTTGTTGAGTTGAGAGCTTTGCATGCCAGTTTTGTAGCTTGTGACGATGGTGCATTGTTGGCACAGTTGCTTTTGAAACCAGTTTTGTTAGATCAGATCAAAGAGGCTCAGTTGATTGATATGAAGATTCAGAAGATTATTTCAGATTGCAAGAATGGGAAGACTAGAGATTTTGTTGTGAAAGATGATGGGAGTCTCTGGTTTAAGAACCGATTGTGTGTACCCGATGATGCTGATTTGAAAAGAGTCATTTTAGAAGAAGCTCATCAGTCAATGTTTGCTATGCATCCGGGTAATACGAAGATGTATCATGATTTGAGACAGCATTATTGGTGGATTGGTTTGAAGAGAGACATTGCTGAGTTTGTATCGAAATGTCTCACTTGTCAGAAGGTTAAAGCAGAGCATCAAGTCCCAACCGGGTTGCTTCAACCATTGTCAGTGCCAGAATGGAAGTGGGAAAGAGTGACAATGGATTTTGTGTCTGGTTTGCCATTGACACAAAAGAAGCATGATGCTATATGGGTGATTGTGGATAGATTGACTAAAACAGCTCATTTCCTTCCGGTTCGAATGGATTACTCTTTGGAGAGATTGGCTGAGCTGTATATCCATGAGATTGTGAAACTGCATGGTGTTCCAACTTCTTTAGTGTCTAATCGAGATCCCAGGTTTACTTCCAGATTTTGGAAGAGTTTGCATAGTGCTTTGGGTTCTCGACTGCACTTCAGCACTGCTTTTCATCCACAGACGGATGGACAGTCAGAGAGGGTGATACAGATTATTGAGGACATGTTGAGAAGCTGTGTCATCGATTTCTCTGGAAGTTGGGATAGGTTTTTACCTCTTGTGGAGTTTGCTTACAACAACAGTCACCAATCCAGCATTGGTATGGCACCGTTTGAAGCATTGTATGGCAGACGGTGTAGGACACCTCTTTGTTGGAATGAGCTTGGAGATGATAAGTTGGTTGGTCCTGATTTGATTCAAGAAACTGAGGAAAAAGTAAAGTTGATTCGAGGTAGGTTAAAAGCAGCTTCAGACCGACAGAAGTCTTATGCAGATCTGAAGAGGAGAGACATTCAGTTTGATGTTGGAGATAAGGTGTTTTTGAAAGTATCTCCTTGGAAGAAGATTTTGAGGTTCGGTCGGAAAGGAAAATTGAGTCCTCGTTTCATTGGGCCGTATGAAGTGTTAGAAAGAGTTGGGCCAGTTGCATATCGACTTGCTTTGCCACCTGAGTTGGATCGTATTCATAATGTATTCCATGTTTCTATGTTGAGGAGGTACAGGTCAGATCCATCTCATGTGTTGCCATTTGAGTCTATCGAAGTGAGCCCGGATTTGACATTTGAAGAAGAACCAGTTGCTATCTTGGCACGTGATGTGAAAGAATTGAGGAACAAGAAAGTGCCATTGGTGAAGATTCTTTGGAAGAATCATGCAAAAGAAGAAGCAACTTGGGAAAGTGAGCAAACTATGCGAGAGCAATATCCTCTGTTGTTTCAGACTTGATATCAGGTAATTTCGAGGACGAAATTTTTTTTTAGAGGGGGAGAATTGTAATATCCTCATTTATGCCCTAGAAGTTTTGCATATTGTTGTTGTTGTTATTGTTATATATTGGATTGAATATATGTGTTAAATTGTAAGAGAAAAGAAATTGAGAAGAGAAAGTATATGTATATGTATTATGGGAAGAAATAGGGTTTAGAGACAAATTTATATGTTGTGTATATGTTAATATATATGACATATAAAGTGGTCAAAAGGCTTGGTCAATGCAAGAGAAGATATTTATTTGAGATTGGTAAATTACTTAATTGGGCACATATAAGACAAAAAGATAATTATGTGAATAAGGGCACTTTGGTAATTGCTTGGATAAAATCACATGGTGGATATTTAAAGAAGGTTTGACTTGTGTTTTCTTCATCATTTCTTCTTCTTCTTCTTGTTGATGGCCGGCCCTCCATAGCCAAAGAGAAAGAAAGAGACAAGTGATGGTTTTGATGATTTCAAGCTTAAATTGAAGAAAGATTAAGTGTTCAAGTGTTGATTTAAGAAGTTTTTAACTAAGGTAAGATCTTTTCTCTAATTTCTTCAATTCTTTTGAAGTGGTATGATTAAGTTGCTTATGGTATGATTGTAAGTATTGATTTTTCTTGATAGATGAGAAGTTGGGTTGGTGTTGGTGATGGAAGAGTAAGATTGGTGTTTAGTGAAATTGTTTCTGTTTTAGGATTAGTAAAGGCTGTGACTTGTATGATTTTTAATTAATTTTAGAAAAATGTTCTTGAAGTGAATTTTTGATATGTTGTGCCTCTATGAGTCTAGAATGACTGAAAAATATGTTGATTCGATTTTGGAATGGTTATGAGTTTAGAAAGATTATTTTCATTAGACCTGTTCCAGCAAGTACCTTAACTGGGACAGCTATATTTCGGGATTTTTAATAAAATGTAGAAAAATCATATCCAATCGAATTTTGGATATGTTGTTGCTTAGTGAGTTTAGTATTTGAGAAAAATAATTTGGAATCACGTTGATTGAATTTGATTTATGGAATTCACAAAGTTCAGAACTGCTGCCAGGATGCAGGGCAATTGGGGCAGTCTGGTTAGGTGAACTATTTGACCAAGATTTTGTGTTCAGTTTGATCTGAAATTTTAAAGGGATGATTTTAAGATACAAAACTAAATTCTGTAAAAATTTTAGAATTTTTAGTCAAGTAGATTATTTTATACAATTTTTCAAAATAAGGATAAAATGGAGTTTAAAAACCAGAATGTACTATTTATGGTTAGGGTTTTAATTCTTTGTTCTTCTTGCATTGCTTTGGTTCTCCAAAGGTAGGTTGGTCCTTAAACCTAACCCTAAACACTTTAAACACACTTGAATCAATGAATGTTATAATCAATTGTTCTTTGCCCTAATTGCATTGTTGAGATTGAACAATGTTATGTTGTGCATTGTGAATGGTAATGTGTTTCATGAGTAATGTGGAATGAAATGTTGATATTTATGAATGATGCTATGTGAAATATAATGTGATCATGGATGATATATATATATATACTTGAATAATGAGATGTTATATTGTGAAATGAAATGTGAAGCCATTGTTATTGGCTAAGATGATGTAATTGAAAGAAAGAAGGCATGTTTGCCTAAATGTGATGAGAATTGAGAATGGAAATGAATTGTTTGTTTAATATGTTATTCAGTTTCAGAGTTCTGGATTTGGGTGGCATGCCTAAGAAATGATGAAAGGTAACAGTCTTGCCGGGTTGAGGACCTCCTCATAGGTGTTGAGTTGATGGTCCAAGAGATTGGGTCTGTTACACTATGAGATATATGATTTGTAACAGTCTTGCCGGGTTGAGGATCTCCTCATATGTGTTGAGTTGATGATCCAAGAGACTGGGTCTGTTACACTATCCATGGATAGAGATACATGTATATACATTGCCTACGGGCGTGATTATTGTGACTATGAACCAAAGCAGTAACTCTGAACTCTGAATATCGTATTAAATACTTGTTGGGCCCATAGGTGTCAAGGTTATATGAATGTCCTAAATAATGTTATGAGTTTAATGAAATGAGATGTTGGTTATGGAGTATGATTGATTAATGTTGAATGTGAAAAGATGTTGAAATGTGGTATGCTCATATGACTATGATTTGTGAAATGCATAATTGTGTGGTTAACTTTATATTTATGATGTTGATCTTATCAATAACATATGTGGCATTGCATTTCATTAAAGCATACCGTTAGCATGTTTTATCTTACTAAGCCGTTGGCTTAGTGCGATAGTGTTTAATCGCGCAGGTAGTAGAGTGGATAGAGTTGAACCCGAGAGTTCATCAAGACCTAGCGAGAGTAGACCTTGAAGAATCCATTTTGGGAGCTTAAAGATCAGAGCAGACTTGCCAATCATGTATAAATTTTATGTGTTGTAAAACTTGAGTTTTGATGTATATGAATTTGTAAATATGTAAATATTTTATAACTTCCGCTGTGTAATATTTAAATATGGGGGTTGTCACAAAACCTTTATTTTATGTTGTACTAGAAGTGTAAATCCTTTTTGCAGGTTGTAGTTGAGGTTACAAGGGGGATTTATTGGGAGTGTACTGAGAATGATTTTGTTTGCATTGGTTTGTGTAAAATGTTTTTGAAAATAAGAAAAAAACCGGTTTTGTCGACACTTGGGACTCAATTTTTAGGCGAAACTATGGCAAAAATTTTGTAAAAATCGGAACTAAAATTTGACTAAGTAAAATTGGTAGCAACATTAGGTTAGTGTGGCGCCTCTACTCAGCTTACATATGTAGGTTAGGAAGGGGTGTTACAATAGATATGTCAATCCAAGGTGCATTAGGAATAGGTAAAGGAGTATACAGCCCATGAGATAAAGGCTTAAATTTTGCTTGTTTACATGCAATACACTTGGCACAAATTCTTTCAACATCTTTTCTCATGTTTGGCCAATAGAAATGTTCATGCAGAATGTCTAAAGTCTTAAATACCCCAAAATGTCCCATGAGTCCTCCACTATGTGCCTCAAGCACAAGCAATTCCCTTAATGATATGCATAATCTTCCATCCTTAAATAAGTACCCATCATACCTATAAAACTTCTGAAACGCAGAATGCTCACATGCTTTATAAATATTTGCAAAGTCAACATCATTGGCATACATATCCTTAATTTGCTTAAAACCTAAAAACTTAGAACTAAGAGTTGAGATTAAGGAATACCTTCTTGAAAGTGCATCTGCTACTACATTGTCTTTGCCATGCTTATACTTTATCACATATGGAAATGGCTCAATGAACTCTATCCACTTTCCATGTCTCCAATTTAGCTTGGTTTGTCCCTTTGGATTCTTTAATAATTCATGATCCGTATGAATAACAAAATGTTTAGGCAATAAGTAATGTTGCCACACTTGTAAAGCTCTTACCAAAGCATATAGCTCCTTGTCATAAGTGGAATAATTTAATTGTGCACCATGAAGCTTCTCACTAAAAAATGCAATTGGTTTCCCTTCTTGCATCAAAATAGCACCTATGCCCACACCTAAAGCATCACACTCTAATTCAAAGGTCTTATCAAAATCTGGTAAAGCAAGAATTGGAGTAGTAGTTAACTTTTCTTTCAACAAATTGAATGTCTTTTCATAAATTTCAGTCCAAATAAACTTTAAATCTTTTTTACCAATTCATTTATTGGTGCAGCAATGGAACTAAAATCTTTAACAAACCTCCTATAGAAACAAGCCAAACTATGAAAACTTCTTACCTCACTCATGGTTTTAGGTGCTGGCTAATCTCTTATTGCCTTTCCCTTTTCATCATTAACCTCAATTCCTTGTGCACTGACCATAAAACCTAAGAATATGATTTTATCACTACAAAACATGCACTTTTTCAAGTTAGCATACAATTTTTTCTCTCTCAAAACATCAAGAACAGTCCTAATATGTTCTATATGCTCATCTACTGATTTACTATAAATGAATATGTTATCAAAATAACAACAACAAATTTACCAAGATATGCTCGCAAAACATGGTTCATTAATCTCATAAATGTACTAGGTGCATTAGATAAACCAAATGGCATAACTAACCACTCATAAAGACCATATTTTGTTTTGAAAGTTGTTTTTCACTCATCTCCTTCTTTCATCCTAATTTGATGGTAATCACTTTTCAAATCAATCTTAGTAAAAATGCAAGAACCACTCAACTCATCAAGCATATCATCAAGTCTAGGAATTGGATGTCTATACTTAATCATGATTTTATTGATTGCTCGGTAATCCGCACACATTCTCCATGATCCATCCTTCTTTGGAACTAATAAAACTTGAATAGCACATGGACTAAGACTTTCACACATATGTCCTTTTGATAGTTCCACTTGCCTTTGAAGCTCCTTGGTTTCCTCCAGATTGCTTCTATAAGCTGGCCGGTTAGGAATTGTTGAGCTTGGAATGAAGTCAATTTGATGCTCAATCCCTCTTAAAGGTGGTAAACATTTAGGCACATCTTATGGAAAGACATCTCCAAATTCCTGTAAAAGAGAAATAACACAACTAGGCAAAGGATTGTCAAGGTCAGATGTAGAAATCAAGGTCTCTTTGCACCTAAGTACAATCAGACTTCTTTTCTCACAAAAAACACTCCTTAACTCTCTTTCTTTTGCATAGAAACACTCTCTTTTATTCTCTCCCGTTCTCTTTTTCTCTCACCAATGGGCCATTTTTATCATTCTTTTTCTCACTCTTGGCCTCTTTTATCCCATTTTTATTTGTTTTACCTTCGCCACCAGAATTCCTTTCAAGTGATCTCAACATCTTCACCTGATTTTCATACACTTGTTTAGGTGACAATGGAGCAAGAGTGAAATTTAAACTGTTTAGGCTGAAAGAATAATGATTCTTAAAGCCATCATGCAAAGCCTTTCTATCAAACTGCCATGGACGACCAAGAAGAATACGGCTAGCATGCATAGGCACAACATCACAACAAACTTCATCTTTATATCGCCCAATTGCAAAAGAGAACATAACCTGCTTTGTTACCTTCACCTCTCCACAATCATTCAACCATTGTAGCTTGTAAGGACTAGGATGTTTTGTGCATGTTAACCCTAATTTATCCACAAAATCAGTACTAGAAACATTTGCACAACTACCCCCCCATTAATGATCATGCTGCACACTTTCCATTCATAATGCACTGAGTATGGAAAATGTTCTCTCTTTGATTACTTTATTCATCTTTAATTTGCATGTTTAAGGCTTTTCTAATAACCAAAGATTCACCATGTGCAGGATACTCAATGATATGTTCAATTTCCTCTAATGGTGGCATGCTATCATTAGCATCATCATCATCATCACTTTCGAGTTCACTAGCACTATCAATTTCACCATTATCTCTTATCAGCATGATTTTCTTATTTGGACATTGAGATGCTATATGCCCTACTCCTAAACACTAAAGTATTTAATGGTACTATGCTTTTGATTAGAGTTAGATGTTTTAGAGTTACCTTTAGGGTCGGCCGGAACTTGCTTTTCCTTTCCTTTCCAGACATTGACATGATTTTCCTTTTCCTTAAGGATTATCATCTTTCTTTGGCCACTTTGAAGTAAAACTAGATTAGAAAATTCCTTTGCTGCTCCCTTTAGTTTTAGTTGCTTTTCCACTTTCATGGCCATGTGTACCATATCTTCAAGCTCCACATAATGATGTAATTCAACTATGTTTGCAATCTCCCTATTCAGCCTACTCAAAAATTGAGCCATAGTGATTTTTGAATCCTCCTCAAGATTAGTTCTACTCATGATCATCTCTATTTCTTTATGGTAATCCTCCACTGACATGGATCCTTGAGTTAACCATTGTAATCTTTGGTGAAGCTCCCTATAGTAGTAAGATGTGCAAATCTCTTTCTCATCACAATTTTCATTTTGACCCAAGTAGTGATGGTTCTTTCTTCATTTCTCCTCTTGGAAATCATTAATTAATCCCATCAATAATCTGTGAATTCAAGTGTTGCAAGTTTAACTTTCTTCATTTCACTATAATTATGACAATCAAATACCAACTCAACTTTTCTTTCTCATTCAAGGTAAGCTTCAGCATCATTTCTCCCTTTGAATGATGGTATCTTCATTTTTATGGAAGAAATGTTGTTGTCCCTTTGTAGAGGTCTTCTTTGGGCAATTGATTCCTCACTTTCTTCATCATCTTCCCTTTCTACCTCATCATCATTCATCATGCTTCCTCTCCCTCTATTCTGCCCCCTTTGATTAGTATTATTTTACTGCCTTTGCATTATGTTGTCTGCATCACCTCTCATGTTGTTTATGACCAAATCAAACCTTTCAAATTTTCCTTTGCATTGCCTCTAACATGAAGGCTATGTCGTTCATGGTCATATCACATTTTTCACCTCCAGAATGTAATATTGTATAAGAATCTGCAAGAAAATGTTAGTAAAGAAAAATTTTCTCACCACACTCCCTTATGTGTTTCACTCAAGATCAGATTATCACTCTTGTATTTCACTCAAATCTTGGTCCCTTTTCTGGTTTTTTTTTATATAATCTCAAATTCTTAGCCTTTTTACCTCTCAGTTCTTCTTTTATCAAGTTGAATTTCAAAACTGGATCCACTTAAATCAAGTAAAACAAGTGTTATTTTAAAGACTCTACAAGGAACCTAATGAACAAAATGAATTCAACAATTCTAGAAGCAATTCGATTTAAATCAACAAGAACTGAAAGTTAACACTAGAAGCAAGAAGTATTTGTGTTAATCAAATCAAAGTAACTATGATTGAGAATTAGCTACTTAATGCATACAAGAAACAAGAGGTATATGAAGGAATGAAACTAAGAGTACAAAGAAAAATAATTCTGGATATTGAAAAAAATAGAATTCAAATTACCCTAATGAGCAATCTGAATATGCAACCTAAATCTATTCCCAATGTAAGCTATGCTCTAAATATCATATTTTAAATGCTAAATCAATACATAATGAGGAACTGATGCAATTTGATCAAATATAATAAGATAGAGAGCTATTAATGGCATAAATAAGCAAAAACTCTTATACACTTGTGTAGAAAAATACTGGACAGAAACAGGTATGAATTTTTTTCCTTTTTATATATGTTGAGGAAGTTGAATCTGATTCTTTTTTTCTTATTTTTTTTCTTTTGATCTTTTCCTTCTTTTTTTTTTTTAACTTTTAGTAAACAAGAATAGCAAATGAAAAGATAAAAACAGAGATTTGAAGAATAAGAACAAGGTGCAACAAGAATAGAAAATAAAGAGACTTAGAAACTGAATCAAGTTCCTTTTGTTTTTCTTTTGATCTTTTAGTCTTTTTTTTGTCTTCTAAAATTTTAGTAAACAAGAATAGAAAATGACAAGATAAGAACACATAATCTAAAGAACAAGAATAAAGTGCAACAAAAATAGAAAAATGAGGCGACTTAGATGATAAATAAGAACAAGAAAGTAGCTGAGATAATTAAAACAAAAAAGATACCTAGAGATTTATCTTCAAGCCAATACCAAATGATGCGAAACCCATGGATCAAATATTACATCTAGAACCCCACATATATATATAGCATAGAATCTTAGAACTCAAAAATAAATCCTCCCTACCAAACCCACAACTAACCTGTAATTGAGAACTTGGGTGATTGGGATGAAGTAAATGAATTCATTTAAAATGCCACAAGTTAGACTTGATAAGTTAGAACCAATTCTTCATGCAACAAGAATAAGAAGAAAACCTCTCAAACTTGAAAATACATAAATTACAATCAACATAATCTAGAAATTCGTATCTCCCCTTTAGTCCTTTCCACCCCTCTCTATATAGCTGGAAATGAAGAATTGATGGCTTAGAAATCTAGGCTCATATGTATCTAGTCACACTAGCATTAATTATTCATCCACATCAATATTATATTCTAACTTAGTGCCCATAATTCTGATAATATTGATGGGTAGATTCTATATATTTTTGGTGTTGGTTCACATATGTCTAGTCACACTAGCACTAAACCACATCAATATTATATTGTAAATTCGTGCTAATGCCCATCAACATATTTATGGGCAGATTCTTCATGCTTTTTGGTGAGTTTCTGACTTTTCCTTCATGATTCTTCATATTCAGTACAAGTTAGTCTCCCTCTTCAATAATCCATCTTTGAATGAAGTGTTGGAACACATGCTGGAGTTTCTTTGATTGTCATCTTGTGATTGGTCCACTTGGCATAATGATATCATCAACATATTTGCTACCTTGTGTAGATTCATCAAGCTTGCTTATAGTTTCCTCATCATCCTGCCTTATGAAATCAAGTATAATATCATAGAAAATACATGTATAACCGTGGTGTGATCATCTAAGAAGTTGCAGCATTACTTTCAGTCTTATAGTGTGCAAGCAATCTCCAGGATGGATCCAGTGAAGTACTTAAGGGAAACACTCTCATTGATTGGGAAATATGGCAAATGGTTGATCATTTTAGAAGAGCTTGAAATCGAGTATGTAACTAGGAAAACCATTAAAGGTAGAGCAATAGCAGAATTCCTAGCCTAACAACCATTTTTGGACAATGAGGAGGTAGTTTTGGAATTCTCGATGAACATTTAGAGGCCATAGAGGTATAGGGATGGAAAATGTACTTTGATGGAGCACTAAATAGAAAAGGTGTTGGTTTAGGGGTAATTTTAGAATAACCCGAAGGGGAGCTCATTCCTTTTGCTAAGAAGTTGAAATTTAGGGAAACCAACAACATGGTCTAGTATGAAACTTGCATTTTTGGCCAGATACCCTGATGATCATGAAGGTGGATAAGGTGTAGGTGTTTTGTGATTCTTTGCTAGTGAATGGGAGTTGAAGGAAGAAAAGTTGAAATCGTACCATGATTATTCGACCCTAATGAAGAAGAATTTCAAGGAGTGCTAATTTATACACCTGCCAATGGAGAAAAACCAGATGGCCAATGCCTTAGCCACATTGGCTTTGGTATGGGAAGATCCTATTAAGTTATTTCTTAAGTCTCTGGTTTCGACCAGTTTGTCTACTCGTTGTTATGAGTATGAAAAGGTCATAGAAACTGACACATACCATGATGCGTGGTATGACACCATTGGATAATTTTTGGAAAGTAAGGAGTATCCATACGATGCAACTAAAGAAGAGAGAAGAGCTATAAGATGGTGGTCTTTGCAATACATTACCTTTCATAGGGAGTTGTATCAAAGATGGTCTGATGGAGTATACTTAAGATGCTTAAGGAAGTCTAAAGTTGAGCAGATCATGTCCAAGATACATGCCAAAGTTTTAGACCCCACATGAACGAATTGGCCCTAGTTAAGAAGATAATTTGATAAGGCTATTATTGGCTGACTATGGAAAAAGGTTGTATTAATTTTGTGAGAAGGTGTCAGCAGTGCCAAATGCCTGGGAATTTGAATCACCTGCCTCCTGAAGAACTACATTCCATGTCTTCTCCCTGGCCTTTTGCAACCTGGGGAATTGACATTATTAGGGAGATACACCCGACGGCTTTAAACGATCACTAATTCATTATAGTAGTATTTGATTATTTTTCAAAATGGACTGAAGCCGAGTCTTTCAATAAGCTGGGGGCAAGACAAATGGCTAGTTTTATTGAAAAGAACATCGTCTGTAGATATGGGATCCTGTATAGTATGATATCGGATAATGGGGTGCAGTTTTAAGGAGCAGTTAAAGATTTATTTTCTAAGTACCAGATTTGTCATCACTGGTCTTCGCCTTATAGACCGAAGGCTAATGGTGTAATGGAAGCAACTGACAAAATAATTAAGCAGATTCTATTTAAGATGACCAAGATATACAGGGATTGGTCAAAAGTGCTTCCTTTCGCTTTGTAGGGTTATAGGACCAGTGTGCAAACCCTGACTGGAATGATGCCTTTTTTCTTGGTTTATGGGATGGAAGTTGTGTTGCCAATTGAGATTGAGATCAAATAGCTATGGGTAGTCCTAGAAGCTGAAATGCTTGAGATGGAATGGGTAGCAAGCAAATATGCACAGCTAGCCTTGTTAGAAGAAAAAAGGTTAAAGGCATTATATCATCACCAGCAGTATCAAAGAAAAATAGTTCAGGCTTACAACAAAAGGTTTAAGATTAGAAAGCTTAAAGTTGATGACTTAGTCTTGGAGAAATACAAGCCTAATGTCTCTGATTCAAGAGGAAAATTTAGACCTAGTTAGGAAGGGCCATATTCATGAGTAAGGGAGCAGTCAAGTTGTCTAACATGGATGAGAATGAATTTAGCAAGCCAGTAAACATTGACAGGTTGAAGAGGTTCTATGTTTGAAATAAAAAAGAGCTCGCTAGGTTAAAAATCCGAGAGGTTGGCCTAGGCAAAAGTTAGAGCATTCCACTAGTTTCAAAAATCTGAAAGGGTGGACTAGGCAAAAATTAAGGCTAAATGAGTGAAAATTGTCAATAAAAAAGATTCGAAATGGCTGGTTGGCGACATGAGTAATTTTATGTATGTTGGCTTAATGTTTTTTGGTTGTTCCCTAATTTAATAAACATAGTTGATTTAAAATTGTTCTATATGCACTATTTTGAATTTTCTGACCATTAAGGTAAAATAAATATCATAGTAGTAAAAGGTGATGACAAGTTATAAAGGGAAGGAAAACATCTTTTATTAATCAATATTGTTCATCTTAACATTATTTTCCTAAAGATTGACAATTGTAAAGTCTATGGTAGATGATAAGTATAACATGCAAACCGACTTTGCTTCAATCGATCCAAGAAGGCTTAAGTTAGATGAGGCATGTCCAAATCAGGTGTGAACTCGGAATCCTGAGGCTATACTGCATACTAGCAGTCAAGGCAATGAGGATCATAGCAAGTACCTCGATAAAGAGCAGTAAGAGGAGCATCAATTAGATACATCCGAATGGTGACAAGTGTGATCTTTTACCAAAGTACCAACCAATGGATGATAATCACAACCTGTGAGTGAATCCAGTCAATCCAGTCAGCATATGAAGAAGCAAGACGGAGCTATTTTCTGGCAGAATGATTTCATGGTAGATATTTGGTGAAGTCCATAGACAGGGTGTCAAGTAAGCAGAGGTGCTTCTATAGCCAGATCTGTAAAAAAGGATAGCCATACTCATAAAAAAAAAGAGTCGTTAGGTTAAAAACCAGCAAAGGTTGCCTAAGCAAAAACCTACGAAGATGGTCTAGCCAAAAACTAAAACCAATAAATAAAAAAAAAGTTTGGTAGGTTAAAAACCTGTAAGGCCCGCCTAGGCAAAAGTTAGAGCAACTTGCTAGTTTTGAAAACTCGCAAGGGTGAACTAGACAAAAAATAGAGTAATAAAAAAAGTCTAAAGGGCAGTTTAGATAATTACCTGAAGTAGCAGCGGACTCCCAGCCAATCTCATCGAAGATTCTGATTTGAATGGATCCAATCCAACTAGGATCTCTGCCAAGATCACAAGTATTGGTGAAAAACCTCCTTCCATTTAGTCCATGATATCCAGGACCTGCAAATCAATGTCATCATCAGCAGAAATAAGCAAGAATTGACCAAGAAAATATAGACAGAACATACATCCTCAAGCTTTAGTGGGAGCTAAATGAGAAGTGCAAAAATCTATCAAGGGACCGAGCAAGATTTTCTCACCTCTAGTCAGTTACAGAACTTTGGGTTTTGACAGTTGAAACAACATCTTTTGTTGAGTTTTGGAAGTCAATATGGTTGATGCCATTAGTTGATTGGTTGGATATCCAAGGATAGCTTCAAATTCTTCAATCATAGGACAAATCTCAAAATTGTTTATCTTGAAAGTCTTAGTTTTTACATCCCAATAAGAAGCCATGGCATGTAAGAATGGTTGGTCTAATTTGACATTTTGAAAGCACTTCAAGACATTGAGTTTGGGACCATAATATCTGCTCCCAGTGTGTTTTTGTGATGTTTTTAAATAAATTCTTAATCTTTTTCAAATTACACTCTGTCATCTGGAAGCGTGATAATTACTGTTAATTTTATGAAGAGAAATTAGGGATGGCCAAAGCTGAATTATGGATTTGAGTTTATGCGAGATGAAATTATTTTGGAGTGTTACTACCTTGGATGTTGAAGAAAAGAGAGTGATTTAATGAATTATATAACTCCTGGCCGAAGTCCAAACTGCTTAAGCAAAGAGAATTCCCTGTCAAATTAGGTTTAAAATTGCAATCCATGTTGACGCGGACCCTTAGCAACGATGGCAGCAAACCCAACGTATAACAATGGTAGAGAACTCCTTGAAACTTGATAATCACCTTCTAAGGAACCCAACGCCTATAAAGAGACGCGAACTCACTATGATTGAAGGATTTAGTTGGTAAGAAGAAGGAAAACGCCACAACTCTTGTTAATAAGTAAACCTAATTCTTGATGCAAAGAAAGAATTAAAGAATCCACTCTAATCTCTCTCACATGAAAATTCACAAGAAGAACTTGTAGAAGAATTCAAATTTTTTTATTAATTGTTGTCGTCTGAAATTTAGCCTAATAGTGCCCTTAAATAAGGAAAACATTCCTAATTGCATAAGGAAAACATTCCTAATTGCATAAGGAAAACATGAAGTATGGAAACAAAATCCTAATCCACTAAGGAAAATATAAAGTATGGAAACAAAATCCTAATCCACTAAAGAAAATATAAAGTATGGAAACAAAATCCTAATCCAATAAGGAAAATATAAAGTATGGAAATAACCAAACTAATCCCTTCAATATAAGAAACGCCCCACACTATTTGGGCTGTCCATGGGCTTTAAATTACTTCCCAAGGCTTTATATGAACCCCCATGGACCTTTCTTGCATGTTGGACCTTTCTTTAGCTAGCCTTTAGCTTCCACACTAAGCATCATAATCAGCTTTGGTGTGCCTTCTTCAAGCTCTATCTCCATCTTCTTGAATGATAATTCTTGAAGCTCTTTGGAAATCTCTTCTTGAATATGCAAAGCCATACTAGCTTGGTATCTCTTTGCCTTGCTCCTAGTGATTGGTCCACTTGCTAGCTTCAAGGGATCCTTTCTTGCATCATTCTCCCCCTCTTCAAAAAGATTTGTCCTCAAATCTGCATCATCAAAAGGAGAAAGATCACTTACATTGAAAGTAGCACTAACATTATACGTACCTGGTAAGTCGATCTTGTAGGCATTGTCATTAATCTTCTCCAGCACTTGGAATGGGCCATCTCCCCTTAATTGCAACTTGTTCTTCCTTTGGTTAGGAAACCTCTCCTTTCAAAAATGCAGCCAAACCCAATCTCCTACTTGAAACTTAATCTCACGTCTCCCTCTATTTGCAGAATAAGCATATCTCTTGTTCCTTTTCTCAATATTCGCCCTTGCTTTCTCATGCATCTCTTTTGTCTCCATAGGATTGCTCCTATATGCTGGCCGGTTTGGAATTATAGAACCGGGTATGAAATCAATTTGATGTTCAATCCCTCTTAATGGTGGCAAACCACTAGGAAGGTCTTGAAGAAACACATCGTTAAAATCCTGCAACAAAGACACAAAACTAGAAGGTAAAGAATCAAGAGATTCTTCACTGTCAGCAAGTAACAATTCTTTATACATAATAATGAGTACAGGCTGCCCTACATCTATCTCTCTTACTCTTGCTTTTTCTCCTTGCTTATTTTCTCTCACCAATGGGCCATTTATTTGTTTTCTTACTTTCTTTTGACTCTCGGCCTCTTTTCCCTTTCTGCACTCACTCACTTTATTATTTTCTCTCTCCCTACCCTTAGAATTACCCTTGGGTGTTGAAGAAACATCATTGGCCGAAGTTGAACCCCCTTGGTTCAAGTTGGCTGAAACTTCTTTCTCCCTCTCTAGCATCCTCTTTTGATCTTCATACACCTCTTGAGGTGATAATGGTGCTAGAACAACCTTCTTTCCTTCATAAGTAAAGGTATACTTATTAGAAAAGCCATCATGTTGTGCCCTTCTATCATGCTGCCATGGTCTTCCTAATAGCAAATGTCCAGCTTGCATTGGCACTACATCACACAAAACCTCATCTTTATACCACCCAATGGAGAATGGTACCTTGACCTGCTTCAACACTTTTACTTCCCCAGCGTCATTGAACCATTGCAACTTGTAAGGATTGGGATGTTTAAAACAAGTTAACCCCAATTTATCCACCATTGTAGTACTAGCAGCATTGGTACAACTTCCACCATCAAAGATAAGTGTACAAACCTTACCATTCACCAAACACCTAGAGTGGAAAAGATTCTCCCTTTGATCCAAGCCTTCTTCCTTGACTTGAATATTCAAGGATCTTCTAGTAACAACCATCTCTCCATGTTCAGCATTCAAGACTTGATTCTCCCAAGCCTCTTCATCATATTCGGCCCTATCACCACATTCGGCCTCCTCTTCTTCTTCATGTTCAGATTCTGATTCAATTTCCCCTTCATGGGTAGCAATCATAACCCTCTTATTCGGACATTGAGAAGCAATGTGTCCACTTCCCAAACACTTGTAGCATTTAATTTCCCTACTTGGAGTAGGTCTAGAAGTTGTTTCCTTGGCTGTTTTTGCATCCCCATCATTCGGCTTCTTGAAATTAGGATTGTAGGAAGAATTCTTTTGGAAAGAACCCTTGTAATCCCCTTTGTAGGAACCTCCACTCGAACTTGAACCCTTGAAGTTTGAAAATTTTCCACTATCTTTAGAGTAGCCAGTTTTCGAAATAGCTTTATTCTTCAATCTTCTCTCTATCTTCATGGCCTTTTGAACTAACTCTTCCATTGTGTTGAATTCATACATCTCAAATTCATTGGCTATGTTCAAATTCAATCCCCCAAGAAATCGTGACATCTTCTTGTCCTCATCTTCATCAATATTTGCCCTAGCCATGATCATCTCCATCTCTTTGTGGTACTCTTCCACACTTCTTCCACCTTGAACTAGTCTTGCTAGTCGATTGTACAAATCCTGAATGTAGTGAGATGGTACAAATCGACTCCTCATTAGTTCTTTCAAGGTTGACCATTCAGGAATAGGCCTTATACCTTTCCCTCTTCTATTAGCTTTCAATTGATCCCACCAAAAGGTAGCATACCCCTTGAAATCTACGGCTGCCAAAACTGATTTCTTCTCTTCGGTGTAGTTATGGCATTCGAAAATCTGCTCAACTTTCCTCTCCCATTCTATGAACTCTTCTGCATTATTCTTCCCTTCAAAGGAAGGAATCTTCATCTTGATGGAAGTAAGGTCACTATCAGTGGTAGGTTGATTTCCACCTTCATCTTCATCTTCTACCCTTTCGGCTGCTTCTAGGGCTTTAAGATTTCCTTGCCCTTCTCTCCTAAGCACTCTTCTAGCTCACATTATGGGATTTGGATGTGCGGCTGGCTGCCCTTGTTGCACTTGCTGAATTTGTTGTGCTTGTCGTGCTGCATTCTCTTGCAATCTAGTATCCATCATCTCCATTCGACCAAGCATTGCTGCCAAAGTCTCATTAAGCCTAGCCAAGCTTTCAGCCATAGCTACTTCTTTGCTAGTCTCTTCTCCTTTTCCAGCCATGTTAACAAACAAACAAACTCAAAGAAACAAGATTAGTAATAATCGAAATTCACTCAAGTGTTTAGAATTACCTCACTTTTCTTGTCTTCCTTGATTGCACTTCAGAACCAAGCTCACCAACCAACAATTGTCAAGTCGTTCAAGAAACTAGAACCTAAATCCTAGAACTAGATAGAAAACAAGACAAGTATCCGGAGGCAATGCAATGTAATTTGCACTACACGATATAAAACCAAGTATCAACACAAACAATACTTAGCAATGTAATGGAATTAAAAGCTAGATAAAGAAATCAGAAACAATGAAGACAATAAATAAGACAAATTTGGATATAATGAATCAAAAACAACCCACACTTGGCAAGCTGCTTTATGAACCTAATCAATTCTACCCAAAATGCTAGCTTCTAGACTCTAATTCCCACCTATAACACTCAAATAACACGAATATTAAGGTCTGATTTTTGAATTCCAAAAGCCCCTCAAAAGGTGAAATTTTTCGCCCAAAAATTTTATTACTTCTCAGCCACCTAGATCTGATCCTTAGCACCCAAATAGCAAGAATGACAAACAAGGACTTTTTGAAATCTGGACTTAATTTGCAACCCCAGATTCACTCAAGACCAAATCGAAATCAAACTTGAACACAAACTCTAGCTTTTGCTTTCTTTCAAGAACCCTAATTCTTGGTTTTGAAATCTCCAAGAATCCTTTCCTAGGTTTCGTTTTCACCCTAAGAATACCCTCCTTCAATTCGGCCTTGATCAGAATTGATATATGACTCTTTTTTGAAAATTAAAGACTAGACTCTCTAAGAACCCTAAAACGCAGAAATTTAAAAGACCTAAATTAACAAACCCTAGAAAGACAAAGTAGATAAAAATTACCTTGTAGCAAGGCTTTGATACCAAATGACGCGGACCCTTAGCAACGATGGCAGCAAACCCAACGTATAACAATGGTAGAGAACTCCTTGAAACTTGATAATCACCTTCTAAGGAACCCAACGCCTATAAAGAGACGCGAACTCACTATGATTGAAGGATTTAGTTGGTAAGAAGAAGGAAAATGCCACAACTCTTGTTAATAAGTAAACCTAATTCTTGATGCAAAGAAAGAATTAAAGAATCCACCCTAATCTCTCTCACATGAAAATTCACAAGAAGAACTTGTAGAAGAATTCAAAATTTTTTATTAATTGTTGTCATCTGAAATTCAGCCTAATAGTGCCCTTAAATAAGGGTTACAAAATTCCTAATTGCATATGGAAAACTAAAACATTCCTAATTGCATAAGGAAAACATAAAGTATGGAAACAAAATCCTAATCCACTAAGGAAAATATAAAGTATGCAAACAAAATCCTAATCCACTAAGGAAAATATAAAGTATGGAAACAAAATCCTAATCCAATAAGGAAAATATAAAGTATGGAAACAACCAAACTAATCCCTTCAATATAAGAAACACCCCACACTATTTGGGCTGTCCATGGGCCTTAAATTACTTCCCAAGGCTTTATATGAACCCCCATGGATCTTTCTTGCACGTTGTGTCACATCCGCCTACTGCATTTATGCAGTGTAGACACGTGCATAGCTAGAGTAGGGAAAAGGAGAAGATAATTCTTGATAACAGCCCTAGATAAGGTTGTATGACAAAAGGGACATAATTGTAATTTTTAATAAAGTTGGGGACGTAGATGTAATTTCAAAGAAAGTTGCACCGGATGTTCTTAATAGTGCATATAACAGATTCCAAAAATGGAATGTAGAGAAAAATCGGATCGCAACGACGTGTAACGGTTTTTCCAGGAAATGTCCCGTTAAAGAAAAATGAAGAAATGTTGACTAAGGGCATTTTGGTCATTACCAATTAAAGTTATACATGAATTTAGGATAGGAAATAAAGACGTGAGTACGTAGAGAATGGCGAGAGGTTAAATATGAAATGATCGTCAGTAGAAACGAAGCCGGAGAAAACCCGAGCAAAAATAGGACCAAAAGGGAATTTTGTAAAAAGTTGAGGGCTTACCGGTAATTTTTCAAAATGACTTAGAAACCTAAAATAGATCTTATAAATAGAAAGTAGAGGTCGAGAGGATGAAAACCATATATAGTTTGACTCGTGGAGCTATACGGTTTAAAAGATATGATCGATTAATCGCCGGAACGTAATGTGGGCCCGGTTTCGTGTCGGGACCGGATGAGTAACCCGGGACAACTTTATGAGATCCAATGGGAAGAGAGACAAGTGGAAAGAAGTAAAGGAAAAAGGAAGTTATAAAAATCAAAGGTTGGCCAATCAAAAGAGAACATTTAGCATATGTAATAAATGTGTAATAAATGAAGAAAGAGAAAAAATGAACAAGTGGTCAAGGTGATCATCACTTCCTTTGTATATAAATATAGGTGATATGAAGAGCAAATTCTCTCTTTTTCCACTCACCAAATTCGGCCAACAAAAGAAAATACCAAGGGACTTCCAAGTTTTTCCAAACTTTGATTTTTAAGGTAAGTTCTAAGGTTTTTAAGTGTGTAGACTTTAATTTTAGTATTAGTTTTAGGTAGTTATATATATATTGGAAGATTGGGAATTAGAGTCATATATGGAATTGAAAAATAATAATAATAATAATAAGATTAATTGATTAAATGGAAGAACCAAGATATAGAAAGATTAATAAGGTTGGATTAGGGGTTTCGGTTGGAAAAGAAATAGAGGATAATTTATTATTTTGAAATTCTAAGGTTTATGTTGTATCTTGAATTGATTGAAGGAGAAATAAAGAATTAAAGAAGGAGAAGAAAGAAAAGCCAAGAGGAATTAAAGAAATAAGGTTTGGTACTCTACCTTTGAATAATTAATTTTGGTTTGATGCTTTACAAACTTTGGTTTATGAAAGTTTTGTTGTTGATGCTTAAATATATTGATTTGAGTTAAACATGTAAAAGTTGTCAAAGGGAAGTGTTTGAATCTTCACTTTACCATTAAAGAAGCCTTAATATTGATTTGCAAAAGAAAAATAAACTATCCTATGCATTTCATGTGTTTGGGCCGAAATGGTCCCAAAAAGACAGCTTTCTGGACCTTTTTGTGGAAATTGTTTGAGGCAGCAAACGAAGGAATTTTTCAACGAAATTTTACATGCAATTAGTCAACATATGAAATAAGTTTTCTGTAAAATTTCAGCCAAAAATAAGATCATTTACTTGGTCAAATGCATGATTGAAGTTGACTAAAATTTTGACGAAAATCCAGATTTTACTATTCATTTGGTCATGCCATTTTGCGTTGCCGATTTTTCTCGCCGCAACACTATTCATTTGGTCAATTTGGGATATTTTGAGGAATGCTTTGAAATGTTTAATATGTTTATTGTGGTTATTAAATATGTGAAAAAGGGGAATGGTTTGACTAAAGAATGTGTTGCGCGGCATAAATGGCAAAGTGCGATGGGAATTTAAAATGATTTCGCGAGTCATTCTAAAATGAGTTTTGAGACTTAAATTGAATCATTTTAACCTTTTTGCTCTACTGGATAGTGGGAGTGGCAGATAAGGGTATGGTGCACTATACTAACGCATGCAGTACTGCTCATTATTGTGATATGATATGTTATTCAGTGGTGAGGCCACTGAAGCCAATGGGGAGGCCCATTGGTTATAACCAGGATGGTGAGGGCCATTCCTGTGATCTGATATCGGTGGTGAGGGCCACCTATGTTACAGTGGTGAGGGCCACTGCCTTATCACTATGGTTCCCTATATACCAGTAGAGCCTGGATCAAAGACATATTATTTTTCGTTGAACTATATAATGCAAATGAATTTGAATTATGATTTTACATTATTGAAAGCATATCATACTGAATGTATCACGATTTCTATTGGTATAATGTTGGTTGATTGTTGATTTTATTATTTCCTTTTTACTTCGAATACTTTCATGTACTACTTTTATTTTTATTGGTAAAGTACCCACTGAGCGACAATGCTCAGCGAGTTAAGTTTTCCTTGACTCGTAGGTTCGGAGCAGTAGATAAATCTTGGGAAAGCAACGACCAGACCACAGCAAATCTCAGGGGTAGATCTTTTAGTTCCATTATGAGTTGATAGTTGTGGCATGTATATGAATAAATATAAAAGAGATTTTCTATGTTATAATTGTATGTTAGTAGTATGTAATAATCATAAATCTTTACTTTATGTTATATTAGAAGTGTGAACTCTTCGTGCAGGTTTGTAGTTGAGGGTATAAGGTGGATTCATTGGGAGTGCATTAAATTTGATGGTATTCTTATTCACATTGGTATGTGTAAAATGTTTTCAAAAATCAGAAAAATAAGTTTTGACGACACTTGGGATCCAAATTTCTAGGCGGAACTATGGCAAAATTTCTGTAAAAATCAGAACTAAAATTTGACTAAGTAAATTGGTAGCAACAATTAGGATAGTGTGGCACCTCTACTCAGCTTACACATGTAGGTTGGGAAGGGGTGTTACAATTAGTGGTATCAGAGCAAAGGTTTAGCCGGTTCTGGTTAGTTAGTCGAACTAAACCTTAAATGTATGACACATAGGGTTAGAATAGGGGTTTTAATTATATAACTATACATATGTGTGTCATTGTTAGTTATGTTATTCAACTTATCCAGGAGTAATAATGGGTGACCTAAACGAGGAGGTGAGGGAGCTAAGGATAGAAGTAGAGAGGTTAAGACAGCTAGCGCGGGAGCAAGATGAGACTATAGAAATTTTGGCCGATAGAAGTATACAAGATCGTGAAGACTTGAGAATAAAAGATGAGATGATTTCCTCCTTGATAGATGACGTGCAGATGTTAAAAGAAGACAGGCTTAGTTATAGAGCGGAGTTGGATAGTGTCGGTAGAAGCCTCGAGATAGCACATCAAGAGATTCAAACTTTACAGGAGAGGGTTCAAGAGCTAGGCCAGTACTTTCCTAGTGAAGCATCACATGACCCCGATTTTGATTCCGAGATAGTAGAATATTTTTCAGACAGTGCCACTTCACCTAGGGCACCTACTCATTGAGTCTTGAGATGTATTGTGTTTGGCGGTTCTTTTAGTTATATATATGTGAAATAGAGGTATCATGTAAATATTGTATGGTAGTATAATATGGTGATACAATAGTGAGGAGTCCTAAATTTTGCAATGTATATAAGGGCTTCCTAATATTGTAAAACTTTGTGTTTGGAAATAAATAAAAGTTGTGTTGTATATGTGTTAATTAAGAATTTTATATTTATATACATGCCACCTAGGGTAAGATAATGTTGTTGGTCTGGGTCGTTAATAATGATGGGATGGTATATGTTTACTCTTTAGATGTCGCAAGCAGCGCAGCGTGATATAGAGGAGGAGGTCGAGTCTCAGGCCTCCCGAGTTGTAGAAATGCGTGTATCTGAGACATCAGCGTCGGAGCAACCACCCGCTGATGCTCCTATTCCCAATGATATGTTACAACAAATGGCTGCCGTATTTCGGCAGATAGCCGGCGTTGCCCCAGCACCACCCCCAGCGCCAGCACCCGTACCAGTACCTGCTGTAGGAGGGGAAAGGAAACCCCTAATAGAAAAGATAAGAAAGTATGGTGCGAAGGAGTTTAAGGCTCGAAGGGACGATGATTCTTCAACAGCCGAGTATTGGCTGGAAGGAACAATACGAGCCTTAGATCAGTTACAGTGTACGCCAGAAGAGCGAGTGATATGTGCTACTTCCTTATTAGTGGAAGAAGCATATATATGGTGGGACACAGTTCACCAACGAGTTTCACCGGAACAGAGAACATGGGATTTCTTTGTGAATGAGTTCAAGAGGAAGTTTATATCGGAGGCATACCTAGATGCCAAGAAAAAGGAGTTTCTACACTTAAAGCAAGGTCGACTGACCGTTGCTGAGTACGAGAGGGAATTTACTAGGCTGAGTAGGTATGCCAAGAAGACAATTGAAGACGAACATGATAGATGTAAGCAGTTCCAGGATGGATTGAATAATGAGATTAGGATGCAGCTAATTGCTGCTAATATCAAAGAATTTTCCGAGTTGGTCAATAGGGCTCTAGAAGTAGAGCAATGCCAGTCTGATGAACAGAATAGACGACAGAAGATGAAACAGAAGAGAGGTACCCAGAACTATTCGGGAAACTACCAATCATCAAGGAAACAATTCCGCGGCAGTGGTTCCACGGGAGGCGGTCAACGTCGAGGTTACAGTCAGGGATCAGTTTGCGGTGGCTTAAGTCAAACTACCTCAGTCGCTAGTACGGGACGATCCGGAAGAGGACAAGGAAGAGGATTCAGCCGAAGCGGAGGTAACTTCTTTATCGGTCCGAGAGGTAATGAAGGCGAAAATAATAATCCACGCTGTGATCAATGCGGACGCCGTCACACGGGAGAATGTTGGGGTCGGACATTTGCATGTTATATATGTGGATCTTTAGACCACCTTATGCGAGAGTGTCCCCAGCGAATACAGAATCTACCTAGGGATACTGAGAGATCGCAAGCGGCAGCAGGTCGAGGCCGAGGCAGAGGAAGGAGCGAAAATCCGTCGCGTGTGCAATCTGAAACAGTGAATCGACCAGAAGCAAGGGCTCCTGCTAGAATGTATGCTATGAGGGGGCGAGAAGACGAAGAAGCGCTAGACGTGATTGCAGGTCAGTTGTCTATGTTTGGGGTTCCGCTTTACGTTTTAATAGATCCAGGTTCTTCACACTCATATATATGCACGGAAAATGAAAAACTTGAGGACCTAAAGGTAGAACTAGAGAAAGAGGGAATATTAGTTTCTAACCCATTAGGAAATGAGGTGATTACTAGGAAGGTAGTGAAAGATTGCCTCGTAGAGATACACGGACATATCTTTTGGGGAGATTTATTTGAACTACCATTTCAAGAATTCGATGCTATTCTTGGGATGGATTGGTTGGCCAAGCACGATGCACTAGTTGACTGTAAACGGAAGAGAGTTACCTTGTATACTGCAGACGGTGACGAAGTGACCCTAGTAGGAAAAAGGAAGGACTATCTAACTAACATTATTTCTGCCATGACGGCTAAGAGGTTAGTGCAAAAAGGTTGTGAGGCATACCTGGTATGTGCATTAGTAGCGAAAGAAGAGGCACCAAAGTTACAAGATATACCTACTGTATGCGATTTTCCCGACGTATTTCCTGATGATTTACCCGGATTACCACCTAAACGAGAGGTGGAATTCATCATAGACGTGTACCCGGGAGCTGCACCAGTATCCATCGCACCTTACCGAATGGCGCCAGCGGAGCTAAAAGAATTAAAGGTACAACTACAAGAACTTTTAGACAAGGGGTTCATAAGGCCAAGTGTGTCACCATGGGGAGCACCAGTATTGTTCGTGAAAAAGAAAGACGGATCCTTAAGGTTGTGTGTAGATTACCGTCAACTTAATAAGCTGACCATCAAAAACAAGTATCCGTTACCTCGCATAGATGATCTGTTTGATCAACTCAAAGGTGCTGGAGTCTTTTCAAAAATTGATCTACGATCGGGTTATCATCAATTGAGAATTAAAGATGAAGACATATCAAAAACCGCATTCAGAACTCGCTATGGACATTATGAATTCATTGTTATGCCTTTCGGATTAACGAACGCACCTGCAGTATTCATGGATCTGATGAATAGAATCTTCCACCCGTATTTGGATCAGTTCGTGGTGGTATTTATTGACGACATATTGGTGTATTCAAAGAATCGAGAGGATCATGATCGTCACCTTAGAATTGTTTTGCAAACCCTGCGTGAGAAGCAGTTATACGCTAAGTTCAGCAAATGCGAATTTTGGTTGGAAGAAGTAGCTTTCTTGGGACATATAGTATCGGCAGAAGGAATAAGGGTCGATCCCAAGAAAATAGAAGCAGTATTGGAATGGAAGTCACCTAAGACAGTAACGGAAGTCCGTAGTTTCTTGGGATTAGCAGGATATTATCGGAGATTCATTAAAGGGTTTTCCATGATCGCCGTACCTATGACCAAGCTACTTCAGAAGAATGCCAAATTCCAGTGGACCGACGCTTGTCAAAGGAGCTTTGAAAAGCTGAAACAAAAACTTACTGAAGCACCTATTCTTACACAACCAGAATCAGGAAAAGATTTTGTGATTTATAGCGATGCATCCCATATCGGGTTAGGTTGTGTATTGATGCAGGAAGGCAAAGTCATTGCGTATGTCTCTCGACAGCTCAAGCCACATGAAAAGAATTATCCTACGCATGACTTAGAGCTAGCAGCGATTGTTTTGGCTTTCAAGACGTGGAGGCATTACTTATACGGGGAAAAATGTTACATCTTTATGGATCATCAAAGCCTGAAATATTTGCCCACGCAGAAAGATTTAAACCTGCGACAGCGAAAATGGATGCAATGGTTAGCCAACTACGACTATACGATTAATTATCACCCGGGCAAAGCGAATGTCGTAGCAGATGCACTTAGTAGGAAGTCAATGCAAGCGCTAAGTGCTATGAGGGTAACGTTAAAACCTACAGAAGATGGAGCTATCTTTGCAGAAATGCACGTGCGACCTAATTTACATCAACAAATACGTGAGGCTCAGAAGGAAGATGAACAAGTGAAGAAGTGGAGTCAACAGGCGCAGGAGAACTGTTCAGGAGACTATCAAATTCGTCCTGATGGTATTCTCTACTACAAGAAGAGAATGGTGGTACCTAAGTCCAAGGAGCTGAAGAAACAGATTTTGCAAGAAGCTCATAACAGTTCTTATACAATGCATCCAGGAGTAACGAAAATGTATCGGGACTTGAAGGAGTATTATTGGTGGCCAGGAATGAAAAGGGATATCGTTGATCATGTAACGAAGTGTCTAACCTGTCAGCAAGTGAAGGCGGAACATCAACTACCCTCAGGGCTACTACAACCTATTACGATTCCAACCTGGAAATGGGATCGTATTACTATGGATTTTGTCACAGGATTGCCTATGACAAGGGACAAACATGACGCGATTTGGGTAATCGTAGACCGGCTTACTAAGTCCGCTCATTTCATACCAGTACGTGTGGATTACTCGCTAGACAAGTTGGCAGACTTGTATATCAAAGAGATTATACGTCTCCACGGAGTTCCAACTTCGATCATATCCGATCGAGACCCACATTTTACGTCAAATTTTTGGCAGAAGTTACAAACAGCCCTTGGAACTCGAACTTACCACAGCACAGCATTTCATCCCCAGACAGACGGACAGTCGGAAAGAGTGATTCAAATTTTAGAAGATATGCTGAGGGCGTGCGTTTTAGAATTTAAAGGTAGTTGGGACAAACACCTAAGCTTAATGGAATTCGCGTACAACAACAGTTATCAATCCAGCATACAAATGGCACCTTACGAAGCACTGTATGGTCGAAAATGCAGAACTCCAGTTTGCTGGACAGAATTGAGTGAGGAAAAGATGTTGGGGCCAGACATAGTTAAGGAAACTGAAGAGAAGGTAGAAATCATTCGAGACCGATTAAAAGCAGCAGCGGACCGGCAAAAATCATACGCGGATCTAAAAAGGAAAGACATACAGTTTGAGGTAGGTGACAGAGTGTTCCTCAAAGTCTCTCCTTGGAAGAAAGTGTTACGATTTAAACAAAAAGGCAAGCTAAGCCCTAGATTCATCGGACCATATGAAATTATTAAACGGGTAGGTCCGGTAGCTTACCAGTTGGCGTTACCACCTGAATTAAATAAAATACATGATGTTTTCCATGTTTCGATGCTAAGGAGGTATCGTTCAGATCCAACCCACGTCATACAAGTTCAAGATATTGAGATTCAGCCTGAAATGACATATGAGGAAGAGCCGGTAGAGATCCTAGCACGTGAAATCAAAGAGTTGCGAAATAAGAAGATTCCATTGGTCAAAGTGCTTTGGAGGAATCACAAAGTAGAAGAAGCTACATGGGAACGCGAAGAAACTATGAAGAAGCAATACCCATATTTGTTTTCACTTGATGAGCTTCGGGACGAAGCTTAAATTAACGAGGAAGGAACTGTCACATCCGCCTACTGCATTTATGCAGTGTAGACACGTGCATAGCGAGAGTAGGGAAAAGGAGAAGATAATTCTTGATAACAGCCCTAGATAAGGTTGTATGACAAAAGGGACATAATTGTAATTTTTAATAAAGTTGGGGACGTAGATGTAATTTCAAAGAAAGTTGCACCGGATGTTCTTAATAGTGCATATAACAGATTCCAAAAATGGAATGTAGAGAAAAATCGGATCGCAACGACGTGTAACGGTTTTTCCAGGAAATGTCCCGTTAAAGAAAAATGAAGAAATGTTGACTAAGGGCATTTTGGTCATTACCAATTAAAGTTATACATGAATTTAGGGTAGGAAATAAAGATGTGAGTACGTAGAGAATGGCGAGAGGTTAAATATGAAATGATCGTCAGTAGAAACGAAGCCGGAGAAAACCCGAGCAAAAATAGGACCAAAAGGGAATTTTGTAAAAAGTTGAGGGCTTACCGGTAATTTTTCAAAATGACTTAGAAACCTAAAATAGATCTTATAAATAGAAAGTAGAGGTCGAGAGGATGAAAACCATATATAGTTTGACTCGTGGAGCTATACGGTTTAAAAGATATGATCGATTAATCGCCGGAACGTAATGTGGGCCCGGTTTCGTGTCGGGACCGGATGAGTAACCCGGGACAACTTTATGAGATCCCATGGGAAGAGAGACAAGTGGAAAGAAGTAAAGGAAAAAGGAAGTTATAAAAATCAAAGGTTGGCCAATCAAAAGAGAACATTTAGCATATGTAATAAATGTGTAATAAATGAAGAAAGAGAAAAAGTGAACAAGTGGTCAAGGTGATCATCACTTCCTTTGTATATAAATATAGGTGATATGAAGAGCAAATTCTCTCTTTTTCCACTCACCAAATTCGGCCAACAAAAGAAAATACCAAGGGACTTCCAAGTTTTTCCAAACTTTGATTTTTAAGGTAAGTTCTAAGGTTTTTAAGTGTGTAGACTTTAATTTTAGTATTAGTTTTAGGTAGTTATATATATATTGGAAGATTGGGAATTAGAGTCTTATATGGAATTGAAAAATAATAATAATAATAATAAGATTAATTTATTAAATGGAAGAACCAAGATATAGAAAGATTAATAAGGTTGGATTAGGGGTTTCGGTTGGAAAAGAAATAGAGGATAATTTATTATTTTGAAATTCTAAGGTTTATGTTGTATCTTGAATTGATTGAAGGAGAAATAAAGAATTAAAGAAGGAGAAGAAAGAAAAGCCAAGAGGAATTAAAGAAATAAGGTTTGGTACTCTACCTTTGAATAATTAATTTTGGTTTGATGCTTTACAAACTTTGGTTTATGAAAGTTTTGTTGTTGATGCTTAAATATATTGATTTGAGTTAAACATGTAAAAGTTGTCAAAGGGAAGTGTTTGAATCTTCACTTTACCATTAAAGAAGCCTTAATATTGATTTGCAAAAGAAAAATAAACTATCCTATGCATTTCATGTGTTTGGGCCGAAATGGTCCCAAAAAGACAGCTTTCTGGACCTTTTTGTGGAAATTGTTTGAGGCAGCAAATGAAGGAATTTTTCAACGAAATTTTACATGCAATTAGTCAACATATGAAATAAGTTTTCTGTAAAATTTCAGCCAAAAATAAGATCATTTACTTGGTCAAATGCATGATTGAAGTGGACTGAAATTTTGACGAAAATCCAGATTTTACTATTCATTTGGTCATGCCATTTTGCGTTGCCGATTTTTCTCGCCGCAACACTATTCATTTGGTCAATTTGGGATATTTTGAGGAATGCTTTGAAATGTTTAATATGTTTATTGTGGTTATTAAATATGTGAAAAAGGGGAATGGTTTGACTAAAGAATGTGTTGCGCGGCATAAATGGCAAAGTGCGATGGGAATTTAAAATGATTTCGCGAGTCATTCTAAAATGAGTTTTGAGACTTAAATTGAATCATTTTAACCTTTTTGCTCTACTGGATAGTGGGAGTGGCAGATAAGGGTATGGTGCACTATACTAACGCATGCAGTACTGCTCATTATTGTGATATGATATGTTATTCAGTGGTGAGGCCACTGAAGCCAATGGGGAGGCCCATTGGTTATAACCAGGATGGTGAGGGCCATTCCTGTGATCTGATATCGGTGGTGAGGGCCACCTATGTTACAGTGGTGAGGGCCACTGCCTTATCACTATGGTTCCCTATATACCAGTAGAGCCTGGATCAAAGACATATTATTTTTCGTTGAACTATATAATGCAAATGAATTTGAATTATGATTTTACATTATTGAAAGCATATCATACTAAATGTATCACGATTTCTATTGGTATAATGTTGGTTGATTGTTGATTTTATTATTTCCTTTTTACTTCGAATACTTTCATGTACTACTTTTATTTTTATTGGTAAAGTACCCACTGAGCGACAACGCTCAGCGAGTTAAGTTTTCCTTGACTCGTAGGTTCGGAGCAGTAGATAAATCTTGGGAAAGCAACGACCAGACCACAGCAAATCTCAGGGGTAGATCTTTTAGTTCCATTATGAGTTGATAGTTGTGGCATGTATATGAATAAATATAAAAGAGATTTTCTATGTTATAATTGTATGTTAGTAGTATGTAATAATCATAAATCTTTACTTTATGTTACATTAGAAGTGTGAACTCTTCGTGCAGGTTTGTAGTTGAGGGTATAAGGTGGATTCATTGGGAGTGCATTAAATTTGATGGTATTCTTATTCACATTGGTATGTGTAAAATGTTTTCAAAAATCAGAAAAACAAGTTTTGACGACACTTGGGATCCAAATTTCTAGGCGGAACTATGGCAAAATTTCTGTAAAAATCAGAACTAAAATTTGACTAAGTAAATTGGTAGCAACAATTAGGATAGTGTGGCACCTCTACTCAGCTTACACATGTAGGTTGGGAAGGGATGTTACACGTTGGACCTTTCTTTAGCTAGCCTTTAGCTTCCACACTAAGCATCATAATCAGCTTTGGTGTGCCTTCTTCAAGCTCTATCTCCATCTTCTTGAATGATAATTCTTGAAGCTCTTTGGAAATCTCTTCTTGAATATGCAAAGCCATACTAGCTTGATATCTCTTTGCCTTGCTCCTAGTGATTGGTCCACTTGCTAGCTTCAAGGGATCCTTTCTTGCATCACATGTCGAAGTAAGTTTTGGGCATACTGAGTTTGTTGCGAAGTGGGAGATTTTATAGCTTAATCAATGTGGATGCTGGAATTGTTAAGTTTAATTAACCCTTGTCAAATTTATTTTTAATGAATCCGACATGGCCACTCTGTATATATGTATATATGTGAAAAGAAAAGGAAAAAGTCAAAGTGAAAAAAAATGTCCAAATAAAAAAAAGGTTAAAAAGTCAAAATATTTTAATACTACAGTGCACTATTTGATATAAGTTGTTTAATTTATTACAAGCCTTATTTATGTACAAGTTTCATATATATAGTCTTGATACACACAAATTACTGTAAGGGAGGTGGTGGTGGTATGCAATTAACTAAATAATCCCTGAGGAATTTATCACCTGTCGGAGTGGAGGTATATCATCTATTCAGTTTCCCCCCAAGGAAGAAAAATTTAGGTCTTGGTTGTCTTGAAAATCAGTCCTATTGAAGTCAATGCTTGAGATAGGAGGTGGCACATCATGGTTATCGATCCAGGGCCCCCTTGATGAAGATGCACCAGAATCCTTATAGCCTTAGAATATGTAGTCTCAAAAGTTCTATTTGAGGCAAGTAGCACGCCAATGAGTGGTAGCCAATTCCTCTTGCAGCTGCCTATTCTATTCTTCGAGCATTCGCAGTTGAGCCAGACAAGGAAAAGTTAGGTTCATGCATTCATACATCTTCATGCATACATCCAACATATATATATATATATATATATGAGACAAGGATTACACACCAAATAGCTCTTGTCAAAGCCTTGAGGCCAGGAAGATGACTCAGCATAATGAAATGGTTGAGTCAGAGCTGCACTACTTGGACCGACTTCATCATGCCCAACAACATCCGAGTGTTCAGTTGCCTGTAAAAATTCATAAAAGTTAGTCATATGCAAGTCAAGAACAAAAAATACATCTGATTAACTTGAGAAAGAGGAAACTATGGTATCATCATGGGAGGCGAGATCCCCTGTATTATTGTGCTCTTCACTCCTCCTCTTCCTCTTCATCCTCCTCATTCTCCCCCTCACCATCATCATCCCCCTCATCTTCATCTTCATTCTCATCACCTTCTTCATCCATGTCTTCATCAACCTCGTCCTCCTATTCTTCTCCCTCTTCATCCCCTTGTCCCTCCGAAGTTACAATACCACCAGGGGAGACGTCAAAGTACAAAAGCTGATATTGTACAAACTCAATATACGACAAGTCCGGTTGTAGCAAAAGTACATCAATATTGAATATGTTCATTCTGGGCATGGCTCTAGGAATTCTCAGGCATGGATTTGCAAGTTAGCATAGATGCCGGGACATTGGCTGGTACTCACCTCTGATCAGGGCCAAGAAACCAGTTATGTACCCTCTCACCTAGAAACCTTCCACTCAAAACTGGCCCAACAATGATCCAATGGGAGTTTTGCAGGGGCAATGCATTGATCATGATAGTGGTCCAATTCGCCCTTTCATCCGCATCCCACCAAGCAACATTCACTTGCAACACAATAATATTGGTTAGCCAGCTCAACTGCTAACACCGAAAATGCACATGATGACTGCCAAGCACTTCTCTGTGACTCGATAGCCAAAAGCTCAATCTCGGGTATCCCACCCATCTGCTAGAAATATGAGGCACTTTCACGAGGTTATATTCATAGGCCCATACTTGTTATGCTCGATAAAAGGGGTTAATTTGGATCATAGGCCATTATTTCAATTAACAAAGAGGTAGAACTTATACCTCAGCAACATCCATTAAGTATGTAAAGGATATCCTGTTCCTGCTAATCTTATCAAAACCGCGATAGAGAGAGGCAAGGCTAGCCTCTCCCCAAGCATATAAAGGATGATCAAAATCTGCCAAAGCATGCAAAACTGACAGGTGAATTGCTGCCTCAGTACTGCACAAGTTGTCATAGATAACAAGTATAGTAAGAATCTGTGGGTGTATCTTTGTGTCTGTCTACCAACCATCGGTCAGATTTATCTCACCTAATATTCTCGGGTGTATTCATACTTTATTTTGCACCCTCCCCTATATCTGGGATGCAGACCAATTAATTTGTGAATTTTATCGTCAGTTAGTATATTGTTGGTCAATGGGACAAGAATTTTGTCACACTTCAAGCCTGTTATTACAGTCAAAACCACCGAGCCAATCATCATTTCCCCAACAGGCAAGTGAAAGGTATGAGTGGTGTCCATCTATCACTCAACAAGTGTTGTGCTCGACTAATTACTAGCACAAGCGACACTCGCAAGTATACGAGGTAATTCTAACAACGGTGATCGCCCCAAGGTCGTCTCACAAGGAAGGAATTATTTTGCAATAGTTTGATTAGAAAGAAATTTAAAAACAAGAGTGTGATGTTTGAAGTAGTGGTGAAAAGCAATTAAAATTAAAAAGAATTTGTGTAATGGTTGTACAAGATTATTTCAATTCTAGGAATGGTGCCTAGGGTTGTAGATCAATTTAATCAAAGCTTAATTCTCAAATTATCCATTAATATAACCTTGTAATTTAATTTATTCCTTGAGTTTAATTAGTAATTACCAATTTATTAGTTTTCACATTCATAAATTAACAACAACCAATTGTTTTGAAATTGCAAATTAATAAAATCCTAGAACTTATATTTCTAATTCATTCTTAGGGTAGTTGATTGCATAATTCCAATATCAAATTTCACCTCTCGATCCTTCATTCAATATCTAGAGATCAATAGGTAGCTAATCTATCAACCTAACATTCAATCCAATACAATCAACTAATAACAAGGGATACTAATGGAAATGTTAAATCAAGTCATTCAAATAAATCTACTACAAACCCTATGCATGAGTAATTTAGCTCATTATCATCAATTTAAAATAAATATCCATCTCAATATTCATCAAATCACAATTGTACATTGAAATATTAATGTTCTTAACAAACAATAACAATCTAGAAATGAATTAAAAGAGAGAATATAAAAACTCCTTTAAAGATGCTAAGAGTTGAACTTCTAGTCTTCTTCCTAGCTCCACTTTGAATATGATGAAGAACTACCAAGACTTCTTCAATCAATGGCTATCCTCTTGAAGGATGGAATGGTCACTCCCTCAAGCCCCCAACTCCTCAATCAAGCTTTCTTCAAACCCTAACCTTCACAAGAGCTTGCTCACCCAATTTTATCCCCAAAAATGTTAAGAATCTTGTTTATGGGAAAAATGGAAGATGAAGATGAAGGTGACGTTCATGGTCTCTCTCAAGACCAAGAACAAGAAGATGAACTCAGGAACTAGATCCTCTCTTTGAAGATGCTCCCACATTTATATCTCTCCCTTTTCCCTTTCTTTTTAATTTCTTAAGATACAAAGCATGCCTTGGAACTCACACACTTCACTTTGTCTCCCTCTTTTTCTTTATTTTATATTTCTTCCCATAAATTAGGCAACCTTTTTGTTCTTTTATTATTATTTTTAAAAGATATCACTTGTTGTCCCCCATTTCATGTAAAATGATTGAAAGAATCTTCACAAGACATGGCCAAGTCATGAGTGACTTGGCCGTGTCACTCATTATCTTATGGACACACGGCCAAGCCATGTGGCCGTGTCCATGGCTACCTTAATTTCTTCTTTCTTTTCAAAGTGGAACACGGCCAAGGCCTTGTCTTGTCATGTGACACGGCCAGTGGCTTGGCTGTGTCTCTTGAGTGTGTTCTCCACTGTTCTCTATCTTTGCTTTGATCTTTAGATGGGACACGACCAAGGCCTTGGCCATGTCATGTGACACGGCCAATGGCTTGGCCGTGTCTCTTAGGTGTATTCACCTTTGCCTTTGTTTCACTTTGTCTTTGCTCTTTGGCTTCATCAAGTGAGACACGGCCAGTGGCTTGGTCGTGTTTTCTTCCAGTGTCTGCCTCTGCCAATTTGTTTTGATGGACACAGCCAGTGGCTTGTTAACTTAGGCCGTGTCATATGAGTGTTGCCTTGGATGAGGGACACGGCCAAGCCAAGAAGTGTCTTGGTCGTGTCTCATGTTTTTCCACCTTAATAATCCATCAAATTGAATTAAAGCTCCATTGTTTTGTTCTTCATCCTGGATCAAATACTTCAAACAAACTTTAAACACAAATTAAAAGAAAAATTAATCAAAACCAATAAAATTATATTAAAAATAAATATACAAATGATCAAAACAACTACCCCACACGTAATTCCTTGCTTGTCCCTAAGCAAAGTTAAAATTAAAACAAACTAAAAAAGATATTTTAGTTAAGTTCAAGCGTTATAAGGATGTATCAAGACTCCCATTTTATTAAATCCACAATCATTATCAAATCAAGAACAATCAATACTCAAGCAATTTAATGGCCAATCCATGCATACCAAAAATTGTCACTCCCTCACAAAACCTCTTAAGTGTTTAATCAGGTATGTTTAAGCTCTCAACATTCAATGAAAGATTATCTCTATAGGCTTGCTTATCAATCAAATCTCCACCACCTAATTACAATCAAGCATCAATCATAAGGTCTTTCATTGGTTTGTAATGGGGCTAAGGTAAAGGCATGATATTTAGGAAATGTAAGCTTATTCATTAAGTTCAAGAGCACTTCAAGAATGAAGTAACCGATCATATGTATAACCCAACAATCCCAAAACACCTTCCACTCACCTACTACTTGACATTAAAGAGCTTTTCAAGGGAACTCACTTATTAAATTTTGTAATGAACATTCCCAAACTTATTCCAATCCTACGAAAAAGAACAATAACTTTTATTATTTTGATTTTTCTCTTTTTCTCTTTTTTTGTTTTTTTACATAGGGTTTGCAACTAAAGAAGATAATAATTTGTAATTTTGAACCCACTAATGCTCTTGACCTAATGCATGGGTAATAGTTAAAACAACAAGGTTCAAGCTAATAGTGTTGTGAAAAAGAAATAAAAGAAAAAATGAAATAAGCTTAAAATTGGCTAACTAAGATCGGATATAAGGTTGGTCTTTCTAAGCCAAAATGGGTTCACCTAATTGCCTTCATCATATTGATGCCTAATTGAAATTTTTATGTAGTCTCAAAATGCATGTCAAAATAAGTTCTAGCAATTCATCAATCAAAGATGTTTACACATAATAAAGAATAATAAGTTGTTATCCAACTTAATAGGCTCAATTCCTCACTAATTTAAAGGTGATGCAAAGAATAACCATCAAAATTGACAATAAGTATCAATTCTAATCAATTCTCAAATTCACGCTTCAAAAATTTAAAGGTCATTTATCAACAATCTTATAATAATTGAACTTTTTAAAATTTATTTATTCAAAGAAAAATACTAACTAAACTTAAACAAAGATAGGTTAAAAGTAAAAACTGCACCACACACTTAAAAATTCACATTGTCCCCAATGTGAGCATACATAAATTAAAAGAGAGAGTTTAGATGAAACCTAATTTCCATCATTTCCATATGCGATATGAAGTGCTCCTTCCATCCTTAATGAATTTGTCACCCATGTTTGAAAAGATGAATCGCATGCATCTTCGAAAGGTACCTTGTATTGCAATACCAAAATAGCTTCCTTTGAGGAGCAAATATCCAAAGGAAACATGTGAAGGTTGTCTTGGGGTGATCCTCCAATGCTATAGGAACTTGGTAAAAATATTTTTAAGTCTGAAACATGGTTATATTCAATTTTTGCTCTTTCTCACCACCAAGAGTGGAAGCAATGATCATTGGTTGCATATTGTTCTCCCCAACCAAAATATATTTCAAAAGTTTTGGGGTCTTTTTAAATTCAACCAAGTTTGGTTGAATCTCTTTCTCATCCACTTTAGCAATCTGAAGTCCCCTCTCAACAACCTCATCATTTAAGATTAACTTGCACTTCTCAATTTCTGAATTGAAAATTTTAGATTCTACTTCCAAGGTCATGGCCATCTCAAGCTCATCTTCACTTTCTTCACTATCTTCTTTGGAGGGCATGTCGTAGATTTCAGAAAGTTGCATACCTTGCTTCTCATCCTTCAATCTACTTAGGAATGGAATTGGTGGCATATAAGGATTTGGAGGCTCATGCAATTGTGATGAAGTTGATACTTTCAAATTCTCCTCCTCCTTTGATTGACTTGATTCATCTATGGTGGGTTGTATCTCCTCGCCATTTTCTTCTTGATTAGTACCTAAATCAAAGGAATCACAAAATTTATTATATATCACCTGTTCACTCTTCAAAATTGTGATTTCATTGACCTGCTCTAATTGGCTTAGAAATCCCACTTTTTGGTGTGCTTGGAGTTAATTTTCCAGTTGTCCAACTTGAGTTTCCACCTTCTTTAATGATACCTTCAAATAATCAAACCTCTTATTGCTCCCTTCCTAATTTTGTATGCTAATTTGAATGAAAGCATTAAAATTATCTTCCACCGTAGGTTTCTTGAATTGATCTTGATTTTGTGTGCTAATTTGATTAAAGGCATTCAAATTATCTTCCAATGTGGGCTTCTTAAGTAGATCTTGATTTGAAAATTGTCCTTGAAAGTAAGAACTTCTTTGGTAATGTTGAAAAAGTTATTGAGGTGGAATTTGCTATTGGTTTTTCCAAGAAAAATTTGGGTAGTTACTCCAACTTAAATTATAAGGATTGGAATATGGGTCATTTTTACCCCTTGGCTGGAAACTTTCAAAGGCATATTCTTCCTCTTGCCTCTCTTGGTATTTTTCAAAACTAAATGAATACATATTTGCACTATATCCTGCAATGCCACATGCTGGACATACTTCATGAGTAGGCATAGGTGCTCTTCCTCTTGCATTCAACATCTTAAGTTGACTCGTTAATTCTGCTAATTTCCATGCCATTTCAGAATTAGCATTCACATCATAAACTCCCTCTTGTATTGAAAACTACATTCTTATAATAAACACTTAGTAATTCAAAATGAAACACTTAAAATAGTTAAACAATTAAAAAAATCAAACTACTAACAACAATCGCATTCCCTGGTAGCGACGCCAAAAACTTATTGCGCTCGACTGATTACTACTGCAAGCAACACTCACAAGTATATGAGGTAATTGTAGCAATGATGATAGCCCCAAGATTGTCTCACAAGGAAGGAATTGTTTTGCAAAAGTTTGATTAGCAAGAAATTTAAAAACAAGAGTGTGATGTTTGAAGTAGTGGTGAAAAGTAATTAAAATTAAAAGGAATGTATGTAATGGTTATACAAGATTATTTCAATTCTAGGAATGGTGCCTAGGGTTGTAGATCAATTTAATCAAAGATTAATTCTCAAATTATCCTTTAATATAACTTTATATTTTAATATGTTCCTTGAGTTTAATTAGTAATTACAAATTCATTAGTTTCACATTCATGAATTAACAACAACCAATTGTTTTAAAATTACAAATTAATAAAACCCTAGAACTTATATTTCTAATTCATTCTTAGGATAGTTGAATGCATAATTTCAATATCAAATTTCACCTCTCAGTCCTTCATTCAATATCTAGAGATCAATAGGTAGCTAATCTATCAACCTAACATTCAATCCAATACAATCAACTAATAAAAGGGGATATTAATGGAAATATTAAATCAAGTCATTCAAACAAATCTACTACAAACCCTAGGCATGAGTATTTAGCTCATCATCATCAATTTAAAACAAATATCCATCTCAATATTCATCAAATCACAATTGTACATTGAAATATTAATGTTCTTAACAAGCAATAACAATCTAGAAATGAATTAAAAGAGAGAATATAAAAACCCCTTTGAAGATGCTAAGAGTTGAACTTCTAGTCTTCTTCCTAGCTCCACTTTGAATATGATGAAGAACTAACAAGCCTTCTTCAATCAATGGCTCTCCTCTTGAAGGATGGAATGGTCACTCTTTCAAGGGCCCAACTCCTCAATCAAGCTTTCTTCAAACCCTAACCTTCATAAGAGCTTGCTCACCCAATTTTATCCGCAAAAATATTAAGAATCTTATTTATGAGAAAAATGGAAGATGAAGATGAAGGTGATGTTCATGGTCTCTCTCAAGACAAAGAACAAGAAGATGAACTCAGGAACTAGATCCTCTCTTTGAAGATGTTGCCATGTTTATATCTCTCCCGCTTCCCTTTCTTTTTAATTTCTTAAGACACAAAGCATGCCTTGCCAACTCACACACTTCACTTTGTCTTCCTCTTTTTCTTTATTTTATATTTCTTCCCATAAATTAGGCAACCTTTTTGTTCTTTTATTATTTCTTTTAAAAGATATCACTTGTTGTCCCCCATTTTATCCCTCATTTCGTGTAAAATGATTAAAAGAATCTTCACAAGACAAGGCCAAGTCTTGAGTGACTGACTTGGCCATGTCACTCATTTTCTTATGGACACGGCCAAGCCATGTGGCCGTGTCCATGGCTACCCCAATTTCTTCTTTGTTTTCAAAGTGGGACACGGCCAAGGGCTTGGCCATGTCTCTTGAGTGTGTTCTCCACTGTTCTCTATCTTTGCTTTGATCTTTAGATGGGACACGGCCAAGGCCTTGGCCATGTCATGTGACGGCCAATGGCTTGGCCGTGTCTCCTGGGTGTGTTCACCTCTGCCTTTGCTTCACTTTATCTTTGCTCTTTGGCTTCATCAAGTGAGATATAACCAGTGGGTTGGCCTTGTCTTCTCCCAGTGTGATACGAACGAGCCACGAGGTAAGAATCCATTGGTACTTCCAAATGGGCCATTGACTAGGAGCAGAGCTAAGAAGTTTGGAGCAGCTATGGGATTGCATATTCAAGATCAAATTTCAAAGGAAGTGACTGAAATGGCAATGGAAAAGTGCACAATAGAGCTTGAAGAAGGCACACCAAAGCTGATTATGATGCTTAGTGTGGAAGCTAAAGGCTAGCTAAAGAAGTCCAACGTGCAAGAAAGGTCCATGGGGGTTCATATAAAGCCTTGGGAAGTAATTTAAGGCCCATGGACAGCCCAAATAGTGTGGGGCGTGTTCTTATGTTGAAGGGATTTAGTTTGTTTGTTTCCATACTTTATATTTTCCTTAGTGGATTAGGATTTTGTTTCCATACTTTATATTTTCCTTAGTGGATTAGGATTTTGTTTCCATACTTTATATTTTCCTTAGTGGATTAGGATTTTGTTTTCATATTTTATATTTTCCTTAATGGGTTAGGATTTTGACTTTGTAGCTTTCCTTCTCCCATTAGAATTAGGGTTTCGAATTTATGTGTGCCTTTTAGTATAAATAGGGCCTTATTTTTCTTGTAAGGGGACTTTTGACATATTATTATTAAAAATTTTCGAATTCTTCTAAAAGTTCTTCTTGTGAATTTTCGTGTGAGAGAGATTAGAGTAGATTCTTTAATTCTTTCTTTGCATCAAGAATTAGGTTTACTTATCAACGAGAGTTGTGGCGTTTTCCTTCTTCTTACCAACTAAATCCTTCAATCATAGTGAGTTCGTGTCTCTTTATAGGTGTTGGGTTCCTTAGGAGGTGATTATCAATTTTCATGGAGTTCTCTACCATTGTTATACGTTGGGTTTGCTGCCATCGTTGCTAAGGGTCCGCGTCATTTGGTATCAGAGCCTTGCTACAAGGTAATTTTTATCTACTTTGTCTTTCTAGGGTTTGTTCATTTAGGTCTTTTAAGTTTCTGCGTTTTAGGGTTCTTAGAGAATCTAGTCTTTAATTTTTGAAAAAAAGAGTCATATATCAAAATTCGAAAAGTCTAAAGATTGTTCAAAGAGTAATTAGAAACCTAGGAAAAGGAGTCTGATTGAAATTCGAAACCTAGGCCTTGCATCTGAATTGGATTCGAAACCAAGATTAGGGTTCTTGAAAGAAAGCAAAAGCTAGATTTTTGTTCAAGTTTGATTTCAATTTGATTTTGAGTGAATCTGGGGTTGCGAATTAAGTCTAGATTTTGAAAAGTTCTTGGGAGTAAATTAAGTCCCGAATCAAGGGGATAGTGAGAGGAAGCAAAAAAAAAAAAGAGTACAAAACCACCTCAATAAAAATTGTTTGATATTCTTGCTATTTGGGTGCTAAGGATCAGATCTAGGTGGGTCAGAAGTAATAAAAAATTTTTTTCGGGCGAAAAATTTCACCTTTTGAGGGGCTTTTGGAATTTGAAAATCAGACCTTAATATTCATGTTATTTGAGTGTTATAGGTGGGAATTAGAGTCTAGAAGCTAGCATTTTAGGTAGAATTGATTAGGTCCATAAAGCAGCTTGCCAAGTGTGGGTTGTTTTTGATTCATTATATCCAAATTTGTCTTGTTTATTGGCTTCATTGTTTATGATTTCTTTATCTAGCTTTTAATTCCATTACATTGCTAAGTATCATTTGCTTGTGTCGATACTTGGTTTTATATCATGTAGTGCAAATTACCTTGCATTGCCTCCGGATACTTGTCTTATTTTCTATCTAGTTCTAGGATTTAGGTTCTAGTTTCTTGAACGACTTGACAATTGTTGGTTGGTGAGCTTGGTTCTGAAGTGCAATCAAGGAAGACAAGACAAGTGAGGTAATTCTAAACACTTGAGTGAATTTTGATTATTACTAATCTTGTTTCTTTGAGTTTGTTTGTTTGTTAACATGGCTGGAAAAGGAGAAGAGACTAGCAGAGAAGGAGCTATGACTGAAAGCTTGGCTAGGCTTAATGAGACTTTGGCAGCAATGCTTGGTCGAATGGAGATGATGGATGCTAGATTGCAAGAGAATGCAGCACGACAAGTGCAACAAGGGCAGCCAGCCGCACATCCAAATCCCATAATGCGAGCTAGAAGAGTGCTTAGGAGAGAAGGGCAAGGAAATCTTGAAGCCCTAAAAGTAGCCGAAAGGGTAGAAGATGAAGATGAAGGTGGAAATCAACCTACCACTGGTGGTGACCTTACTTCCATCAAGATGAAGATTCCTTCCTTTGAAGGGAAGAACAATGCAGAAGAGTTCATAGAATGGGAAAGGAAAGTTGAGCAGATTTTCGAATGCCATAACTACACCGAAGAGAAGAAATCAGTTTTGGCAGCCGTAGAGTTCAAAGGGTATGCTACCTTTTGGTGGGATCAATTGAAAGCTAATAGAAGAGGGAAAGGTATGAGGCCTATTCCTGAATGGTCAACCTTGAAAGAACTAATGAAAAACCGATTTGTACCATCTCACTACATTCGGGATTTGTACAATCGACTAGCAAGACTAGTTCAAGGTGGAAGAAGTGTGGAAGAGTACCACAAAGAGATGGAGATGATCATGGCTAGGGCAAATATTGATGAAGATGAAGACAAGAAGATGTCACAATTTCTTGGGGGATTGAATTTGAACATAGCCAATGAATTGGAGATTTATGAATTCAACACAATGGAAGAGTTAGTTCAAAAGGCCATGAAGATGGAGAGAAGATTGAAGAATAAAGCTATTTTGAAAACTGGCTACTCTAAAGCTAGTGGAAAATTTTCAAACTTCAAGGGTTCATGTTCGAGTGGAGGTTCCTACAAAGGAGATTACAAGGGTTCTTTCCAAAAGAATTCTTCCTACAATCCTAATTTCAAGAAGCCAAATGATGGGGATGCAAAAACAGACAAGGAAACACCTACTAGGCCTACTCCAAGTAGTGAAATTAAATGCTACAAGTGTTTGGGAAGTGGACACATTGCTTCTCAATGTTTGAATAAGAGGGTGATGATTGCTACCCATGAAGGGGAAATTGAATCAGAATCTGAACATGAATAAGAAGAGGAGGCCGAATGTGGTGATAGGGCAAAATATGATGAAGAGGCTTGGGAGAATCCAGTCTTGAATGCTGAACATGGAGAGATGCTTGTTACTAGAAGAGCCTTGAATATTCGAGCCAAGGAAGAAGGCTTGGATCAAAGGGAGATTCTTTTCCACTCTAGGTGTTTGGTGAATGGTAAGGTTTGTACACTTATCATTGATGGTGGAAGTTGTACCAATGCTGCTAGTACCATAATGGTGGATAAATTGGGGTTAGATTGTTTTAAACATCCCAATCCTTACAAGTTGCAATGGTTTAATGACGCAGGGGAAGTAAAAGTGTTGAAGCAAGTCAAGGTAGCATTCCCCATTGGGTGATATAAAGATGAGGTTTTGTGTGATGTAGTGCCAATGCAAGCTGGACATTTGCTATTAGGAAGACCATAGCAGCATGATAGAAGGGCACAACATGATGGCTTTTCTAATAAGTATACCTTTACTTTTGAAGGAAAGAAGATTGTTCTAGCACCATTATAACCTCAAGAGGTGTATGAAGATCAAAAGAGGATGCTAGAGAGGGAGAAAAAAGTTTCGGCCAATATGAACCAAGGGGGTTCAAATTCAGGCAATGATGTTTCTTCAACACCCAAGGGTAATTCTAAGGGTAGGGAGAGAGAAAATAATAAAGTGAGTGAGTGTAGAAAGGGAAAAGAGGCCGAGAGTCAAAAGAAAGTAAGCAAACAAATAAATGGCCCATTGGTGAGAGAAAATAAGCAAGGAGAAAAAGCAAAACATACTTTTTATTCAAGTGCAAGAGAGATAGATGTAGGGCAGCCTGTACTCATTATTATGTATAAAGAATCATTACTTGCTGACAGTGATGAATCTCTTGATTCTTTACCTTCTAGTTTTGTGTCTTTGTTGCAGGATTTTAAGGATGTGTTTCCTGAAGACCTTCCTAGTGGTTTGCCGCCATTAAGAGGGATTGAACATCAAATTGACTTCATACCCGGTTCTACAATTCCAAACCGGCCAACATATAGAAGCAATCCTATAGAGACAAAAGAGATGCAAAGACAAGTTGAAGAGCTTTTGGAGAAAGGCTTGGTTCGCGAGAGCCTTAGTCCTTGTGCCATTCCAGTCTTATTAGTACCCAAGAAAGATGGTTCTTGGAGGATGTGTGTTGATTGTAGGGCTGTGAACAAGATTACTATGAAGTATAGACATCCCATTCCTAGACTTGATGACATGTTGGACGAATTGCATGGGGCGAAATATTTCACAAAGATTGATCTTATGAGTGGTTATCATCAAATTCGCATGAAGCCTGGAGATGAATGGAAGACTGCCTTCAAAACGAAATATGGTTTGTATGAATGGTTAGTTATGCCTTTTGGTTTATCTAATGCACCTACTACTTTCATGAGATTAATGAACCATGTTTTGAGAGCTTATTTAGGTAAGTTTGTGGTAGTTTACTTTGATGATATTCTTATTTATAGCAAAACTGAGGAAGAACATGTTGAACATGTTAGTAAAGTGCTTGAAATCCTTAGGGAGCAAAACCTTTATGCTAAGCTTAAGAAGTGTTCTTTTTGTCTAGATAGGGTTGTTTTTCTTGGTTTTGTTGTAAGTATGCAGGGAATTGAAGTTGATCAAGAGAAGGTGAAAGCTATCCAAGAGTGGCCGAATCCTTCAAGTGTGACAGAAGTGATGAGTTTTCACGGATTGGCAACTTCTATAGGATATTTGTCCCTAATTTCTCTACATTGGCAGCCCCCTTAACTAGCATAATCAAGAAAGAAGTGGGGTTCGTTTGGGGAAGGAGCAACAAGAAGCATTTGATGCTTTGAAAGAGAAGCTTTCTACTACACCCATTTTAGCTTTACCTAACTTTGATTCTAATTTTGAAATTGAATGTGATGCTTCTGGTGTAGGTATTGGAGCTGTTTTGATGCAAGAGAAGAAGCCCATTGCATACTTTAGTGAAAAGCTTAATGGAGCAAAGCTGAATTATTCAACTTATGACAAGGAGCTATATGCTTTGGTGAGAGCATTGGAAGTATGGGAGCATTATTTGCTGCCCAAGGAATTCGTGATCCATTCGGACCATGAATCATTGAAGCATTTGAGAGGGCAAGGCAAATTGAATAAAAGACATGCAAAATGGGTTGTGAAGATTGAGAAGTTTCCTTATGTGATCAAATACAAGCAAGGTAAAGACAATGTAGTGGCAGATGCACTTTCAAGGAGGTACGCTTTACTTAATGTTTTGAGTACTAAATTGCTTGGATTTGAATGTATAAAGGACTTATATGTTGGTGATTCTGATTTCGGCAATGTTTATGATGCTTGTGAGCATGGTGCTTTTAATTCTTTCTATAGACATGATGGGTTTTTGTTTAAGGGTTTGAAATTATGCATGCCTAGATGTTCTATGAGAGATTTGTTAGTATTAGAATCACGTTATGGGGGTTTGATGGGGCATTTTGGAGTTGATAAGACTTTAGACATGCTGAATGAACACTTTTATTTGCCGAATATGAAAAGGAATGTAATTCAGATTTGTAAGGCTTGTTTGGCTTATAGGCAAGCTAAGTCTAAGTCTATGCCTCATGGTTTGTATATGCCATTATCCATTCCTAGTTCTCCTTGGATGGACATTAGTATGGACTTTGTTTTAGGATTACCAAGGACTAAGAGGGGGAGAGATAGCATATTTGTGGTTGTTGATAGGTTTAGTAAGATGGCACACTTTATCACATGTCATAAGAGTGATGATGCTAGTTTAGTGGCCGAACTCTTCTTTAGGGAGGTGGTTCGAATTCATGGGATACCAAAATCCATAGTTTCTGATAGAGACACCAAGTTTTTGTCTCATTTTTTGCGTGTGCTTTGGAGAAAGTTAGGTACCAAGTTGTTATTTTTCACCACTTGTCATCCTCAAATGGATGGACAAAAAGAAGTAGTAAACAGGACTTTAGGTACCTTGTTGAGAGCTTTAGTGGGTAAGAATTTGAGTTCTTGGGAAGATTGTTTGCCATTTATTGAGTTTGCTTATAATCGTGCTATTCATTCTTCTACAGGATATTCACCTTTTGAGCTTCTTTATGGTTTTAACCCACTAACAGTTTTGGATCTTGTTTCTTTACCTTCTCATGAGCTTGTTAGTTTAGATGGTGAGAAGAAAGCTAAATTGGTGAAAGAGATGCATGAGAAAGCAAGGGCGAATATTGAGAAAAGGAACAAGAGATATGCTGATTCTGCAAATAGAGGGAGACATTAGATGAAGTTTCAAGTAGGAGATTGGGTTTGGGTACACTTCCAAAAGGAGAGATTTCCAAATCAAAGGAAGAATAAGCTTGATGCATGTGGTGATGGTCCATTTCAAGTGTTGGCAAAGATCAATGATAATGCATATAAGATAGACTTGCCTGGTGAGTATGGTGTTAGTACTACTTTTAATGTGTCTGATTTCTCTCCTTATGATGATGCAGATTTGAGGACAAATCTTTTTGAAGAGGGGGAGAATGATACGAACCAGCCAAGAGGTAAGGATCCATTGGTGCTTCCAAATGGGCCATTGACTATAAGCCGGGCTAAGAAGTTTGGAGCAGCTATAGGATTGCATATTCAAGATCAAATTTCAAAGGAAGTGACTGAAATGGCAATGGAAAAGTGCACAATAAAGCTTGAAGAAGGCACACCAAAGCTGATTATGATGCTTAGTGTGGAAGCTAAAGGCTAGCTAAAGAGGTCCAACGTGCAAGAAAGGTCCATGGGGGTTCATATAAAGCCTTGGGAAGTAATTTAAGGCCCATGCACAGCCCAAATAGTGTGGGGCGTGTTCTTATGTTGAAGGGATTTAGTTTGGTTATTTCCATACTTTATATTTTCCTTAGTGGATTAGGATTTTGTTTCCATACTTTATATTTTCCTTAGTGGATTAGGATTTTTTTTCCATACTTTATATTTTCCTTAGTGGATTAGGATTTTGTTTCCATACTTTATATTTTTCCTTAGTGGATTAGGATTTTGTTTCCATACTTTATATTTTCCTTAATGGGTTAGGATTTTGACTTTGTAGCTTTCCTTTTCCCATTAGAATTAGGGTTTCAGATTTATGTGTGCCTTTTAGTATAAATAGGGCCTTATTTTTCTTGTAAGGGGACTTTTGACATATTATTATTAAAAAATTTTGAATTCTTCTACAAGTTCTTCTTGTGAATTTTCGTGTGAGAGAGATTAGAGTGGATTCTTTAATTCTTTCTTTGCATCAAGAATTAGGTTTACTCATCAACGAGAGTTGTGGCATTTTCCTTCTTCTTACCAACTAAATCCTTCAATCATAGTGAGTTCGCTTCTCTTTATAGGCGTTGGGTTCCTTAGGAGGTGATTATCAAGTTTCAAGGAGTTCTCTACCATTGTTATACGTTTGGTTTGCTGCCATCATTGCTAAGGGTCCACGTCACACGAGCATTATGGATGTTCCTGCAGCCATGAATCGCATAGTTATCAAACTGCTACTATAAAGTTAAGTCTAACTAGGTAAGCATATCACCCCTAATAATTATTCTAAAAAAAAATAATACTTATTTTTTCTAACTAATTTTCTGTTATATATTTGTATTATAATTCTAAATTATATGCATTAGCTCATTATTTTTAGAATTAGTTCGCTTATTTTTTTCTATTACAAATAATAACTTGGTAGTAAAAATACATAAAAATATATAAAAATAGATAAAAATTTTACTTAATTAAAATTACTAAAAATATGCCTTGTACAAAATAATAACTACCTGTGTTTTCTCTTGAGAACTTCCATGGAGGTGCATCCCCACTAGAATTGGAATTCGGTCTAACCTGCTATCTCTGAGGTAAGCTTGCATTTTAAAATCCATATGCAGTCTAGTCCTAGATGCATGTTGAGGTACTACCATTTCCTTCTTCTTTCAAAAGTTTGAAAAATTTTTAAAATAAAATGAGTAGCTTGAATTTTTGAGATTAGGAAAAATAAACAAATCATTTCAATTTATAGATAGAACATCTGAAAGGTCCAGTTTTCTTTTTAAAAAAAAGTTAAAAGCTAAACAAACATGATTACATGGTTAAGTCAAAGAAAGTGACAATACCTTTGTCCTATGTCCCATGCCTTGTTCCTGTCATGTTTTTCATCTTCTTTCAATAATTTTTGACACAACACTCGTGTACATAGTAATAGATATTTATTATGGGTCTATATTTTTTGTGTGTCTAAAAAAATATATATTTATACACATAAAATATTTTTTCCACATAGGAGGCAAAACTTCCTCTTTTCAATTCTTAATTGTATGCATGTATAAAAAATTTTTAGACTCACTTTTAATATTTTGCCACGCAGGGGGAAATGAGAGGATATAAGAGCTTGTTAAAAAATAGCTGAATATTTTGCAAAGAAAGTAAGAATCTAAAAGAATGAAGATACAAAAGTAGAAAGATCAATCTAGCTAGAAGAGCTAAAGTCGATCCATTGAAGAATAGAACTGGTGGCTAGAAGAAATCCCACACTCTCAAATGATAGAAGGTCAGTCCAGTTAAAAGAGTTGAAGTCAATCCATTAAAGGATGGAACAACGGCTAGAAGAAAGCTGAAACTCTCAGATGATAAAAAGTCAGCAGAATCCATTGAAGGATGGAACAATGGCTAAAAGAAAGTTAGACTAATAGAAGGTCAATCCAGCTAGAAGAACTAAAATTATTTGGCTAGAAGAAAGCCAAAACCCTCAACTGATAGAAGGTCAGTCCAGTTAGAAGAGCTGAAATTATTTGGCTCGAAGAAATCCATAATCTTTAACAGATAGAAAAGTCAGTCTAGCTAGAAGAGCTAAAGTTGAAGGATGAAACAACTGGCTAGAAGAAAGCCAAAACTCTCCGATGATAGAATGTCAGCATAATCCATTGAAGAATGGAACCAATTGGCTTGAAAAAAGTTGAAATTCTCAAATGGCAAAGGGATGATCAAGCTAGAAGAGCTTAAGTCTTGAGTTGAGAACCGAAAATCCAATTTTGGATTGAGCACCCTAATCCAATTTTGGGTAGAGAAATCTAATCCTGTTTCGGATTGAGCACCCTAATCCAATTTTGAGTCGAGCACCATAATTCAACCTTGGGTCGAGAATCCTAAATCAGTCTTGGGTCGAGCACCCTAATCCAATTTTGGGTCTAGAATCCTAATTCGGTTTTGGGTCGAGAAACCTAATCCAGTCTTGGGTTGAGTAATCCAGTTTCGGATCATGAACCCTAATCCAGTTTCGAGTTGAGAACCCTAATCCAGTCTTGGGTTGAGTATCCTAATCCAGTTTTGGATTGAGTACCCTAATCTAGTATCGACTTGAGTACCCAAACTCAAATTCAGTATCGGGTTGAGAACTCAAAATCCAAATTGGGTCTAGAACTTAAAATTATTTTTGAGTCCAGAACTCAAACTGGGTCAAAAACACAAACCAACTTGGGTGTAGAGCCCAAAAAAATTTTTTGAGTCCAAAACTCAAACCGGGTCTAGAACCCAAGCCAATCCATGTTCAGAGCTTAAAATATTTTTTGAGTTTATAACTCAAATTGGGTCCAGAACCTAAATTATTTTCTAGTCCAGAACTCAAACCGGGTCCAGAATCTAAATTAATCCGGGTCTAGAACCCAAACCAACTCAAGTACAGAACCTAAATCATCCTCGAGTTCAGAACTCAGACTGGGTCTAGAAAACAAACCCAACCAATGACGCGGACCCTTAGCAATGATGGCAGCAAACCCAACGTATAACAATGGTAGAGAACTCCTTGAAACTTGATAATCACCTCCTAAGGAACCCAACGCCTATAAAGAGACACGAACTCACTATGATTGAAGGATTTAGTTGGTAAGAAGAAGGAAAATGCCACAACTCTTGTTGATAAGTAAACCTAATTCTTGATACAAAGAAAGAATTAAAGAATCCACTCTAATCTCTCTCACACGAAAATTCACAAGAAGAACTTGTAGAAGAATTCGAAAATTTTTATTAATTGTTGTAGTCTGAAATTCGGCCTAATAGTGCCCTTAAATAAGGTTAGAAAATTCCTAATTGCATATGGAAAACTAAAACATTCCTAATTGCATAAGGAAAACATTCCTAATTGCATAAGGAAAACATAAAGTATGGAAACAAAATCTTAATCCACTAAGGAAAATATAAAGTATGGAAACAAAATCCTAATCCACTAAGGAAAATATAAAGTATGGAAACAAAATCCTAATCCAATAAGGAAAATATAAAGTATGGAAACAACCAAACTAATCCCTTCAACATAAGAAACGCCCCACACTATTTGGGCTGTCCATGGGCCTTAAATTACTTCCCAAGGCTTTATATGAACCCCCATGGACCTTTCTTACACGTTGGACCTTTCTTTAGCTAGCCTTTAGCTTCCACACTAAGCATCATAATCAGCTTTGGTGTGCCTTCTTCAAGCTCTATCTCCATCTTCTTGAATGATAATTCTTGAAGCTCTTTGGAAATCTCTTCTTGAATATGCAAAGCCATACTAGCTTGATATCTCTTTGCTTTGCTCCTAGTGATTGGTCCACTTGCTAGCTTCAAGGGATCCTTTCTTGCATCATTCTCCCCCTCTTCAAAAAGATTTGTACTCAAATCTGCATCATCAAAAGGAGAAAGATCACTTACATTGAAAGTAGCCCTAACATTATACGTACCTGGTAAGTCGATCTTGTAGGCATTGTCATTAATCTTCTCCAGCACTTGGAATGGGCCATCTCCCCTTGATTGCAACTTGTTCTTCCTTTGGTTAGGAAACCTCTATTTTCGAAAATGCACCCAAACCCAATCTCCTACTTGAAACTTAATCTCATGTCTCCCTCTATTTGCAGAATCAGCATATCTCTTGTTCCTTTTCTCAATATTCGCCCTTGCTTTCTCATGAATCTCTTTCACCAATTTAGCTTTCTTCTCACCATCTAAACTAACAAGCTCATGAGAAGGTAAAGAAACAAGATCCAAAACTGTTAGTGGGTTAAAACCAAAAAGGTGAATATCCTGTAGAAGAATGAATAGCACGATTATAAGCAAACTCAATAAATGGCAAACAATCTTGCCAAGAACTCAAATTCTTACCCACTAAAGCTCTCAACATGGTACCTAAAGTTTTGTTTACTACTTCTGTTTGTCCATCCATTTAACGATGACAAGTGGTGGAAAATAACAACTTGGTACCTAACTTTCCCCAAAGCACACGCCAAAAGTGAGACAAAAACTTGGTGTCTCTATCAGAAACTATGGATTTTGGTATCCCATGAATTTGAACCACTTCCCTAAAGAAGAGTTTGGCCACTAAACTAGCATCATCACTCTTATGACATGGGATAAAGTGTGCCATCTTACTAAACCTATCAACAACCACAAATATGCTATCTCTCCCCCTCTTAGTCCTCGGTAATCCTAAAACAAAGTCCATACTAATGTCCATCCAAGGAGAACTAGGAGCGGGTAATGGCATATACAAACCATGAGGCATAGATTTAGACTTAGCTTGCCTACAAGCCAAACAAGCCTTGCAAATCCGAATTACATCCCTTTTCATATTTGGCCAATAAAAGAGTTCATTCAGCATGTCTAAAGTCTTATCAACTCCAAAATGCCCCATCAAACCCCCACAATGTGATTTTAATACTAGCAAATCTCTCATAGAACATCTAGGCATGCATAATTTCGAACCCTTAAACAAAAACCCATCATGTCTATAGAAAGAATTAAAAGCACCATGCTCACAAGCATCATAAACATTGCCGAAATCAGAATCACCAACATATAAGTCCTTTATACATTCAAATCCAAGCAATTTAGTACTCAAAACATTAAGTAAAGTGTACCTCCTTGAAAGTGCATCTGCCACTACATTGTCTTTTCCTTGATTGTATTTGATCACATAAGGAAACTTCTCAATCTTCATAACCTATTTTGCATGTCTTTTATTCAACTTGCCTTGCCCTCTCAAATGCTTCAATGATTCATGGTCTGAATGGATCACGAATTCCTTGGGCAGCAAATAATGCTCCCATACTTCCAATGCTCTCAACAAAGCATATAGCACCTTGTCATAAGTTGAATAATTCAGCTTTGCTCCATTAAGCTTTTCACTAAAGTATGCAATGGGCTTCTTCTCTTGCATCAAAACAGCTCCAATACCTACACCAGAAGCATCACATTCAATTTCAAAAGTAGAATCAAAGTTAGGTAAGGCTAAAACGGGTGTAGTAGAAAGCTTCTCTTTCAAAGCATCAAATGCTTCTTGTTGCTCCTTGCCCCAAACAAATCCCACTTCTTTCTTGATTATGCTAGTCAAGGGGGCTGCCAATGTAGAGAAATTAGGGACAAATCTCCTATAGAAGCTTGCCAATCCGTGAAAACTCCTCACTTCTGTCACACTTGAAGGATTCGGCCACTCTTGGATAGCTTTCACCTTCTCTTGATCAACTTCAATTCCCTGCATACTTACAACAAAACCAAGAAAAACAACCCTATCTAGATAAAAAGAACACTTCTTAAGCTTAGCATAAAGGTTTTGCTCCCTAAGGATTTCAAGCACTTTCCTAACATGTTCAACATGTTCTTCCTCAGTTTTGCTATAAATCAGAATATCATCAAAGCAAACTACCACAAACTTACCTAAATAAGCTCTGAAAACATGGTTCATTAATCTCATGAAAGAACTAGGTGCATTAGATAAACCAAAAGGCATAACTAACCATTCATACAAACCATATTTCGTTTTGAAGGCAGACTTCCATTCATCTCCATGCTTCATGCGAATTTGATGATAACCACTCATAAGATCAATCTTTGTGAAATATTTCACCCCATGCAATTCGTCCAACATGTCATCAAGTCTAGGAATGGGATGTCTATACTTCACAGTAATCTTGTTCATAGCCCTACAATCAACACACATCCTCCAAGAACCATCTTTCTTGGGTACTAATAAGACTGGAATGGCACAAGGACTAAGGCTCTCGCGAACCAAGCCTTTCTCCAAAAGCTCTTCAACTTGTCTTTGCATCTCTTTTGTCTCCATAGGATTGCTCCTATATGCTGGCCGGTTTGGAATTGTAGAACCGGGTATGAAGTCAATTTGATGTTCAATCCCTCTTAATGGCGGCAAACCACTAGGAAGGTCTTCAGGAAACACATCCTTAAAATCCTATAACAAAGAAACAAAACTAGATGGTAAAGAATCAAGAGATTCTTCACTGTCAGCAAGTAACAATTCTTTATACATAATAATGAGTACAGGCTGCCCTACATCTATCTCTCTTGCTCTTCCATAAAAAGTATGTTTTGCTTTTTCTCCTTGCTTATTTTCTCTCACCAATGGGCCATTTATTTGTTTGCTTACTTTCTTTTGACTCTCGGCCTCTTTTCCCTTTCTGCACTCACTCACTTTATTATTTTCTCTCTCCCTACCCTTAGAATTACCCTTGGGTGTTGAAGAAACATCATTGGCCAAATTTGAACCCCCTTGGTTCATGTTGGCCGAAACTTCTTTCTCCCTCTCTAGCATCCTCTTTTTATCTTCATACACCTCATGAGGTGATAATTGTGCTAGAATAACCTTCTTTCCTTCATAAGTAAAGGTATACTTATTAGAAAAGCCATCATGTTGTGCCATTCTATCATGCTGCCATGGTCTTCCTAATAGCAAATGTCCAGCTTGGATTGGCACTACATCACACAAAACCTCATCTTTATACCACCCAATGGAGAATGGTACCTTGATTTGCTTCAACACTATTAGTTCCCCAGCGTCATTGAACCATTGCAACTTATAAGGATTGGGATATTTAAAACAAGTTAACCCCAATTTATCCACCATTGTAGTACTAGCAGCATTGGTACAACTTCCACCATCAATGATAAGTGTACAAACCTTACCATTCACCAAACGCCTAGAGTGGAAAAGATTCTCCCTTTGATCCAAGCCTTCTTCCTTGACTTGAATATTCAAGGCTCTTCTAGTAACAAGCATCTCTCCATGTTCAGCATTCAAGACTTGATTCTCCCAAGCCTCTTCATCATATTCGGCCCTATCACCACATTCGGCCTCCTCTTCTTCTTCATGTTCAGATTCTGATTCAATTTCCCCTTCATGGGTAGCAATCATCACCCTCTTATTCGGACATTGAGAAGTAATGTGTCCACTTCCCAAACACTTGTAGCATTTAATTTCCCTACTTGGAGTAGGTCTAGAAGGTGTTTCCTTGGCTGTTTTTGCATCCCCATCATTCGGCTTCTTGAAATTAGGATTGTAGGAAGAATTCTTTTGGAAAGAACCCTTGTAATCCCCTTTGTAGGAACCTCCACTCGAACTTGAACCCTTGAAGTTTGAAAATTTTCCACTAGCTTTAGAGTAGCCAGTTTTCGAAATAGCTTTATTCTTCAATCTTCTCTCTATCTTCATGGCCTTTTGAACTAACTCTTCCATTGTGTTGAATTCATACATCTCCAATTCATTGGCTATGTTCAAATTCAATCCCCCAAGAAATCGTGACATCTTCTTGTCTTCATCTTTATCAATATTTGCCCTAGCCATGATCATCTCCATCTCTTTGTGGTACTCTTCCACACTTCTTCCACCTTGAACTAGTCTTGCTAGTCGATTGTACAAATCCCGAATGTAGTGAGATGGTACAAATCGGCTCCTCATTAGTTCTTTCAAGGTTGACCATTCAGGAATAGGCCTCATACCTTTCCCTCTTCTATTAGCTTTCAATTGATCCCACCAAAAGGTAGCTTACCCCTTGAACTCTACGGCTGCCAAAACTAATTTCTTCTCTTCAGTGTAGTTATGGCATTCGAAAATCTGCTCAACTTTCCTCTCCCATTCTATGAACTCTTCTGCATTGTTCTTCCCTTCAAAGGAAGGAATCTTCATCTTGATGGAAGTAAGGTCACCATCAGTGGTAGGTTGATTTCCACCTTCATCTTCATCTTCTACCCTTTCGGCTGCTTCTAGGGCTTCAAGATTTCCTTGCCCTTCTCTCCTAAGCACTCTTCTAGCTCGCATTATGGGATTTGGATGTGCGGCTGGCTGCCCTTGTTGCACTTGCTGAATTTGTTCTGCTTGTCGTGATGCATTCTCTTGCAATCTAGTATCCATCATCTCCATTCGACCAAGCATTGCTGCCAAAGTTTCATTAAGCCTAGCCAAGCTTTCAGCCATAGCTCCTTCTTTGCTAGTCTCTTCTCCTTTTTTCCAACCATGTTAACAAACAAACAAACTCAAAGAAACAAGATTAGTAATAATCAAAATTCACTCAAGTGTTTAGAATTACCTCACTTTTCTTGTCTTCCTTGATTGCACTTCAAAACCAAGCTCACCAACTAACAATTGTCAAGTCGTTCAAGAAACTAGAACCTAAATCCTAGAACTAGATAGAAAACAAGACAAGTATCCGGAGGCAATGAAACGTAATTTGCACTACACGATATAAAACAAAGTATCAACACAAGCAAATGATACTTAGCAATGTAATGGAATTAAAAGCTAGATAAAGAAATCAGAAACAATGAAGACAATAAACAAGACAAATTTGGATATAATGAATAAAAAACAACCCACACTTGGCAAGCTGCTTTATGGACCTAATCAATTTTACCCAAAATGCTAGCTTCTAGACTCTAATTCCCACCTATAACACTCAAATAACATGAATATTAAGGTCTGATTTTCGTGTATAACACTCAAATAACATGAAGACAAGAAGATGTCACGATTTCTTGGGGGATTGAATTTGAACATAGCCAATGAATTGGAGATGTATGAATTCAACACAATGGAAGACTTAGTTCAAAAGGCCATGAAGATCGAGAGGAGATTGAAGAATAAAGCTATTTCAAAAACTGGCTACTCTAAAGCTAGTGGAAATTTTTCAAACTTCAAGGGTTCAAGTTCGAGTGGAGGTTCCTGCAAAGGGGATTACAAGGGTTCTTTCCAAAAGAATTCTTCCTACAATCCTAATTTCAAGAAGCTGAATGATGGGGATGCAAAAACAGCCAAGGAAACACCTTCTAGACCTACTCCAAGTAGGGAAATTAAATGCTACAAGTGTTTGGGAAGTGGACACATTGCTTCTCAATGTCCGAATAAGAGGGTGATGATTGCAACCCATGAAGGGGAAATTGAATCGGAATCTGAACATGAAGAAGAAGAAGAGGCCGAATGTGGTGATAGGGCAAAATATGATGAAGAGGCTTGGGAGAATCAAGTCTTGAACGCTGAACATGGAGAGATGCTTATTACTAGAGGAGCCTTGAATATTCAAGTCAAGGAAGAAGGCTTGGATCAAAGGGAGAATATTTTCCACTCTAGGTGTTTGGTGAATGGTAAGGTTTGTACACTTATCATTGATGGTGGAAGTTGTACCAATGCTGCTAGTACTACAATGGTGGATAAATTGAGGTTAACTTGTTTTAAACATCCCAATCCTTACAAGTTGCAATGGTTCAATGATGCTGGGGAAGTAAAAGTGTTGAAGCAAGTCAAGGTACCATTCTCCATTGGGTGGTATAAAGATGAGGTTTTGTGTGATGTAGTGCCAATGCAAGCTGGACATTTGCTATTAGGAAGACCATGGCAGCATGATAGAAGGGCACAAAATGATGGCTTTTCTAATAAGTATACCTTTACTTATGAAGGAAAGAAGGTTGTTCTAGCACCATTATTACCTCAAGAGGTGTATGAAGATCAAAGAGGATGCTAGAGAGGGAGAAAGAAGTTTCAGCCAACATGAACCAAGGGGGTTCAAATTCGGCCAATGATGTTTCTTTAACACCCAAGGGTAATTCTAAGGGTAGGGAGAGAGAAAATAATAAAGTGAGTGAGTGCAGAAAGGGAAAAGAGGCCGAGAGTCAAAAGAAAGTAAGCAAACGAATAAATGGCCCATTGGTGAGAGAAAATAAGCAAGGAGAAAAAGCAAAACATACTTTTTATGCAAGAGCAAGAGAGATAGATGTAGGGCAGCCTGTACTCATTATTATGTATAAAGAATCGTTACTTGCTGACAATGAAGAATCTCTTGATTCTTTACCTTCTAGTTTTGTGTCTTTGTTGTAGGATTTTGAGGATGTGTTTCCTGAAGACCTTCCTAGTGGTTTGCCACCATTAAGAGGGATTGAACATCAATTGACTTCATACCCGGTTCTACAATTCCAAACCGGCCAGCATATAGGAGCAATCCTATGGAGACAAAAGAGATGCAAAGACAAGTTGAAGTGCTTTTGGAGAAAGGCTTAGTTCGCGAGAGCCTTTGTACTTGTGCCGTTCCAGTCTTATTAGTACCCAAGAAAGATGGTTCTTGGAGGATGTGTGTTGATTGTAGGGCTGTGAACAAGATTACTGTGAAGTATAGACATCCCATTCCTAGACTTGATGACATGTTGGACGAATTGCATGGGGCGAAATATTTCACAAAGATTGATCTTATTAGTGGTTATCATCAAATTCGCATGAAGCCTGGAGATGAATGGATGACTACCTTCAAAACGAAATATGGTTTGTATGAATGGTTAGTTATGCCTTTTGGTTTATCTAATGCACCTACTACTTTCATGAGATTAATGAACCATGTTTTGAGAGCTTATTTAGGTCAGTTTGTGGTAGTTTACTTTGATGATATTCTGATTTATAGCAAAACTGAGGAAGAACATGTTGAACATGTTAGGAAAGTGCTTGAAATCCTTAGGGAGCAAAACCTTTATGCTAAGCTTAAGAAGTGTTCTTTTTATCTAGATAGGGTTGTTTTTCTTGGTTTTGTTGTAAGTATGCAGGGAATTGAAGTTGATCAAGAGAAGGTAAAAGCTATCCAAGAGTGGCCGAATCCTTCAAGTGTGACAGAAGTGAGGAGTTTTCACGGATTGGCAAGCTTCTATAGGAGATTTGCCCTAATTTCTCTACATTGGCAGCCCCCTTTTCTAGCATAATCAAGAAAGAAGTGGGGTTCGTTTGGGGCAAGGAGCAACAAGAAGCATTTGATGCTTTGAAAGAGAAGCTTTCTACTACACCCATTTTAGCTTTACCTAACTTTGATTCTACTTTTGAAATTGAATGTGATGCTTCTGGTGTAGGTATTGGAGCTGTTTTGATGCAAGAGAAGAAGCCCATTGCATACTTTAGTGAAAATCTTAATGGAGCAAAGCTGAATTATTCAACTTATGACAAGGAGCTATATGCTTTGGTGAGAGCATTGGAAGTATGGGAGCATTATTTGCTGCCCAAGGAATTCGTGATCCATTCAGACCATGAATCATTGAAGCATTTGAGAGGGTAAGGCAAGTTGAATAAAAGACATGCAAAATGGGTTTTGAAGATTGAGAAGTTTCCTTATGTGATCAAATACAAGCAAGGTAAAGACAATGTAGTGGCAAATGCACTTTCAAGGAGGTACGCTTTACTTAATGTTTTGAGTACTAAATTGCTTGGATTTGAATGTATAAAGGACTTATATGTTGGTGATTCTGATTTTGGCAATGTTTATGATGCTTGTGAGCATGGTGCTTTTAATTCTTTCTATAGACATGATGGGTTTTTGTTTAAGGGTTCGAAATTATGCATGCCTAGATGTTCTATGAGAGATTTGCTAGTATTAGAATCACATTGTGGGGGTTTGATGGGGGCATTTTGGAGTTGATAAGACTTTAGACATGCTAAATGAACACTTTTATTGGCCGAATATGAAAAGGGATGTAATTCGGATTTGTAAGGCTTGTATGGCTTGTAGGCAAGCTAAGTCTAAGTCTATGCCTCATGGTTTGTATATGCCATTACCCGTTCCTAGTTCTCCTTGGATGGACCTTAGTATGGACTTTGTTTTAGGATTACCAAGGACTAAGAGGGGGAGAGATAGCATATTTGTGGTTGTTGATAGGTTTAGTAAGATGGCACACTTTATCCCATGTCATAAGAGTGATGATGCTAGTTTAGTGGCCGAACTCTTCTTTAGGGAGGTGGTTCGAATTCATGGGATACCAAAATCCATAGTTTCTGATAGAGACACCAAGTTTTTGTCTCACTTTTGGTGTGTGCTTTGGGGAAAGTTAGGTACCAAGTTGTTATTTTCCACCACTTGTCATCCTCAAACAGATGGACAAACAGAAGTAGTAAACAGAACTTTAGGTACCATGTTGAGAGCTTTAGTGGGTAAAAATTTGAGTTCTTGGGAAGATTGTTTGCCATTTATTGAGTTTGCTTATAGTCGTGCTATTCATTCTTCTACAGGATTTTCACCTTTTGAGCTTGTTTGTGGTTTTAACCCACTAACAGTTTTGGATCTTGTTTCTTTACCTTCTCATGAGCTTGTTAGTTTAGATGGTGAGAAGAAAGCTAAATTGGTGAAAGAGATGCATGAGAAAGCAAGGGCGAATATTGAGAAAAGGAACAAGAGATATGCTGATTCTGCAAATAGAGGGAGACGTGAGATGAAGTTTCAAGTAGGAGATAGGGTTTGGGTGCATTTTTTAAAAGAGAGGTTTCCTAACCAAAGGAAGAACAAGTTGCAAGCTAGAGGAGATGGCCCATTACAAGTGCTGGAGAAGATTAATGACAATGCCTACAAGATCGACTTACCAGGAACGTATAATATTAGTGCTACTTTCAATGTAAGTGATCTTTCTGCTTTTGATGATGCAGATTTGAGGACAAATCTTTTTGAAGAGGGGGAGAATGATGCAAGAAAGGATCCCTTGAAGCTAGCAAGTGGACCAATCACTAGAAGCAAGGCAAAGATTTATCAAGCTAGTATGGCTTTGCATATTCAAGAAGAGATTTCCAAAGAGCTTCAAGAATTAACATTCAAGAAGATGGAGATAGAGCTTAAAGAAGGCATACCAAAGCTGATTATGATGCTTAGTGTGAATATGGAAGCTAAAGGCTAGCTAAAGAGGTCCAACGTGCAAGAAAGGTCCATGGGGATTCATATGAAGCCTTGGTAAGTAATTTAAGGCCTTAGTAAGATGATTGGAAGAAAAGCTTGGAGTGCAGCCAGTTTCACACGTACCTGTGAGAATTCTAAAGCCCTGTGAGAATAGCTGGATGGACCTTGGAGTGCAGCCAGTTTTACACGTACCTGTGAGATTTCTGAAGCCCTGTGAGAATAGCTGGATGGATCCACTACTTAAAGATTATTAATTCTGTTTAATGGGCCACGTTTTATATTATTACGGAAGGCTTAAAAATAGGATTTTGTTTCCATACTTTATATTTTCCTTAGTGGATTAGGATTTTGTTTCCATACTTTATATTTTCCTTAGTGGATTAGGATTACTTTATATTTTCCTTATGCAATTAGGAATGTTTTTCCTTATGCAATTAGGAATGTTTTCCTTATGCAATTAGGAATGTTTTTCCTTAATGCAATTAGGAATGTTTTCCTTATGCAATTAGGAATGTTTTCCTTATTCAATTAGGAATGTTTTAGTCTTAATTTTCCATATGCAATTAGGAATTTTGTAACCATTATTTAAGGGCACTATTAGGCCGAATTTCATATACAACATTTAATAAAAAATTTTGAATTCTTCTACAAGTTCTTCTTGTGAATTTTCGTGTGAGAGAGATTAGAGTGGATTCTTTAATTCTTTCTTTGCATCAAGAATTAGGTTTACTTATCAACAAGAGTTGTGGCATTTTCCTTCTTCTTACCAGCTAAATCCTTCAATCATAGTGAGTTCGCGTCTCTTTATAGGTGTTGGGTTCCTTAGGAGGTGATTATCAAGTTTCAAGGAGTTCTCTACCATTGTTATACGTTGGGTTTGCTGCCATCGTTGCTAAGGGTCTGTGTCAGGATATGTCTTAGATAAAATGGTTTTAATCAAGAAACTAATACCAGGTTTATGAAGTTTAACCTAATATTTTCTTATCAATACAGAGTAAAAGCAAGCAGCAAAGAGTGACAACAAAGAAAAGAAACAATATCAGTAAACAAAATATCAAATAAAACCCCAGCAGCTTGAGTGAGAAGAAACACCAAACCACCAAACGAGAAGGCAGTGCTATACACCTGTCTTCATCTTATTTAACCAAGATTTTACAAGCTCGATCAATGTGAAATATTGGTGGAACCAATGATGGAAATTTGCAGTCCTTTATCTAACTTATTTTAAGCTTACAGTAATTTATTCAATTTGTTTTATTATTCTATTTTTATTCCTATTTCATAGTTTCATTTTTATGAACATTCAGTAACCTTAGTTGAAGATCCAATAATCCATATAGTTAAATATGATTTATATGGCTATTAGTTGCTTCCTGTGTTTATTGTTCATCTTTTTTTCAAGACAGCAAACTATGTTTAAACCAATTTTAAAGTCACAGTAGCCTTAAAATCAAATTTGAATACCTTTAAACTCTAAAACAGTTTCTGAGCCATAAAACTCTAAAATAGTTTCCAGTATCAAAACCAATCCTAAGTGTCATTTTTCATACTAAACCCTAAAATTAGTTTTAAAGTCCAAAAGTATCGTGGATAGTTTTTAATCCTAAACCCTAAAACCAACTTCTTAAGCTTTGAAACCCTAATTTTGTTTTTCGAAAAAAAATCCTAAACCCTAAAACCAAAGCCTTGAAACTCCAATTTTGTTTTTCTAAAAAAACCTAGACCCTAGTTTTATACCTTAAAATCCTAAATTTATTCCCTCAACCTAAGACTCTAACCATGTTTTCCTAAAAACCAAAACCCTAATTGTATTTTCATGAAACCCTAAAATATAAATCATATCTTCTTAAAACCCTAATTCATAAGTTAAAAAGCCTAATTTGTATATTTATTGTTTAATATGACATTTGAATGTAGAATTGATTGTTAATTCATATTTATGTCTTGATGGATGTTTTATTGCACTTTTATGTTGGATGTTTTGTTTTAAATGCTTGAATAATTTAATTAATTATTTATTTAGATTTTAAGATTATAAAAGGCACGCTTCCACTTCGTGGGTGCCTCAATTTTTATTATGTAATTTAATTTATCATTTAAAGATTTTAGATTCATATAAAAGGATATGTTTCCACCTTTTGGTGGGGTATCTTATTTATTTAGTTTTAAACATTGGATTCGGTTGTAAGGGTATATTTTCACCTCATGTGGGTGCCCGTTTATTGTTTTGTTTTGAACATTACTTTGATTTTAATATAATAAAGTTTTATTTTAATTATTGCATGTAGTATGGATGATATTGTAATAAGTTAAGAATTTTATAATATCTAACCTGAAAAGGAGGCTGGTTCCAATGAATCGGATGTTGTGGTGGTGCTGGGTCATTCTCACATTCCTCACATGTACCTAACTTTTTGAATCCATTAGAGGGTTAGAGATTCCTTAGGAATTGAGTCATCCGCCCCTTTCTTTTTATCTGCCCATTCAGATGGCGATTCCATTTTTTTTTGGGTTTAGACCCGTATTCCATAAGGCCTTGAGCCTAATAATACCGAAGTCATAAGAACTATTTCATCGGGAGTGGGGGCAAAAATCTCCACTCACAAGGCAGATTCAGATGACATCCAGGACACATAGGTCTGATGAGGGAAGTGTTGAGAATATTGCTCCAGGAGAGGGTAGAGCTGGAACTAGTGTTGAGGTTACAAGGGAGGCATTAGTTCTAGCCATATCAGTAGCTCATGATGTTTTGGCTGTTTGGGTACAATAGATGGCAAAGTTACTTCATTCAGCAATAGTAGCAGCAGACCATAAAGTATGATAAGTTGAGGAAATATGGGGCTACAGACTTCATGGGCACTGCAGATCTAGTTGAGGTAGAGCAAAGGCTGGACAAAGTTGAGTGAATGTTTATGCTACTAGACGCCACTATAGAGGAGAAATTTGATTATGTCATTTCTCTTTTGCAGGGAGATGCATATGATTGGTAGAAGACCATTCCATATGTTCTTGACCAACCTCCAATGCTATCATATGATGACATCCTAAGAGAGTTTGGGAAGAAATATATACCTAAAGAATATAGAGATACAAAGAAGAAGGAATTCCTAAATTTGAAGCAGAGTACGAAGACGGTCACAGAATATGAAAATAATTTCTTCGACTGAGCAAGTATGCAGGGGATATTATGACAGATGAGATGATCGGTGCCAAAGATTTGAGGAGACGTCGAGGCCTTCCATTATGTGCCAAGTGGTTGCAGTATAGTACAAAAATTTCTCCAGGATTATATTTGCTAACCTAAATGTTGAGAAAAGCTAGAGGCTTGCAACCATAGCTAGGGCAGAGGAGAGTAGAGACAGGAGACCTAAGGTTTAGACAAGGTCTTCATCTTTGAAGAGAGGTTGAAGGAGTTTCTCATATAGCTTCGGTAGAGGCCAGGGGTAGCCTGGAAACTCATCACAATAGTAGAGACAGAGGTAGGGGGCCTGTAGTCTTAGTAGCTAGTGCCTCGACCCTAACTTCTCGATGATCTCCTCCATTTATTTATGCCTAATATGGATGGATGCATGGGGATGTCTGCTGGAGGATCAGTACACTATCTTATTTTAGATGTGGGTCACCAAATTATTTTATCAGAGATTGTCCAGAGCCACCGGAGGTTAGATAGACAAATACAGTAGTGTTTAGACCCAGTGTTAGAGGGGGTCAATGTGGTAGAGGTAGTGGAAGAGGTAGTAGACCATGGTCCAGTCAGAGGGGAGGATCCATAATTGGGAGTAGACATAAGGAGGCTAGGTCATCACAGATGGTGTATGTGATGCAGAGACACATAGATGCTTCAGATGTGATAGCTAGTATATTTTCTCTATTTGGCACTTCAGTTCATGCATTGATAGATCCTGGGTCAACACATTCATATATCAGTGCATCCATTTTGCCCGTGAGTGATGTAAATTCAAAATCCTTAGGGTTTGATGTGTTAGGCTACCAATCCTTTAGGACAAATTATGGTAGTTAGCAGAGTATACGAAGGTAGTCCAGTAATGGCTCATGATGAGGAGTTTCTCAGTGATTTGATTGAGATGTCCTTTAGGGATTATGACCTTATTCTGGGTATGAATTGGCTATTCAAACATTGGGCAGTGGTACATTGCCAGCAAAACTATGATTTACTCTGAGAACATGTGATGGGAAGTAGGTGGTGGTATCAAGTGTGCAGAGACACCTCTTATCATGTTTATTTTAGCTATTTCAGCTAGAAGGTTGATTAGGAATGGGTTCAAAGCTTATTTGGCACATGTAATGGGTACGAGAGCAGTGAGGTCTAAGCTCGACAATATTTCTATAGTGGTAGAGTTCCCTGATGTGCTTATCATCTGGTTATCGATGATGCTCTCTATTCCTCCTTCTCAGATGCCACTTGTAGAATTGAAAGAATTAAAGATACAGTTATAGGCATTGCTAAATAAAGGGTTTAATCTGCCTTAGTGTTTCACCCTGGGGAGCACCAGTACTATTTGTTAAGAAGAAGGATGTTATCTTGCAATTTTACATTAATTACCGGCAATTGAATGTGACCACTAAGAATAAGTACCCATTACCTTATATTGATAATCTCTTTGATTAGTTGAAGGGGGCAACCATATTTTCCAAGATTAATTTGAGATTATGGTACTATCAGTTGAGAGTTAGAAATTCAAATGTACCAAAGACTGCTTTTCACATGAGGTACGGGCACAATGAGTTCTTAGTGATGCCTTTTGGGCTGATGAATGCACCAACGACCTTTATGGATCTAATGAACCAGATCTTCTGGCCATATTTAGATTAGTTTATGTATTCATTGATGATATTTTGGTTTATTTACATAGCAAGCTAGACCATGATAGGCATTTGCGAATTATACTATAGACATTGTGAGAGAAATAACTGTATGTCAAGTTATCCAAATGTGAGTTCTACTTAGACCAGTTGACTTTTCTAGAACATGTGGTTTCAGCATAGGGCATTAGAGTTAATTTGAGTAAAGTAGAAGCAATTTTGAATTAGAGTCCACCAAAGAATATTACAGAAGTTAGGAGTTTTCTAGGATTGGTAGGTTACTACCGTCAATTTGTGAAGGTATTTTCCATGATAGATGTACCACTCACCAGATTACTTTGGAAAGGTGTAAAATTTGTGTAGACCAATAAGTGTTAATCAAGCTTTGAGCAATTGAGAGATACGTTGACTTAGGTTTTTATCCTTATCCTACATGTAGAAGGTAAATCATATGTGAATACAGTGATGCTTCACAAAATGGTTTAGGCTGTGTTCTGATGCAGAAGGGTAGAGTCATTGCATATGCATCCAGATAGTTGAAGCCTCATGAGTTAAACTATCCGACTTATGATTTGGAGTTGGCAGCCATAGTGTTTGCACTGAAGATTTGGCAACATTATTTGTATAAGAAGAAATGTTTCATCTATATAGAATATAATAGTTTAAAATACTTGAGTGTTCAGAAAGTGTTGAATCTTCAGTAGAGACGATGGTTGGAACTGATAAAAGATTATGACTACTTGGTTAACTACCATTATGGCAAGGCAAATGTTTTTGCAGATGCCTTGAGTCGAAAGTCCATGGCAAGGTTAACTACTATTCACTCTCATTACTTGTTTAGTTGATAGAGTTACATGTCAGATTTGAGGTATGCTATGATGCACTCATGGCTCAATTACAGGTGAGCCCATTACTACTTGGTTAAATTAAAGAGGCACAAAAGACAAATGTGAAATTCTAGAGGATTATGGAGGATTGTCATAAAGGAGAGAGTAGGGATTTCACATTAGAGATAATGGCAGCCTATGGTACAAAGATCGATTATGTGTTCTGGATGATGATGAATTGAAAAAGAAGATTTTAGAGAAAGCACATAAGTCTCCTTATGCTACACATCCTGAAATTACTAAAATTTATCAAAATTTGAAAATACATTATTGGTGGTCAGATATAAAGAGGGACATAGTACAATTTGCATCCAAATGTCTTACATGTCATAGGGTAAAGGCTAAGCACCAAGTTCCTTCAAGGATGTTGCAGCCATTATTAGTACTTGAGTGGAAGTAGAACTGAGTAGCCATAGACTTTGTGGCTAGACTACCTTTGACTCTAAGGAAGCATGATGCAATCTGGGTGATAAAAGATAGAATGATGAAGTCATCTCACTTCCTTCTAGTTAGGATGGATTATTCACTTGATAGGCTTATTGAGTTGTATATCAGTGAGATTGTGAGGTTACATGGTGTTTTAGTCTCATTAGTATCAGATTGAGATCCAAGATTTACATTGAGATTTTAGAGGAGTTTGTAGGATGCATTGGGTACTCATTGGACTTCAGCACTGCTTTCCATCCATAAACAAATAGGCGGTCAGAGAGGGTGATATAGATTTTAAAGGATATATTGAGAAGCTATGTCATTGATTTTATAGGAAGCTAGGATAGACATTTAAGCTTGATTGAGTTCGCATAAAATAATAGCTATCAATCAAGCATTGGTATGGCACTTTATGAGGCCTTGTACAACAAGAATTGTAGGACACCGTTATGTTTGGGATGAGGTTGAAGAAGAAAAACTGGTAGGTCCTAATATGATCAAAGAAATAGAAGAGAAAGTGAAAGTAATTCGGGATTAGTGTTAAAAGCAGCTTCAGACCAGCATAAATCATACTCACACTTGAAGAGGAAGGATATAGAGTTCAGCGTGTGTGATAAGGTGTTCCTAAAGGTGTATCATAGGAAGAAAATATTGAGGTTTGGTTAAAAAGAAAAATTAAGTCCTCGCTTCATTGGACATATGAGGTACTAGAGAGAGTAGGACCAGTTGCTTATAGACTAGCTTTGCTGTCTGGGTTGGATAGGATACACAACATCTTCAATGCCTTGATGCTTCAAAGGTACAGAGCAGATCCATCTCACATCTTATTAGTTGAGTCTATCGAGATGAATCCAGATCTGACTTACAAAGAGGAACTGATGAAAATTTTTTGCATGAGAAGTAAAGGAATTGAGAAACAAGAAGGTGCTATTGGTCAAAGTATTATGAAGGAATCATTCTACAGAGCAGGCAAAATGGGAGCAACCTATGCAGGGCCAATATTCTCAGCTCTTTCAAAGTTGATATCGGGTAATTTGAAGATGAAATTATTTAAGGGAGAGAGTTCTAATATCCAAATTTTTACTAAAATATAATTAAATAAATAATTTGGAGGGTTAGATAAGGTGTTGGAAATAGGAAATATAGAATGTATATGTAAAATATATGTTTAAAAATATAGAATGTAAATTAGAATTTTTAAATAAATAATTAAATAATATATATATGGTTAGAATTTAAAGAAGAATAAAAATCAAAAATTCATGTTCATCTTCTTCTTCCTCTCTTCCAAGTGTGGCCGCATTTCTCCATGAGTAAGGAAAAAATATTTGCTTCTTTCCTACCTCAAATTCTTAAAGTTTTTCAAGACTTTTAGAGTGATTTTGATGTTTCATCAATCAAAGGTAAGGTTTCTTTCAAATTTAAGAAGTTTCTTTAGAATTTTCAATTACGTGAAAATTGGGTTTTTGAAAGAGGCATAGATAATTATTTAAATGGGTTATAATGGAGTTATTTGGAAGTGTAGACAATGATTTTTATAGTTGGTTGATGGATTAGTTTAAGTTTGGTTGGAGTTTGGAAGAAGAAGAATGAAATTTAGGGTTTTGGTGGATTATTGTAAAGGTAGGTGTTAATTGTATTTAATTGTTTAAAATGTGTTAGAATATGTGTTAAAATATGGTTGTGATGATGGAAATTACCTTGAAACATGATTTTGAATTGGTTAATATGGAATTCCAAAATCATAGTGCATTAGGGAAAAAATTAAAACTTGCAGGAAATGTTGTAAATTGAATTTTATTAGCTAAAGTATATAGAATTGTGATTCTAATAAATTATATAGATTCACATTTTGATTAGGAAGTGAGTGGAGTCAAATTCCCATATCAAAGTAGTGAAGGACATTAAGTTAACTTGGTTTTAGGTAGAGATTTGGCTTGCATTGTATTAATTGTGAGATTAGTGCATACTTTGGAACTTATTTTATTAATTGCATTGCTTTATACATATCACATTACATATGGATAAATGTGCTATGTTACTTGAACATTGATGATTGTGTGTTAAGCATTATTTGATGTGGCAACCCCTTAGACCCCAACTCAATCAATTGAAAAAGTAACCCTTCACCCCTAATTCAGAGAGGAACCAGTAATAAAGAGTATATGGAAGGGAATTGAATTTCATGCCACAAGTTAGAACAAACCTGATAAGTGAAACAATTCTTGAAGTAACCAATGGAGAACACAACCTCACTTGGAAAACAACTATGAAATTTTAATCAAAGAGCAATCTGCCATCTTACATGCAAAACTAGGATTTTTATGCCCCAAAAATGTGCTAACACTAATTAAAATATCAGGGGCAGGTTTGGATGCCCACTATTGTTTAAAGTAAAATAATGCTTTAATTTAAAGGCAACCAAACAAGGCCCTTGTCTCTACTACAATAAGCTGGATTTAATTTAACTTTATTGGGCCTATTTAAAATAATTAAGTATGTTAAACCAAGCCCATATGTCTGGATAAATAATATGGAATGCTCTCTTCTTTATGTAGACCCATTGGGCTACACTTTGTGATTATCTTCACAAACCCAAAGTAAAGTAATCAATCTTGGACCTTCATTCAATTTTAGGTCTTCAAGTGGGATCTATGCTTCTTCTTTGATCTCCTTCACAACTAAGCTTTGAACATAAGAATGCAAGGTAGCATTAAGCTTATTTGCCTTGATCTTGTGATAGGACCAGGCAGCATTTCTAGCTTTCCATCATCTATGCATGTGAGGTCACCTCCATTACCTTGGTTCACATCATTCCCTCCCTCCTCACATCATTCCCTCCCTCCTCAAATGGATTCATCCTCAAATCACCACCTACATTACCAAAAAGGAGAAAGGTTAGCAACATTAAAAGTAGCTGAAACACCATACTCACTAGGCAAATCCACTTCATAGGCATTGTCATTGATCCTTTCTAACACTTGGAAAGGTCCATTGCCTCTAGAGTCCAATTTAGATTTCCTTTGGTTAGGAAATCTCTCCTTCCTGACATGCACCCAAACCCAATCTCCAGGTTCAAATTTCATAATCATGCGCCCTTGATTAGCTTTTTGTGCATATCTTTTGTTCTTCTTCTCAACATTCTACTTAGTCTTCTCATGTATGGACTTAACCAACTCTGCCTTTTTCCATCCATCTAAGTTAGTAATATCATTTGAAGTTAAAGGCAACAAATCCAAAGGAGTCAGTGGGTTAAAACCATACACAACTTCAAATTGAGAATAACTTGTAGAAGAATGAATGCTCCTATTATATGCAAATTCAACTAATGGCAAGCAATCTTCCCAAGTCTTTAAATTCTTACCAATCACAGTATGCAATAAAGATCCTAAAGTTCTATTGACCACTTCAGTTTGACCATCTGTTTTAGGATGACAAGAAGTAGAAAACAAAAACTTAGTCCCCAATTTACCCCATAGAACACGCCAAAAGTGACTTAAGAATGTAGTATCTCTATCAGAAACAATTGTCTTAGGGATACCATGCAAATGTACTACATCCCTAAAGAACAAATCAACAATATGTGTAGCATCATTGGTTTTATGACATGCAATAAAATGTGCCATTTTACTAAACCTATCAACTACAAAAAATATGCTATCCTTACCCCTTTTTGTCCTAGGCAACCCTAACACAAAATCCATAGATATATCAACCCAAGGTTGGCTAGGGATAGGTAATGAAGTATACAATCCATGTGGTTAAATCCTAGATTTGACTTGTTTACATGCCACACACCTAGAGCATATTCTTTCTACATCTTTCTTCATGTTAAACCAATAGAAATGCTCATGTAATATGTCAAGTGTTTTAGAAATGCCAAAATGACCCATTAAACCTCCATTATGGGCTTCACACACAAGCATTTCATGCATGGAACAATTAGGCACACAAAGCTTATTTTCTCTAAACAAGTACCCATCATGCCTATAAAAATTTTGAAAAGCATATTGTTCACATGCATTATATACTTTGCCAACATCAGAATCAGATGTATACAATTCTTTAATATGTTCAAATCCCATCAATTTAGAGCTCAATGTACTAATAAGAGTGTATCTTCTAGACAATGCATCAATAACAATATTTTCCTTACCTTGCTTGGATTGAATCACATAAGGAAAAGTTTCTATGAACTCCAACCACTTAGCATGGTGCTTACTTATTTTACCTTGACTTTTGATGTGCTTCAAAGATTCATGGTCAATGTGTATCACGAATTGTTTAGGCCAAATGTATTGTTGCCAAGCTTCTAATGCCTTCACTAATGCATACAACTCCTTGTCATAAGTGGAATAATTGAGTTGTGCACCATTTAGTTTCTCACTGAAGTAAGCAATGGGTCACCTACCCTGCATCAAAACAGCACCAATTCCTATCCCAGAAGCATCACATTCAATTTCAAAAGTAGAATTGAAATCAAGTAAACTCAAAACAGGTGCAGAACAAAGTTTATCTTTGAACATAGTAAATGCATGTTCTTGTGCCTCACCCCACTTAAACCCAACATCCTTTTTAATAATTTCAGTTAAAGGCACAGCTATGGAGCTAAAGTCTCTTGTAAAGCTCCTAAAAAAGCTAGCAAGTCCATGAAATCTTCTTACCTCACTCACATTCCTAGGGGTTGGCCAATCCTTGATTGCCTGTATTTTATCCTCATCAACTTCAATTCCTTTAGAACTAACAACATACCCTAAGAATATAACTCTATCCATGCAAAATGTGCACTTTTTAAACTTAGCATACACCTTTTCTTTCCTAAGTGCATCTAAAATAACCCTAAGATTACATATATATGATCATCTATGTTTTTACTATAAATCAATATGTTATCAAAGTAAACAACAACAAATTTGCCAATAAACTCATGAAAAACATGATTCATTAACCTCATGAATCTGCTAGGAGCATTAGTTAGCCCAAATGGCATAACAAGCCACTCATATAAACCATGTTTAGTTTTAAAGGCAATTTTCCACTCATCACCAATTTTCATTCTAATTTGGTGATACCCACTCATTAAATCAATTTTTGTAAACAAACAAGCACCATGTAATTCATCCAACATATCATCTAATCTAGGTACAGGATGGCGATACTTAACTGTTATGTGATTCACAGCTCTGCAATCCATACACATGCGCCAACTTGCATCCTTCTTAGGTACTAAAAGTACAAGTACATCACATGGACTTAAACTCTCATAGATATGCCCCTTTACGAGCAACTCTTTCACTTGCCTTTGAAGTTCCTTTGTCTTCTTAGGGTTACTTCTATAGGCTGGGCGATTAGGAATTTGTGCTCCATGAATGAAATCAATTTGATGTTCAATCCCTCTTATAGGTGGTAGTTCTTGGGGTAACTTATCAGGGAAAACAACCTCATATTCCGGCAATAAAGAAACAACAATAGTCGAGATTAAAGGATCAAGGTCAGCTTTACAAAAATATGTCTCTTTTATAACTAAGTACAATTAGACACTTTTGACTCTTATAAGCAACTTCACATCCTTTTCCTTGTGTAGAAACTGTTTCTTTTTATTTTACCATTCTCTTTTGGACCCATTAATTGTTTTTATTTTGCAGCCTCCTTTCCTATTATTTTTTTCACTCTCTCAACCTAACCCTTTTCTTTCTCTTTTTTCTCTTTTTTCTCACTTTCATATCTCTTCTTTTGATCTCTCTCTTTTCCTTTAACCTTTTTTGCCTCCCTTTGCATCTCCACCTTCATACTCCTTGCTATTTTCATTTGGTCTTCATATACCTCACTAGGAGTCATAGGAGCCAATATAATACGCTGCTCCCCCATCATGAATGAGTATCTATTTCTATATCCATCATGCATCACCTTTCTATCATATTTCCTTGGCCTCCCAAGAAGTAAATGGCTTGCATGCATAGGTACTACATCTCAAATAACACAGTCAACATATTTTCCAATAGAGAAAGAAATGAGCACTTGTTTATTTACTCTTGTTTCTCCACAATCATTGAGCCATAGTAGTCTATATGGCCTAGGGTATTTCAAACACTCCAGCCCTAATTTCTCCACCAAAGTAGTGCTAGCCATATTAGTACAACTACCTCCATCAATAATGAGACTACAAATCTTACCATTAATCATGCATCTGGAGTGAAAAATATTCTCTCTTTGCTCAATTCCCTCCTCTTTCACTTTAGTGCTTAAAACACATCTAAAAACAAGCAATTCACCCATCAAGGCATGTTCAGCCTCCACATCACTACAATCCTCCAAAGGAGGCATTGAATTTGAATCATCATCACTTTCATATTCAATTACACCATAATCTCTCAACATCATTACTTTCTTATTTGGACATTGAGATGTAATATTTCCATGGCCAAGACATCTAAAGCATTTGATGTTTCTATGCTTTTCAGAATTAGAAGAAGTTGATTGAGTTTTCGTGTTTCCATTTTGTTCAACTTTATTCTTGTCTTCTTTTACCTTGTTTTTAGCTTTTTCTTCCTTTTTAGGCCACCTTGAACTCCAATTAGAGGTAGAACCTGAATAGGTAAGCTTGCTGGCTCCCTTTTGTTTGAGTCATTTCTCTACCTTCTTGGCCATATTCACCATCTCCTCAAGCTTTATATAGTGATGCAACTCCACTATATTTGCAATATCTCTATTTAAACCTCCTAAAAATTGAGCCATGGTAGCTTCTCTATCCTCTTCAATGTTTGCTTGAATCATTGCCATCTTCATCTCCTTATAATAATCTTCTACTGACATGACCTTGTGTAAGTCTCTGTAATTTTTGGTGCAGCTCACGGTAGTAATAGGATGGCACAACTCTCCTCCCCATGACAGCCTTCATTTCCTCCCAAGTCTCAATAGGCCTCTTTCAATTCCTTCTCCTAATAAGTTTTAGTTGGTCCCACCATATTGATGCATAATCAATGAACTCAACTGTTGATAACTTCACCTTCTTTTCCCTCTCAGTAATTATAGCAATCAAATATAAGCTCCAACTTCCTTTCCCACTCTAGTATGTTTCAACATCATTCCTTTCTACAAATGTTGGAATCTTCATCTTTATGGCATTTATGTTATTGTCTCTCCTTCCTAGCCTTCTATCTCTTCCTAGCCCCCATCTCTTCTTGGCCTAAATCTTAAAGATTGAATGTAATCTTCATCTTCATTAAGTTCATCACGGGACTCTGTATCTCCTTCATCAAAAGTTTGTTGCCTAGTTTTCCTCCACCTAGTTGATGTAGCTCCTGATTGCTAGGATTGCTCAACTTCATCCCTCAAATTCATAACATCTATACTAAACTTCTCAAATTGCTCTTGCATAGCTTTTAATACAAAAACTACATCTTTCATGCCCATTTCACTACTTTTGCCTGTCTCTTCAGACATGATGTAACACTTCAAGAAAATGTTAGAAAAGAAGAAAAAAAAATCCTCATACACTCCCTCACATGTTTACACTTGATAATATATCACTTCACTCATGTTTCACTCAAGTCAGTCTTTTATCCTCTTATTTGCTCATTCTCTTGCCTTTTACCCCTCTTGTGTGCTCACTTTCAGTTACTTGTCCAGATCAATTCAACCAACCAAATTAGAAATAACAAGTAGCACAAAAATTCAATAATAAACAAAATAAAGAATCCTAAAAGAATAACAAATCTAGAGGCAAAGTAATGGAAGAAAAAGAAAGAAGATGATATAATATGTATGTGTAGATAAAGATGAAGAGTGAGGTGTGCAGATCCTATATTGTGTAATCTGAGTAATATAGATACAAAATTACTCAATCTAATGTGATGGAAACAAGTAGGACAGCAAACAAAGAAAGAAACAAGAGTACAAAAAAATAAGACAAAATAGGAACAATATTGAAAGAAGTTCGTTTTCCTTAATGGGATTCGAATCAGAACCCTAATCACACTTATTCAACCCCAAATTGATGTCAAATATGCAAAAAGATAGTTAATTGCATGTAATAACCACCAATTGCAAAGATTCCAGCAATTTTGACCAAATTCTTAACTTATAAACTCAACATCAATCCCACCAATAGTAGTTACGAATTTCACCATATAATGCTAAAAAAAAATTAATTATAACTAGAGTTGAGCAATTTATAATTATAGCAATCAAATGAATAGGGCTGCAATCAAATTAAAGCAAATCAGTACACTTGTAGTAAAAGGATGCAATTTGCATATATACAAATTTTTTTTCTTTTTTTTCCTTTTTTTTATATTATGAATTCACTCTATGATAGGTTTAGAACAACACCCAGATTGCATGAGGAAGAAGCAAACCCAATAGAGAACTAGGTTGGGCAGATTGGGCCTCCAACAAAGAATCCTAATTTTTATTTATTTATTTTATGAAATTGAATAAATAACACTGAATATCAGTAATTTAAAGATAGATATAATTGATTTAAAACTAAAGGTCTGATACCAAATGATGTGGCAACCCCCTAGAATCTAAGTCTCGATGACCTCCAAATCAATTCAAGCATTAGACCCCAACACAATCAATTGAAAAAGTAACCCTTCACCCCTAATTCAGAAAGGAACTAGTAACAAAGAGTATATGGAAGGGAATTGAATTTCATGCCACAAGTTAGAACGAGCCTGATAAGTGAAAAAATCCTTGAAGTAACTAATGGAGAACACAACCTCACTTGGAAAACAACTATGAAATTTTAAGCAAAGAGTAATCAGCCATCTTACATGCAAAACTTTGGTTTTTATACCCCAAAAATGTGCTAACCCTAATTAAAATATCAGGGACATGTTTGGATGTGACGCGGACCCTTAGCAATGATGGCAGCAAACCCAACGTATAACAATGGTAGAGAACTCCTTGAAACTTGATAATCACCTCCTAAGGAACCCAACGCCTATAAAGAGATGCGAACTCACTATGATTGAAGGATTTAGTTGGTAAGAAGAAGGAAAATGCCACAACTCTAGTTGATAAGTAAACCTAATTCTTGATGCAAAGAAAGAATTAAAGAATCCACTCTAATCTCTCTCACATGAAAATTCACAAGAAGAACTTGTAGAAGAATTCAAAAATTTCTTTAATAATAATGGTGTCCCCAATTCTACCTAATAGTGCCCTTAAATAAGGGTTACAAAATTCCTAATTGCATATGGAAAATTAAGACTAAAACATTCTAGAAGGATCCTAGGCTTGTGATGCGGACCCTTAGCAACGATGGCAGCAAACCCAACGTATAACAATGGTAGAGAACTCCTTGAAACTTGATAATCACCTCCTAAGGAACCCAATGCCTATAAAGAGACGCGAACTCACTATGATTGAAGGATTTAGTTGGTAAGAAGAAGGAAAACGCCACAACTCTTGTTGATAAGTAAACCTAATTCTTGATGCAAAGAAAGAATTAAAGAATCCACTCTAATCTCTCTCACACGAAAATTCACAAGAAGAACTTGTAGAAGAATTCAAAAAGTTTTTATTAATTGTTGTTGTCTGAAATTTGGCCTAATAGTGCCCTTAAATAAGGGTTACAAAATTCCTAATTGCATATGGAAAACTAAAACATTCCTAATTGCATAAGGAAAACATTCCTAATTGTATAAGGAAAACATTCCTAATCCACTAAGGAAAATATAAAGTATGGAAACAAAATCCTAATCCAATAAGGAAAATATAAAGTATGGAAACAACCAAACTAATCCCTTCAACATAAGAAACGCCCCAAACTATTTGGGCTGTCCATGGGCCTTAAATTACTTCCCAAGGCTTTATATGAACCCCCATGGACCTTTCTTGCACGTTGGACCTTTCTTTAGCTAGCCTTTAGCTTCCACACTAAGTATCATAATCAGCTTTGGTGTGCCTTCTTCAAGCTCTATCTCCATCTTCTTGAATGATAATTCTTGAAGCTCTTTAGAAATCTCTTGAATATGCAAAGCCATACTAGCTTGATATCTCTTTACCTTGCTCCTAGTGATTGATCCACTTGCTAGCTTTAAGGGATCCTTTCTTGCATCAGCTTGTATGGGAAAACACTTCCAAAAACCCAACAAGAATAGGATTTGACAAAGTCAAAACAACTTAACTAATTAAAATAAAAGGATGGGGACCACAAAATAACAAAAATATCCCCTCTAACTAACTATGAAGATTCGGCCAAGGGGTGCAACAAACTCCCTTGGAATTCGGCCAACTTGCATCCATGAATGTGCATGCATGTGCATGGAAATAAGATTGACCAAGCTTTGACTCTTCCTTGATAGTTTCGGCCTAGGCTTAAAAATAGCCTTCAAAGGCTCCTTCTTGGCTTCCATTGCATGCTTCTAGAACCATGATATATTTAGGCCTTCCTTGCAGCTCCATCTCCATCTTCTTGAATGATAATTATTGAAGCTCTTTGGAAATCTCTTCTTGAATATGCAAAGCCATGCTAGCTTGATATCTCTTTGCCTTGCTCCTAGTGATTGGTCCACTTGCTAGCTTCAAGGGGTCCTTTCCTGCATCATTCTCCCCCTCTTCAAAAAGATTTGTCCTCAAATCTGCATCATCAAAAGGAGAAAGATCACTTACATTGAAAGTAGCACTAAATTATACGTACCTGGTAAGTCGATCTTATAGGCATTGTCATTAATCTTCTCCAGCACTTGGAATGGGCCATCTCCTCTAGCTTGCAACTTGTTCTTCCTTTGGTTAAGAAACCTCTCTTTTCGAAAATGCACCCAAACCCAATCTCCTACTTGAAACTTTGTCTCACGTCTCCCTCTATTTGCAGAATCAGCATATCTCTTGTTCCTTTTCTCAATATTTGCCCTTGCTTTCTTATGCATCTCTTTCACCAATTTAGCTTTCTTTTCACCATCTAAACTAACAAGCTCATGAGAAGGTAAAGAAACAAGATCCAAAACTATTAGTGGGTTAAAACCATAAAGAAGCTCAAAAGGTGAATATCCTGTAGAAGAATGAATAGAACGATTATAAGCAAACTCAATAAATGGCAAACAATCTTCCCAAGAACTCAAATTCTTACCCACTAAAGCTCTCAACATGGTACCTAAAGTTCTGTTTACTACTTCTGTTTGTCCATCCATTTGAGGATGACAAGTGGTGGAAAATAACAACTTGGTACCTAACTTTCCCCAAAGCACATGCCAAAAGTGAGACAAAAACTTGGTGCCTCTATCAGAAACTATGGATTTTGGTATCCCTTGAATTCGAACCACCTCCCTAAAGAAGAGTTTGGCCACTAAACTAGCATCATCACTCTTATGACATGGGATAAAGTGTGCCATCTTACTAAACCTATCAACAACCACAAATATGCTATCTCTCCCCCTCTTAGTCCTTAGTAATCCGAAAACAAAGTCCATACTAATGTCCATCCAAGGAGAACTAGGAACGGGTAATGACATATACAAAACATGAGGCATAGACTTAGACTTAGCTTGCCTACAAGCCAAACAAGCCTTACAAATCTGAATTACATCCCTTTTCATATTCGGCCAATAAAAGTGTTCATTCAGCATGTCTAAAGTCTTATCAACTCCAAAATGCCCCATCAAACCCCCAAAATGTGATTCTAATACTAGCAAATCTCTCATAGAACATCTAGGCATGCATAATTTCAAACCCTTAAACAAAAACCCATCATGTCTATAGAAAGAATTAAAAGCACCATGCTCACAAGCATCATAAACATTGCCAAAATCAGAATCACCAACATATAAGTCCTTTATACATTCAAATCCAAGCAATTTAGTACTCAAAACATTAAGTAAAATGTACCTCCTTGAAAGTGCATCTGCTACTACAATGTCTTTACCTTGCTTGTATTTGATCACATAAGGAAACTTCTCAATCTTCACAACCCATTTTGCATGTCTTTTATTCAACTTGCCTTGCCCTCTCAAATGCTTCAATGATTCATGGTCTGAATGGATCACGAATTCCTTGGGCAGCAAATAATGCTCTCATACTTCCAATGCTCTCACCAAAGCATATAGCTCCTTGTCATAAGTTGAATAATTCAGCTTTGCTCCATTAAGCTTTTCACTAAAGTATGCAATGGACTTCTTCTCTTGCATCAAAATAGCTCCAACACCTACACCAGAAGTATCACATTCAATTTCAAAAGTAGAATCAAAGTTAGGTAAAGCTAAAACAGATGTAGTAGAAAGCTTCTCTTTCAAAGCATCAAATGCTTCTTGTTGCTCCTTGCCCCAAACGAATCCCACTTCTTTCTTGATAATCTAGTCAAGGGGGGCTGCCATTGTAGAGAAATTAGGGACAAATCTCCTATAGAAGCTTGTCAATCCATGAAAACTCCTCACTTCTGTCACACTTGAAGGATTCGGCCACTCTTGGATAGCTTTCACCTTCTCTTGATCAACTTCAATTCCCTGCATACTTACAACAAAACCAAGAAAAACAACCCTATCTAGACAAAAAGAACACTTCTTAAGCTTAGCATAAAGGTTTTGCTCCCTAAGGATTTCAAGCACTTTCCTAACATGTTCAACATGTTCTTCCTCAGTTTTGCTATAAATCAGAATATCATCAAAGTAAAGTAAACTACCACAAACTTACCTAAATAAGCTCTCAAAACATGGTTCATTAATCTCATGAAAGTACTAGGTGCATTAGATAAACCAAAAGGCATAACTAACCATTCATACAAACCATATTTTGTTTTGAAGGCAGTCTTCCATTCATCTCCCGGCTTCATGCGAATTTGATGATAACCACTCATAAGATCAATCTTTGTGAAATATCTCGCCCTATGCAATTCGTCCAACATGTCATCAAGTCTAGGAATGGGATGTCTATACTTCACAATAATCTTGTTCACAGCCCTACAATCAACACACATCCTCCAAGAACCATCTTTCTTAGGTACTAATAAGACTGGAACGGCACAAGGACTAAGGCTCTCGCGAACCAAGCCTTTCTCCAAAAGCTCTTCAACTTGTCTTTGCATCTCTTTTGTCTCCATAGGATTGCTCCTATATGCTGGCCGGTTTGGAATTGCAGAACTGGGTATGAAGTCAATTTGATGTTCAATCCCTCTTAATGGCGGCAAACCACTAGGAAGGTCTTTAGGAAACACATCCTTAAAATCCTGCAACAAAGACAAAAAACCAGAAGGTAAATAATCAAGAGATTCTTCACTGTCGGCAAGTAATGATTCTTTATACATAATAATGAGTACAGGCTGCCCTACATCTATCTCTCTTGCTCTTGCATAAAAAGTATGTTTTGCTTTTTCTCCTTGCTTATTTTCTCTCACCAATGGGCCATTTATTTGTTTGCTTACTTTCTTTTGACTCTCGGCCTCTTTTCCCTTTCTGCACTCACTCACTTTATTATTTTCTCTCTCCCTACCCTTGGAATTACCCTTGGGTGTTGAAGAAACATCATTGGCCGAATTTGAACCCCCTTGGTTCATGTTGGCTGAAACTTCTTTCTCCCTCTCTAGCATCCTCTTTTGTTCTTCATACACCTCTTGAGGTGATAATGGTGCTAGAAAAACCTTCTTTCTTTCATAAGTAAAGGTATACTTATTAGAAAAGCCATCATGTTGTGCCCTTCTATCATGCTGCCATGGTCTTCCTAATAGCAAATGTCCAGCTTGGATTGGCACTACATCACACAAAACCTCATCTTTATACCACCCAATGGAGAATGGTACCTTGACTTGCTTCAACACTTTTACTTCCCCAGCATTGAACCATTGCAACTTGTAAGGATTGGGATGTTTAAAATAAGCTAACCCTAATTTATCCACCATTGTAGTACTAGCAGCATTGGTACAACTTCCACCATCAATGATAAGTGTACAAACCTTACCATTCACTAAACACCTAGAGTGAAAAAGATTCTCCCTTTGATCCAAGCCTTCTTCCTTGACTTGAATATTCAAGGCTCTTTTAGTAACAAGCATCTCTCTATGTTCAGCATTCAAGACTTGATTCTCCCAAGCCTTTTCATCATATTCGGCCCTATCACCACATTCGGCCTCCTCTTCTTCTTCATGTTCAGATTCTGATTCAATTTCCCCTTCATGGGTAGCAATCATCACCCTCTTATTCGGACATTGAGAAGCAATGTGTCTACTTCCCAAACACTTGTAGCATTTAATTTCCCTACTTGGAGTAGGTCTAGAAGGTGTTTCCTTGGCTGTTTTTGCATCCCCATCATTCGGCTTCTTGAAATTAGGATTGTAGGAAGATTTCTTTTGGAAAGAACCTTGTAATCCCCTTTGTAGGAACCTCCACTCAAACTTGAACCCTTGAAGTTTGAAAAATTTCCACTAGCTTTAGAGTAGCCAGTTTTTGAAATAGCTTTATTCTTCAACCTTCTCTCTATCTTCATAGCCTTTTAAACTAACTCTTCCATTGTGTTGAATTCATACATCTCCAATTCATTGGCTATGTTCAAATTCAATCCCCCAAGAAATCGTGACATCTTCTTGTCTTCATCTTCATCAATATTTACCCTGGCCATGATCATCTCCATCTCTTTGTGGTACTCTTCCACACTTCTTCCACCTTGAACTAGTCTTGCTAGTCGATTGTACAAATCCCAAATGTAGTGAGATGGTACAAATCAGCTTCTCATTAGTTCTTTCAAGGTTGACCATTCAGGAATAGGCCTCATACCTTTACCTCTTCTATTAGCTTTCAATTGATCCCACCAAAAGGTAGCATACCCTTTGAACTCTACGGCTGCCAAAACTAATTTCTTCTCTTCGGTGTAGTTATGGCATTCAAAAATCTGCTCAACTTTCCTCTCCCATTCTATGAACTCTTTTGCATTGTTCTTCCCTTCAAAGGAACGAATCTTCATCTTGATGGAAGTAAGGTCACCATCAGTGGTAGGTTGATTTCCACCTTCATCTTCATCTTCTACCCTTTCGGCTGCTTCTAGGGCTTCAAGAGTTCCTTGCCCTTCTCTCCTAAGCACTCTTCTAGCTCGCATTATGGGATTTGGATGTGCGGATGGCTGCCCTTGTTGCACTTGCTGAATTTGTTGCACTTGTTGCATTTGTTGTGCTTGCCATGCTGCATTCTCTTGCAATCTAGTATCCATCATCTCCATTCGACCAAGCATTGCTGCCAAAGTCTCATTAAGCCTAGCCAAGCTTTTGGCCATAGCTCCTTATTTGCTAGTCTCTTCTCCTTTTCCAGCCATGTTAACAAACAAACAAACTCAAAGAAACAAGATTAGTAATAATCGAAATTCACTCAAGTGTTTAGAATTACCTCACTTTCTTGTCTTCCTTGATTGCACTTCAGAACCAAGCTCACCAACCAACAATTGTCAAGTCGTTCAAGAAACTAAAACCTAAATCCTAGAACTAGATAGAAAACAAGACAAGTATCCGGAGGCAATGCTAGGTAATTTGCACTACACGATATAAAACCAAGTATCGACACAAGCAAATGATACTTAGCAATGTAATGGAATTAAAAGCTAGATAAAGAAATCAGAAACAATGAAGCCAATAAACAAGACCAATTTGGATATAATGAATCAAAAACAACCCACACTTGGCAAGCTACTTTATGGACCTAATCAATTCTACCCAAAATGCTAGCTTCTAGACTCTAATTCCCACCTATAACACTCAAATAATATGAATATTAAGGTCTGATTTTCGAATTCCAAAAGCCCCTCAAAAGTTGAAATTTTTTGCCCCAAAAATTTTATTACTTCTAACCCACCTAGATCTGATCTTTAGCACCCAAATAGCAAGAATATCAAACAATTTTTGTTGAAGTGGTTTTGTACTTTTTTTTTGCTTCCTATCACTATCCCCTTGATTCGGAACTTAATTTACTCACAAGAACTTTTTGAAATCTGGACTTAATTCGCAACACAGAATTCACCCACAAAACAAATCGAGGGAATACCCAACAACATAAAACAATTTTTGAATTTCAATCAGATTAACTCCTTAGGTTTCGAATCCAATTCAGATGCAAGGCCTAGGTTTCAAAATTCAATCAGACTCCTTTTCCTAGGTTTCGAATTACTCTTTGAACAATTTTCAGGCTTTTCGAATTTTGATATATGACTCTTTTTCAAAAATTAAAGACTAGACTCTCTAAGAACCCTAAAATGTAGAAATTTAAAAGACCTAAATTAACAAACCCTAGAAAGACAAAGTAGATAAAAATTACCTTGTAGCAAGGCTCTGATACCAAATGACGCTGACCCCTTAGCAACGATGGCAGCAAACCCAACGTATAACAATGGTAGAGAAATCCTTGAAACTTGATAATCACCTCCTAAGGAACCCAACGCCTATAAAGAGACGCGAACTCACTATGATTGAAGGATTTAGTTGGTAAGAAGAAGGAAAATGCCTCAACTCTCGTTGTTAAGTAAACCTAATTCTTGATGCAAAGAAAGAATTAAAGAATCCACTCTAATCTCTCTCACACGAAAATTCACAAGAAGAACTTGTAGAAGAATTCGAAAATTTCTTTAATAATAATGGTCTCCCCAATTCGGCCTAATAGTGCCCTTAAATAAGGGTTACAAAATTCCTAATTGCATATGGAAAATTAAGACTAAAACATTCTAGAAGGATCCTAGGCTTGTATGGGAAAACACTTCCAAAAACCCAACAAGAATAGGATTTGACAAAGTCAAAACAACTTAACTAATTAAAATAAAAGGATGGGGACCACAAAATAACAAAAATATCCCCTCTAACTAACTATGAAGATTCGGCCAAGGGGGTGTAACAAACTCCCTTGGAATTTGGCCAATTTGCATCCATGAATGTGCATACATGTGCATGGAAATAAGATTGACCAAGCTTTGACTCTTCCTTGGTAGTTTCGGCCTAGGCTTAAAAATAGCCTTCAAAGGCTCCTTCTTGGCTTCCATTGCATGCTTCTAGAACCATGAATTATAATTCTTGAAGCTCTTTAGAAATCTCTTCTTGAATATGCAAAGCCATGCTAGCTTGATATCTCTTTGCCTTGCTCCTAGTGATTGGTCCACTTGCTATCTTCAAGGGGTCCTTTCTTGCATCAGGATGCCCACTATTGTTTAAAGTAAAATAATGCTTTAATTAAAGCTAAAATTTGATAAACTTTTAAAATTGAGTGTGATGCATGTGGAAAAAGTATTATAAGAGTCTTAATGAAGGAAGGAAGGCCAATTGTGTTTTTTAGTGAGAAATTAAGTGGAATAAGTTTGAACTATCCAACATATGACAAAGAGTTTTATGCATTGGTAAGAGTACTTGAGACTTGGCAACACTATTTATTGTACAAGGAGTTTGTCATTCATACTGATCATGAGTACTTGAAGTACATCAAAGGACAAGGGAAGTTAAGCAAGAGACATGCCAAGTGGGTGGAATTCATAGAATCATTTTGATGCGAACAAAGATGACAGTATGAGCAAGGCTAGTGGAGCAAGCATAGGAGGCCAACATGACATGGAGCTCATTTTACCAAGTGGGCCAATTACAAGATTACAGGCCAAGAAGCTCAAATCTACCTTCCAAGGCTTTGTAAGACGATTCATGGAAGAAAGGTTTGGTGGACAGGCCTTTGATGCTAAGGATATAGAGGAGAAGCAGCCCATAAATTTAATCCAAGTATATGGGCCTATTATTTAATATGTATTAAGGCCCACTAGTTATGCTTATTTAAAAAATAAGGGACCTGTTTATTTTCTATTAAATTAGAACTTTATTAGTTCTTAAAATTTGATTAGCCAACCAAACGCTACTTAATAACCGTAATTACGGTTTAGCTATTTATATCTCATTTAGGGTTGTAAGACGAAAGTTTTAATTTTGATATTATTCAATTATTTTGGCTTAGTCGAATTTCAGCAAGACAGGGTTCTCTTCCTCTTGTTGCATCAAGAATTAGAATCAACTTATCAAGGTAACACTTATGGCAATCTTTCTAGTTCTTCTTTAATTTTGTCCAATTATTTGCATTTCTAGTTGCATGTCAATTAGGGGTTTAGTAGGACAAACAACCAGCTAGGGTTCTTGGTATATTTAATTTGTGTGTTGGGGTTTTGGATTCTTTATAATCTTGGGATTCTGCATCATTTGGTATCAGATCTTTGGCTCTATCTATGTTTTTATGCTTTCTGTGGTATTCTTTTCTTTAACTTCAATTAATTCTATGATTTTGTGTTTTTTATTTCAATCCATTTGAAATTTTGATTTTGGCCTATTAGTTTGTTAGCTTAAAAAACAAAAAAAGGAAAGAAGGAAATGAAAAAAAAGGAAAAAAATATGAAAAAAAAACAATCGAAAAAATAAAGCGAAAAAAAATAGCTTGGCGACTGCTAGAACAAAGCTGGGGTTGAAGGAGATCTTTTTGGGTTGAAATTAGGGTTGAAAAATATAGGGTCAATGTTGGTGATGGAAGGGTCAACTTTGAAAGACCATAACGTTTCGCTACAGAAGAGTTATGAAACGTCCAATACCAATTTAGAAACTAATTTTTGAGCCCTACATTTGTTGGGGTTTACTTGTAATGGCCTATCACGGCCTCCAAATCATTCAATTTTAGGGCAAATGGGCCATCTGAAAATTCTTGCTCGATTTTTGGAATTTTTGATTCTATTTCCAAAACTGTTTAGGGTTTCCTTGTTTCAATTAATTTCCTTTCATATCTACACCATATCTTACCTTCCTAATTAGTGTAAGTTGAATCACTAGGTCTAGGGTTTATTTCAGCTCCCACTTGGGGAAAATCAAAATTCTTTAATTTAGCTTTCTGTTTTGTTAATTTTATTGCATTCATAGTTTAATTTCCTTGTTTTCAATTTCTTTTGCTTCTGCCACGCATATAAGGGTGACTTTTGCACTCTGGTTACTCTTAAGACTTGCATTCACAAACATACAATTCTTCATCTGTGTGTTTTCTCTTCTTTTTTTTTTATTACAATGATTATCAAATTGCATCTAGAACTTGAGTGTTTTTCATTTCTTTTTAGGCTTTTCATTGTAATTTTTATAGATTGCTACCTATGAATAACCTGATTACTTATTTTAAAATTCTGAAGTGCAACTTTAAGAAGGGAACAAGAGAGGGAAAAAGCAAGAGAGTGTGAGTAAATAAGAGGGTAAAAGCCTAATTTGAGTGAAACATGAGTGGAGTGATATATTATTGAGTGTAAACATGTGAGGGAGAGTGTGAGAATTTTTTTTTCTCTCTAAAATTTTCTTGTAGTTTTACATCATGTTTGAGGAGGCAGGCAAGGGTGGTGAAATGAGCATGAAAGATGCAGTTTTTTTTGTTGAAAGCTATGCAAAACCAATTTGAGAAGTTTAGTTTAGATGTTATGAATTTGAGGAATGAAGTTGAGGTGGTTAAGCAATCCCAACAATTAGGAGCTACATCAACAAGGTAGAGGGACACTAGGCAACAAACTTATGATGAATAAGATATAGAGTCCCATGATGAACCTGATGAAGATGAAGATGAAGATGACAACCAATCTTCAAGGGTTAGGCCTAGGAGAGATAGAAGGCCAGGAGGAGATAGGAGGCCAGGAAGGAGAGATAGCAACATCAATTCCATAAAGATGAAGATTCCAACATTTATAGGAAGGAATGATGCAAAAAATACATAGAGTGGGAAAGGAAGGTGGAGCTTATATTTGATTGTCATAACTACTCAGAGGGAAAGAAGGTGAAGTTAACAGCGATTGAGTTTTTAGATTATGCATCGATATGGTGGAGGCAATTGAAACTTACAAGAAGAAGAAATGGAGAGAGGCCTATTGAGACATGGGCAGAAATGAAGGCTGTCATGAGGAGGAGATTTGTGTAATATCCCTATGCTTGCCCTAGAAGTTTTGTATGTGGTTGTTGTTGTTGTTGTTGTTGTTGTTGTTGTTGTTGAGAAAAGAAAAGTATATGTATATGTGTTTTGGGAGAAATTTAGGGTTTAGAGACAAGTTTATATGTTGTGTATATGGTGATATATATAACATATAAGTTGGTCAAAGGGCTTGGACAAGGGAAGAAGATATTTATATTGTTAAGTGTGAAATTACCAAAGTGGGCAAGAGATAATTAAGGGAATTAAAATGTATATATGAGGGTGTTATAGTAATTTTCTTTTGGATGGGTATTTAATGAAGGTTGACTTTGTGTTTTCTTCATCATCATTTCTTCTTCTTCTCCTTGTGTTGGCCGGCTCACCATAGACAAAGGAAGACAAGAGAACCAAGCAAGGTTTTGATGTTTGTAGCTCAAAAGTTGAAGGAGATTTCAAGAAATCAAGTTGAGGAATTGTGGAATTTCTTCATTTAAGGTAAGAAATCTCTTGTTTTCTTTGGTTATTTTGAAGTGGTGTTGGATGTGAATTAGGGTTTGGTTTATTTTGTGATTTGGTGTGTTTGATATGTGTTTGCAAGTGTTAGAATTGATTTTAAGTTAAAAGATGGAATTGGTGTTGGTTTGGTTGTGAATATGGTAAGATTTGTGGAGGATGTTAGTGGAGAGTCAAGAGTGAAGTTGGAGTTAGGGTTTTGGAATGGTTTGTGTTTAAATGTATTATGAATGTTTTGTGAAGTGATTCTTGTGTTGAATTTGTGTTTAGAACATTGATTTCATTCATTTGAACCATGCTATATTGTGTATGATGAGTTGAAGTGCAATTAGAGGAGAGTTGTGCATTTTAGGGTTTTGATGTTGGGTGACACGGCCAAGTCATGAAAATTTGGGAGTGTTGGATTGGTTTTTGAGAGACACGGCCGTGTCCATTAGCCGTGTTCACTACTGGATGTTGGTGTTGGGAGACACGGCCACAAGCTTGGCTGTGTCCTATGCCCGTGTTTGCTAATGTCAAGTGAGGTTGAGAGACACGGCCACAAGCTTGGCCGTGTCCCTCAAAGGTGCTGCCCGTGTCCCTCCAATGTGTTGGTTAGGGTTTTATTTCTTTGTTCTAATTGCATTGTTTTTGTTTTCCAAGGGTAGGTTGGTCCTTAAACCTAACCCTAAACACTTTAAAAACACTTGAATCAATGAAAGATATAATCAAATGCATGTGTAAGGTCCTAAAACTATGAATCATATCAATTGTTCTTTGCCCTAATTGCATTGTTGAGATTGAACAATGTTATGTTATGCATTGTGAATAGTAATGTGTTTCATAAGTAATATACATTGAAATGTATATCAAAGATGCAATGATAATTCAAATAAGACATGATATGAGACAATGCCATTGTGTTTGGCTATGATGATGCATTTGAAAGAAATAAGGCATGTTTGCCTAAATGTTGTTGAGAATTGAGAATGAAAATGATAATTGAATAATAAATGAATTGTGTGGCTAATGTGTTATTCCATTTTCAGAGTTGGTTGTTGGTGGCATGCCTAATAAGTGTAACAATCTCTTGAAGTTAGGTTGGATTGAATCCTTGAAGCCTAATTGAGATGTTACCACCCTTGAAGCTAGGTTGGGTTAGTTCTTGAAGCCAAGTTGGGTAGAAGCTTAGCATGCTTTGCTCCCCTTGAAGCTTGGTTGAACTTAATCCTTGAAGCCTAGTTGGGTATATGATATTGATAAATGTGATAACAAAACCAAAGCATTAACTCTGAAAATTGAATGGCATATTAGTGTGTCTTGGGCCCATGCTTGTCTTTGTTTAGTGTTGATTATGAATGGTTAAATGAATATTAATGAGAGATATGAAAAGATATTGAAATGTGATATGTAATATGAAAGTATGTTGTTAGTTTCGCACATATGATGTTACATGTATAATATGGATTGAGAAATGACATTGCATTGCACTAAGTCATATCATTTGCATGATTATCTTACTAAGTCGTTGGCTTAGCGCGATAGTGTTTAATCGCGCAGGTAATAGAGTTGATAGAGTTGAACCCGAGAGTTCATCAAGACCAAATGAGAGTAGACCTTGAAGAATCCATTTTGGGAGCTTAAAGATCAGAGCAGACTTGCCAATCATGTATACTTCTTTATATTTTGTAAAGAAATGTTTAATATGTAAATATGTACATATTTTATAACTTCCGCTGTGTAATATTTAGATGTATATATATATAACTAATATGTTTTGTGTTTATAAGTAAATGATCTACTTTTCTATAATGTATAATGATAAGGGTCTTGAATCCAGTTTAAAGTGTTTTGAATGTTAAGAAAACCGTAGCATCCCTATGTTTGGTGCACTTATGCTACATTGTTGTGGTTGTAGTGTGTGTGCATTGGATATGGGGGTGTTACAATTGTTTTGGTATCAGAGCCTAGGTTTGAGATTCTCAACCTAGGTGAAATGTAATAAAAAGAATATTTTACCTAAAAAGTTGGTTTTGAATAAAAATACATGTTTGGGATTGGCAACCTCTGATCTTTAATAAGATGTAGTATGTTGTGTTTGCAGTGTTAGGTGTTGATGGATCCTCATTTGAGACAGTCAGTTGAGGGTAGTGAGGAGAGCGTTGCTCCTGATGATGGAGCTAGGATTGATAGTGTTGAGGAGGCACCTGCTTCGGTGTCGGGTAGACCAGTTGGTGAAGAGGTTCCGCCAGCCTGGTTTAGACATATGATGGAAGTTATGAGGCAAGCACCAGTACAACCACCGCCACCACCTCCTTAGCCTTTGGTATCTGTGAGGCATTATGACAAACTAAGGAAGTATGGAGCGGAGGATTTTCTTGGTACTACTGACCCAGCTGTAGCAGAGCAGTGGCTTGACAAAGTTCAGAGAATATTTGTTCAGTTGCAAGCCACTCCAGAGGAAAAGTTTGATTATGCAAGATCCTTGTTGCAGAAGGATGCATATAGTTGGTGGAAGACAGTGCCCCATTCTATGGATGATCCACCTACCTTATCCTATACAGATTTTCTGAGGGAGTTTGAATTGAAGTATACTCCAAGGGAGTATAAAGATGGGAAGAAAAGAGAGTTTCTAGATTTGAAGCAAGATCACCGGACTGTAACTGAATATGAGGTTGAGTTTATTCGATTAAATCAGTATACTGGGGGTATCATTGCTGATGAGATTGATAGATGTTGGCGATTTGAGGAGGGATTGAGGCCCTCGATCATGTGCTTAGTGGCTGGATCCAGGTATCAGGATTTTTCACAGCTTGTGGCAGCAGCTCAAAGTGTAGAGCGAGCTCAGGGTATTGCGGTTGCTTCAGAAGAAGAGGTTAGGGTTAGAAGGCCCCAGTTCGAGGCAGGGTCTTCTTCTGCGAAGAGGGGTAGAGGAAGTTTTGTTCCTCGGAGTAGTAGGAGCCAGAGACCAGCGGGTAGGTCAGTGCAGTTACAGAGGCAGAGATTTAGACCTGCAGCTTCGGTGGCGAGTGCTCCGACCCCTATGGTTCAGAGATCCACCTTACCCATCTGCATCCATTGTGGTAGGCCGCATGGTGGTCCTTGTTGGAAGGCTGGTGTTGCAGGGGTATGTTTCAAGTGTGGGTCACCTGATCACTTTGTGAGAGATTGCCCTGAGAGGCAAGAGCTGATGTCAGTTGATACAGCTGCTTCTCGACCTAGTGTGAGGGGAGGCCGAGGAGGCAGAGGTAGCAACCGGGGAGGCAGATCTGGGTTCAGTGCTAGAGGAGGTGCTACATCCAGGGAGAGTAGACCAGAGGAGGTTGGTTCTTCCCAGAGGATGTATTTTATGCAAAGGCAGCCAGATGCATCGGCAGTCATAGCTGGTACTTTTTCTTTATTTAATACTTTAGTACTTGCTTTGATTGATCCGGGTTCCACGCATTCATATATTAGTGCATCTGTTTTGCCTGTGTCTGATATGCATGCTGAGTCCCTAGGATTTGATGTGTTGGTGACAAATCCGTTAGGGCATAGTGTGATTGTTAGTAAAGTGCACCGGGATAGTGCAGTGAGGGTACAGGGTGAGGAGTTCCTTGGAGATTTGATTGAGATGCCATTTAAGGAATATGATGTGATCTTAGGTATGGATTGGCTATCTCGACATGGAGCTGTGGTGGATTGTAAAAAGAAAATTGTTTCTTTGAGAACTGTTGATGGTAGAGAGGTGATAGTATCTAATGAGCAGGAACAGCTAGCCTCCTTATTTGTTTCAGCTGTTGCAGCTAGGAGATTGATTAGAAAGAGGTGTGAAGCCTATCTTGCTCATGTGGTGGATACTAGAGTGAGAGGTTCTCCTATTGATGATATACCCACAGTTGCAGATTTTCCAGATGTGTTTCCAGAGGAGTTGCCAGGATTGCCTCCTGAGAGAGAGGTGGAGTTCGGTATTGAATTGTTGCCTGGTACCACTCCTATCTCTATTACTTCTTACAGAATGGCACCAGCAGAATTGAGGGAATTGAAAGTGCAATTACAGGAGTTGTTGGACAAAGGATTTATTCGCCCCAGTGTTTCTCCTTGGGGAGCTCCTGTGCTATTTGTGAAGAAGAAAGATGGTACTATGAGGTTGTGTATCGATTATAGGCAATTGAACAAGGTGACTATTAAAAATAAATATCCTTTGCCTAGAATCGATGATCTCTTTGATCAATTGAAGGGTACAGCTGTGTTTTCTAAAATTGATCTGAGATCAGGGTACCATCAGCTGAGAGTCAGAGCTGAAGATGTGCCGAAGACAGCTTTCCGGACCAGGTATGGGCATTATGAATTTCTAGTTATGCCTTTTGGTCTGACGAATGCACCTGCAGCTTTCATGGATTTGATGAATAGGGTGTTCAGGCCCTATCTGGATCAGTTTGTGGTAGTGTTTATAGATGATATTCTGGTGTATTCGCGGAATAAAGAGGAACATGACATGCATCTGCGGATTGTATTACAGATTTTGAGAGAGAAGCAGTTGTTTGCCAAATTGTCGAAGTGTGAGTTCTGGTTGGATCAAGTCGCTTTTCTCGGACATATTGTTTCAGCTGAAGGCATTAGAGTTGATCCAAGTAAAGTTGAAGCTATATTGAATTGGAGTCCACCCAAGTCGGTGACAGAGGTTAGAAGTTTTCTGGGTTTGGCATGCTATTACCGGCAGTTTGTGAAAGGGTTTTCTTTGATAGCTACTCCACTCACCAGATTGCTTCGTAAGGGAGTGACGTTTTTGTGGACAGATCAGTGTCAGGCGAGCTTTGAACAGTTGAGAGAAATGTTAACTCAAGCGCCTGTTCTTACTTTACCTGTTGAAGGCAAACCATATGTGATCTACAGTGATGCTTCACATAGAGGTTTGGGGTGTGTATTGATGCAAGAAGGGAAAGTTATAGCTTATGCATCTCGACAGTTGAAATCGTATGAGCTTAACTATCTGACTCATGATTTGGAATTGGCTGCCATTGTGTTTGCATTGAAGATTTGGCGCCACTATCTGTTTGGGGAGAAATGTTTCATCTACACTGATCACAAGAGTTTGAAGTATTTGGGTGTCCAGAAAGAACTTAATCTTCGTCAGAGGAGATGGTTAGAATTGATTAAAGACTATGACTGCTTGATTGACTATCATCCAGGTAAAGCAAATGTTGTTGCTGATGCCTTGAGTCGGAAGTCTTTAGCTGGTTTAACTGTTTACTCGCTCTCGTTGCTTGTTGAGTTGAGAGCATTGCATGTCAGTTTTGTACCTTGTGTTGATGGTGCATTATTGGCACAGTTGCAATTGAAGCCGGTTTTGTTAGATCAGATCAAAGAAGCTCAGTTGGCCGATAAGAAGATACAGAAGATTGTTTCGGATTGTCAGAGTATAAAGGGTAGAGATTTTATTGTGAAGAGTGATGGAAGTCTCTGGTTCAAGAGCAGATTGTGTGTACCCGATGATGCTGATTTGAAAAGGATCATTTTGGAAGAAGCTCATCAGTCAGTGTTTGCTATGCATCCGGGTAATACAAAGATGTATCATGATTTGAGACAGCATTATTGGTGGATGGGTCTGAAGAGAGATATTGCTGAGTTTGTATCGAAATGTCTCACTTGTCAGAAGGTTAAAGCAGAGCATCAAGTTCCAACCGGGTTGCTTCAACCGTTGTCAGTGCCAGAATGGAAGTGGGAAAGAGTGACAATGGATTTTGTGTCTGGTTTGCCATTGACACAAAAGAAACATGATGCCATATGGGTGATTGTGGATAGATTGACTAAGACAGCTCATTTCCTTCCAGTGCGGATGGATTACTCTTTGGAGAGGTTGGCTGAGCTGTATATCCATGAGATTGTGAAACTGCATGGTGTTCCAACTTCTTTAGTGTCTGATCGAGATCCCAGGTTTACTTCAAGATTTTGGAAGAATTTGCATAGTGCTTTGGGTTCTCGATTACACTTCAGTACTGCTTTTCATCCACAGACAGATGGACAGTCAGAGAGGGTGATACAGATTATTGAGGATATGTTGAGAAGCTGTGTCATTGATTTCTCTGGAGGTTGGGATAGGTTTTTACCTCTTGTTGAGTTTGCTTACAACAACAGTCACCAATCCAGCATTGGTATGGCACCGTTTGAAGCATTGTATGGCAGACGGTGTAGGACACCTCTTTGTTGGAATGAGCTTGGAGATAATAAGTTGGTTGGGCCTGATTTAATTCAAGAAACTGAAGAGAAAGTAAAGTTGATTCGAGGCAGGTTAAAAGCAGCTTCAGACCGACAGAAGTCTTATGCAGATCTAAAAAGGAGAGATATAGAGTTTGATGTTGGAGATAAGGTATTTCTGAAAGTGTCTCCTTGGAAGAAGATTTTGAGGTTCGGTCGGAAAGGAAAATTGAGTCCTCGTTTCATTGGGCCGTATGAAGTGTTAGAAAGAGTTGGACCAGTGGCTTATCGACTAGCTTTGCCACCTGAGTTGGATCGTATTCATAATGTATTCCATGTTTCTATGTTGAGGAGATATAGGTCGGATCCATCTCACGTGTTGCCATTTGAATCTATTGAAGTGAGCCCAGACTTGACATTTGAAGAGGAACCAGTTGCTATTTTGGCACGAGAAGTGAAAGAGCTGAGAAACAAGAGAGTGCCATTGGTGAAGGTTCTATGGAAGAATCATGCAAAAGAAGAAGCAACTTGGGAAAGTGAGCAATCTATGCGAGAGCAATATCCTCAGTTGTCAGCTTTAATATCAGGTAATTTCGAGGACGAAATTTTCTTTTTAGAGGGGGAGAATTGTAATATCCCTATGCTTGCCCTAGAAGTTTTGTATGTGGTTGTTGTTGTTGTTGTTGTTGTTGTTGTTGGTTTAAATTGAGAAAAGAAAAGTATATGTATATGTGTTTTGGGAGAAATTTAGGGTTTAGAGACAAGTTTATATGTTGTGTATATGGTGATATATATAACATATAAGTTGGTGAAAGGGCTTGGACAAGGGAAGAAGATATTTATATTGTTAAGTGTGAAATTACCAAAGTGGGCAAGAGATAATTAAGGGAATTAAAATGTATATGAGGGTGTTATAGTAATTTTCTTTTGGATGGGTATTTAATGAAGGTTGACTTTGTGTTTTCTTCATCATCATTTCTTCTTCTTCTTCTTGTGTTGGCCGGCTCACCATAGACAAAGGAAGACAAGAGAACCAAGCAAGGTTTTGATGTTTGTAGCTCAAAAGTTGAAGGAGATTTCAAGAAATCAAGTTGAGGAATTGTGGAATTTCTTCATTTAAGGTAAGAAATCTCTTGTTTTCTTTGGTTATTTTGAAGTGGTGTTGGATGTGAATTAGGGTTTGGTTTATTTTGTGATTTGGTGTGTTTGATATGTGTTTGCAAGTGTTAGAATTGATTTTAAGTTAAAAGATGGAATTGGTGTTGGTTTGGTTGTGAATATGGTAAGATTTGTGGAGGATGTTAGTGGAGAGTCAAGAGTGAAGTTGGAGTTAGGGTTTTGGAATGGTTTGTGTTTAAATGTATTATGAATGTTTTGTGAAGTGATTCTTGTGTTGAATTTGTGTTTAAAACATTGATTTCATTCATTTAAACCATGCTATATTGTGTATGATGAGTTGAAGTGCAATTAGAGGAGAGTTGTGCATTTTAGGGTTTTGATGTTGGGTGACACGGCCAAGTCATGAAAATTTGGGAGTGTTGGATTGGTTTTTGAGAGACACGGCCGTGTCCATTAGCCATGTTCACTACTGGATGTTGGTGTTGGGAGACACGACCACAAGCTTGGCCGTGTCCTATGCCCGTGTTTGCTACTGTCAAGTGAGGTTGAGAGACACGGCCACAAGCTTGGCCGTGTCCCTCAAAGGTGCTGCCCGTGTCCCTCCAATGTGTTGGTTAGGGTTTTATTTCTTTGTTCTAATTGCATTGTTTTGGTTTTCCAAGGGTAGGTTGGTCCTTAAACCTAACCCTAAACACTTTAAAAACACTTGAATCAATGAAAGATATAATCAAATGCATGTGTAAGGTCCTAAAACTATGAATCATATCAATTGTTCTTTGCCCTAATTGCATTGTTGAGATTGAACAATGTTATGTTATGCATTGTGAATAGTAATGTGTTTCATAAGTAATATACATTGAAATGTATATCAAAGATGCAATGATAATTCAAATAAGACATGATATGAGACAATGCCATTGTGTTTGGCTATGATGATGCATTTGAAAGAAATAAGGCATGTTTGCCTAAATGTTGTTGAGAATTGAGAATGAAAATGATAATTGAATAATAAATGAATTGTGTGGCTAATGTGTTATTCCATTTTCAGAGTTGGTTGTTGGTGGCATGCCTAATAAGTGTAACAATCTCTTGAAGTTAGGTTGGATTGAATCCTTGAAGCCTAATTGAGATGTTACCACCCTTGAAGCTAGGTTGGGTTAGTTCTTGAAGCCAAGTTGGGTAGAAGCTTAGCATGCTTTGCTCCCCTTGAAGCTTGGTTGAACTTAATCCTTGAAGCCTAGTTGGGTATATGATATTGATAAATGTGATAACAAAACCAAAGCATTAACTCTGAAAATTGAATGGCATATTAGTGTGTCTTGGGCCCATGCTTGTCTTTGTTTAGTGTTGATTATGAATGGTTAAATGAATATTAATGAGAGATATGAAAAGATATTGAAATGTGATATGTAATATGAAAGTATGTTGTTAGTTTCGCACATATGATGTTACATGTATAATATGGATTGAGAAATGACATTGCATTGCACTAAGTCATATCATTTGCATGATTATCTTACTAAGCCGTTGGCTTAGCGCGATAGTGTTTAATCGCGCAGGTAATAGAGTTGATAGAGTTGAACCCGAGAGTTCATCAAGACCAAATGAGAGTAGACCTTGAAGAATCCATTTTGGGAGCTTAAAGATCAGAGCAGACTTGCCAATCATGTATACTTCTTTATATTTTGTAAAGAAATGTTTAATATGTAAATATGTACATATTTTATAACTTCCGCTGTGTAATATTTAGATGTATATATATATAACTAATATGTTTTGTTTTATAAGTAAATGATCTACTTTTCTATAATGTAAAATGATAAGGGTCTTGAATCCAGTTTAAAGTGTTTTGAATGTTAAGAAAACCGTAGCATCCCTATGTTTGGTGCACTTATGCTACATTGTTGTGGTTGTAGTGTGTGTGCATTGGATATGGGGGTGTTACAATTTGTGCCATCCTACTACTATCGTGAGCTACATCAAAAATTACAGAGACTCACTCAAGGGTTTATGGCAGTAGAAGATTATCACAAAGAAATGGAGATGGCAATGATTTGAGCAAATATTGAAGAGGATAAAGAAGCTACCATGGTTTGATTCTTAGGAGGTCTAAATAGAGATATTGCAAATATGGTAGAGCTACATCATTATATAGAGCTTGAGGAGATGGTGAACATGGCCATGAAGGTGGAGAGACAACTCAAGAAAAAGGGGGCAGAAAGGAGTTCCTCCAATTACAACCCAACATCGACCTTAAGGTGGCAAAAGAAAGATGAGAAGACTAAAGATGAGAGGTCTAAGGATAAAGACTTAAGTTTCAAGATGAAAGGTGCAAGCTTTAAAAAGAGCAAAGGAGCCTCTTCCACAAATAAAGGTACTACTGATTTTCCTAATTCTTCTAATAGGCAAAGAAATATTAAGTGTTTTAAATGTTTGGGTATCGGACATATTGCTTCACAATGTCCCAATAAAAAGACTATGCTTATGAGGGACAATGGAGAAATTGAATCTGAATCGGAATTTGACTGTGATTCTATGCCTAGTTTGGAGGATTGTAGTGATGTTGAGGTTGAGTATGCTGTTTGTGGTGAATCTTTGGTAGTTAGGCGTGCACTTAATGTTCAGGTTAAGGAAGAGAGCATAGAACAGAGGGAAAACATATTTCATACTAGGTGTTTGGTAGGAGGGAAAGTTTGCAACATGATTATAGATGGAGGCAGCTGTGCAAATGTGGCTAGTACAACCTTAGTTGATAAGTTAGGGTTAAAGTGTGAAAAAACCCTAAACCATATCGGCTACAGTGGCTAAATGATAGTGGTGAAGTAAAGGTAACAAAACAAGTTGTGGTGCCATTTTCTATTGGAAAATATGTTGATGAAGTATTGTGTGATGTAGTATCCATGCAACCTGGACATTTATTATTGGGTAGACCTTGGCAGTTTTATAGGAAAGTCATACATGATGGGTACAAGAATAGGTATTCTTTAAGTTTGAAGGGGAAGTTTTTCACTTTAGAACCTTTATCTCAAAAGGAAGTGTATTAAGAATAGATTAAGATGATGAATACTTCAAATAGGGATTCGGGTAGTGAGTTAACTAAAAGAATGGAGGGACATGAGGCTAAGAGAGAAAAGAAACAATTATGTGGCCCAATGGGGAGTGACTACACAAGTGTGGTAAAGAAAGAGAGATGTGCAGGAGAGAACAGTAAGAGGAGAGAAAATAAGAGTGAAAAGAAGCAGAGTTTCTTTACAAAAGAGAGAGATCTTAAGAGTACTTATATGGGCAGAAGATCACTCATAGCAATAAGGTTTAAGGAGAGTTTATTAATTATGACTGACCGTAACCCAAATTTGCCTAGTGGTTTTGTTTCTTTATTACAGGAATTTGATGAAGTCTTTCCTGAAGAGATGCCAAAGGGACTCCCTCTCTTGAGGGGTATTGAGCATTAGATTGAGTTTATACCTGGAGCAATAATCCCAAATAGACCAGCCTATAGAAGTAACCTAGAGGAGACAAAGGAACTTCAAAGGCAAGTAGATGAATTGTTGGAGAAGGGGCATGTGAGAGAGAGCCTTAGCCCATGTGTTGTACCAGTGTTGTTGGTACACAAGAAAGATGGAACATGGAGGATGTGTGTGGATTGTCATGTAGTCAACAAAATCACTGTAAAGTATCGCCATCCCATTCCTAGATTAGATGACATGTTAGATGAGTTATATGGTGCATGTATTTTCACTAAAATAGATTTAAAAAGTGGATATCATAAAATTAGGATGAAATTAGGTGATGAGTGGAAAACTGCGTTTAAAACAAAATATGGTTTATATGAATGGATGGTTATGCCTTTTGGTTTGACTAATGCACCTAGCACATTTATGAGGCTAATGAACCATGTTTTGCATAATTTTCGTGGAAAATTTGTTGTTGTGTATTTTGATGACATTCTCATATGCAGCATGTCTCTAGATGAGCATATCATGCATGTTAGGTTAGTTTTAGAGATTCTAAGGAAAGAGAAGTTGTGTGCTAATTTGAAGAAGTGTACTTTTTGTATTGATAAACTTATTTTCTTGGGTTTTGTTGTGAGTGCTAAAGGGGTTGAGGTAGATGCTGAAAAGGTAAAAGCTATTCAACAATGGCCTACGCCTAAGAGTATGTCTGAGGTAAGGAGTTTTCATGGGTTAGCTGGTTTTTATAGAATATTTATGAAAGATTTCTCATCCATTGCATCTCCTTTGACTGAAATAATTAAAAAAAGATGTTGGTTTTAAGTGGGGGATGAAAAAAATGGGGCTTTTAATACTTTAAAGATAGGTTGTGTTCTGCTCCTATTTCATATTTACCTAACTTTGATAAAACTTTTGAACTTGAATGTGATGCTTCTGGGATTGGTATAGGTGCTGTGCTGATGTAGGAAAAACGTCCCATAGCATATTTCAGTGAGAAGTTGAATGGAGCTCAATTGAAGTACTCTACCTATGACAAGGAGTTATATGCCCTAGTGAGAGCACTAGACGTGTGGCAACATTACTTGCTTCCAAAAGAAATTGTAATCCATACAGACCATGAGTCACTTAAGCACCTAAAAGGGCAAGGGAAGCTGAATAAAAGGCATGAAAAATGGGTTGAATTTACTGAGACATTTCCTTATGTGATCCACTACAAGCAAGGTAAAGATAATGTTGTTGCTGATACATTATCAAGGAGGTATGCTTTAATCACTACACTTAGTTCTAAGATGTTAGGATTTGAGCAACTTAAAGATATGTATGCAACATATTCTGATTTTGGTAATGTCTATGTTGCTTGTGAACATGCTGCTTTTCAAAGATTTTATAAGCATGATGGATTTTTATTTCATGGGAATCGATTATGTGTACCTGCATGTTCATTAAGGGATTTAGTTGTGCATGAATCACATAGTGGTGGATTGATGGGTCATTTTGGTGTGCATAAGACTTTGGATATACTTTCTGAGCATTTTTATTGGCCACACATGCATAGGGATGTTGAAAGAATTTGTTCTAAATGTATTGCATATAGGCAAGCTAAGTCCAAATCTATGCCTCATGGATTGTATACACCTCTACCTATTCCTAATGAGCCTTGGGTTAACATTTCTATGGATTTTGTGATAGGTTTACCTAGGACAAAGAAAGGTAGAGACAACATATTTGTTGTTGTGGATAGATTTAGCAAAATGGCACATTTCATAGCTTGTCATAGAACTGATGATGCAACAAATATAGCTAATTTATTCTTTAGAGATGTTGTGCATTTACATGGTATACCTAGGACAATAGTCTCTGATCCTGATGTTAAATTCTTGAGCCACTTTTGATGAGTTTTATGGGAAAATTGGGTACTAAGTTATTATTTTCTACTACTTGTCATCCACAAACTGATGGACAAACTAAAGTGGTGAATAGGACTTTAGGGACTTTAGTGCGTGCTATGGTAGGTAAGAATTTGAGAACATGGGAAGAGTGTCTTCCATTAGTTGAATTTGCTTATAATCGTAGTTTGCATTCTTCCACTAGATTCTCACCTTTTGAAATTGTGTATGGGTTTAATCCTCCTACTCCAATGGATTTAATGCCTTTGCCATTACATGAGATTACTAACCTAGATGAACAAAGGAAGGCTAAGTTGTTCAAGACTATACATGATTAGGCTAGACAACACATTGAGAAGAAGAATGAGCATTATGCAAGTCAGGCCAATCAAGGGCACAAAGTTGTTACTTTTGAATCTGGTGATTGGATATGGGTGCATTTAAGAAAGGAAAGGTTTTCCAATATGAGAAAATCAAAGTTGGATCCAAGAGGCGATGGTCCTTTCCAAGTGCTAGAAAAGATTAATGACAATGCTTATAAAATTGACTTGCCTGGTGAGTATCGAGTTTCTGCAACCTTTAATGTTTCTAATCTTTCTCCTTTTGATATGGATGTAGATTCGAGGATGAATCTTTTTGAGGAGGGAGGGATTGATACGAACAAAGATGACAGTATGAGCAAGGCTAGCGGAGCAAGCATAGGAGGCCAACATGGCATGGAGCTCATTTTACCAAGTGGGCCAATTACAAGATTACAGGCCAAGAAGCTCAAATCTACCTTCCAAGGCTTTGTAAGGCGATTCATGGAAGAAAGGTTTGGTGGATAGGCCTTTGATGCTGAGGATATAGAGGAGAAGCAGGCCATAAATTTAATCCAAGTATATGGGCCTATTATTTAATATGTATTAGGGCCCACTAGTTATGCTTATTTAAAAAGTAAGGGACCTATTTGTTTTGTGTTAAATTAGAACTTTATTAGTTCTTAAAATTTGATTAGCCAACCAAACGATACTTAATAACTGTAATTAGGGTTTAGCTATTTATATCTCATTTAGGGTTGTAAGATGAAAGTTTTTGTTTTGATATTATTCAATTATTTTGGCTTGGTCGAATTTCATCAAGAGAGGGTTCTCTTCCTCTTGTTGCATCAAGAATTGGAATCAACTTATCAAGGTAACACTTGTGGCGTTCTTTCTAGTTCTTTTTTAATTCTGTCCAAATGTAACACTTGTGGCGTTCTTTCTAGTTCTTCTTTAATTCTGTCCAATTATCTATGTTTCTAGTTGCATGTCAATTAGGGGTTTAGTAGGACAAACAACCAGCTAGGGTTCTTGGTATACTGAATTTGTGCGTTGGGGTTTTGGATTCTTTATAATCTTGGGGCTCCGCATCACATTTCCTTATGTGATCAAGTATAAACAAGGTAAAGAGAATGTAGTGGCTGATGCATTGTCAAGAAGGTATACTCTAATCTCACAACTTGATGCAAATTTGCTAGGATTTGAGTTTATTAAGAATGCTTATATTGATGATCCTGACTTTGCCACTATGTATTCTGCCTGTGAGAAAGGGGGAGTGGATAAGTTCTATAAGCATGAGGGATTCTTGTTTCTAGAGAACAAGTTATATGTACCATGATGTTCTTTGAGGGAATTGTTAGAGAATAAAGCACATAGTGGGGGGTTTAATGGGACATTTTGGTGTGAAAAAGACATTGGATATACTTGATGAGCATTTCTTTTGGCCACACATGAAAAGGGATGTGGTGAGAGTATGAGAGAAATGTGTCACATGTAAACAAGCTAAATCTAAGGTAATGCCTCATGGGCTGTATATACCACTTCATATTCCTGGTGAACCATGGGTTGACATATCAATAGACTTTGTTTTAGGTCTACCTAGGTCTAAAAGTGGTAAAGATTCTATTTTTGTTGTTGTGGATAGGTTTAGCAAGATGGCACACTTTATTCCATGTCAAAAAACAAATGATGCAACACATATATCCAACCTGCTATTAAAGAGATAGTGAGGTTACATGGCATTCCAAAGACTATTGTGAGTGATAGGGATGTCAAATTTCTAAGCCATTTTTGGAAGACACTTTGCGGAAAATTGGGAACCAAACTTCTATTTTCAACCACATGCCATCCACAAACTGATGGACAAACAAAAGTTATCAATAGAACTTGTCCACCCTTTTGAGAGCCATAATCCAAAAGAACTTGAAGAATTGGAAAGATTGCCTACCTCATGTAGAGTTGTCATATAATAGAGCTACACATTCTGCAACCAGCCATTTGCCATTTGACATAGTATATGGCTTTAATCCACTTATACCAATGGATTTATTGCCTCTACCTTTTTAAGAGAAAATTAACCTTGATGGGAAAAAGAAGGCAGAAGCTATAAAAGCGTTATATGAGAAAGTGACGCTGTAAATTGAAAAGAAAACTCAATAATATGCTACTTCACACAACAAGGGAAGGAAGAAAGTAGTGTTTGAACCAGGAAATTGGGTATGGTTGCACTTAGGGAAGGAAATATTTCCAAATCAAAGGAAGTCTAGACTTATGCCACATGGAGATGGACCATTCCAAGTGCTTGAACGCATTAACATCAATGCATACAAACTTGAATTACCAAGTATGGGAATGTAAGTCCTACTTTCAATGTTTCTGACTTATCCCTTTTTGATGTAGGTGATGATTTGAGGATGAATCCTTTTGAAGAAAGGGGGAATGATGAGCATCAAGAAGGGTCCACTAGTCAAAAGTATTCATTAATCAATTTTGGAGGCCTAATGACTAGAGCTAGAGCAAAAAAGGTTAAGGAAACTTTATCAAGCTACATTGAAGATAATAGCTCAAGAATGGTTCATGGGAAGGAGTTCAAGGCCAAAGTCATCTAATCATGATTACTACTTTGCAAGGCCAAACAAGTCAAGCCCAAAAAGGGCATGAAATGATATAATGGAGCTGAATATTGGTTTCTATGTTTGAAGCCCAAATAAACCCAGCCATCGAGACTTGAAATGACAAAGAAGCTATTTTCTTTTAGTGATTTTTTTTTTGTTTTAGTGTGTTTATTGTCTTAAAGAATAAAAAATTGACAATTCATGGGAGTTACTCAGTGGTTAATAGCACTAATGGCAGTTACAAATGCTATTAACAAGCATTATTAGGAGAGATAATAGGAGGAAATAAGGGACAGCAATGTAATGCACATTTATTCCATGTAATTGTTTCATCAACCTTTGTCCTTCTATAAAAGGCACAAGGTTCTTCCATTGTAGGCATGATGGTTTGCAAAATTGAAAGAAACTTATTTGTTTTCACTAAAAGTGAGAATTGTTCTTTGAGTCTTTGTTTGGTACTTAGGAAACCATCAAGTTTAAAACTTATGGCATTCAAAATCCAAATTAACTATACTTAAATACTCTAGCTGTCATATAAGTAGTTGGGTTTAAGTTTTCTTTCTTTCAAATTATATAATCTTGATTAAAAGGTCCTTAAATTGTGAAGAATTATTGCTGGAATTTTTAGGTTGATTATCTTCATATACTTTGGTTCTTTATAACCGTTGGGTTTTAAGTGTCAAATTCAAGGGTTTCATCCCAATTCAAATCAACTCTTATGTTATTTTTCAAATTGACAAGGTTTACATATTTTATCTTTATTGAATTTTATTTTAGGGACTCCATCTACAAGTTCTTATTTGCTAATGTATTGCAATTGATCCATACTAGCATGACCTAGTCTTGTATGTTGAAGCCAAGTATCATTACTAATAGTGACTAAACTTTCAAAAGCTTTAATAGAGTGTAAATCAATTGTGTAGGTATTACTAATTCTATTTCCTTTAAATGCAACTCACCACTAGAGGAGGTAATTTTACATCCCTTAAAGTTAAAATTGACTTTATATCCTTTGTCACACAATGGACTAACACTAAGCAAATTATATTTTAATCCATCGACTAGCCACGCAACATTACTTATATTCTTACCATGCATGCTAATAGATCCAATGCCTATAATTTTTCCTTTAGCATTATTTCCAAATGTCACATTACCTCCTTGCTTGTCAATGAAAGTTGTGAAGAATTTTGCATTACTGGTCATATGCCTTGAGCATCCACTATCTATTAGCCAAACACTTTCATTGATAGTAGACTTTAGGCATACCTACAAGACAATAAGGTTTATCTTTTTTTTAGGTACCAAAATAAACTTGGGTCATTGGAGGTTAGTTATAGAAGGGTCCTCTAATTTAAGATGAGCTTTCCTAATGTAACAAAAAGTGCTTTTATGACCAAATTTCATGCAGTAATGGCATTAATATAAAGGTTTATGTTTTTACATTCTTTTATTAAAATTCAATGTACTATGTGAACAATTACAAATGTGTGTTGAATGAAATTGCTTTTGTGCATTCTTGTGCCTATGTTCATGCCTTGTGTACATGTATGCATAGTTTGCTCTTGGAACCTTAGTTCTAGAGCCTAGTGATCCTAGTGTAGTTGTTTTAGGATTTTTAGGCTTAGTGTGTGCATTTGTATTCTTTACAACTTTAACACTAGAGATTTGAGTTGTAGAGGCTTTAGCAAATATTGGTGCATTTGTCGTAGTGGTAGAAGAGCCATTAAACCCTAAGCTATGTTTTAAAGAAGGTGACCTTTGACTACTAATTATTGTATCCAAGGTTCTTTTCCTTTGTGAAACTTTAATATAGAGTTCTTTAGTTCACTTATTTCACTTTTCAAGATGTCATTTTCCTTGTAAACTTTCTCTAAGCTAGATAAATATTTTGACATATCATCCATAGATTTTAACAATTGTTCATTTAAAGTACTTAATTCTAAAGTAGAATTTTTTAAAGAGATAAAATCCTTTTCTAGCTTAGAGTATTTTTCTTTATAAAATTTCATCTTAGAAAAATATTTTTGGACTCTTAGATTCATATGCTTTACTAAATCATTATCATCTAAAGCATCATCAATATTATCACTATATTCATTCAAGGATTGAGTACCTACCTCATTAGTGTGATCATCATCTCTAATAGCCATGCGAAATAAATTTGCAATTCATCGCTCTTCCTCCTCTTCTTCTTTTTCTTATCCTAATTTTTTTGTTTTTCAATTTGAAGTAATCCGATTTGATGTGATCCTTGTTGCCACATTCATAGCATTTCACTTCATTCTTTTTCTCTGTCTTTGAAAGAGGATTTAGACTATGTACCTTTGTTGGCTTAAAGTCTCCTCTTTCTTTTCCATTCACTTACTCTTCTAGATAACATAGCCATTTCTTCATCATCATCACTATCTTCATCACTTGAGCTTTTAACTTTTTTAATGGCTTTGAGAGCTATTGCTTTCCTCATGTCTTCCTTCTCGATATGTAACTCAAAGGTAAGAAGTTTTCCCACAAGCTTATCGATTCTTAAAGTTTTAAGGTCATGAGTGATGTGAGCCTGCCTTGCTGGGATTTAATTCCTGAGGAAGCTCAAGCTACTGATCGTCTCCAAAACATAAGAACACCAACCAGCACCTTCAACCCAACACCAACTTGTGATGCAAAACTGAAGCTATATGGCTGGAAACCAAAGATTCAAGACCCAACCCCAACTTGTGAAGGAAAAACCTTGAATATAAGTTAAGACCTAGCAAACTTGGTTATTTTTGCAAGGAATTCGTGCAAGTTCTAACCAGAACTCAAAAGAAGGCTAAAAACCTCTCAAAGCTCTCAAAAATGGAGAGAAAACTCAGAATATTCATTTTGTTCAAAGTCTGCCATTACATATGTTTTTAAAGACTTAAAGAAAGCATAAAACAAGAGAAATGATGGAAAAATACAAATATAATGATGTGGTTACATAAAACAAATTGGGCAGCCATATAGCTTGTCTCCCACTAGCTTTTAAAAGGCATGGGTAGCCATATAGCTTGTCTCCCACTAGCTTTTAAAAGGCATCTTTGACTCCCAATGTGAGTTTCAGCCACTCTTAGTATATGGGCATCAAATGGTACATGAATGGTATGTATTTAGCTCCCAAAGGTATAATGATGGATGCCAATATGTATTCTAACTCCTTTGGGTCAATTGGCCTCTTGAGTAGATTGCAATTTGAACACGTGCAACCAAACAGCTTCTTTGCTCTTATTTTTTTCAAGTCTTAACGTTCCAATTGTATTGAGAACATATAGATGTTTGGAAACTAATCCTTGAAGTTTTCTTGCCATTGATCGAGTATTAGGTCCTTGGTGTTGTATGCTAGCAATCAGATCCTCATCATCCTCTCCCTCTTCAAAAGAATTCATCCTCAAATCTTCATCATCTGCATAGTAAGGAGCAAGATCAGAAACATTAAAATTTGCACTTACACCATACTCACCTGGTAGATTAATCTTGTAGGCATTATCATTAATCCTTTCGAGTACTTCAAATGGTCCATCACTTCTCGGCTGCAATTTTGATTTCCTTTGTGTAGGAAACCTTTCTTTTCGCAAATGAACCCATACCAGATCACCAGGCTGGAACACCATCTTTTTCCTTCTTTTGTTTACTTTGGTTGCTCTATTCTCATTAATCTTCTCCATTTGTTGCTTGGCCCTTTGATGCATTTGCTTCACCAATTCAGCTTTCTTTTTACCATCAAAACTAGTAAGCTCATTAGTAGGAAGAGGCAACAAATCTAATGGAATAAGTGGATTAAAACCATAGACAAGCTCAAAGGGTGAAAATCCAGTGGATGAATGCATTGATCTATTATATGCAAATTCAATAAATGGTATGCATTCCTCCCATGTCTTCAAATTTTGTTTAATCATGGTACGAAGAAGAGTGCCCACAGTCCTAGGAATACCATGCAATCTCACTACTTCTCTAAAGAACAAATCAGATATATGGCATGCATCATCAGTTTTATGACATGGAATGAAATGTGCCATTTTAGAAAATCTATCAACCACAACAAATAAACTATCATGACCCTTTTTTGTCCTAGGTAGCCCCAAAATAAAGTCCATAGATAAGTCTACCCAAGGTTCACTAGGTACACTTAAAGGCATTTACAAACCATGTGGTCTTACTTTGGACTTTGCTTTCATACTTGTCACGCATTTAGCACAAAATTTCTCTACATCTTTCCTCATATGTGGCCAATAAAAATGTTCGTTTAGAATTTCTAATATTTTAGCCACCCCAAAATGTCCCATTAAACCTCCCCCATGTGACTCTCTTACAAGCAATCCTCTTATAGAGCTATTTGGAACACAAAGTCGTTTCTCTCTAAATAAGAAACCATCATGCCTATAAAATTTTTCAAAGGCAGGATTTTCACAAGAGGCATATATTTGTGCAAATTCAGAGTCATTCTTATACAATTCTTTCATATGCTCAAATCCTAGAAGTCTAGCATCAAGCATAGAGATTAGGGCATACCTCCTAGATAAGGCATCAGCAACAACATTTTCTTTTCCTTGCTTATATTGAATCACATATGGAAACGCTTCAATAAATTCACTCCATTTGGCATGGCATTTGTTCAGCTTGCTTTGTCCTTTCAAGTATTTTAGTGATTCATGATCACTATGAATAACAAACTCCTTTGGCCAAAGATAATGTTGCCACGTCTCCAACACCCTATCTAATGCATACATCTCCTTGTCATAAGTAGTGTAATTCAAAGGAGCTCCACTTAGCTTCTCACTAAAGTATGGAATTGGTCTTCTTTCCTGCATCAAAACAGCACCTATACCCACTCCGGAAGCATCACATTCAACTTCAAAAGTCTTAGAAAAATCAGGTAATACAAGTAATGGTGCATAACATAATTTTTCTTTCAGTAATCTAAATGTATGCTCCTGTTCCTCATTCCATCTGAACCCTACATTTTTCTTCACTATTTCATTCAATGGGGCTGCAATTGTGCTAAAATCTCTAACAAACCTCCTATAAAAACTAGCAAGACCATGAAAACTCCTAACATCAGTCACGGATTTTGGTGTAGGCCATTCTTTGATGCCTTTTACCTTATCCTCATCAACCTCAATTCCTTTCCCACTCACTACAAATCCTAAGAAAATGACTTTTTTCATGCAGAATGTACATTTCTTTAAATTTGCATACAATTTCTCTTTCCTAAGAACTTCAAGCACACATCTTAAATGCATTAAATGATCATTTAAACTTTGACTATACACTAAAATATCATCAAAATACACAACAACAAACTTTCCAAGAAAAGCACGCAAGACATGATTCATTAATCTCATGAAGGTACTAGGTGCATTGCTTAGTCCAAAAGGCATGACTAACCATTCATACAAACCATATTGAGTCTTAAAAGTTGTTTTCCATTCATCTCCTAATCTCATTCTTATTTGATGATAACCACTTTTAAGATCAATTTTTGAAAATATACATGCACCATGCAATTCATCAAGCATATCATCAAGTCTAGGGATTGGATGTCTATACTTTACAGTGATTTTATTGACGGCGTGACAATCCACACACATTCACATTGATCCATCCTTTTTGGGTACCAAAAGTATCGGTACAGTGCATGGACTCATGCTCTCTCTGACATGACCCTTTGCAAGTAATTCTTCCACCTGTTTTTGTAACTCTTTGGCCTCTTGAGGATTGGTTCTATATGCTGGCCGATTCGGAATTACAGCACCAGGAACAAAATCAATTTGATGTTCTATTCCTCTGATAGGTGGTAGTCCGCTAGATACTTCATCGGGAAAGACATCTTCAAATTCCTATAACAAAGTCAATACAACACTAGGAATAGGAGGATCAAGGTCAGTTACATTAAGAAAAGCTCCCTTACATAGTAAGAGTAGCATCACATTATTTGAAGAATAGGCTTGCCTCACATCTTTTCCCCTAGCAACTAAACTTACTTTCTTCTCACAACTCTCATTTTTATTGTAGATTTTTTTCTTTTTCTCATTTTCTTTTTCTTTCTCTTTTTTTATTCTTTGTTTTTCCTCTTGCTCTTTTCTTTCTCTCACTCTCTTTTCAGATTCTTTTTGCATTTTCTCTTCCATGGTAGCTTGTATTCGTTTTTGGTCTTCAAAAGCCTCCATCAGTGTCAAAGGTGCAAGCGTCAACTTTCGACCTTCAAAATCAAAAGAGTACGTATTTTTGAATCCATCATGTACAACCCTTCTATCATATTGCCATGGCCTCCCAAGCAGAATATGACTAGCATGCATAGGAACAACATCACATAACACTTCATCCTTATACCTCCCAATGGAAAATGTTAGCAGCACTTGCTTAGTCACCCTAACTTCACCACAATCATTAAACCACTGCAACCTATATGGCTTAGGATGTTTTGTAGTAGGGAAATCAAGTTTTTCCACTAGTAGAGTACTAGCCACATTCATGTAACTTCCACTGTCTATTATCATGCTACAAACTCTATCTTTAACTAGATACCTAGTATGAAAGATATTTTCTCTTTGTAGCTCATCACCATCATCTGCCTTTACTTGGGTATTTAAAGCATGCATAACAACTAGAACATTGCCATGTACAGCATGCTCTACATCACTATCATCACCCATAGGTTGAATGTCATCACTTGAATCATCATTAACAGCCTCATCATCTTCAGATTATATCTCTCCACTTGGCCTCATCACTATTGCCCTTTTATTTGAACATTGTGCAGCATAATGTCCCTTGCCTAAGCATCTAAAACATTGGATGTCTCTAGTTCTTCCGCTGGAGTTCATTGGTGCCTTACCCTTATCAATCACAATGGGTTTTTCTCCAGCCTTGTTTCCCTCTTTCTTCTCCTTTGAAACAAATTTACTCTCACTAGATTCCCCTTTCTTCCAATTTGGCTTCCATGGAACATTGTTAGTAGAATTCATTCCCATACCCGATCTGGTTGTTTTCTTCTTCTTGAGTTGTTTTTCTACCTTGATTGCCATATTTAACATATCATCAAGCTCCACATAATGATGCAGCTCCACTATGTCGGCAATTTCATCTTTCAACCCATGTAGGAACCGTGCCATAGTTGCTTCCCTTTCTTCTTCTATATTAGCTCGTATCATAGCCATTTCCATTTCTTGAAAATATTCTTCCACACTTTTATTGCCCTGCACCAGCCCTTGTAATCTTTGATGCAACTCTCTATAGTAGTGTTGTGGAACAAATCGATCTCTCATGACCTGTTTCAACTCATCCCAAGTCTGCACTCCTCTCATGCCATTTCTTCTTCGTTTAGTGAGTAATTGATCCCACCAAACTAATGCATAATCAGTAAACTCTACCACAGCAAGTGTCACCTTCTTTTGCTCACTATAGTTGTAGCAATCAAAGATGAGTTCGGTCTTTCTCTCCCATTCCAAATATGCATCTGGATTTGCTTTGCCTTGGAATGATGGAATTTTCATTTAATTCCATTAACGTTGCTGTCTACTCTCCCTCTCCCTCTTGCATTTTCCATAGTTTCTTGCCTAATATTTCTGCCACCACCTCTACCACCCATATTACCTCTCATATATCTTAGTCTAATAACATCATCAAGTGCAACAGATTGCTGCCCATCATCATCATCAAGATTATCTTCATCTACATCCTCCAAGTCATTGAAAACTGGCAAATCATTTAGTCCAGCTCGCCTACCTCTATTCTGCCCCCTATTTGTGTTTTGCTCCCTATGAAAATTATCTCCTTCATCCCTTCCTAAATTCCTTTGATTTGTAGAGCTTGCTTGCTGCAATTCTTCAATTTGCTTTGAGTGTTTTTCCATATGTTCTCTAATATCAACAAACAACACATTCATCCTTTGAAATTGAGATTGCAATGCCTTAAGAACATAAGAAGCTCCTGGCTCCTCTTGGGGCTGGTTGCTCTCTCGATCATTATCTCGTTTTGTTGACATACTGATTGCTGCAAAACAAATGTTAGAAATATTCTCTCACACACTCCCTCATGTGTTTCACTCTAATCTGGTAACATTCAATCTGTATTTCACTCAAACTTTGGCTTTTACTCTCTAACAATCTCACCACTCTATGCCTTTTTTCACTCACTTCAGCCCCTTCCAAGTTCTAGCAAGAACTTAATATTTCCTCAACTAAATAACTAAATTGCAAGGTTTAAAACACATTCAAGAATGGAACAAGAGTAAAACAAGCTAGAAAAAAAAACAGAATATATGATATTTGAAACCTAAGGACGAAAGACACTGAAATTTTAGACAAACATTACTAAAGGGAAAAATTTGACAAAACTGGATTTAGGACAATATATTGAGACAAAATGGAAGAAGAAAAACGAATTTTTAGGTCTCTTATGAAATGTTTATGTTCTGGACCCAAAAATGGCTAACTAGCGGTAATGTATGGACAACCAAGCAAACGAACGAATTTTGACATGAAATTTAATATGTAGGCTTAGCTGAATATCTAAAACAGGCCTGTAAATTTTGAAAGGATTTGGACATGTTTACATACACGTTTACTTTTGGACACAAAACTAGCTAAATTGGCTGCAATATATGGATAACTAGGCAAATGGAGGAATTTTGACTTAAAATTTGATTTCCAAGCTAAGTTTAGCATCTGAAACAAGCATATAAAATTTGAGAAGATTTGGTTATGTGCAAACCCAACTTCAGTTTCTAACCCACTAGCAAATTTGAGAGATTAGTTGTTGTTTCCTCTTTTTTTTTTCTTTTCTGTTCTTTCTTTCTTTTTTTTTAAAAAAAAATTAATCCAGCAACAACATTAAGGAAGAATGACTCAAAGAAACAAGAAAGCATACAGCTTGTAGAAATTAAACTAATGGCAAAAAATGACTCAAAGGAAGACAATATTTTTTTTTTGACATAAACAAGAAGGAATGATGCTAAAAACCTGATTTAGAGAGCCTAAGCTCTGATACCAAATCATGTGAACCTGCCTTGCTGGGATTTAATTCCTGAGGAAGCTCAAGCTACGGATCGTCTCCAAAACATAAGAACACCAACCAGCACCTTCAACCCAACACCAACTTGTGATGTAAAACTGAAGCTATATGGCTGGAAACCAAAGATTCAAGACCCAACCCCAACTTGTGAAGGAAAAACCTTGAATATAAGTTAAGACCTAGCAAACTTGGTTATTTTTGCAAGGAATTCGTGCAAGTTCTAACCAGAACTCAAAAGAAGGCTAAAAACCTCTCAAAGCTCTCAAAAATGGAGAGAAAACTCAGAATATTCATTTTGTTCAAAGTCTGCCATTACATATGTTTTTAAAGACTTAAAGAAAGCATAAAACAAGTGAAATGATGGAAAAATACAAATATAATGATGTGGTTACATAAAACAAATTGGGCAGCCATATAGCTTGTCTCCTACTAGCTTTTAAAAGGCATGGGCAGCCATATAGCTTGTCTCCCACTAGCTTTTAAAAGGCATCTTTGACTCCCAATGTGAGTTTCAGCCACTCTTAATATATGGGCATCCAATGGTACATGAATGGTATGTATTTAGCTCCCAAAGGTATAATTATGGATGCCAATATGTATTCTAACTCCTTTGGGTCAATTGGCCTCTTGGGTAGATTGCAATTTGGACACGTGCAACCAAACAGCTTCTTTGATCTTATTTTCTTCAAGTCTTAACGTTCCAATTGTATTGAGAACATATAGATGTTTGGAAACTAATCCTTGAAGTTTTCTTGCCATTGATCGAGTAACAGGTCCTTGGTGTTGTATGCTAGCAATCAGATCCTCATCAATGAGCTTCTTCAATTGAAGAAATCTTAGACTCAAAATTCTTCTTGGCTCTAAGTGCTCTCAATATCTTGCTATTGGCATTGCCTTGATCATAGGCTTTACCATAATTCTTTAGGTCATTGACAATAGCAAGCAACCGATTTGTCATTTCAGTGATATTTTCATTGGGATTCATCTTAAAGAGTTCATACTCATGCATAAGCATTTGAGTCTTAGTGAACCTCACTTAGTAGTACCCTAGTGATAGTTCTCTAGATTTTCCAAATGCTATATGCACAAGTGAGATGTTGAACTCTTCCAGCTTCTTCTCTTGAAATTGAATTCATTATGCTCTAGGAAGAGGAACATGAACACCATCAACTTCATGAGTAGGAGGTTTCTAATCATTTTGCATAAATTTTCAAAGCTCAATTCCTTCACTATGAAGGAATAAATATATCTTATGTTTCCAATAAGAATAATCAATTTTATCAAAGTAAGTCTAAGATAGGAATTAAGATTTCCATGTGAAGGAGCCATGGAGTTAGAAGTGGATAAAGAAGTTAAAGTAGGGGAAATGCTAGGGTTAAATGGTGAAATGGTTGCCATTGTGGATCAAATTTCACAATTAAGCTTTTTGAAATTTCAAGGCTTTGATACCAATTGTTGTTCCAAGATATTAACCAAGTGGGGGTGAATTAATTGTTATCAAGAAGTGTTAGCAAATTAAAAAATTAAAACAACTAGAGAAACAAGATAAAGATGAAGAAGGAGTAGAGTAGAGTAGAAAAGAATAAATATAAAGAGTTTATAGTGGTTCAGATTACCTTAATCCTACGTCCACTTCCTTAAAAACCTGTTAAGGTTCTATTAATCTTGAGTTTTTACAAGTTTAACTCTAAAATGGTTTTTTTAAAAGCTCATACCGAACTTCTACAAGGTCGAGTATTGTTCTCACAACCCTATAAGAGTTTTCCCAAGGCTCATTCTAAAACCTAAGTGTTTCAAAGCCAATATTCAAATTTTTAATGGTATTTTGGTATTCATACCCAACATTCAAAGAATACAATGGAAATTTTTTATACAAAGAAATGAAAGTAGTTTGCCTTGGCTATATCAATCACAATTACCCTCAAACATGAGGTTTCTTCTGGTATTTATAGCCTTTAAGACATCAACTAGCCATTTGAAATGGTTCCCACATGTTTGGTTCTTGCCTCTCAATTAAATTGTTGTTGAGTCCCTTTATGCAGTCGCCATGTCCTCTGAGCGGTCACATAATTTAAATTTTCTTCAACGACTATCTGCAATGGTAAACTCAAGCTGTCTGACAGGATCATAACTTCCCATCCTATTATGTCTTGCGGTTGCATGAGAGGTTGTGCAGTCACAAGATATATATGTTACCATTTAAATTGAAATTCTTCTTCCACGTGTCTATTTATCATTTATCTATTATGTTTGGCATTAAAATTCAAATTTGATGGTGTGGTGTGGTCACACAAATTAAGTTTCTCACTACACAACACCACTGCTATCTCTTCTATGATTTGGTGTCAATTGTGTTAAGACTTATGCGGTCGCTAGACCTATTAGGTGAATGCACAAATCTTTGCATGTCAATGATGCACTACACACTATGGCTGCTATCGCTTCTATAAGTTCTGTGACTTTTATTTATTATTTTATGCGGTCGGTCAAAGATTTTGGGTGGTAAAATAATGCCTAGCAGTCAGCTTATCACAATGCTAGAGATTGTGAACTCTTTTGTGCTTTGAACATTTCCTTAGCCTTTGCTATTATGCGGTCGTTCATATGTTTTTTGGGAATGCACAATGTCTAAAATTGTTTACCTATAAAAGCAAAATTGTTAAACTCATTAGTACACATCAAATTTATTATCAATGATTAAAACAGAGTTAATTGTCCAACAGATATGATTATGCCTTTGGGCAAGACAAACTGGTATCATAGTTATGAATATGCCATTAGGCAAGACACGCCGGCGTCATTGATATTGAGATAGACCAAAATAATATTTATGAAGCTAGAATAGATCAAGTCTAGGACTTGGGATATTTCTTGAAGTTTTCTTTGCCACAAGACTAGATGGCCAGCATATCATGTATATTTCTATTTTGTACTTTAATATGTGCGCACAATATGATAACATGTATTGATACAAACCAGATATGGCAGCTTTGTGCCATTGAAGAAAAGCAATCTTACATCATCCAAATAGATTTAAAAGGAGTTCAAAAGCTCTTTTATGAGGCTGAAATACACTTGGGGCGTGCTACACTTCATATGGAGCAGATTTGGTGCAATTCAAGCAATATGGGCTTTGTGGAGCTTGATACAACTTATAGGCCAAAGCTACACAAAGGGAAGCCTAAAGTGAAGATCAAAGTATGGAAATCACGTCCAAACACATGGGCATGCTTTCTTGGGCTTGTTCAGCAAGTTTTTTTGGCATGTTTAGCAAGTTTTTAAGGCTGAACATGGCTGCACATGTTGGCTTGTTTTTCCAATACATTAGGCCTTTTTTTGGACTTAATTAAGGCATGTTTAATATGGGCCCAAGGAAGTTACGAATTTCAGCAAGTGGAAGGCATCTTTTTGTCACATGGGATGTGGTCCCCTCATTCCTTAGTTAGTTAGGATATTATTTTATTTTCCATATCTTTTAGGATTTGATATTATGCAGGTTATGAATGTTTGATAATTTGGAAATGTCGAAAGTCATAAAAAACTTTGACAAATTTTTCCAGAGATTTTTCTTTGAAATTCATATTTTTTGGGTAATGAATTAGTAATGTGTATTATAATTTATATATTAAACTACATTTCAAGCATTAAAATATCTTTCTTGTAATTATGGTAATTTTAAATGATTGGAATTGGGACATTCTTGCATTATATATATGTATTTTATAAATACGAAATGTATGTATTATATGTATATAGGGTACAAGAGTATTACATTTATAATCCATGGGTGTATATTTTGCTTCAAACTCTGCTAGAAAATCATCATAACTCAGTATTTGTGGTTTATCTTACCCATGTGAAATATTGTTCTACCAATCATAAGCATCTACCTGCAATAGTGAAACAACATAGTCAAAATTTTCTTCTGTCATCACCTCAAACCTTATAAAACCCTCTCCAATCTATCCAACTACTGCTTTGTCTATGTTGGATCAGTAGTACCCACAAAATTTGTGGCTTCATACTTTCTTAATTTGTCATAGCTCCTACTCTGTTAGGATGCTGGGGCTTAACGAAAATGCTTTGCCATCTGTTGAACCCAAGCTAGAGGAGCATCATGTGCTATTGGTCTAGCTGGCATAGAGGCCTCTCCAACATCCTTTACAACAAATCCAACTCTAGTATCACCCAGAGTAATACTTTTCACACTGTATGATCTATACATCCTAGATGCTATCTCAATCTATATCTATTACAACTAATAAATAGTGCCACATCAGAGACTAGTATATGTGCTAACACATAAGCATATATCACAATTTAAATTTTTCTTTCTTTTTTAAAAATACACCTAGGTCGATAATTTTAAATCTAGGTTCTAATACCAAAATAAATATAATACCCATATATATATATGTATAATACATACACCCTGTAGATATAAAATTCACATATAGAATATAAGAATGTTACAATATTTAATAGCAGAAAATTTTTGTACTCACTACCAAAAGAAAATTTTAACTTTTAAAAGATAAATTTTATAAATAAATACATTTATATTTAGTAAATCAATAAATATTTATAAGAAAATATTTGAAAAAAATTTATCAGAGTTTTATCTGTAAATTTGACAAATCCCAAATCAATAAACTCAACCTGTAAAGAAAAAGACACACCTAAATTCTCAATTCAATCCAAACTTCATCATTTCTCCCAATAATCAAGTAATTCACACATACATACATGATGTACATTGTTTACAACTTATAAAATTTACAATGCCAAAAATATTCAATCATTATAATAAAATCTCAAAATATACTTAAACATAGTATAATTGTACAAAGTTTATATTTACATGATATGTAGTTTAGCGCCAACAGAAAAAGGTCTTACGGTAAGATTCTTCCCAAAACTAACTCAAATGCTAAACTCAATCCCATCTATCAAGGCTCCTTCTCTCAGTAACTCTATCATCTGCATGATACAGTTAAACCATGTTAAGCCAGAAGCTTAGTGGTACATACTCTGATAACATATGACAATAATATTTTTCAAAAACCAAAATATGCTTTTCATGCCACATAATGATTTATGCCACCAATGCAATGCATTAATCATTTTTTCATTCTTTAATTCATAAAATTCATCAACATGTCACAATCACACACATCAGGCCTAAATAAGTTCCTACACAATATTCAAGTTTCATAATAATTAATTTGGCCTATCACGACCCATAGGTCTGACACTGAGGATTTAAGTGTTATATATATATAGATATTATAGCCCAAAGGTCGTCCCCTTGACACCAAAGTATTTGATACTAGTATGTCTTGTGTGAAGGCATAATAATAAATATGATACTAATGTATCTGGTCCGAAGGCATACAAAATATCATGAAATATCGTTGGCATGCCAAGTTGATAGTACCAAATGTAAATCTTTGGAACAAGTTGTTTTATAAGGCAAACATACATCACACATTTATCACATTTTACCCATTCTCATCACATTTATTCTTTTTCTAGAATTTCCACATTCCATAGTCATTTTTCATATTTTTCAATCACATTTAGCATAATTCTTAGTCACATTTACAATGCGACTCATTTTTACATTTTCCCATACAATTCATACCACATTATCATTTATCATAAAATAATGGTTTTTAATTTCCAAAACAATGCATAATCACATTTTTGATAATAAAGCAATATGTTATAAATATTGCCACTTTAAAGAATAACAACATTCTTTAAAGTAAGCCATTGTAAGTGATGCCAAGCATGAATAATGAATTTAAGCATTAATAAAGTATATACTAACATTAAAAAGATCTAAAATCAATGCAAATCCACTCTTCAACCTTTACTTCCACCAAACCCTAACCTTCCTCACTTGGGCAACTTTGACTTACTCATTCCTAAACTAGATAATAAGTAGAAATATTTCATTAGAATCATATTTCTATTCATTTTATTCAAATACAATTTCTTCCTAAGTTTTCTCTACTACCCTTCTTAAACTTCACCCTAACCAATTCATTTCTACCAACAAACCATAAAAACATCATATACGTATCAAAATAATTTCAAAACAAGCCATCATCACAATTATAATTATCCCCATCAAAAATCTCCATTTCACATAACCTAAAATTTAGAGGAAAAGTTCTTAAATTGGAAAGAACTCTTACCTAATGTTGAGTAATTTTCAAAACCACCCTAAATCCTTGGAAAATCTTATGAAATTTGAAGTAGTTAAAGAAGAAAACCTCTCCTTTCCTCTCTAGATGAATTCGGCCATGGATGAAGAGAAATGAAGAAGATAAGCTCTTTTATAAATTTCACTTTCCCAATATACCCCTCTTATATATAATTATAAAATAATTAATTTATAAAATATTATAATATTTTCAATCTTCCTATCCATAAATAATTTTAATTTTTTTAATGATTATATATTTAACTTTTTACTTTTTGGCTTTTTTTTAGTGAAATGTATACTCATGTATATGTTACATAAGTAAGTATATACTATTTATATTCTTCTTCCAACATATTAATTAATCCTTTTGCATTTATTATTTAATTGTGTGTAATAAAAATACAGGTATTACAACTTATACCAAACAAGAGAAAGGAAATAAAAATTTATTTATTTTTTCCTCTTTTACCTCTATTTACTCTCATTCAAACATAGAATTGAATCATATTAATAGGTGAAGGAATTAAAAATCAAATTTTATTCAGACAATAAAATAAAAATTTCAATAGGTGTTAGGTCCCACTATTTTTTAATTAAATATTGTGAAATATAGATAGATTAATTTATTTGTGAATTTAATTTTATTGAGAAATTTAGATTTATTTTCTACATTTTAAAATTAAATAGGATATAATTTTATTTTTATTTTAAACCCAAATAATTCAATTTTTTATTTTTATATTTTAAATACTATAATTTTTATTAATATATTATATATATAATTATTAAATTAAGATGATTGGGAAGAAGAAACTAAGAGAAATAAAGTGAAGATGCTATTATATGCGGAAACACATATCATACAAAACTATTCTGAGTAGCATTGGTAAAGCCTAAGGCAAATGCACTGATGCGGAACCCATGGATCAAATATTAATTCTAGAACCCCACATACACATCTAGCATAGAATCTTAGAACTCAAAACAAATCCTCCCTACCAAACCCACAACTAACCTGTAATTGAGAACTTGGGTGATTGGGATGAAGAAATGAATTGATTTAAATGCCACAAGTCAGACTTGATAAGTTAGAACCAATTCTTCATGCAACAAGAATAAGAAGAAAGCCTCTCAAACTTGAAAACACATCAATTACATTTAGCATAAACTGGAAATTCGTATCCACCCTTTTGAGTTCTTTTTCCCCTCCCTATATAGCTGTAAAAGAAGAACTAATGGCTTAAAATTCTAGGTTTACATGTATCTAGTCACACTAGCATTAATTATCCATCCACATTAATAATATATTCTAAATTACTATCCATAATTCTGATAACATTGATGGGCAGATTCTACATGCACTTTGGTGTTAGTTCACATGTGTCTAGTCACACTAGCACTAAACCACATCAATATTATATTCCAAATTCGTGCTAATGCCCATCACCATATTTATGGGCAGATTCTTCATGCTTCTTGGTGAGTTTCTGACTTTCTCTTCATGTTCCTTCATATTCAGTACAAGTTGGTCTCCCTCTTCATTAATCCACCTTTGAATGAAGTGTTGGAACACATGCTGAAGTTTCTTTGATTGTGATCTTGTGATTGGTCCACTTTGCATAATGATATCATCAACATATTTGCTGCATTGTGTAGATTCACCAAGATTGCTTTTAGTTTTCTCATCAAGCACCCTTCCAAGTTCTACATTCCTTTTATAAATGTATTCGATTAAGTTTCTTTAGTGCAAGCTATCTTGTGTTAGTTGTAGTTTCTTTTCTTTGTTCTCTTTATGTTGGACAACCTTTTGATCTTAGATTTGATTTTAAGGAAGAAAGATAAATCATAAATAAGAGAAAATGCACTATTAAAATTTTAATAGGTGGAATAAGAGGTTACTTGCCTTCCTTCTTCTAAAAGCCCTTCCTTCCTTTAACTTGGTAATACCACCCTACTCAATCCTAAACTAAAATTTTAGTAAAATCATACCATTAGTAAAATATACCATTTTATTCAATCAAACATCAAATACACTATTTCTACCCAAATTCTACCAAAAACCCTAATTTCAGTACTACTACTTTCAAACTTCATCAAAACCTAATCATTTTCACCAACCAACCTTAAAATCATAATATATACATCAAAACTACTTCAAAACAATCCATAATAGTAATTATTGAAACCTCCATCAAAATTCCAAAATCCACATATCCATGAATTTCAAGAAAAGCTTATTAAGACTAAAGAAAACTTACCTAATACCTATTGATTCTTAAAAATTATCTTAAATCCTTTAGAATATTTATAGAATCTGATGTGTTGAAGAAGAGAAAACTCCACTTGTTCATTGATGGAGGTTCAGTCTAACTTGAGAGAAGAAGAAGACGAAAACTTGACTTTTAATTTCTTGCTTAACTACATATATATTAATTAAATAATTTATATTTAATGTTTTTCCTCTTTCACCCAAAAATATTTTAATTTTAATTTTTTTTACTTTTTACTTGTTAACTTTTGACTTTTACTTGTTAACTTTTTGCCTACTTTTATTTTTTAATGAAATTTATACTTTATGTATATTTTATATATACATTAAGTATGCATTAGTCATACTCTTCTTCCAACCCATTAATGAACCCTTCCATATTATTATTTAATTATGTTATTAAAAAAATGAGTGTTACATATCTAACTTGATAGGTTGTTAAGCATTGATATTGACCATCTCACTATTCTACTAATTGGTAGTTGGTCTTGAGTTGGAACTAGGGTAATTTCCTCTTTTTCTATACTTGGAGGAAGAGGGTTCTGTTGTTTCATCTTTCAGCTATCCTAACTGAACTAATTCTTTAATTTTGGTTGAAATTGCAACCAAGTCCTTGAAAGCTAAGAGATACTGGGTCTGAAGGTGGTTTTGGTAAATGGGCTACAAGTTCTTGACTATTATATCTATTTGCTTCTGCTCTAGCAGCCTATTTACCATTTGACTGCTTTTGCCTCCAGCTCATAAGGAGCAAGGAAAATGACTCTTTTACACCCTTTTTAGTGGTTTTCAGATCTCAGAAGGTGACAGTAACCTCCACATTATAGTGGCAAAGCTTAGTGAACTCATTGCAAATATCTTTCCAAGTTAGGTACTTTTGTTAATAAAGATCCGCAAACCACTTGTCGACTACCCTAATCAAAGATTGCTAGAATAACTAAGCAAGAAGCTCATCTTTTAGTCTAAGAGGGGTGGAAGCACCCTTATAGATCTTTAGGTGGGTTATAGGGCAAGTAGTACCATGATTGGCATCTTAAACTTCAGAGGAGCTCTAGTTGTAACTCCCTCATACTCTAACATATACCCCATATATATAAAGTACAAATATAGAATATAAAAATACTATAGTAATTAACTATAGAAATTTTATATACTTGATACCAAAATAATTATTCCTTTAAAAGACTAATTTAATAAATAAATACATTTATTTTTAGTAATTCAGTAAATCTTTATAAGAAAATCTCTAAAAAAATTCTCCAGGATTTTATCTGTAATTTTGACAAATCCCAAAATCAAGTTACTCAATCTGCATTAGAAAATAACACTCCTAAAAATTCATACTTTTTTATAAAATGGGATTTCACCATCTTACATCCATATATTTAAAACACATATACAATGTACACCATATACATTTTCAAAACTTGACTAAGCCTTAGTTATCACAACATATTTATAAGATGTTATAATCAATTTATATAATACATAACATTAGAGAAACTTGTTACCAAAACATGTTTTTTCATAATGCTTATAATGTACTAAAACTAAAATACATTAAGAGCAAAGCTTTACATGCAATGTAGCATAGCACCAACAATGTGTCTATGGCAACACTCTAACTTCATAACTAATCTTAAAATCTAGACCTGCCTAGGTCTATCAGGACAACCCTACTCTGTAACTCTATTACTTGCATGATACAATTCAACCTTGCTAAGCTTGAAGCTTAGTGGTACATATTTTAATAACAATAAAGTAACTTCAAAATAAAATATTTTCTTATGGCATCCAACACATTTTTCTTAACTTTTAATGAAATGTTCAATCAATACTCATAATCTCATAAATCATAAGAACATAACACACCAACACACTCATTGGGCCTAACAGTTCATACATAATATTTAGTTCTAGAAAAATTAATTTGGCCTATCACGATCCAAAGATCCGACACTAAGAATTTAAGTGTCATATAATACTACTAGAAGGCTATTCTTTCTTGACACCAGAGGTCAGGTGTCATATAATACCACCCAAGGACCGCCTTCCCAACACCGTAGTGTCTGACATTAGTGTATCTCACATGAAGGCATAATAAAATATCATGATGTATTATTGGCATGCCAACTCAATAGTACCAAAATCAACATTCTGGAGCAAGTAATTGTGCAGGGTAATAAACATCACATTAAATCTCATTTTCCTTATTCTCATCACATTTATCATTTTTTCCACATTCCATATATCTTTTCCAAATTTCCAGTCACATTAAGCATCACCCTTAGTCACATTCATAATGTGACTCATTTTCACATTTTCAATACTGATGCGAACCCTTAGCAACGATGGCAGCAAACCCAACGTATAACAATGGTAGAGAACTCCTTGAAACTTGATAATCACCTCCTAAGGAACCCAACGCCTATAAAGAGATGCGAACTCACTATGATTGAAGGATTTAGTTGGTAAGAAGAAGGAAAATGCCACAACTCTTGTTGATAAGTAAACCTAATTCTTGATGCAAAGAAAGAATTAAAGATTCCACTCTAATCTCTCTCACACGAAAATTCACAAGAAGAACTTGTAGAAGAATTCAAAAATTTTTATTAATTGTTGTGGTCTGAAATTCGGCCTAATAGTGCCCTTAAATAAGGGTTACAAAATTCCTAATTGCATATGGAAAATTAAGACTAAAACATTCCTAATTGCATAAGGAAAACATTCCTAATTGCATAAGGAAAATATAAAGTATGGAAATAAAATCCTAATCCACTAAGGAAAATATAAAGTATGGAAACAAAATCCTAATCCAATAAGGAAAATATAAAGTATGGAAACAACCAAACTAATCCCTTCAACATAAGAAACGCCCCACACTATTTGGGCTGTCCATGGGCCTTAAATTACTTCCCAAGGCTTTATAGGAACCCCCATGGACCTTTCTTGCATGTTGGACCTTTCTTTAGCTAGCCTTTAGCTTCCACACTAAGCATCATAATCAGCTTTGGTGTGCCTTCTTCAAGCTCTATCTCCATCTTCTTGAATGATAATTCTTGAAGGTCTTTGGAAATCTCTTCTTGAATATGCAAAGCCATACTAGCTTGATATCTCTTTGCCTTGCTCCTAGTGATTGGCCCACTTGCTAGCTTCAAGGGATCCTTTCTTGCATCATTCTCCCCCTCTTCAAAAAGATTTGTCCTCAAATCTGGTAAGTCGATCTTGTAGGCATTGTCATTAATCTTCTCCAGCACTTGGAATGGGCCATCTCCCCTTGCTTGCAACTTGTTCTTCCTTTGGTTAGGAAACCTCTCTTTTCGAAAATGCACCCAAACCCAATCTCCTACTTGAAACTTCATCTCACATCTCCCTCTATTTGCAGAATTAGCATATCTCTTGTTCCTTTTCTCAATATTCGCCCTTGCTTTCTCATGCATCTCTTTTGTCTCCATAGGATTTCTCCTATATGCTGGCCGGTTTGGAATTGTAGAACCAGGTATGAAATCAATTTGATGTTCAATCCCTCTTAATGGCGGCAAACCACTAGGAAGGTCTTTAGGAAACACATCCTTAAAATCCTGCAACAAAGACACAAAACTAGAAGGTAAAGAATCAAGAGATTCTTCACTGTCAGCAAGTAACAATTCTTTATACATAATAATGAGTACAGGCTGCCCTACATCTTTCTCTCTTGCTCTTGCATAAAAAGTATGTTTTGCCTTTTCTCCTTGCTTATTTTCTCTCACCAATGGGCTATTTATTTGTTTGCTTACTTTCTTTTGACTCTCGGCCTCTTTTCCCTTTCTGCACTTACTCACTTTATTATTTTCTCTCTCCCTACCCTTAGAATTACCCTTGGGTGTTGAAGAAACATCATTGGCCGAATTTGAACCCCCTTGGTTCATGTTGGCCGAAACTTCTTTCTCCCTCTCTAGCATCCTCTTCTGATCTTCATACACCTCCTGAGGTGATAATGGTGCTAGAACAACCTTCTTTCCTTCATAAGTAAAGGTATACTTATTAGAAAAGCCATCATGTTGTGCCCTTCTATCATGCTACCATGGTCTTCCTAATAGCAAATGTCTAGCTTGCATTGGCACTACATCACACAAAACCTCATCTTTATACCATCTAATGGAGAATGGTTCCTTGACTTGCTTCAACACTTTTACTTCCCCAGCGTCATTGAACCATTGCAACTTGTAAGGATTGGGATGTTAAAACAAGCTAACCCCAATTTATCCACCATTGTAGTACTAGCAGCATTGGTACAACTTCCACCATCAATGATAAGTGTACAAACCTTACCATTCACCAAACACCTAGAGTGGAAAAGATTCTCCCTTTGATCCAAGCCTTCTTCCTTGACTTGAATATTCAAGGCTCTTCTAGTAACAAGCATCTCCCCATGTTTAGCATTCAAGACTTGATTCTCCCAAGCCTCTTCATCATATTCGGCCCTATCACAACATTCGGCCTCCTCTTCTTCTTCATGTTCAGATTCTGATTCAATTTCCCCTTCATGGGTTGCAATCATCACCCTCTTATTCGGACATTGAGAAGCAATGTGTCCACTTCCCAAACACTTGTAGCATTTAATTTACCCATAAACTCTAGTTTCACCAATCAAGCTCACCTTAACCAATTAATCATTAAATCATCATGTATTCATCATATTAACTTCATAGGTATCTATTTTAACAATTAAAATTGACTCTCTCTTTAATCCACATAATTACATGATCTTAAAATTAAAGAATAACAAGCTTAAAGGAAAAGAGCTTACTTGAAACCTTGTTCTTTCTTCAAAATCCACTTGATTCCTTAAGTTTTTTTTTTTTTTGTGAAATTGATGTGTTTTATGAAGAAGATACTCTCCCTTGCTCACTCTAAAATTTTGGCCACCATGAAAGGAAGAAGAAGATGAGGACTTGTTTCTACTTTGCTCACTCTAAAATTTCTGCCACCATGAATGGAAGAAGAAGATGAGGACTTGTTTCTACTTTTCTTCTCCCTTTCCATTCATATAAATTAATTAATTAAATACTTTATTAATTTAATATTTATCTCCTTTTTTTTCCATCCATATTTTTTCTTTGACTTTTCTTCTTTATTTATTTATTTATTGTTGTTGTTGTTGTTGTTGTTGTTGTTGTTGTTAACTTTCCAACCATATTTATATATGTATACATCATTTATACTTTTATGTATATGCTATGTATATCTTTATGTATTTATATATATCATGTATATTTTAGTTGTAACCAATGTTTATAGTAAGTATATGTTAGGTATATACCATGTATACATTATGTATCCAATGTATATTTTATGTATATCTTGTGCATGTATTAGGTATATACAATACATATCCCTTTTTCATCACTCTAATTACCCTCCATATAATTTAATCTTATGTCTATTAAAATTACGAATGTTACACTGGCATTTGAAAAGAGGGCCAATGAGTCAACATCAATGTAGGCTTTTTTACTTTTAAAGTTTTCCATCTGCTCTCGAGGGCTAATTTTCTATAGTAGTTCTGAGAGGGATCACTTTCTTAGGAAAGGTTAGTAATAGCTTTTGGCACTGGGTCTAAGACGTAACCCATTTAGGTCAAATCAATGTGGGACAGTTGGAGTTGGTTGGTTTAGTAGAGGTGCTACATGAGGGGGAGCTAGTGGTATTGTGTGGGCTGGGGCTTTAGTGGAGCAAGTGGTGGTGTTCGGGACACAAGCAAAATATATAATTCCAAAATCAATAGATGAATATTCTATTTTCTTTTACTTTTTTTTTCTTTTGCTTTTCTTTTACTTTTTTTTTTGTATAAGGAGTAGGAACAACAATTTTCTCTAGGAACACAAAATTAGAATGAAGAAAGAACTTTCTTTTAATCTATGGTGATATAAAGAGAAGAATAAAAATAAAATATTAAAAGTGAAACAATCTGCAATTTAAAAGGGATACACAAACCTCAAACTTGAAACCTTGCTCTGATACCAAAATGATGAAAATCATCAATTTAGCAACCATATACCCCAATAGCTAAAGAATTATGATACATATGGAATGCAAATTAACACTTTCTAACTAGTTGAATCAAATCTGGATCATCCAAGAATGAAGTAAGATTGACTATTGTAATTACTTATATCAATGGAATGATGATTAAGTATTTAGAATAGCCTCAAAATGCCACAAACAAAGAGGTTTGTTAAGTTAAGAATGAAAGCAAAGATTCTGGAATTGGAACACCACAAACTGAATAGCTTGATAAGTTCTAACGTTCATGTAAGAACTAAAGACAAAACACTCACAAGTGCTTAAAATAACTTTTATATCTTTTCAATTGTATGTTTACAAAGGAAATCAACATTGTTTGTATAAAAGAAGACATGTACAAAGAGAGCATTAGAATTAAGTTCATATGCAACTCCCATATTAATCGACACCCATTACACCTAATAAATAACCTCATTACTTTGCCAGCTCAATGTGAATGTTTGGCCATTATTTTCTTGACTCTTTTTCTTCATATTTCAGACTTTGTAACTCATACTTAATAAGAATAAACCCTAATAAAAAGTCAAAATGCAGAATTAAAATACAAATAGTCTTAAACAGCCTATTAATTTGACTTAGGCCATTGGTCTTGTAGACTTCAAGACCATAGCCAAATGACCTTTTATTATTAAAAATGAATATAAATATTTACTCTCATAAGCCTGGATTAGCCATCAAGTTTAGGTCTTGCTTGAATTATATTGACCAACTTAAGCTCTTCTTGCATCCATGGATCATCCTTAAACAAATCTTGAGCAACTTATTTTCTTCAAATTTGATCCATGAAGAAAATTAAAGCCTCTTTCAACTTATCAGCTCTAGACCTTGTCATTGGTCCTCCATGTATGGCTAATGGATCTTTGAATTGTTTGTTCATGTCATCATTGGACTGTTGGTGATACAAATGATACCAAATGCCACCCAAGATGGTCAAGAGAGCAAAACAGATGATTTGAAATTGATTGCAAATAAGGAAACTTTTCTCGACATGGACAGTCTCGTTGGCCCGATCACAAGGTATCGTGCATGATGCAAGAAAGGACTCCTTGAAGCTAGCAAGTGGACCAATCACTAGGAGCAAGGCAAAGAGATATCAAGCTAGCATGACTTTGCATATTCAAGAAGAGATTTCCAAAGAGCTTCAAGAATTATCATTCAAGAAGATGGAGATGGAGATGGAGCTGCAAGGAAGGCCTAAATATATCATGGTTCTAGAAGCATGTAATGGAAGCCAAGAAGGAGCCTTTGAAGGCTATTTTTAAGCCTAGGCCGAAACTACCAAGGAAGTGTCAAAGCTTGGTCAATCTTATTTCCATGCACATGCATGCACATTCATGGATGCAAGTTGGCCAAATTCCAAGGGAGTTTGTTGCACCCCTTGGCCGAATCTTCATAGTTAGTTAGAGGGGATATTTTTGTTATTTTGTGGTCCCCATCCTTTTATTTTAATTAGTTAAGTTGTTTTGACTTTGTCAAATCCTATTCTTGTTGGATTTTTGGAAGTGTTTTCCCATACAAGCCTAGGATCCTTCTAGAATGTTTTAGTCTTAATTTTCCATATGCAATTAGGAATTTTGTAACCCTTATTTAAGGGCACTATTAGGCGAATTGGGGAGACCATTATTATTAAAGAAATTTTCAAATTCTTCTACAAGTTCTTCTTGTGAATTTTCGTGTGAGAGAGATTAGAGTGGATTCTTTAATTCTTTCTTTGCATCAAGAATTAGGTTTACTTATCAACGAGAGTTGTGGCGGTTTCCTTCTTCTTACCAACTAAATCCTTCAATCATAGTGAGTTCGTGTCTCTTTATAAGCGTTGGGTTCCTTAGGAGGTGATTATCAAGTTTCAAGGAGTTCTCTACCATTGTTATACGTTGGGTTTGCTGCCATCATTGCTAAGGGTCCGCGTCATTTGGTATCAGAGCCTTGCTACAAGGTAATTTTTATCTACTTTGTCTTTCTAGGGTTTGTTAATTTAGGTCTTTTAAATTTCTGCGTTATAGGGTTCTTAGAGAGTCTAGTCTTTAATTTTTGAAAAAGAGTCATATATCAAAATTCGAAAAAGCCTGAAGATTGTTCAAAGAGTAATTCGAAACCTAGGAAAAGGAGTTTGATCGAATTTCGAAACCTAGGCCTTGCATCTGAATTGGATTCGAAACCTAGGGAGTTAATCTGATTGAAATTCGAAAATTGTTTTGTGTTGTTGGGTATTCCCTCGATTTGTTTTGTGGGTGAATTCTGTGCTGCGAATTAAGTCCAGATTTTAAAAAGTTCTTGTGAGTAAATAATGTTCCAAATCAAGGGGATAGTGATAGGAAGCAAAAAAAAAAAAAATTACAAAACCACTTCAACAAAAATTGTTTGATATTCTTGCTATTTGGGTGCTAAAGATCAGATCTAGGTGGGTTAGAAGTAATAAAATTTTTGGGGCGAAAAATTTCACCTTTTGAGGGGCTTTTGGAATTCAAAAATCAGACCTTAATATTCATATTATTTGAGTGTTATAGGTGGGAATTAGAGTCTAGAAGCTAGCGTTTTGGGTAGAATTGATTAGGTCCATAAAGCAGCTTGCCAAGTGTGGGTTGTTTTTGATTCATTATATCCAAATTGGTCTTGTTTATTGGCTTCATTATTTCTGATTTCTTTATCTAGCTTTTAATTCCATTACATTGCTAAGTATCATTTTCTTGTGTCGATACTTGATTTTATATCGTGTAGTGCAAATTACACCGAAGAGAAGAAATCAGTTTTGGCAGCCATAGAGTTCAAAGGGTATGCTACCTTTTGGTGGGATCAATTGAAAGCTAATAGAAGAGGGAAAGGTATGAGGCCTATTCCTGAATGGTCAACCTTGAAAGAACTAATGAGAAGCCAATTTGTACCATCTCACTACATTCGGGATTTGTACAATCGACTAGCAAGACTAGTTCAAGGTGGAAGAAGTGTGGAAGAGTACCACAAAGAGATGGAGATGATCATGGCTAGGGCAAATATTGATGAAGATGAAGACAAGAAGATGTCACGATTTCTTGGGGGATTGAATTTGAACATAGCCAATGAATTGGAGATATATAAATTCAACACAATAGAAGAGTTAGTTCAAAAGGCCATGAAGATAGAGAGAAGATTGAAGAATAAAGCTATTTCGAAAACTGACTACTCTAAAGCTAGTGGAAAATTTTCAAACTTCAAGGGTTCAAGTTCGAGTGGAGGTTCCTATAAAGGGGATTACAAGGGTTCTTTCCAAAAGAATTCTTCCTACAATCCTAATTTCAAGAAGCCGAATGATGGGGATGCAAAAATAGCCAAGGAAACACCTTCTAGACCTACTCCAAGTAGGGAAATTAAATGCTACAAGTGTTTGGGAAGTGGACACATTGCTTCTCAATGTCCGAATAAGAGGGTGATGATTGCTACCCATGAAGGGGAAATTGAATCAGAATCTGAACATGAAGAAGAAGAGGAGGCTGAATGTGGTGATAGGGCCAAATATAATGAAGAGGCTTGGGAGAATCAAGTCTTGAATGCTGAACATGGAGAGATGCTTGTTACTAGAAGAGCCTTGAATATTCAAGTCAAGGAAGAAGGCTTGGATCAAAGGGAGAATCTTTTCCACTCTAGGTGTTTGGTGAATGGTAAGGTTTGTACAGTTATCATTGATGGTGGAAGTTGTACCAATGCTGCTAGTACTACAATGGTGGATAAATTGGGGTTAGCTTGTTTTAAACATCCCAATCCTTACAAGTTGCAATGGTTCAATGATGCTAGGGAAGTAAAAGTGTTGAAGCAAGTCAAGGTACCATTCTCCATTGGGTGGTATAAAGATGATTTGTGTGATGTAGTGCCAATGCAAGCTGGACATTTGCTATTAGGAAGACCATGGCAGCATGATAGAAGGGCACAACATGATGGCTTTTCTAATAAGTATACCTTTACTTATGAAGGAAAGAAGGTTGTTCTAGCACTATTATCACCTCAAGAGGTGTATGAAGATCAAAAGAGGATGCTAGAGAGGGAGAAAGAAGTTTCGACCAACATGAACCAAGAGGGTTCTAATTCGGCCAATGATGTTTCTTCAACACCCAAGGGTAATTCTAAGGGTAGGGAGAGAGAAAATAATAAAGTGAGTGAGTGCAGAAAGGGAAAAGAGGCCGAGAGTCAAAAGAAAGTAAGCAAACAAATAAATGGCCCTTTGGTGAGAGAAAATAAGCAAGGAGAAAAAGCAAAACATACTTTTTATGTAAGAGCAAGAGCGATAGATGTAGGGCAGCCTGTACTCATTATTATGTATAAAGAATCGTTACTTGCCGACAGTGAAGAATCTCTTGATTCTTTACCTTCTGGTTTTTTGTCTTTGTTGCAGGATTTTAAGGATGTGTTTCCTGAAGACCTTCCTAGTGGTTTGCCGCAATTAAGAGGGATTGAACATCAAATTGACTTCATACCCAGTTCTGCAATTCCAAACCAGCCAGCATATAGGAGCAATCCTATGGAGATAAAAGAGATGCAAAGACAAGTTGAAGAGCTTTTGGAGAAAGGCTTGGTTCGCGAGAGCCTTAGTCCTTGTGCCGTTCCAGTCTTATTAGTACCCAAGAAAGATGGTTCTTGGAGGATGTGTGTTGATTGTAGGGCTGTGAACAAGATTACTGTGAAGTATAGACATCCCATTCCTAGACTTGATGACATGTTGGACAAATTGCATGGGGCAAAATATTTCACAAAGATTGATCTTATGAGTGGTTATCATCAAATTCGCATGAAGCCTGGAGATGAATGGAAGACTGCCTTCAAAACGAAATATGGTTTGTATGAATGGTTAGTTATGCCTTTTGGTTTATCTAATGTACCTAGTACTTTCATGAGATTAATGAACCATGTTTTGAGAGCTTATTTAGGTAAGTTTGTGGTAGTTTACTTTGATGATATTCTGATTTATAGCAAAACTGAGGAAGAACATGCTGAACATGTTAGGAAAGTGCTTGAAATCCTTAGGGAGCAAAACCTTTATGCTAAGCTTAAGAAGTGTTCTTTTTGTCTAGATAGGGTTGTTTTTCTTGGTTTTGTTTTAAGTATGCAGGGAATTGAAGTTGATCAAGAGAAGGTGAAAGCTATCCAAGAGTGGCCGAATCCTTCAAGTGTGATAGAAGTGAGGAGTTTTCACGGGTTGGCAAGCTTCTATAGGAGATTTGTCCCTAATTTCTCTACATTGGCAGCCCCCTTGACTAGCATAATCAAGAAAGAAGTGGGATTCGTTTGGGGCAAGGAGCAACAAGAAGCATTTGATGCTTTGAAAGAGAAGCTTTCTACTACACCCGTTTTAGCTTTACCTAACTTTGATTCTACTTTTGAAATTGAATGTGATGCTTCTGGTGTAGGTATTGGAGCTATTTTGATGCAAGAGAAGAAGCCCATTGCATACTTTAGTGAAAAGCTTAATGGAGCAAAGCTGAATTATTCAACTTATGACAAGGAGCTATATGCTTTGGTGAGAGCATTGGAATTATGGGAGCATTATTTGCTGCCCAAGGAATCCGTGATCCATTCTGACCATGAATCATTGAAGCATTTGAGAGGGCAAGGCAAGTTGAATAAAAGACATGCAAAATGGGTTGTGAAGATTGAGACGTTTCCTTATGTGATCAAATACAAGCAAGGTAAAGACAATGTAGTGGCAGATGCACTTTCAAGGAGGTACGCTTTACTTAATGTTTTGAGTACTAAATTGCTTGGATTTGAATGTATAAAGGACTTATATGTTGGTGATTCTGATTTTGGCAATGTTTATGATGCTTATGAGCATGGTGCTTTTAATTCTTTCTATAGTCATGATGGGTTTTTGTTTAAGGGTTCAAAATTATGCATGCCTAGATGTTCTATGAGAGATTTGCTAGTATTAGAATCACACTGTGGGGGGTTTGATGGGGAATTTTGGAGTTGATAAGACTTTAGACATGCTGAATGAACACTTTTATTGGCCGAATATGAAAAGGGATGTAATTCGGATTTGTAAGGCTTGTTTGGCTTGTAGGCAAGCTAAGTCTAAGTCTATGCCTCATGGTTTGTATATGCCATTACCCGTTCCTAGTTCTCCTTGGATGGACATTACTATGGACTTTGTTTTAGGATTACCAAGGACTAAGAGGGGGAGAGATAGCATATTTGTGGTTGTTGATAGGTTTAGTAAGATGGCACACTTTATCCCATGTCATGGGAGTGATGATGCTTGTTTAGTGGCTGAACTCTTCTTTAGGGAGGTGGTTCGAATTCATGGGATACCAAAATCCATAGTTTCTGATAAAGACACCAAGTTTTTGTCTCACTTTTGGCGTGTGTTTTGGGGAAAGTTAAGTACCAAGTTGTTATTTTCCACCACTTGTCATCCTCAAATGGATGGACAAACAGAAGTAGTAAACAGAACTTTCGGTACCATGTTGAGAGCTTTAGTGGGTAAGAATTTGAGTTCTTGGGAAGATTGTTTGCCATTTATTGAGTTTGCTTATAATCGTGCTATTCATTCTTCTACAGGATATTCACCTTTTGAGCTTGTTTATGGTTTTAACCCACTAATAGTTTTGGATCTTGTTTCTTTACCTTCTCGTGAGCTTGTTAGTTTAGATGGTGAGAAGAAAGCTAAATTGGTGAAAGAGATGCATGAGAAAGCAAGGGCGAATATTGAGAAAAGGAACAAGAGATATGCTGATTCTTCAAATAGAGGGAGACGTGAGATGAAGTTTCAAGTAGGAGATTGGGTTTGGGTGCATTTTCGAAAAGAGAGGTTTCCTAACCAAAGGAAGAACAAGTTGCAAGCAAGGTGAGATGGCCCATTCCAAGTGCTGGAGAAGATTAATGACAATGCCTACAAGATCGACTTACCAGGTACATATAATGTTAGTGCTACTTTCAATGTAAGTGATCTTTCTCCTTTTGATGATGCAGATTTGAGGACAAATCTTTTTGAAGAGGGGGAGAATGATGCAAGAAAGGACCCCTTGAAGCTAGCAAGTGGACCAATCACTAGGAGCAAAGCAAAGAGATATCAAGCTAGCATGACTTTGCATATTCAAGAAGAGATTTCCAAAGAGCTTCAAGAATTATCATTCAAGAAGATGGAGATGGAGCTGCAAGGAAGGCCTAAATATATCATGGTTCTAGAAGCATGCAATGGAAGCCAAGAAGGAGCCTTTGAAGGCTATTTTTAAGCCTAGGCTGAAACTACCAAGGAAGAGTCAACGCTTGGTCAATCTTATTTCCATGCACATGCATGCACATTCATGGATGCAAGTTGGCCGAATTCCAAGGGAGTTTGTTGCACCCCTTGGCCGAATCTTCATAGTTAGTTAGAGGGGATATTTTTGTTATTTTGTGGTCCCCATCCTTTTATTTTAATTAGTTAAGTTGTTTTGACTTTGTCAAATCCTATTCTTGTTGGGTTTTTGGAAGTGTTTTCCCATACAAGCCTAGGATCCTTCTAGAATGTTTTAGTCTTAATTTTCCATATGCAATTAGGAATTTTGTAACCCTTATTTAAGGGCACTATTAGGCCGAATTGGGGAGACCATTATTATTAAAGAAATTTTTGAATTCTTCTACAAGTTCTTCTTGTGAATTTTCGTGTGAGAGAGATTATAGTGGATTCTTTAATTCTTTCTTTGCATCAAGAATTAGGTTTACTTATCAACGAGAGTTGTGGCGTTTTCCTTCTTCTTACCAACTAAATCCTTCTATCATAGTGAGTTCGCATCTCTTTATAGGTGTTGGGTTCCTTAGGAGGTGATTATCAAGTTTCAAGGAGTTCTCTACCATTGTTATACATTGGGTTTGCTGCCATCGTTGCTAAGGGTCCGCGTCAGTGCAAAAAGCCTAAAAGATCAACTTCAAATTTATGTACAAAAACATTTTGAATATGGGCTATCCAAACATAAAAATTCCATATATGGGAAACAATGGAGAGCCCAAATATGTCAACAAAATTGGGCTAGAAGACTTGAATCAAGCTTAAGTGCATTTGGGCTCGTTTTTTGGATTATTTTTAGGTGTAGGCCAAGTTGGCCGAATTTTGGTTATTTTTTAAGGTTTAAATCTGTTTGTTTTTTGAACCTATTCTTCAAAGACCTTTTAAATTCCTTTGAGCATAACCACCAATCATTATAATCAGCCATTAAAACAATGTTCCACTACCATTTACCCATATTCTGTCTAGATACATCCATTTAAAGAGAGGAATTTCAGTTTTGAATTTGAAGACTTGACCATTCACCATGGGAGTTATAAATGCATTTATGGAGGAGAATTAATCTAGCCTTAGGTTGTGTTTTATTTCTGATGTAAACCCCTATAAAAGCGGCTGTTTGCTTTGTGTTTGAGGCATCCAAGAAAATTATGAATTATCATTTTCTCAATGAAAAGAGAGTTTGCTTTCTTTGAGTTTTTATACATAAGGTGTTGATTCAATTGCAATTGAATTGTTCATTTGTATTTCAGTTTTAATTCCTATTTTTTGTGTTCTTGAGTGCTTATTTCATTGGGGTTCAAGGAAAACTTCTGTGTATCTTAAGTTCTAATAAGAAAGAGCTCTTGGGTGTAAGAACAAATCACAATCTGATATGCTTTGGTGTAATTGAAAATTTGATTCGATTGACAAAGAGTTCTAAGAATCGAATTCGGATCTTGGCGTTCCGCATCATTTGGTATCAGAGCCGGTTTACCAAGTAATTATCTATCCTTTATCTATTGTTTTTATTTGTTGTTCTTGGCATTCTTGGGCTTTTGAATATCAATTTGAATCCAAAACTTCAGATTCATTCTAATTAGTTCTTTTGCCTAAATCTGTCTATTTCTTTACCACTAAGAGGAATTGAGCATCAAATAGACTTTGTGCCTGGTTCTACCATCCCAAATAGACCAGCTTACCGGAGTAATCCCGTGAAAACGAAAGAGATGCAAAAGCAAGTAGATGAGTTACTGGAGAAAGGGCTGATTAGAGAGAGTTTGAGTCCGTGTGCTGTTCCTGTGTTGTTGGTTCCAAAGAAGGATGGCACGTGGAGAATGTGTGTTGATTGTAGGGCTGTAAATAAGATCACAGTGAAGTATCAACATCCTATACCACGACTTGATGACATGTTGGATGAGCTGCATGGTGCCAGGTATTTTTCTAAAATTGATCTTATGAGTGGATATCATCAAATTCGTATGAAACCTGGTGATGAATGGAAAATAGCATTTAAAACTAAATATGACATATGAGTGGTTAGTAATGCCTTTTGGGTTGTCTAATGCACCTAGTACTTTTATGAGACTAATGAACCATGTTTTGAGAGCTTATTTGAGCAAATTTGTTGTAGTCTATTTTGATGATATTCTGATTTATAGTAAGACTTTGGATGACCATGTTGAGCATGCTAGGCTAGTTTTGGAAGTATTGAGAAATGAAAACTTATATTCCAAGCTTAAGAAATGCACATTTTGCATAGATAGGCTTGTGTTTCTTGGTTTTGTTGTGAGTGCGTAGGGCATTGAAGTAGATGAAGAGTAAGTGAAAGCTATAAAGGAGTGGCCTACTCCAAAGAGTGTGATGGACGTGAGGAGCTTTAATGGATTGGCTAGTTTCTATAGGAGGTTCGTGAAGAACTTTTCTACTATTGCATCACCGTTAACTAGCATAATCAAAAAGGAAGTTGGGTTCCAATGGGGAGAGGAGCAACAAAAAGCCTTCGACTGCCTGAAAGGGAAGTTGACATCCGCTCCTATTTTATCATTACCTAATTTTGAGAGTACATTTGAGATTGAGTGTGATGCTTCTGGTGTAGGTATTGGAGTTGTATTGATGCAAGAAAAGAAGCCCATAGCCTATTTTAGTGAGAAACTCAATGGTGCACAATTGAACTATTCCACTTATGATAAGGAGTTGTATGCCTTGGTGAGAACATTGGACGTGTGGCAGCACTACCTCCTTCCAAAGGAGTTTGTGATACATACGGATCATGAGTCCCTCAAACACTTTGATACGGAACCTCCAAGAATAAGCCTGAGAACTCCTTGATGTCGAACCCCCAAAACATTAACTTCAAAACCCCTAGTCAAATTCGGCACAACCTACAAAGAATAAAGGTTAGATTTCATATTTCTTTGATTTGATCAGAGATCCAAGATGTCGAAACAAACTAGTTCCTAAATCCCATATTCGAAACACTCCACAAGAAAGTTGATCAAACTACATGAATGTTTCTTAAGCATGTATTCAAGCAAGAACACAAAGATAAAAGCAAATCGGCTTTAGGTTATTAATTCGTCCCCAAAAAATAAAAACTCCACCCTAATTCGTCCAAGGCATATTTATAGCCTTTTCATAACATAAAATCCTAACCCAATAAGGAAATACTTAATTAAATAAGGCCCCAGTCTTAAACATATAGTACCACCCATTAAAAACATAACATGGTCCCACCATAACTAAATAACACATGTTTAAAATAACTAAATAATAAAACAGGGCTAAACAACTAAAACAAGCCTCATTCGTGAATTTCAACTTGTAGCAAGTTGTAATTGACTTCCTTTGGTTTTGTCGCCAAGCTTGTAATTCCTTGCAAACCATACTTAGCAAAATTCACCAAATCTTGCAAATGGCAAATTAGTGCTTGCTGAATCTTTTTGGCTCGCGATCTAGTTATAGGACCTTGTGGCAGAATAATTGGATTGATGATCTCCTCAACTTGTTCCTCACGTCCTAACTCTTGCTCATCCCTGCGGTGTACCGGTTGTTTCACAACATTTCCCCTCTCATCAAAAGGATTCGTCCTCGAATCAAAAGCATCACCTACATCAAAAGGACTTAAATCAGCAACATTAAACGAAGCACTTACATTATACTCACCTGGCAAATCCACTTTATATGCATTGTCATTAATCCTTTCAAGTATCTGAAAAGGACCATCTCCTCGTGGGTTTAACTTGGACTTTCTTTGGTGTGGAAACCATTCTTTGCGAAAATGAATCCAAACCCAATCACCAGGCTGAAAAATCATTGGCTTCCTTCCTTTATTCACTCGAGAAGCTACTTTAGCATTTTGCCTTTTAGTCCTTTCCTTAACCTATTTATGTAACTTCTTCACAAAATCTGCCTTTGAGCTATCATCAACACTCACAAAATCATTAGATGGCAATGGCAAAATATCCAAAGGAGTAAGCGAATTAAAACCATAAACAATTTCAAATGGAGAACAATTAGTAGTGCTATGAACAGCCCTATTATAAGCAAACTCAACAAATGGTAAACAATCCTCCCACATCCTAATATTCTTTTCTATCACTGCCCTAAGCAAAGTAATCAATGTTAGATTCACAACCTCAGTTTGACCATCGGTTTGAGGATGGCAAGCAGTAGAAAACAACAACTTAGTCCCCAATTTTCCCCATAAAACATGCCAGAAATGACTCAAAAACTTAACATCTCTATCACTAACAATGCTTTTGGGTATGCCATGCAAACGAACAACCTCTTTAAAGAACAAATCAGCAATCAATTTAGCATTATCAGTTTTATGACATGGTATAAAATGAGCCATTTTACTAAATCTATCAACCACAACAAATATACTATCACGGCCTCTCCTAGTTTTAGGTAATCCAAGCACAAAATCCATAGACAAATCAGTCCAAGGTCCATTAGGAACAGGTAATGGCGTGTACAAACCATGCGGTTTCACCCTAGACTTAGCTTCTCTACATGTTATGCAATGCTTACAAACTTTATGGACATCATGTTTCATACCAGGCCAATAAAAATGTTCTATCAACACATCATAGGTCTTACTTACCCTAAAATGACCCATCAAACCTCCTCCATGTGCTTCCTTAACTAACAACTCTCTCATGGAACACTTAGGCATACACAATCTATTTCTCTTAAACAAGAAACCATCAAACAAATGAAAGTCTTTTGAAACAGCCACATCTCCACACGAATTATATATGTCACCAAAATCCACATCACTAACATATAATTCCTTAATATGCTCAAAACCCAATAATCTAGCACTAAGAGAATTAAGTAAAACATACCTTCGCGACAACGCATCAGCCACTACATTCTCTTTACCTCGCTTGTATTTAATCGCATATGGAAATGTTTCTATGAATTCCACCCATTTGGCATGTCTACGATTTAGCTTATCTTGACCTTTCAAATGCTTTAAACTTTCATGATCAGTATGTATAACAAACTCTTTTGACCACAAATAATGCTGCCATGTATGCAAAACTGGAAACAATGCATATAACTCCTTATCATATGTCGGATACTTCAAAGCCGCTCCACTTAGTTTTTCGCTAAAGTACATTAATGGCCTTTGATCCTGTATCAAAACAGCTCCAATTCCTATGCCACTTGCATCACATTCAATCTCAAAAGTCTTATCAAAATTAGGCAAAGCAAGCAATGGTGCATTACACAATTTATCCTTAAGTTCATTAAATGCATGTTCTTGTGCATCTCCCCAAACAAAACCGACATTTTTCTTAACTAACTCATTCAAAGGTGCAGTTATAGTACTGAAATTTCTAATGAATCTCCTATAGAAACTAGCAAGTCCATGAAAACTCCTCACCTCACTAGCATTCTTAGGTTTCGGCCAGTCCCTAATAGCCTTTACCTTTTCCTCAATAATCTCAATACCTTGACTAGACACCACAAAACCAAGAAAATGAACCTTATCCATGCAAAAACTACACTTCTTAAGGTTAGCATACAACTTCTCACGCCTAAGAATGTCTAACATAAGACGCACATGTATGACATGATCATCTAAACACTTAGACTAAACAAGAATATCATCAAAGTAAACAACAAATTTACCCAAGTGCTCACGCAACACATGATTCATCAAATGCATGAATGTGCTAGGTGCATTAGTAAGACCAAACGGCATAACCAACCACTCATACAGCCCATATTTAGTCTTAAATGCTGTTTTCCACTCATCACCCACACTCATTTGAATTTGATAATAACCAGATTTCAAATCAATTTTCGTGAACAAACAAGAACCATGTAACTCATCAAGCATATCATCTAGTCTAGGAATAGGATGACGATACTTTACAGTGATTTTATTGATGGCTCTGCAATCACGCACATCCTCCACGTCCCATCCTTCTTTGGCACAAGAATAACAGGAACCGAACAAGGACTCAAACTTTCCCTCACGTATCCCTTAGCTAGCAATTCCTCCACTTGCTTTTGTATCTCCTTTGTCTCGAAAGGATTAGCTCGATACGCTGGCCTATTGGGAATGGAAGCTCCTGGAATGAAATCAATTTGATGCTCTATGCCTCTGATTGGCGGCAATTCATCAGGCATTGCTTCGGGAAACAAATCCGCATATTCCTGCAAAGGATCAACAAACACACTAGGCAAAGATTGGTTAAAAACAGTAGTATCTAAACGAGCCTCTTTGCACAAAAGCACAAACATAGGCTGATTGGTGTAAAAAGCATGTTTAACCTCGCTTGTACTAGCTAACAAACTCACATTATTCTCTCCTTCTCTATTTTTCTCAAACTGAATTTGTTTTGATTTTTCTTTTCCCTCTTTCTTTTCATTTGCAATCTGATTTTTTTCACTCATTTTTTTGTCACTCTCTCTTTCTTTCTTTTCAATTCAAGTCTCATTCTTTCCATTTTACATTGATCTTCATACACTTCTTTTGAAGAGAGTGGGGTCAGAATTGTCTTTCGTCCATCCTTAGTGAATGAATACCGATTGAGGTATCCATCATGCATAGCTCGCCTATCATACTGCCATGGACGTCCAAGTAAAATCTCTCCAGCATGCATTGGCACCACATCACACAACACCTCATCATAATATTTACCAATGGAAAAAGAAATGTTAGATTGTCAATTTACCTTAACCTCTCCACATTCATTCAGCCAATGAAGTTTGTAAGGTCGGGGGTGAGGTTTTGCAAGCAGCCCCAATCGATCAACCAAGAGTGTACTTACCACATTGGTACAGCTTCCACCATCCACAATCACAATACAAGCCTTGCCTTGAACATGACACCTTGTATGGAACAAGTTGTCTCGTTGTTCTTCATGGTTTTACTCCTTCAATTGCGTGTTAAGAGCACGCCTAGCAACCAGCAAGTCTCCCTTTATTGGTTCTTCAATGCTCCCATCACTACAACATTCCAAGTCTTGCTTTTCTCCATCTTCACTCTCATCGTCACCTTCTTCTTCATCAATCACTATCTCACCATTTTTTACGGTCATAACTCTCTTGTTTGGACATTCTTTGCTGATATGTCCCACACCTTGGCACTTCCAACACTTAATATCTCGATTTCGCAGCTTAGGCTCTTCAACTTTGGATTTGTCTTTAGAACTTGTTTCGGCCTTTGCTTTCCCACTATCTTGACCAGCCTTGTTTCTTTCCTTGTAATCACGCCTTCCTTCCCTATTCCAAGGAGAAATAGAATTAGAAACAGGTTTCGAATGATACCTTGATGATTTTCTTCCTTGGAGTTGTTTTTCCACCTTGACGGCAATATGCACCATCTCTTCTAACTCCACATAAGGCTGCAAATCAACCTGATCAGCAATGTCCGAATTCAAACCAGCCAAGAAATGTGCCATAGTAGTCTCCATGTCTTCATCTATATTAGCTCTAGTCATTAACATTTCCATTTCTTTATAGTAGTCATCAACACTTTTACTACCTTGTTTAAGAACCTGAAGTCTTTGTATAATTTCCCTATGGAAATGTCTAGGCACAAACCTCTTCCTCATGACCGATTTAAGATCAGCCCAAGTCTCAATTGGATACTCCAAATTCCTTCTTCTACTAGTCACTAACTGATCCCACCAAGCTATAGCATAATCTGTAAATTGAGTAACAATAAGCTTGACCTTCTTTTCCTCAGTACATCGATGGCAACCAAATATGAGATCAACCTGCTTTTCCCATTGCAAATAAGCTTCTGGATTTGATTTACCATGAAAGTTAGGAATTTTCAGCTTATGCTTCCCAAGCTCCTATCAACGACTTCATCATCACCATGATTTCTACCATAGAAAGCATTATTATTCATCCTTCCTCTACCTCGACCAGTACCACGGCCTCCTCTACCTCCACCTCTATGTAGAGCTCCTCCAACCAGACTTGCATTATCATCCTCAAGCGCATTTTCATCTTCCAAATGTTCAGGCTGTTGCATTTGATTTCTGCCACCTCTTTGCCTCTCATTGCGCTCCGGTGTGGCTCTTTCAATATTTTGCAACCTCAAATCCATGTGCTCCAATGTTTCTATTATGTTCTCCATAGCACGGTATAAACGTGTAAATTCAGCTTGCTGCGCCTCACGCAATCGAGCTGGATCAATTTGAACACCCCTGTCACTGTCATCTCAGCCAGACATTTTTCCTGCAATAAAAGGTTAGAACAAAACAAATAAAAGGCCTCACAACACTCCCTCACGTGTTTATACTCAATAGATGGGGTTGGTCACTCATGTTCCACTCAATATAATGTATTCACTCACGGCTTAGCTCACACCTCTCAAGCTAATTTCTTTTAGGTTCTTAGGTGAATCACACTTTATGAAACAAATCAAATAGTCTTCCGTGTGTAGTATCCCAAGTCTAAAATTTTGAATGAATCACTAATGCAATTCGAATCAAAACAGCCCCTCAATGGTGAAAATTTCGTGACCAGAAATTATATTGATTCTAACCTATCCAGATTTGACCCTTATCTCCTAATTAGCAAGGAGAATGAAAAATTTTTGTTGAAGTGGTTTTGTACTCTTTTTTCTTTTTTGCTCCCTCTCACTATCTCTCTTGATGGGGGCGACCTTAGTTCACACCACACGAAACTTTTACCCAATTAAATAACAAGAACAAGATCGAATTTAGAGTACTGTCTTTGAAACTCGAAATTGAATCAGAATGAATAATCAAGAATAAGATTCGAATTTAGCACACTTTGTTGAATTTCAAATTCAAATCAGAATGATGAACAAGACCAAGATTCGAATTTAGATTACTGTCTTTGAAACTCGAAATTGAATCAGAATGAATAATCAAGAACAAGATTCAAATTTAGCACACTTTGTTGAATTTCGAATTCAAATCAGAATGATGAACAAGACCAAGATTCGAATTTAAAACACCTTTTCTTGAATTTCAAATTTTAGGTTTTATAAATTTTTTTTTTTGAATTTTTGAATTTGAAAGAAAACGAAAACGATTCAAGGAACATACAACTTAGACGATCAAGAAACAAAGAAAATGATTCAAGAATCAAGAACAAAGAAACAGAACGAAAATAACAAGTGAAGAAAATGAAAACGAAAATAACCCACAAAGAAAAACAAATCAAAGATTCAAGATTAAGAATCAAGAATTTGTCTAACAAGAGTTAAGAAGAAAATGAATCAAACAAAGAATTCAGAATCAAGAATTTGAATAACAAGAGAACAAGAAAGAAACAAAATAAACAAAGAATTCGAAATTGATAGGGATAAAACCTGAACTAGAGCGTTGGCTCTGATACCAAATGATACGGAACCTCCAAGAATAAGCCTGAGAACTCCTTGATGTCGAACCCCCAAAACATTAACTTGAAAACCCCTAGTCAAATTCGGCACAACCTCCAAAGAATAAAGGTTAGATTTCAGATTTCTTTGAATTGATCAGAGATCCAAGATGTCGAAACAAACTAGTTCCTAAATCCCAGATTCAAAACACTCCACAAGAAAGTTGATCAAACTACTTGAATGTTTCTTAAGCATGTATTCAAGCAAGAACACAAAGATAAAAGCAAATCGGCTTTAGGTTATTAATTCGTTCCCAAAAAACAAAAACTCCACCCTAATTCGTCCAAGGCATATTTATAGCCTTTTCATAACATAAAATCCCAACCCAATAAGGAAATACTTAATTAAATAAGGCCCTAGTCTTAAACATATAGGACCACCCATTAAAAACATAACATGGTCCCACCATAACTGAATAACACATGTTTAAAATAACTAAATAATAAAACAGGGCTAAACAACTAAAACAAGCCTCATTCGTGAATTTCAACTTGTAGCAAGTTGTAATTGACTTTCTTTGGTCTTGTCTCCAAGCTTGTAATTCCTTGCAAACCATAGTTAACCAAATTCACCAAATCTTGCAAATGGCAAATTAGTGCTTGCTGAATCTTTTTGGCTCGCGATCTAGTTATAGGACCTTGTGGCAGAATAATTGGATTGATGATCTCCTCAACTTGTTCCTCACGTCCTAACTCTTGCTCATCCTTGCGGTGTGCTGGTTGTTCCACAACACACTTGAAGGGACAAGGTAAGTTGAACAAGAGGCATGGTAAGTGGATAGAATTTATAGAACAATTCCCTTATGTTGTTAAATACAAGCAAGGAAAGGATAATATAGTGGCTGATGCGTTGTCTAGAAGATATACATTACTATCTGTGTTATGTCTAAATTGCTTGGTTTTAAGTACGTTAAGGACTTATATGTAGGTGATGTTGATTTTGGCAATGTGTATGTTGCATGTGAACATGGAGCTTTTAATTCATTTTATAGGTATGATGGATAATTGTTTAAGGGAAATAAATTATGTGTGCCTAAATGTTCCATGCGTGATTTGCTTGTGTTAGAATCTCATTGTGGGGGATTGATGGGACATTTTGGGGTAGCTAAGACTATGATATCTTGTTTGAGCATTTTTATTGGCCGTCTATGCATAAGGATGTTGAGAGATTGTGTTCTGCTTGTATTGCTTGTAGACAGGCGAAATCTAAGTCTATGCCTCATGGTCTATATATGCCTTTACCTGTACCTAGTTCACCTTGGATTGATATTAGCATGGATTTTGTGCTTGGATTGCCTAGAACTAGAAAAGGTAGGGATAACATTTTTGTAGTTGTTGACAGGTTTAGTAAGATGGCACATTTTATGCCTTGTCATAAAGCTGATGATGCGATTGTTGTAGCTGATTTGTTCTTTAGAGAAGTAGTTCGACTACATGGGGTGCCTAGGACTATTGTGTCTGATAGAGATGCTAAGTTTTTGTCCCATTTTTGGAGAGTTTTATGGGGTAGATTAGGAACTAAGCTTTTGTTTTCTACTACTTGTCATCCACAAATAGATGGGCAAACAGAGTTAGTTAATCGTACACTTGGTACATTGTTGAGAGCTATAGTGGGAAAGAATTTGGCTGCTTGGGAAGATTGTTAACCTTTTATTGAGTTTGCTTATAATCATTATATTCATTCTTCTACATGTTATTCACCATTTGAGCTTGTTTATGGTTTTAACCCATTAACTGTACTTGATCTTATTCCTTTACCTTCACATGAGCTTGTTAGTTTAGATGGAGACAGGAAAGCAGAATTGGTGAAGGCTATGCATGAGAAAGCTCGAGTTAATATGGAGAAAAAGAATAAGTCATAAGCTGATCGAGCGAATAGAGGACGCAAGAAGATAGTGTTTGCTCCTGGGGATTGGGTTTGGGTACACTTCCAAAAGGAGAGGTTTCCAAATCAAAGGAAGAATAAGCTTGATGCACGTGGTGATGGTCCATTTCAAGTGTTGGCAAAGATCAATGATAATGCATACAAGATAGACTTGCCTGGTGAGTATGGTGTTAGTACTACTTTTAATGTGTCTGATTTATCTCCTTATGATGATACAAATTTGAGGACAAATCGTTTTGAAGAGGGGGAGAATGATACGAACTAGCCACGAGGTAAGGATCCATTGGTGCTTCCAAATGGGCCATTGACTAGGAGCAAAGCTAAGAAGTTTGGAGCAGCTATGAGATTGCATATTCAAGATCAAATTTCAAAGGAAGTGACTGAAATGGCAATGGAAAAGTGCACAATAGAGCTTGAAGAAGGCACACCAAAGTTGATTATGATGCTTAGTGTGAATATGGAAGCTAAAGGCTAGCTAAAGAGGTCCAACGTGCAAGAAAGGTCCATGGGGGGTTCATATACAGCCTTGGGAAGTAATTTATGGCCCATGGACAGCCCAAATAGTGTGGGGCATGTTCTTATTTTAAAGGGTTTTAGTTTGGCCCTTTTTTATATACTTTATATTTTCCTTAGTGGGTTAGGATGTGTGGTTTCCTATTTAGTTATTTCAGAATATTAACTTGTTTCCATACTTTATATTTTCCTTAATGGGTTAGGATTTTGACTTTGTAGCTTTCCTTTTTCCATTAGAATTAGGGTTTCGGATTTATGTGTGCCTTTTAGTATAAATAGGGCCTTATTTTTCTTGTAAGGACACTTTTTGTAAAATTATATTCTCAATTTTCTATTGAAATTTCGGCCATCATAGAACATGAGTGGATTCTCTTTTTCTTCTGATTGCATCAAGAATTAGATTTACTTATCAATTTCGATTGTGGTGTTCTTCTAATTCGAGCTTCCTAAATCCTTCCGTTATAAGTGTTCGTGCTTTGCTAAGCAATTGGGTGCTTTAGAAGGTGGTTTTTCCTTCGTTCTTGGTTTTCTTCTATCAATCGTGCGTTGGGGTTTGAGACCTTCATTGCCATAGGGTTTCGCGTCACTAAGACTTTCACGCACATGTCCCTTTACTAGCAACTCCTCCACTTGCCTTTGAAGTTCCTTGATTTCCTCCGGATTACTTATATAAGCTGGTCGGTTAGGAATTGTTGACCCTGGAATGATGTCAATTTGATGCTCAATCCCTCTTAAAGGTGGTAAACCTTTAGGTACATCTTCTGGAAAAACATTACCAAATTCCTGTAAAATAGAACTAACACAACTAGGCAAAGGGTTATCAAGGTCAGATGTAGAAATCAAGGTCTCTTTGTACCAAAGTATAATCAGACTTCTTTTCTCACAAAAACCACTCCTTAACTCTTTTTCTTTTGTATAGAAACACTCTCTTTTGTTTTCTCTCCCTTTCTCTTTTTCTCTCACCAATGGGCCATTTTTATCATTTTTTTTTTCTCACACTTGACCTCTTGTACTCCATTTTTATTTGTTTTACCCTCACCGCCAGAATTCCTTTCAAATGATCTCAAAATATTCACTTGATCTTCATACACTTGTTTAGGTGACAATGGAGCAAGAGTGAAATTTAAACCATTTAAGCTGAAAGAATAATGATTCTTAAAGCCATCATGCAAAGCTTTTCTATCAAACTGCCATGGACGACCAAGAAGGATATGGCTAACATGCATAGGCACAACATCACAACAAACTTCATCTTTGTATCTCCCAATTGCAAAAGAAAACAGAACCTGCTTTGTTACCCTCACCTCTCCATAATCATTCAACCATTGCAGCTTGTAGGGACTAGGATGTTTTGTGCATGCTAATCCTAATTTATATACAAAATCAGTACTAGCAACATTTGCACAACTACCCCCATCAATGATCATGCTGCACACTTTTCCATTCACAATGCAACGAGTATGGAAAATGTTCTCTCTTTGATTACTTTCTTCATCTTTAAATTGCATGTTTAAAGCTCTTCTAATAACCAAAGATTCACCATGGGCAGGATATTCAATGATATGTTCAATTTCCTCTAATTGTGGCATGCTATCATTATCATCATCACTTTCATGTTCACTAGCACTATCAATTTCACAATTATCTCATATCAACATGATTTTCTTATTTGAACATTGAGATGTTATATGCCTTACTCCTAAACACCTAATGCATTTAATGGTACTATGCTTTTGATTAGAGTTAGATGTTTTAGAGTTACCTTTAGGGTCAGCTGAAACTTGTTTTTCCTTTCCTTTCGAGGCAACCTCCTTCCCTTTAGGATTATCATCTTTCTTTGGCCATTTTGAAGTGAAACTAGAGCTGGAATTAGAAAATCCATTTGCTGCTCCCTTGAGTTTCAGTTGCTTCTCCACTTTCATGGCCATGTGTACCATATCTTCAAGCTCCACATAATGATGTAATTCAATTATGTTAGCAATCTCTCTATTTAGCCCTCTCAAAAATTGAGCCATAGTGATTTCTGGATCCTCCTCTATATTAGTTTTACTCATGATCATCTCCATCTCTTTATGGTACTCCTCCACTGACATGGATCCTTGAGTTAACCGCTGCAATTTTCAATGAAGCTCCCTATAGTAGTAAGATGGTAAAAATCTCTTTCTCATCACAGTTTTCATTTCAACCCAAGTAGTAATGGTTCTTTCTCCATTTCTCCTCTTGGAAATCATCAATTGATCCCACCAAATTAGTGCATAATCTGTGAATTCAACTACTATAATTTTAACTTTCTTCATTTAACTATAATTGTGACAATCAAACACTAACTCAACTTTTCTTTCCCATTCAAGGTAAGCTTCAGCATCATTTCTCCCCTTGAATGATGGTATCTTCATTTTATGGAAGATATGTTACTATCCCTTTGTTGAGGTCTTCTTTGAGCAATTGATTCCTCACTTTCTTCATCTTCTTCCCTTTCTACCTCATCATCATTCATCATGTTTCCTCTCCCTCTATTATGCCCCCTTCGATTAGTATTATTTTGCTGCCTTTGCATTATGCTGTCTACATCACCTCTAATATTGTTTATGACCAAATCAAACCTTTCAAATTTCCTTTGCATTGCCTCTAACATGAAGGCTATGTCATTCATGGTCATATAACGTTTTTCACCTCTAGAATTTGACATGGTATAAGAACCTGCAAGAAAATGTTAGTAAAGAAAATTTTTCTCACCACATTCCCTTGCGTGTTTCACTCAAGATCAGATTGTCACTCCTCTTGTATTTCACTCAAAACTTGGTCCTTGTTACCTCTCAATTCTCCCTTTATCAAGTTGAATTTCAGAACTGAATCCACTTAAATCAAGTAAAACAAGTCTTGTTTTAAAGACTCTATAAGGAACCTAATGAACAAAATGACTTCAGCAATTCTAGAAGCAATTTAATTTAAACAACAAGAACTAAAAGTTAACACAAGAAGCAAAAAGTATTTGTGTTAATCAAACCAAAGTAACTATGATTGAGAATTAGCTACTTAATGCATACAACAAACAAGAGGTATGTGAAAGAATAAAACTAAGAATACAAAGAAAAACAATTATGGATACTGAAAAATAGAATTCAAATCACTCCAATGAGTAATCTGAATATGCAACCTAAATCTATTTCCAATGCAAGCTATGCTCTAAATATCAGATTTTAAATGCTAAATGGATGCATAATGAGGAGCTGATGTAATTTGATCAAATATAATAAGGTAGCAAGCTGTTAATGGTATAAATATGCAAAAAAAATCTCAAACACTTGTGTAGAAAAATATTGGAAAGAAATAGGTATGAATTTTTTTTTCTTTTATGTTGAGGAAGTTGAATCTGATACTCTTTTTTTTTGTTTTTCTTTTGATCTTTTCCTCTCTTTTTTTGAACTTTCAGTAAACAAGGATAGAAATTGAAAAGATAAATAAAAACCCACAGATTTGAAGAGCAAGAACAAGGTGCAACAAGAACAGAAAATGAAGAGACATAGAAACTGAATCTGGTTCCTTTTTTTTTCTTTTTTTTCTTTTGGATAATTAAAACATAAAAGATACCTAGAGATTTATCTTCAAGCCAAAGCTCTGATACCAAATGATGTGGAACCCCACATACACATCTAGCATAGAATCTTAGAACTCAAAAACAAATCCTCTCTATCAAACTCACAATTAACCTATAATTGAGAAATTGGGTGATTGGGATAAAGAAATTAATTGATTTAAATGCCACAAGTCAGACTTGATAAGTTAGAACCAATTTGATATGGAACCTCCAAGAATAAGCCTGAGAACTCCTTGATGTCAAACCCCCAAAACATTAAAACATTAACTTGAAAACCCCTAGTCGAATTCGGTACAACCTCTAAAGAATAAAGGTTAGATTTCAGATTTCTTTGAATTGATCAGAGATCCAAGATGTCGAAATAAACTAGTTCCCAAAATCCCATATTTGAAACACTCCACAAGAAAGTTGATAAAACTACTTGAATGTTTCTTAAGCATGTATTCAAGCAAGAACACAAAGATAAAAGCAAATCGACTTTAGGTTATTAATTCGTCCACAAACCAAAACTGATGTTTTACAACCCTAAATGAGATATAAATAGCTAAACCCTAATTAGGGTTATTAAGTAGCATTTGGTTTTCTAATCAAATTTTAAGAAATAATAAAGTAAACAAAGTTCTAATTTAATACAAAACAAACAGGGCCCTTACTTTTTAAATAAACATAACTAGTGGGCCTTAATACATATTAACTACAAGCCTCATTCGTGAATTTCAACTTGTAGCAAGTTGTAATTGACTTCCTTTGGTCTTGTCTCCAAGCTTGTAATTCCTTGCAAACCATAGTTAGCCAAATTCACCAATCATGCAAATGGCAAATTAGTGCTTGCTGAATCTTTTTGGCTCACGATCTAGTTATAGGACCTTGTGGTAGAATAATTGGATTGATGATCTCCTCAACTTGTTCCTCACGTCCTAACTCTTGCTCATCCTTGCGGTGTGCTGGTTGTTCCACAACATTTCCCCTCTCCTCAAAAGGATTCGTCCTCGAATCAAAAGAATCACCTACATCAAAAGGACTTAAATCAGCAACATTAAATGAAGCACTTACATTATACTCACCTGGAAAATCCACTTTATATGCATTGTCATTAATCCTTTCAAGTATCTGAAAAGGACCATCTCCTCGTGGGTTTAACTTGGACTTTCTTTGGTGTGGAAACCGTTCTTTGCAAAAATGAACCCAAACCCAATCACCAGGCTGAAAAATCATTGGCTTCCTTCCTTTATTCACTCGAGAAGCTACTTTAGCATTTTGCCTTTCAGTCCTTTCCTTAACCTGTTTATGTAACTTCTTCACAAAATCTGCCTTTGAGCTAGCATCAACACTCACAAAATCATTAGATGGCAATGGCAAAATATCCAAAGGAGTAAGCGGATTAAAACCGTAAACAATTTCAAATGGAGAACAATTAGTAGTGCTATGAACAACCCTATTATAAAAAACTCCACAAATGGTAAACAATCCTCCCACATCCTAATATTCTTTTCTATCACTGCCCTAAGCAAAGTAATCAATGTTCGATTCACAACCTCAGTTTGACCATCGGTTTGAGGATGGCAAGTAGTAGGAAACAACAACTTAGTCCCCAATTTTCCCCATAAAACACGCCAGAAATGACTCAAAAACTTAACGTCTCACGTCTCTATCACTAACAATGCTTTTGGGTATGCCATGCAAACGAACAACCTCTTTAAAGAACAAATCAACAATTAATTTAGCATCATCAGTTTTATGACATGGTATAAAATGAGCCATTTTACTAAATCTATCAACCACAATAAATATACTATCACGACCTCTCCTAGTTTTAGGTAATCCAAGCACAAAATCCATAAACAAATCAGTCCAAGGTCCATTAGGAACAGGTAATGGCATGTACAAACCATGCAGTTTCACCCTAGACTTAGCTTCTCTACATGTTATGCAATGCGCAAAAACTTTATGCACATCATGTTTCATACCAGGCTAATAAAAATGTTCTATCAACACATCATAGGTCTTACTTACCCCAAAATGACCCATCAAACCTCCTCCATGTGCTTCCTTAACTAACAACTCTCTCATGGAACACTTAGGAATACACAATCTATTTCTCTTAAACAAGAAACCATCAAACAAATGAAAGTCTTTTGAAATAGCCACATCTCCACACGAAATATATATGTCACCAAAATCCACATCACTAACATATAATTCCTTAATATGCTCAAAACCCAATAATCTAGCACTAAGAGAATTAAGTAAAACATACCTTTGCGACAACGCATCAGCCACTACATTCTCTTTACCTCGCTTGTATTTAATCACATATGGAAATGTTTCTATGAATTCCACCCATTTGGCATGTCTACGATTCAGCTTATCTTGACCTTTCAAATGCTTTAAACTTTTATGATCAGTATGTATCACAAACTCTTTTGACCACAAATAATGCTGCCATGTATGCAAAGCTCGAAACAATGCATATAACTCCTTATCATATGTCGGATACTTCAAAGCCGCTCCACTTAGTTTTTCGCTAAAGTACATCAATGGCCTTTGATCCTATATCAAAACAGCTCCAATTCCTATGCCACTTGCATCACATTCAATCTCAAAAGTCTTATCAAAATTAGGCAAAGCAAGCAAGGGTGCATTACACAATTTATCCTTAAGTTCATTAAATGCAAGTTCTTGTGCATCTCCCCAAACAAAACCAACATTTTTCTTAACTAACTCATTCAAAGGTGCAGCTATAGTACTAAAATTTCTAATGAATCTCCTATAGAAACCAGCAAGTCCATGAAAACTCCTCACCTCACTAGCATTCTTAGGTTTCGGCCAGTCCCTAATAGCCTTTACCTTTTCCTTATCAACCTCAATACCTTGACTAGACACCACAAAAACCAAGAAAATGAACCTTATCCATGCAAAAACTACACGTCTTAAGGTTAGCATACAACTTCTCACGCCTAAGAATGTCTAACACAAGACGCACATGTATGACATGATCATCCAAACACTTAGAGTAAACAAGAATATCATCAAAGCAAACAACAACAAATTTACCCAAGTGCTCACGCAACACATGATTCATCAAATGCATGAATGTGCTAGGTGCATTAGTAAGACCGAACGGCATAACCAACCACTCATACAGCCCATATTTAGTCTTAAATGCTATTTTCCACTCATCACCCAAGCTCATTCGAATTTGATAATAACCAGATTTTAAATCAATTTTCGTGAACAAACAGGAACCATGTAACTCATCAAGCATATCATCTAGTCTAGGAATAGGATGACGATACTTTACAGTGATTTTATGGATGGCTCTACAATCCACGCACATCCTCCATGTCCCATCCTTCTTTGGCACAAGAAGAACAGGAACCAAACAAGGACTCAAACTTTCCCTCACGTATCCCTTAGCTAGCAATTCCTCCACTTGCTTTTGTATCTCCTTTGTCTCGAAAGGATTAGCTAGATACGCTGGCCTATTGGGAATGGAAGCTCCCGGAATGAAATCAATTTGATGCTCTATGCCTCTGATTAGCGGCAATTCATCAGGCATTTCTTCGAGAAACAAATCCGCATATTCCTGCAAAAGATCAACAAACACACTAGGCAAAGATTGGTTAAAAACAGTAGTATCTAAACGAGCCTCTTTGCACAAAAGCACAAACATAGGCTGATTGGTGTAAAAAACATGTTTAACCTCACTTGTACTAGCTAACAAACTCACATTCTTCTCTCCTTCTCTATTTTTCTCAAATTGAATTTGTTTTTATTTTTCTTTTCTCTCTTTCTTTTCATTTGCAATCTGATTTTTTTCACTCATTTTTTCGTCACTCTCTCTTTCTTTCTTTTCAAATTCAAGTCTCATTCTTTCGATTTTACATTGATTTTCATACACTTCTTTTGAAGAGAGTGGGGTCAGAATTGTCTTTCGTCCATCCTTAGTGAATGAATACCGATTGAGGTATCCATCATGCATAGCTCGCCTATCATACTGCCATGGACGTCCAAGTAAAATCTCTCCAGCATGCATTGGCACCACATCACACAACACCTCATCATGATATTTACCAATGGAAAAAGAAATGTTAGATTATCGATTTACCTTAACCTCTCCACATTCATTCAGCCACTGAAGTTTGTAAGGTAGGGGTGAGGTTTTGTAGGCAGCCCCAATCGATCAACAAAGAGTGTACTTACCACATTGGTACAGCTTCCACCATCCATAATCACAATACAAGCCTTGCCTTGAACGTGACACCTTGTATGGAACAAGTTCTCTCGTTGTTCTTCATGGTTTTCCTCCTTCAATTGCGTGTTAAGAGCACGCCTAGCAACCAGCAAGTCTCCCTTTATTGGTTCTTCAATGCTCCCATCACTACAACATTCCAAGTCTTGCTTTTCTCCATCTTCACTCTCATCATCACCTTCTTCTTCATCAGTCACTATCTCACCATTTCTTAAGGTCATAACTCTCTTGTTTGGACATTCTTTGCTGATATGTCCCATACCTTGGCACTTCCAACACTTTATATCTCGATTTCACAGCTTAGGCTCTTCAACTTTGGATTTGTCTTTAGAACTTGTTTCGGCCTTTGCTTTTACACTATCTTGACCAGCCTTGTTTCTTTCCTTGTAATCACGCCTTCCTTCCCTATTCCAAGGAGAAATAGAATTAGAAACAGGTTTCGAATGATACCTTGATGGTCGTCTTCCTTGGAGTTATTTTTCCACCTTGACGGCAATATGCACCATCTCTTCTAACTCCACATAAGGCTGCAAATCAACCTGATCAGCAATGTCCGAATTCAAACCAGCCAAGAAACGTGCCATAGTAGTCTCTATGTCTTCGTCTATATTAGCTCTAGTCATTAACATCTCCATTTCTTTGTAGTAGTCATCAACACTTTTACTTCCTTGCTTGAGAACCTGAAGTCTCTGCATGATTTCCCTTTGGAAATGTCTAGGCACAAATCTCTTCCTCATGACCGATTTAAGATGAGCCCAAGTCTCAATAGGATACTCCAAATTCCTTCTTCTACTAGTCACTAACTGATCCCACCAAGGTTTAGCATAATCTGTAAATTGAGTAACAATAAGCTTGACCTTCTTTTCCTCAGTACATCGATGGCAATCAAATATGAGATCAACCTGCTTTTCCCATTACAAATAAGCTTCTGGATCTGATTTACCACGAAAGTTAGGAATTTTCAGCTTGATGCTTCCCAAGCTCCTATCAACGACTTCATCATCACCATGACTTCTACCATAGAAAGCATTATTATTCATCCTTCCTCTACCTCGACTAGTACCACGGCCTCCTCTACCTCCACCTCTATGTAGAGCTCCTCCAACCAGACTTGCATTATCATCCTCAAGCTCATTTTCATCTTCCAAATGTTTAGGCTGTTGCATTTGATTTCTGCCACCTCTTTGCCTCTCATTGCGCTCCGGTGTGGCTTTTTCAACATTTTGCAATCTGAAATCCATGCGCTCCAATGTTTTTATTATGCTCTTGATGCAAGAAAGGATCCCTTGAAGCTAGCAAGTCGACCAATCACTAGGAGCAAGGCAAAGAGATATCAAGCTAGTATGGCTTTGCATATTCAAGAAGAGATTTCCAAAGAGCTTCAAGAATTATCATTCAAGAAGATGGAGATAGAGCCTGAAGAAGGCACACCAAAGCTGATTATGATGCTTAGTGTGAATATGGAAGCTAAAGGCTAGCTAAAGAGGTCCAACGTGCAAGAAAGGTCCATGGGGATTCATATGAAGCCTTGGGAAGTAATTTAAGGCCTTAGTAAGATGATGGAAGTGATTGGAAGAAAAGCTTGGAGTGCAGCCAGTTTCACACGTACCTGTGAGAATTCTGAAGCCCTGTGAGAATAGCTGGATGGACCTTGGAGTGCAGCCAGTTTCACACGTACCTGTGAGATTTCTGAAGCCCTGTGAGAATAGCTAGATGGACCCACTGCTTAAAGATTATTAATTCTGTTTAATGGGCCACGTTTTATATCATTATGGAAGGCTTAAAAATAGGATTTTGTTTCCATACTTTATATTTTCCTTAGTGGATTAGGATTTTGTTTCCATACTTTATATTTTCCTTAGTGGATTAGGATTACTTTATGTTTTTCCTTATGCAATTAGGAATGTTTTTCCTTATGCAATTAGGAATGTTTTCCTTATGCAATTAGGAATGTTTTAGTTTTCCTTATGCAATTAGGAATGTTTTCCTTATGCAATTAGGAATGTTTTAGTTTTTCATATGCAATTAGGAATTTTGTAACCCTTATTTAAGGGCACTATTAGGCTGAATTTCAGGAGACAACATTTAATAAAAATTTTCGAATTCTTCTACAAGTTCTACTTGTGAATTTTCGTGTGAGAGAGATTAGAGTGAATTCTTTAATTCTTTCTTTGCATAAAGAATTAGGTTTACTTATAAACAAGAGTTGTGGCGTTTTCCTTCTTCTTACCAACTAAATCCTTCAATCATAGTAAGTTCGCGTCTCTTTATAGGCGTTGGGTTCCTTAGGAGGTGATTATCTAGTTTCAAGGAGTTCTCTACCATTGTTATGCGTTGGGTTTGCTGCCATCGTTGCTAAGGGTCCGCGTCAGTTCTCCATAACACGGTATAAAAGTGTAAATTGAGCTTGCTGTGCCTCACACAATCGAGCTGGATCAATTTGAACACCCCTGTCACTGTCATCTCGGACATACATTTTTCCTGCAATAAGAGGTTAGAACAAAACAAATAAAAGGCCTCACAACACTCCCTCACGTGTTTACACTCAATAGATGGGGTTGGTCACTCGTGTTCCACTCAATATATTGTATTCACTCACGGCTTAGCTCACACCTCTCAAGTTAATTTCTTTTATGTTCTTAGGTGAATCACACTTTATGAAACAAATCAAATAGTCTTCCGTGTGTAGTATCCCAAGTTTGAAATTTTGAATGAATCACTAATGCAATTCGAATGAAAAACAGCCCCTCAATGGTGAAAATTTCGTGACCAGAAATTATATTATTTCTAACCTATCCATATTTGACGCTTATCTCCTAAATAGCAAGGAGAATGAAAAATTTTTGTTGAAGTGGTTTTGTACTCTTTTTTTTTTTTGCTCCCTCTCACTATCTCTCTTGATGGGGCAACCTTAGTTCACACCACACAAAACTTTTACCCAATTAGGTAACAAGAACAAGATCGAATTTAGAGCACTTTGTTTGAAACTCGAAATTGAATCAGAATGAATAATCAAGAACAAGATTCGAATTTAGCACACTTTGTTGAATTTTGAATTCAAATCAGAATGATGAACAAGACCAAGATTCGAATTTAAAACACTTTTTCTTGAATTTTGAATTTTAGGTTTTATAATAATTTTTTTTTGAATTTTCGAATTTGAAAGAAAATGAAAATGATTCAAGGAACAAACAACTTAGACGATCAAGAAACAAAGAAAACGATTCAAGAATCAAGAACAAAGAAACATAATGAAAATAACAAGAGAAGAAACGAAAACGAAAATAACCCACAAAGAAAACAATTCAAAGGAACAAGGAAACAAGAGAACGAATTCAACAATTCAAGATCAAAGTAACGAAAATGAAAATAATAAGAGAAGAAACGAAAACGAATTTGATAGGGATAAAACATGATCTAGAGTGAACGCTCTGATACCAAATGATACGGAACCTCCAAGAATAAGCCTGAGAACTGTAATATCCTCATTTGTGGTCTAGAAGTTTTGATTATGTTATTGTTATTGTTGTTGTTGTTGTTGTTGGTTTAAATTGAGAAAAGGAAAGTATATGTATATGTGTTTTGGGAAGAAATAGGGTTTAGAGACAAGTTTATATGTTGTGTATATGGTGATATATATAACATATAAAATGGTCAAAGAGAGAGAGTCAATGCAAGAGGAGATTTTTTATATGGCATGTGAAATTACTTAATTGGGTTTATAAGAGACAAAAGCTAAGTTAAGTGATGAGGGGTATATGAGTAATTGCTTGAAATGAAATGCATGGTGGAGATTAAAAGAAGAAAAGGTGTTTGACTTGTGCATTTTCTTCTTTCTTTCTTGAAGTGGCCGGCTCTCCAAATAGCAAAGAGAAAGGGAGGTGTTCTTGAGGCAAGAAGTAAATTGAAGAAGGAATCAAGGGTGTTGGTTAGAGATTTGTGGAAATTCTTCATTTAAGGTAAGTAATTTCTTGTTTTCTTTTATTAATTTTGAAGTTGTGGCTAAGGTGTATTGTGAATTGTTGAGTTGATGATTTGGTGTGTTTTGATATGTGTTTACAAGTGTTAAAGTTGATTGTTAGTTAAAAGATTCAATTGAGGTTGGTTTGGTTGTGAAGGTTGTAAGTTTAAATGGATTTTGATAGTGGAAGATCAAGAGTAAAGTTTGAGTTAGGGTTTTGAGATGGTTTGTGTTCAAATGTGTTGTTTAAGTGGTTATTGTGATGAATATGTGTTATGACATGAGTTATATCCATTTGAGTGAGTTTGTGTTGGAAATTATATGTTAAAATGCATTTGGAAGAGGGTTGGTTACATTTAGGGTTTTGGTGATGAGTGACACGGCCAAAGGAGAGGAGAGACACGGCCAAGCCAAGGAAATTTGGGCGTGTTGGTTGAGTTTTTGAGAGACACGGCCGTGTCCCTTAGCCGTGTTCACTACTGGATTTTTGTTTTGGGAGACACGATCACAAGCTTGGCCGTGTCCCTTGCCCGTGTTGCTTACTGTCCAAGTGGGTTGAGTGACACGGCCACAAGCTTGGCCGTGTCCCTCAAGTGGCTGCCCGTGTCCCTCAAATGTGTGGGTTAGGGTTTTTATACTTTGTTCTATTTGCATTGTTTTGGTCCTTTTAAGGTAAGTTGGTACCTTAACCTAAACCTAAACACATTTAAACAATGATTGACCTAAACAAATGCATATGGAAGATCTTAAAGCTATGAATGATATAAATTATTCTTTGCCCTAATTGCATTGTTGAGATTGAACAATGTTATGTTATGCATTGTGAATGGTTATGTGTTTCATGAATAATGTATATTGAAATGTTATATCAAAGATGCTATGATGATTCAAATAAGAGGTGAAATGTGATGTAAAGCCATTGTGATTGGCTATGATGATGATATTGAAAGAAAGAAGGCATGTTTGCCTAAATGTGATGAGAATTTGAGAATGGAAATGGTAACTATATAATAAATGAATTGTTTGTTTAATATGTTATTCAGTTTCAGAGTTCTGGATTTGGGTGGCATGCCTAAGAAATGATGAAAGGTAACAGTCTTGCCGGGTTGAGGATCTCCTCATATGTGTTGAGTTGATGGTCCAAGAGACTGGGTCTGTTACACTATGAGAATTGTGAATATGAGATATATGATTTGTAACAGTCTTGCCGGGTTGAGGATCTCCTCATATGTGTTGAGTTGATGGTCCAAGAGACTGGGTCTGTTACACTATCCATGGATAGAGATACATGTATATATATATATTGCCTACGGGCGTGATTATTGTGATTATGAACCAAAGCAGTAACTCTGAACTCTGAATATCGTATTAAATACTTGTTGGGCCCATAGGTGTCAAGGTTATATGAATGTCCTAAATAATGTTATGAGTTAATGAAATGAGATGTTGTTTATTGAGTATGATTGATTAATGTTGAATGTGGAAAGATGTTGAAATGTGGTATGCTCATATGACTATGATTTGTGAAATGCATAATTATGTGGTTAACTTTATATTTATGATGTTGATCTTATCAATAACATATGTGGCATTGCATTACATTAAAGCATACCATTAGCATGATTATCTTACTAAGCCGTTGGCTTAGCGCGATAGTGTTTTATCGCGCAGGTAATAGAGTTGATAGAGTTGAACCCGAGAGTTCATCAAGACCAAGTGAGAGTAGACCTTGAAGAATCCATTTTGGGAGCTTAAAGATCATAGCAAACTTGCCAATCATGTATACTTCTTTATATTTTGTAAAGAAATGTTTAATATGTAAATATGTACATATTTTATAACTTCCGCTGTGTAATATTTAAATGTATATATATATATAACTAATATGTTTTGTTTTATAAGTAAATGATCTACTTTTCTATAATGTATAATGATAAGGGTATTGTATCAAGTTTTAAAGTGTTTTGAATGTTAAGAGAACCGTAGCATCCCTATGTTTGGTGCACTTATGCTACATTGTTGTGGTTGTAGTGTGTGTGCATTGGATATGGGGGTGTAACAATTGTTTTGGTATTAGAGCCTAGGTCTGAGATTCTCAACCTAGGTAAAATGTGATAAAAAGACTATTTTGATTTTTTTTTAAAAAAAAAGAAGGTGGTTTTTGAATAACATATATGTTTGGGATTGGCAACCTCTGATCTTTAATAAGATGTAGTATGTTGTGTTTGCAGACTTAGGTTGTGATGGATTCTCACTCACGTCAGTCGATTGAGGGTAGTGCCGAGAGTATTGCTCCTGCTGAGGGAGCTAGAGTTGATAGTGTTGAGGAGGCACCTGCTTCGGTGTCGGGTAGACCAGCTGGAGAGGAGGTTCCGCCAGCCTGGTTTAGACATATGATGGAAGTTATGAGACAAGCACCTGTGCAACCACAGCCACCACCCCCTCAACCTTCAGTACCAGTGAGGCACTATGATAAGCTAAGGAAATATGGAGCGGAGGATTTCCTTGGTACTACTGACCCAGCTGTAGCAGAACAGTGGCTTGACAAAGTACAGAGGATCTTTATTCAGTTACAAGCCACCCCTGAGGAAAAATTTGACTATGCAAGATCTTTGCTGCAGAAGGATGCCTACGATTGGTGGAAGACGGTGCCACATTCTATGGAAGATCCACCAACCTTGTCATATGTGGATTTTCTGAGGGAATTTGAGTTGAAGTATACTCCTAGGGAGTATAAAGACATGAAGAAGATGGAGTTCTTAAGCTTGAAGCAAGACATCAAGACTGTTACTGAGTATGAAGTTGAGTTTATTTGACTGAGTCAGTATGCTGGGGGTATCATTGCTGATGAGATTGATAGATGTCGGTGATTTGAGGAGGGATTGAGGCCCTTGATCATGTGCTTAGTGGCTGGATCCAGATATCAGGATTTCTCACAGCTAGTGGCAGCAGCTCGAAGTGTGGAGCGAGCTCAGTATATTGCAGCTGCTTCAGAGGAAGAGGTTAGGGTTAGGAGGCCCCAGTTTGAGGCAGGGTCTTCTTCTGTTAAAAGAGGTAAAGGAAGCTTTGTTCCTAGAGTTAGTAGGAGTCAGAGGTCAGCTGGTAGGTCAGTGCAGTTTCAGAGGCAGAGATTTAGACCTGCAGCTTCAGTAGCGAGTGCTCCTACTCCTGGAGTTCAGAGATCCACCTTACCTGTGTGTAACCAGTGTGGTGGAAGACATGGGGGCGTTTGTTGGAGGCATAGTAGATCAGGGGTATGCTTCAGGTGTGGATCACCTGACCACTTTGTGAGAGACTGTCCTGAGAGGCAGGAGCAGATGCCAGTTGATTCTGCTGCTTCTCGAGCTAGTGTGAGGGGAGGCAGAGGAGGCAGAGGTGCCAGCCGAGGAGGTAGACCAGGGTTCAGTTCTAGAGGAGGTGCTACATCCAGGGAGGGTAGACCAGAGGAGGTTGGATCTTCCCAGAGGATGTATGTTATGCAGAGGCAGCCAGATGCATCGGCAGTCATAGCTGGTACTTTTTCTTTATTTGATATTTCAGTACTTGCTTTGATTGATCCGGGTTCCACACATTCATATGTTAGTGCATCTGTTTTGCCTGTATCTGATTTGCATGCTGAGTCCCTAGGATTTGATGTGTTGGTGACAAATCCGTTAGGGCATAGTGTGGTTGTGAGTAAGGTGCATCGAGATAGTGCAGTAGTGGTGCAGGGTGAGGAGTTCTTTGGGGATTTGATTGAGATGCCATTTAAGGAATATGATGTGATCTTAGGTATGGATTGGCTATCTCGACATGGAGCTGTGGTGGATTGTAAAAAGAAAGTTGTTACTTTGAGAACTGCTGATGGTAGAGAAGTGATAGTATCTAATGAACAGGAACAGCTAGCATCTTTGTTTGTTTCAGCTGTTGCAGCCAGGAGATTGATTAGAAAGGGATGTGAAGCCTATCTTGCTCATGTGGTAGATACTAGAGTGAAGGGTTCTCCCATTGATAGTATTGCCACAGTTGCTGAGTTCCCAGATGTTTTTCCAGAGGAGTTGCTAGGATTGCCTCCTGAGAGAGAGGTGGAGTTTGGTATTGAATTGTTGCCTAGTACCACTCCTATCTCTATTACTCCTTATAGAATGGCACCAGCAGAATTGAGGGAGTTGAAAGTGCAATTACAGGAGTTGTTGGATAAAGGATTCATTCGCCCCAGTGTTTCTCCTTGGGGAGCTCCTGTGCTATTTGTGAAGAAGAAAGATGGTACTATGAGATTGTGCATCGATTATAGGCAATTGAACAAGGTGACTATTAAAAATAAATATCCTTTGCCTAGAATCGATGATCTCTTTGATCAATTGAAGGGTGCAGCTGTGTTTTCTAAAATTGACCTAAGATCTGGGTACCATCAGCTGAGAGTCAAGGCTGAAGATGTTCCAAAGACCGCCTTTCGGACCAGGTATGGGCATTATGAATTTCTAGTTATGCCTTTTGGTCTGACGAATGCACCTGCAGCTTTCATGGATTTGATGAATAAGGTGTTCAGGCCCTATCTAGATCAGTTTGTAGTGGTCTTCATTGATGATATTCTGGTGTATTCGCGGAATAAAGAGGAACATGACAAGCATCTGCGGATTGTATTGCAGATTTTGAGAGAGAAGCAGTTGTTTGCCAAATTGTCGAAGTGTGAGTTCTGGTTGGATCAAGTCGCTTTTCTTGGACATATTGTTTCAGCTGAAGGCATTAGAGTTGATCCAAGTAAAGTTGAAGCTATTCTTAATTGGAGTCCACCTAAGTCTGTGACAGAGATTAGAAGTTTTCTGGGTTTGGCAGGCTATTACCGGCGGTTTGTGAAAGGATTTTCTTTGATAGCTACTCCACTCACCAGATTGCTTCGTAAGGGAGTGAGATTTGTGTGGACGGATCAATGTCAGGCTAGCTTTGAGCAGTTGAGAGATATGTTGACTCAAGCGCCTGTTCTTACTTTACCTGTGGAAGGCAAACCATATGTGATTTTCAGTGATGCTTCACATAGTGGTTTGGGTTGTGTGCTTATGCAGGAAGGTAAAGTTATAGCTTATGCATCTAGGCAGTTGAAACCGCATGAGCTTAACTATCCGACCCATGATTTGGAGCTAGCAGCCATTGTGTTTGCATTGAAGATTTGGCGCCACTATATGTTTGGGGAGAAATGTTTCATTTACACTGATCACAAGAGTTTGAAGTATTTGGGTGTCCAGAAAGAACTCAATCTTCGTCAGAGGAGATGGTTAGAATTGATTAAAGACTACGACTGCTTGATTGACTATCATCCAGGTAAAGCAAATGTTGTTGCTGATGCTTTGAGTCGGAAGTCTTTAGCTGGTTTAATTGTTTACTCGCTCTCGTTGCTTGTTGAGTTGAGAGCTTTGCATGCCAGTTTTGTACCTTGTGATGATGGTGCATTGTTGGCACAGTTGTTTTTGAAACCAGTTTTGTTAGATCAGATCAAAGAGGCTCAGTTGATTGATATGAAGATTCAGAAGATTATTTCAGATTGCAAGAATGGGAAAACTAGAGATTTTGTTGTGAAAGGTGATGGGAGTCTCTGGTTTAAGAGCAGATTGTGTGTACCCGATGATGCTGATTTAAAAAGGGTCATTTTGGAAGAAGCTCATCAGTCAATGTTTGCTATGCATCCGGGTAATACGAAGATGTATCATGATTTGAGACAGCATTATTGGTGGATTGGGTTGAAGAGAGACATTGCAGATTTTGTGTCAAAATGTCTCACTTGTCAGAAGGTAAAAGCAGAGCATCAAGTTCCAAACGGGTTGCTTCAACCGTTGTCAGTGCCAGAATGGAAGTGGGAAAGAGTGACAATGGACTTTGTGTCTGGATTGCCATTGACACAAAGGAAACATGATGCCATATGGGTGATTGTGGATAGATTGACTAAGACAGCTCATTTCCTTCCGGTGCGGATGGATTACTCTTTGGAGAGGTTGGCTGAGCTGTATATCCATGAGATTGTGAAATTGCATGGTGTTCCAACTTCTTTAGTGTCTGATCGAGATCCCAGGTTTACTTCAAGATTTTGGAAGAGTTTGCATAGTGCTTTGGGTTCTCGACTGCACTTCAGCACTGCTTTTTATCCACAGACAGATGGACAGTCAGAGAGGGTGATACAGATTCTTGAAGACATGTTGAGAAGCTGTGTCATTGATTTCACTGGAAGTTGGGATAGATTCTTACCTCTTGTGGAGTTTGCATACAACAACAGTCACCAATCTAGCATTGGTATGGCACCATTCGAAGCATTGTATGGCAGACGGTGTAGGACACCTCTTTGTTGGAATGAGCTTGGAGATAATAAGTTGGTTGGTCCTGATTTGATTCAAGAAACTGAAGAAAAAGTAAATTTGATTCTAGGCAGGTTAAAAGCAGCTTCAGACCGACAGAAGTCTTATGCAGATCTGAAAAGGAGAGACATTCAGTTTGATGTTGGAGATAAGGTGTTTTTGAAAGTATCTCCTTGGAAGAAGATTTTGAGGTTCGGTCGGAAAGGAAAATTGAGTCCTCGTTTCATTGGGCCGTATGAAGTGTTAGAAAGAGTTGGGCCAGTGGCGTATCGACTTGCTTTGCCATCTGAGTTGGATCGTATTCATAATGTATTTCATGTTTCTATGTTGATGAGGTACAGGTCGGATCCATCTCATGTGTTGCCAATTGAATCTATCGAAGTGAGCCCAGATTTGACTTTTGAAGAGGAACCAGTTGCTATCTTGGCACGAGAAGTGAAAGAGTTGAGGAACAAGAGTGTGCCATTGGTGAAAGTTCTATGGAAGAATCATGCAAAAGAAGAAGCAACTTGGGAAAGTGAACAATCTATGCAAGAACAGTATCCGCAGTTGTTTCAGCATTGATATCAGGTAATTTCGAGGACGAAATTTTCTTTTTAGAATGGGAGAATTGTAATATCCTCATTTGTGGTCTAGAAGTTTTGATTATGTTATTGTTATTGTTGTTGTTGTTGTTGTTGGTTTAAATTGAGAAAAGGAAAGTATATGTATATGTGTTTTGGGAAGAAATAGGGTTTAGAGACAAGTTTATATGTTGTGTATATGGTGATATATATAACATATAAAATGGTCAAAGAGAGAGAGTCAATGCAAGAGGAGATTTTTTATATGGCATGTGAAATTACTTAATTGGGTTTATAAGAGACAAAAGCTAAGTTAAGTGATGAGGGGTATATGAGTAATTGCTTGAAATGAAATGCATGGTGGAGATTAAAAGAAGAAAAGGTGTTTGACTTGTGCATTTTCTTCTTTCTTTCTTGAAGTGGCAGGCTCTCCAAATAGCAAAGAGAAAGGGAGGTGTTCTTGAGGCAAGAAGTAAATTGAAGAAGGAATCAAGGGTGTTGGTTAGAGATTTGTGGAAATTCTTCATTTAAGGTAAGTAATTTCTTGTTTTCTTTTATTAATTTTGAAGTTGTGGCTAAGGTGTATTGTGAATTGTTGAGTTGATGATTTGGTGTGTTTTGATATGTGTTTACAAGTGTTAAAGTTGATTGTTAGTTAAAAGATTCAATTGAGGTTGGTTTGGTTGTGAAGGTTGTAAGTTTAAATGGATTTTGATAGTGGAAGATCAAGAGTAAAGTTTGAGTTAGGGTTTTGAGATGGTTTGTGTTCAAATGTGTTGTTTAAGTGGTTATTGTGATGAATATGTGTTATGACATGAGTTATATCCATTTGAGTGAGTTTGTGTTGGAAATTATATGTTAAAATGCATTTGGAAGAGGGTTGGTTACATTTAGGGTTTTGGTGATGAGTGACACGGCCAAACGAGAGGAGAGACACGACCAAGCCAAGGAAATTTGGGCGTGTTGGTTGAGTTTTTGAGAGACACGGCCGTGTCCCTTAGCCGTGTTCACTACTAGATTTTTGTTTTGGGAGACACGATCACAAGCTTGGCCGTGTCCCTTGCCCGTGTTGCTTACTGTCCAAGTGGGTTGAGTGACACGGCCACAAGCTTGGCCGTGTCCCTCAAGTGGCTGCCCGTGTCCCTCAAATGTGTGGGTTAGGGTTTTTATACTTTGTTCTATTTGCATTGTTTTGGTCCTTTTAAGGTAAGTTGGTACCTTAACCTAAACCTAAACACATTTAAACAATGATTGACCTAAACAAATGCATATGGAAGATCTTAAAGCTATGAATGATATAAATTATTCTTTGCCCTAATTGCATTGTTGAGATTGAACAATGTTATGTTATGCATTGTGAATGGTTATGTGTTTCATGAATAATGTATATTGAAATGTTATATCAAAGATGCTATGATGATTCAAATAAGAGGTGAAATGTGATGTAAAGCCATTGTGATTGGCTATGATGATGATATTGAAAGAAAGAAGGCATGTTTGCCTAAATGTGATGAGAATTTGAGAATGGAAATGGTAACTATATAATAAATGAATTGTTTGTTTAATATGTTATTCAGTTTCAGAGTTCTGGATTTGGGTGGCATGCCTAAGAAATGATGAAAGGTAACAGTCTTGCCGGGTTGAGGATCTCCTCATATGTGTTGAGTTGATGGTCCAAGAGACTGGGTCTGTTACACTATGAGAATTGTGAATATGAGATATATGATTTGTAACAGTCTTGCCGGGTTGAGGATCTCCTCATATGTGTTGAGTTGATGGTCCAAGAGACTGGGTCTGTTACACTATCCATGGATAGAGATACATGTATATCTATATATTGCCTACGGGCGTGATTATTGTGATTATGAACCAAAGCAGTAACTCTGAACTCTGAATATCGTATTAAATACTTGTTGGGCCCATAGGTGTCAAGGTTATATGAATGTCCTAAATAATGTTATGAGTTAATGAAATGAGATGTTGTTTATTGAGTATGATTGATTAATGTTGAATGTGGAAAGATGTTGAAATGTGGTATGCTCATATGACTATGATTTGTGAAATGCATAATTATGTGGTTAACTTTATATTTATGATGTTGATCTTATCAATAACATATGTGGCATTGCATTACATTAAAGCATACCATTAGCATGATTATCTTACTAAGCCATTGGCTTAGCGCGATAGTGTTTTATCGCGCAGGTAATAGAGTTGATAGAGTTGAACCCGAGAGTTCATCAAGACCAAGTGAGAGTAGACCTTGAAGAATCCATTTTGGGAGCTTAAAGATCATAGCAAACTTGCCAATCATGTATACTTCTTTATATTTTGTAAAGAAATGTTTAATATGTAAATATGTACATATTTTATAACTTCCGCTGTGTAATATTTAAATGTATATATATATAACTAATATGTTTTGTTTTATAAGTAAATGATCTACTTTTCTATAATGTATAATGATAAGGGTATTGTATCAAGTTTTAAAGTGTTTTGAATGTTAAGAGAACCGTAGCATCCCTATGTTTGGTGCACTTATGCTACATTGTTGTGGTTGTAGTGTGTGTGCATTGGATATGGGGGTGTTACAAGAACTCCTTGATGTCGAACCCCCAAAACATTAACTTGAAAACCCCTAGTCGAATTTGGTACAACCTCCAAAGAATAAAGGTTAGATTTCAAATTTTTTTGTATTGATCAGAGATCCAAGATGTCGAAACAAACTAGTTCCCAAAATCCTAGATTCGAAACACTCCACAAGAAAGTTGATCAAACTACTTGAATGTTCTTAAGCATGTATTCAAGCAAGAACACAAAGATAAAAGCAAATCGACTTTAGGTTATTAATTCGTCCACAAACCAAAACTGATGTCTTACAACCCTAAATGAGATATAAATAGCTAATCCCTTATTAGGGTTATTAAGTAGCTTTTGGTTTTCTAATCAAATTTTAAGAAATAATAAAGTAAACAAAGTTCTAATTTAATACAAAACAAACAGGGCCCTTACTTTTTAAATAAACATAACTAGTGGGCCTTAATACATATTAACTACAAGCCTCATTCGTGAATTTCAACTTGTAGCAAGTTGTAATTGACTTCCTTTGGTCTTGTCTCCAAGCTTGTAATTCCTTGCAAACCATAGTTAGCCAAATTCACCAAATCTTGCAAATGGCAAATTAGTGCTTGCTGAATCTTTTTGGCTCGCGATCTAGTTATAGGACCTTGTGGCAGAATGATTGGATTGATGATCTCCTCAACTTGTTCCTCACGTCCTAACTCTTGCTCATCCTTGCGGTGTGCTGGTTGTTCCACAACACAATTCTTCATGCAACAAGAATAAGAAGAAAACCTCTCAAACTTGAAAACACATCAATTACATTCAACATAAATTGGATTTTCATAGCAACCCCCTTTAGTTCTTTTTCCCCTCCCTATATAGTTGGAAAAGAAGAACTAATGGCTTAAAGGTCTAGTTTTATATGTATCTAGTCACAATAACATTAATTATTCATCCACATCAATAATATATTCTAAATTACTGCCCATAATTCTAACAACATTGATGGGCAGATTTTAAATGCATTTTGGTGTTGGTTCACATATGTCTAGTCACACTAGCACTAAACCACATCAATATTATATTCCAAATTCATGCTAATGCCCATCACCATACTTATGGGCAGATTCTTCATGCTTCTTGGTGAGTTTCTGACTTCCTCTTCATGATCCATCATATTCAATACAAGTTGGTCTTCCTCTTCATTAATCCACCTTTGAATGAAGTGTTGGAACACATACTAGAGTTTCTTTGATTGTGATCTTGTGATTGGTCAACTTGGCATAATGATATCATCAACATATTTGCTGCCTTGTATAGATTCAACAATGACGCGAACCCTTAGCAATGATGGCAGCAAACCCAACGTATAACAATGGTAGAGAACTCCTTGAAACTTGATAATCACCTCCTAAGGAACCCAACGCCTATAAAGAGATGCGAACTCACTATGATTGAAGGATTTAGTTGGTAAGAAGAAGGAAAACGCCACAACTCTTGTTGATAAGAGAACCTAATTCTTGATGCAAAGAAAGAATTAAAGAATCCACTCTAATCTCTCTCACATGAAAATTCACAAGAAGAACTTGTAGAAGAATTCGAAAATTTTTATTAATTGTTGTTGTTTGAAATTCGGCCTAATAGTGCCCTTAAATAAGGGTTACAAAATTCTTAATTGCATATGGAAAACTAAAACATACCTAATTGCATAAGAAAAACATTCCTAATTGCATAAGGAAAACATTCCTAATCCACTAAGGAAAATATAAATTATGGAAACAAAATCCTAATCCACTAAGGAAAATATAAAGTATGGAAACAAAATCCTAATCCAATAAGGAAAATATAAAGTATGGAAACAACCAAACTAATCCCTTCAACATAAGAAATGCCCCACACTATTTGGGCTGTCCATGGGCCTTAAATTACTTCCCAAGGCTTTATATGAACCCCCATGGACCTTTCTTGCACGTTGGACCTTTCTTTAGCTAGCCTTTAGCTTCCACACTAAGCATCATAATCAGCTTTTGTGTGCCTTCTTCAAGCTCTATCTCCATCTTCTTGAATGATAATTCTTGAAGCTCTTTGGAAATCTCTTCTTGAATATGCAAAGCCATACTAGCTTGATATCTCTTTGCCTTGCTCCTAGTGATTGGTCCACTTGCTAGCTTCAAGGGATCATTTCTTGCATCATTCTCCCCCTCTTCAAAAAGATTTGTCCTCAAATCTGCATCATCAAAAGGAGAAAGATCACTTACATTGAAAGTAGCGCTAACATTATACGTACCTAGTAAGTCGATCTTGTAGGCATTGTCATTAATCTTCTCCAGCACTTGGAATGGGCCATCTCCCCTTGCTTGCAACTTATTCTTCCTTTGGTTAGGAAACCTCTCTTTTCGAAAATGCACCCAAACCTAATCTCCTACTTGAAACTTAATCTCACGTCTCCCTCTATTTGCAGAATCAGCATATCTCTTGTTCCTTTTCTCAATATTCGCCCTTGCTTTCTCATGCATCTCTTTTGTCTCCATAGGATTGCTCTTATATGTTGGCCGGTTTGGAATTGTAGAACCGAGTATGAAATCAATTTTATGTTCAATCCCTCTTAATGGCGGCAAACCACTAGGAAGGTCTTCAGGAAACACATCCTTAAAATCCTGCAACAAAGACACAAAACTAGAAGGTAAAGAATCAAGAGATTCTTCACTGTCAGCAAGTAACAATTCTTTATACATAATAATGAGTATAGGCTACCCTAAATCTATCTCTCTTGCTCTTGCATAAAAAGCATGTTTTGCTTTTTCTCTTTGCTTATTTTCTCTCACCAATGGGCCATTTATTTGTTTGCTTACATTCTCTTGACTCTCGGCCTCTTTTCCCTTTCTGCACTCACTCACTTTATTGTTTTCTCTCTCCCTACCCTTAGAATTACCCTTGGGTGTTGAAGAAACATCATTGGCCGAATTTGAACCCCCTTGGTTCATGTTGGTCGAAACTTCTTTCTCCCTCTCTAGCATCCTCTTTTGATCTTCATACACCTCTTGAGGTGATAATGGTGCTAGAACAACCTTCTTTCCTTCATAAGAAAAGGTATACTTATTAGAAAAGCCATCATGTTGTGCCCTTCTATCATGCTGCCATGGTCTTCCTAATAGCAAATGTCCAGCTTGCATTGGCACTACATCACACAAAACCTCAACTTTATACCACCCAATGGAGAATGGTACCTTGACTTGCTTCAACACTTTTACTTCCCCAGCGTCATTGAACCATTGCAACTTGTAAGGATTGGGATGTTTAAAACAAGTTAACTCCAATTTATCCACCATTGTAGTACTAGCAGCATTGGTACAACTTCCACCATCAATGATAAGTGTACAAACCTTACCATTCACCAAACACCTAGAGTGGAAAAGATTCTCCCTTTGATCCAAGCCTTCTTCCTTGACTTGAATATTCAAGGCTCTTCTATTAACAAGCATCTCTCCATGTTCAGCATTCAAGACTTGATTCTTCCAAGCCTCTTCATCATATTCGGCCCTATCACCACATTCGGCCTCCTCTTCTTCTTCATGTTCAGATTCTGATTCAATTTCCCCTTCATGGGTAGCAATCATCACCCTCTTATTCGGACATTGAGAAGCAATGTGTCCACTTCCCAAACACTTGTAGAATTTAATTTCCCTACTTGGAGTAAGTCTAGAAGGTGTTTCCTTGGCTGTTTTTGCATCCCCATCATTCGGCTTCTTGAAATTAGGATTGTAGGAAGAATTCTTTTGGAAAGAACCCTTGTAATCCCCTTTGTAGGAACCTCCACTCGAACTTGAACCCTTGAAGTTTGAAAATTTTCCACTAGCTTTAGAGTAGCCAGTTTTCGAAATAGCTTTATTCTTCAATCTTCTCTCTATCTTCATGGCCTTTTGAACTAACTCTTCCATTGTGTTGAATTCATACATCTCCAATTCATTGGCTATGCTCAAATTCAATCCCCCAAGAAATCGTAACATCTTCTTATCTTCATCTTCATCAATATTTGCCCTAGCCATGATCATCTCCATCTCTTTGTGGTACTGTTCCACACTTCTTCCACCATGAACTAGTCTTGCTAGTCGATTGTACAAATCCCGAATGTAGTGAGATGGTACAAATCGGCTTCTCATTAGTTCTTTCAAGGTTGACCATTCAGGAATAGGCCTCATACCTTTCCCTCTTCTATTAGCTTTCAATTGATCCCACCAAAAGGTGGCATACCCTTTGAACTCTACGGCTGCCAAAACTGATTTCTTCTCTTCGGTGTAGTTATGGCATTCGAAAATCAGCTCAACTTTCCTCTCCCATTCTATGAACTCTTCTGCATTGTTCTTCCCTTCAAAGGAAGGAATCTTCATCTTGATGGAAGTAAGGTCACCATCAGTGGTAGGTTGATTTCCACCTTCATCTTCATCTTCTACCCTTTCGGGGTCTTCTAGGGCTTCAAGATTTCCTTGTCCTTCTCTCCTAAGCACTCTTCTAGCTCGCATTATGGGATTTGGATGTGCGGCTGGCTGCCCTTGTTGCACTTGCTGAATTTGTTGCATTTGTTGCATTTGTTGTGCTTGCCGTGCTGCATTCTCTTGCAATCTAGTATCCATCATCTCCATTCGACCAAGCATTACTGCCCAAGTCTCATTAAGCCTAGCCAAGCTTTCGGCCATAGCTCCTTCTTTGCAAGTCTCTTCTCCTTTTCCAGCCATGTTAACAAACAAACAAACTCAAAGAAACAAGATTAGTAATAATCGAAATTCACTCAAGTGTTTAGAATTACCTCACTTTTCTTGTCTTCCTTGATTGCACTTCAGAACCAAGCTCACCAACCAACAATTGTCAAGTCGTTCAAGAAACTAGAACCTAAATCCTAGAACTAGATAGAAAACAAGACAAGTATCCGGAGGCAATGCAAGGTAATTTGCACTACACTATATAGAACCAAGTATCGACACAAGCAAATGATACTTAGCAATGTAATGGAATTAAAAGCTAGATAAAGAAATGAGAAACAATGAAGCCAATAAACAAGACAAATTTGGATATAATGAATCAAAAACAACCCACACTTGGCAAGCTGCTTTATGGACCTAATTAATTCTACCCAAAATGCTAGCTTCTAGACTCTAATTCCCACCTAAAACACTCAAATAATATGAATATTAAGGTCTGATTTTCGAATTCCAAAAGCCCCTCAAAAGGTGAAATTTTTTGCCCAAAAAATTTTATTACTTCTCACTCACCTAGATCTGATCCTTAGCACCCAAATAGAAAGAATATCAAACAATTTTTGTTGAGGTGGTTTTGTACTCTCTTTTTTTTTTGCTTCCTCTCACTATCCCCTTGATTCAGGACTTAATTTAGTTCTAAGGACTTTTCAAAATCTGGACTTAATTCGCAACCCTAGATTCACTCGAGACCAAATCAAAATCAAACTTGAACACAAACTCTAGCTTTTGCTTTCTTTCAAGAACCCTAATTCCTGGTTTAAAATTCTCCAAGAATCCTTTCCTAGGTTTCGTTTTCACCCTAAGAATACCCTCCTTCAATTCGGCCTTGATCAGAATTGATATATGACTTTTTTTCAAAAATTAAAGACTAGACACTCTAAGAACCCTAAAACGTAGAAATTTAAAAGACCTAAATTAACAAACCCTAGAAAGACAAAGTAGATAAAAATTACCTTGTAGCAAGGCTCTGATACCAAATGACGGACCCTTAGCAATGATGGCAGCAAACCCAACGTATAACAATGGTAGAGAACTCCTTGAAACTTGATAATCACCTCCTAAGGAACCCAACGCCTATAAAGAGACGTGAACTCACTATGATTGAAGGATTTAGTTGGTAAGAAGAAGGAAAACACCACAACTCTTGTTGATAAGTAAACCTAATTCTTGATGCAAAGAAAGAATTAAAGAATCCACTCTAATCTCTCTCACACGAAAATTCACAAGAAGAACTTGTAGAAGAATTCGAAAATTTTTATTAATTGTTGTTGTCTGAAATTCGGCCTAATAGTGCCCTTAAATGAGGGTTACAAAATTCCTAATTGCATATGGAAAACTAAAACATTCCTATTTGCATAAAAAAAAACATTCCTAATTGCATAAGGAAAACATTCCTAATCCACTAAGGAAAATATAAAGTATGGAAACAAAATCCTAATCCACTAAGGAAAATATAAAGTATGGAAACAAAATCCTAATCCAATAAGGAAAATATAAAGTATGGAAACAACCAAACTAATCCCTTCAACATAAGAAACGCCCCACACTATTTGGGATGTCCATGGGTCTTAAATTACTTCCCAAGGCTTTATATGAACCCCCATGGACCTTTCTTGCACGTTGGACCTTTCTTTAGCTAGCCTTTAGCTTCCACACTAAGCATCATAATCAGCTTTGGTGTGCATTCTTCAAGCTCTATCTCCATCTTCTTGAATGATAATTCTTGAAGCTCTTTGGAAATCTCTTCTTGAATATGCAAAGCCATACTAGCTTGATATCTCTTTGCCTTGCTCCTAGTGATTGGTCCACTTGCTAGCTTCAAGGGATCCTTTCTTGCATCCATCAAGCTTGCTTATAGTTTCCTCATCACTCAGCTTTTCAAACCCAATAGAAGATTGAGGATTCCATAGGAATCGAGTCACCCACCCTTCTATCTTCTTTCCAGCCCATACAGGTGGCAACTCCTATTATCTATGTTTGGGCCCATGTTCTCTAAGGCCTAGAGGCTAATAGTGCCGAAGTTACAAAAACCATTCCACAGAGAGTGGGGACAAAAATCCCCATTCACATTGATAATCGTTTTGAGATGAAAGGTCAACCTAAAAATATCCAACATGATGTAGATCCTTTTCAAACTATGTTTGATGAGGCACAATCCCTAGAAAAGAAGCTTGGTAAAATGGTTAAAAGGATGGATAGAGTAGAGCATTCACTGATGAGGAAGCAGTCAACCAATGATCTTATTCAGCATGCTAAATGGTTTCCAAGGAGAATTCAAGTAGATGATGATTATGATGGACCATTTGCTTATTTACAAAGATGGAGCAAGTCTAACGAGATTTTTAAAAATCATCCAAAGGAGAAATATTTGAAGGAGTGCTATACAAAAAATTCTAGCCTTAATTGATGGAGTTGAAAATTAAAGATGAGGTTGAGGAAGAATTAATGTATGTTGAGGACCTAATCCAAGATAAAGATTTTCTTCCATTGGACCTTTCTAATGAAGAACCTACATTATCTTTAGAAGAAGAAGAAGGTGTGATTCAAGAAGTTAAGAAATAAGCTAAAGAAGAGAACTTGATTCCATACAATGAGCATGAGGTTGAGGATGGAAAAGAAGTGCAACAAGTGGAGGTGGAAAAAAAGCTAAAGATTTGAGTTGATTCCAAGTGCAACAAATTGAAGATGTTCAAGAATTTGCAATTGATGAACTTCACATTATTGAAGCTCTTGTTTCACCAAAAAATTATACGATAAATTTTGTTTTTCCACATGATTTCTTTGATGATGTCTCAGCAAGATGGCAATTTCACCATGCACTTCACATTCTTAGAGTTTGTAAAGAAGAGAGATAATAACCATGTTCAAATTGATTATCTTTCTTCAACACTTCAAGGTTCGAGGATGAATTCACACTAATAAGGGCACGATGGCCTTGCTAATAGAAGCCCTATTCTGATATACTACCTTGATGCATGATTTCTGTATGAATCATTTTTTAAAAAGGGGAGGATGACACATGCATAGGCACTCAAGCCCATGAAAAGAAACTTTAAAGACTCAAAAATAAATGAGGCTGGATTCAAAGGTTGGAATGATGATTATGGAAGCATTAGAGGTGAAAAACTTTGAAGGGGGCATATTTTGTAATTTCCAGACTTGGATAAATTTGATATTTCAAGCCTTGATTGGAATTTAAACAATCTTAAAGTTCCAAAATAAAGAAGTAGTCTTCATGAAGTTTTTAGAAGCCTTTCCAGAATGGGCTTATTTATACAGATTCAAGTTTCTTTAGGTCCCCAAACAGTTGTTAGAATTCAAATCTAGAAAGCAAATTCAAAACTAAATTAAAATTGAGTAATTCAAAGGGCCATAACCCATGATTCTGAAGTCCAAATTGAGTAATTCCAAATTGATATACACTTCCAGAGCTATAATTCTTATGAAGAGACTAAGCACAAATTCAAACTTTATCAGATAGAAAAATAATTTCAAATTTTAGATTAATTCTGTTTCCTTATTTTGTTAGATTTTGAATAATTTGTTAAGATTTGTTTTATCCTTTTGTAACTAGATTTAGGGTTAATTATTAGAGTTATAAATACCTCTTATTTTAAAATTGTATAAGATAAGAAGTTTATGAATTAATAAAAATTTAAGAACTTTTGTTCTTGGAAGAGATTTTATCTTTTATTCTTAGTTCTTTCTTGAATTAAGGTTTTCTATTGTTAAAGTTAACTACTTTATTAATAGATAATTTCAAGGTTCTCTTCCACAAGTTGGGAAGTCATGGACTTGGCAAAGGATAAAATTTTATCTTTCAAGGGATTGATATCATGCATAAATGCGAGGGGGTCTCTGGTTTAGTACATCAATTGTTCATATCAACTTTGGTATTAATTCACTTAAGTTATTAACTCTTTGTGAAGGGTTTGATTCAATAAGAATCAAAGCAAGATAAATCACTCTCTCAAAAAAATAGAGGTTCTAGAAATCTTCATTCAAAATTTGATACTAATTCTTGCAATTGTTCATTAGTTTGTTTAAATATGACCTAAGTGTTAGATGCCCTAATCATGATGTTTGGCAATAAGCACAAGATCACCTTTAAACCTAAAATAAGCTATCCTAATCATACTTGGGCTATTAGACATAAAAGAGCCCAATAATAAGAGGTGATATCCAAACCCATGATAAAATTTCAGCATATAAATAAAATAGCAAATGCAAATATAACTCAACTATATAATGCTAAAACAAGACAATTCCAAATGGGCCTATCAAACACAACTAGCCTAATTGGTCATCTTAAAAAAGTGACAAATAGATTAAGCCTTAAATTGGCTGTAGAAGCCCAAACTTGAAGTTGAAATTTTCTTTACATTCTTCTATAGCAGCCAAGTCACTCCGTAGGCCTCATATCATCATAAGTAATGCTTCCTTGAACCACTAAAGGTGGCCTCTCATAACTGGTCCATTAGGCAAGCTCAATGGGTCCTTAGCTTTTAGAGTGGATTGGTCCTTGGTTGCATCAACCTCTATCACACTGAATTTGGAGGTGCAATGGTCCTAGGGACCAAGTTAACTTAATACCACTGGGTGTCACGTAGAACCTAGATTGGGCCTCAAATCTTTTTGTATCATGTATGTGCCTAAATTAATTTATTACCAACTAGAGTCATTATTTGCTAGTTTGTGAAAACATGTGTGTGTATGTATAAGATTATTTTGGAGGCATCTCACCACCATGCACACCAATGCTTATATAGATGTATTTATTATGTTACCTTCACATATTACACATTAAACCATGTATTACTTACTACCTATGGAGCTCTAAAAAATAGAACACAACAATGCTAAATCATATTGACTTCTTCTATTGCTATTTAAAAGAGAAGAATCGTGATCTTCCTAACTATAGCCCCATAACCCTTAAGCCATAGACAATATAGTGAGCCATCAACTCAGCGAGTTTATAACATGAGATGCATGAGTACCTAGTTTATGACCACCATTGAGGTCATTGAACAAAAAAGCTTAGCAAAGCATAACTCACATATGATGGCTAAGACAACCCACTTTAAAAAGGCCCGATAGTCCTAGGGTTCGTGTTAGCTTAAAGCCATTAGATACCATGAAGAACCATCTCTGAATCTTATTTAGATTTATTTATTTAATATCATAATTATTAACTTATAAAATAACAAATTTAATATACATATTAGTTCTAAAATTACTTTCATCATAAGTCATGTATACTTAGATATTTATCTTTATTTCTTATTGTACACAACAGAGCACTATAGAATAGAAATATAGTATAGACTCTATTTATTTATATACATTAGTCCACATAGTATCTACCAAGTAGAAGTGAGCAGCTGGGAAGTAAAAATCTAGAAGCTCTAATCCAATGGTGTCACTAATCTTAATAAACAATGATGATGAGGGTTGAGCTATCAACTTAGTGAATTATAACCTAAAGCATGGCTAGGTAGGAAAACTAATAAATAACATATACCGAGGCACAGGTACAGTAAGTGAGAGAGAGTAATCAATAGATCAGATATAATATTCATTAATCAATAGTTAATTGGATTAGAAATAATCAAATCTTCGTAGACACAGGAATTCATAACAGAAGAATAACATATAACATATAAAAATAGCTATAAATATGTAAATTACAAAATTTGGGATAGAGCAGCCATAGGCCTTAAATTAGGAGATAATTTCCCCCTTTTTACTCATACAGAATATCAGTGTACACCATCTAATGGTCTAACCCCCAACAGAGTTGGGCCATGTCACAATATCAAAGGGTAAATAATAGTGGATTAACATGCAATTTCAACAAAATAATTAGAAGTCAATAAATATAAGTAACTCAATGGAAGAGTTAAAGCTCAATAATATTATAGCTCAGTAATTAATCTAAATGGATTATCGGAAGCAAATATATCAATAAAAATAATTAATCAGAAGCGAAGGGCTTTCCAACACATAGAAATACAATCCAGGGCATTAAAACTAGGGTGTAAATAAAAATAAGATACTATTTAACTAGAGCTAAATAGTACAATTCATAGCATAATAGGTTAGAAAATCACGTTAGATTATCACTCACCTATAGCCTCTTATGTGGTCTTGCCCTTAAAGCCAGAAGTTTCTGCTATTTCTTTTTCTTCTTGAACTATGTATCAATATAATAACCATTATTAATATATAACCCTAACCGTACATATTCTATTTTAGGGTTACACTTAATTTTGTTCCACGTGTTCAATTATATTTAACTTTCAATTAATTTCATATTTATTTTTATATGACTCTTTATGTGTTGCGTGTAGTATATCTCATTTATAATTAACCCAATCTAAATTACACATTTTCTTAATTCATAATAATAATTAGACTTATTGTTGTCCAACTACTTTACTTAGTCCATTTACTCATTTAGGGCTTATAATCAATTCCTTTTGTTTGCTACATACATATAAAATTCTAGCTTTATTTTTGTCATTTAAGTGTTATTTGTGCATGTGTCTAACTTTATTTTAATATTAATGTAAGTATATTCATAATCTATCATTCTTTTCTAAATCAAGACTTGAATTAACTCTAATTTTTAAGTTAAAAATCTGATTTAATCAATCTAAATATGTGCATTATTTTTACACTGTATTTATACTACTTCTTACTTAAATTAGCAAATTTTGGTACCTATAGCAATTAAATTTAAGTAGTATAATTTTTAGCATATTAAGTGTCAAGCAAGAACACATAAGGAATTGATTATAAAATCTCATTCTTCTAACTCTTTAATTCAGTCCCAAAATTAATTAACAAATTAATAATAATAAATACCTTTCCTTTGATTTCCAAGTTACACCGATTTTTAGAGATTCCAATTCCAGCTTTTGTTAATTTCATTTTAATTGCGTTTTAATTCTTGGTTTTTTGGGTTTCAAGTGAGCAAGGAAAATAAATACACTACCTATATATGTATTTGTTATTGGTATTGATGATGGGAAGTTAAGCTGCAATTTGTAACTTTAACCAACACTTATCAAACCTAAACTCAACCTGATCCAAATTCAGTTCCAATTATGGGAAGCCTTCGAACGATAACAAGATCTTGAGCTAAGAAGCTTAAGGAGTCACTTTACAAGTTTGCTCAGAAACATGTTGAAGATGGGCTATCCATTTATGGAAAAATAATTTGTGAAAGCTTTGAGGAGCCTAAGTTAATAACTTTAATTAGTTAAACAACATGGATTTGGGCTAATTTGGACCTGATTTGAATCTTAATTGTAAGGCTTAAATAAACCTTATACAAGGGTGATTTCTATTATTTTTTAAAGGTTTTTAGGTTAGTTTAAATCAGATTGCATTTTTTTTTCTAACACATTTATGTTCTTCAAATAGCATTGAATTTTCTCCAAATGAAACCTCCAACAATTACAACTCATTCAATGCAGTCAACAACTACTCATGGGAGTTTCAAGGAAATTAATGTAATCTCATTTAATTGTGTTTTTTTTTTCTTTATGTCTTTTGTAAAGCCTATATATACAGGCTGATTTCTTTGTATTTTGGCATCAACTTTGTATTCAGATCAATATATTCTAAAAGAGAGTTTTTATAGCTATCTTTTGTGTTTTATGCTCTAAGGTGTTTGTTGATTTGCTTAGGAGATTTTCTTAGCATAGTCAATTGAATTCCTATTTTCTTTGTTCTTGTGCAATTCTATTTGGGGTTTGGATATTCTGAGTTATTCAAGTTCTTAATCCTATTTTGTATAATTGGGTGAAGAAACAAACCAACTTAATTGCTGGATTAAGCTTGAGCTAGTTAGTACTTGATTTGGAGGTTTTCAAGACCATTTCATTCTTGAGGGTTTCCGCGTCACAACCCTTGTCATCATTAATCTTATAAACCTTACACTTGCCTCACTTCTCCATCCTTTCTTTACACGTTGATAGCAAATTTTACCATCCTAAGACACATGTTTTTCTTTCATTAATTCTCTTAATCATCACTAACCATTACTTGTATAATGATTGTGCTTTGTTTGATTCCAACACCAGCATCACCTATTTATTATTCATCCATTTCTCTTACATGTTACAAGCATTTAACCAAGGCTTTAGCACTTGTGCTTTTGGTTAAATTTATACTCAACAAGTGGCTTATGATGTGTTACTTAAGGAGCATTTAATTATGTATATATGTAGATATATCCATACATAATTAATTATAACTAACCAAGAGTTATACTTGTATACATATTATGCATGCTCTGAATTATATATATGTATTAATTTTAATTAATTAATCTATGTTAATTTTACTTGTAATTGAAATTTAACCTAACGTTAAATAAAAATTTGATTTTTTGGCCTAAAAACTAAATTACAAAATGGTCAACTATTACTAATTTTAAAGTATTGCTTAGACTATTGTTATATGAAAATATTCTACCCTTTTAAATTTGCTAATTTGACTTGATATTATTTTTATTGCCTAGATTAAGTAGTGTATTACATTCTTCTCTCCTTATAGAAAATTCATCCTCTAAGTTTGCAGTGCTATAGAACCAAGTTAAGTATAAATGTTGCATTTCCATTTGTGTTTCCATGTATATTTTTCCCTAGTTTTACTATACCATAATACTTTTTCCATTGGAATATATTTATTCCATAGCCTTCTCATAACACATGACTCAAATCTAGTACATATTTTTGCAACATCGATATGTGAAATACATGGTGTATATGCTCCATGAGAGGTAAAAGAGCCAGTCAATAGGAATTTCCACCAACTTTCTCTAGTATCACAAAAGGCCCAACATATTGAAGTGATAATTTACCTAATTTTTGATTCTCATCACTGATAGGGAATCATCATCTTAGCAACAATAAACCCCAATAACTATTAAGTTATGATACATATGGAATGCAAGAAAACACCCTCTAGTCAAGATGATTCCAAAACACAAGGATCTCCTCAAATGAAGTTAGTGAAAAACTAGTTCCAATTGTTAATGTTTACAAATGAAACTAGTACTTGAATTTAACCCACAATGCCACAAACCAAATATGATTTGATAAGTTAAGAATTAAACACAAGTTTTTTTTTTGTTAGATAATGCCACAAACTGAATTAGTTTGATAAGTTCAAAGTTCACGAAAGAACTTAAGCAAAAACACTCACAAAGTGTAAATTCAGATTATCATTCATCAATGGTCCTTTTAAAAATGAGTTTGGCTTTGATATTTATAGCCAAAGCATGGTAGAAGAAACCTAAATGGCTGTTATTATAGCTCTCCACGTTCTCCCCTTTAATCCCTACTAACTTTCTGATGAGGAAACTATAAGCAAGCTTGATGAATCTACACATGGCAGCAAATATGTTGATGATATCATTATGCCAAGTGGACCAATCACAAGATCACAATCAAAGAGACTCCATCATGTGTTCCAACACTTCATTCAAAGGTGGATTAATGAAGAGGGAGACCAACTTGTAGTGAATATGATGGGTCATGAAGAGGAAGACATAAACTCACCAACAAGCATGAAGAATCTGTCCATAAGTATGGTGATGGGCATTAGCACGAATTTGGAATATAATATTGATGTGGTTTAGTGCTAGTGTGACTAGACACATGTGAACCAACACCAAAATGCATGCAGAATCTACCCATCAATGTTGTCAGAATTATGGGCAGTAATTTAGAGTATATTATTGATGTAGATGAACAATTAATGCTATTGTGACTAGTGACACGGACCCTTAGCAACGATGGCAGCAAACCCAACGTATAACAATGGTAGAGAACTCCTTGAAACTTGATAATCACCTCCTAAGGAACCCAACGCCTATAAAGAGACGCGAACTCACTATGATTGAAGGATTTAGTTGGTAAGAAAAAGGAAAACGCCACAACTCTTGTTGATAAGTAAACTTAATTCTTGATGCAAAGAAAGAATTAAAGAATCCACTCTAATCTCTCTCACACGAAAATTCACAAGAAGAACTTGTAGAAGAATTCGAAAATTTTTATTAATTGTTGTACATCTGAAATTCAGCCTAATAGTGCCCTTAAATAAGGGTTACAAAATTCCTAATTGCATATGAAAAACTAAAACATTCCTAATTGCATAAGGAAAACATTCCTAATTGCATAAGGAATAATTGCATAAGGAAAACATTCCTGATTGCATAAGGAAAACTAAAACATTCCTAATTGCATAAGGAAAACTAAAACATTCCTAATTGCATAAGGAAAACATTCCTAATTGCATAAGGAAAAACATTCCTAATTGCATAAGGAAAATATAAAGTAATCCTAATCCACTAAGGAAAATATAAAGTATGGAAACAAAATCCTAATCCACTAAGGAAAATATAAAGTATGGAAACAAAATCCTATTTTTAAGCCTTCCATAATGATAAAAATGTGGCCCATTAAACATAATTAATAATCTTTAAGCAGTGGGTCCATCCAGCTATTCTCACAGGGCTTCAGAAAATCTCACAGGTACGTGTGAAACTGGCTGCACTCCAAGGTCCATCCAGCTATTCTCACAGGGCTTCAGAATTCTCACAGGTACGTGTGAAACTGGCTGCACTCCAAGCTTTTCTTCCAATCACTTCCATCATCTTACTAAGGCCTTAAATTACTTCCCAAGGCTTCATATGAATCCCCATGGACCTTTCTTGCACGTTGGACCTCTTTAGCTTCCATTTTCACACTAAGCAACATAATCGGCTTTGGTGTGCCTTCTTCAAGCTCTATCTCCATCTTCTTGAATGATAATTCTTGAAGCTCTTTGGAAATCTCTTCTTGAATATGCAAAGACATACTAGCTTGATATCTCTTTGCCTTGCTCCTAGTGATTGGTCCACTTGCTAGCTTCAAGGGATCCTTTCTTGCATCATTCTCCCCCTCTTCAAAAAGATTTGCCCTCAAATCTGCATCATCAAAAGGAGAAAGATCACTTACATTGAAAGTAGCACTAATATTATACGTTCCTGGTAAGTCGATCTTGTAGGCATTGTCATTAATCTTCTCCAGCACTTGGAATGGGCCATCTCCTCTAGCTTGCAACTTGTTCTTCCTTTGGTTAGGAAACCTCTCTTTTCGAAAATGCACCCAAACCCAATCTCCTACTTGAAACTTCATCTCACGTCTCCCTCTATTTGCAGAATCAGCATATCTCTTATTCCTTTTCTCAATATTCACCCTTGCTTTCTCATGCATCTCTTTTGTCTCCATAGGATTGCTCCTATATGCTGGCCAGTTTGGAATTTTAGAACCGGGTATGAAGTCAATTTGATGTTCAATCCCTCTTAATGGCGGCAAACCACTAGGAAGGTTTTCAGGAAACACATCCTTAAAATCCTGCAACAAAGACACAAAACTGGAAGGTAAAGAATCAAGAGATTCTTCACTGTCAGCAAGTAACAATTCTTTATACATAATAATGAGTACAGGCTGCCCTACATCTATCTCTCTTGCTCTTGCATAAAAAGTATGTTTTGCTTTTTCTCCTTTCTTATTTTCTCTCACCAATGGGCCATTTATTTGTTTGCTTACTTTCTTTTGACTCTCGGCCTCTTTTCCCTTTCTGCACTCGCTCACTTTATTATTTTCTCTCTCCCTACCCTTAGAATCACCCTTGGGTGTTGAAGAAACATCATTGGCTAAATTTGAACCCCCTTGGTTCATGTTGGCCGAAACTTCTTTCTCCCTCTCTAGCATCCTCTTCTGATCTTCATACACCTCTTGAGGTGATAATGGTGCTAGAACAACCTTCTTTCCCTCATAAGTAAAGGTATACTTATTAGAAAAGCCATCATGTTGTGCCCTTCTATCATGCTGCCATGGTCTTCCTAATAGCAAATGTCCAGCTTGCATTGGCACTACATCACACAAAACCTCATCTTTATACCACCCAATGGAGAATGGTACCTTGACTTGCTTCAACACTTTTACTTCCCCAGCGTCATTGAACCATTGCAACTTGTAAGGATTGGGATGTTTAAAACAAGTTAACCCCAATTTATCAACCATTGTAGTACTAGCAGCATTGGTACAACTTCCACCATCAATGATAAGTGTACAAACCTTACCATTCACCAAACACCTAGAGTGGAAAAGATTCTCCCTTTGATCCAAGCCTTCTTCCTTGACTTGAATATTCAAGGCTCTTCTAGTAACAAGCATCTCTCCATGTTCAGCATTCAAGACTTGATTCTCCCAAGCCTCTTCATCATATTTTGCCCTATCACCACATTCGGCCTCCTCTTCTTCTTCATGTTCAGATTTTGATTCAATTTCCCCTTCATGGGTTGCAATCATCACCCTCTTATTCGGACATTGAGAAGCAATGTGTCCACTTCCCAAACACTTGTAGCATTTAATTTCCCTACTTGGAGTAGGTCTAGAAGGAGTTTCCTTGGCTGTTTTTGCATTTCCATCATTCGACTTCCTGAAATTAGGATTGTAGGAAGAATTCTTTTGGAAAGAACCCTTGTAATCCCCTTTGTAGGAACCTCCACTCGAACTTGAACCCTTGAAGTTTGAAAAATTTCCACTAGCTTTAGAGTAGCCAGTTTTTGAAATAGCTTTATTCTTCAATCTTCTCTCTATCTTCATGGCCTTTTGAACTAACTCTTCCATTGTGCTGAATTCATACATCTCCAATTCATTGGCTATGTTCAAATTCAATCCCCCAAGAAATCGTGACATCTTTTTGTCTTCATCTTCATCAATATTTGCCCTAGCCATGATCATCTCCATCTCTTTGTGGTACTCTTCCACACTTCTTCCACCTTGAACTAGTCTTGCTAGTCGATTGTACAAATCCCGAATGTAGTGAGATGGTACAAATCGGCTCCTCATTAGTTCTTTCAAGGTTGACCATTCAGGAATAGGTCTCATACCTTTCCCTCTTCTATTAGCTTTCAATTGATCCCACCAAAAGGTAGCATACCCTTTAAACTCTACGGCTGCCAAAACTGATTTCTTCTCTTCGGTGTAGTTATGGCATTCAAAAATCTACTCAACTTTCCTCTCCCATTCTATGAACTCTTCTGCATTGTTCTTCCCTTCAAAGGAAGGGATCTTCATCTTGATGGAAGTAAGGTCGCCATTAGTGGTAGGTTGATTTCCACCTTCATCTTCTACCCTTTCGGCTGCTTCTAGGGCTTCAAGATTTCCTTGCCTTTCTCTCCTAAGCACTCTTCTAGCTCGCATTATGGGATTTGGATGTACGGCTGGCTGCCCTTGTTGCATTTGTTGTACTTATCGTGCTTCATTCTCTTGCAATCTAGTATCCATCATCTCCATTCGACCAAGCATTGCTACCAAAGTCTCATTAAGTCTAGCCAAGCTTTCGGCCATAGCTCCTTCTTTGCTAGTCTCTTCTCCTTTTCCAGCCATGTTAACAAACAAACAAACTCAAAGAAACAAGATTAGTAATAATCGAAATTCACTCAAGTGTTTAGAATTACCTCACTTTTCTTGTCTTCCTTGATTGCACTTGAGAACCAAGCTCACCAACCAACAATTGTCAAGTCGTTCAAGAAACTAGAACCTAAATCCTAGAACTAGATAGAAAACAAGACAAGTATCCGGAGGCAATGCAAGGTAATTTGCACTACTCGATATAGAACCAAGTATTGACACAAGCAAATGATACTTAGCAATATAATGGAATTAAAAGCTAGATAAAGAAATCAGAAACAATGAAGACAATAAACAAGACAAATTTGGATATAATGAATCAAAAACAACCCACACTTGGCAAGCTGCTTTATGGCCTAATCAATTCTACCCAAAACGCTAGCTTCTAGACTCTAATTCCCACCTATAACACTCAAATAACATGAATATTAAGGTCTGATTTTTGAATTCCAAAACCCAAATAGCAAGAATATCAAACAATTTTTGTTGAGGTGATTTTGTACTCTTTTTTTTTTGCTTCCTCTCACTATCCCCTTGATTCGGGACTTAATTTACTCCCAAGAGCTTTTTCGAAATCTGGACTTAATTCGCAACCCCAGATTCACTCAAAATCAAATCGAAATCAAACTTGAACAAAAACTCTAGCTTTTGCTTTCTTTCAAGAACTCTAATCTTGGTTTCGAATCCAATTCAGATGCAAGGCTTAGGTTTCGAAATTCAATCAGACTCCTTTTCCTAGGTTTCAAATTACTCTTTGAACAATCTTTAGACTTTTTGAATTTTGATATATGACTATTTTACAAAAATTAAAGACTAGACTCTCTAAGAACCCTAAATCGCAGAAATTTAAAAGACCTAAAGTAATAAACCCAAGAAAGACAAAGTAGATAAAAATTACCTTGTAGCAAGGCTCTGATACCAAATGACGTGGACCCTTAGCAACGATGGCAGCAAACCCAACGTATAACAAGGGTAGAGAACTCCTTGAAACTTGATAATCACCTCCTAAGGAACCCAACGCCTATAAAGAGACGCGAACTCACTATGATTGAAGGATTTAGTTGGTAAGAAGAAGGAAAACGCCACAACTCTTGTTGATAAGTAAACCTAATTCTTGATGCAAAGAAAGAATTAAAGAATCCACTCTAATCTCTCTCACACGAAAATTCACAAGAAGAACTTGTAGAAGAATTCAAAAATTTTTATTAATTGTTGTATATCTGAAATTCAGCCTAATTGTGCCCTTAAATAAGGGTTACAAAATTCCTAATTGCATATGGAAAACTAAAACATTCCTAATTCCATAAGGAAAACATTCCTAATTGCATAAGGAAAACTAAAACATTCCTAATTGCATAAGGAAAACATTCCTAATTGCATAAGGAAAATATAAAGTAATCCTAATCCATTAAGGAAAATATAAAGTATGGAAACAAAATCCTAATCCACTAAGGAAAATATAAAGTATGGAAACAAAATCCTATTTTTAAGCCTTCCATAATGATAAAAATGTGGCCCATTAAACAGAATTAATAATCTTTAAGCAGTGGGTCCATCCAGCTATTCTCACAGGGCTTTAGAAAATCTCACAGGTACGTGTGAAACTGGCTGCACTCCAAGGTCCATCCAGCTATTCTCACAGGGCTTCAGAATTCTAACAGGTACGTGTGAAACTGGCTGCACTCCAAGCTTTTCTTCAATCACTTCCATCATCTTACTAAGGCCTTAAATTACTTCCCAAGGCTTCATATGAATCCCCATGGACCTTTCTTGCACGTTGGACCTCTTTAGCTTCCATTTTCACACTAAGCATCATAATCAGCTTTGGTGTGCCTTCTTGAAGCTCTATCTCCATCTTCTTGAATGATAATTCTTGAAGCTCTTTGGAAATCTCTTCTTGAATATGCAAAGCCATACTAGCTTAATATCTCTTTGCCTTGCTCCTAGTGATTGGTCCACTTGCTAGCTTCAAGGGATCCTTTCTTGCATCAACTAGATACATGTAAACCTAGACTTTTAAGCCATTAGTTCTTCTTTTCCAACTATACAGGGATGGGAAAAAGAACTTAAGGGGGGGACTATGAATTTTCAGATGGTTGAATGTAATTGATGTGTTTTCAAGTTTGAGAGGTTTTCTTCTTATTCTTGTTGCATGAAGAATTGGTTCTAACTTATCAAGTCTGACTTGTGGCATTTAAATCAATTCATTTCTTCATCCCAATCACCCAAGTTCTCAATTACAGGTTAGTTGTGGGGAGGATTTGTTTTTGATTTCTAAGATCTATGCTAGATGTGTATGTGGGGTTCTAGATTGTAACACCCCTATACCCCGTATACGTACACAGCATGCTAATACGATCGTAATATACGTATACTGAATATAGAAATGTCACGGTTACAAAACACACATGACATGACTCTTATATACTATGAACAAATTCAAAACTTTTAAATGAGTTTATAAAACGAAATAGATAGAAAGTTTATTTAAAACACAGCGGAAAATATAACAAATGTTTCCCAATACATTTGCATCAAAATCAAAAGTTACAAATCTAAAATATATACATGAGTGGCAGCTCTTCTCTGATCTTTAAGTCCAAAAATCAACTCTTCAACGCCTAGACTCACTAGGTCTAGAGGAACTCTCGGGTTCAATCCTGTCACCTGCGCGATGAACCACAATCGCGCTGAGCCAACAGCTCAGTAGAACAAACTATAATGATATTATGCTATGTCATACATTCAAACAATATAGATCATACTCAATACACTTTATTTTATGGATGTTACATTTCATTATTTCAATAATTGTATCATCATCCATTACTCACACATTTAACATAGACACACATGGGTTCAACAAGCATTTAATATGATATTCAAAGTTCAGAGTTACTGCTTTGGTTTATAATCACAATGATCAAGCCCGTAGGCAATATATATCATATCTCTATCCATGGATAGTGTAACAGACCCAGTCTCTTGGACCATCAACCCATTAACATGAGGAGATCCTCAACCCGGCTAGACTGTTACTAGTAACAGACCCAGTTTCTTGGACCATCAACCCGACTAATCGAGGAGATCCTCAACCCGGCTAGACTGTTACTTTTCATAAATTTCATTTTCACATTTCATTTAGTGTAACAGACCCAGTCTCTTGGATCATCAATTCAATTCAATTGAAGAGATCCTCAACCCGGCTAGACTGTTACCTTTATATAGGCATGCCACCAAAACCAGTACTCTAAAATTTGAATAAACATATTAGGCACACAACCATTTCATATATCTCTTTATAAATCTTTTTCTCAATTCATTTCTCATTCCACAATCAACTAGGCAAACATGCCTCATTTGAATCAATATAGCCAATCACAATGGCTTTACACATCATCTTATCATCACATCTTTCATTTTCATAACACATACATATACCATATTACATTTCATGAGGTTCATATTGTATAAAACATAACATTATTCAAACATATCAACAATACAATGAAATTACTTAGTACATTCACACTCAAATGTATAAGTTCCAAAATCACATGAATGTATGTTATAATGCAAGGTTTGTACTTACCTCAAAAGAAATCCACACAATTCTAAACACTTCCTCTTAACAAGTCCTTCACCAAATAATTAAGGCAATTCACCTTCTTCACAACCTAATTCAGAACAATGAGGAAACTCACATAAGATCATAAGGCTAAGAATCAATTAGGGCAAACTCTAAACTAGACACGCTCACCCACACGGGCGTGTCCCTGACCGTGCCCTAACTCCACAACACAGAAGCATTTACACGTTTAGTGCCACGGGCGTGTCACTGGGCGTGTAATACCTACTGTCTCTCAGAAGTATCGACACGTCCAACATCATGAACGTGTTCCTGGCCGTGTCAATTCCCCAAAATCACAGTAGCTATGACACTCTCACTAACACGGGCGTGTTAATGGCCGTGTCACACCTACTGCCATCCAACACAATTGACACGCCTAAAGACCTGGACGTGCTCCTGAGCGTGTCAGGCCAAAAACCCAGATTCCGGCCAAAACAACAATCCAACCAACAAACAACAATTTTCCACCATCTTCCACTTCAACAAAACTCAACTAGACACACCCAAAACCATAACAACCTTGCAAAAACACCAACACAACTCAAAATACACATCCAACACCAAATCACAACATCATCAAAAACTCTAAACACAACCACAACTCAATCTTAACCAACAAACTTATTCTTCCTTTTAATCTTACTCTTTTCTTCAATCCAACCCAAGAATCAAAGATCAAGTAAACCCAACACTCTTAAACACAACACACTCAAACATATCCATACCAACAACCATAAATCACCAAACCCACAACACAAACTCAAAGAAAACAAGGGAATCAAGAGGAAACTTACCAAGAATGAAGAAAACTCTTAGATTCCTCCTTGATCTCTTGAAAACTTCTTCAATCTTGAGCTTGGAAGGTCAAATCTCTCCCTCTCTCTTGTTCTCTTGCTACTGCCGTCCAAAGCAAAGAAAGAAGAAGAAAAGGAAAATGAGAGACACGAGAAGAGAGGAAGAAGGAAGAAAAGGAAAAGAAAGAAAAGTCAAACATTAACCCTCTCTCTCCTCAAAACATTCTCCTCCACACAAATAAAAAATAAAATAATCTCAAACATCACCATCCACCCATCTTAATCCACTAACTCAATTTCAAAAATAATTACCTTTATACCCTTCAAACAAATATTTGTATATGTTAAGTATATCACAATATATACAACATATACACATTACTCTAACCTCAACTCTCTTTCCAATAAAATAAATACACTTAATCCAATAATAACAATAATTACTCCAATACTTCTAGGGTACATTTTGGGATATTACATAGATGTAATATTTGATCCATGGGTTCCGCATCATTTGGTATCAGAGCTTTGGCTTGAAGATAAATCTCTAGGTATCTTTTATGTTTTGATTATCCAAAGGAAAAAAAAAGAAAAAAAATAAATCAGATTCAGTTTCTATGTTTCTTCATTTTCTGTTCTTGTTGCACCTTGTTCTTATTCTTCAAATCTGTGGACTTTTGTTTAACTTTTCAATTTCTATCCTTGTTTACTGAAATTTCAAAAAACAAAGAAGGAAAAGATAAAAAAAAAGAGAATTAGATTCAACTTCCTCAACATAAAAGAAAAAAAATCGTACTTGTTTCTGTCCAATATTTTTCTTCACAAGTGTTTGAGATTTTTTGCATATTTATATCATTAACAGTTTCCTACCTTATTCTATTTGATCAAATTACATCAGCTCCTCATTATGCATCCATTTAGCATTTAAAATCTGATATTTAGAGCATATCTTGCATTGGGAATAGATTTAGGTTGCATATTCATATTACTCATTGGAGTGATTTGAATTCTGTTTTTTTTTAGTATCCAGAATTGTGTTTCTTTGTATTCTTAGTTTCATTCTTTCATATACCTCTTGTTTCTTGTATGAATTAAGTAGCTAATTCTCAATCATAGTTACTTTGGTTTGATTAACACAAATACTTTTTGCTTCTTGTGTTAACTTTCAGTTCTTGTTGTTTAAAATTAAATTGCTTCTAGAATTGCTGAATTCATTTTGTTCATTAAGTTCCTTGTAGAGTCTTTAAAACAAAACTTATTTTACTTGATTTAAGTGGATTCAATTCTGAAATTCAACTTGATGAAAGAAGAATTGAGAGGTAAAAAGGACCAAGGTTTGAGTTAAATACAATAGGAGAGACAATCTGATCTTGAGTGAAACACGTAAAGGAGTGAGGTGAGGAAATTTTCTTTGCTAATATTTTCTTATAGGTTCTTCTTACACCATTTCAAATTCTGGAAGTGAAAAACATGATATGACCATAAATGACATAGCCTTCCTATTAGAGGCCATGCAAAGGAGATTTGAAAGGTTTGATTTGGCCATAAACAACATGAGAGGTGATGTAGACAGCATAATGCAAAGGCAGCGGAATGATACTAATCGAAGGGGGCAGAATAGAGGGAGAGGAAACATGATGAATGATGATGAGATAGAAAGGGAAAATGATGAAGAAAGTGAGGAATCAATTGCTCAAAGAAGATCTCAACAAAGGGACAGTAACATATCTTCCATAAAAATGAAGATACCATCATTCAAGGGGAGAAATGATGTTGAAGCTTACCTTGAATGGGAAAGAAAAGTTGAGTTGGTGTTTGATTGTCATAATTATAGTGAAATGAAGAAAGTTAAAATTACAGCAGTTGAATTCACAGATTATGCACTAATTTGGTGAGATCAATTGATGATTTCCAAGAGGAGAAATGGAGAAAGAACCATCACTATTTGGGCTTAAATGAAAACTGTGATGAGAAAGAGATTTGTACCATCTTACTACTATAGGGAGCTTCACCAAAAATTACAGCGGTTAACTCAAGGATCCATGCCAGTGGAGGATTACCATAAAGAGATGGAGAGGATCATGAGTAGAACTAATATAGAGGGGGATCTAGAAATCACTATGGCTCGATTTTTGAGTGGGCTGAATAGAGAGATTGCTAACATAATTGAATTACATCATTATGTGGAGCTTAAAGATATGGTACACATGGCCATAAAAGTGGAGAAGCAACTGAAACTCAAGGGAGCAGCAAAGGGATTTTCTAATTCCAGCTCTAGTTTCACTTCAAAATGGCCAAAGAAAGATGATAATCCTAAAGGGAAGGAGGCTGCCTGGAAAGAAAAGGAAAAACAAGTTCTAGATGACCCTAAAAGTAACTCTAAAACATCTAACTCTAATCAAAAGCATAGTACCATTAAATGCTTTAGGTGTTTAGGAGTAGGGCATATAGCATCTCAATGTCCAAATAAGAAAATCATGTAGATACGAGATAATGGTGAAATTGATAGTGCTAGTGAACATGAAAGTGATGATGATAATGATAGCATGCCGCCATTAGAGGAAATTGAACATATTATTGAATATCCTGCCCATTGTGAATCTTTGGTTATTAGAAGAGCTTTAAACATGCAAATTAAAGATGAAGAAAGTAATCAAAGAGAACATTTTCCATACTCGTTGCATTGTGAATGGAAAAGTGTGCAGCATGATCATTGATGGGGGTAGTTGTGCAAATGTTTCTAGTACTGATTTTGTAGATAAATTAGGGTTAGCATGCACAAAACATCCTAGCCTTTACAAGCTGCAATGGTTGAATGATTGTGGAGAGGTGAGGGTAACAAAGCAGGTTCTGTTTTCTTTTGCAATTGGGAGATACAAAGATGAAGTTTGCTGTGATGTTGTGCCTATGCATGCTAGTGATATCCTTCTTGGTCGTCCATGGCAGTTTGATAGAAAAGCTTTTCATGATGGCTTTAAGAATCATTATTCTTTCAGCCTAAATGGTTTAAATTTTACTCTTGCTCCATTGTCACCTAAACAAGTGTATAAAGATCAAGTAAAGATTTTGAGATCATTTGAAAAGAATTCTAGTGGTGAGGGTAAAACAAATAAAAATGGAGTACAAGAGGCAAAGTGTGAGAAAAAGAATGATAAAAATGGCCCATTGGTGAGAGAAAAAGAGAAAGGGAGAGAAAATAAAAGAGAGTGTTTCTATCCAAAAGAAAAGGAGTTAAGGAGTGCTTTTTGTGAGAAAAGAAGTCCGATTGTACTTAGATACAAAGAGACCTTGATTTCTACATCTGACCTTGATAACCATTTGCCTAGTTGTGTTAGTTCTCTTTAACAGGAATTTGGAGATGTTTTTCCAGAAGATGTACCTAAAGGTTTACCACCTTTAAGAGGGATTGAGCATCAAATTGACTTCATTCTGGGCTCAACAATTTCTAATCGACTAGCTTATAGAAGTAATCCGGAGGAAACCAAGGAACTTCAAAGGCAAGTGGAGGAGTTGCTAGCAAAGGGACATGTGCGTGAAAGTCTTAGTCCATGTGCTGTTCCGGTGTTATTAGTCCCAAAGAAAGATGGATCATGGAGAATGTGTGTGGACTGCCGAGCAATCAATAAAATCATGGTGAAGTATAGACATCCAATTCCTAGACTTGATGATATGCTTGATGAGTTGAGTGTTTCTTGCATTTTTACTAAGATTGATTTGAAAAGTGGTTACCATCAAATTAGGATGAAAGAAGGAGATGAGAGGAAAACTGCATTCAAAACAAAATATGGTCTTTATGAGTGGTTAGTTATGCCATTTGGTTTATCTAATGCCCCTAGTACATTCATGAGATTAATGAACTATGTTCTGCGTGCATATCTTGGTAAAATTGTTGTTGTATATTTTGATGACATACTCATTTATAGCAAATCAGTAGATGAGCATGTAGAACATATTAGGGTTGTTCTTAATGTTTTGAGAAAGGAAGAATTGTATGCCAACTTGAAAAAGTGCATGTTTTATAGTGATAAAATCATATTCTTAGGTTTTATGGTTAGTGCACAAGGAATTGAGGTTGATGATGAAAAGGTAAAGGCAATAAGAGATTAGCCAGCACCTAAAACCGTGAGTGAGGTAAGAAGTTTTCATGGTTTGGCTAGTTTCTATAGAAGGTTTGTTAAAGATTTTAGTTCCATTGCTGCACCATTAAATGAATTGGTAAAAAAAGATATAAAGTTTAATTGGACTAAAATTCATGAAAAGGCATTCAATTTGTTGAAAGAAAGGTCAACTAGATACATGTAAACCTAGACTTTTAAGCCATTAGTTCTTCTTTTCCAGCTATATAGGGATGGGAAAAAGAACTTAAGGGGGGGGGGGGGACTACGAATTTTCAGATGGTTGAATGTAATTGATGTGTTTTCAAGTTTGAGAGGTTTTCTTCTTATTCTTGTTGCATGAAGAATTGGTTCTAACTTATCAAGTCTGACTTGTAGGGTTTAAATCAATTCATTTCTTCATCCCAATCACCCAAGTTCTCAATTACAGGTTAGTTGTGGGTTTGGTAGGGAGGATTTGTTTTTGATTTCTAAGATTCTATGCTAGATGTGTATGTGGGGTTCTAGATGTAATATTTGATCCATGGGTTCCGCATCACTTTCATTGAAAAGAGTTGTTATACATTAAATGCACTCATTTGTAACTCCTAAATGACAATTAATCCACCCCAAACTAAATACACTCATTAAAACACATTAAAACTCACATTAAAACTCACACTTAACATCTTATATGTTGATTTCACAAAACAAATAAAATAAATCCAAATTAATAAATAACATAAAATGACAACCCAAGATCCATGCTCACTTAATCAAGGCTGAATGGCCCTTTAATCTTCAATGGGTTGGATTGATTCAAACAATGTGGGTTAGACTATTGTCTTCATATTTGAACATGCTTGGATCAAGTTTACAATCTTTGGCTTTTGTGTAACACCCCCACACCCAATACATACACACTACATACACCACAATGTAGTATACATGTATCGAATATAGGGATGCTACGGATTTTCTTAACATTCAAAACATTTTAAACTTGATACAATACCCTTATCATTATATATTATAGAAAAGTAAATCATTTACTTATAAACAAAACATATTAGATATATATATACATACATTTAAATATTACGCAGCGGAATATAGAAAACATTTACATATATGAAAGCATTTGAATACGTATTTACAATTATACATATATTTACATTATAACCCATATTTACAAAATATAAAAGAGTTATACATGATTGGCAAGTCTGCTCTGATCTTTAAGCTCCCAAAATGGATTCTTCAAGGTCTACTCTCACTTGGTCTTGATGAACTCTTGGGTTCAACTCTATTACCTGCGCGATCAAACACTATCGCGCTAAGCCAAGGGCTTAGTAAGACAATTCATGCTAATGTTACGCTTTAGTGCAATGCAATGTTTCACATTTGTATTAATAAATCAACATCAATGATACACACACAATTAGTAAAGATCATACTCAATAAACAATATTCCGTGAATAGTCTGTTTCATCATATAAGTAATATTAACATTTCCTTACATTAGAACAACATTTATGTTATACATAAAACCTAGACACCTATGGGCCCATCAAGTACTTAATACGATATTCAGAATTTAGAGTTACTGCTTTGGCTCATAAACACCATTATCAAGCTCGTAGGCAACATATACATATATATATCTCTATCCATGGATAGCGTAACAGACCCGGTCTCTTGGATCATCAACTCATCTAACTCGAGGATATCCTCAACCCGGCAAGACTGTTACAAATCAAATATCTCATAATATCAATTATCATAGTGTAACAGACCCAGTCTCTTGGATCTCAATTCAACTCAATTTGAAGAGATCCTCAACCCGGCAAGACTGTTACCTTTCATTAAATAGGCATGCCTCCAAAAACCAGAACTCTGAAATTGAATATCATATTAAGCATACACTTATTTCATTATTCTCTTTATCAAACTCTTTCTCAATCTTTCTCATCAATTAGGCAAACATGCCATACATCATTCAATTATATCATCATAGCCAATCACAATGGCATTGTCTCATATCATGTCTTATTTGAATTATCATTGCATCTTTGACATACATTTAAATTTCAATGTATATTACTCATGAAACACATTACCATTCACAAAGCATAACACAACATTGTTCAATCTCAACAATGCAATTAGGGCAAAAAAAAAAACAATTGATATGATTCATAGTTTTAGGACCTTACACATGCATTTGATTATATCTTTCATTGATTCAAGTGTGTTTAAAGTGTTTAGGGTTAGGTTTAAGGACCAACCTACCCTTGGAGAACCAAAACAATGCAATTAGAACAAAGAATAAAAACCCCAACCCATACAATTGAGGGACACGGGCAGCCACTTGAGGGACACGGCCAAGCTTGTGGCCGTGTCACTCAACCCACTTGGACAGTAAGCAACACGGGCAAGGGACACGGCCAAGCTTGTGGCCGTGTCTCTTAAACCAAAACTCACAGTAGCTAACACGGCTTGGGAACACGGCCATGTCACCCAAAAACTAATCCAACACGCCCAAAATCCCTTGGCTTGGCCGTGTCTCACATTGCTTTTGGCCGTGTCTCCCAAAACACAAACCCTAATATGCACAACTCTCCTCCAATTACACTCAAACTCATCAAACACCATATAACATGTTTCAAATGAATGGAATCAATGTTCTAAACACAAATTATACATGTTTATCACAATATTCCTTATTAAAACACATCAACCAAAACATTTAAACACATACCATCTCAAACCCTAAAACCAACTTTACACTTGAACTTCCACTATCAAAATCCATTTAAACTTACAACCTTCACAACCAAACCAACCTCAATTCAATCTTTTAACTAACAATCAACTTTAACACTTGTAAACACATATCAAACACACCAAATCATCAACTCAACAATTCACAATACACCTTAGCCACAACTTCAAAATTAATAAAAGAAAACAAGAAATTACTTACCTTAAATGAAGAATTTCCACAAATCTCTAACCAAACTCTTTGATTGCCTCTTCAATTTACTTCTGGCCTCAAGAACACCTCCCTTTCTCTTTTCTATTTGGAGAGCCGGCCACTTCAAGAAAGAAAGAAGAAAAAATGCACAAGTCAAACACCTTTCCTTCTTTTAATCTCCACCATGCATTTCATTTCAAGCAATTACTCATATACCCCTCATCACTTAACTTAGCTTTTGTCTCTTATAAACCCAATTAAGTAATTTCACATGCCATATAAAAATCTCCTCTTGCATTGACTCTCTCTCTTTGACCATTTTATATGTTATATATATCACCATATACACAACATATAAACTTGTCTCTAAACCCTATTTCTTCCCAAAACACATATATTCAATCCAATATAACAACAACAACAATAACAACAATAACAATAACATAATCAAAACTTCTAGACCACAAATGAGGATATTACAATTCTCCCCCTCTAAAAAGAATATTTCGTCCTCGAAATTACCTGATATCAAAGCTGAAACAACTCCGGGTATTGTTCTTGCATGGATTGTTCACTTTCCCAAGTTGCTTCTTCTTTTCCATGATTCTTCCATAGAACTTTCACCAATGGCACACTCTTGTTCCTCAACTCTTTCACTTCTCGTGCCAAGATAGCAACTGGTTCCTCTTCAAATGTCAAGTCTGAGTTCACTTCAATAGATTCAAATGGCAACACATGTGATGGATCCGACCTATATCTCCTCAACATAGAAACATGAAATACATTATGAATACGATCCAACTCAGGTGGCAAAGCAAGTCGATACGCAACTGGCCCAACTCTTTCTAACACTTCATACGGCCCAATGAAACGAGGACTCAATTTTCCTTTCCGACCAAACCTCAAAATCTTCTTCCAAGGAGACACTTTCAAAAATACCTTATCTCCAATATCAAACTCTATGTCTCTCCTTTTCAGATCTGCATAAGATTTCTGTCGGTCTGAAGCTGCTTTTAACCTGCCTCGAATCAACTTTACTTTTTCTTCAGTTTCTTGAATCAAATCAGGACCAATCAACTTATTATCTCCAAGCTCATTCCAACAAAGAGGTGTCCTACACCGTCTGCCATACAATGCTTCAAACGGTGCCATACCAATGCTGGATTGGTGACTGTTGTTGTAATCAAACTCCACAAGAGGTAAAAACCTATCCCAACTTCCAGAGAAATCGATGACACAGCTTCTCAACATGTCCTCAATAATCTGTATCACCCTCTCTGACTGTCCATCCGTCTGTGGATGAAAAGCAGTGCTGAAGTGCAGTCGAGAACCCAAAGCACTATGCAAACTCTTCCAAAATCTGGAAGTAAACCTGGGATCTCGATCAGACACTAAAGAAGTTGGAACACCATGCAGTTTCACAATCTCATGGATATACAGCTCAGCCAATCTCTCCAAAGAGTAATCCATTCGAACCGGAAGGAAATGAGCTGTCTTAGTCAATCTATCCACAATCACCCATATAGCGTCATGCTTCTTTTGTGTCAATGGCAAACCAGACACAAAATCCATTGTCACTCTTTCCCACTTCCATTCTGGCACTGACAACGGTTGAAGCAACTCGGTTGGAACTTGATGCTCTGCTTTAACCTTCTGACAAGTGAGACATTTCGATACAAACTCAGCAATGTCTCTCTTCAAACCCATCCACCAATAATGCTGTCTCAAATCATGATACATCTTCGTATTACCCGGATGCATAGCAAACATCGACTGATGAGCTTCTTCCAAAATGACCCTTTTCAAATCAGCATCATCGGGTACACACAATCGGTTTTTAAACCATAGGCTCCCATCACTCTTCACAATAAAATCTCTACCCTTTCCACTCTGACAATCCGAAACAATCTTCTGTATCTTCTTATCGGCCAACTGAGCTTCTTTGATCTGATCTAACAAAACCGGCTTCAATTGCAACTGTGCCAATAATGCACCATCAACACAAGGTACAAAACTGGCATGCAATGCTCTCAACTCAACAAGCAACGAGAGCGAGAAAACTGTTAAACCAGCTAAAGACTTCCGACTCAAGGCATCAGCAACAACATTTGCTTTACCTGGATGATAGTCAATCAAGCAGTCGTAGTCTTTAATCAATTTTAACCATCTCCTCTGACGAAGATTGAGTTCTTTCTGGACACCCAAATACTTCAAACTCTTGTGATCAGTGTAGATGAAACATTTCTCCCCAAACAGATAGTGGCGCCAAATCTTCAATGCAAACACAATGGCAGCCAATTCTAAATCATGGGTCGGATAGTTAAGCTCATGCGGTTTCAACTGTCGAGAAGCATAAGCTATCACTCTACCTTCTTGCATCAGTACACAACCCAAACCATTATGTGAAGCATCACTGTAGATTACATATGGTTTGCCTTCTACAGGTAAAGTAAGAACAGGCGCTTGAGTCAACATTTCTCTTAACTGATCAAAACTAGCCTGACACTGATCTGTCCACAAAAACCTCACTCCCTTACGAAGCAATCTGGTGAGTGGAGTAGCTATCAAAGAAAACCCTTTCACAAACCGCCGGTAATAGCCTGCCAAACCCAGAAAACTTCTAATCTCTGTCACAGACTTGGGTGGACTCCAATTCAATATAGCCTCAACTTTGCTCGGATCAACTCTAATGCCTTCTGCTGAAACAATATGTCCGAGAAAAGCGACTTGATCCAACCAGAACTCACATTTAGACAATTTGGCAAACAACTGCTTCTCTCTTAAAATCTGCAACACAATCCGCAGATGCATATCATGTTCCTCTTCATTCCGCGAATACACCAGAATGTCATCGATGAAGACCACTACAAACTGATCTAGATAGGGCCTGAACACCCTATTCATCAAATCCATAAAAGCTGCAGGTGCATTCGTTAGACCAAAAGGCATAACTAAAAATTCATAATGCCCATACCTGGTCCGAAAGGCGGTCTTTGGAACATCTTCAGCCTTGACTCTCAGCTGATGGTACCCAGATCTCAGGTCAATTTTAGAAAACACAGCTGCACCCTTCAATTGATCAAAGAGGTCATCAATTCTAGGCAAAGGATATTTATTTTTAATAGTCACCTTGTTCAATTGCCTATAATCGATACACAACCTCATAGTACCATCTTTCTTTTTCACAAATAGTACAGGAGCTCCCCAAGGAGAAACACTGGGGCGAATAAATCCTTTGTCCAACAACTCCTGTAATTGCACTTTCAATTCCCTCAATTCTGCTGGTGCCATTCTATAAGGAGTAATAGAGATAGGAGTGGTACCAGGCAACAATTCAATACCGAACTCCACCTCTCTCTCAGGAGGTAACCCTGGCAACTCCTCTGGAAATACATCCGGGAACTCAGCAACTGTGGCAATGCTATCAATAGGGGAACCCTTCATTCTAGTATCCACCACATGAGCAAGATAGGCTTCACACCCCTTTCTAATCAATCTCCTAGCTGCAACAGCTGAAACAAATAAGGAGGCTAGCTGTTCCTGCTCATTAGATACTATCACCTCTCTACCATCAACATTTCTCAAAGAAACAATTTTCTTTTTACAATCCACCACAGCTCCATGTCGAGATAGCCAATCCATACCTAGAATCACATCATATTCCTTAAATGGCATCTCAATCAAATCTCGAAGGAACTCCTCACCCTGCACCCTCACTGCACTATCCCGGTGCACTTTACTAACAATCACACTATGCCCTAACGGATTTGTCACCAACACATCAAATCCTAGGGACTCAGCATGCACATCAGACACAGGCAAAACAGATGCACTAATATAAGAATGGGTGGAACCCAGATCAATCAAAGCAAGTACTGAAGTATCAAATAAAGAAAAAGTACCAGCTATGACTGCCGATGCATCAGGCTGCCTCTGCATAACATACATCCTCTGGGAAGAACCAACCTCCTCTGGTCTACTCTCCCTAGATGTAGCACCTCCTCTAGCACTGAACCCAGATCTGCCTCTCCGGCTGCTACCTCTGCCTGCTCGACCTCCCCTCGCACTAGGTCGAGAAGCTGCTGTATCAACTGACATCCTCTCTTGTCTCTCTGGACAATCTCTAATAAAATGCTCAGGAGATCCACATCTGAAGCACACAGCTGACCCACTATACCTCCAACAAGCACCCCTATGTGATCCACCACACTGAGCACACACAGGTAGAGCAGATCTCTGAGTCACTGGGGTCGGAGCACTCGCCACTGAAGCTGTAGGTCTAAATCTCTGTCTCTGAAACTGCACTGACCTACCAGCTGACCTCTGACTCCTAATAACTCTAGGAACAAAGCTTCCTTTACCTCTCTTAACAGAAGAAGACCCTGCCTCAAACTGGGGCCTCCTAACCCTAACCTCTTCCTCTGAAGCAGCTGCAATACTCTGAGCTCGCTCTACACTTCGAGCTGCTGCCACAAGCTGTGAGAAATCCTGATATCTGGATCCAGCCACTAAGCACATGATCAAGGGCCTCAATCCCTCCTCAAATCGCCGACATCTATCAATCTCATCAACAATGATACCCCCAGCATACTGACTCAGTCGAATAAACTCAACTTCATACTCAGTTACAGTCTTGCTATCTTGCTTCAAGCTTAAGAACTCCATCTTCTTCATGTCTTTGTACTCCCTAGGAGTATACTTCAACTCAAACTCTCTCAAAAAATCCGCATAAGACAAGGTTGGTGGATCATCCATAGAATGTGGCACTGTCTTCCACCAATCGTAGGCGTCCTTTTGAAGCAAAGATCTTGCATAGTCAAACTTTTCCTCAGGGGTGGCTTGTAACTGAATAAAGATCCTCTGTACTTTGTCAAGCCACTGTTCTGCTACAGCTGGGTCAGTAGTACCAAGGAAATCCTCCGATCCATATTTCCTTAGCTTATCATAGTGCCTCACAGATACCAAAGGCTGAGGGGGTGGTGGCACTGGTTGCACTGGTGCTTGCCTCATAACTTCCATCATATGTCTAAACCAGGCTGGCGGAACCTCCTCTCCAGCTGGTCTACCCGACACCGAAGCAGGTGCCTCCTCAACACTATCAACTCTAGCTCCCTCAGCAGGAGCAACGCTCTCAGCACTACCCTCAACTGACTGTCGTGAGTGAGAATCCATCACAACCTAACACTGCAAACACAGTAGAATACTTCTTATTAAAGATCAGAGATTGCCAATCCCAAACATATATTTTGTTCAAAAACCACTTTTTAAAATCAAAATAGTCTTTTTCTTACATTTTACCTAGGTTGAGAATCTCAAACATAGGCTCTGATACCAAAACAATTGTAACACGCCCACACCCAATACATACACACTACATACACCACAATGTAGTATACATGTATCGAATATAGGGATGCTACGGATTTTCTTAACATTCAAAACATTTTAAACTTGATACAATACCCTTATCATTATATATTATAGAAAAGTAAATCATTTACTTATAAACAAAACATATTAGATATATATATACATACATTTAAATATTACGCAGCGGAATATAGAAAACATTTACATATATGAAAGCATTTGAATACGTATTTACAATTATACATATATTTACATTATAACCCATATTTACAAAATATAAAAGAGTTATACATGATTGGCAAGTCTGCTCTGATCTTTAAGCTCCCAAAATGGATTCTTCAAGGTCTACTCTCACTTGGTCTTGATGAACTCTTGGGTTCAACTCTATTACCTGCGCGATCAAACACTATCGCGCTAAGCCAAGGGCTTAGTAAGACAATTCATGCTAATGTTACGCTTTAGTGCAATGCAATGTTTCACATTTGTATTAATAAATCAACATCAATGATACACACACAATTAGTAAAGATCATACTCAATAAACAATATTCCGTGAATAGTCTGTTTCATCATATAAGTAATATTAACATTTCCTTACATTAGAACAACATTTACGTTATACATAAAACCTAGACACCTATGGGCCCATCAAGTACTTAATACGATATTCAGAATTCAGAGTTACTGCTTTGGCTCATAAACACCATTATCAAGCTCGTAGGCAACATATACATATATATATCTCTATCCATGGATAGCGTAACAGACCCGGTCTCTTGGATCATCAACTCATCTAACTCGAGGATATCCTCAACCCGGCAAGACTGTTACAAATCAAATATCTCATAATATCAATTATCATAGTGTAACAGACCCAGTCTCTTGGACCTCAATTCAACTCAATTTGAAGAGCTCCTCAACCCGGCAAGACTGTTACCTTTCATTAAATAGGCATGCCTCCAAAAACCAGAACTCTGAAATTGAATATCATATTAAGCATACACTTATTTCATTATTCTCTTTATCAAACTCTTTCTCAATCTTTCTCATCAATTAGGCAAACATGCCATACATCATTCAATTATATCATCATAGCCAATCACAATGGCATTGTCTCATATCATGTCTTATTTGAATTATCATTGCATCTTTGACATACATTTCAATTTCAATGTATATTACTCATGAAACACATTACCATTCACAAAGCATAACATAACATTGTTCAATCTCAACAATGCAATTAGGGCAAAAAAAAATAATTGATATGATTCATAGTTTTAGGACCTTACACATGCATTTGATTATATCTTTCATTGATTCAAGTGTGTTTAAAGTGTTTAGGGCTAGGTTTAAGGACCAACCTACCCTTGGAGAATCAAAACAATGCAATTAGAACAAAGAATAAAAACCCCAACCCATACAATTGAGGGACACGGGCAGCCACTTGAGGGACACGGCCAAGCTTGTGGCCGTGTCTCTTAAACCAAAACTCACAGTAGCTAACACGGCTTGGGAACACGGCCATGTCACCCAAAAACTAATCCAACACGCCCAAAATCCCTTGGCTTGGCCGTGTCTCACATTGCTTTTGGCCGTGTCTCCCAAAACACAAACCCTAATATGCACAACTCTCCTCCAATTACACTCAAACTCATCAAACACCATATAACATGTTTCAAATGAATGGAATCAATGTTCTAAACACAAATTATACATGTTTATCACAATATTCCTTATTAAAACACATCAACCAAAACATTTAAACACATACCATCTCAAACCCTAAAACCAACTTTACACTTGAACTTCCACTATCAAAATCCATTTAAACTTACAACCTTCACAACCAAACCAACCTCAATTCAATCTTTTAACTAACAATCAACTTTAACACTTGTAAACACATATCAAACACACCAAATCATCAACTCAACAATTCACAATACACCTTAGCCACAACTTCAAAATTAATAAAAGAAAACAAGAAATTACTTACCTTAAATGAAGAATTTCCACAAATCTCTAACCAAACTCTTTGATTGCCTCTTCAATTTACTTCTTGCCTCAAGAACACCTCCCTTTCTCTTTTCTATTTGGAGAGCCGGCCACTTCAAGAAAGAAAGAAGAAAAAATGCACAAGTCAAACACCTTTTCTTCTTTTAATCTCCACCATGCATTTCATTTCAAGCAATTACTCATATACCCCTCATCACTTAACTTAGCTTTTGTCTCTTATAAACCCAATTAAGTAATTTCACATGCCATATAAAAATCTCCTCTTGCATTGACTCTCTCTCTTTGACCATTTTATATGTTATATATATCACCATATACACAACATATAAACTTGTCTCTAAACCCTATTTCTTCCCAAAACACATATATTCAATCCAATATAACAACAACAACAATAACAACAATAACAATAACATAATCAAAACTTCTAGACCACAAATGAGGATATTACATTTTGTTCCTCCCATAATAAGTTAGCTGCATCACATTGAGCTTGTTTCTTCCAAATGTCTTCAATTAAGCAAGTTAATGTTTCCTTCATCTTTTTTGCTCTAGCTCTTGTTATTGGGCCTCCATGAATGGCTAAAGGGTATTTTTTTTGCATTTTCATCCTTAGTCGAATGGACTCGAGCTTGTTGGTCCTCATCATTCCCCCTCTCCTTAGAAGGATTCATCCTTGAATCTGCTCCTTCATCACCTACATCAAACAAAGAAAAATCAAAAACATTAAAGGTAGCACTTACATTGCCATGCTCGCTAGGCAATTGTAGCTTGTATGCATTGTCATTGATTTTTTATAGGACTTGAAATGGTCCATCTCCTCTCGGCATCAGCTTAGACTTCCTTTGACTTGGAAATCTTTCTTTCCTCAAGTGTACCCAAACCTAATCACCTGGTTCAAATATGACTTTCTTTCTTCCCTTGTTGTGTTGCTTTTCATATTGTTAAGTTTTTTTCTCTATTTGAGCACGCACCCTCTCATGTAAGCATTTAACAAATTCAGCCTTTTGCTTTCCTTCCAAATTAGCTTTTTCAATGGGTAATGGCAGTAAATCCATAGATGTTAATGGATTGAAATCATATACAACCTCAAAAGGTGAACAATTTATTGTAGCATGAATACTCCTATTGTAGGCAAACTCAACATGTGGCAAACATTCTTCCCAATTCTTCAGATTTCTTTGAATTATTGCCCTCAATAGTTGTGAAAGAGTTCTATTGACCACCTTCGTTTATCCATCCATTTGTGGATGACAAGTTGTTGAGAATAGAAGCTTTGTTCCCAACTTGCTCCAAAGTGTATTCCAAAAGTGACTAAGGAACTTGACATCTGTATCACTAACAATTATCCTTGGAACTCCATGCAATCTCATAATTTCTTTGAAGAACAGCCCCACAACATGAGTTGCACCATTCGTCTTATTGCAATGAATGAAATGTGCCATTTTGCTAAACCTGTCAACAATAACAAAAACAGAATCTTTCCCTCCCCTTGACCTAGGTAATCCTAAAACAAAGTCCATGGAAATGTCTACCCAAGGTTCAATAGGTATGGGAAGTGGTGTATACAACCCATGAAGCATCAATCTGGATTTAGCTTGTTTACAAGTAATGCATCTCTCACAAATTCTCTCAACATCTCTTTTCATTTGTAGCCAAACATGATCACTTAAAACATCTAAAGTTTTTCTCACACCAAAATGCCCCATCAAACACCCACCATGTGCCTCCCTTACAAGCAACTCTCTCAAAGAAGATTGAGGCGCATATAGCTTATTTTCTTTGAAAAGAAAACCATCCAGCCTATAAAACTTGCCAAAACCCCCTTTCTCACATGCCTCATAAACATTAGCAAAATCAAGGTCTGAATTATATAAATCCTTAATTAACTCAAATCCCAATAATTTTGCATCAAGTGTAGAAATTAGAGCATACCTCCTTGATAAAGCATCGGCAACCACATTTTCCTTACCTTGCTTGTACTTGATGATATAAGGAAACGATTCAATGAACTCCACCCATTTAGCATGTCTTCGACTGAGCTTTCCTTGTCCTTTGAGATATTTCAAGGACTCATGATCTGTGTGGATTATGAATTCCTTATACCATAAGTAGTGCTGCCAATTTTCTAACACTCTCACCAATGCATAAAACACCTTATCATAAGTTGGGTAGTTTAGACTTCCTCCACTTAGCTTCTCACTAAAGAACGCTATTGGTCTTCTTTCTTGCATCAAGACTCCACCAATACCTATTCCACTTGCATCACACTCAACCTCAAAAGTTTTAGAAAAGTTAGGCAAAGCAAGTAAAGGTGCTAAATTGAGTTTGTCTTTTAGCAAGTTAAAAGCATAATCTTGTTCTTTTCCCCACTTGAAACCCACATTCTTTTTAATGCATTCAGTTAAAGGTGAAGCAATTGTAGAAAAATCCCTAAGGAATCTCCTATAAAAGCTAGCAAGACCATGAAAACTTCTAACATCATGCATACTAGTAGGTTTCAGCCAATCTCTAATTACTTTTACTTTTTCTTGATCAACATGAATTCCTTTGTCATTAACAATATATCCAAGAAAAGTAATTTCATTAGTGGAAAAAGTGCATTTCTTAAGATTAGCATATAACTTTTCTTGCCTTAACACATCAAAAACAGCCTTTAAATGTGTTACATGCTCATCTAAAGATTTGCTATACACAAGAATATCATCAAAATAAACCACCACAAACTTTCCAATGAAAGCATGCAAAACATAATCATTAACCACATAAAAGTACTTGGTGCATTAGTTAAGCCAAAGGGCATTACTAACCATTCATACAAACCATGTTTAGTTTTAAAAGTAGTTTTCCATTCATCATCTTCACGCATTCTAATTTGATGATATCTAGATTTTAAATCAATTTTAGAAAAAACACAAGAACCATGCAATTCATTCAACATATCATCTATCCTAGGAATAGGATATCTATACTTCACCGTTATTTTGTTGATGGCTTGACAATCAACATACATCCTCCATGAACCATCCTTTTTAGGTACCAATAATACAAGAACCGCACATGGACTCATGCTTTCACGCACATACCCCTTATCCATAAGTTCACTCACTTGCCTTTGGATTTCCTTGGTCTCCTGATGAGGAATTACATGGATGCAAGTTGCAAGTTGCAAGTTGAAAGAGGCTTTAATTTCCTTCATGGATCAGATTTGGAGAAAACAAGTTGCTCAAGATTTGTTTAAGGATGATCTATGGATGCAAGAAGAGCTTAAGTTGGTCAACATAATTCAAGCAAGACCTAATCTTGAAGGCTAATCCATGCTCATAAGAGTAAAGATTTAGGTCCATTTTTAATAATAAAAGGTCATTTGGCCATCATTTTGAAGTCTAAAAGACCAATGGCCTAAGACAATTTAATAGGTTGTTTAAGACTATTTGTGTTTTAATTCTACATTTTGACTTTTATTAGGGTTTATTCTTATTAAGTATGAGTTACAAAGGCTGAAATATGAAGAAAAAAGAGTTACAAAAGCCAAGAAAATAATGGTCCAACGTTCACATTGAGCTGGAAAAGTAATGGGCTATTTATTAGGTGTAATGGGGCTGTTAATTAATATGGGAGTTGCATATGAACTTAATTCTGATGCTCTATTTGTATATGGCCTTCTTCTATATAAACAATGCTGATTTCCTTTGTAAAGGGACAATTATTAAAAGATATAAAAGATATTTTGAGCACTTTTGAGTGTTTTGTCTTAAGTTCTTGCATGAACTTTGGAACTTATCAAGCTATTCAGTTTGTGGCATTCGAATTCCAGAATCTTTGTTTTCATGCTTAACTTATCAAACCTTCTTTGTTTGTGGTATTTTGAGGAAATCAAAGTGCTATTCTAATTACTTAATCATAATTCCATTGATAAAAGTGATTAAAATAGTTAATCCTACTTCATTCTTGAACAATCCAGATTTTGATTCAACTATTGGAGGGTGTTAATTTGCAGTCGATACATATCATAGTTCTTTAACTATTGGAGTGTATCTCTGTTAAATTGATGATTTCCATCATTTTGGTATCAAGTTTGAGGTTTACGTATCCCTTTTAAATTGCAGATTGTTTCACTTTTAATATTCTTTTTTTTTCTTCTATTTATATCACCATAGATTAAAAAAAAGTTCTTTCTTCATTCTACTTCTGTGTTCCTAGAGGAAATTGTTGTTTCTACTCCTTATACAAAAAAAAGTAAAAGAAAAGCAAAAAAAAAAAGTAAAAGAAAACAGAATATTCATATATTGATATTGGAATTATATATTTTGGTTTGTTCTTGTGTAAACCACTATTATTTTTTTTAGCCTACCTTTATTTTCTCTTTAAACTTGCCCAGTTTCTTCTATTAAACCAGCCATAATCTAAATTGTTTGGTTTGAGGACCTTAGCTTATCGAAGAACCCAAAGAACAAAACATGAGAGGTAAAGGCATGAGTGGTAAGATAAGCATCGAGAAAAGCCAAATAATTGTGTGAAACAAGAGTGGTGTAAATCAATTCATCAAGTTAAACACATGAGGGAGTGCTGGTGAGGTTATTTTTTATTCTTCCTTATTTTACAGGTTTTAAAGATGTCTAACAAAGAAAAAGAAGGGAATTCTTCCTCAAATGATCCAATGATACAAGCTATGCAACATCAGTTTCAAAGGATGTTTAACATGATGGGAGAAATCAATGATCGCCTCGAAAGGCATGATGATGTTCTCAAATGTTTGCATGGTGAACCAACTCAACAAAGACAACAGCCATAGATCAAGAAGATTATGATGGTGAGGATGATATGGATGATGATCAAATCACTTTGGTTGGTCAAAACATCAATCCTAGGAGGCAAGTTAGGAGGGGACGTGTTGATGATGTAGATCGCAACATTGGCAGCATTAAGATGAAAATTCCTCCATTTTAAGGAAGGAATAATCCAGATATTTACTTGTAATGGGAGCGAAAAGTGGAGCTGATCATTGAATGTCATAATTATTTCGAAGGGAAAAAGGTAAAACTTGTTGTTGTTGAATTTTGTGATTATGCTATTGTTTGGTGGGATCAAATTTGCAAGGAAAGACGTAGAAATGGTGAAAGACCCATAGAGACATGGAGGGAGATGAAGCAAATCATGAGGAAGAGATTTGTCCCAAGTTATTACTATAGAGAATTGCATCAAAGGCTGCAAACTTTGACACAAGGCTCTATGAGTGTCCACAAGGAGATGGAAATGACCATGATAAGGACTAATATGGAGGAATATTTTGAGGCTACTATGGCACGGTTTTTGAGTGGACTAAACAAGCAAATTGCTGATCGTTTGGAGTTGCAACATTATGTGGAGATGGAGGACATTCTAAATATGGCCATGAAAATTGAAAGACAGCTCAAAGGAAAAGGTACAAGGCATGATTCTAAACTTTCTTTGGTTTCTTCTTCTTGGAGATCGAATTGGAGTAAAAAGGATGATAAAGCCATTGTTAAGCCTAAAATAGATGAAACTAAAAACAAAAATGAATTAGGCAGCAAGGGTAAAGTTGAGAATCCACCTAATCAAACTAGAAGCATTAAATACTTCAAGTGCCTTGGACATGGTCATATGGCACGTGAATGCCCTAATAAAAGAATAATGATCATGAGGGATGGGATTGTAGAATCTGAAAGTGAGAGAGAGGATGAAGATGATATGCCACCTTTGGAAGATGATAGTGATGTAGAATATGCCAAGGGTGAAACTTTGGTTATACAACGCACACTTAGTTTGCAAAATAAACAAGATGAACATGGGGATAAATGTGAGAATTTGTTTCATACTCATTGTTTGATTGCTAATAAGTTGTGTAACTTGATTGTTGATAGTGGAAGTTGTACCAATGTAGCAAGCACTTTGCTAGTAGAGAAGTTGAAGCTACCCACTATTAAGCAAGTTTTGATTTCATTTTCCATTGGTAGATATAAGGATGAGGATTTGTGTGATGTGGTACCCATGTATGCTGGACACATGTTATTAGGTAGACCATGGCAATATGATCGAAAAGTGTTGCATGATGGGTTCAAATATCATTATTCTTTGAGTATGAATGGGGAAAAGTATCAACTTGGCCCATTATCTCCAAAAACAATTTTTGAGGACCAAATGCGCATCATACATCAATATGAACAACTTAACTCTTCATTGGGGATGAATTTGGGTAGGGAAACCCAAGAGAGAAAAGAGAAAGGTGAGATAAGTGAGTTAAGTGAATTAAGAAATAAAAATGGGAAACACAAGGCAAGAGAAAATAAGGCAGACTTGAGTGAAAGAAAAATGAATGTTTATGCTAAAATGAGTGATGTGAAGAAAGCTTTGAAAATGAGGCAGCAAATGCTTGTACTTACTTATAAGGGAGTTTTGATTATTTCTAAGAAGTAACCAAAGATTTGCCTAGTGTTGTTGATCATTTGCAGGGAAATGAGGATATATTTTGGGAAGAAGTACCTAATGGATTGCCGCCAATTCGAGACATTGAACATCAAATTGACTTAAATTCTAGGTTCAAGCATTCCAAATAGACCTGCATGCAGATGTAATCTAGAGGAAACAAAAGAGATCCAAAAGCAAGTAAGTGAGCTTATGGAGAAAGGATATGAGCATGAAAAGCATGAGTCCATGTGTTGTTCCTATATTATTAGTGCCTAAAAAGGATCGAACTTGGAGAATGTGTGTTGATTGTCAAGCCATCAACAAAATCACAGTGAAGTATAGACGCCCTATTCCTAGGCTAGATGATATGTTGGATGAATTGCATGGTTCTTATGTTTTTTCAAAAATTGATTTAAAATATGGATATCATCAAATATGAATGCATGAAGGTGATGAATGGAAAACTGCTTTCAAAACTAAGCATAGATTATATGAGTGGTTAGTAATGCCTTTTGGTTTAACTAATGCACTTAGCACTTTCATGAGATTGATGAACCATGTTTTGCGAGATTTTATTGGAAAGTTTATGGTTGTTTATTTTGATGATATTCTGATCTATAGCAAGACTTTAAATGAGCATGTACAACATTTGAAATCTGTTTTTGATGTGCTTAGAAAGGAAAAGTTGTATGCTAATCTAAACAAATGCATCTTTTGCACTAATGAAATTACTTTTCTTGGTTATGTTGTTAATGATAAAGGAATACATGTTGATCAAGAAAAAGTAAAAGTAATTAGAGAATGGCCAAAAACCACTAGTGTCAGTGATGTAAGAAGTTTTCATGGTCTTGCTAGCTTGTATAGGAGATTCATTAAGGATTTCTCTACAATTGCTACACCTTTGACTGAATGCATTAAGAAAAATGTAGGATTTAAGTGGGGTAAAGAACAAGATGAGGCTTTTAACTTGCTTAAAGATAAACTTTGTTCAACACCTTTACTTGTTTTGTTCAATTTTTCTAGAACTTTTAAAATTGAGTGTGATGCCAGTGGCATAGGTATTGGTGGAGTCTTAATGCAAGAAGGTAAGCCAATGGCATTCTTTAGTGAGAAATTAAGTGGAGCAAGTTTAAACTACCCTACATATGACAAAGAGTTCTATGCTTTGGTGCGAGTTTTGAAGACATGGGAGCATTATCTTTACTACAAGGAATTCATAATCCACACTGATCATGAGTCCTTAAAGTATCTCAAAGGACAAGGGAAGTTGTTTAAAAGACATGCAAAATGGGTGGAATTCATTGAATCCTTTCCTTACATCATCAAGTACGAATAAGGTAAGGAAAATATGATTGTTGATGCTCTTTCAAGAAGGTATGCTCTAATTTCTAAACTTGATGCAAAATTATTAGGTTGAGTACATTAAAATTTTGTATAATTCTAACCTTGATTTTTCTAGTGTTTATGGGGCATGTGAGAAAGGTGGTGATACGAACCAGCCACGAGGTAAGGATCCATTGGTGCTTCCAAATGGGCCATTGACTAGGAGCAAAGCTAAGAAGTTTGGAGCAGCTATGGGATTGCATATTCAAGATCAAATTTCAAAGGAAGTGACTGAAATGGCAATAGAAAAGTGCACAATAGAGCTTGAAGAAGGCACACCAAAGCTGATTATGATGCTTAGTGTGAATATGGAAGCTAAAGGCTAGCTAAAGAGGTCCAACATGCAAGAAAGGTCCATAGGGGTTCATATACAGCCTTGGGAAGTAATTTAAGGCCCATGGACAGCCCAAATAGTGTGGGGCGTGTTCTTATTTTAAAGGGTTTTAGTTTGGCCCTTTTTTTATACTTTATATTTTCCTTAGTGGGTTAGGATGTGTGGTTTCCTATTTAGTTATTTCAGAATATTAATTTGTTTCCATACTTTATATTTTTCTTAATGGGTTAGGATTTTGACTTTATAGCTTTCCTTTTCCCATTAGAATTAGGGTTTCGGATTTATGTGTAACTTTTAGTATAAATAGGGCCTTATTTTTCTTGTAAGGACACTTTTTGAAAAATTATAATCTCAATTTTCTTATTGAAATTTTGGCCATCATAGAACAGGAGTGGATTCTCTTTTTCTTCTGATTGCATCAAGAATTAGATTTACTTATCAATTTTGATTGTGGCATTCTTTTAATTCGAGCTTCCTAAATTATACGAACCAGCCACAAGGTAAGGATCCATTGGTGCTTCCAAATGGGCCATTGACTAGGAGCAGAGCTAAGAAGTTTGGAGCAGGTATGGGATTGCATATTCAAGATCAAATTTCAAAGGAAGTGACTGAAATGGCAATGAAAAAGTGCACAATAGAGCTTGAAGAAGGCACACCAAAGCTGATTATGATGCTTAGTGTGAATATGGAAGCTAAAGGCTAGCTAAAGAGGTCCAACATGCAAGAAAGGTCCATAGGGGTTCATATACAGCCTTGGGAAGTAATTTAAGGCCCATGGACAGCCCAAATAGTGTGGAGCGTGTTCTTATTTTAAAGGGTTTTAGTTTGGCCCCTTTTTTTATACTTTATATTTTCCTTAGTGGGTTAGGATGTGTGGTTTCCTATTTAGTTATTTCAGAATATTAATTTGTTTCCATACTATATATTTTTCTTAATGGGTTAGGATTTTGACTTTATAGCTTTCCTTTTCCCATTAGAATTAGGGTTTCGGATTTATGTGTAACTTTTAGTATAAATAGGGCCTTATTTTTCTTGTAAGGACACTTTTTGAAAAATTATAATCTCAATTTTCTTATTGAAATTTCGGCCATCATAGAACAGGAGTGGATTCTCTTTTTCTTCTGATTGCATCAAGAATTAGATTTACTTATCAATTTTGATTGTGGCATTCTTTTAATTTGAGCTTCCTAAATTATATGAACCAGCCACGAGGTAAGGATTCATTGGTGCTTCCAAATGGGCCATTGACTAGGAGCAGAGCTAAGAAGTTTGGAGCAGCTATGGGATTGCATATTCAAGATCAAATTTCAAAGGAAGTGACTGAAATGGCAATGAAAAAGTGCACAATAGAGCTTGAAGAAGGCACACCAAAGCTGATTATGATGCTTAGTGTGGAAGCTAAAGGCTAGCTAAAGAGGTCCAACGTGCAAGAAAGGTCCATGGGGGTTCATATAAAGCCTTGGGAAGTAATTTAAGGCCCATGGACAGCCCAAATAGTGTGGGGCGTGTTCTTATGTTGAAGGGATTTAGTTTGGTTGTTTCCATACTTTATATTTTCCTTAGTGGATTAGGATTTCGTTTCTATACTTTATATTTTCCTTAGTGGATTAGGATTTTGTTTCCATACTTTATATTTTCCTTATTGGATTAGGATTTTATTTCCATACTTTATATTTTCCTTAATGGGTTAGGATTTTGACTTTGTAGCTTTCCTTTTCCCATTAGAATTAGGGTTTCAGATTTATGTATGCCTTTTAGTATAAATAGGGCCTTATTTTTCTTGTAAGGGGACTTTTGACATATTATTATTAAAGATTTTCGAATTCTTTTACAGGTTCTTCTTGTGAATTTTTGTGTGAGAGAGATTAGAGTGGATTCTTTAATTCTTCTTTGCATCAAGAATTAGGTTTACTTATCAACGAGAGTTGTGGCATTTTCCTTCTTCTTACCAACTAAATCCTTCAATCATAGTGAGTTCGCGTCTCTTTATAGGCATTGGGTTCCTTAGGAGGTGATTATCAAGTCTCAATGAGTTCTCTACCATTGTTATACGTTGGGTTTGCTGCCATTGTTGCTAAGGGTCCGCGTCATTTGGTATCAGAGCCTTGCTACAAGGTAATTTTTATCTACTTTGTCTTTCTAGGGTTTGTTAATTTAGGTCTTTTAAGTTTCTGCATTTTAGGGTTCTTAGAGAGTCTAGTCTTTAATTCTCGAAAAAAAGAGTCATTTATCAAAATTCGAAAAGTCTAAAGATTGTTCAAAGAGTAATTTGAAACCTAGGAAAAGGAGTCTGATTGAAATTCGTAACCTAGGCCTTGCATCTAAATTGGATTCGAAACCAAGAATTAGGTTTCTTGAAAGAAAGCAAAAGCTAGAGTTTGAGTTCAAGTTTGATTTTGATTGGTCTTGAGTGAATCTGGGGTTGCGAATTAAGTCTAGATTTCGAAAAGTCCTTGGGAGTAAATTAAGTCCCGAATCAAGGGGATAGTGAGAGGAAGCAAAAAAAAGAGTACAAAATCACCTCAACAAAAATTGATTTATATTCTTGCTATTTGGGTGCTAAGGATCAGATCTAGGTGGGTGAGAAGTAATAAAATTTTTGGGCGAAAAATTTCACCTTTTGAGGGGCTTTTGGAATTCGAAAATCAGACCTTAATATTCATATTACTTTAGTGTTATAGGTGGGAATTAGAGTCTAGAAGCTAGCATTTTGGGTAGAATTGATTAGGTCCATAAAGCAACTTGCCAAGTGTGGGTTGTTTTTGATTCATTATATCCAAATTTGTCTTGTTTATTGTCTTCATTGTTTCTGATTTCTTTATCTAGCTTTTAATTCCATTACATTGCTAAGTATCATTTGCTTGTGTCAATACTTGATTTTATATCGTGTAGTGCAAATTACCTTGCATTGCCTCCGAATACTTGTCTTGTTTTCTATCTAGTTCTAGGATTTAGGTTCTAGTTTCTTGAACGACTTGACAATTGTTGATTGGTGAGCTTGGTTCTGAAGTGCAATCAAGGAAGACAAGAAAAGTGAGGTAATTCTAAACACTTGAGTGAATTTCGATTATTACTAATCTTGTTTCTTTGAGTTTGTTTGTTTGTTAACATGGCTGGAAAAGGAGAAGAAACTAGCAAGGAAGGAGCTATGGTCGCAAGCTTGGCTAGGCTTAATGAGACTTTTGCAGCAATGCTTGGTCGAATGGAGATGATGGATACTAGATTGCAAGAGAATGCAGCATGGCAAGCACAACAAATGCAGCAAGTGCAACAAGGGCAGCCAGCCGCACATCCAAATCCCATAATGCGAGCTAGAAGAGTGCTTAGGAGAGAAGGGCAAGGAAATCTTGAAGCCCTAGAAATAGCCGAAAGGGTAGAAGATGAAGTTGAAGGTGGAAATCAACCTACCACTGATGGTGACCTTACTTCCATCAAGATGAAGATTCCTTCCTTTGAAGGGAAGAACAATACAGAAGAGTTCATAGAATGGGAGAGGAAAGTTGAGCAGATTTTCGAATGCCATAACTACACCGAAGAGAAGAAATCAGTTTTGGCAGCCGTAGAGTTCAAGGGGTATGCTACCTTTTGGTGGGATCAATTGAAAGCTAATAGAAGAGGGAAAGGTATGAGGCCTATTCCTGAATTGTCAACCTTGAAAGAACTTGTAACACCCCTACATCCAATACATGCACACTACATTCACCACAAAGTAATATACATGCACTGAACATAGGGATGCTATGGTTTTCCTTAACATTCAAATCATTTTAAAAGATTTTATAACCTTTATAATTGTATATTATAGAAAATAAGTAATTAACTTGTAGTACAAAACAAAGTAGATATAGATACATTTACTTAATACGCAGCGAAATCTATAAAATAATTACATATATGAAAGCATTTAAATTCATATTTACAAATATACATATATTCACATTATAAACGATACTTTACAAAATATAAAGAAGTTATACATGATTGGCAGCTTTCTCTGATCTTTAAGTCCCAAAATAAACTCTTCAATTTTTACTCTCACTCTGTCTCGAGGAGCTCTCAGGTTCAACTCTGTTACCTGCGCGATCAACACTATCGCGCTAAGCCAACGGCTTAGTAGTACAAAATATGCTAACATTATTCTTAATGCAATGCAATGCCACACATATTATTAATAAAGACAACGACATAGGTGAAAAGCTAACATCACACCTTTGCATTTCACAAATCATAATCATATAAGCACACCCCATTTCAACACAACATTATAGATGGAGAGTTACCAACATATCTTCATATTTCACAAACCACACATATATAAACATATCACATTTCAATATTTTTCCCATATACTTTATTAATCAATCATTTTACCATTCATGACTCACATTTAACAAAGACAAGCATGGGCCCAAAACACACTAATATGCCATTCAATTTTCAGAGTTAATGCTTTGGTTTTGTTATCACATTTATCATTATCATAATCCCAACTAGGCTTCAAGGATTTAGGTTCAACCAAGCTTCAAGGGGAGCAAAGCATGCTAAGCATCAACCCAACTTGGCTTCAAGAACCAATCCAACCTAGCTTCAAGGGATGTAACATCTCAATTAGGCTTCAAGGATTTAATCCAACCTAACTTCAAGAGATTGTTACCATTATTAGGCATGCCACCAATAACAAACTCTGAAAATGGAATAACACATTAGCCACACAATTCAATTATTATTTAATTATCATTTCCATTCTCAATTCTCATCATCATTTAGGCAACATGCCTTATTTCTTTCAATTGCATCATCATAGCCAATCTCAATGGCTTCAATCACATTTGCATCATTATCACCAAACACTTTGGTTTTACATCACACTATATCTCAAATCACATTGATCCATTCATCACTCAAGTATACATAATCAATGGTATTGCACATACTTTTTCAATGATCATCATGTATATATATACATAACAATTTACATCATTCATGGACTTAGAATCTTCCACATACATTTGTTTGGATCATTATTGTTTTAAGTGGGTTTAAAGTGTTTATGTTTAGGTTTAGATACCAAAAATACCTTTGGAGAATCAAAACCATGCAAGAAGAACAAAGAATAGAAACATTAACTAACACATTTGGGGGACACGGGCAGCACACTTGAGGGACACGGCCAAGCTTGTGGCCGTGTCTCTCAACACAATTTTGGCAGTAGCAAACACATGCATAAGACACAGCCGTGTCTCTCCAAAATCAATCCAACACGGCTCAATTTTCCTTCACTTGGCCGTGTCTCTCATGAATTGGCCGTGTCTCTCCTTGCTTTTGGCCGTGTCACTCAAGAACAAAACCCTAATTGTGGCCAAAACACTTCTAATTGCATTTAAACACATTATACACAACATAAACTCATTCAAATGGATATAATCAAAATCATTAACACCTATTTTGCATGTTTAACACAATAATCACAATTAACCATACATTTAATCATTCATCACTTCAAACCCTAAAACAAAATTCACTCTTGATCTTCCACTATCAACCTCCACATAACTTATCATATTCAAAACCAAACCAATCACCAATTCAATCTTTTAACTTACAATCAATTCTAGCACTTATAAACACAACTCAAACACATCAAATCATCACATCAACAAATCACAATTCACCTTAGACACAACTTCAAAATTAACAAAGGAAAACAAAAGAGTACTAACCTTAAATGAAGAAATTTCACCAATCTTCAATTCACTCCTTTGATTCCTCTTTCAAATTGCTTCTAGCATCAAGAACACCTCTCTTGCTCTCTCTTCTCTTGGATAGTCGGCACACAATTGAGGAGAAAAGAAAAATAAACACAAGTCAATCCTTCTTTTCTACTTTAAATCTCCACCAAGAGATTTTAACCAAGCAATTACCTATATACCCTTTTTCCTTTAACTTAACTTTTGTCACTTGTATGCCCATTATAGTAATTTCACATATCACATAAAAATATCCTCTTCCATTAACCCCTCATTTGACTTATGCATATGTTATTTATATTAACATATATACAACATATACCTTCCATTTACACCATCATTCCCTTTGCAAAAAAAACATATATACATTGATCCAAATCAAACAACAATTATATTTAAAACTTCTAGGACATACATTGGGGTATTACAATTCTCCCCCTCTAAAAAGAAATTTCGTCCTCGAAATTACCTGATATCAAGTCTGAAACAACTGAGGATATTGATCTCGCATGGTTTGCTCACGTTCCCAAGTTGCTTCTTCTTTTGCATGATTCTTCCACAAAATCTTCACAAGTGGCACTTTCTTATTTCTCAATTCTTTCACTTCACGTGCCAAGATAGCAACTGGTTCCTCTTCAAACGTCAGATCCTGACTCATTTTGATTGATTCAATTAGCAAAACATGAGATGGATCTGATCTGTACTTCCTCAACATAGAAACATGGAATACATTATGGATACGATCCAACTCAGGTGGCAAAGCAAGCCGATAAGCAACTGGCCCAACTCTTTCTAAAACTTCATACGGTCCAATGAAACGAGGACTCAATTTCCCTTTCCGACCTAATCTCAAAATCTTCTTCCAAGGAGACACTTTCAAAAACACTTTATCTCCCACATTATACTCAATGTCTCTCCTCTTTAAATCTGAATAAGATTTTTGTCGATCTGAAGCTGCTTTCAATCTATCTCGAATCGTTTTCACTTTCTCTTCAGTATCCTTAATCAAATCAGGCCCAATCAACTTACCATCTCCAAGTTCACTCCAACACAGAGGTGTCCTACACCGTCTACCATACAACGCTTCGAAAGGTGCCATACCAATGCTGGATTGGTGACTGTTGTTGTAAGCAAATTCAACAAGCGGTAGAAATCTGTCCCAACTTCCAGAGAAATCAATGACACAGCTTCTCAACATGTCCTCAATAATCTGTATCACTCGTTCTGACTGCCCATCTGTCTACGGATGGAAAGCAGTGCTGAAGTGCAGTCGAGAACCCAAAGCACCCTGAAAACTCTTCCAAAATCTTGAAGTAAACCGGGGATCTCGATCAGACACTATAGATATTGGGATACCATGCAACTTTACAATCTCATGGATATACAGCTCAACTAACCTTTCCAAAGAATAATCCATCCGAACCGGAAGAAAATGAGCTGTCTTAGTCAATCTATCCACAATCACCCAAATAGCATCATGTTTCTTTTGTGTCAATGGAAGACCAGACACAAAATCCATTGTCACTCTCTCCCATTTCCATTCAGGCAATGACAAAGGTTGAAGTAACCCGGTTGGAACTTGATGCTCTGCTTTTACCTTCTGACATGTGAGACATCTGGATACAAACTCCGCTATGTCTCTCTTCATACCGGACCACCAGTAATATTGCTTCAAATCATGATACATCTTGGTATTGCCTGGATGCATAGCAAATACTGACTGATGTGCTTCTTCTAAAATAATCCTTCTCAAATCAGCATCATCAGGTACACACAATCTGTTCTTAAACCAGAGACTCCCATCATCTCTCCCAATAAAATCTTGACTCTTTCCACTCTGGCAACCTGAAACAATCTTTTGAACCTTCTCATCAACCAACTGAGCCTCTATAATATAATCCAACAAAACTGGTTTCAATTGCAACTGTGCCAATAATGCACCATCATCACAAGATACAAAACTGGCATGCAATGCTCTCAACTCAACAAGCAACGAGAATGAATAAACTGTCAAACCTGCTAAAGACTTCCGACTCAAGGCATCAGCAACAACATTTGCTTTACCTGGATGATAATCAATCAAACAGTCGTAGTCTTTAATCAATTCCAACCATCTCCTCTGTCGAAGATTAAGCTCTTTCTGAACCCCCAAATATTTCAAACTTTTATGGTCAGTATAGATGAAACACTTCTCCCCAAACAAATAATGTCGCCAAATCTTCAATGCAAACACAATGGCTGCCAACTCTAAATCATGGGTCGGATAATTGTGCTCATGCGGTTTCAATTGTCGAGAAGCATAAGCTATAACTTTACCTTCTTGCATCAGAACACAACCCAAACCACTATGTGAAGCATCACTGTAGATCACATATGGTTTGCCTTCCACAGGTAAAGTAAGAACAGGTGCTTGAGTCAACATTTCTCTTAACTGTTCAAAACTAGCTTGACACTGATCCGTCCACACAAATCTCACTCCCTTTCGAAGTAATCTGGTGAGTGGAGTAGCTATCAAAGAAAAATCTTTCACAAACCGTCGGTAATAACCTACCAAACCCAGAAAACTTCTAACTTCAGTCACAGACTTGGGTGGACTCCAATTCAGAATAGCTTCAACTTTACTCGGATCAACTCTAATACCTTCTGCTGAAACTATATGACCGAGAAAAGTAACTTGGTCAAGCCAAAACTCACACTTCGACAGTTTAGCAAACAATTGCTTCTCTCTCAAGATTTGCAGCACAATCCGCAAATGCTTGTCATGTTCTTCCTCATTACGCGAATACACCAGAATGTCATCAATAAACACTACCACAAACTGATCCAAATAGGGCCTAAACACCCTATTCATCAAGTCCATAAAAGCTGCAGGTGCATTCGTCAAACCAAAAGGCATCACTAGAAACTCATAATGCCCATACCTGGTTCGAAAGGCTGTTTTAGGAACATCTTCAGCTCTGACCCTCAACTGATGGTACCCTGATCTCAAATCAATTTTAGAAAACACTGCTGCACCCTTCAACTGATCAAAGAGATCATCGATTCTAGGCAAAGGATATTTGTTTTTAATAGTCACCTTGTTCAATTGCCTATAATCGATACACAATCTCATAGTACCATCTTTCTTCTTCACAAATAAGACAGGAGCTCCCCACGGTGAAATACTAAGGCGAATAAACCCTTTATCCAGCAACTCCTGCAATTGCACCTTCAATTCTCTCAATTCAGCAGGTGCCATTCTGTAAGGAGTAATAGAGATAGGAGTGGTACCAGGCAATAATTCAATACCAAACTCCACCTCTCTCTCAGGAGGCAACCACGGCAATTCCTCTGGAAACACATCTGGAAACTCTGCAACTGTGGGTATATCATCAAGTTGAGAACCCTTTACTCTAGTATCCACCACATGAGCAAGATAGGCATCACACCCCTTTCTAATTAATCTCCTAGCTGCAACCGCTGAAACAATCAAGGATGCTAGCTATTCCTGCTCATTAGATATTAACACCTCTCTACCATCACTGGTTCTCAAGGTAACAATTTTCTTTTTTACAGTCCACCACAGCTCCATGTTTAGATAGCCAGTCCATGCCTAGAATCACATCATATTGCTTAAAAGGCATCTCAATCAAATCTCCAAGGAACTCCTCACCATGAACCACCACTGCACTATCTCGGTGCACCTTACTAACAATCACACTATACCCTAACGGATTTGTCACCAATACATCAAATCCTAGGGATTCAGCATGCACATCAGACACAGGCAAAACAGATGCACTAATATATGAATGTGTGGAACCCGAATCAATCAAAGCAAGTACTGAAGTATCAAATAAAGAAAAAGTAACAGCTATGACTGCTGAAGCATCTGGTTGCCTCTGCATCACATAAATCCTCTGAGAAGATCCAGCCTCCTCTGGTCTACTCTCCCTGGATGTAGAACCTCCTCTAGAACTGAACCCAGATCTGCCTCCTCTACCAAACCCTCTGCCTCCTCGACCTCCCCTCACACTAGGTCGAGAAGCTGCAGTATCTACTGACATCCGCTCTTGCCTCTCAGGACAATCTCTCACAAAGTGATCAGATGATCCACATCTGAAACAAACCCCTGCTACACCAGTCTTCCAACAAGGACCACCATGGGGCCTGCCACAATGAATGCATACAGGTGGAGTGGATCTCTGAGTCACTGGGGTCGGAGCACTCGCCACTGAAACTGCAGGTCTAAATCTCTGCCTCTGAAACTGTACTGACCTACCAGCTGGCCTCTGACTCCTACTAACCCTAGGAACAAAACTTCCTTTACCTCTTTTCACAGATGAAGACCCTGCCTCAAACTGGGGCCTTCTAACCCTGACCTCTTCCTCTGAAGCAGCTGCAATAACCTGAGCTCTCTCCACGCTCCTGGCTGCTGCAACAAGCTGGGAAAAATCATGATATCTAGATCCAGCCACATGACACATGATAGAGGGCCTCAATCCCTCCTCAAATCTCCTGCATCTATCAATATCATCAGATATAATACCCCCAGCATACTGGCTCAATCAAATAAACTCAACCTCATATTCAGTTACGATCCGGTTGTCTTGCTTTAAACTCAAAAACTCCATCTTCTTCCTGTCTTTATACTCCCTCGGAGTATACTTCAATTCAAACTCTCTCAGAAAATCAGCATAGGACAAAGTTGGTGGATCATCCATAGCATGGGGCACTGTCTTCCACCAATCATATGCGTCTTTCTGCAGCAATGATCTTGCATAATGAAATTTCTCCTCTGAAGTGGCTTGCAACTGAACAAATACTCTCTGTACTCTATCTAGCCACTGTTCAGCTACAGCTGGATCAACCGTACCAAAGAAATCCTCTGCTCCATACTTCCTTAGTTTATCATACTGTCTCACTGATACCACATGCTGTGGTGGGGGTGGCGGTGGTTGCACTGGTGCTTGCCTTAACAAATCAATTACATGCCTAAACCAACCTGGTGGAACCTCCTCACCAGCTGGTCTCACCGACACAGAAGCAGGTGCCTCCCCAGCACTATCCACTCTAGCTCCCTCTCTAATCTCATCAGGAGCTATACTCTCAGCACTACCCTCGACTGACTGACGTGAGTGAGAATCCATCATAACCTATATTTGCAAACACAGCAGAGTACATCTTATTAAAGATCAGAGACTGCCAATCCCAAACATGTATGTTATTTAAAAGCTCACTTTTTAAGTGAAAATATTCTTTTTCTTACTTTTTACCTAGGTTGAGAATCTCAAACCTAGGCTCTGATACCAAAACAATTGTAACACCCCTACATCCATACATGCACACTACATTCACCACAAAGTAATATACATGCACTAAACATAGGGATGCTACGGCTTTCCTTAACGTTCAAATCATTTTAAAAGATTTTATAACCTTTATAATTGTATATTATAGAAAATAAGTAATTAACTTGTAGTACAAAACAAAGTAGATATAGATACATTTACTTAATACGCAGCGGAATCTATAAAATAATTACATATATGAAAGCATTTAAATTCATATTTACAAATATACATATATTCACATTATAAATGATACTTTACAAAATATAAAGAAGTTATACATGATTGGCAGCTTTCTCTGATCTTTAAGTCCCAAAATAAACTCTTCAATTTTTACTCTCACTCGGTCTCGAGGAGCTCTCAGGTTCAACTCTGTTACCTGCGCGATCAACACTATCGCGCTAAGCCAACGGCTTAGTAGTACAAAATATGCTAACATTATTCTTAATGCAATGCAATGCCACACATATTATTAATAAAAGACAACGACATAGGTGAAAAGCTAACATCACACCTTTGCATTTCACAAATCATAATCATATAAGCACACCCCATTTCAACACAACATTATAGATGGAGAGTTACCAACATATCTTCATATTTCACAAACCACACATATATAAACATATCACATTTCAATATTTTTCCCATATACTTTATTAATCAATCATTTTACCATTCATGACTCACATTTAACAATGACAAGCATGGGCCCAAAACACACTAATATGCCATTCAATTTTCAGAGTTAATGCTTTGGTTTTGTTATCACATTTATCATTATCATAATCCCAACTAGGCTTCAAGGATTTAGGTTCAACCAAGCTTCAAGGGGAGCAAAGCATGCTAAGCATCAACCCAACTTGGCTTCAAGAACCAATCCAACCTAGCTTCAAGGGATGTAACATCTCAATTAGGCTTCAAGGATTTAATCCAACCTAACTTCAAGAGATTGTTACCATTATTAGGCATGCCACCAACAACAAACTCTGAAAATGGAATAACACATTAGCCACACAATTCAATTATTATTTAATTATCATTTCCATTCTCAATTCTCATCATCATTTAGGCAACATGCCTTATTTCTTTCAATTGCATCATCATAGCCAATCTCAATGGCTTCAATCACATTTGCATCATTATCACCTAACACATTGGTTTTACATCACACTATATCTCAAATCACATTGATCCATTCATCACTCAAGTATACATAATCAATGGTATTGCACATACTTTTTCAATGATCATCATGTATATATATACATAACAATTTACATCATTCATGGACTTAGAATCTTCCACATACATTTGTTTGGATCATTATTGTTTTAAGTGGGTTTAAAGTGTTTATGTTTAGGTTTAGATACCAAAAATACCTTTGGAGAATCAAAACCATGTAAGAAGAACAAAGAATAGAAACATTAACTAACACATTTGGGGGACACGGGCAGCACACTTGAGGGACACGGCCAAGCTTGTGGCCGTGTCTCTCAACACAATTTTGGCAGTAGCAAACACATGCATAAGACACGGCCGTGTCTCTCCAAAATCAATCCAACACGGCTCAATTTTCCTTCACTTGGCCGTGTCTCTCATGAATTGGCCGTGTCTCTCCTTGCTTTTGGCCGTGTCACTCAAGAACAAAACCCTAATTGTGGCCAAAACACTTCTAATTGCATTTAAACACATTATACACAACATAAACTCATTCAAATGGATATAATCAAAGTCATTAACACCTATTTTGCATGTTTAACACAATAATCACAATTAACCATACATTTAATCATTCATCACTTCAAACCCTAAAACAAAATTCACTCTTGATCTTCCACTATCAACCTCCACATAACTTATCATATTCAAAACCAAACCAATCACCAATTCAATCTTTTAACTTACAATCAATTCTAGCACTTATAAACACAACTCAAACACATCAAATCATCACATCAACAAATCACAATTCACCTTAGACACAACTTCAAAATTAATAAAGGAAAACAAAAGAGTACTAACCTTAAATGAAGAAATTTCACCAATCTTCAATTCACTCCTTTGATTCCTCTTTCAAATTGCTTCTAGCATCAAGAACACCTCTCTTGTTCTCTCTTCTCTTGGATAGCCGGCACACAATTGAGGAGAAAAGAAAAATAAACACAAGTCAATCCTTCTTTTCTACTGTAAATCTCCACCAAGAGATTTTAACCAAGCAATTACCTATATACCCTTTTTCCTTTAACTTAACTTTTGTCACTTGTATGCCCATTATAGTAATTTCACATATCACATAAAAATATCCTCTTCCATTAACCCCTCATTTGACTTATGCATATGTTATTTATATTAACATATATACAACATATACCTTCCATTTACACCATCATTCCCTTTGCAAAAAAAACATATATACATTGATCCAAATCAAACAACTATTACATTTAAAACTTCTAGGACATACATTGGGGTATTACAGAACTAATGAGGAGCCGGTTTGTACCATCTCACTACATTCAGGATTTGTACAATCGACTAGCAAGACTAGTTCAAGGTGGAAGAAGGGTGGAAGAGTACCACAAAGAGATGGAGATGATCATGGCTAGGGCAAATATTGATGAAGATGAAGACAAGAAGATGTCACGATTTCTTGGGGGATTGAATTTTAACATAGCCAATGAATTGGAGATGTATGAATTCAACACAATGGAAGAGTTAGTTCAAAAGGCCATGAAGATAGAGAGAAGATTGAAGAATAAAGCTATTTCGAAAACTGGCTACTCTAAAGCTAGTGGAAAAATTTTCAAACTTCAAGTGTTCAAGTTCGAGTGGAGGTTCCTACAAAGGGGATTACAATGGTTCTTTCCAAAAGAATTCTTCCTACAATCCTAATTTCAAGAAGCCGAATGATGGGGATGCAAAAACAGCCAAGGAAACACCTTCTAGACCTACTCCAAGTAGGGAAATTAAATGCTAAAAGTGTTTGGGAAGTGGACACATTGCTTCTCAATGTCCGAATAAGAGGGTGATGATTGCTACCCATAAAGGGGAAATTGAATCAGAATCTGAACATGAGGAAGAAGAGGAGGCCGAATGTGGTGATAGGGCCAAATATGATGAAGAGGCTTGGGAGAATCAAGTCTTGAATGCTGAACACGGAGAGATGCTTGTTACTAGAAGAGCCTTGAATATTCAAGTCAAGGAAGAAGGCTTGGATCAAAGGGAGAATCTTTTCCACTCTAGGTGTTTGGTGAATGGTAAGGTTTGTACACTTATCATTGATGGTGGAAGTTGTACCAATGCTGCTAGTACTACAATGGTGGATAAATTGGGGTTAGCTTGTTTTAAACATCCCAATCCTTACAAGTTGCAATGGTTCAATGACTCTGGGGAAGTAAAAGTGTTGAAGCAAGTCAAGGTACCATTCTCCATTGGGTGGTATAAAGATGAGGTTTTGTGTGATGTAGTGCCAATGCAAGCTGGACATTTGCTATTAGGAAGACCATGGCAGCATGATAGAAGGGCACAACATGATGGCTTTTCTAATAAGTATACCTTTACTTATGAAGGAAAGAAGGTTGTTCTAGCACCATTATCACCTCAAGAGGTGTATGAAGATCAGAAGAGGATGCTAGAGAGGGAGAAAGAAGTTTCGGCCAACATGAACTAAGGGGCTTCAAATTCATCCAATGATGTTTCTTCAACACCGAAGGGTAATTCTAAGGGTAGGAAGAGAGAAAATAATAAAGTGAGTAAGTGCAGAAAGGGAAAAGAGGCCGGGAGTCAAAAGAAAGTAAGCAAACAAATAAATGGCCCATTGGTGAGAGAAAATAAGCAAGGAGAAAAAGCAAAACATACTTTTTATGCAAGAGCAAGAGAGATAGATGTAGGGCAGCCTATACTCATTATTATGTATAAAGAATTGTTACTTGTTGACAGTGAAGAATCTCTTGATTCTTTACCTTCTAGTTTTGTGTCTTTTTTGCCGGATTTTAAGGATGTGTTTCCTAAAGACCTTCCTAGTGGTTTGCCACCATTAAGAGGGATTGAACATCAAATTGATTTCATACCCGGTTCTACAATTCCAAACCGGCCAGCATATAGGAGCAATCCTATAGAGACAAAAGAGATGCAAAGACAAGTTGAAGAGCTTTTGGAGAAAGGCTTGGTTCACGAGAGCCTTAGTCCTTGTGCCGTTCCAGTCTTATTAGTACCCAAGAAAGATGGTTCTTGGAGGATGTGTGTTGATTGTAGGGCTGTGAACAAGATTACTGTGAAGTATAGACATCCCATTCCTAGACTTGATGACATGTTGGACGAATTGCATGGGGAGAAATATTTCACAAAGATTGATCTTATGAGTGGTTATCATCAAATTTGCATGAAGCCGGGAGATGAATGGAAGACTGCCTTCAAAATGAAATATGGTTTGTATGAATGGTTAGTTATGCCTTTTGGTTTATCTAATGCACCTAGTACTTTCATGAGATTAATGAACCATGTTTTGAGAGCTTATTTAGGTAAGTTTGTGGTAGTTTACTTTGATGATATTCTGATTTATAGCAAAACTGAGGAAGAACATGTTGAACATGTTAGGAAAGTGCTTGAAATCCTTAGGGAGCAAAACCTTTATGCTAAGCTTAAGAAGTGTTCTTTTTGTCTAGATAGGGTAGTTTTTCTTGGTTTTGTTGTAAGTATGCAGGGAATTGAAGTTGATCAAGAGAAGGTGAAAGCTATCCAAGAGTGGCCGAATCCTTCAAGTGTGATAAAAGTGAGGAGTTTTCATGTATTGGCAAGCTTCTATGGGAGATTTGTCCCTAATTTCTCTACATTGGCAGCCCCCTTGACTAGCATAATCAAAAAAGAAGTGGGATTCATTTAGGGCAAGGAGCAACAAGAAGCATTTGATGCTTTGAAAGAGAAGCTTTCTACTACACCCATTTTAGCTTTACCTAACTTTGATTCTACTTTTGAAATTGAATGTGATGCTTCTGGTGTAGGTATTGGAGCTGTTTTGATGCAAGAGAAGAAGCCCATTGCATACTTTAGTGAAAAGCTTAATGGAGCAAAGCTGAATTATTCAACTTATGACAAGGAGCTATATGCTTTGGTGAGAGCATTGGAAGTATGGGAGCATTATTTGCTGCCCAAGGAATTCGTGATCCATTCAGACCATGAATCATTGAAGCATTTGAGAGGGCAAGGCAAGTTGAATAAAAGACATGCAAAATGGGTTATGAATATTGAGAAAAGGAACAAGAGATATGCTGATTCTGCAAATAGAGGGAGACATGAGATTAAGTTTCAAGTAGGAGATTGGGTTTGGGTGCATTTTTGAAAAGAGAGGTTTCCTAACCAAAGGAAGAACAAGTTGCTAGTAAGGGGAGATGACCCATTCCATGTGCTGGACAAGATTAATGATAATGCCTACAAGATCGACTTACCAGGTATGTATAATGTTAGTGCTACTTTCAATGTAAGTGATCTTTCTCCTTTTGATGATGCAGATTTGAGGACAAATCTTTCTGAAGAGGGGGAGAATGATGCAAGAAAGGATCCCTTGAAGCTAGCAAGTGGACCAATCACTAGGAGCAAGGCAAAGAGATATCAAGCTAGTATGGCTTTGCATATTCAAGAAGAGATTTCCAAAGAGCTTCAAGAATTATCATTCAAGAAGATGGAGATAGAGCTTAAAGAAGGCACACCAAAGCTGATTATGATGCTTAGTGTGGAAGCTAAAGGCTAGCTAAAGAAAGGTCCAACATGCAAGAAAGGTCCATGGGGGTTCATATAAAGCCTTGGGAAGTAATTTAAGGCCCATGGACAGCCCAAATAGTGTGGGGCGTTTCTTATGTTGAAGGGATTAGTTTGGTTGTTTCCATACTTTATATTTTCCTTAATGGATTAGGATTTTGTTTCCATACTTTATATTTTCCTTAGTGGATTAGGATTTTGTTTCCATACTTTATGTTTTCCTTATGCAATTAGGAATGTTTTCCTTATGCAATTAGGAATGTTTTAGTTTTCCATATGCAATTAGGAAACCCTTATTTAAGGGCACTATTAGGCCAAATTTCAGACAACAACAATTAATAAAAATTTTCAAATTCTTCTACAAGTTCTTCTTGTGAATTTTCGTGTGAGAGAGATTAGAGTGGATTATTTAATTCTTTCTTTGCATCAAGAATTAGGTTTACTTATCAACAAGAGTTGTGGCATTTTCCTTCTTCTTACCAACTAAATCCTTCAATCATAATAAGTTCGTGTCTCTTTATAGGCATTGGGTTCCTTAGGAGGTGATTATCAAGTTTCAAGGAGTTCTCTACCATTGTTATACGTTGGGTTTGCTGCCATCGTTGCTAAGGGTCCGCGTCACATTCCTTCTTCTACCCGTACTACCCACTTCATCATCATACTCATTATACAATCTTTTTAACTCCTCCTCCCTATTCCTTCGACTGTCATTTGATCAATTATGATTATGGGTTCTACTAGCTTCATTAATGCTCTCATCTAACCCATCTGTCCTAGTGGACAGCATCTTGAAATCAATCATGAAGGCCTTATACGTCAATTTTATATCAGGCACATATTCAACTTCTTCCTCCTGCAACTGTTCTTTCCCATCTCTTCTAGCCATAATTTTTTTTAATAATAAAATCTGCAAGAAAATGGTCATTAATAAAAGAAACCTCACAATTCACTCCCTTAGTGTTTGCACTCGTTTAATTGTTCACAACTCTCGTATTTCACTCAAGAGTAGGCTTTTATGCTCTTTTTAAGCTCACACACTCAAGCCTTTTATCACTCAAGCTTATTGTTCTCAATTGTACTTCAGAATTAATTCTCAAACCAAAATATTCGCAAAACAGCAAATTAAAAAAATAAAACTAGGAATGCAATGAAAATACTTAACAAAGAAGATAGGCACAAAACTAGAAGCAAGTAGATCAGAATGAAGGAAATGAAATGAGCATGCAAGATATGAAGACTTTGCTACCTGAATTTAAAATTTTCAAATTAACAAGAATCAAATTGTTAATTATGGTGTAAAGGGGAGCAAAAGAAATAGGGACAAAATTGTAATAACAATAATAAAAAAAATAACAACTTGGAATTGAAGGAAAATGACAAAACTAATGCAAAATTGGAGAAATTGACGTTTCCCTATTAGAAAAATCGACTTTGATAAAAAAAATTAATAACAATTAGAATAAGGTAAGAAACCAAAAATTTCCTTAAAGTCTTTAAATCCCATAATTGTATCTCCATTAATTAATTTTTAAATTTCTATTTCTGTCCAGATCTAATTTTTACTTATTCCCAAATCAATTTAAGGTAATGAAATATCCTTGATTTTGCTCAAAAGAATTGCAACCTAGCTGCCAACCCTCAATTAACCTTCTTTCGTGCTTTTCTTTCTTTTAGCCGCAACCTTCTTTTTTGATACAGCAGAAATGGAAAATAACACTAAAAACTTAAATTAATTCACAAAAGCTTCAAACAGGGCCCAATATGCACTTGTAAACTTTAATCAGGTTCTAAATGATATTAGGGCAGAAAATTAACTTTAATCAACAATTAATCTAATTAAAATAGCAAGCTATAATATAAGATAAATAAGAATTTACCTTAATTCAAGCTCTGATACCAAATGATGCAAAACCCCATCCTATAAAGGGATTAAAATGCCAACACACAATTGATATGGAACAAGAAGAGCAGAATTCCCAACCTATTGAACCCTCAAATGACTAATGCGATAGGAAATGCAAATAATCGATTGTTTTAAGAAGATCAAAAATAGAAATTTGCTAAGTTGTAAAGACCTTGATGAAATTCAATTCTTGTCGCAATAGAGAATTAAACAAGCAGTCTTGAAGCTGCCTCCATGAAAAAATAAATATCCTAAAACCCCAGCCAATAGCCTCTTTTATAGGGATTTTACAGCAAAAAGAAAAAACCCTAAAAATACTTGTATGGGCCAAAGTAAACAAGGAGCCCAATTGGGCCTAACTTAGGCTGAACTTAACAAACTTAGACACAATAATTTAAATCCAAATAGCTAAAACCAAAAAGGTGTAAAACACTAAAATATAAATTAAACTCGTCCAAAATGGCCCCACATCTCAAAAAGGACCCAAAACAAGCCCAAATGCACTCAAGCTTAATGTAAGTCTTCTAGTCCAATTTTTTTTGACATATTTGGGCTATTCAAAACTTCCATATATGGACTTTCCATATTTAGACAACCCATAATCAACATGTTTTTGAACAAAAACTTGAAGTTGCTTTTTGAGTCTCTTAGCTCGAGATCTAGTAATTGGTCCACCAAAACTTTCAATATTTGGAATCAGCCCCCAATTGTTTCCTTTGCTTCTTGACCATTATGGACTGCATTTGCATCACTTGTGCTCACATCAAAGTTTGTGGTGGTTTATTTTGATGATATTCTTGTGTATAGCAAATCTTTAGATGAGCATGTAACACATTTGAAGGGTGTTTTTGATGTGTTAAGGCAAGAAAAGTTATATGCTAATCTTAAGAAATGCACTTTTTTCACTAATGAAATTATTTTTCTTGGATATATTGTTAATGACAAGGGAATTCATGTTGATCAAGAAAAAGTAAAAGTAATTAGAGATTGGCCGAAACCTACTAGTGTGCATGATGTTAGGAGTTTTTATGGTCTTGCTAGCTTTTATAGGAGATTCATTAGGGATTTTTCTATAATTGTTGCACCTTTAACTGAATGCATTAAAAAGAATGTGGGTTTCAAGTTGGAAAAAGAACAAGATGACGCTTTTAACTTGCTAAAAGTAAACTCAGTTCAGTACCTTTACTTGATTTTCCTAACTTCTCTAAAACTTTTGACGTTGAGTGTGTTGCAAGTGGAATAGGTATTGGTGGAGTCTTGATGCAAGAAGGAAGTTCAATAGCATTCTTTAGTGAGAAGTTAAGTGGAGCTAGTCTAAACTATCCAACTTATGATAAGGAGTTCTATGCACTAGTGAGAGTGTTAGAAATTTGGCAGAACTACTTATGGTATAAGGAATTCATAATCCACACAGATCATGAGTCCTTGAAATATCTCAAAGGATAAGGAAAGCTCAGTCGAAGACATGCTAAATGGGTGGAGTTCATTGAATGATTTCCTTCCATCATCAAGTACAAGCAAGGTAAGGAAAATGTGGTTGCTGATGCTTTATCAAGGAGGTATGCTCTAATTTCTACACTTGATACAAAATTATTGGGTTTTGAGTTAATTAAAGATTTATATAATTCAGACCTTGATTTTGCTAATGTTTATGAGGCATGTAAGAAAGGGGGTTTTGGCAAGTTTTATAGGTTGGATGGTTTTTTTTCAAAGAAAATAAGCTATGTGTGCCTCAATCTTCTATGAGAGAGTTGCTTGTAAGGAAGACACATGGTGGGGGCTTGATGGGGCATTTTGGTGTGAGAAAAACTTTAGATGTTTCAAGTGATCATTGCTTTTAGCCACAAATGAAAAGAGATGTTGAGAGAATTTGTGAGAGATGCATTACTTGTAAACAAGCTAAATCCAAATTAATGCCTCATGGGTTGTATACACCACTTCCCATACCTATTGAACCTTGGGTAGACATTTCCATGGACTTTATTTTAGGATTACCTAGGTCAAGGGGAGGGAAAGATTCTATTTTTGTTGTTGTTGATAGGTTTAGCAAAATGGAACATTTTATTCTATGCCATAAGACGGATGATACAACTCATGTTGCGAGGCTATTCTTCAAAGAAATTCTGAGATTACATGGAGTTCCAAGGATAATTGTTAGTGATAGAGATGTCAAGTTTCTTAGCCACTTTTGGAAGTCACTTTGGAGCAAGTTAGGAACAAAGCTTCTATTCTCAACAGCTTGTCATCCACAAATGGATGGACAAATGGAGGTGGTCAATAGAACTCTTTCACAACTATTGAGGGCAATAATTCAAAGAAATTTGAAGAAATGGGAAGAATGTTTGCCACATGTTGAGTTTGCCTACAATAGGAGTATTCATGCTACAATAAATTATTCACCTTTTGAGGTTGTATATGGTTTCAATCCATTAACACCTATGGATTTGCTGCCATTACCCATTGAAAAAGCTAATTTGGAAGGAAATCAAAAGGCTGAATTTGTTCAATCCTTACATGAGAGGGTGCGTGCTCAAATAGAGAAAAAAACTCAACAATATGAAAAGTAACACAACAAGGGAAGAAAGAAAGTCATATTTGAACCGGGTGATTGGGTTTGGGTACACTTGAGGAAGGAAAGATTTCCAAGTCAAAGGAAGTCTATGCTGATGCCGAGAGGAGATGGACCATTTCAAGTCCTACAAAGAATCAATGACAATGCATACAAACTACAATTGCCTAGTGAGTATGACAATGTAAGTGCTACCTTTAATGTTTTTGATTTGTTTGTTTGATGTAGGTGATGAAGGAGCAGATTCGAGGATGAATCTTTCTAAGGAGAGGGGGAATGATGAGGACCAGCAAGCTCCAGTCCATTCGGCTAAGGATTAAAATGCAAAGAAAGACCCTTTAGCCATTCATGGAGGCCCAATAACAAGAGCTAGAGCTAAAAAGATGAAGGAAACAGTAACTTAATTGAAGATATTTGGAAGAAACAAGCTCAATGTGATGCGGCTAACTTATTATGGGAGGAACAAGAGTCAAAGATTGTAAACTTGATCCAAGCATGTTCAAATATGAAGATAATAGTCTAACTCACATTGTCTGAATCAATCCAACGCATTATAGAATAAAGGGCCATTCAGCCTTGATTAAGTGAGCATGGATCTTGGGCTGTCATTTTATGTTATTTATCAATTTGGGTTTATTTTATTTGCTTTGTGAAATCAACATATCAGAGTTAGGGTTTTATTCTTGTTAAGTGTGAGTTTTAATGTGAGTTTTAATGTGTTTTAATGAGTGTATTTAGTTTGGCGTGTGATTAATTGTCATTTAGGAGTTACAGATGAGTGCATTTAATATATAACAGCTCTTTTCAATGAAAGTTAATGGGGATTAAAGGGGAGAACGTGGAGAGCTATAATAATAGCCATTTAGGTTTCTTCTACCATGCTTTGGCTATAAATATCAATGCCAAACTCATTTGTAAAAGGACCATTGATGAATAATAATCTGAATTTACACTTTGTGAATGTTTTTGCTTAAGTTCTTTCATGAACTTTGAACTTATCAAACTAATTCAATTTGTGGCGTTCTCTAATAAAAAAAATCTTGTGTTTAATTCTTAACTTATCAAATCGTATTTGGTTTGTGGTGTTGTGGGTTGAATTCAAGTACTAGTTTCATTGGTAAACAATAACAATTGGAACTAGTTTTTCACTAACTTCACTTGAGGTGGTCCTTGGGTTTTGGAATCATCTTGACTGGAGGGTGTTTTCTTGCATTCCATATGTATCATAACTTAATAGTTATTGGGGTATATGGCTGCTAAGACGATGATTTCCTATCAGCTAATTATATATATAAGAATATACATAAATATATATATATGTCATTTCTAATTAACATTTTTACAAGCATACATGTTACCAAATATATGTATATATATAAATGTTAATGATAATAATAAGCATGATCATAAATATGTATACCAAATAATGTATATATAAATAATAATGATAATAATAAGTATGAAATATTTATAGATAATATATATCTATAAAATGAAATTTAAATGATTCTAAAATATGCTCATATATGAGATTGTCAGATATATAAAAAGTACAAGTAACATAATCACATGATTTTATGACAATAACTATGGATGGTAAGTTGTATATTGTATGGAAAATATACATATACTTCTAAAATATGAATACTAATATTTACTTATTTATAAGGCTAAAATATAATGATATTATAGTGTTGTATTCAATAAAAGGAAAAGACTATGTTGCATGTAGAAATTATTAATTAAAATTAAAATATAATAATATATAAATGAACTTAAGTAAAATAAACCCTATAATTACTACATGCACACTTGAGAACTAAGGGAAAATTAAGAAAACAATAATGAAACCTTAAATACAAGGGCTAATAATAGATCGTACATATGATGTAGAACAAAAAGTAAAAGGAGAACCATCCGGCACTAAAGGAAAGGCACCACAAAAGGCTATAGGTGAGTGATAACCTAGTGTGATATCTGAACTATTCTGTTGAACAACATTGTTTAACTCTTGTTAAACTGTATCAATATTTTTTTTATTGCTATCTTGATTATTGTTATCCTGATTTGCATTCTTTGTTTATTGAATAACCATTTCTTCTAATTTATTATTATTGATATTGCTTCTGATATTGTGTTTATTGTTAAGTCTGTCATTATTGACTATCTATACTATTCTTTGTTGGACTATCTTACTAGCCTCTGATATTGCTTCTGATTATTTATTATTATTGAGCTACTAATTTGATATTTGTACTCTTATTGAGGAAATATTATTCTAAGTCACTGATCCTCTGATTGTTGTTGAATTTGTTAATAAGCTTTTATTTTGATTTGATCTATTTTTTTTATTGAATTCCTCTGCCTTTCTTTGATAAGATTATTAAAAACTATTTATTAGCCTTTTACTGTTTTGACATGGCCCAACTCTGGTAGGGTTAAACCATGAGACAGTGTATATTGGTGTTTCAATATGCGCAAATGGGAAGTTACCACCCTAATTTCAACCTATGGCTGCCTTTATTATGAATGTCATAATATGTATCTATTTTATATAACTACGATTATATTTATTTTCTGTTATTGATATTATCTCTTGTATCAATTGATACTTGTTTATTCCAATATGTTGATCACTCTTTATTTCAGTCAGTTTGCATGTGACGCGGACCCTTAGCAACGATGGCAGCAAACCCAACATATAACAATGGTAGAGAACTCCTTGAAACTTGATAATCACCTCCTAAGGAACCCAACGCCTATAAAGAGATGCGAACTCACTATGATTGAAGGATTTAGTTGGTAAGAAGAAGGAAAACGCCACAACTCTTGTTGATAAGTAAACCTAATTCTTGATGCAAAGAAAGAATTAAAGAATCCACTCTAATCTCTCTCACACGAAAATTCACAAGAAGAACTTGTAGAAGAATTCAAAAATTTTTATTAATTGTTGTATCCTGAAATTCAGCCTAATAGTGCCCTTAAATAAGGGTTACAACATTCCTAATTGCATATGGAAAACTAAAACATTCCTAATTGCATAAGGAAAACTAAAACATTCCTAATTGCATAAGGAAAACATTCCTAATTGCATAAGGAAAAACATTCCTAATTGCATAAGGAAAAACATAAAGTAATCCTAATCCACTAAGGAAAATATAAAGTATGGAAATAAAATCCTAATCCACTAAGAAAAATATAAAGTATGGAAACAAAATCCTATTTTTAAGCCTTCCATAATGATATAAAACGTGGCCCATTAAACAGAATTAATAATCTTTAAGCAGTGGGTCCATCCAGCTATTCTCACAGGGCTTCAGAAATCTCACAGGTACGTGTGAAACTGGCTGCACTCCAAGGTCCATCTAGCTATTCTCACAGGGCTTCAGAATTCTCACAGGTATGTGTGAAACTGGCTGCATTCCAAGCTTTTCTTCCAATCACATCCGTCATCTTACTAAGGCCTTAAATTACTTCCCAAGGCTTCATATGAATCCCCATGGACCTTTCTTGCATGTTGGACCTCTTTAGCTAGCCTTTAGCTTCCATATTCACACTAAGCATCATAATCAGCTTTGGAGTGCCTTCTTCAAGCTCTATCTCCATCTTCTTGAATGATAATTCTTGAAGCTCTTTGGAAATCTCTTCTTGAATATGCAAAGCCATACTAGCTTGATATCTCTTTGCCTTGCTCCTAGTGATTGGTCCACTTGCTAGCTTCAAAGGATCTTTTCTTGCATCATTCTCCCCCTCTTCAAAAAGATTTGTCCTCAAATCTGCATCATCAAAAGGAGAAAGATCACTTACATTGAAAGTAGCACTAATATTATACGTTCCTGGTAAGTCGATCTTGTAGGCATTGTCATTAATCTTCTCCAACACTTGGAATGGGCTATCTCCTCTAGCTTGCAACTTGTTCTTCCTTTGGTTAGGAAACCTCTCTTTTTGAAAATGCACCCAAACCCAATCTCCTACTTGAAACTTAATCTCACATCTCCCTCTATTTGCAGAATCAGCATATCTCTTGTTCCTTTTCTCAACATTCGCCCTTTCTTTCTCATGCGTCTCTTTTGTCTCCATAGGATTGCTCCTATATGCTGACCGATTTGGAAATGTAGAACCGGGTATGAAATCAATTTGATGTTTAATCCCTCTTAATGGCGGCAAACCACTAGGAAGGTCTTCAGGAAACACATCCTTAAAATCCTGCAATAAAGACACAAAACTAGAAGGTAAAGAATCAAGAGATTCTTCACTGTCAGCAAGTAACAATTCTTTATACATAATAATGAGTACAGGCTGCCCTACATCTATCTCTCTTTCCCTTGCATAAAAAGTATGTTTTGCTTTTTCTCCTTGCTTATTTTCTCTCACCAATGGGCCATTTATTTGTTTGCTTACTTTCTTTTGATTCTCAGCCTCTTTTCCCTTTCTGCACTCACTCACTTTATTATTTTCTCTCTCCCTACCCTTAGAATTACCCTTGGGTGTTGAAGAAACATCATTGGCCGAATTTGAACCCCCTTGGTTCAAGTTGGCCGAAACTTCTTTCTCCCTCTCTAGCATCCTCTTCTGATCTTCATACACCTCTTGAGGTGATAATGGTGCTAGAACAACCTTCTTTCCTTCATAAGTAAAGGTATACTTATTAGAAAAGCCATCATGTTGTGCCCTTCTATCATGCTGCCATGGTCTTCCTAATAGCAAATGTCCAGCTTGCATTGGCACTACATCACACAAAACCTCATCTTTATACCACCCAATGGAGAATGGTACCTTGACTTGCTTCAACACTTTTACTTCCCCAGCGTCATTGAACCATTGCAACTTGTAAGGATTGGGATGTTTAAAACAAGTTAACCCCAATTTATCCACCATTGTAGTACTAGCAGCATTGGTACAACTTCCACCATCAATGATAAGTGTACAAACCTTACCATTCACTAAACACCTAGAGTGGAAAAGATTCTCCCTTTGATCCAAGCCTTCTTCCTTGACTTGAATATTCAAGGCTCTTCTAGTAACAAGCATCTCTCCATGTTCAGCATTCAAGACTTGATTCTCCCAAACCTCTTCATCATATTTTGCCCTATCACCACATTCGGCCTCCTCTTCTTCTTCATGTTTAGATTCTGATTCAATTTCCCCTTCATGGGTTGCAATCATCACCCTCTTATTCGGACATTGAGAAGCAATGTGTCCACTTCCCAAACACTTGTAGCATTTAATTTCCCTACTTGGAGTAGGTCTAGAAGGTGTTTCCTTGGCTGTTTTTGCATCCCCATCATTCTGCTTCTTGAAATTAGGATTGTAGGAAGAATTCTTTTGGAAAGAACCCTTGTAATCCCCTTTGTAGGAACCTCCACTCGAACTTGAACCCTTGAAGCTTGAAAAATTTCCACTAGCTTTAGAGTAGCCAGTTTTCGAAATAGCTTTATTCTTCAATCTTCTCTCTATCTTCATGGCCTTTTGAACTAACTCTTCCATTGTGTTGAATTCATACATCTCCAATTCATTGGCTATGTTCAAATTCAATCCCCCAAGAAATCGTGACATCTTCTTGTCTTCATCTTTATCAATATTTGCCCTAGCCATGATCATCTCCATCTCTTTGTGGTACTCTTCCACACTTCTTCCACCTTGAACTAGTCTTGCTAGCCGATTGTACAAATCCCGAATGTAGTGAGATGGTACAAATTGGCTTCTCATTAGTTCTTTCAAGGTTGACCATTCAGGAATAGGCCTCATACCTTTCCCTCTTCTATTAGCTTTCAATTGATCCCACCAAAAGGTAGCATACCCTTTGAATTCTACGGCTACCAAAACTGATTTCTTCTCTTCGGTGTAGTTATGGCATTCAAAAATCTACTCAACTTTCCTCTCCCATTCTATGAACTCTTCTGCATTGTTCTTCCCTTCAAAGGAAGGAATCTTCATCTTGATGGAAGTAAGGTCACCATCAGTGGTAGGTTGATTTCCACCTTCATCTTCATCTTCTACCCTTTCGGCTGCTTCTAGGGCTTCAAGATTTCCTTGCCCTTCTCTTCTAAGCACTCTTCTTACTCGCATTATGGGATTTGGATGTGCGGCTGGCTGCCCTTGTTGCACTTGCTGAATTTGTTGTGCTTGCTGTGCTGCATTCTCTTCTAATCTAGTATCCATCATCTCCATTCGACCAAGCATTGCTGCCAAAGTCTCATTAAGCCTAGCCAAGCTTTCGGCCATAGCTCCTTCTTTGCTAGTCTCTTCTCCTTTTCCAGCCATGTTAACAAACAAACAAACTCAAAGAAACAAGATTAGTAATAATCGAAATTCACTCAAGTGTTTAGAATTACCTCACTTTTCTTGTCTTCCTTGATTGCACTTCAGAACCAAGCTCACCAACCAACAATTGTCAAGTCGTTCAAGAAACTAGAACCTAAATCCTAGAACTAGATAGAAAACAAGACAAGTATCCGGAGGCAATGCAAGGTAATTTGCACTACTCGATATAGAACCAAGTATCGACACAAGCAAATGATACTTAGCAATGTAATGGAATTAAAAGCTAGATAAAGAAATCAGAAACAATGAATACAATAAACAAGACAAATTTGGATATAATGAATAAAAAACAACCCACACTTGGCAAGCTGCTTTATGGACCTAATCAAGTCTACCCAAAATGCTAGCTTCTAGACTCTAATTCCCACCTATAACACTCAAATAACATGAATATTAAGGTCTGATTTTCGAATTCCAAAACCCAAATAGCAAGAATATCAAACAATTTTTGTTGAGGTGATTTTGTACTCTTTTTTTTTCTTTTTTTTCCTCTCACTATCCCCTTGATTTGGGACTTAATTTACTTCCAAGAGCTTTTCGAAATCTGGACTTAATTCGCAACCCCAGATTCACTCAAAATCAAATCGAAATCAAACTTGAACAAAAACTCTAGCTTTTGCTTTCTTTCAAGAACCCTAATCTTGGTTTCGAATCTAATTCAGATGCAAGGCTTAGGTTTTGAAATTCAATCAGACTCCTTTTCCTAGGTTTCGAATTACTCTTTGAACAATCTTTAGACTTTTTGAATTTTGATATATGACTCTTTTTCAAAAATTAAAGACTAGACTCTCTAAGAACCCTAAATCGCAGAAATTTAAAAGACCTAAATTAACAAACCCATGAAAGACAAAGTAGATAAAAATTACCTTGTAGCAAGGCTCTGATACCAAATGACGCGGACCCTTAGCAACGATGGCAGCAAACCCAATGTATAACAATGGTAGAGAACTCCTTGAAACTTGATAATCACCTCCTAAGGAACCCAACGCCTATAAAGAGACGCGAACTCACTATGATTGAAGGATTTAGTTAGTAAGAAGAAGGGAAACGCCACAACTCTTGTTGATAAGTAAACCTAATTCTTGACGCAAAGAAAGAATTAAAGAATCCACTCTAATCTCTCTCACACGAAAATTCACAAGAAGAACTTGTAGAAGAATTCAAAAATTTTTATTAATTGTTGTATCCTGAAATTCAGCCTAATAATGCCCTTAAATAAGGGTTACAAAATTCCTAATTGCATATGGAAAACTAAAACATTCCTAATTACACAAGGAAAACATTCCTAATTGCATAAGGAAAACTAAAACATTCCTAATTGCATAAGGAAAAACATAAAGTAATCCTAATACACTAAGGAAAATATAAAGTATGGAAATAAAATCCTATTTTTAAGCCTTCCATAATGATATAAAACGTGGCCCATTAAATAGAATTAATAATCTTTAAGCAGTGGGTCTATCCAGCTATTCTCACAGGGCTTCAGAAATCTCACAGGTACGTGTGAAACTGGCTGCACTCCAAGGTCCATCCAGCTATTCTCACAGGGCTTCAGAATTCTCACAGGTATGTGTGAAACTGGCTGCACTCCAAGCTTTTCTTCCAATCACTTCCATCATCTTACTAAGGCCTTAAATTACTTCCCAAGGCTTCATATGAATCCCCACGGACCTTTCTTGCACGTTGGACCTCTTTAGCTAGCCTTTAGCTTCCATATTCACACTAAGCATCATAATCAGCTTTGGTGTGCCTTCTTCAAGCTCTATCTCAATCTTCTTGAATGATAATTCTTGAAGCTCTTTGGAAATCTCTTCTTGAATATGCAAAGCCATACTAGCTTGATATCTCTTTGCCTTGCTCCTAGTGATTGGTCCACTTGCTAGCTTCAAGGGATCCTTTCTTGCATCAGCATGTGCCTCTGCTTAAGTTATTTTATTAGTTATCCCACCCGGCTGTATGCTATGTTATCATTCACTAAGTTGACGGCTCATCGATAGTCACCATTTTTTTAGATCAGTGCTTTACATATTCGAGCTTCTAGATTTCTACCTCCCAACTGCTCACTCTTTGGGTAATGTTAGAAGCTTATAATGCTATCATAGAGAAGTCTATAAAATATATTCTACTCTATAGAGCTCCTGATAGGAAATCATCATCTTAGCAACCATATACCCCAATAACTAATAAGTTATGATACATATGGAATGCATGAAAACACCCTCCAGTCAAGATGGTTCCAAAATCCAAGGACCTCCTTAAGTGAAGTTAGGGAAAAAACTAGTTCCAATTGTTATTGTTTACTAATGAAACTAGTACTTGAATTCAACCCACAACGCCACAAACCGGATATGATCTGATAAGTTAAGAGTTAAAAATAAGATTTTTTTTGTTAGAGAATGCCACAAACCAAATTAGCTTGATAAGTTCAAAGATTATGAAAGAACTTAAGTAAAAACACTCAAAAAGAGCAAATTCAGATTATCATTCATCAATGGTCTTCTTACAAATTAGTTTGGCTTTGATATTTATAGCCAAAGTGAGGCAGAAGAAACCTAAATGGCTGTTATTATAGCTCATCCACGTTCTTCCCTTTAATCCCCACTAACTCTCATTGAAAATAGTTGTTATACATTAAAAGAATTCATTTTGTAACTCCCAAATGACAACTGATCACACCCCAAACTAAATGCACTCATTTGTAACTCCCAAATGACAACTGATCAAAAACTCAAACTTTAACAAGAATAAAACCCTAACTCTAATATGTTGATTTCATAAAGTAAAAAACTAAATGCAAATTGATAATTAAAATAAAATGACAGCCCAAGATCCATGCACATTTAATCAAGGCTGAATGACTTTTTATTCTTCAATGGGCTGGATTGATTCATACAATGTGGGCTGGACTATTGTCTTCATATTTGAAGATGCTTGAAACATGTTGACAACGTTAAGTTCTTCTTGCATACATAGATCCTTGACAGAATCTAGATGAGCTTGGTCCTCCCAAATGTCTTCAAGTAAGCAAGTTAACATTTTTTTCATCCTTTTAGCTTTAGCTATTGTCATTGGTCCTCTATGAATGGTTAAAGGATCATTCTTGATGTTACTTCTAATCATAGCTGAATCATTCCCTAGCTGATCCTCATCATTCCCCGTTTCCTCGAAAGGATTCGTCCTCCAATCATCACCTACATCAAACAAAGATAAATTAGAAAAATTGAAAGAGGCACTAATATTGCCATACTTACTTGGCAATTCAAGCTTGTAGGCATTGTCATTGATTCTTTCAAGGACTTAGAATAGTCCATCCCCTCTTGGCATTAATTTAGACTTCCTTTGGCTTGGAAATCATTCCTTCCTCAAGTGTACCCAAACCCAATCACCTAGTTCAAATATAACTTTCTTTCTTCCCTTGTTATGCTGCTTTTCATATTGTTGAGTTCTTTTCTCTATTTGAGCAACATAAATTCCCTTGTCATTAACAATATATCCAAGAAAAGTAATTTCATTAGTGGAAAAAGTGCATTTCTTAAGATTAGCATATAACTTTTCTTGCCTTAACACATCAAAAACACCCTTTAAATGTGTTACATGATCATTTAAAGATTTTCTATACACAAGAATATCATCAAAATAAACCACCACAAACTTTCCAATGAAAGCACATAAAACATGATTCATTAATCGCATAAAAGTACTTAGTGCATTAGTTAAGCCAAAGGGCATTACTAACCATTCATACAAACCATGTTTAGTTTTGAAAGCAGTTTTCCATTCATCACCTTCACGCATTCTAATTTGTTGATATCCATATTTTAAATCAATTTTAGAAAAACACAAAAACCATGCAATTCATCCAACATATTATTTAGCCTGGGAATAGGATGTCTATACTTCACCATTATTTTATTGATGGCTCGGCAATCAACACACATCCTCCATGAACTATTCCTTTTAGGCACCAATAATACATGAATAGCACATGGACTCATGCTTTCACGCACATACCCCTTCATAAGTTCACTCACTTGCCTTTTGATTTTCTTGGTCTCCTCAGGGTTGCATCTATAAGCTGGCCTATTTGGTATGCTTGCACCGGGAATAAAATTAATTTGATGTTCAATTCCTCGAATTGGTGGTAAACCCTTGGGCACATCTTCAGGAAAGAGATCTTCATGTTCCTGCAATAAATAAACAATAACACTAGGCAAACTCTTCTCAAGCTTGTAAGATAAAATCAAAACATCCTTGTACATAAGCATAAGTATAAGCTGACTCATGGTTAGTGTTTTCCTCACATCACTCATTTTTACATAAACACTCATTTTTCTATCATTCATTCCTCCCTTATTTTCTCTCCCCTTGTGTTTCCCATTGCTATCATTCTTACAACTCATCTCACCTTTTTCTTTTTTTTTCTCTCTTTCTTGCTCCCTCCCCAAAGTTTAAGCCAATAAAAATTCAAATTCTTCATATTGCTCTTTTATTGTCATTAGGTCTTCAAAAATGGCCTTTGCAGAAGAAGGTCCAAGTTGGTATTTCTGTCCATTCATGATGTGGATTCAGATTCAATTTCTCCATTGTCCTTCATAAGCATAGTCTTTTTATTAGGACATTGTGAAGCAATATGTCCATTACCCAAACATTAAAACACTTAATATTTCTTTTCCTATTATAAGAACTAGGAAAATCAGTAGTACCTTTATTTGTGGAAGAGGCTCCTTTGCTCTTTTCAAAGCTTGCACCTTTCACCTTGGAACTTAAGTCTTTTTCCTTAGACCTCTCATATTTAGTCTTCTCATCTTTCTTTGGCCACCTTTTGGTCCATGTTGGGTTGTAATTGGAGGAACTCCTTGCTGCCCCCTTTAGCTTGAGTTGTCTCTCCACCTTCATGGCCATGTTCACCATCTCCTCAAGCTCTATTAGTGATGTAACTCTACCATATTTGCAATATCTCCGTTTAAAACCTCCCAAGAATCGAGCCATGGTAGCTTCTCTATCCTCTTCAATATTTGCTTGAATCATTGCCATCTCCATCTCTTTGTGATAATCTTCTACTGACATAGACCCTTGAGTGAGTCTCTGCAATTTTTGATGTAGCTCACGATAGTAGTAGGATGGCACAAATCTCCTCCTTATGATTGCCTTCATTTTTGCCCATGTTTCAATAGGCCTCTCTCCATTTCTTCTTCTTGTAAGTTTCAGTTGCCTCCACCATATCGATGCATAATCTATAAACTCAATTGCTACTAACTTCACCTTCTTTCCCTCTGAGTAGTTATGACAATCAAATATAAGCTCTACCTTCCTTTCCCACTCTAGGTATGTTTCAGTATCATTCCTTCCTATAAATGTTGGAATCTTCATCTTTATGGAATTGATGTTGCTATCTCTCCTTCTTGGCCTCCTATCCCCTCCTGGCCTTCTATCTCTTCTAGGCCTAATCCTTGAAGATTGGTTGTCATCTTCGTCTTCATCAGGTTCATCATGGGACTCTATATCTTCTTCATCATAAGTTTGTTGCCTAGTGTCCCTCTGCCTTGTTGATGCAGCTCCTGATTGTTGGGATTGCTTAACCACCTCAACTTCATCCCTCAAATTCATAACATCTAAACTAATTATATCTTCTTCATCAACTTCATCCCTCGAATTTGACTGTGATTCTATGCCTAGTTTGGAGGATTGTAGTGATAGGTTGAGTATGCTATTTCTGGTGAATCTTTGGTAATTAGGCATGCACTTAATGTTCAGGCTAAGGAAGAGAGCATAGAACAGAGGGAAAATATCTTTTCACAATAGGTGTTTCGTAGGAGGGAAAGTTTACAGCATAATTATAGATGGAGGCAACTGTGCAAATTTGGCTCGTACAACCTTAGTTGACAAGTTACGGTTGAAGTGTGAAAAACACCCTAAACCATATAGGCTACAGTAGCTAAATGATAATGGTGAAGTAAAGGTAACGAAACAACTTGTGGTGTCATTTCTATTAGGAAATATGTTGATGAAGTGGTGTGTGATGTAGTACCCATGCAAGCTCAACATTTATTATTGGGTAGGCCTTGGTAGTTTGATAGGAAAGTCACACATGATGGGTACAAGAATAGGTATTCTTTTAGTTTAAAGGGGAAGATTTTCACTTTAGCACCTTTTTCCCTGATGCAAGAAAGGATCCCTTGAAGCTAGCAAGTGGACCAATCACTAGGAGCAAGGCAAAGAGATATCAAGCTAGTATGGCTTTGCATATTCAAGAAGAGATTTCCAAAGAGCTTCAAGAATTATCATTCAAGAAGATGGAGATAGAGCTTGAAGAAGGCACACCAAAGCTGATTATGATGCTTAGTGTGAAAGCTAAAGGCTAGCTAAAGAAAGGTCCAACATGCAAGAAAGGTCCATGGGGGTTCATATAAAGCCTTGGGAAGTAATTTAAGGCCCATGGACAGCCCAAATAGTGTGGGGGCGTTTCTTATGTTGAAGGGATTAGTTTGGTTGTTTCCATACTTTATATTTTCCTTATTGGATTAGGATTTTGTTTCCATACTTTATATTTTCCTTAGTGGATTAGGATTTTGTTTGCATACTTTATGTTTTCCTTATGCAATTAGGAATGTTTTCCTTATGCAATTAGGACTGTTTTAGTTTTCCATATGCAATTAGGAATTTTGTAACCCTTATTTAAGGGCACTATTAGGCCGAATTTCAGACAACAACAATTAATAAAAATTTTTGAATTCTTCTACAAGTTCTTCTTATGAATTTTCATGTGAGAGAGATTAGAGTGGATTCTTTAATTCTTTCTTTGCATCAAGAATTAGGTTTACTTATCAACAAGAGTTGTGGCATTTTCCTTCTTCTTACCAACTAAATCCGAATGATACAAGAAAGGATCCCTTGAAGCCAGTAAGTGGACCAATCACTAGGAGCAAGGCAAAGAGATATCAAGCTAGTATGGCTTTGCATATTCAAGAAGAGATTTCCAAAGAGCTTCAAGAATTATCATTCAAGAAGGCACACCAAAGCTGATTATGATGCTTAGTGTGGAAGCTAAAGGCTAGCTAAAGAAAGGTCCAACGTGCAAGAAAGGTCCATGGGGGTTCATATAAAGCCTTGGGAAGTAATTTAAGGCCCATGGACATCCCAAATAGTGTGGGGGCGTTTCTTATGTTGAAGGGATTAGTTTGGTTATTTCCATACTTTATATTTTCCTTATTGGATTAGGCTTTTGTTTCCATACTTTATATTTTCCTTAGTGGATTAGGATTTTGTTTCCATACTTTATATTTTCCTTAGTGGATTAGGATTTTTTTCCATACTTTATGTTTTCCTTATGCAATTAGGAATGTTTTAGTTTTCCATATGCAATTAGGAATTTTGTAACCCTTATTTAAGGGCACTATTAGGCAGAATTTCAGACAACAATTAATAAAAAATTTTGAATTCTTCTACAAGTTCTTCTTGTGAATTTTCGTGTGAGAGAGATTAGAGTGGATTCTTTAATTCTTTCTTTGCATCAAGAATTAGGTTTACTTATCAACAAGAGTTGTGGCGTTTTCCTTCTTATTACCAACTAAATCCTTCAATCATAGTGAGTTTGCGTCTCTTTATTGGCGTTGGGTTCCTTAGGAGGTGATTATCAAGTTTCAAGGAGTTCTCTACCATTGTTATACGTTGGATTTGCTGCCATCGTTGCTAAGGGTCCGCATCATTTGGTATCAGAGCCTTGCTGCAAGGTAATTTTTATCTACTTTGTCTTTCTAGGGTTTGTTAATTTAGGTCTTTTAAATTTATGCATTTTAGGGTTCTTAGAGAGTCTAGTCTTTAATTTTTGAAAAAGAGTCATATATCAATTCTGATCAAGGTCGAATTGAAGGAGGGTATTCTTAGGGTGAAAATAAAACCTAGGAAAGGATTCTTGGAAAATCTCGAAACCAAGAATTAGGGTTCTTGAAAGAAAGCAAAAGCTAGAGTTTGTGTTCAAGTTTGATTTCGATTTGGTCTTGAGTGAATCTGGGGTTGCGAATTAAGTCCAAATTTCAAAAAGTTCTTGGGAGTAAATTAAGTCCCGAATCAAGAGGATAGTGAGATTGTTTGATATTCTTGCTATTTGGGTGCTAAGGATCAGATCTAGGTGGGTTAGAAGTAATAAAAAAATTTTTGGGCAAAAACATTCACCTTTTGAGGGCTTTTGGAATTTGAAAATCAGAGGCTTTTGGAATTCAAAAATCAGACCTTAATATTCATATTATTTGAGTGTTTTAGGTGGGAATTAGAGTCTAGAAGCTAGTGTTTTGGGTAGAATTGATTAGGTCCACAAAGCAGCTTGCCAAGTGTGGGTTGTTTTTGATTCATTATATCCCAATTTGTCTTGTTTATTGTCTTCATTGTTTCTGATTTCTTTATCTAGCTTTTAATTCCATTACATTGCTAAGTATCATTTGCTTGTGTCGATACTTGGTTTTATATCGTGTAGTGCAAATTACCTTGCATTGCCTCCGGATACTTGTCTTGTTTTCTATCTAGTTCTAGGATTTAGGTTCTAGTTTCTTGAACGACTTGACAATTGTTGGTTGGTGAGCATGGTTCTGAAGTGCAATCAAGGAAGATAAGAAAAGTGAGGTAATTCTAAACACTTGAGTGAATTTCGATTATTACTAATCTTGTTTCTTTGAGTTTGTTTGTTTGTTAACATGGCTGGAAAAGGAGAAGAGACTAGCAAAGAAGGAGCTATGGCCGAAAGCTTGGCTAGGCTTAATGAGACTTTGGCAGCAATGCTTGGTCGAATGGAGATGATGGATACTAGATTGCAAGAGAATGCAGCACGACAAGCGCAACAAATTCAGCAAGTGCAACAAGGGCAGCCAGCTGCACATCCAAATCCCATAATGCGAGCTAGAAGAATGCTTAGGAGAGAAGGGCAAGGAAATCTTAAAGCCCTAGAAGCAGCCGAAAGGGTAGAAGATGAAGTTGAAGGTGGAAATCAACCTACCACTGATGGTGACCTTACTTCCATCAAGATGAAGATTCCTTCCTTTGAAGGGAAGAACAATGCAGAATAGTTCATAGAATGGGAGAGGAAAGTTGAGCAGATTTCGAATGCCATAACTACACCGAAGAGAAGAAATCAGTTTTGGCAGCCGTAGAGTTCAAGGGGTATGCTACCTTTTGGTGGGATCAATTGAAAGCTAATAGAAGAGGGAAAAGTATGAGGCCTATTCCTGAATGGTCAACCTTGAAAGAACTAATGAGGAGCCGATTTGTACCATCTCACTACATTCGGGATTTGTACAATCGACTTGCAAGACTAGTTCAAAGGTGGAAGAAGTGTGGAAGAGTACCACAAAGAGATGGAGATGATCATGGCTAGGGCAAATATTGATGAAGATGAAGACAAGAAGATGTCACGATTTCTTGGGGGATTGAATTTGAACATAGCCAATGAATTGGAGATGTATGAATTCAACACAATGGAAGAGTTAGTTCAAAAGGCCATGAAGATAGAGAGAAGATTGAAGAATAAAGCTATTTCAAAAACTGGCTACTCTAAAGCTAGTGGAAATTTTTCAAACTTCAAGGGTTTAAGTTCGAGTGGAGGTTCCTACAAAGGGGATTACAAGGATTATTTCCAAAAGAATTCTTCCTACAATCCTAATTTCAAGAAGCCGAATGATGGGGATGCAAAAACAGCCAAGGAAACACCTTCTAGACCTACTCCAAGTAGGGAAATTAAATGCTACAAGTGTTTGGGAAGTGGACACATTACTTCTCAATGTCCGAATAAGAGGGTGATGATTGCTACCCATGAAGGGGAAATTGAATCAAAATCTAAACATGAAGATCAGAAGAGGATGTTAGAGAGGGAGAAAGAAGTTTCGGCCAACATGAACCAAGGGGGTTCAAATTCGGCCAATGATGTTTCTTCAACACCCAAGGGTAATTCTAAGGGTAGGGAGAGAGAAAATAATAAAGTGAGTGAGTGCAGAAAGGGAAAAGAGGCCGAGAGTCAAAAGAAAGTAAGCAAACAAATAAATGGCCCATTGGTGAGAGAAAATAAGCAAGGAGAAAAAGCAAAACATACTTTTTATGCAAGAGCAAGAGAGATAGATGTAGGGCAGCCTGTACTCATTATTATGTATAAAGAATTGTTACTTGCTGACAGTAAAGAATCTCTTGATTCTTTACCTTCTAGTTTTGTGTCTTTGTTGCAGGATTTTAAGGATGTGTTTCCTGAAGACCTTCCTAGTGGTTTGCCGCCATTAAGAGGGATTGAACATCAAATTGATTTCATACCCGGTTCTACAATTCCAAACCGGCCAGCATATAGGAGCAATCCTATGAAGACAAAAGAGATGCAAAGACAAGTTGAAGAGCTTTTGGAGAAAGGCTTGGTTCGCGAGAGCCTTAGTCCTTATGCCGTTCCAGTCTTATTAATACCCAAGAAAGATGGTTCTTGGAGGATGTGTGTTGATTGTAGGGCTGTGAACAAGATTACTGTGAAGTATAGACATCCCATTCCTAGACTTGATGACATGTTGGACGAATTGCATGGGGCGAAATATTTCACAAAGATTGATCTTATGAGTGGTTATCATCAAATTTGCATGAAGCCTGGAGATGAATGGAAAACTGCCTTCAAAACGAAATATGATTTGTATGAATGGTTAGTTATGCCTTTTGGTTTATCTAATGCACCTAGTACTTTCATGAGATTAATGAACCATGTTTTGAGAGCTTATTTAGGTAAGTTTGTGGTAGTTTACTTTGATGATATTTTGATTTATAGCAAAACTGAGGAAGAACATGTTGAACATGTTAGGAAAGTGCTTGAAATCCTTAGGGAGCAAAACCTTTATGCTAAGCTTAAGAAGTGTTCTTTTTTTCTAGATAGGGTTGTTTTTCTTGGTTTTGTTGTAAGTATGCAGGGAATTGAAGTTGATCAAGAGAAGGTGAAAGCTATCCAAGAGTGGCCGAATCCTTCAAGTGTGATAGAAGTGAGGAGTTTTCACGGATTGGCAAGCTTCTATAGGAAATTTGTCCCTAATTTCTCTACATTGGCAGACCCCTTGACTAGCATAATCAAGAAAGAAGTGGGATTCGTTTGGGGCAAGGAGCAACAAGAAGCATTTGATGCTTTGAAAGAGAAGCTTTCTACTACACCCGTTTTAGCTTTACCTAACTTTGATTCTACTTTTGAAATTGAATGTGATGCTTCTGGTGTAGGTATTGGAGCTATTTTGATGCAAGAGAAGAAGCCCATTGCATACTTTAGTGAAAAGCTTAATGGAGCAAAGCTGAATTATTCAACTTATGACAAGGAGCTATATGCTTTGGTGAGAGCATTGGAAGTATGAGAGCATTATTTGTTGCCCAAGGAATTCATGATCCATTCAGACCATGAATCATTGAAGCATTTGAGAGGGCAAGGCAAGTTGAATAAAAGACATGAAAAATGGGTTATGAAGATTGAGAAGTTTCCTTATGAGATCAAATACAAGCAAGGTAAAGACAATGTAGTGGCAGATGCACTTTCAAGGAGGTACGCTTTACTTAATGTTTTGAGTACTAAATTGCTTGGATTTGAATGTATAAAGGACTTATATGTTGGTGATTCTGATTTCGGCAATGTTTATGATGCTTGTGAGCATGGTGCTTTTAATTCTTTCTATAGACATGATGGATTTTTGTTTAAGGGTTCGAAATTATGCATGCCTAGATGTTCTATGAGAGATTTGCTAGTATTAGAATCACATTGTGGGGGTTTGATGGGGCATTTTGGAGTTGATAAGACTTTAGACATGCTGAATGAACACTTTTATTGGCCAAATATGAAAAGGGACGTAATTTGGATTTGTAAGGCTTGTTTGGCTTGTAGGCAAGCTAAGTCTAAATCTATGCCTCATGGTTTGTATATGCCATTACCCGTTCCTAGTTCTCCTTGGATGGATATTAGTATGGACTTTGTTTTAGGATTACCAAGGACTAAGAGGGGGAGAGATAGCATATTTGTGGTTGTTGATAGGTTTAGTAAGATGGCACACTTTATCCCATGTCATAAGAGTGATGATGCTAGTTTAGTGGCTGAACTCTTCTTTAGGGAGGTGGTTCGAATTCATGGGATACCAAAATCCATAGTTTCTGATAGAGACACCAAGTTTTTGTCTCACTTTTGGCGTGTGCTTTGGGAAAAGTTAGGTACCAAGTTGTTATTTTCCACCACTTGTCATCCTCAAATGGATGGACAAGCAGAAGTAGTAAACAGACCTTTAGGTACCATGTTGAGAGCTTTAGTGGGTAAGAATTTGAGTTCTTGGGAAGATTGTTTGCCATTTATTGAGTTTGCTTATAATCGTGCTATTCATTCTTCTACAGGATATTCACCTTTTGAGCTTGTTTATGGTTTTAACCCACTAATAGTTTTGGATCTTATTTCTTTACCTTCTCATGAGCTTGTTAGTTTAGATGGTGAGAAGAAAGCTAAATTGGTGAAAGAGATGCATGAGAAAGCAAGGGCGAATATTGAGAAAAGGAACAAGAGATATGCTGATTCTGCAAATAGAGGGAGACGTGAGATTAAGTTTCAAGTAGGAGATTGGGTTTGGGTGCATTTTCGAAAAGAGAGGTTTCCTAACCAAAGGAAGATCAAGTTGCAAGCAAGGGGAGATGGCCCATTCCAAGTGCTGGAGAAGATTAATGACAATGCCTACAAGATCGACTTACCAGGTACGTATAATGTTAGTGCTACTTTCAATGTAAGTGATCTTTCTCCTTTTGATGATGCAGATTTGAGGATAAATCTTTTTGAAGAGGGGGAGAATGATGCAAGAAAGGATCCCTTGAAGCTAGCAAGTGGACCAATCACTAGGAGCAAGGCAAAGAGATATCAAGCTAGTATGGCTTTGCATATTCAAGAAGAGATTTCCAAAAAGCTTCAAGAATTATCATTCAAGAAGATGGAGATAGAGCTTGAAGAAGGCACACCAAAGCTGATTATGATGCTTAGTGTGGAAGCTAAAGGATAGCTAAAGAAAGGTCCAATGTGCAAGAAAGGTCCATGGGGGTTCATATAAAGCTTTGGGAAGTAATTTAAGGCCCATGGACAGCTCAAATAGTGTGGGGCATTTCTTATGTTGAAGGGATTAGTTTGATTATTTCCATACTTTATATTTTCCTTATTGGATTAGGATTTTGTTTCCATACTTTATATTTTCCTTAGTGGATTAGGATTTTGTTTCCATACTTTATATTTTCCTTAGTGGATTAGGATTTTGTTTCCATACTTTATGTTTTCCTTATGCAATTAGGAATGTTTTCCTTATGCAATTAGGAATGTTTTAGTTTTCCATATGCAATTAGGAATTTTGTAACCCTTATTTAAGGGCACTATTAGGCCGAATTTCAGACAACAACAATTAATAAAAATTTTCGAATTCTTCTACAAGTTCTTCTTATGAATTTTCGTGTGAGAGAGATTAGAGTGGATTCTTTAATTCTTTCTTTGCATCAAGAATTAGGTTTACTTATCAACAAGAGTTGTGGCATTTTCCTTCTTCTTACCAACTAAATCCTTCAATCATAGTGAGTTCGCGTCTCTTTATAGGTGTTGGGTTCCTTAGGAGGTGATTATCAAGTTTCAAGGAGTTCTCTGCCATTGTTATACGTTGGGTTTGCTGCCATCATTGCTAAGGGTCCGCGTCATTCCCCAAAGGAAGTGTATCAAGAATAGATTAAGATGATGAATACTTCAAATAGGGATTCAGGTAGTGAGTTAACTAAAAGAATGGAGGGACATGAGGCTAAGAGATAAAAGAAATAATTATGTGGCCCAACGTGGAGTGACTGCACAAGTGAGGTAAAGAAAGAGAGGTGTACAGGAGAGAACAGTAAGAGAAGAGAAAGTAAGAGTGAAAAGAAGCAGAGTTTCTTTGCAAAATAGAGAGATCTTAAGAGTGCTTATATAGGCAGAAGATCACTCATAGCAATAAGGTTTAAGGAGAGTTTATTAATTATGACTGACCTTAACCCAAATTTACCTAGTGGTTTTATTTCTTTGTTACAGGAATTTGATGAAGTCTTTCCTGAAGAGATGCCAAAGGGACTTCCCCCTTTAGGGGTATTAAGCATCAGATTGATTTTATACCTAGAGCAGTAATCCCAAATAGACTAGCCTATAGAAGTAACCTAGAGAAGATAAAGGAACTTCAAAGGCAAGTAGATGAATTGTTGGAGAAGGGGCATGTGAGAGGGAGCGTTAGCCCATGTATTGTACCAGTGTTGTTGGAACCCAAGAAAGATGGTGATGCGGCTGGGCCAAGCCCTTCTCAGGAGGTCACCCATCCTAGTACTTAACCGAAAAAACGCTAACCATTTCTACCAAAAACTTAAGTTGTCAGTAGAGGCGCACCCATTTCCTTTATTTGGATTAAACATGGGCTCGCCAATCTCTTTCGACTTTATGTGTCACCTTATCGAACCTAATCCACAACCCTCCAAACCCTTGGATATATCATTCCCTCCCTCTTTAAGGAGATTCGTCCTTAAACCTGGAGCAGTGGGACCAGACCCGATAAATATGCTCTGATACCAAATGATGCGGCTGGGCCAAGCCCTTCTTAGGAGGTCACCCATCCTAGTACTTACCCTGCACCAACATGCTTAACTGGAAAGAACGCTAACCATGTCTACCAAAAGCTTAAGCTATCAGCAGAGGTGCACCCATTTTCTTTATTTGGATCAAACATGGGCTCACCAGTATCTTTCGACTTTATGTGCCACCTTGTCGAACCTGATCCACAACCCTCCAAACCCTTAGACATGTCAGATGGAACATGAAGGATGTGTGTGGATTGTCGTGCAGTCAACAAAATCACTGTAAAGTATCACCATCCCATTCCTAGATTAGATGACATGTTAGATGAGTTATATGATACATGTATTTTCACTAAAATAGATTTAAAAAGTTGATATCATCAAATTAGGATGAAACCAGGTGATGAGTGAAAAACTGCATTTAAAATAAAATATGATTTATATAAATGAATGGTTATGCCTTTTGGTTTGAATAATGCACCTACCACATTTAAGAGGCTAATGAACTATGTTTTGAGTAATTTCCTTGGAAATTTGTTGTTGTGTATTTTAATGACATTCTCATATACAACAAGTCTCTAGATGAGCATATCATGCATGTTAGGTTAGTTCTAGAGGTTATAAGGAAAGAGAAGTTGTATGCTAATTTGAAGAAGTGTACTTTTTGTATTGATAAACTTGTTTTCTTGGTTTTTGTTGTGAGGGCTAAAGGGGTTGAGGTAGATGCTGAAAAGGTAAAAGCTATTCAAGAATGGCCTATGCCTAAGATTTTGTTTTTTACATATTGCTTCACAATGTCCCAATAAAAAGACTATGCTTATGAGGGACAATGGAGAAATTGAATCTGAATCCACATCATTTGGTATCAGAGCTTTAGCTCTATCTCTTTTTTTATGCTTTCTGTGATATGCTTTTCTTTACTTCAATCAATTATGTAATTCTGTATTTTTTTATTTCAATCCATTCGTAATTTCAATTTTGGTCTATTAGTTTGTTAGCTTAAAAAAAAGAGGAAAGAAGGAAAAGAAAAAAAAGGAAAAGAAAAACAAATGAAAAAAAAATAAAGGGGGAAAAATAACATGGTGGCTGCTAGAACAAAGCTAGGGTTGAAGGAGATCTTTTTGGGTTGAAAAGTCAATTTTGGTGGTGGAAAGGTCAACTTTGAAAGGTCATAACTTTTCGTTACGGAAGAGTTACGAAATGCACAATGCCAATTTAGAAATTGATTTTTGAGCCCTACATTTTTACCGGGTTTACTCATAACGGTCTGTCACGGCCCCCAAAACATTCAATTTTAGGGCAAACTGGCCATCTGAAAATTCTCTGGCAATTTTTGGGATTTTTTATTCTGTTTCCAAAACTGTTTAGGTTTCCTTGTTTCAATTAATTTCCTTTCATATCTACACCATATCTTATCTTCCTAATTAGTGTAAGTTAGTTGAATCACTAGGTGTAGGGTTTATTTCGGCTCCCACTTGGGAAAAATTAAAATTGTTTAATTTAGCTTTCTATTTTATCAATTTTATTGCATTCATAGTTTAATTTCCTTATTTTCAATTTCTTTTACTTTTGCCACGTATATAAGGGTATTTTTGCACTCTGGTTACTCTTAAGACTTGCATTCACAATCATACAATTCTTCATCTATGTGTTTTCTCTTTTTTTTTTATTACAATGATTATCAAATTGCATCTAGAACTTGAGTGTTTTTTATTTCTTTTTAGGCTTTTCATTGTAATTTTTATAGATTGCTACTTGTGACTAACCTGATTAGTTGTTTTAAATTTTGAAGTGCAACCTTAAGAAGGGAACAATATAGGGAAAAAGCAAGAGAGTGTGAGCAAATAAGAGTGTAAAAGTCTGATTTGAGTGAAACACGAGTGGAGTGATGTATTATTGAGTGTAAACACGTGAGGGAGAGTGTGAAGATTTTTTTTCTCTAAAATTTTCTTGTAGTTTTACATCATGTTTAAGGAGGCAGGCAAGGGTGGTGAAATGAGCATGAAAGATATAGTTTTCATGTTGAAGGCTATGCAAAACCAATTTGAGAAGTTTTAGTTTTGATATTATTCAATTATTTTAGCTTGGCTAAATTTCATCAAGGAAGGGTTCTCTTTCTCTTGTTGCAGTAAGAATTGGAATCAACTTATCAAGGTAAAACTTGTGGCATTTTTTCTAGTTCTTCTTTAATTCTATCCAATTATCTATGTTTCTAGTTGCATGTCAATTAGGGGTTTAGTAGGATAAACAACTGGCTAGGGTTCTTGGTATACTGAATTTGTGTGTTGGGATTTTGGATTCTTTATAATCTTGGGGTTCTGCATCAATTCATGATCAAAGAATATCAACTCTTAAACCCATCATGTATGACCCTTCGATCATGTTGCCATTGTCTCCCTAACAACATGTGACCAGCATACATAGGAACCACATCAACACCTCATCTTTATATCTACCAATGGAGAAAGAAACCAATACTTTCTTATTCACCTTCACAACACCACTATCATTCAACCATTGTAACTTATATGGTTTTGGATGTTTAGTACAACTACCACTATCCACAATCATATTACACAACTTGTTAGCAATCAAACAATGAGTATGAAACAGATTTTCATGTTGTTCACCATGTTCATCATGTTTAGTTTGCAAACAAAGTGTGCATTGTACAACTAACACATCTCCCTTAGCAAACTCAACATCACTAGCATCTTCTAAAGATGGCATTTCATCATCTTCCTCTCTCTCACTTTCAGACTCAACAGTCCCACCCCTCATGATCATTACCTTTTTATTGGGACATTCACTTGCCATATGACCATGTCCTAGGCACTTAAAACATTTAATTCCTCTAGTTTGATTAGTTTGATTCTCACCTCAACCCTTGCTGCCTATTTCATTTTTTATTTTTATTTTCATCAATCTTAGGCTTAAAATAGGTCTATCCTCCTTTTTACTTCAATTTGGTTTCCAAGAAGAAGAAGAGGAAGTCAAATAAGGTTTAGAATCATACTTACTTGTACCCTTACATTTCATTTGCCTTTCAATTTTCATGGCCACATTCACCATGTCTTCAATCTCCACATAGTGTTGCAAATCCACAAGATCAACAATGTTCTTGTTCAAGCCATTCAAGAACCTTGCCATGGTGTCTTCACGATCATCATCCACATTAGCCCTTATCATGGCTATGTCCATTTCTTTGTGATATCCTCCACACTCATTGAACCTTGTTTTAGGGTTTGTAAAAGCAGGTGCAAGTCCCTATAATAGTGGCTAGGGATAAATAGCTTTCTCATGATGCGTTTCATCTCAAACCATGTCTCAATGGACCTTTCACCATTTCGACGCCTGTGTAACAATTGATCCCACCAAACAATAGCATAATCACAAAATTCAACATTAGCTAATTTTACCTTTTTCTCTTTAGAGTAATTGTGACACTCGAAGATCATCTCCACCTTTCTTTCCCACTCCAAATAAGCATCCGGGTCATTCTTTCCTTGGAAGGAAGAAATCTTTATTTTGATGCTTCTTATATTTCAATCAATGTCGTCAAACCTTGCTCTCCTATTTTGCCTTCTAGGATGAGCATCCCCTCCAATAATGGTTGCTTGATCATCACCTGTGTCAACTCCTCCATTATCGTCAAGTCCAGTTTAGGTACCTGGCTTTGATACCAAATGATAGGAAATCATCATCTTAGCAACCATATACCCCAATAACTATTAAGTTATGATACATATGGAATGCAAGAAAACAGCCTCCAGTCAAGATGATTCCAAAACCCAAGGACCTCCTCAAGTGAAGTTAGTGAAAACCTAGTTCCAATTGTTATTGTTTACCAATGAAACTTGAATTCAACCCACAATGCCACAAACCCGATATAATTTGATCAGTTAAGAGTTAAACATAAGATTTTTTTTTATTAGAGAATGCCACAAACCAAATTAGTTTGATAAGTTCAAAGTTCATGAAAGAACTTGATACGGAACCTCCAAGAATAAGCCTGAGAACCCCTTGATTTCGAATCCCCACAGCATTAACTTGAAAACCCCTAGTCGAATTCGGTACAACCCCCAAGGATTAGGTTAGATTTCAGATTACCTTGAATTGATCAAAGATCCAAGAGTTCGAAACAAGTCAGTTCCTAAATCCCAGATTCGAAACACTCCACAAGAAAGTTGATCAAACTACTTGAATGTTTCTGAAGCATGTATTCAAGCAAGAACACAAAGATAAAAGAAATTCGGCTTTAGGTTAATAAATCCGTCTGGTGTCTTACAACCCTAAATGAGATATAAATAACTAAACCCTAATTAGGGTTATTAAGTAGCGTTTGGCTTTCTAATCAAAATTTAAGAAATAATAAAGTAAACAACATTCTGATTTAATACAAAACAAACAGGGCCCTTACTTTTTAAATAAGTATAACTAGTGGGCCTTAATACATATTAATTACAAGCCTCATTCGTGAATTACAACTTGTAGCAAGTTTTAATTGACTTCCTTTGGTCTTGTCTCCAAGCTTGTAATTCCTTGCAAACCATAGTTAGCCAAATTCACCAAATCTTGCAAATGGCAAATTAGTGCTTGCTGAATCTTTTTGGCTCGCGATCTAGTTATAGGACCTTGTGGCAAAATAATTGAATTGATGATCTCCTCAACTTGTTCCCCATGTCCTAACTCTTGCTCATCCTTGCGGTGTGCTGGTTGTTCCACAACAGAACTTAAGTAAAAACACTCACAAAGAGCAAATTCAGATTATCGTTCATCATTGGCAAAGGCTGGTTGCCTTCTATGCCTTAGCTCACCTTGCAATGTGGTAATCGCATCATCATGTTTTTCTAAATGATCTCTTACATCTCCAATTATTTTGAACATACGTTCAAATTGCTGTTGCATTGCTTGAATTATTTGATTATTTGAGGAATAACTCACGTCTTTATCTTTGTTAGACATGTTTAAAATCTGAAAGAAGAAAATTTAAAACAGCCTCACAAGATACTCCCTCACGTGTTTCACTCAAAGATTTGATTCACACTACTCGTATTTCGCACAAAAATTTAGCTTTTCTCGATGCTGGTCTTACCACTCTTGCCTTTTACCTCTCTTGCTTGTGCTTTGGGTTCATAAATGAACTAATCACCTAAACAAATCAAATTAGATTATGGCAATTCAATGGATTAAAAAGGGCTGGTCTAGATCAAGATTTTAGGTAAGGCCAAATTTAAAGTAGCTAAACACAAGAAAACAAACCTAATTGCTGAAATTTAGGTCCCTTAGCCTCAAACAATTCTGAAACTTTAAGAACTAGAATTCCACACTTTTGCAATTTTGATTCTTTTTTTTTTTAAATTTGTTTCTTTCTTTTTTTCTTGTATGATATTAACAAAAGTGTAGAAATTTTAAGATTAACACAAGAAAGTAACAATAAGAGAAGGGACAATAAAACTTTTTCTATCAACACAAAGAGGTATGAACTTAAATCAAAGAATTCTTAATAGGACAGAATTAAAACAATAAGATTGAGCACAAACAAAGAAAAATAAGATGAAGATGATAAACTTGAAAAAAAAAACACTAAGATAACCAAAACTCAACTTGAGCCTTTGCCCTAATACCAAATGATAGGAAATCGTCATCTTAGCAACCATATATCCCAATAACTAATAAGCTATGATACATATGGAATGCAAGAAAACACCCTCCAGTCAAGATGATTCCAAAATCGAAGGACCTCCTCAAGTGAAATTAGGAAAAAAAACTAGTTCCAATTGTTATTTTTTTTTATCAATGAAACTAGTACTTGAATTCAACCCACAACACCACAAACTAGATATGATATGATAAGTTAAGAGTTAAACACAAGATTTTTTTGTTAGAGAACGTCACATAGCTGAATCATTCCCTAGCTGATCCTCATCATTCCCCCTTTCCTCGAAAGGATTCGTCCTCGAATCATCACCTACATCAAACAAAGATAAATTAGAAACATTGAAAGAGGCACTAGTATTGCCATACTTACTTGGCAAGCTCGTTAGATATATCAAAACATCCTTGTAGATAAGTACAAGCTGCCTCATGGTTAGTGTTTCCCTCACATCACTCGTTTTTGCATAAACACTCATTTTTCTTTCATTCATTCCTCCCTTATTTTCTCTCCCCTTGTGTTTCCCATTGCTCTCATTCTTACCACTCATCTCACCTTTTTCTTTTTTCTCTCTTTCTTGCTCCCTCCCCAAAGTTTCAACCAATGAAAATTCAAGTTCTTCATATTGCTCTTTTGTTCTCATTTGGTCTTTAAAAATGGTCTTTGGAGACAAAGGTCCAAGTTGGTATTTATGTCCATTCATGATCAAAGAATATCAGTTCTTAAACCCATCATGTATGACCCTTCGATCATATTGCCATGGTCTCCTCAACAACATGTGACCAGCATACATAGGAACCACATCACACAACATCTCATCTTTATATCTACCAATAGAGAAAAAAACCAATACTTGCTTATTCACCTTCACAACACCACTATCATTCAACCATTGTAACTTGTACGGTTTTGGATGTTTAGTAGTAGGTAATTTCAGTTTTTCCACAAGCAAAGTACTAGCCACGTTTGTACAACTACCACTATCCACAATCATATTACACAACTTGTTAGAAATCAAACAATGAGTATGAAACAGATTTTCACATTGTTCATCATGTTTACTTTGCAAACTAAGTGTGTGTTGTACAACTCACACATCTACCTTAGCAAACTCAACATCACTAGCATCTTCTAAAGATGGCATTTCATCATCTTCCTCTCTCTCACTTTCAGACTCAACAGTCCCATCCCTCATGATCATTACCCTTTTATTGGGACATTCACTTGCCGTTTGACCATGTCATAGGCACTTAAAACACTTAATTCCTCTAGTTTGATTAGTTTGATTCTCACCTCTATCCTTGCTGCCTATTTCATTTTTGTTTTTATTTTCATCAATCTTAGGCTTAACAATAGGTTTATCCTCCTCTTTACTCCAATTTGGTTTCTAAGAAGAAGAAGAGGAAGTCAAATAAGGTTTAGAATCATACTTACTTGTACCCTTGTGTTTCAGTTGTCTTTCAATTTTATGGCCACAGTCACCATGTCTTCAATCTCCACATAGTGTTGCAACTCTACAAGATCAGCAATGTTCGTGTTCAAGCCATTCAAGAACCTTGCTATGGTGGCTTCATGATCCTCATCCTCATTAGCCCTTATCATGGCTATCTCCATTTCTTTGTGATATTCCTCCACACTCATGGAACCTTGTGTTAGGTTTTGTAAATGCTGGTGCAAGTCCCTATAATAGTGGCTAGGGATAAATCGCTTTCTCATGATGAGTTTCATCTCAAACCATGTCTCAACGGACCTTTCACCATTTCAACGCCTGTCTTTACACAATTGATCCCACCAAACAATAGCATAATCAAAAAATTCAATAGCAACTAATGATGCAAGAAAGGATACCTTGAAGCTAGCAAGTGGACCAATCACTAGGAGCAAGGCAAAGAGATATCAAGCTAGTATGGCTTTGCATATTCAAAAAGAGATTTCCAAAGAGCTTCAAGAATTATCATTCAAGAAGATGGAGATAGAGCTTGAAGAAGGCACACCAAAGCTGATTATGATGCTTAGTGTGAAAGCTAAAGGCTAGCTAAAGAAAGGTCCAATGTGCAAGAAAGGTCCATGGGGGTTCATATAAAGCCTTGGGAAGTAATTTAAGGCCCATAGACAGCCCAAATAGTGTGGGGCATTTCTTATGTTGAAGGGATTAGTTTGGTTGTTTCCATACTTTATATTTTCCTTATTGGATTAGGATTTTGTTTCCATACTTTATATTTTCCTTAGTGGATTAGGATTTTGTTTCCATACTTTATATTTTCCTTAGTGGATTAGGAATGTTTTCCTTATGCAATTAGGAATGTTTTCCTTATGCAATTAGGAATGTTTTAGTTTTCCATATGCAATTAGGAATTTTGTAACCCTTATTTAAGGGCACTATTAGGCCGAATTTCATACAACAACAATTAATAAAAATTTTCAAATTCTTCTACAAGTTCTTCTTGTGAATTTTCGTGTGAGAGAGATTAGAGTAGATTCTTTAATTCTTTCTTTGCATCAAGAATTAGGTTTACTTATCAACAAGAGTTGTGGCATTTTCCTTCTTCTTACCAACTAAATCTTTCAATCATAGTGAGTTCGCATCTCTTTATAGGCGTTGGGTTGCTTAGGAGGTGATTATCAAGTTTCAAGGAGTTCTCTACCATTGTTATACGTTGGGTTTGCTGCCATCGTTGCTAAGGGTCCGCATCAACTAATTTTACCTTTTTCTCTTTAGAGTAGTTGTGACACTCGAAGATCATCTCCATCTTTCTTTCCCACTCCAAATAAGCATCTGGGTCATTCTTTCCTTAGAAGAAAGGAATCTTCATTTTGATGCTGCCTATATTTTGATCAATGCCGTCAAACCTTGCTCTCCTATTTTGCCTTCTAGGATGAGCATCCCCTCCAATAAAATAATGGTTGCTTGATTATCATTTGTGTCAATTCCTCCATCATATTCATCATTGTCAAAGGCTGGTTGCCTTCTATGCCTTGGCTCACTTTGCAATGTGGTAATTGCATCATCAAATTTTTCTAAATGATCTCTTACATCTCCAATCATTTTGAACATACGTTCAAATTGATGTTGCATTGCTTGAATTATTTGATCATTTGAGGAAGAACTCACATCTTTATCTTTGTTAGACATGTGTAAAACCTAAAAGAAGAAAATTTAAAATAGCTTCACAAGATACTCCCTCACATGTTTCAAGGGGTATGCTACCTTTTGGTGGGATCAATTCAACACAATGGAAGAGTTAGTTCAAAAGGCCATGAAGATAGAGAGAAGATTGAAGAATAAAGCAATTTCAAAAACTGGCTACTCTAAAGCTAGTGGAAAATTTTCAAACTTCAAGGGTTCAAGTTCGAGTGGAGGTTCCTACAAAGGGGATTACAAGGGTTCTTTCTAAAAGAATTCTTCCTACAATCCTAATTTCAAGAAGCCGAATGATGGGGATGCAAAAACAGCCAAGGAAACATTGCTTCTCAATGTTCAAATAAGAGGGTGATGATTGCTACCAATGAAGGGGAAATTGAATCAGAATCTGAATATGAAGATCAGAAGAGGATGCTAGAGAGGGAGAAAGAAGTTTCATCCAACATGAACCAAGGGGGTTCAAATTTGGCCAATGATGTTTCTTCAACACCCAAGGGTAATTCTAAGGGTAGGAAGAGAGAAAATAATAAAGTAAGTGAGTGCAGAAAGGGAAAAGAGGCCGAGAGTCAAAAGAAAGTAAGCAAACAAATAAATGGCCCATTGGTGAGAGAAAATAAGCAAGGAGAAAAAGCAAAACATACTTTTTATGCAAGAGCAAGAGAGATAGATGTAGGGCAGCCTGTACTCATTATTATGTATAAATAATTGTTACTTGCTGACAGTGAAGAATATCATGATTCTTTACCTTCTAGTTTTGTGTCTTTGTTGCAAGATTTTAAGGATGTGTTTCCTGAAGACCTTCCTAGTGGTTTGCCGCCATTAAGAGGGATTGAACATCAAATTGATTTCATATCCGGTTCTACAATTCCAAACCGGCCAGCATATAGGAGCAATCCTATGGAGACAAAAGAGATGCATGAGAAAGCAAGGGCGAATATTGAGAAAAGGAACAAGAGATATGTTGATTCTGCAAATAAAAGTAGACGTGAGATTAAGTTTCAAGTAGGAGATTGGGTTTGGGTGCATTTTCGAAAAGAGAGGTTTCCTAACCAAAGGAAGAACAAGTTGCAAGCAAGGGAAGATGGCCCATTCCAAGTGCTAGAGAAGATTAATGACAATGCCTACAAGATCGACTTACTAGATTTGAGGACAAATCTTTTTGAAGAGGGGGAGAATGATGCAAGAAAGGATACCATGAAGCTAGCAAGTGGACCAATCACTAGGAGCAAGGCAAAGAGATATCAAGCTAGTATGGCTTTGCATATTCAAAAAGAGATTTCCAAAGAGCTTCAAGAATTATCATTCAAGAAGATGGAGATAGAGCTTGAAGAAGGCACACCAAAGCTGATTATGATGCTTAGTGTGAAAGCTAAAGGCTAGCTAAAGAAAGGTCCAACGTGCAAGAAAGGTCCATGGGGGTTCATATAAAGCCTTGTGAAGTAATTTAAGACCCATGGACAGCCCAAATAGTGTGGGGCGTTTCTTATGTTGAAGGGATTAGTTTGGTTGTTTCCATACTTTATATTTTCCTTATTGGATTAGGATTTTGTTTCCATACTTTATATTTTCCTTAGTGGATTTGGATTTTGTTTCCATACTTTATATTTTCCTTAGTGGATTAGGAATGTTTTCCTTATGCAATTAGGAATGTTTTCCTTATGCTGTTTTCCTTATGCAATTAGGAATGTTTTAGTTTTTCATATGCAATTAGGAATTTTGTAACCCTTATTTAAGGGCATTATTAGGCCGAATTTCAGACAACAACAATTAATAAAAATTTTTGAATTCTTCTACAAGTTCTTCTTGTGAACTTTCGTGTGAGAGAGATTAGAGTGGATTCTTTAATTCTTTCTTTGCATCAAGAATTAGGTTTACTTATCAACAAGAGTTGTGGCGTTTTCCTTCTTCTTACCAACTAAATCCTTCAATCATAGTGAGTTCGCGTCTCTTTATAGGCGTTGGGTTCCTTAGGAGGTGATTATCAAGTTTCAAGGAATTCTCTACCATTGTTATATGTTGGGTTTACTGCCATCGTTGCTAAGGGTCCGCATCAACTAATTTTACCCTTTTCTCTTTAGAGTAGTTGTGACACTCGAAGATCATCTCCATCTTTCTTTCCCACTCCAAATAAGCATCTGGGTCATTCTTTCCTTAGAAGAAAGGAATCTTCATTTTGATGCTGCCTATATTTTGATCAATGCCGTCAAACCTTGCTCTCCTATTTTGCCTTCTAGGATGAGCATCCCCTCCAATAAAATAATGGTTGCTTGATTATCATCTGTGTCAATTCCTCCATCATATTCATCATTGGTAAAGGCTGGTTACCTTCTATGCCTTGGCTCACTTTGCAATGTGGTAATTGCATCATCAAATTTTTCTAAATGATCTCTTACATCTCCAATCATTTTGAACATACGTTCAAATTGATGTCGCATTGCTTGAATTATTTGATCATTTGAGGAAGAACTCACATCTTTATCTTTGTTAGACATGTGTAAAACCTAAATGAAGAAAATTTAAAATAGCTTCATAAGATACTCCCTCACATGTTTCACTCAAATATTTGATTCACACCACTCGTGTTTCACATAAAAATTTGGCTTTTCTTGATGCTAGTTTTACCACTCTTGCCTTTTACCTCTCTTGCTTTTTTACTTTGGGTTCATAAATGAACTAATCACCTAAACAAGCCAAATTAGATTATGGCAATTCAATAGATTGAAAAGGGCTGGTCTAGATCAATATTTTAGGTAAGACCAAATTTAAAGTAGCTAAACACAAGAAAACAAACCTAAGTGCTGAAATTTAGGTCCCTTAGCCTCAAACAATTCTGAAACTTTAAGAACTAGAATTCCACACTTTTGCAATTCTGATTTTTTTTAATTTTTGTTTCTTTCTTTTTTTTATGATATTAACAGAAGTGTAGAAATTTTAAGATTAACACAAGAAAGTAACAGTAAGAGAAGGAACAACAAAACTTGTTGTGTCAACACAAAGAGGTATGAACTTAAATCAAAGAATACTTAATAGGTCAGAATTAAAACAAGAAGATTCAGCACAAATAAAGAAAAATTAAGATGAAGATGTTAAACTTGAACAAAAAAAAACACAAAGATAAGCAAAGCTCAATTGAGCCTTGCTCTGATACCAAATTATAGGAAATCATCATCTTAGCAACAATATACCCCAATAACTATTAAGTTATGATACATATGGAATACAAGAAACACCCTCCAGTCAAGTTGATTCCAAAACCCAAGGACCTCCTCAAGTGAAGTTAGGAAAAAACTAGTTCCAATTGTTATTGTTTACCAATAAAACTAGTACTTGAATTCAACCCCCAAAGCCACAAACCATATATGATCTGATAAGTTAAGAATTAAACACAAGATTTTTTTTTGGTTACAGAATGCCACAAACCAAAATAGTTTGATAAGTTCAAAGTTCATGAAAGAACTTAAGCAAAAACACCCACAAAGAGCAAATTCAGATTATCATTCATCAATGGTCCTCTTACAAATTAGTTTGGCTTTGATATTTATAGCCAAAGTGAGGTAGAAGAAACCTAAATGGCTGTTATTATAGCTCTTCCACGTTCTTCCCTTTAATCCCCACTAACTCTCATTGAAAAGAGTTGTTATACATTAAAAGCATTCATTTTGCAACTTCCAAATGAAAACTGATCACACCCCAAACTAAATGCACTCATTTGTAACTCCCAAATGACAACTGATAAAAAAACTCAAACTTTAACAAGAATAAAATCCTAACTCTGATATGTTGATTTCATAAAGCAAATAAAATAAACCCAAATTAATAAATAACATAAAATGACAGCCCAAGATCCATGCTCACTTAATCAAGGCTGAATGGCCCTTTATTCTTCAATGGGCTGGATTGATTCAGACAATGTGGGTTAGACTATTGAATATGCTTGGATCATGTTTACAATCTTTGACTTTTGTTCCTCCCATAATAAGTTAGCTGCATCACATTGAGCTTGTTTCTTCCAAATGTCATCAATTAAGCAAGTTAATATTTCCATCATCTTTTTGGCTCTAGCTCTTTTTATTGGGCCTCAATGAATGGCTAAAGGGTCTTTCTTTGCATTTTCATCATTAGCCGAATGGACTCAAGATTGTTAGTCCTCATCAAATATGATCACCAAAAAAAACTTCTGTCTTACAACCTTAAATGAGATATAAATAGCTAAACCCTAATTAGGGTTATTAAGTAGTATTTGGTTTGCTAATCAAACTTTAAGAACTAATAAAGTAAACAAAGTTCTGATTTAACACAAAATAAACAAGTCCCTTACTTTTTAAATAAGCATAACTAGTGGGCCTTAATACATATTAAATAATAGTCTCATATACCTGGATTAAATTTATGGGCTGCTTCTCCTCTATATCCTTAGCGTCAAAGGCCTGTCCACCAAACCTTTCTTCCATGAATCGCCTTACAAAGCCTTGGAAGGTAGATTTGAGCTTCTTGGCCTGCAATCTTGTAATTGGCCTACTTGGTAAAATGATCTCCATGCCATGTTGACCATCTATGCTTGCTCCGCTAGCCTTGCTCCTATGTTTACCATGTTGTCATCTTTTTTTTTTCGTTTCTTTTTTTTAGGCTTTTGATTGTAATTTTATAGATTGCTACTTGTGACTAACCTGATTAGTTGTTTTAAATTTTAAAGTGCAACTTTAAGAAGGGAACAAGAGAGGGAAAAAATCAAGGGAGTGTGAGCAAATAAGAGGGTAAAAACTTAATTTGAGTGAAACACGAGTGAAGTTATATATAGAGTGTAAACACGTGAAGGAGAGTGTGAGGACTTTTTTTCTCTAAAATTTTCATATAGTTTTACATCATGTCTAAGGAGGCAAGCAAGGGTGGCGAAATGAGCATGAAAGATGTAGTTTTCGTGTTGAAGGCTATGCAAAACCAATTTGAGAAGTTTAGTTAAATGTTATGAATTTGAGGAATGAAGTTGAGGTGGTTAAGCAATCTAAAAAATCAGGAGCTACATCAACAAGGTGGAGGGACACTAGGCAACAAACTTATGATGAAGAAGATATAGAGTCCCATGATGAACCTAATGAAGATAAAGATGAAGATGAAAACCAATCTTCAAGGGTTAGGCCTAGAAGAGATAGAAGGCTAGGAGGAGATAGGAGGCCAGGAAGGAGAGATGGCAACATCAATTCCATAAAGATAAAGATTCCAACATTTATAGGAAGGAATGATGCTGAAACATACCTAGAGTGGGAAATAAAGGTGGAGTTTATATTTGATTGTCATAACTACTCAGAGGGAAAGAAGGTGAAGTTAGCAGCAGTTGAGTTTACAGATTATGCATCGATATGGTGGGGGCAACTAAAACTTACAAGAAGAAGAAATGGAGAGAGGCCTATTGAGACATGGGCAGAAATGAAGGTTGTCATGAGGAGGAGATTTGTGCCATCCTACTACTATCGTGAGCTACATCAAAAATTGTAGAGACTCACTCAAGGGTCTATATCAGTAGAAGATTATCACAAAGAGATGGATATGGCAATGATTTAAGCAAATATTGAAGAGGATATAGAAGCTACCATGGCTCGATTCTTGGAAGGTCTAAACAGAGATATTGCAAATATGGTAGAGTTACATCACTATATAGAGCTTAAGAAGATGTTGAACATGGCCATGAAGGTGGAGAGACAACTCAAGCAAAAGGAGGCAATAACAAGTTCCTCCAATTACTCCTCAACATGGACCTTAAGGTGGCCAAAGAAAGATGAGAAGACTAAAGATGAGAGGTCTAAGGATAAAGACTTAAGTTCCAAGGTGAAAGGTGCAAGCTTTGAAAAGAGCAAAGGAGCGTCTTCCACAAATAAAGGTAATACTGATTTTCCTAATTCTACTAATAGGCAAAAGAATATTAAGTGTTTTAAATGTTTGGGTAATGTACATATTGTTTCACAATGTCCCAATAAAAAGATTATGCTTATGAGGGACAATGGAGAAATTGAATCTGAATCCGAATCTAATTGTGATTTTATGCCTAGTTTGGAGGATTGTAATGATGTTGAGGTTGAGTATGCTGTTTGTGGTGAATCTTTGGTAGTTAGTGATGGAAATCATCAATTTAACAACCATACACCCCAATAGTTAAAGAACTATGATATATATGGAATGTAAATTAACACCCTCCAAAAGTTGAATCAAAATCTGGATTGTTCAAGAATAAAGTAAGATTAACTATTTAATAACTTTTTATCAATGGAATTATGATTAAGTAATTAGAATAGCACTTTGATTTCCTCAAAACGCCACAAACAAAGAAAGTTTGATAAGTTAAGGATGAAAACAAAGATTCTGGAATTTGAATGCCACAAACTGAATAGCTTGATAAGTTCCAAAGTTCATGCAAGAACTTAAGACAAAACACTCACAAGTGCTCAAAATATCTTTTATATCTTTTTTAATTGTATGATTACAAAGGAAATCAGCCTTGTTTATATAGAAGAAGGCCATATACAAAGAGAGCATCAGAATTAAGTTCATATGCAACTCCCATATTAATTGATAGCCCTATTACTCCTAATAAATAGCCCCATTACTTTGCCAACTCAATGTAAACGTTGGACCATTATTTTCTTGGTTTTTGTAAATCTTTTTCTTCATATTTCAGCCTTTGTAACTCATACTTAATAATAATAAACCCAGTCTTAAAGAGCCTATTAATTTATCTTAGGCCATTGGTCTTTTAGACTTCAAGACCATGGCCAAATGACCTGTTATTATTAAAAATGGACCTAAATCTTTACTCTCATAAGCCTGGATTAGCCTTCAAGATTAGGTCTTGCTTGAATTATGTTGACCAACTTAAGCTCTTCTTACATCCATGGATCATCCTTAAACAAATCTTGAGCAACTTGTTTTCTCCAAATCTAATCCATGAAGGAAATTAAAGCCTCTTTCAACTTATTAGCTCTAGACCTTGTCATTGGTCCTCCATATATGGCTAGTGGATCTTTGAATTGTTTGTTCATGTCATCATTGGACTGTTGGTGCTTGGCCAATTTTTGATCAGCATGTAATTCCTCATCATTCCCCCTTTCCTCGCAAGGATTCATCCTCAAATTTGATCCTTCATCACCTACATCAAACAAAGACAAATCAAAAACATTGAAGGTTGCACTAACATTACCATACTCACTTGGCAATTCCAGCTTATATGCATTGTCATTTATTCTTTGAAGGACTCAAAATTGACCATCCCCTCTAGGCATTAGTTTTGACTTCCTTTGGCTAGGAAATCTTTTCTTCCATAAGTGTAGCCAAACCAAATCTCCTGGTTCGAATACTACTTTCCTTCGGCCTTTGTTGTGTTTCTTCTCATATTGTAGAGTCTTCTTTTCAATTTGTGTGCGCACCTTTTCATGCAAAGTTTTAACAAAGTCATCTTTTTGTTTACCATCCAAATTTGCTTTCTCTAATGGTAAAGGTAGCAAATCCATTGGAGTTAATGGATTGAACCCATAAACGACTTCAAATGGTGAATTGTTTGTTGTATCATGCACACTGCGATTATACGCAAACTCCACATGTGCAAACATTCCTCCCAATTCTTCAAATTCTTTTTTATTATGGCCCTCAAAAGAGTTGATAAGATCTTATTTACCACTTCTGTTTGTCCATCTGTTTGTGGATGACAAGTGGTTGAATACAACAGCCTTGTACTCAACTTGCTCCGAAGTGTTTTCCAAAAGTGGCTAAGGAACCTCACATCTCTATCACTCACAATTGTTCTTGGGATGCCATGTAATCTCACAATTTCTTTGAAGAATAACCCCACAACATGTGTTGCATCATCAGTTTTATTGCATGGAATGAAATGTGCCATCTTGCTAAACCTGTCCACAACAACAAAAATAGAATCCCCCCCCCCTTTACACCTAGGTAAAGCCAAGACAAAGTCTATTGATATATCAACCCAAGGTTCATTAGGTATAGGAAGAGGGTTAAACAGCCCATGAGGCATTACTCTAGATTTAGCTTGTTTGCATGTAATGCATTTCTCGCATATCCTTTCAACATCTCTTTTCAATTGTGGCCAAAAAAATGCTCACTTAACACACCTAGAGTCTTTTTAATTCCAAAGTGTCCCATTAACCCACCACTATGTTCCTCCCTCACAAGTAATTCTCTCATTGAACATTGAGGAACACACAACTTGTTTTCTTTAAAAAGAAAACCATCATGCTTATAGAATTTATCAAACCCACCTTTCTCACATGCCCCATAAAACACTAGCAAAATCAAGGTCAGAATTATACAAATTGTTAATGTACTCAAAACCTAATAATTTTGCATCAAGTTTAGAAATTAGAGCATACCTTCTAGAAAGAGCATCAACAACCACATTTTCCTTACCTTGTTTGTACTTGATGATGTAAGGAAAGGATTCAACGAATTCCACCCATTTTGCATGTCTTTTAAAAAACTTCCCTTGTCCTTTGAGATACTTCAAGGAATCATGATCAGTGTGGATTATGAATTCCTTGTAGTAAAGATAATGCTCCCATGTCTTCAAAACTCGCACCAAACCATAGAACTCTTTGTCATATGTAGGGTAGTTTAAACTTGCTCCACTTAATTTCTCACTAAAGAATGCAATTGGCTTACCTTCTTGCATTAAACTCCACCAATACCTATGCCACTGGCATCACACTCAATTTCAAAAGTTTTAGAAAAATTAGGCAAAACAAGTAAAGGTGCTGAACAAAGTTTATCTTTAAGCAAGTTAAAAGCCTCATCTTGATCTTTACCCCACTTAAATCCTACTTTTTTCTTAATGCATTCAGTCAAAGGTGCAGCAATTGTAGAGAAATCCTTAATGAATCTCCTATAAAAGCTAACAAGACCATGAAAACTTCTTACATCACCGACACTAGTGGGTTTTGGCCATTCTCTAATTACTTTCACTTTTGCTTGATCAACATGTATTCCTTTATCATTAATAACATAACCAAGAAAAGTAATTTCATTAGTGCAAAAGATGCATTTGTTTATATTAGCATACAACTTTTTCTTTCTAAGAAAATCAAAAATAGATTTCAAATGTTGTACATGCTCATTTAAAGTTTTGCTATAGATCAGAATATCATCAAAATAAACAACCACAAACTTTCCAATAAAATCTCGCAAAACATGGTACATCAATCTCATGAAAGTGCTAGGTGCATTAGTTAAACCAAAAGGCATTACTAACCACTCATATAATCCATGCTTAGTTTTGAAAGTTGTTTTCCATTCATCACCTTCACACATTCTTATTTGATGATATCCACATTTTAAATCAATTTTTGAAAACATACAAGAACCATGCAATTCATCCAACATATCATCTAGCCTAGGAATAGGGTGTCTATACTTCACCGTGACTTTGTTGATGGCTCGACAATCAACACACATTCTCCAAGTTCCAAACTTTTTAGGCACAAATAATATAAGAACAACACATGGACTCATGCTTTCACGCACATACCCTTTCTCCATAAGCTCACTTACTTGCTTTTGGATCTCTTTTGTTTCCTCCAGATTACATCTGTATGCAGGTCTATTTGGAATGCTTGAACCTGGAATGAAGTCAATTTGATGTTCAATGCCTCGAATTGGAGGCAATCCATTAGGTTCTTCTTCCGGAAATAGATCCTCATTTTCCTGCAAAAGATCAACAACAACACTAGGCAAATCTTTGATTACTTTGTTAGAAATAATCAAAACTCCCTTATAAATAAGTACAAGCATTTGCTGCCTCATTGTCAAGGCTTCCTTCACATCACTCATTTTAGCATAAACACTCATTTTTCTTTCACTCAAGTCTGCCTCATTTTCTCCTACCTTGTGTTTCCCAATTTTATTTCTTAATTCACTTAACTCACTTATCTCACCTTTCTCTTTTCTCTCTTGGGTTTCCCTTCCCAAATTCATCCCCAATGAAGAGTTAAGTTCTTCATATTGATGTTTGATGCGCATTTGGTCCTCAAAAATTGTTTTTGGAGATAATGGACCAAGTTGATACTTTTCCCCATTCATACTCAAAGAATAACAATTTTTGAACCCATCATGCAACACTTTTCGATCATATTGCCATGGTCTACCCAATAACATGTGTCCAGCATACATGGGTACCACATCACACAAAACCTCATCCTTATATCTACCAATGGAAAATGAAATCAAAACTTGCTTATTTACCTTCACCATACCACTACCATTCAACCACTGAAGCTTGTATGGTTTTGGGTGTTTAATAGTGGGCAGCTTCAACTTCTCTATTAGCAAAGTGCTTGCTACATTGGTACAACTTCCACTATCCATAATCAAGTTACACAACTTATTAGCAATCAAACAATGAGAATGAAACAAATTCTCACGTTGCACCCCATGTTCATCTTGTTTATTTTGCAAACTAAGTGTGCATTGTACAATCAAAGTTTCACCCTTAGCATATTCTACATCATTATCATCTTCCAAAGGTGGCATATCATCTTCATCCTCTCTTTCACTTTCAGATTCTACAATCCCATCCCTCATGATCATTATTCTTTTATTAGGGCATTCACGTGCCATATGACCATGTCCAAGGCACTTGAAGCATTTAATGCTTCTAGTTTGATTAGGTTGATTCTCAACTTTACCCTTGCTGCCTAATTCATTTTTGTTTTTAGTTTCATCTATTTTAGGCTTAACAATGGGTTTATCATCCTTTTTACTCCAATTCGATCTCCAAGAAGAAGAAATCGAAGAAAGTTTAGAATCATACCTTGTGCCTTTCCCTTTGAGTTGTCTTTCGATTTTCATGGCCATATTTAGCATGTCCTCCATCTCCACATAATGTTACAACTCCAAATGATTAGAAATTTGCTTGTTAGTTCCACTCAAAAACTATACCATAGTAGCCTCATGATCTTCCTCCATATTAGCCCTTATCATGGCCTTTTCCATCTCCTTGTGGTACTCCTCTACACTCATAGAGTCTTGTGTCAAAGTTTGCAGCCTTTGATGCAATTCTCTATAGTAATAACTTGGGACAAATCTCTTCCTCATGATTTGCTTCATCTCCCTCCATGTATCTATGGGTCTTTCACCATTTCTCCTTCTTTCCTTGCAAATTTGATCCCATCAAACAATAGCATAATCACAAAATTCAACAACAGCAAGTTTTACCTTTTTCCTTTTGGAATAATTATGACATTCAAAGATCAGCTCCACTTTTCACTCCCGTTCCAAGTAAATATCTGGATTATTCCTTCCTTGAAATGGAGGAATTTTCATCTTAATGCTGCCAATGCTACGATCTACATCATGATGCAAGAAAGGACCCCTTGAAGCTAGCAAGTGGACCAATCACTAGGAGCAAGGCAAAGAGATATCAAGCTAGCATGGCTTTGCATATTTAAGAAGAGATTTTCAAAGAGCTTCAAGAATTATCATTCAAGAAGATGGAGATATATCTGCAAGGAAGGCCTAAATATATCATGGTTCTAGAAGCATGCAATGGAAGCCAAGAAGGATCCTTTGAAGGCTATTTTTAAGCCTAGGCCGAAACTACCAAGGAAGAGTCAAAGCTTGGTCAATCTTATTTCCATGCATATGCATGCACATTCATGGATGCAAGTTGGCAGAATTCCAAGGGAGTTTGTTGCACCCCTTGGCCGAATCTTCATAGTTAGTTAGAGGGGATATTTTTGTTATTTTGTGGTCCCCATCCTTTTATTTTAATTAGTTAAGTTGTTTTGACTTTGTCAAATCCTATTCTTGTTGGGTATTTGGAAGTGTTTTCCCATACAAGCCTAGGATCCTTCTAGAATGTTGTAGTCTTAATTTTCCATATGCAATTAGAAATTTTGTAACCCTTATTTAAGAGCACTATTAGGCCAAATTGGGGAGACCATTATTATTAAAGAAAATTTTGAATTCTTCTACAAGTTCTTCTTGTGAATTTTTGTGTAGAGAGATTAGAGTGGATTCTTTAATTCTTTCTTTGCATCAAGAATTAGGTTTACTTATCAACGAGAGTTGTGGCATTTTCCTTCTTCTTACCAACTAAATCCTTCAATCATAGTGAGTTCGCATCTCTTTATAGGCGTTGGGTTCCTTAGGAGGTGATTATCAAGTTTCAAGGAGTTCTCTACCATTGTTATACGTTGGGTTTGCTGCCATTGTTTCTAAGGGTCCGCGTTATTTTGGTATCAGAGCCTTGCTACAAGGTAATTTTTATTTACTTTGTCTTTCTAGGGTTTGTTAATTTAGGTCTTTTAAATTTCTGCGTTTTAGGGTTCTTAGAGAGTCTAGTCTTTAATTTTCGAAAAAGAGTCATTTATCAAAATTCGAAAAGCCCGAAGATTGTTCAAAGAGTAATTCGAAACCTAGGAAAAGGAGTCTGATCGAATTTTGAAACCTAGGCCTTGCATCTGAATTGGATTCGAAACCTAGGGAGTTAATCTGATTGAAATTCGAAAATTGTTTTGTGTTGTTGGGTATTCCCTCGATTTGTTTTGTGGATGAATTCTGTGTTGCGAATTAAGTCCAGATTTCGAAAAGTTCTTGTGAGTAAATTAAGTTCCGAATCAAAGGGATAGTGATAGGAAGCAAAAAAAAAAAAAGAGTACAAAACCACTTCAACAAAAATTGTTTGATATTCTTGCTATTTGGGTGCTAAAGATCAGATCTAGGTGGGTTAGAAGTAATAAAATTTTTGGGACGAAAAATTTCACCTTTTGAGGGGCTTTTGGAATCTGAAAATCAGACCTTAATATTCATATTATTTGAGTGTTATAGGTGGGAATTAGAGTCTAGAAGCTAGTGTTTTGGGTAGAATTGATTAGGTCCATAAAGCAGCTTGCCAAGTGTGGGTTGTTTTTGATTCATTATATCCAAATTGGTCTTGTTTATTGGCTTTATTGTTTCTGATTTCTTTATCTAGCTTTTAATTCCATTACATTGCTAAGTATCATTTGCTTGTGTTGATACTTGGTTTTATATCGTGTAGTGCAAATTACCTTGCATTGCCTCCGGATACTTGTCTTGTTTTCTATCTAGTTCTAGGATTTAGGTTCTAGTTTCTTGAACAACTTGACAATTGTTGGTTGGTGAGCTTGGTTCTGAAGTGCAATCAAGGAAGACAAGAAAAGTGAGGTAATTCTAAACACTTGAGTGAATTTCGATTATTACTAATCTTGTTTCTTTGAGTTTGTTTGTTTGTTAACATGGCTGGAAAAGGAGAAGAGACTAGCAAAGAAGGAGCTATGGCCGAAAGCTTGGCTAGGCTTAATGAGACTTTGGCAGCAATGCTTGGTTGAATGGAGATGATGGATACTAGATTGCAAGAGAATGCAGCACGGCAAGCACAACAAATACAACAAGTGCAACAAATTCAGCAAGTGCAACAAGGGCAGCCAGCCGCACATCCAAATCCCATAATGAAAGCTAGAAGAGTGCTTAGGAGAGAAGGGCAAGGAAATCTTGAAGCCCTAGAAGCAGCCGAAAGGGTAGAAGATGAGATGAAGGTGGAAATCAACCTACCACTGATGGTGACCTTACTTCCATCAAGATGAAGATTCCTTCCTTTGAAGGGAAGAACAATGCAGAAGAGTTCATAGAATGGGAGAGGAAAGTTGAGCAGATTTTCGAATGCCATAACTACATCGAAGAGAAGAAATCAGTTTTGGCAGCCGTAGAGTTCAAAGGGTATGCTACCTTTTGGTGGGATTAATTGAAAGCTAATAGAAGAGGGAAAGGTATGAGGCCTATTCCTGAATGGTCAACCTTGAAAGAACTAATGAGAAGCCGATTTGTACCATCTCACTACATTCGGGATTTGTACAATCGACTAGCAAGACTAGTTCAAGGTGGAAGAAGTGTGGAAGAGTACCACAAAGAGATGGAGATGATCATGGCTAGGGCAAATATTGATGAAGATGAAGACAAAAAGATGTCACGATTTCTTGGGGGATTGAATTTGAACATAGCCAATGAATTGGAGATGTATGAATTCAACACAATGGAAGAGTTAGTTCAGAAGGCCATGAAGATAGAGAGAATATTGAAGAATAAAGCTATTTCGAAAACTGGCTACTCTAAAGCTAGTGGAAAATTTTCAAACTTCAAGGGTTCAAGTTTGAGTGGAGGTTCCTACAAAGGGGATTACAAGGGTTCTTTCCAAAAGAATTCTTCCTACAATCCTAATTTCAAGAAGCCGAATGATGGGGATGCAAAAACAGCCAAGGAAACACCTTCTAGACCTACTCCAAGTAGGGAAATTAAATGCTACAAGTGTTTGGGAAGTGGACACATTACTTCTCAATGTCCGAATAAGAGGGTGATGATTGCTACCCATGAAGGGGAAATTGAATCAGAATCTGAACATGAAGAAGAAGAGGAGGTCGAATGTGGTGATAGGGCCGAATATGATGAAGAGGCTTGGGAGAATCAAGTCTTGAATGCTGAACATGGAGAGATCCTTGTTACTAGAAGAGCCTTGAATATTCAAGTCAAGGAAGAAGGCTTGGATCAAAGGGAGAATCTTTTCCACTCTAGGTGTTTCGTGAATGGTAAGGTTTGTACACTTATCATTGATGGTGGAAGTTGTACCAATGCTGCTAATACTACAATGGTGGATAAATTGGGGTTAGCTTATTTTAAACATCCCAATCCTTACAAGTTGTAATGGTTCAATGACGCTGGGGAAGTAAAAGTGTTGAAGCAAGTCAAGTGATGTGAGCCTGCCTTGCTGGGATTTAATTCCTAAGGAAGCTCAAGCTACGGATCGTCTCCAAAACATAAGAACACCAACCAGCACCTTCAACCCAACACCAACTTGTGATGTAAAACTGAAGCTATATGGCTGGAAACCAAAGATTCAAGACCCATCCCCAACTTGTGAAGGAAAAACCTTGAATATAAGTTAAGACTAGCAAATTTGGTTATTTTTGCAAGGAATTCATGCAAGTTCTAACCAGAACTCAAAAGAAGGCTAAAAACCTCTCAAACCTCTCAAAAATGGAGAGAAAACTCAGAACATTCATTCAGTTCAAAGTCTGCCATTACATCTGTTTTTAAAGACTTAAAGAAAGCATAAAACAAGTGAAATGATGGAAAAATACAAATATAATGATGTGGTTACATAAAACAAATTGGGCAGCCATATAGCTTGTCTCCCACTAGCTTTTAAAAGGCATGGGCAGCCATATAGCTTGTCTCCCACTAGCTTTTAAAAGGCATCTTTGACTCCCAATGTGAGTTTCAGCCACTCTTAATATATGGGCATCCAATGGTACGTGAATGGTATGTATTTAGCTCCCAAAGGTATAATGATGGATGCCAATATGTATTCTAACTCCTTTGGGTCAATTGGCCTCTTGGATAGATTGCAATTTGGACACGTGCAACCAAACAGCTTCTTTGCTCTTATTTTCTTCAAGTCTTAACGTTCCAATTGTATTGAGAACATATAAATGTTTAGAAACTAATCCTTGAAGTTTTCTTGCCATTGATCGAGTAGCAGGTCCTTGGTGTTGTATTTAGCAATCAGATCCTCATCATCCTCTCCCTCTTCAAAAGAATTCGTCCTCGAATCTTCATCATCTGCATAGTAAGGAGCAAGATCAGAAACATTAAAAGTTGCACTTACACCATACTCACCTGGTAGATTAATCTTGTAGGCATTATCATTAATCCTTTTGAGTACTTCAAATGGTCCATCACTTCTCGACTGCAATTTTGATTTCCTTTGTGTAGGAAACCTTTCTTTTCGCAAATGAACCCATACCAGATCACCAGGCTGGAACACCATCTTTTTCCTTCCTTTGTTTACTTTGGTTGCTCTATTCTCATTAATCTTCTCCATTTGTTGCTTGGCCCTTTAATGCATTTGCTTCACCAATTCAGCTTTCTTTTTACCATCAAAACTAGTAAGCTCATTAGTAGGGAGAGGCAACAAATCTAATGGAGTAAGTGGATTAAAACCATAGACAAGCTCAAAGGGTGAAAATCCAGTGGATGAATGCATTGATCTATTATATGCAAATTCAATAAATGGTATGCATTCCTCCCATGTCTTCAAATTTTGTTTAATCATGGTACGAAGAAGAGTGCCCACAGTCCTATTAACAACTTTCGTCTGCCCATCTGTTTGCGGATGGCATGTAGTAGAGAAACAAAGCTTTGTACCTAACTTTCCCCATAGGACTTTCCAAAAATGACTCAAAAATTTTACATCTCGATCACTTACTATGGTCCTAGGAATATCATGCAATCTCACTACTTCTCTAAAGAACAAATCAGATATATGGCATGCATCATCAGTTTTATGACATGGAATGAAATGTACCATTTTAGAAAATCTATCAACCACAACAAATAAACTATCATGACCCTTTTTTTGTCTTAGGTAGCCCCAAAATAAAGTCCATAGATAAGTTCTACCCAAGGTTCACTAGGTACACTTAAAGGTATATACAAACCATGTGGTCTTACTTTGGACTTTGCTTTCATACATGTCACGCATTTAGCACAAAATTTCTCTACATCTTTCCTCATATGTGGCCAATAAAAATGTTCATTCAGAATTTCTAATGTTTTAGCCACCCTAAAATGTCCCATTAAACGTCCCCCCATGTGACTCTCTTACAAGCAATCCTCTTATAGAGCTATTTGGAACACAAAGTCGTTTCTCTCTAAATAAGAAACCATCATGACTATAAAATTTTTCAAAGGCAGCATTTTCACAAGAGGCATATATTTGTGCAAATTCAGAGTCATGCTTATACAATTCTTTCATATGCTCAAATCCTAGAAGTCTAGCATCAAGCATAGAGATTAGGGCATACCTCCTAGATAAGACATCAGCAACAACATTTTCTTTTCCTTGCTTATATTGAATCACATATGGAAACGCTTCAATAAATTCACTCCATTTGGCATGGTGTTTGTTCAGCTTGCTTTTTCCTTTCAAGTATTTTAGTGATTCATGATCACTATGAATAACAAACTCCTTTGGCCAAAGATAATGCTGCCACGTCTCCAAAGCCCTAACTAATGCATACATCTCCTTGGCATAAGTAGAGTAATTAAAAGGAGCTCCACTTAGCTTCTCATTAAAGTATGCAATTGGTCTTCTTTCCTGCATCAAAACAGCACCTATACCCACTCCGGAAGCATCACATTCAACTTCAAAAGTCTTAGAAAAATCAGGTAATGCAAGTAATGGTGCATAACATAATTTTTCTTTCAGTAATCTAAATGCATGCTCCTGTTCCTCATTCCATTTGAACCCTACATTTTTCTTCACTATTTCATTCAATGGGGCTGCAATTGTGCTAAAACCTCTAACAATCCTCCTATAAAAACTAGCAAGACCATGAAAACTCCTAACATCAGTCACGGATTTTGGTGTAGGCCATTCTTTGATGGCTTTTACCTTATTCCCATCAACCTCAATTCCTTTCCCACTCACTACAAATCCTAAGAAAATGACTTTTTTCATGCAGAATGTACATTTCTTTAAATTTGCATACAATTTCTCTTTCCTAAGAACTTCAAGCACACATCTTAAATGCATTAAATGATCATTTAAACTTTGACTATACACTAAAATATCATCAAAATACACAACAACAAACTTTCCAAGAAAAGCACGCAAGACATTATTCATTAATCTCATGAAAGTACTAGGTGCATTGCTTAGTCCAAAAGGCATGACTAACCATTCATACAAACCATATTGAGTCTTAAAAGCTGTTTTCCATTCATCTCCTAATCTCATTCTTATTTGATGATAACTACTTTTAAGATCAATTTTCGAAAATATAGATGCACCATGCAATTCATCAAGCATATCATCAAGTCTAGGGATTGGATGTCTATACTTTACAGTGATTTTGTTGACGGCGTGACAATCCACACACATTCCCATTGATCCATCCTTTTTGGGTACCAAAAGTACCGGTACAGCGCATGGACTCATGCTCTCTCTGACATGACCCTTTGCAAGTAATTCTTCCACCTGTTTTTGTAATTCTTTGGCCTCTTAAGGATTGGTTCTATATGCTGGCCGATTCGGAATTACAGCTCCAGTAACAAAATCAATTTGATGTTCTATTCCTCTGATAGGTGGTAGTCCGCTAGATACTTCATCGGGAAAGACATCTTCAAATTCCTGCAACAAAGTCAATGCAACACTAGGAATAGGAGGATCAAGGTCAGTTACATTAAGAAAAGCTCCCTTACATAGTAAGAGTAGCATCACATTATTTGAAGAATAGGCTTGCCTCACATCTTTTCCCCTAGCAACTAAACTTACTTTCTTCTCACAACTCTCATTTTTATTGTAGATTTTTTTCTTTTCCTTTTTCTCATTTTCTTTTTCTTTCTCTTTTTTTATTCTTTGTTTTTCCTCTTGCTCTTTTCTTTCTCTCACTCTCTTTTCAGATTCTTTTTGCATTTTCTCTTCCATGGCAGCTTGTATTCATTTTTGGTCTTCAAAAGCCTCCATCGGTGTCAAAGGTGCAAGCGTCAACTTTCGACCTTCAAAATCAAAAGAGTACCTATTTTTGAATCCATCATGTACAGCCCTTCTATCATATTGCCATGGCCTCCCAAGCAGAATATGACTAGCATGCATAGGAACAACATCACATAACACTTCATCCTTATACCTCCCAATGGAAAATGTTAGCATCACTTGCTTAGTCACCCTAACTTCACCACAATCATTAAACCATTGCAACCTATATGGCTTAGGATGTTTTGTAGTATGGAAATCAAGTTTTTCCACTAGTAGAGTACTAGCCACATTCACGCAACTTCCACTGTCTATTATCATGCTACAAACTCTATCTTTAACTAGACACCTAGTATGAAAGATATTTTCTCTTTGTAGCTCATCACCATCATCTGCCTTTACTTGGGTATTTAAAGCACGCATAACAACTAGAACGTTGCCATGTACAGCATGCTCTACATCACTATCATCACCCATAGGTTGAATGTCATCACTTGAATAATCATTAACAGCCTCATCATCTTTAGATTCTATCTCTCCACTTGGCCTCATCACCATTGCCCTTTTATTTGGACATTGTGCAGCATAATGTCCCTTGCCTAAGCATCTAAAACATTGGATGTCTCTAGTTCTTCTGCTGGAGTTCATTGGTGCCTTACCCTTATCAATCACACTGGGTTTTTCTCCAGCCTTGTTTCCCTCTTTCTTCTCCTTTGAAACAAATTTACTCTCACTAGATTCCCCTTTCTTCCAATTTGGCTTCCATGGAACATTGTTGGTAGAATTCATTCCCATACCCGATCTGGTTGTTTTCTTCTTCTTGAGTTGTTTTTCTACCTTGATTGCCATATTTAACATATCATCAAGCTCCACATAATGATGCAGCTCCACTATGTCGGCAATTTCATCTTTCAGCCCATGTAGGAACCGTGCCATAGTTGCTTCCCTTTCTTCTTCTATATTACCTCATATCATAGCCATTTCCATTTCTTGAAAATATTCTTCCACACTTTTATTGCCCTGTACCAGCCCTTGTAATCTTTGATGCAACTCTCTATAGTAGTGTTGTGGAACAAATCGATCTCTCATGACCTGTTTCAACTCATCCCAAGTCTGCACTCCTCTCATGCCATTTCTTCTTCGTTTAGTGAGTACTGATCCCACCAAACTAATGCATAATCAGTAAACTCTACCACAGCAAGTGTCACCTTCTTTTGCTCACTATAGTTGTGACAATCAAAGATGAGTTCAGTCTTTCTCTCTCATTCCAAATATGCATCTGGATTTGCTTTGCCTTGGAATGATTGAATTTTCATTTTAATTCCATTAACGTTGCTGTCTGCTCTCCCTCTCCCTCTTGCATTTTCCATAGTTTCTTGCCTAATATTTCTGCCACCACCTCTACCACCCATATTACCTCTCATATATCTTGGTCTAATAACATCATCAAGCGCAACAGATTGCTGCCCATCATCATCATCAAGATTATCTTCATCTACATCCTCCAAGTCATTGAAAACTGGCAAATCATTTAGTCCAGCTCGCCTACCTCTATTCTGCCCCCTATTTATGTTTTGCTCCCTATGAAAATTATCTCATTCATCCCTTCCTAAATTCCTTTGATTTGTAGAGCTTGATTGCTGCAATTCTTCAATTTGCTTTGAGTGTTTTTCCATCTGTTCTCTAATATCAACAAACAACACATTCATCCTTTGAAATTGAGATTGCAACGCCTTAAGAACATAAGAAGCTTCTGGCTCCTCTTGGGGCTGGTTGCTCTCTCGATCACTATCTCGTTTTGTTGACATACTGATTGCTGCAAAACAAATGTTAGAAATATTCTCTCACACACTCCCTCACGTGTTTCACTCTAATCTGGTAACACTCAATCTGTGTTTCACTCAAACTTTGGCTTTTACCCTCTAACAATCTCACCACTCTATGTCTTTTTTTTCACTCACTTCAGCCCCTTCCAAGTTCTAGCAAGAACTTAATATTTCCTCAACTAAATAACTAAATTGCAAGGTTTAAAACACATTCAAGAATGGAACAAGAGTAAAACAAGCTAGAAAAAAAAAGAATATCTGATATTTGAAACCTAAGGACGAAAGACACTGAAATTTTAGACAAACATTACTAAAGGGAAGAATTTGACAAAACTGGATTTAGGACAATATATTGAGACAAAATGGAAGAAGAAAAACGAATTTTTAGGTCTCTTATGAAATGTTTATGTTCCGGACCCAAAAATGGCTAACTAGTGGTAATATATGGACAACCAAGCAAACGAACGAATTTTGACATGAAATTTAATATGTAGGCTTAGCTGAATATCTAAAACATGCCTGTAAAATTTGAAAGGATTTGGACATGTTTACATACACATTCACTTTTGGACACAAAACTAGCTAAATTGGCTGCAATATATGGATAACTAGGCAAATGGAGGAATTTTGACTTAAAATTTGATTTCCAAGCTAAGTTTAGCATCTGAAACAAGCATATAAAATTTGAGAAGATTTGGTTATGTGCAAACCCAACTTCAGTTTCTAACCCACTAGCAAATTTGAGAGATTAGTTGCTGTTTTCTCAAAGAAACAAGAAAGCATACAGCTTGTAGGAATTAAACTAATGGCAGAAAATGACTCAAAGGAAGATAATATTTTTTTTTGACATAAACAAGAAGGAATGATGCTAAAAACCTTATTTGGAGAGCCTAAGCTCTGATACCAAATGATGTGAGCCTGCCTTGCTAGGATTTAATTCCTAAGGAAGCTCAAGCTACGGATCATCTCCAAAATATAAGAACACCAACCAGCACCTTCAACCCAACACCAACTTGTGATGTAAAACTGAAGCTATATGGCTGGAAACCAAAGATTCAAGACCCAACCCCAACTTGTGAAGGAAAAACCTTGAATATAAGTTAAGACCTAGCAAACTTGGTTATTTTTGCAAGGAATTCGTGCAAGTTCTAACCAGAACTCAAAAGAAGGCTAAAAACCTCTCAAACCTCTCAAAAATGGAGAGAAAACTCAGAATATTCATTCAGTTCAAAGTCTGCCATTACATCTGTTTTTAAAGACTTAAAGAAAGCATAAAACAAGTGAAATGATGGAAAAATACAAATATAATGATGTGGTTACATAAAACAAATTGGGCAGCCATATAGCTTGTCTCCCACTAGGTTTTAAAAGGCATGGACAACCATATAGCTTGTCTCCTACTAGCTTTTAAAAGGCATCTTTGACTCCCAATGTGAGTTTCAGCCACTCTTAATATATGGGCATCCAATGGTACGTGAATGGTATGTATTTAGCTCCCAAAGGTATAATGATGGATGACAATATGTATTCTAACTCCTTTGGGTCAATTGGCCTCTTGGGTAGATTGCAATTTGGACACGTGCAACCAAAGAGCTTCTTTGCTCTTATTTTCTTCAAGTCTTAACGTTCCAATTGTATTGAGAACATATAGATGTTTGGAAACTAATCCTTGAAGTTTTCCTACCATTGATCGAGTAACAGGTCCTTGGTGTTGTTTGCTAGCAATCAGATCCTCATCATCAAGTTACCATTCTCCATTGGGTGGTATAAAGATGAGGTTTTGTGTGATGTAGTGCCAATGCAAGCTGGACATTTTCTATTAGGAAGACCATGGCAGCATGATAGAAGGGCACAACATGATGGTTTTTCTAATAAGTATACCTTTACTTATGATGGAAAGAAGGTTGTTCTAGCACCATTATCACCTCAAGAGGTGTATGAAGATCAAAAGAGGATGCTAGAGAGGGAGAAAGAAGTTTCGGCCAACATGAACCAAGGGGGTTCTAATTCGGCCAATGATGTTTCTTCAACACCCAAGGGTAATTCTAAGGGTAGGGAGAGAGAAAATAATAAAGTGAGTGAGTGCAGAAAGGGAAAAGAGGCTGAGAGTCAAAAGAAAGTAAGCAAACAAATAAATGGCCCATTGGTGAGAGAAAATAAGCAAGGAGAAAAAGCAAAACATACTTTTTATGCAAGAGCAAGAGAGATAGATGTAGGGCAGCCTGTACTCATTATTATGTATAAAGAATCGTTACTTGCCGACAGTTAAGAATCTCTTGATTCTTTACCTTCTGGTTTTTTGTCTTTGTTGCAGGATTTTAAGGATGTGTTTCCTAAAGACCTTCCTAATGGTTTGCCACCATTAAGAGGGATTGAACATCAAATTGACTTCATACCCGGTTCTGCAATTCCAAACCGGCCAGCATATAGGAGCAATCCTATGGAGACAAAAGAGATGAAAAGACAAGTTGAAGAGCTTTTAGAGAAATGCTTGGTTTGCGAGAGCCTTAGTCCTTGTGCCGTTCCAGTCTTATTAGTACCCAAGAAAGATGGTTCTTGGAGGATGTGTGTTGATTGTAGGGCTGTGAACAAGATTACTGTGAAGTATAGACATCCCATTCCTAGACTTGATGACATGTTGGACGAATTGCATGGGGCGAGATATTTCACAAAGATTGATCTTATGAGTGGTTATCATCAAATTCGCATGAAGCCGGGAGACGAATGGAAGACTGCCTTCAAAAAGAAATATGGTTTGTATGAATGGTTAGTAATGCCTTTTGGTTTATCTAATGCACCTAGTACTTTCATGAGATTAATGAACCATGTTTTGAGAGCTTATTTAGGTAAGTTTGTGGTAGTTTACTTTGATGATATTCTGATTTATAGCAAAACTGAGGAAGAACATGTTGAACATGTTAGGAAAGTGCTTGAAATCCTTAGGGAGCAAAACCTTTATGCTAAGCTTAAGAAGTGTTCTTTTTTGTCTAGATAGGATTGTTTTTCTTGGTTTTGTTGTAAGTATGCAGGGAATTGAAGTTGATCAATAGAAGGTGAAAGCTATCCAAGAGTGGCCGAATCCTTCAAGTGTGACAGAAGTGAGGAGTTTTCACGGATTGGCAAGCTTCTATAGGAGATTTGTCCCTAATTTCTCTACATTGGCAGCCCCCTTGACTAGCATAATCAAGAAAGAAGTGGGATTCGTTTGGGGCAAGGAGCAACAAGAAGCATTTGATGCTTTGAAAGAGAAGCTTTCTACTACACCTGTTTTAGCTTTACCTAACTTTGATTCTACTTTTGAAATTGAATGTGATGCTTCTGGTGTAGGTATTGGAGCTGTTTTGATGCAAGAGAAGAAGCCCATTGCATACTTTAGTGAAAAGCTTAATGGAGCAAAGCTGAATTATTCAACTTATGACAAGGAGCTATATGCTTTGGTGAGAGCATTGGAAGTATGGGAGCATTATTTGCTGCCCAAGGAATTCGTGATCCATTCAGACCATGAATCATTGAAGCATTTGAGAGGGCAAGGCAAGTTGAATAAAAGACATGCAAAATGGGTTGTAAAGATTGAGAAGTTTCCTGATGTGATCAAATACAAGCAAGGTAAAGACAATGTAGTGGCAGATACACTTTCAAGGAGGTACGCTTTACTTAATGTTTTGAGTACTAAATTGCTTGGATTTGAATGTATAAAGGACTTATATGTTGGTGATTCTGATTTTGGCAATGTTTATGATGCTTGTGAGCATGGTGCTTTTAATTCTTTCTATAGACATGATGGGTTTTTGTTTAAGGGTTCGAAATTATGCATGCCCCGATGTTCTATGAGAGATTTGCTAGTATTAGAATCACATTGTGGGGGTTTGATGGGGCATTTTGGAGTTGATAAGACTTTAGACATGCTGAAGAACACTTTTATTGGCCGAATATGAAAAGGGATGTAATTCGGATTTGTAAGGCTTGTTTGGCTTGTAGGCAAGCTAAGTCTAAGTCTATGCCTCATGGTTTGTATATGCCATTACTCGTTCCTAGTTCTCCTTGGATGGACATTAGTATGGACTTTGTTTTAGGATTACCAAGGACTAAGAGGGGGAGAGATAGCATATTTGTGATTGTTGATAGGTTTAGTAAGATGACACACTTTATCCCATGTCATAAGAGTGATGATGCTAGTTTAGTGGTCGAACTCTTCTTTAGGGAGGTGGTTCGAATTCATGGGATACCAAAATTCATAGTTTCTGATAGAGACACCAAGTTTTTGTCTCACTTTTGGCGTGTGCTTTAGGGAAAGTTAGGTACCAAGTTGTTATTTTCCACCACTTGTCATCCTCAAATGGATGGACAAACAGAAGTAGTAAACAGAACTTTAGGTACCATGTTGAGAGCTTTAGTGTGTAAGAATTTGAGTTCTTGGGAAGATTGTTTGCCATTTATTGAGTTTGCTTATAATCGTGCTATTCATTCTTCTACAGGATATTCACCTTTTGAGCTTGTTTATGGTTTTAACCCACTAACAGTTTTGGATCTTGTTTCTTTACCTTCTCATGAGCTTGTTAGTTTAGATGGTGAGAAGAAAGCTAAATTGGTGAAAGAGATGTATGAGAAAGCAAGGGCGAATATTGAGAAAAGGAACAAGAGATATGCTGATTCTGTAAATAGAGGGAGACGTGAGATTAAGTTTCAAGTAGGAGATTGGGTTTGGGTGCATTTTCGAAAAGAGAGGTTTCCTAACCAAAGGAAGAACAAGTTGCAAGCTAGAGGAGATGGCCCATTCCAAGTGCTGGAGAAGATTAATGACAATGCCTACAAGATCGACTTACCAAGTACGTATAATGTTAGTGCTACTTTCAATGTAAGTGATCTTTCTCCTTTTGATGATGCATATTTGAGGACAAATCTTTTTGAAGAGGGGGAGAATGATGCAAAAAAGGACCCCTTGAAGCTAGCAAGTGGACCAATCACTAGGAGCAAGGCAAAGAGATATCAAGCTAGCATGGCTTTGCATATTCAAGAAGAGATTTCCAAAGAGCTTCAAGAATTATCATTCAAGAAGATGGAGATGGAGCTGCAAGGAAGGCCTAAATATATCATGGTTCTAGAAGCATGCAATGGAAGCCAAGATGGAGCCTTTGAAGGCTATTTTTAAGCCTAGGCTGAAACTACCAAGGAAGAGTCAAAGCTTGGTCAATCTTATTTCCATGCACATGCATGCACATTCATGGATGCAAGTTGGCCGAATTCCAAGGGAGTTTGTTGCACCCCTTGACCGAATCTTCTTAGTTAGTTAGAGGGGATATTTTTGTTATTTTGTGGTCCCCATCCTTTTATTTTAATTAGTTAAGTTGTTTTTACTTTGTCAAATCCTATTCTTGTTGGGTTTTTGGAAGTGTTTTCCCATACAAGCCTAGGATCCTTCTAGAATGTTTTAGTCTTAATTTTCCATATGCAATTAGGAATTTTGTAACCCTTATTTAAGGGCACTATTAGGCCGAATTGGGGAGACCATTATTATTAAAGAATTTTTTGAATTCTTCTACAAGTTCTTCTTGTGAATTTTCGTGTGAGAGAGATTAGAGTGGATTCTTTAATTCTTTCTTTGCATCAAGAATTAGGTTTACTTATCAATGAGAGTTGTGGCTTTTTCCTTCTTCTTACCAACTAAATCCTTCAATCATAGTGAGTTCGCGTCTCTTTATAGGTGTTGGGTTCCTTAGGAGGTGATTATCAAGTTTCAAGGAGTTCTCTACCATTGTTATACGTTGGGTTTGCTGCCATAGTTGCTAAGGGTCCGCGTCACATCATCAACACATCCCCTCCTAACTTGCCTCCTAGGATTGATGTTTTTACCAACCAAAGTGATTTGATTATCATCCATATCGTCCTCGCCATCATAATCTTCTTGATGAAAGGCTGGTTGTCTTCATTGAGTTGGTTCACCATGCAAACGTTTGAGAACATCATCATGCCTTTCGAGACGATCATTGATTTCTCCCATCATGTTAAACATCCTCTGAAATTGTTGTTACATAGCTTGTATCATTGGATCATTTGAGGAAGAACTCCCTTCTTTTTCTTTGTTAGACATCTTTAAAACCTGTAAAATAAGGAAGAATAAAAAAAACCTCACCAGCACTCTCTCACATGTTTAACTAGATGAATTGATTTACACCACTCTTGTTTCGCATAATTATTTGGCTTTTCTCGATGCTTATCTCACCACTCGTGCCTTTTACCTCTTATGTTTTGTTCTTTGGATTCTTTGATAAACTAAGGTCCTCAAACCAAACAATTTAGATTATGGCTAATTCAATAGAGTGAAATTGGGCAAGTATAAAGAGCAAATAAAGGTAGGGTAAAAAAAATTAATAGTGGTTTACACAAGGAAACAAGCAAAATATATAATTCCAATATCAATAGATGAATATTCTGTTTTCTTTTACTTTTGTTTTCTTTTACTTTTTTTTCTAAGAAGTAGGAACAATAATTTCCTCTAGGAACACAGAATTAGAATGAAGAAAGAACTTTTTTTTAATCCATGGTGATATAAAGAGAAGAATAAAAATAGAATATTAAAAGTAAAATAATCTGCAATTTAAAAGGGATACATAAACCTCAAACTTGATACCTGCTCTGATACCAAAATGATTGAAATCATCAATTTAACAACCATACACCCCAATAGTTAAAGAACTATGATATATATGGAATGCAAATTAACACCCTCCAAAAGTTGAATCAAAATCTGGATCGTTCAAGAATGAAGTAAGATTAACTATTCTAATCACTTTTATCAATGGAATTATGATCAAGTAATTAGAATAGCACTTTGATTTCCTCAAAACGCCACAAACAAAGAAGGTTTGATAAGTTAAGGATGAAAACAAAGATTCTGAAATTTGAACGCCGCAAACTAAATAGCTTGATAAGTTCCAAAGTTCATGCAAGAACTTAAGACAAAACACTCACAAGTGCTCAAAATATATTTTATATCTTTTTTTAATTGTATGATTACAAAGGAAATCAGCCTTGTTTATATAGAAGAAGGCCATATACAAAGAGAGCATCAGAATTAAGTTCATATGTAACTCCTATATTAATTGACAGCCCCATTACTCCTAATAAATAGCCCCATTACTTTGCCAACTCAATGTGAACATTGGACCATTATTTTCTTTGCTTTTGTAACTCTTTTCTTCATATTTTAGCCTTTGTAACTCATACTTAATAAGAATAAACCCTAATAAAAGTCAAAATGTAGAATTAAAACACAAATAGTCTTAAACAGCCTATTAATTTATCTTAGGCCATTGGTCTTTCAGACTTCAAGACCATAGCCAAATGACCTGTTATTATTAAAAATGGACCTAAATCTTTACTCTCATAAGCCTGGATTAACCTTCAAGATTAGGTCTTGCTTGAATTATGTTGACCAACTTAAGCTCTTCTTGCATCCATGGATCATCCTTAAACAAATCTGGAGCAACTTGTTTTCTCCAAATCTGATCCATGAAGGAAATTAAAGCCTCTTTCAACTTATTAGCTCTAGACCTTGTCATTGGTCCTCCATATATGGCTAGTGGATCTTTGAATTGTTTGTTCATGTCATCATTGGACTGTTGGTGCTTGGCCAATTTTTTATCAGCATATCCATTAGGCGTGCACTTAATGTTTAGGTTAAGGAAGAGAGCATAGAGCAGAGGGAAAACATCTTTCACACTAGGTGTTTGATAGGAGGGAAAGTTTGCAGCATGATTATAGATGGAGGCAGCTGTGAAAATGTGGCTAGTACAACCTTAGTTGATAAGTTAGGGTTGAAATGTGAAAAACACCCTAAACCATATAGGTTATAGTGGCTAAATGATAGTGGTGAAATAAAGGTAACAAAACAATTTGTGGTGCCATTTTCTATTGGGAAATATGTTGATGAAGTGTTTGTGTGATGTAATACCCATGCAAGCTAGACATTTATTATTGGGCAGGCCTTGGCAGTTTGATAGAAAAGTCACACATGATGGGTACAAGAATAGGTATTCTTTTAGTTCGAAGGGGAAGATTTTCACTTTAGCACCTTTAGCCCCAAAGGAAGTGTATCAAGAACAGATTAAAATGATGAATACTTCAAATAGGGATTCGGGTAGTGAGTTAACTAAAAGAATGGAGGGACATGAGGCTAAGAGAGAAAGATCTTAAGAGTGCTTATATAGGCAGAAGATCACTCATAGCAATAAGGTTTAAGGAGAGTTTATAGATTATGACTGACTTTAACCCAAATTTGCCTAGTGGTTTTGTTTCTTTGTTTCAGGAATTTGATGAAGTCTTTCCTAAAGAGATGACAAAGGGACTTCCCCCCTTGAGGGGTTATTAAGCATCATATTGATTTTATACCTGGAGTAGTAATCTCAAATAGACCAGCCTATATGATGCAAGAAAGGATCCCTTGAAGCTAGCAAGTGGATCAATCACTAGGAGCAAGGCAAAGAGATATCAAGCTAGTATGGCTTTGCATATTCAAGAAGAGATTTCCAAAGAGCTTCAAGAATTATCATTCAAGAAGATGGAGATAGAGCTTGAAGAAGGCATACCAAAGCTAATTATGATGCTTAGTGTGGAAGCTAAAGGCTAGCTAAAGAAAGGTCCAACGTGCAAGAAAGGTCCATGGGGGTTCATATAAAGCCTTGGGAAGTAATTTAAGGCCCATGGACAACTCAAATAGTGTGGGGCGTTTCTTATGTTGAAGGGATTAGTTTGATTGTTTCCATACTTTATATTTTCCTTATTGGATTAGGATTTTGTTTCCATACTTTATATTTTTCTTAGTGGATTAGGATTTTGTTTTCATACTTTATATTTTCCTTAGTGGATTAGGATTTTGTTTCCATACTTTATGTTTTCCTTATGCAATTAGGAATGTTTTCCTTATGCAATTAGGAATGTTTTAGTTTTCCATATGCAATTAGGAATTTTGTAACCCTTATTTAAGGGCACTATTAGGCCGAATTTCATACTACAACAATTAATAAAAAATTTTGAATTCTTCTACAAGTTATTCTTGTGAATTTTCGTGTGAGAGAGATTAGAGTGGATTCTTTAATTCTTTCTTTGCATCAAGAATTAGGTTTACTTATCAACAAGAGTTGTGGTGTTTTCCTTCTTCTTACCAACTAAATCCTTCAATCATAGTGAGTTCGCGTCTCTTTATAGGCGTTGGGTTCCTTAGGAGGTGATTATCAAGTTTCAAGGAGTTCTCTACCATTGTTACACATTGGGTTTGCTGCCATCATTGCTAAGGGTCCGCGTCACTATAAAAGTAACCCAGAGGAGACAAATGAACTTCAAAGGCAAGTAGATGAATTGTTGGAGAAGGGGCATGTGAGAGAGAGCCTTAGCCCATGTGCTGTACTAGTGTTGTTGGTACCCAAGAAAGATGAAACATGGAGGATGTGTGTGGATTGTCGTGCAATCAACAAAATTACTGTAAAGTATCGCCATTCCATTCCTAGATTAGATGACATGTTAAATGAGTTATATGGTGCATCTATTTTCACTAAAATAAATTTAAAAAGTGGATATCATCAGATTAGGATGAAACCAGGTGATGAGTGGAAAACTGCATTTAAAACAAAATATGATTTATATGAATGGATGGCTATGCCTTTTGGTTTGACTAATGCACCTAGCACATTTATGAGGCTAATGAACCATGTTTTGTGTAATTTCCTTGGAAATTTTGTTGTGTATTTTGATGACATTCTCATATGCAGCAAGTCTCTAGATGAGCATATCATGCATGTTAGGTTAGTTCTAGAGGTTCTTAGGAAAGAGAAGTTGCATGCTAATTTGAAGAAGTATACTTTTTATATTGATAAAGTTGTTTTCTTGGGTTTTGTTGCGAGCGCTAAAGGGGTTGAGGTAGATGCTGAAAAAGTAAAAGCTATTCAAGAATGGCCTACACCTAAGAATATGTTTGAGGTAAGGAGTTTTCATGGGTTAGCTAGTTTTTATAGAATATTTGTGAAAGATTTCTCATCCATTCAGCTCTTTTGACTGAAATAATTAAAAAAAATATTGGTTTTAAGTGGGGAGATGAACAAAATGGGGCTTTTAATACTTTAAAAGAGATGTTGTGTTCTACTCCTATTTTATGTTTACCTAACTTTGATAAAACTTTTGAACTTGAATGTGATGCTTCTGGGTTTGTTATAGATGCAGTGTTGATGCAGGAAAAAGTCCCATAGCATATTTTGGTGAGAAGTTGAATTGAGCTCAATTGAAGTACTCTATCTATGACAAGGATTTATATGCCCTAGTGAGAGCACTAAACGTGTGGCAACATTACTTGTTTCCAAAAGAATTTGTGATCCATATAGACCATGAGTCACTTAAGCACCTAAAAGGGCAAGGGAAGCTGAATAAGAGGCATGCAAAATGGGTTGAATTCATGGAGACATTTCCTTATGTGATCCACTACAAGCAAGGTAAAGATAATGTTGTTGCTGATGCATTATCAAGGAGGTATGCTTTAATCACTACACTTAGTTCTAAGATGTTAGAATTTGAGCAACTTAAAGATATGTATGCAACGGATTCTGATTTTTATAATGTCTATGTTGCTTGTGAACATGCTGCTTTTCAAAGATTTTATAAGCATGATATATTTTTATTTCGTGGGAATCGATTATTTGTACATGCATGTTCGTTAAGGGAATTACTTATGCGTGAATCACATAGTGGTGGGTTGATGGGTCATTTTGGTGTGCATAACACTTTGGATATACTTTCTGAGCAATTTTACTGGCCACACATGCGTAGGGATGTTGAAAGAATTTGTTCTAAATGTATTGCACGTAGGCAAGCTAAGTCCAAATCTATGCCTCATGGATTGTATACACCTCTACTTGTTCCTAATGAGCCTTGGGTTGACATTTCTATGGATTTTGTGATAGGTTTACCTAGGACAAAGAAAGTTAGAGACAACATATATTAGAGACAGCATATTTGTTGTTGTGGATAGATTTAGCAAAATGGCACATTTCATAGCTTGTCATAAAACTGATGATGCAACAAATATAGCTAATTTATTCTTTAGAGATGTTGAGCTTTTGCATGGTATACCTAGGACAATAGTCTCTGATCGTGATGTTAAATTCTTGAGCCACTTTTGGAGAGTTCTGTGGGGAAAATTGGGTACTGAGTTATTATTTTCTACTACTTGTCGTCCACAAACTGATGAAAAAACTGAAGTAGTGAATAGGACTTTAGGGACTCTATTGCGTGCTATGGTAGGTAAGAATTTGAGAACATGGGAAGAGTGTCTTCCATTAGTTGAATTTGCTTATAATCGTAGTTTGCATTCTTCCACTGGATTCTCACCTTTTGAAATTGTGTATGGATTTAAGCCTCTTAATCCTATAGATTTAATGCCTTTGCCATTGCATGAGATTACTAACCTAGATGGACAGAGGAAGGCTAAGTTGGTGATACGGAACCCATGGATCAAATATTACATCTAGAACCCCACATACACATCTAGCATAGAATCTTAGAACTCAAAACAAATCCTCCTTACCAAACCCACAACTAACCTGTAATTGAGAACTTGGGTGATTGAGATGAAGAAATGAATTGATATAAACACCACAAGTCAGACTTGATAAGTTAGAACCAATTCTTCATGCAACAAGAATAAGAAGAAAACCTCTCAAACTTGAAAACACATAGATTACAATGATAACAATCTGCCAATTCATAGTAACCCTCTAAAGTTCTTTTTCACATCCCTATATAGTTGGAAAAGAAGAACTAATGGCTTAAAAGTCTAGGTTTACATGTATCTAGTTACAATAGCATTAATTGTTCATCCACATCAATAATATACTCTAAATTACTGCCCATAATTCTGACAACATTGATGGGCAGATTCTACATGCATTTGGTGTTGGTTCACATGTGTCTAGTCACACTAGCACTAAACCATATCAATATTATATTCCAAATTTCGTGCTAATGCCCATCGCCATACTTATGGGCAGATTCTTCATGCTTGTTGGTGAGTTTCTGACTCCCTCTTCATGATCCATCATATTCACTACAAGTTGGTCTCCCTCTTCATTAATCCACCTTTGAATGAAGTGCTGGAACACATGCTGGAGTTTCTTTGATTGTGATCTTGTGATTGGTCCACTTGGCATAATGATATCATCAACATATTTGCTACCATTACATTCATCAAGCTTGCTTATAGTTTCCTCATCATTCCCTCCTTGCTCAAAAAGATTTGTCCTCAAATCTGAGCCTACATCAAAAGGAGAAAGATCACTAACATTGAAAGTTACAGAAACATTATACTCACCTGGTAGATCGATTTTGTAGGCATTGTCATTGATCCGTTCTAAAACTTGGAATGGGCCATCTCCCCTTGCATCCAACTTGGATTTCCTTTGTTTAGGAAATCTTTCCTTCCTCATATGAACCCATACCCAATCACCAGGTTGGAAAATCACATGTTTCCTTCTTCTATTTGCATTATGGGCAAATGATTCATATTTCTTCTCAAGATGAGCTCGTGCCTTCTCATGTATCTGCTTAACCAACTCCGCTTTCTTTTCACCATCTAAGTTAGGTATTTCATTTAATGGCAAAGGAAACAGATCAAGTGGTGTAAGTGGATTAAAACCATAAATAATTTCAAATGGTGAATAACCAGTAGAAGAATGTATGCTTCTATTATATGCAAACTCCACTAATGGCGAACAATCTTCCCAAGTTTTCAAATTCTTACCCACAACAGCACGTAACAAAGATCCTAAAGTCCTATTTACCACTTCTGTTTGTCCATCAGTTTTGTGGATGACAAGTTGTAGAGAATAACAATTTAGTACCTAACTTATTCCATAAAACACGCCAAAAATGACTTAAGAACTTCACATCTCTATCACTTACAATTGTTTTAGGAATGCCATGCAACCGAACTACTTCCCCAAAGAACAAATTTGCAATATTTGTTGCATCATCAGTTTTGTGACATGCAATGAAATGAACCATTTTGCTGAATCTATCAACAATAACAAATATGCTATCTTTTCCTTTTCTAGTCCTAGGCAGCCCCAAAATAAAGTCCATAGATATGTCAATCCAAGGTGCATTAGGAGTAGGTAAAGGAGTATACAGCCCATGAGGTAAAGACTTAGATTTTGCTTGTTTACATGCAATACACTTGGCACAAATTCTTTCAACATCCTTTCTCATGTTTCGCCAATAGAAATGTTCATTCAGAATGTCTAAAGTCTTAAATACCCCAAAATGTCCCATGAGTCCTCCACTATGTGCCTCACGCACAAGCAATTCCCTTAATGAGCAACTAGGCATGCATAATCTTCCATCCTTAAACAAGTACCCATCATGCCTATAAAACTTCTGAAATGCAAAATGCTCACATGCTTTATAAACATTTGCAAAGTCAACATCATTGGTATACATATCCTTAATTTGATCAAAGCCTAATAACTTAGAACTAAGAGTTGAGATTAAGGAATACCTTCTTGAAAGTGCATCTGCTACTACATTGTCTTTGCCAGCTTATACTTTATCACATATGGAAATGGCTCAATGAACTCTATCCACTTTCCATGCCTTCGGTTCAGCTTGGTTTGCCCCTTTAGATGCTTTAATGATTCATGATATGTATGAATAACAAACTCTTTAGGCAATAAGTAATGTTGCCACACTTGTAAAGCTCTTACCAAAGCATACAGCTCCTTGTCATAAGTGGAATAATTTAATTGTGCACCATGAAGCTTCTCACTAAAATATGCAATTGGTTTCCCTTCTTGCATCAAAACAGCACCTATGCCCACACCTGAAGCATCACACTCTAATTTGAAGGTCTTATCAAAATCTGGTAAAGCAAGAATTGGAGCAGTAGTTAACCTTTCTTTCAACAAGTTGAATGCCATTTCATGAATTTTAGTCCGATTAAACTTTACATCCTTTTTTACCAATTCATTTAATGGTGCAGCAATGGAACTAAAATCTTTAACAAACCTTCTATAGAAACTAGCCAAACCATGAAAACTTCTTACCTCACTCACGATTTTAGGTGCTGGCCAATCTCTTATTGCCTTTACCTTTTCATCATCAACCTCAATTCCTTGTGCACTAACCATAAAACCTAAGAATATGATTTTATCACTATAAAACATGCACTTTTTCAAGTTGACATATAATTCTTCCTTTCTCAAAACATCAAGAATAACCCTAATATGTTCTACATGCTCATCTACTGATTTACTATAAATGAGTATGTCATCAAAATATACAACAACAAATTTACCAAGATATGCACGCAGAACATGGTTTATTAATCTCATGAATGTATTAGGTGCATTAGATAAACCAAATGACATAACTAACCACTCATAAAGACCATATTTTGTTTTGAATGCAGTTTTCCACTCATCTCCTTCTTTCATCCTAATTTGATGGTAACCACTTTTCAAATCAATCTTAGTAAAAATACAAGAACCACTCAACTCATCAAGCATATCATCAAGTCTAGGAATTGGATGTCTATACTTCACCGTGATTTTATTGATTGCTCGGCAGTCCACACACATTCTCCATGATCCATCTTTCTTTGGGACTAATAACACCGGAACAGCACATGGACTAAGACTTTCACGCACATGTCCCTTTGCTAGCAACTCCTCCACTTGCCTTTGAAGTTCCTTGGTTTCCTCTGGATTACTTCTATAAGCTGGTCGATTAGGAATTGTTGAGCCTAGAATGAAGTCAATTTGATGCTCAATCCCTCTTAAAGGTGGTAAACCTTTGGGTACATCTTCTGGAAAAACATCTCCAAATTCCTGTAAAAGAGAACTAACATAACTAGGCAAAGGGTTATCAAGGTCAGATGTAGAAATCAAGGTCTCTTTGTACCTAAGTACAATCAGACTTCTTTTCTCACAAAAAGCACGTCTTAACTCCTTTTCTTTTGCATAGAAACACTCTCTTTTATTTTCTCTCCCTTTCTCTTTTTCTCTCACCAATGGGCCATTTTTATCATTCTTTTTCTCACACTTGGCCTCTTGTACTCCATTTTTATTTGTTTTACCCTCACCACCAGAATTCTTTTCAAATGATCTCAAAATCTTTACTTGATCTTCATACACTTGTTTAGGTGACAATGGAGCAAGAGTGAAATTTAAACCATTTAGGCTGAAAGAATAAAGATTCTTAAAGCCATCATGCAAAGTTTTTCTATCAAACTGCCATGGACGACCAAGAAGGATATGGCTAGCATGCATAGGCACAACATCACAGCAAACTTCATCTTTGTATCTCCCAATTGCAAAAGAAAACAGAACCTGCTTTGTTACGCTCACCTCCCCACAATCATTCAACCATTGCAGCTTGTAGGGGCTAGGATGTTTTGTGCATGCTAACCCTAATTTATCTACAAAATCAGTACTAGCAACATTTGCACAACTACCCCCATCAATGATCATGCTGCACACTTTTCCATTCACAATGCAATGAGTATGGAAAATGTTCTCTCTTTGATTACTTTCTTCATCTTTAATTTGCATGTTTAAAGCTCTTCTAATAACCAAGGATTCACCATGGGCAGGATATTCAATGATATGTTCAATTTCCTCTAATGGTGGCATGCTATCATTATCATCATCACTTTCATGTTCACTAGCACTATCAATTTCACCATTATCTCGTATCAACATGATTTTCTTATTTGGACATTGAGATGCTATATGCCCTACTCCTAAACACCTAAAGCATTTAATGGTACTATGCTTTTGATTAGAGTTAGATGTTTTAGAGTTACCTTTAGGGTCATCTAGAACTTGTTTTTCCTTTCCTTTCCAGGCAGCCTCCTTCCCTTTAGGATTATCATCTTTCTTTGGCCATTTTGAAGTGAAACTAGAGCTGGAATTAGAAAATCCCTTTGTTGCTCCCTTGAGTTTCAGTTGCTTCTCCACTTTCATGGCCATGTGTACCATATCTTCAAGCTCCACATAATGATGTCATTCAATTATTTTAGCTATCTCTCTATTTAGCCCACTCAAAAATCGAGCCATAGTAATTTTTGGATCCTCCTCTATATTAGTTCTACTCATGATCATCTCCATCTCTTTATGGTAATCCTCCACTGACATGGATCCTTGAGTTAACCGCTGTAATTTTTGGTGAAGCTCCCTATAGTAGTAAGATGGTACAAATCTCTATCTCATCACAGTTTTCATTTCAGCCCAAGTAGTGATGGTTCTTTCTCCATTTCTCCTCTTGGAAATCATCAATTGATCCCACCAAATTAGTGCATAATCTATGAATTCAACTGCTGCAATTTTAACTTTCTTCATTTCACTATAATTATGACAATCAAACACCAACTCAACTTTTCTTTCCCATTCAAGGTAAGCTTCAGCATCATTTCTCCCCTTGAATGATGGTATCTTCATTTTTATGGAAGATATGTTACTGTCCCTTTGTTGAGGTCTTCTTTGAGCAATTGATTCCTCACTTTCTTCATCATCTTCCCTCTCTATCTCACCATCATTCATCATGTTTCCTCTCCCTCTATTCTGCCCCCTTCGATTAGTATCATTCTATTGCCTTTGCATTATGCTATCTACATCACCTCTCATGTTGTTTATGGCCAAATCAAACCTTTCAAATCTCCTTTGCATTACCTATAACATGAAGGCTATGTCATTTATGGTCATATCACATTTTTCACTTCCAGAATTTGACATGGTGTAAGAAGAACCTACAAGAAAATGTTAGTAAAGAAAATTTCCTCACCTCACTCCCTTACCTATTTCACTCAAGATCAGATTGTCACTCCTCTTGTATTTCACTCAAACCTTGGTCCTTTTTACCTCTCAATTCTTCTTTTATCAAGTTGAATTTCAAAATTGAATCCACTTAAATCAAGTAAAACAAGTTTTGTTTTAAAGACTCTACATGGAACCTAATGAACAAAATGAATTCAGTAATTCTAGAAGCAATTTAATTTTAAACAACAAGAATTGAAAGTTAACACAAGAAGCAAAAAGTATCTGTGTTAATCAAACCAAAGTAACTATGATTGAGAATTAGCTACTTAATGCATATAAGAAACAAGAGGTATATGAAAGAATGAAACTAAGAATATAAAGAAAAACAATTCTTGATACTAAAAAAAAAAGAATTCAAATCACTCCAATGAGTAATCTGAATATGCAACCTAAATCTATTCCCAATGCAAGATATGCTCTAAATGTCAGATTTTAAATGCTAAATGGATGCATAATGAGGAGCTGATGTAATTTGATCAAATATAATAAGGTAGCAAGCTGTTAATGGTATAAATATGCAAAAAATCTTAAACACTTGTGAAGAAAAATATTGGACAGAAACAGGTACGATTTTTTTTCTTTTATGTTGAGGAAGTTGAATCTGATTCTCTTTTTTTTTTCTTTTGATCTTTTCCTTTTTTTTTTGAACTTTTAGTAAACAAGGATAGAAATTGAAAAGTTAAACAAAAGTCCATAGATTTGAAGAATAAGAACAAGATGCAACAAGAACAGAAAATGAAGAAACATAGAAACTGAATCTGATTCTTTTTTTTTCTTTTTTTTTCCTTTGGATAATTAAAACATAAAAGATACCTAGAGATTTATCTTCAAGCCAAAGCTCTGATACCAAATGATGCGGAACCCATGGATCAAATATTACATCTAGAACCCCACATACACATCTAGCATAGAATCTTAGAACTCAAAACAAATCGTCCCTACCAAACCCACAACTAACCTGTAATTGAGAACTTAGGTGATTGGGATGAAGAAATGAATTGATTTAAATGCCACAAGTCAGACTTGATAAGTTAGAACCAATTCTTCATGCAACAAGAATAAGAAGAAAACCTCTCAAACTTGAAAACACATAGATTACAATGATAACAATCTGCCAATTCGTAGTAACCCTCTTAAGTGAAATATGCTATGGGACATTTTTCCTGCATCAACACAGTACCTATACCAATCCCAAAAGTATCACATTCAAGTTCAAAAGTTTTAACAAATTAGGTAAACATAAAATAGGAGCAAAACATAACCTATCTTTTAATGTATTAAAAGCCCTATTTTGTTCCTCTTCCCACTTAAACCCAACTTCCTTTTTGATTATTTCTGTCAAAGGAGCTACAATAGATGAGAAATCCTTTACAAATCTTTTATAAAAACTAGCTAACCCGTGAAAACACCTTACCTCTAACATACTCTTAGGCATAGGCCATTCTTGAATAGCCTTTACCTTTTTGGCATCTACCTCAACACCCTTAGCACTCACAATAAAGCCTAAGAAAATAAGTTTGTCAATACAAAAAGTATACTTCTTCAAATTAGCATGTAACTATAATCTAAATTTGCCCTTTGTGAGTGTTTTTGCTTAAGTTCTTTCATGAACTTTGAACTTATCAAAAAAAAATCTTGTGTTTAATTCTTAACTTATCAGATCATATCTGGTTTGTGGCATTGTGGGTTGAATTCAAGTACTATTTTCATTGGTAAACAATAACAATTGAACTATTTTTTCCTTAACTTCACTTGAGGAGGTCCTTGGGTTTTGGAATCATCTTGACTGGAGGGTGTTTTCTTGCATTCCATATATATCATAACTTAATAGTTATTGGGGTACATGGTTGCAAAGATGATGATTTCCTATCACCACCACTTTTTCCTACCTCCTCTGACATGATGTAAAACTGCAAGAAAAGGTTAGAAAGAAATCCTCACACACTCCCTCACGTGTTTACCCTCAATTATATGTCACTCCACTCATGTTTATTGAACTCAATTCAGGCTTTTATCCTCTTATTTGCTCACACTCTCTTGCCTTTTACCTCTCTTGTTCCCTTCTTGAAGTTGCACTTCATAATCGAAAAACAACCAATCAAATTAGTCATAAGTAGCAATCTTATAGAAATTGCAATGAAAAGCCTAATAAGAAAAAAAAACATCAAGTTCTAGATGCAATATGATAATCGTTTGAAATAAAAAATAAAAAATAAAAAAATACAGAGATGAAGAATTGTACATTTGTGAATGCAAGTCCTAAGAGTAACCAAAGTGTAAAAGTCACCCTTATATGAATGGTAGAAGCAAAAGAAACAGGGAAAAAATTTAAACTATGAATGCAATAAAAATTAACAAAATAGGAAACTAAAATAAAGAATTTTGGTTTTCCACAAGTGAGAGCCGAATTAAACCCTAGACTCTATAGGTCAGACTAACTTATGTCAATGAGGGAGGTAAGATACGAAAAGAAATTGATTAAAACTAAGAAACCCTAAAATGTTTTGGAAAGATAATCAAAAAGACCAAAAATTGTGCAAAAATTTTCAGATAGCTCGTTCATCCTAAAATTGAATGATTTTGGGATTGTGACAGGCCATTATGGGTAAACCCATTAACAATTGTAGGAGTCAAAAATCAATTTCTAAATTGGTATTCCGAGTTCTATAACTCTTCCACAGCGAAATTTATAGCCTCTCAAAGTTGACCACTGAAGTTGACCCTTTTTGAGCCCTAATTTCAATCTAAAAGGTCTCCTTCAACCCTAGTTTTGTCCTAGTTGCAGCCACACTATTTACCTTCTGATACGGAACCTCCAAGAATAAGCCTGAGAACCCCTTGATTTCGAACCCCCACAGCATTAACTTGAAAACCCCTAGTCGAATTCGGTACAACCCCCAAGGATTAGGTTAGATTTCAGATTACCTTGAATTAATCAAAGATCCAAGAGTTCGAAACAAGTCAGTTCCTAAATCCCAGATTCGAAACACTCCACAAGAAAGTTGATCAAACTACTTGAATGTTTCTGAAGCATGTATTCAAGCAAGAACACAAAGATATAAGCAATTCGGCTTTAGGTTAATTAATTCGTCCAAAACTTCAAAACTAAGATGGCTTACAACCCTAAATGAGATATAAATAGCTGAACCCTAATTAGGGTTATTAAGTAGCGTTTGGCTTTCTAATCAAATTTTAAGAAATAATAAGTAATCAAAGTCCTAATTTAATACCAAACAAACAGGGCCCTTACTTTTTTAATGAGCATAACTAGTGGGCCTTAATACATATTAACATAACAAGTTCAGCTAATTATTTAACTATAAATAAGCCCAACTAGTGACTTGAGCCAAATATGCTCCAATTTGCATCCTTGATCAGCCATATCGTGCACCTTTAGCTCCTCTTCAACAAAATGTTGCATGTAGCCTTGTGACGTCTCTATCATTCCCCCTTTGTTGGAGAAAACTCGTCCTCGAGTTTTAAAATGCTGAAGTAGTAAAGAAAAGCAACTTTGTAATTTCACTCCAATTACTTGTGGCATGTCATCAATTTGAAGAACCTGAAATTTTATTTCATAAACATCAAAATCATTGTTAGGCAAAATAAATTCCATGTTTGCAACAGACAGGCAATCATGAATGGTGGGAGTAGAAAGTTTTATTTTTCTTGCTTCTTCTTTTAGTTGTACTTCTAACCCAAGCATATCAATTTCTTCCTTCAATATTTCTTCAAAAGTTTCCAACTTTGGAATGTCTTGTTGAAAAGTAGCAGTTTCTTTTGATTCTAGTGATGAATCTTCACCAATAATCTCTAAAGTATGATCTTCAATATCACCCTGAAAAGAAGTATCACCATAAACAGCCTCGGATGACATTAACAAATCACTACCATCAACAATCTCTTCTGCATAAATTAATTCTTCTTCATTGCTATCTTCAACCTTCAAATTCTCCCTTTCTTTGTAGTAATCATCAACACTTTTACTTCCTTCCTTGATAGCCTGAAGTCTCTGCATGATACTCCTATAGAAATGTTCAGGTTGCTGCATTTGATTTCTGCCACCTCTTCGCCTCTCATTGCGCTCCAATGTGGCTCTTTCAACACTCTGCAACCTCAAATCCATGCGCTCCAATCTTTCTGTTATGGTATCCATAGCACGGTGTAAACGTGTAAATTCAGCTTGTTGCGCCTCACGCAATCAAGCTGGATCAATCTGAACACCTGCATCTCTTCCAGACATGTTTCCTGCAATAAAAGGTTAGCACAAAACAAATAAAAAGGCCTCACAACACTCCCTCATGTGTTTACACTCAATAGATGAAGGTTGGTCTCTCATGTTTCACTCAATATATGAAATCACTCACGGTTCAGCTCACACCTCTCAAGCTGACTTCTTTTATGTTCTTAGGTGAATCACACTTTGTGAAACAACTCAAATAGCCTCCGTGTGTAGTATCCCAAAATCTAAAATTTGAATCAAAACAGCCCCTCAAATTTGTCAAATTTCGTGACAAAATTTTGGTTACTTCTAACCTATCCAGATTCGACCCTTATCACCTAAATAACAAGGAAAACGAAAAAAATTTCTTGAAGCACTTTTGTACTCTCTTTTTTTTTTTTGCTCCCTCTCACTATCTCAAGATGGGCAACCCTAGTTCACACCACATGAAATTTTTTCCCAATCAGGTAACAAGAACAAGATCAATTTAGAGGACTTCCTTTTGAAACTCGAAATTGGAACAGAATAAATAATCAAGACTTCCTTTAGACCAATTCAGCTTTCCTTTTGAAACTTATTTGAAACACTTTCTTGGAAATTGAAACAAAATCAGAATGATTAACAAGAATAAGATTCGGATTTAGAACACTTTCTAATCAACAAATTTCGAATCAACAATCAAGAACACAATTTCGAATTTCAACAAAGCAACCTAAATTCCCAATTCAGAAATCCACAATAGAACAAATCCAATTCGGAATAGATAGAACAAACCAATTCGGAACAAATCAACCAACCCAATTTCAGAATAAGAAAAACGATTTGGACTAAAAAGGCAAACTGAATTCGAAATTGAAATAAGACTCCAAACACAAAACGAAAACTAAATTAGAACCCTAACGAAATTTTTTTTTTGAATTTTCGACTTTGAAAGAAAAACGAAAGCGATTCAAGGATCAATAACAATGAAACAAAATGAAACTAACAAGAGAAGAAACGAAAACGAAAGTAACCCACAAAGGAAACAAAAACGCAAATAGCAGGTGAAGAAAACGAAAACGAAAATAACCCACAAAGAAAAACAATTCAGAGGAACAAGGAAAACAAGAGAACGAATTGAACAATTGAAACAAAGCAACAAAAATGCAAATAACAAAAGAAGAAACGAAAACGAATTGGAAGGGATAAAACCTGATCTAGAGCGTTGGCTCTGATACCAAATGATACGGAACCTCCAAGAATAAGCCTGAGAACCCCTTGATTTCGAACCCCCACAGCATTAACTTGAAAACCCCTAGTCGAATTCGGTACAACCCCCAAGGATTAGGTTAGATTTCAGATTACCTTGAATTGATCAAAGATCCAAGAGTTCGAAATAAGTCAGTTCCTAAATCCCAAATTCGAAACACTCCACAAGAAAGTTGATCAAACTACTTGAATGTTTCTGAAGCATGTATTCAAGCAAGAACACAAAGATATAAGTGATTCGGCTTTAGGTTAATTAATTCATCCAAAACTTCAAAACTAAGATGGCTTACAACCCTAAATGAGATATAAATAGCTGAACCCTAATTAGGGTTATTAAGTAGCGTTTGGCTTTCTAATCAAATTTTAAGAAATAATAAGTAATCAAAGTCCTAATTTAATACCAAACAAACAGGGCCCTTACTTTTTAAATGAGCATAACTAGTGGGCCTTAATACATATTAACATAACAAGTTCAGCTAATTATTTAACTAGATGTGTATGTGGAGTTCTAGATGTAATATTTGATCCATGGGTTTCGCATCACTGATTCTCTTTTTTTTTTTTCTTTTGATCCTTTCCTTCTTTTTTTATTGAACTTTCAGTAAACAAGGATAGAAATTTAAAAGATAAACAAAAATCCATAGATTTGAAGAACAAGAACAAGGTGCAGCAAGAACAGAAAATGAAGGGACATAGAAACTGAATCTGGTTCTTTTTTTTTTCTTTTGGATAATTAAAACATAAAAGATACCCAGAGATCTATCTTCAAGCCAAAGCTCTGATACCAAATGATGCGGAACCCATGGATCAAATATTACATCTAGAACCCCACATACACATCTAGCATAGAATCTTAGAACTCAAAAACAAATCCTCCCTATCAAACCCACAACTAACCTGTAATTTAGAACTTGGGTGATTGGGATGAAGAAATGAATTGATTTAAATGCCACAAGTCAGACTTGATAAGCTAGAACCAATTCTTCATGCAACAAGAATAAGAAGAAAACCTCTCAAACTTGAAAACACTTAGATTACAATGATAACAATCTGAAAATTCATAGTCACCGCCATTAGTTCATTTTCCCCTCCCTATATAGTTGGAAAAGAAGAACTAATGGCTTAAAAGTCTAGGTTTACATGTATCTAGTCACAATAGCATTAATTATTAATCCACATTAATAATATATTCTAAATTACTGCCCATAATTCTGACAACATTGATGGGCAGATTCTACATGCATTTTGGTGTTGGTTCATATGTGTCTAGTCACACTAGCACTAAACCACATCAATATTATTTTCCAAATTTGCGCTAATGCCCATCACCATACTTATGGGCAGATTCTTCATGCTTCTTGGTGAGTTTCTGACTTCCTCTTCGTGATCCATCATATTCAGTACAAGTTGGTCTCCCTCTTCATTAATCCACCTTTGAATAAAGTGTTGGAACACATGCTAGAGTTTCTTTGATTGCGATCTTGTGATTGGTCCACTTGGCATAATGATATCATCAACATATTTGCTGCCTTGTGCAGATTCATCAAGCTTGCTGATAGTTTCCTCATCATAAAGAGAAGAATAAAAATAGAATATTAAAAGTGAAATAATCTGCAATTTAAAAGGGATACACAAACCTCCAACTTGATACCTACTCTAATACCAAAATGATGGAAATCATCAATTTAGCAACCATACACCCCAATAGTTAAAGAACTATGATATATATGGAATGCAAATTAACACCCTCCAAAAGTTGAATCAAAATCTAGATCGTTCAAGAATGAAGTAAGATTAACTATTCTAATCACTTTTACCAATGGAATTATGATTAAGTAATTAGAATAGCACTTTGATTTCCTCAAAACGCCACAAACAAAGAAGGTTTGATAAGTTAAGCATGAAAACAAAGATTCTGGAATTTGAACGCCACAAACTGAATAGCTTGATAAGTTCCAAAGTTCATGCAAGAACTTAAGACAAAACACTCACAAGTTGTTGTGGAACAACCAGCACACTGCAAGGATGAGCAAGAGTTAGGACGTGGGGAACATGATACGGAACCTCCAAGAATAAGCCTGAGAACCCCTTGATTTTGAACCCCCACAGCATTAACTTGAAAACCCCTAGTCGAATTCGGTACAACCCCCAAGGATTAGGTTAGATTTCAGATTACCTTGAATTGATCAAAGATCCAAGAGTTCGAAACAAGTCAGTTCCTAAATCCCATATTCGAAACACTCCACAAGAAAGTTGATCAAACTACTTGAATGTTTCTGAAGCATGTATTCAAGCAAGAACACAAAGATATAAGCAATTCGGCTTTAGGTTAATAAATTCATCCAAAACTTCAAAACTGATGTCTTACAACCCTAAATGAGATATAAATAGCTAAACCCTAATTAGGGTTATTAAGTAGCGTTTGGCTTTCTAATCAAATTTTAAGAAATAATAAAGTAATCAAAGTCCTAATTTAATACCAAACAAACAGGGCCCTTACTTTTTAAATGAGCATAACTAGTGGGCCTTAATACATATTAACATAACAAGTTCAGCTAATTATTTAACTATAAATAAGCCCAACTAGTGACTTGAGCCAAATATGCTCCAATTTGCATCCTTGATCAGCCTTATCATGCACCTTCAGCTCCTCTTCAACAAAATGTTGCATGTAGCCTTGTGACGTCTCTATCACCTTCATTTTTTCTTCTTCTTTTTTTAAAGATGAACAACTAATATAATAAAATCTAAATTTTGAAGGAATCAAACAAGAACAAAAATCACATAAATGATTAAAAAAAGAATAATATCACAAAAAGCACAAAACTTAGATAGAAATAAGGCTTTGATACCAAATGATACGGAATCCCAAGATTATAATGAATCCAAAATCCCAACACATAAGTTCAATACACCTAGAACCCTAGATGATTATTTGTCCTATTAAACCCTAATTAAAATGCAATTAGAAATGTAGATGATTAGATAGAATAAAGAAGAACTAGAAAGAGTGCCACAAGTTTTACCTTGATAAGTTGATTCCAATTTCTAATGCAACAAAAAGAAGATGAACCCTCTCTTGAAGTTAAATTCGGCCAAGCCAAATATGATTTAATTAAAATGATCAAAAACTATCATCTTATAACCCTAAATGAACTATAAATAGCTAAACCCTAATTAGAGTTATAAGGAAGCATTTGGTTGGCTAATCATAGCCTCAAGAACTAATAAAAAATAAATAAAGTCCAAATTTAACACAAAATAAACAAGGGCCTTACTTTTTAAATAAGTATAACTATTGGGCTTTAATACATATTAAATAATAAGCCCACATACTTTGATTAAATTTTTGGGTTGCTTTTCCTCTACATCCTCGGTGTCAAAGGCCTGCCCACTAAGCCTTTCTTCCATGAATCGATTGACAAAGCCTTGAAAGGAAGATTTAAGCTTCTTGGCCTACGATCTTGTAATTTGGCCCACTTGGTAAAATAAGCTATGTACCATGTTGGCCACCTTTGCTTACTTTGTCAGCCCTGTTTACACTGTTAGCCTTGCTTGCACTGCCAGCCTCGTTCGCACTACCAGTCCTGCTCATATCGCCAGCCTTGTTCATGCTGCTAGCCTCACTACCACCTTTGCTCGCATTAACTTCTTAAGATACAAGAGGAAAACTTCTACATTATGATGGCCAATCAGCAAGCTAAGCTTATTAAGACCTTTTCCAACTTCTTGTTCTAGTAAAGAAAATCTATTCTTTAAGAAGTCTATAATATGTTTCGATCTATCTCCATTTAGTCTAGTCCTCCTACTACCAATGTCGCCTCCACTTCCTAGACTCTACTAGCTCCTCCACTAGCAGCTCTAAGTCATGTAACTCCTCCACCACTAACTCCAATTGTATTAATTATACTCCAGAACCATTGCTAGATACTGCCCTTCTCCCTAGCCCTTCCCAAAGAAGTGAACCTTCTCAAACATTGCTCGAATGATTGAGGCAGTGATGCAAGAAAGGATCCCTTGAAGCTAGCAAGTGGACCAATCACTGGGAGCAAGGCAAAGAGATATCAAGCTAGTATGGCTTTGCATATTCAAGAAGAGATTTCCAAAGAGCTTCAAGAATTATCATTTAAGAAGATGGAGATAGAGCTTGAAGAAGGCACACCAAAGCTGATTATGATGCTTAGTGTGGAAGCTAAAGGCTAGCTAAAGAAAGGTCCAACGTGCAAGAAAGGTCCATGGGAGTTCATATAAAGCCTTGGGAAGTAATTTAAGGCCCATGGACAGCCCAAATAGTGTGGGCGTTTCTTATGTTGAAGGGATTAGTTTGGTTGTTTCCATACTTTATATTTTCCTTATTGGATTAGGATTTTGTTTCCATACTTTATATTTTCCTTAGTGGATTAGGATTTTGTTTCCATACTTTATATTTTCCTTAGTGGATTAGGAATGTTTTCCTTATGCAATTAGGAATGTTTTCCTTATGCAATTAGGAATGTTTTAGTTTTCCATATGCAATTAGGAATTTTGTAACCCTTATTTAAGGGCACTATTGGGCCGAATTTCAGACAACAACAATTAATAAAAATTTTTGAATTCTTCTACAAGTTCTTCTTGTGAATTTTCATGTGAGAGAGATTAGAGTGGATTCTTTAATTCTTTCTTTGCATCAAGAATGATATGGAACCTCCAAGAATAAGCCTGAGAACCCCTTGATTTTGAACCCCCACAGCATTAACTTGAAAACCCCTAGTCGAATTCGGTACAACCCCCAAGGATTAGGTTAGATTTCAGATTACCTTGAATTGATCAAAGATCCAAGAGTTCGAAACAAGTCAGTTCCTAAATCCCATATTCGAAACACTCCACAAGAAAGTTGATCAAACTACTTGAATGTTTCTGAAGCATGTATTCAAGCAAGAACACAAAAATATAAGCAATTCGGCTTTAGGTTAATAAATTCGTCCAAAACTTCAAAACTGGTGTCTTACAACCCTAAATGAGATATAAATAACTAAACCCTAATTAGGGTTATTAATTAGCGTTTGGCTTTCTAATCAAATTTTAAGAAATAATAAAGTAAACAACATTCTGATTTAATACAAAACAAACAGGGCCCTTACTTTTTAAATAAGCATAACTAGTGGGCCTTAATACATATTAATTACAAGCCTCATTCGTGAATTACAACTTGTAGCAAGTTGTAATTGACTTCCTTTGGTCTTGTCTTCAAGCTTGTAATTCCTTGCAAACCATAGTTAGCCAAATTCACCAAATCTTGCAAATGGCAAATTAGTGCTTGCTAATCTTTTTGGCTCGAGATCTAGTTATAGGACCTTATGGCAAAATAATTGGATTGATGATCTCCTCAACTTGTTCCCCACGTCCTAACTCTTGCTCATCCTTGCGGTGTGCTGGTTGTTCCACAACAAAGAATTAAGTTTACTTATCAACAAGAGTTGTGGCGTTTTCCTTCTTCTTACCAACTAAATCCTTCAATCATAGTGAGTTCGCGTCTCTTTATAGGTGTTGGATTCTTTAGGAGGTGATTATCAAGTTTCAAGGAGTTCTCTACCATTGTTATACATTGGGTTTGCTGCCATCGTTGCTAAGGGTCCGTGTCATTTGGTATCAGAGCCTTGTTACAAGGTAATTTTTATCTACTTTATCTTTCTAGGGTTTGTTAATTTAGGTCTTTTAAATTTCTGCGTTTTAGGGTTCTTAGAGAGTCTAGTCTTTAATTTTAAAAAAAAAGTCATTTATCAATTCTGATCAAGGCCGAATTGAAGGAGGGTATTCTTAGGGTGAAAATGAAACCTAGGAAAGGATTCTTGGAGAATTTAGAAACCAAGAATTAGGGTTCTTGAAAGAAAGCAAAAGCTAGAGTTTGTGTTCAAGTTTGATTTCGATTTGGTGTTGAGTGAATCTGGGGTTGCGAATTAAGTCCAGATTTCGAAAAGTCCTTGGGAGTAAATTAAGTCCCAAATCAAGGGGATAGTGAGAGGAAGCAAAAAAAAAAAAGAGTACAAAACCACCTCAACAAAAATTGTTTGATATTCTTGCTATTTGGGTGCTAAGAATCAGATCTAGGTGGGTGAGAAGTAATAAAATTTTTGGGCGAAAAATTTCACCTTTTGAGGGGCTTTTGGAATTCAAAAATCAAACCTTAATATTCATGTTATTTGAGTGTTATAGGTGGGAATTAGAGTCTAGAAGCTAGCATTTTGGGTAGAATTGATTAGGTACATAAAGCAGCTTGCCAAGTGTGGGTTGTTTTTGATTCATTATATCCAAATTTGTCTTGTTTATTGTCTTCATTATTTCTGATTTCTTTATCTAGCTTTTAATTCCATTACATTGCTAAGTATCATTTGCTTGTGTCGATACTTGGTTTTATATCGTGTAGTGCAAATTACCTTGCATTGCCTCCAGATACTTGTCTTGTTTTCTATCTAGTTCTAGGATTTAGGTTCTAGTTTCTTGAAAGACTTGACAATTGTTGGTTGGTGAGCTTGGTTCTGAAGTGCAATCAAGGAAGACAAGAAAAGTGAGGTAATTCTAAACACTTGAGTGAATTTCGATTATTACTAATATTGTTTCTTTGAGTTTGTTTGTTTGTTAACATGGCTGGAAAAGGAGAAGAGACTAGCAAAGAAGGAGCTATGGCCGAAAGCTTGGCTAGGCTTAATGAAACATTGGCAGCAATGCTTGGTCGAATGGAGATGATGGATACTAGATTGCAAGAGAATGCAGCACGACAAGCACAACAAATTCAGCAACAAGGGCAGCCAGCCGCACATCCAAATCCCATAATGCGAGCTTAAATAGTGCTTAGGAGAGAAGGGCAAGGAAATCTTGAAGCCCTAGAAGCAGCCGAAAGGGTAGAAGATGAAGATGAAGGTGGAAATCAACCTACCACTGATGGTGACCTTACTTCCATCAAGATGAAGATTCCTTCCTTTGAAGGGAAGAACAATGCAGAAGAGTTCATAGAATGGGAGAGGAAAGTTGAGCAGATTTTCGAATGCCATAACTACACCGAAGAGAAGAAATCAGTTTTGGCAGCCGTAGAGTTCAAGGGGTATGCTACCTTTTGGTGGGATCAATTGAAAGCTAATAGAAGAGGGAAAGGTATGAGGCCTATTCCTAAATGGTCAACCTTGAAAGAACTAATGAGGAGCCGATTTGTACCATCTCACTACATTCGGGATTTGTACAATCGACTAGCAAGACTAGTTCAAGGTGGAAGAAGTGTGGAAGAGTACCAAAAAGAGATGGAGATGATCATGGCTAGGGCAACTATTGATGAAGATGAAGACAAGAAGATGTCACGATTTCTTGGGGGATTGAATTTGAACATAGCCAATGAATTGGAGATGTATGAATTCAACACAATGGAAGAGTTAGTTCAAAAGGCCATGAAGATAGAGAGAAGATTGAAGAATAAAGCTATTTCAAAAACTGGCTACTCTAAAGCTAGTGTAAATTTTTCAAACTTCAAGGGTTCAAGTTCGAGTGGAGGTTCCTACAAAGGGGATTACAAGGGTTCTTTCCAAAAGAATTATTCCTACAATCCTAATTTTAAGAAGCCGAATTATGGGGATGCAAAAACAGCCAAGGAAACACCTTCTAGACCTACTCCAAGTAGGGAAATTAAATGCTACAAGTGTTTGGGAAGTGGACACATTGCTACTCAATGTCCGAAAAAGATTGCTACCCATGAAGGGGAAATTGAATCAGAATCTGAACATGAAGAAGAAGAGGAGGCTGAATGTGGTGATAGGGCCGAATATGATGAAGAGGCTTAGAAGAATCAAGTCTTGAATGCTGAACATGGAGAGATGCTTATTACTAGAAGAGCCTTGAATATTCAAGTCAAGGAAGAAGGCTTGGATCAAAGGGAGAATATTTTCCACTCTAGGTGTTTGGTGAATGGTAAGGTTTGTACACTTATCATTGATGGTGGAAGTTGTACCAATGCTGCTAGTACTACAATGGTGGATAAATTGGGGTTAACTTGTTTTAAACATCCCAATCCTTACAAGTTGCAATAGTTCAATGACGCTGGGGAAGTAAAAGTGTCGAAGCAAGTCAAGGTACCATTCTCCATTGGGTGGTATAAAGATGAGGTTTTGTGATGTGAGCCTGCCTTGTTGGGATTTAATTCCTAAGGAAGCTCAAGCTACGGATCGTCTCCAAAACATAAGAACACCAACCAGCACCTTCAACCCAACACCAACTTGTGATGTAAAACTGAAGCTATATGGCTGGAAACCAAAGATTCAAGACCCAACCCCAACTTGTGAAGGAAAAACCTTGAATATAAGTTAAGACCTAGCAAACTTGGTTATGTTTGCAAGGAATTCGTGCAAGTTCTAACCAGAACTCAAAAGAAGGCTAAAAACCTCTCAAAGCTCTCAAAAATGGAGAGAAAACTCAGAATATTCATTAAGTTCAAAGTCTGCTATTTCATCTGTTTTTAAAGACTTAAAGAAAGCATAAAACAAGTGAAATGATGGAAAAATACAAATATAATGATGTGGTTACATAAAACAAATTGGGCAGCCATATAGCTTGTCTCCCACTAGCTTTTAAAAGGCATGGGCAGCAATATAGCTTGTCTCCCACTAGCTTTTAAAAGGCATCTTTGACTCCCAATGTGAGTTTCATCCACTCTTTATATATGGGCATCCAATGGTACGTGAATGGTATGTATTTAGCTCCCAAAGGTATAATGATGGATGCCAATATGTATTCTAAATCCTTTGTGTCAATTGGCCTCTTGGGAAGATTGCAATTTGGACACATGCAACCAAACAGCTTCTTTGCTCTTATTTTCTTCAAGTCTTAACGTTCCAATTGTATTGAGAACATATAGATGTTTGGAAACTAATCCTTGAAGTTTTCTTGCCATTGATCGAGTAACAGGTCCTTGGTGTTGTATGCTAGCAATCATATCCTCATCATCCTCTCCCTCTTCAAAAGAATTCGTCCTCGAATCTTCATCATCTGCATAGTAAGGAGCAAGATCAGAAACATTAAAAGTTGCACTTACACCATACTCACCTGGTAGATTAATCTTGTAGGCATTATCATTAATCCTTTCGAGTACTTCAAATGGTCCATCACTTCTCGGCTGCAATTTTGATTTCCTTTGTGTAGGAAACCTTTCTTTTCGCAAATGAACCCATACCAGATCACCAGGCTGGAACACCATCTTTTTCCTTCCTTTGTTTACTTTGGTTGCTCTATTCTCATTAATCTTCTCCATTTGTTGCTTGGCCCTTTGATGCATTTGCTTCACCAATTCAGCTTTCTTTTTACCATCAAAACTAGTAAGCTCATTAGTAGGAAGAGGCAACAAATCTAATGGAGTAAGTGGATTAAAACCATAGACAAGCTCAAAGGGTGAAAATCCAGTGGATGAATGCATTGATCTATTATATGCAAATTCAATAAATGGTATGCATTCCTCCCATGTCTTCAAATTTTGTTTAATCATGGTACGAAGAAGAGTGCCCGCAATCCTATTAACAACTTTCGTCTGCCCATCTATTTGCGGATGGCATGTAGTAGAGAAACAAAGCTTTGAAATGATGGAAAAATACAAATATAATTATGTGGTTACATAAAACAAATTGGGCAGCCATATAGCTTGTCTCCCACTAGCTTTTAAAAGGCATCTTTGACTCCCAATGTGAGTTTCAGCCACTCTTTATATATGGGCATCCAATGGTACGTGAATGGTATGTATTTAGCTCCCAAAGGTATAATGATGGATGCCAATATGTATTCTAACTCCTTTGTGTCAATTGGCCTCTTGGGAAGATTGCAATTTGGACACATGCAACCAAACAGCTTCTTTGCTCTTATTTTCTTCAAGTCTTAACGTTCCAATTGTATTGAGAACATATAGATGTTTGGAAACTAATCCTTGAAGTTTTCTTACTATTGATCGAGTAACAGGTCCTTGGTGTTATATGCTAGCAATCAGATCCTCATCATTTTGTGTGATGTAGTGCCAATGCAAGCTAGACATTTGCTATTAGGAAGACCATGGCAGCATGATAGAAGGGCACAACATGATGGCTTTTCTAATAAGTATACCTTTACTTATGAAGGAAAGAAGGTTGTTCTAGCACCATTATCACCTCAAGAGGTGTATGAAGATCAGAAGAGGATGCTAGAGAGGGAGAAAGAAGTTTCGGCCAACATGAACCAAGGGGGTTCAAATTCGGCCAATGATGTTTCTTTAACACCCAAGGGTAATTCTAAGGGTAGGGAGAGAGAAAATAATAAAGTGAGTGAGTGCAGAAAGGGAAAAGAGACCGAGAGTCAAAAGAAAGTAAGCAAACAAATAAATGGCCCATTAGTGAGAGAAAATAAGCAAGGAGAAAAAGCAAAACATACTTTTTATGCAAGAGCAAGAGAGATCGATGTAGGGCAGCCTGTACTCATTATTATGTATAAAGAATTGTTACTTGCTGACAGTGAAGAATCTCTTGATTCTTTACCTTCTAGTTTTGTGTCTTTATTGCAGGATTTTAATGATGTGTTTCCTGAAGACCTTCCTATTAGTTTGCCGCCATTAAGAGGGATTGAACATCAAATTGATTTCATGCCCGGTTCTACAATTCCAAACCGACCAGCATATAGGAGCAATCCTATGGAGACAAAAGAGATGCAAAGACAAGTTGAAGAGCTTTTGGAGAAAGGCTTGGTTCGCGAGAGCCTTAGTCCTTGTGTCGTTCCAGTCTTATTAGTACCCAAGAAAGATGGTTCTTGGAGGGTGTGTGTTGATTGTAGGGCTGTGAACAAGATTACTGTGAAGTATAGACATCCCATTCCTAGACTTGATGACATGTTGGACGAATTGCATGGGGTGAAATATTTCACAAAGATTGATCTTATGAGTGGTTATCATCAAATTTGCATGAAGCCTGGAGATGAATGGAAGACTGCCTTCAAAATGAAATATGGTTTGTATGAATGGTTAGTTATGCCTTTTGGTTTATCTAATGCACCTAGTACTTTCATGAGATTAATGAACCATGTTTTGAGAACTTATTTAGGTAAGTTTGTGGTAGTTTACTTTGATGATATTCTAATTTATAGCAAAACTGAGGAAGAACATGTTGAACATGTTAGGAAAGTGCTTGAAATCCTTAGGGAGCAAAACCTTTATGCTAAGCTTAAGAAGTGTTCTTTTTGTCTAGATAGGGTTGTTTTTCTTGGTTTTGTTGTAAGTATGCAGGGAATTAAAGTTGATCAAGAGAAGGTGAAAGCTATCCAAGAGTGGCCGAATCCTTCAAGTGTAACAGAAGTGAGGAGTTTTCACGGATTGGCAAGCTTCTATAGGAGATTTGTCCCTAATTTCTCTACATTGGCAGCCCCCTTGACTAGCATAATCAAGAAAGAAGTGGGGTTTGTTTGGGGCAAGGAGCAACAAGAAGCATTTGATGCTTTGAAAGAGAAGCTTTCTACTACACCCATTTTAGCTTTACCTAACTTTGATTCTACTTTTGAAATTGAATGTGATGCTTCTGGTGTAGGTATTGGAGCTGTTTTGATGCAAGAGAAGAAGCCCATTGCATAATTTAGTGAAAAGCTTAATGGAGAAAAGCTGAATTATTCAACTTATGACAAGGAACTATATGCTTTGGTGAGAGCATTGGAAGTATGGGAGCATTATTTGCTGCCCAAGGAATTCGTGATCCATTCAGACCATGAATCATTGAAGCAATTGAGAGGGCAAGGCAAGTTGAATAAAGGACATGCAAAATGGGTTATGAAGATTGAGAAGTTTCCTTATGTGATCAAATACAAGCAAGGTAAAGATAATGTAGTGGTAGATGCACTTTCAAGGAGGTACGCTTTACTTAATGTTTTGAGTACTAAATTGCTTGGATTTGAATGTATAAAGGACTTATATGTTGGTGATTCTGATTTTGGCAATGTTTATGATGCTTGTGAACATGGTGCTTTTAATTCTTTCTATAGACATGATGGGTTTTTGTTTAAGGGTTCGAAATTATGCATGCCTAGATGTTCTATGAGAGATTTGCTAGTATTAGAATCACATTGTGGTGGTTTGATGGGGCATTTTGGAGTTGATAAGACTTTAGACATGCTGAATGAACACTTTTATTGGCCAAATATGAAAAGGGATGTAATTCGGATTTGTAAGGCTTGTTTGGCTTGTAGGCAAGCTAAGTCTAAATCTATGCCTCATGGTTTGTATATGCCATTACCCGTTCCTAGTTCTCCTTGGATGGACATTAGTATGGACTTTGTTTTAGGATTACCAAGGACTAAGAGGGGGGAGAGATAGCATATTTGTGGTTGTTGATAGGTTTAGTAAGATGGCACACTTTATCCCATGTCATAAGAGTGATGATGCTAGTTTAGTGGCTGAACTCTTCTTTAGGGAGGTGGTTCGAATTCATGGGATACCAAAATCCATAGTTTCTGATAGAGACACCAAGTTTTTGTCTCACTTTTGGCGTGTGCTTTGGGAAAAGTTAGGTACCAAGTTGTTATTTTCCACCACTTGTCATCCTCAAACGGATGGACAAACAGAAGTAGTAAACAGAACTTTAGGTACCATGTTGAGAGCTTTAGTGGGTAAGAATTTGAGTTCTTGGGAAGATTGTTTGCCATTTATTGAGTTTGCTTATAATTGTGCTATTCATTCTTCTACAGGATATTCACCTTTTGAGCTTGTTTATGGTTTTAACCCACTAACAGTTTTCGATCTTGTTTCTTTACCTTCTCATGAGCTTGTTAGTTTAGATGGTGAGAAGAAAGCTAAATTGGTGAAAGAGATGCATGAGAAAGCAAGGGCGAATATTGAGAAAAGGAACAAGAGATATGCTGATTATGCAAATAGAGGGAGACGTGAGATTAAGTTTCAAGTAGGAGATTGGGTTTGGGTGCATTTTTGAAAAGAGAGGTTTCCTAACCAAAGGAAGAACAAGTTGCAAGCAAGGGGAGATGGCCCATTCCAAGTGCTGGAGAAGATTAATGACAATGCCTACAAGATCGACTTACCAGGTACGTATAATGTTAGTGCTACTTTCAATGTAAGTGATCTTTCTCCTTTTGATGATGCAGATTTGAGGACAAATCTTTTTGAAGAGGGGGAGAATGATGCAAGAAAGGATGCCTTGAAGCTAGCAAGTGGACCAATCACTATGTAATATCCTCATGTATGCCCTAGAAGTTTTGATTATGTTGTTGTTGTTGTTGTTGTTGTTGTTGGTTTAAAATGTGATTGAATGTATGTGTTGTGTGATAAAAAAATTTAAGAGAGAATGTTTATGTGTTATTTGAAAGAAAAGTGATGTGTAGAGAAGATGTATATGTAGTGTATATGGCAATATATATAGCATATATGTTGGTCAAAGGGAGAGTCAAGGTGTTGGATATAGTGGAAGAAGATATTTAGTTGTTGTTATTGAAATTACTATAAAGGGCATGCTAAATAAAAAGAAGTTTAACTATGTTAAAGAGGGCATTTTGGTAATTCTTCTTTTGAAATTGTGTGGTGGAGATTAATAGAGAGTTTGACTTTTATTTTGATCAATTTCCTTTCTTCCTTTCACGTGTGGCCGGCCAACCTAAAGAACAAGAGAGAAAGCAAAGGTTTGATGATATTTTGAGCTCAAATTGAAGAAGTTTTAAGTGGTTAAGTGGAAATCCAAGAAGATTCACTATATTTGGTAAGTTTCTTTTGATTCTTTTAAGTTATTTAAGTTGTTTGTGAGTTGATTGTGGATTTTAAAGTGGGGTTGTGTTGATTATTATATGTTGGATTTAATTGGTTGTGGTGTTGATTTTGGATTTGAAGATGATAAGTTAAGAGTGATGTTGGTTTTAGGGTTTTGGAAATGGTAAGTGATAAATTATATTGTGTTATTTTGGATTAGGTTTTGGAAGAAAGTGATTTGCTTTAATTTGAGAAGTGAAGAATTCTTGGAGAAAAGAAAGTGTTTAGAGTTGTATTTTTGGTGCTAAAGGTAAGTACAAACTATATGGTTACAAACATACATATGTTGTTTAATCTTAAAACACTTTTGTTTGTAAATGTGATAAGGTATCAAATGTATTGTTAATGAATGTTGGTGATGAAAATATTGTGATGAGTATGTAAAATAATTGCTAATGATGTTGATTATGTCCATTTGAATGAGGTTATGTTGTGTACAATGTGTTTTAAGTTAACCAAAAGAAATTTGGCTACATTTAGGGTTTATGCATGAGTGACACGTAATTTGGGGCGGTCGCTTTTATTCATGTGCGGTCGCTATTATTCATGTGCGGTCGCGACTTAGGTCGGGCTTCTGACCGCGAAACCTACTGTAATAATGTTTCATCTTGTAATTGTATGGGGCGGTCGTATTCAGGTGAGGCGCGACCGCTAGAAAGGTTCTGTTCACCTTATTGGAAGTAACCTAATCCTGCAACAAGATTCTCAAATACATGTTAAATAGATCATTCATTTGAGTTGTCAAGGTTCAAAATAGAGAACATTTGTCTAACATCATTGTTGAATCATAAAATGTGAGATGATATGGAATGTGATTTAAAGCCATTGTTATTGACTATGATGATTCAATTGAATGAAACAAGGCATGATTGCCAAAATGATAATGAGAAGTGATAATGGAGTTGATAATGCATATGATATCACATGAACAAGGTTATGTTTTATGCATTGTGAATCTTGTGGATTGCAATGATGCTATATATATATTGTGAAAGATATGATGAAGTAATTGCTTATGTATAATTGAATAATGAAATATTATGATATGATTTGAGATATCATATAATGTGAAGTCATTGTTATTGACTATGATGATTCAAATATAATGTGAAGTCATTGTTATTGACTATGATGATTCAAATATAATGTGAAGTCATTGTTATTGACTATGATGACTCAAATATGATGTGAAGCCATTGTGATTGGCTATGATGATTCAAAGGAAATGTGAAGCCATTGTTATTGGCTATGATAATTCAATTGAGAATAAAATTGATAAATGAATGGTATAGCTAATATGTTATTCCATTTTCAGAGTTTGTTGTTGGTGGCATGCCTAATAAGTGTAACAATCTCTTGAAGTTAGGTTGGATTGAATCCTTGAAGCCTAATTGAGATGTTACCACCCTTGAAGCTAGGTTGGGTTGGTTCTTGAAGCCAAGTTGGGTTGAAGCTTAGCATGCTCTGCTCCCTTTGAAGCTTGGTTGAACCTAATCCTTGAAGCCTAGTTGGGTCTATGATATTGATAAATGTGATGATAAAACCAAAGCATTTACTCTGAAAATTGAATGGCATATTAGTGTGTTGTTTGGGCCCGAGTCTGTCTTTGATGTCAATGTGATATTCTAATGTTGAAATAAATGAGTAATAAGATTATGGCTGCCTTTATTGGAAGTGTGATTCGTGAATGATGCATTGTGAATAAAATGATATTATGAGATATGATTTTATAATATGTGTATTGATATATTAAGAGTGAATATGGCTTGAGGAACTTCGTTGAGATATGAGGTTATGAAAATGTAGTATGATGTATATGTATATGTATATGAAATAGAAGGAGTAAGAATTGTGTTATGAATGTTTTATGTAATTATGTATCTAACTTATGAGTTTAGTGGGAACATATGAAGAAATGCTTTGAGAAAGGAAAACATGGTAAGAGATCAATAAAACATAATGCTAAACATATGAGGTATGATAATTTTGGTAAAGTGTATTTTATTATTTAGTTGTACTACTAAGCTTTCGGGCTTAGCGCAGATGTTTAATCGCGCAGGTATTTATGCGGTTGATCTGGAAGTCTAGCTGTGATGCCACGAGAAGGGTAAGAGTGTCTCGAGACCAACTAGAAGGTGATGCATACATATGTGATTTTAATTATGTTGTATTTTTATAAGAATAATGATTTTTGTAAATGTTCTTTAATTTAATGTAATATCGCTTGAACCTGAATAAAGGTCTTTAAAGTAAAACGAAAAGTGACATTCTTATACCTTATATACGTATTATATGTATACCAGGTATATGTATAGTACTTATATAGAGTATGGGGGTGTTACAATTATTTTGGTATCAGAGCTTAGGTTTGAGATTCTCAGCCTGAGTGAAATTAAAAAGAAAATTTTTGAATAATTTAAATACGAATTAAAAAGAAGAGTTTTGAAATGCAATTGGTAATACATGCATATGCATTCACATCTAGGTTGGTCTCGAACGTGGCATTATGTGAATTGTGATGTATTTGAATTTCATGAGATAAATAATAGTATGTAAATGAGGTTTCATATGAAAGCAAATTTTAAAATGTTGAAAATTGAGAGGTGATTGTGATATAAAGAAATGATATGGAATTTATAAGCAAAAAGTTTGATTATCGATATGTGTTTGACATGTAAAGAAATGACTAGAAGAATAAAGTTGGGAATAAATTAAAAAATAATAATAATAATAAAATTGAGATTAAAGTATGTAATCTTTTCTTTATCATTTGAACCTCTTTCTAATAAACCTTATGTTTGGATTTCTAGAAAGAGGTGGTTGTATGGGTAATATGGAAAGATATATTATTTAAATGAAAAGATTATGGTGGAATATTGAATGAGAGGATTGGTATAGGTTAAGTGTGACAATTTAAGGTGTGGATATATAAAGTTAAGGTTTTGTTTAAAAAGGAAACAGAGATGATGTTGGTTAGGTACAAAGAGATAGTGGTGTTGTTTGTATTGTTCTTTTAATACAAATATGGGGATTTCAATGTTAGAAATGTGATATGTTTGAATATTGTAAAAGCTCTTGGGAATGGTGGTAATATGTGATATTTAGATTTTTGGAATGAGCTTAGTAGATGTGAAACATATATGTTTGATGTTACTTTATGGTATATACATATAAGATGTTATAAGGTTGATATTAAGAGAATGAGATGAATAAATTGAAGTTTAAGTAAATTAGTAAGTCGAGAATTTATGGTTGTAATGGAATGTGGATAAAGATCATTTAGATATTGATAGTTTAATGTATTCAATACATGAGATATATGAAATGAATAGTAGTGCACATGAAAGTATTATGAATTGGGAGATGATATTGATAGTAGGAAAATTTGGTTAGGAATAAAAGAAAAAGGATTGAGTAAATGGAAATAAGTTACTTTAAGGAATTTAATTGGAAAGGATGAAAATGAATATGAAAGGTATGTTAAAGGTATTTAAAAACAAATGTGAGAGAGATATCACATTGGAAATGTGATTAAGCTCCTTGTAAAATGATATTAGTCAGAGGAAAGTGATAAATATTAAATTTGTATAAACTATATGCAAAAGAGAAATTTAATTAATTGCATGATTATGTGTCTATATAAAGAAGATATGTGAAATGAACTTATCAATATGAATGTAATGGTTATATGTAAGAAAGGTGGGAAGTGAGTCACATTATAGCGTGACCTATGAATGTGTATATAAAATGTTTATTATTTTATACCATTATATGTTTAATGGTAATAGAAAGTGAGAATGGACTTGGATAATATTGAACAGTGAAATTGTTATGTCAATAACTAAATGAGGCTATCATAAGATGTTTTGGAGCTCAAAGTATTTGTGTGTGGAGATGTTTTATGTATAAGTATATAATAAGAAATTATAAGGAAAGAAATGTATTTGAAAATTTTTAGAAGAAATGGTTTGGAAATGGAGTAATGAATGAAACTTGTGTAAGATTTGTATTTGATTGAAGGTTGGGCGTAGAAAATGTTAAAGATAATATTATTGAATATGAGTTAGGTTAATGATGATCATATAATCTAAAGCAAACTGTTTTGAGATGGAGTTAAAAGGTGTTAATTCTTGGTGTAATAAAAATTGGAGAATATATATACATATATATAATTTTTGTGATACATTCTAGCATTATAGTTATAAAGGCTGGAAATCAAATAATAGAAGACCAATATTGAATTACAATCTCTAAATGTGATTATAAATATATTATGGTCATATGACTTGGTTAGTTTTATTATCTTCAGAGTTTGATCTGAGATGATATGATTGTAATACAGATTTGGTGAGATTGAAAATTTTGTTCGAAAAGTATAGTTAAAAGTTATGGTAGATAAAGTTGTACCTTAACATTTTATGTTAAGAATTTTGGTTATAAATTATGAAGGTAAAGAGAGAAAAAGGAAATTATGGAAATGTGTTGAGTTATGGATAGTATGACAAAAAGGTAATTGAAATAAATATAACAATGTTTTGCAATTAACTATATTGTTAATATAATATGATTAGTGTTATGACTTATATAGTGTAAAAGAGGCGAGGATCATTCAAAAAAAAAAATACATGCAATGTGATTTGTTATGATAAATGTTTTAATAATAAATGATGTTAATGTGTTTTGAGAAACAATAATGAAATGTGATATCATCATGGTTGATAATAATGATTGAAATGAAATAAATGGACATGTTGTTTATATGACGATGAAATTAAGACACATATGCAACGAAATAATTATGTATGCTCTAATAATGAAGTGTGTGATGTGAATGATATGATTGAAGCATGCCTAGATGATATGAATGAATAATGAGATGTTCAATATAGTTGATGATATATGTGTATATTATTTTAATGTGATGAGAAACCATGATTGTTGACAATGATGTTGGAAATAAATTATAATGGAGGTATAATGCCTAATTGATTAAAAAAAATGAATTGTGAAAAGATAATTGAGCGGACTTATCTGCCTCCTGCGGAACCATGCGGACCCATTGTGTTGGGCAACCGAACTTGGACTACCGACCTGGTTGGGGAAAAGTTCGTTTATGAGGTTATAGTTGTTGGCTATATTGATAAACTTTAAATGAGTATGAGAGATGATGATATAATTATAATAATAATAATGAAATGTATATTTATAAGCATAATTCTTATTAATTGAATATATGAATCTGAAAAGATTAGAATTTGAACGTAAGTTTGATCTAATGAAATTAGGTTATATCTATGTGTATATTGTGAAATCCAATGATAAATTCTGATAAGTTAATTGTTGATTTGAATCGAATAAGGTTGAAATGTTAGTATATTGTGATAGATAGATCGATTGATCTAGATTTCACTAAAGTTGCGAGTCAATATTGAGATTTTATATGTACAGTTGTGCTGAGAGTGTAAAATTTAAATAGTAATGTGTAAGATATAATATTTTGACTTATGAATGAACTTAAATAAATTGAATTATATTATTTGTATATAATGAGGAAAAAGGAAAATGTTGTTTACTTGTTGAGTAAGTTTAAAGGTATTGTATTGATAATTATCTTAAGTGAGAAGCAAGCTAAAGAAAGTAGGGATATTGTTATCCAATGAGGTTTGGTAAATGTTTATTTTGAAAGTGATTGTAAGAATGGAGTAAACAATGCTAAGATATTAGTCAATGATTTTGAGGTTAAGGTTAAGAAAGTATCTATAAAGAGATAAAGTGATAATCTGACTCTAGTACAAAGATAAAATTCATTGGAGATGTTATGAGTTATCTTGATTGCTTTGTTGAGAAAGTAATAAGATACAAAGATATATATATACCTATACAATGATGAATTATGAATTTCAGAAAAGATGAGTATCTCTAAGGGGGAGAGTAGAAGTTATGAATTTGATGAAATCATAGTGTAAGAATATGATTGTCTTCATATGAAAATTTAAAATAGTAATTTGGTTTAAATGGGTTGTTGTTGTGCTGGATAATTTCGAGGACGAAATTATTTAAGGGGGAGAGAATTGTAATATCCTCATGTATGCCCTAGAAGTTTTGATTATGTTGTTGTTGTTGTTGTTGTTGTTGTTGTTGGTTTAAAATGTGATTGAATGTATGTGTTGTGTGATAAAAAAATTTAAGAGAGAATGTTCATGTGTTATTTGAAAGAAAAGTGATGTGTAGAGAAGATGTATATGTAGTGTATATGGCAATATATATAGCATATATGTTGGTCAAAGGGAGAGTCAAGGTGTTGGATATAGTGGAAGAAGATATTTAATTGTTGTTATTGAAATTACTATAAAGGGCATGCTAAATAAAAAGAAGTTTAACTATGTTAAAGAGGGCATTTTGGTAATTCTTCTTTTGAAATTGTGTGGTGGAGATTAATAGAGAGTTTGACTTTTATTTTGATCAATTTCCTTTCTTCCTTTCATGTGTGGCCGGCCAACCTAAAGAACAAGAGAGAAAGCAAAGGTTTGATGATATTAAGTGGAAATCCAAGAAGATTCACTATATTTGGTAAGTTTCTTTTGATTCTTTTAAGTTATTTAAGTTGTTTGTGAGTTGATTGTGGATTTTAAAGTGGGGTTGTGTTGATTATTATATGTTGGATTTAATTGGTTGTGGTGTTGATTTTGGATTTGAAGATGATAAGTTAAGAGTGATGTTGGTTTTAGGGTTTTGGAAATGGTAAGTGATAAATTATATTGTGTTATTTTGGATTAGGTTTTGGAAGAAAGTGATTTGCTTTAATTTGAGAAGTGAAGAATTCTTGGAGAAAAGAAAGTGTTTAGAGTTGTATTTTTGGTGCTAAAGGTAAGTACAAACTATATGGTTACAAACATACATATGTTGTTTAATCTTAAAACACTTTTGTTTGTAAATGTGATAAGGTATCAAATGTATTGTTAATGAATGTTGGTGATGAAAATATTGTGATGAGTATGTAAAATAATTGCTAATGATGTTGATTATGTCCATTTGAATGAGGTTATGTTGTGTACAATGTGTTTTAAGTTAACCAAAAGAAATTTGGCTACATTTAGGGTTTATGCATGAGTGACACGTAATTTGGGGCGGTCGCTTTTATTCATGTGCGGTCGCTATTATTCATGTGCGGTCGCGACTTAGGTCGGGCTTCTGACCGCGAAACCTACTGTAATAATGTTTCATCTTGTAATTGTATGGGGCGGTCGTATTCAGGTGAGGCGCGACCGCTAGAAAGGTTCTGTTCACCTTATTGGAAGTAACCTAATCCTGCAACAAGATTCTCAAATACATGTTAAATAGATCATTCATTTGAGTTGTCAAGGTTCAAAATAGAGAACATTTGTCTAACATCATTGTTGAATCATAAAATGTGAGATGATATGGAATGTGATTTAAAGCCATTGTTATTGACTATGATGATTCAATTGAATGAAACAAGGCATGATTGCCAAAATGATAATGAGAAGTGATAATGGAGTTGATAATGCATATGATATCACATGAACAAGGTTATGTTTTATGCATTGTGAATCTTGTGGATTGCAATGATGCTATATATATATTGTGAAAGATATGATGAAGTAATTGCTTATGTATAATTGAATAATGAAATATTATGATATGATTTGAGATATCATATAATGTGAAGTCATTGTTATTGACTATGATGATTCAAATATAATGTGAAGTCATTGTTATTGACTATGATGATTCAAATATAATGTGAAGTCATTGTTATTGACTATGATGACTCAAATATGATGTGAAGCCATTGTGATTGGCTATGATGATTCAAAGGAAATGTGAAGCCATTGTTATTGGCTATGATAATTCAATTGAGAATAAAATTGATAAATGAATGGTATAGCTAATATGTTATTCCATTTTCAGAGTTTGTTGTTGGTGGCATGCCTAATAAGTGTAACAATCTCTTGAAGTTAGGTTGGATTGAATCCTTGAAGCCTAATTGAGATGTTACCACCCTTGAAGCTAGGTTGGGTTGGTTCTTGAAGCCAAGTTGGGTTGAAGCTTAGCATGCTCTGCTCCCTTTGAAGCTTGGTTGAACCTAATCCTTGAAGCCTAGTTGGGTCTATGATATTGATAAATGTGATGATAAAACCAAAGCATTTACTCTGAAAATTGAATGGCATATTAGTGTGTTGTTTGGGCCCGAGTCTGTCTTTGATGTCAATGTGATATTCTAATGTTGAAATAAATGAGTAATAAGATTATGGCTGCCTTTATTGGAAGTGTGATTCGTGAATGATGCATTGTGAATAAAATGATATTATGAGATATGATTTTATAATATGTGTATTGATATATTAAGAGTGAATATGGCTTGAGGAACTTCGTTGAGATATGAGGTTATGAAAATGTAGTATGATGTATATGTATATGTATATGAAATAGAAGGAGTAAGAATTGTGTTATGAATGTTTTATGTAATTATGTATCTAACTTATGAGTTTAGTGGGAACATATGAAGAAATGCTTTGAGAAAGGAAAACATGGTAAGAGATCAATAAAACATAATGCTAAACATATGAGGTATGATAATTTTGGTAAAGTGTATTTTATTATTTAGTTGTACTACTAAGCTTTCGGGCTTAGCGCAGATGTTTAATCGCGTAGGTATTTATGCGGTTGATCTGGAAGTCTAGCTGTGATGCCACGAGAAGGGTAAGAGTGTCTCGAGACCAACTAGAAGGTGATGCATACATATGTGATTTTAATTATGTTGTATTTTTATAAGAATAATGATTTTCGTAAATGTTCTTTAATTTAATGTAATATCGCTTGAACCTGAATAAAGGTCTTTAAAGTAAAACGAAAAGTGACATTCTTATACCTTATATACGTATTATATGTATACCAGGTATATGTATAGTACTTATATAGAGTATGGGGGTGTTACACACTAGGAGCAAGGCAAAGAGATATCAAGCTAGTATGGCTTTGCATATTCAAGAAGAGATTTCCAAAGAGCTTCAAGAATTATCATTCTAGAAGATGGAGATAGAGCTTGAAGAAGGCACACCAAAGCTGATTATGATGCTTAGTGTGGAAGCTAAAGGCTAGCTAAAGAAAGGTCCAACGTGCAAGAAAGGTCCACGGGGGTTCATATAAAGACTTGGGAAGTAATTTAAGGCCCATGGACAGCCCAAATAGTGTGGGGCGTTTCTTATGTTGAAGGGATTAGTTTGGTTGTTTCCATACTTTATATTTTCCTTATTGGATTAGGATTTTGTTTCCATACTTTATATTTTCCTTAGTGGATTAGGATTTTGTTTCCATACTTTATATTTTCCTTAGTGGATTAGGAATGTTTTCCTTATGCAATTATGAATGTTTTCCTTATGCAATTAGGAATATTTTCCTTATGCAATTAAGAATGTTTTAGTTTTCCATATGCAATTAGGAATTTTGTAACCCTTATTTAAGGGCACTATTAGGCCGAATTTCAGACAACAACAATTAATAAAATTTTTTGAATTCTTCTACAAGTTCTTCTTGTGAATTTTCGTGTGAGAGAGATTAGAGTGGATTCTTTAATTCTTTCTTTGCATCAAGAATTAGGTTTACTTATCAACAAGAGTTGTGGCATTTTCCTTCTTCTTACCAACTAAATCCTTCAATCATAGTGAGTTCGCGTCTCTTTATAGGCGTTGGGTTCCTTAGGAGGTGATTATCAAGTTTCAAGGAGTTCTCTACCGTTGTTATACGTTGGGTTTGCTGCCATCGTTGCTAAGGGTCCACGTCAGGCAGTAGAAAGATAAGTGAGGAATTTCAAGATATTGAGAAGTATGTTGATGTGGTTTCATTGGATCTCATTCCTAATACAAGGATAACCTTAGGTTTAAGATACCCCAAATTGATAGATTCGACAGTATCACCTCCTGAAAACCCACTTGAAGATGTATGTGGGTGTCTCTCCCCCTCAGAGTAATAGATAAGCTCCTAGGTCAATTATTTTAGTAGTCCTTAATAGGGGTAGCAGTAAGGTGGTTTGTGGATTTTGATAAGAAGAAGTTCTAGACTTGGGAAGACGACACGGAAACCCCCAAGAATGAAATGGTCTTAAAATCTCCCAAATCAAGTAGTAACCAACCCAAGCTTATTCCAGCAATTAAATTTGTTTTGTTTCTTTACCCAATTGTACAAAATATGATTAAGAACTTGAATAATTCAGAATATCCATACCCCAAATTGAATTACACAAGAACAAAAAAAAAAGGAATTCAATTAACTATGCTAAGAAAATCTCCTAAGCATAACAAACACCTTAGAGCATAAAACACAAAAGATAGCTAAAAAAAAAACTCTCTTTATAGAAGATATCTGAATACAAAGTTTATGATCAATACAAAGAAATCAGCCTTTATTGATAGGCTTTACAAAAGACATAAAAAACACAATTAAATGAGATTACATTAATTTCATTGAAACTCCCATGACTAATGGTTGACTGCATTGAATGAGTTGTAATGGATGGAGAGAATTCAATGCTATTTAAAGAGCATAAATGTGTTTCTAGAAAAAGAATGCAATATGATTTAAACAAACCTAAAACCCTTAAAATAAATAATAGAAATCAACCCTTTTATAAGGTTTATTTAAGCCCTGCAAATAGGATTCAAATCAGGTCCAAATCAACCCATATCCAAGTTATTTAATCCAAATAAGTTATTGACTTGGGCTCCTCAAAGCTTCCACAATTTATTTTTTCATAAATGGTCAGCCCAACTTCAACATGCTTCTGAGTGAAATTGTAAAGTGACTCCTTAAGCTTCTTAGCTCGAGATCATGTTATTTGTCCTAGACTTCCCATAATTGGAATTGTATTCATGTCATTCCTTCCATCCTCAAGAGGATACATTCTCGAAATAAAATCTACATCAAAAAAAGAAAGGTCAATAACATTAAATGAAGCAAAAACACCATACTCACAAGGAAGATCAATTTTACAGGCATTGTCATTGATCTTCTCAACCACTAGGAATGGACCATCTCCTCTAGCATTTAAATTGGATTTCCTTTTAGAAGGAAATCTTTCTTTGTACAAATGAACCCATACCCAATCACCAGCTTTAAATTACACAATCCTTCTTCCTTTATTTTTTTGAGATGCATAGTGCTAATTTATTTTTGCAATTTCCTTTTGCGTCTTCTCATGAATGGACTGAACCAATTCAGCCTTCATAGCTCCATCTGTACTAGAAATTTCTTTTGATGGCAAAGGAAGCAAATCCAATGGAGTTAGAGGGCTAAATCTATAAACAATATCAAAAGGTGAAAAACCTATGGAAGAATGTACAATACAGTTATATGCAGATTCTACAAATGTTAACCAATCCTTGATGAGGAAACTATAAGCAAGCTTGATGAATATACACAAGGCAGCAAATATGTTGATGATATCATTATGCCAAGTGGACCAATCACAAGATCACAATAAGAAAAACTCCAGCATGTATTCCAACACTTCATTCAAAGGTGGATTAATGAAGAGGGAGACCAACTTGTACTGAATATGAAGATACATGAAGGGAAAGTTAGAAACTCACGAAAAATCATGATGCGGAACTCATGGATCAAATATTACATCAGAACCCCCACATAACATATAGCATAGTGACGCGGACCCTTAGCAACGATGGCAGCAAACCCAACGTATAACAATGGTAGAGAACTCCTTGAAACTTGATAATCACCTCCTAAGGAACCCAACGCCTATAAAGAGACGCGAACTCACTATGATTGAAGGATTTAGTTGGTAAGAAGAAGGAAAATGCCACAACTCTTGTTGATAAGTAAACCTAATTCTTGATGCAAAGAAAGAATTAAAGAATCCACTCTAATCTCTCTCACACGAAAATTCATAAGAAGAACTTGTAGAATAATTTGAAAATTTTTATTCAATGTTGTATCTCAAATTCGGCCTAATAGTGCCCTTAAATAAGGGTTACAAAATTCCTAATTGCATATGGAAAATTAAGACTAAAACATTCCTAATTGAATAAGAAAAACATTCCTAATTGCATAAGGAAAAACATTCCTAATTGCATAAGGAAAATATAAAGTAATCCTAATCCACTAAGGAAAATATAAAGTATGGAAACAAAATCCTAATCCACTAAGGAAAATATAAAGTATGGAAACAAAATCCTATTTTTAAGCCTTCCATAATGATATAAAACGTGGCCCATTAAACAAAATTAATAATCTTTAAGCAGTGGGTCCATCCAGCTATTCTCACAGGGCTTCAGAAATCTCATAGGTACGCTGTGAAACTGACTGCACTCCAAGCTTTTCTTCCAATCACTTCCATCATCTTACTAAGGCCTTAAATTACTTCCCAAGGCTTTATATGAATCCCCATGGACCTTTCTTGCACGTTGGACCTCTTTAGCTAGCCTTTAGCTTCCATTTTCACACTAAGCATCATAATCAGCTTTGGTGTGCCTTCTTCAAGCTCTATCTCCATCTTCTTGAATGATAATTCTTGAAGCTCTTTGGAAATATCTTCTTGAATATGCAAAGCCATACTAGCTTGATATCTCTTTGCCTTGCTCCTAGTGATTGGTCCACTTGCTAGCTTCAAGGGATCCTTTCTTGCATCATTCTCCCCCTCTTCAAAAAGATTTGTCCTCAAATCTGCATCATTAAAAGGAGAAAGATCACTTATATTGAAAGTAGCACTAATATTATACGTTCCTGATAAGTCAATCTTGTAGGCATTGTCATTAATCTTCTCCAGCACTTGGAATGGTCCATCTCCTCTAGCTTGCAACTTGTTCTTCCTTTGGTTAGGAAACCTCTCTTTTTGAAAATGCATCCAAACCCAATCTCCTACTTGAAACTTCATCTCACGTCTCCCTCTATTTGCAGAATCAGCATATCTCTTGTTCCTTTTCTCAATATTCGCCCTTGCTTTCTCATGCATCTCTTTTGTCTCCATAGGATTGCTCCTATATGCTGGCCAGTTTGGAATTGTAGAACCGGGTATGAAGTCAATTTGATGTTCAATCCCTCTTAATGGCTGCAAACCACTAGGAAGGTCTTCAGGAAACACATCATTAAAATCCTGCAACAAAGACACAAAACTAGAAGGTAAAGAATCAAGAGATTCTTCACTGTCAGCAAGTAACAATTCTTTATACATAATAATGAGTACAGGCTGCCCTACATCTATCTCTCTTGCTCTTGCATAAAAAGTATGTTTTGCTTTTTCTCCTTGCTTATTTTCTCTCACCAATGGGCCATTTATTTGTTTGCTTACTTTCTTTTGACTCTCTGCCTCTTTTCTCTTTCTGCACTCACTCACTTTATTATTTTCTCTCTCCCTACCCTTAGAATTACCCCTGGGTGTTGAAGAAACATCATTGACCGAATTTGAACCCCCTTGGTTCAAGTTGGCCGAAACTTCTTTCTCCCTCTCTAACATCCTCTTCTGATCTTCATACACCTCTTGAGGTGATAATGGTGCTAGTACAACCTTCTTTCCCTCATAAGTAAAGGTATACTTATTAGAAAAGCCATCATGTTGTGCCCTTCTATCATGCTGCCATGGTCTTCCTAATAGCAAATGTCCAGCTTGCATTGGCACTACATCACACAAAACCTCATCTTTATACCACCCAATGGAGAATGGTACCTTGACTTGCTTCAACACTTTTACTTCCCCAGCGTCATTGAACCATTGCAACTTGTAAGGATTGGGATGTTTAAAACAAGTTAACCCCAATTTATCCACCATTGTAGTACTAGCAGCATTGGTACAACTTCCACCATCAATGATAAGTGTACAAACCTTACCATTCACCAAACACCTAGAATGGAAAAGATTCTCCCTTTGATCCAAGCCTTCTTCCTTGACTTGAATATTCAAGGCTCTTCTAGTAACAAGCATCTCTCCATGTTTAGCATTCAAGACTTGATTCTCCCAAGCCTCTTCATCATATTTTGGCCTATCACCACATTCGGCCTCCTCTTCTTCTTCATGTTCAGATTTTGATTCAATTTCCCCTTCATGGGTTGCAATCATCACTCTCTTATTCGGACATTGAGAAGCAATGTGTCCGCTTCCCAAACACTTGTAGCATTTAATTTCCCTACTTGGAGTAGGTCTAGAAGGTGTTTCCTTGGCTGTTTTTGCATCCCCATCATTCGGCTTCTTGAAATTAGAATTGTAGGAAGAATTCTTTTGGAAAGAACCTTTGTAATCCCCTTTGTAGGAACCTCCACTCGAACTTGAACCCTTGAAATTTGAAAATTTTCCACTATCTTTAGAGTAGCCAGTTTTCGAAATAGCTTTATTCTTCAATCTTCTCTCTCTATCTTCATGGCCTTTTGAACTAATTCTTCCATTGTGTTGAATTCATACATCTCCAATTCATTGGCTATGTTCAAATTCAATCCCCCAAGAAATCGTGACATCTTCTTGTCTTCATCTTCATCAATATTTGCCCTAGCCATGATCATCTCCATCTCTTTATGGTACTCTTCCACACTTCTTCCACCTTGAACTAGTCTTGCTAGTCGATTGTAAAAATCCCGAATGTAGTGAGATGGTGCAAATCGGCTCCTCATTAGTTCTTTCAAGGTTGACCATTCAGGAATAGGCCTCATACCTTTCCCTCTTCTATTAGCTTTCAATTGATCCCACCAAAAGGTAGCATACCCTTTGAACTCTACGGCTGCCAAAACTGATTTATTCTCTTCGGTGTAGTTATGGCATTCAAAAATCTGCTCAACTTTCCTCTCCCATTCTATGAACTCTTCTGCATTGTTCTTCCCTTCAAAGGAAGGAATCTTCATCTTGATGGAAGTAAGGTCACCATCAGTGGTAGGTTGATTTCCACCTTCATCTTCATCTTCTACCCTTTCGGCTGCTTCTAGGGCTTCAAGATTTCCTTGCCCTTCTCTCCTAAGCACTCTTCTAGCATTATGGGATTTGGATGTGCGGCTGGCTGCCCTTGTTGCACTTGCTGAATTTGTTGTGCTTGTCGTGCTGCATTCTCTTGTAATCTAGTATCCATCATCTCCATTCGACCAAGCATTGCTGCCAAAGTCTCATTAAGCCTAGCCAAGCTTTCGGCCATAGCTCCTTCTTTGCTAGTCTCTTCTCCTTTTCCAGCCATGTTAACAAACAAACAAACTCAAAGAAACAAGATTAGTAATAATCAAAATTCACTCAAGTGTTTAGAATTACCTCACTTTTCTTTTCTTCCTTGATTGCACTTTAGAACCAAGCTCACCAACCAACAATTGTCAAGTCGTTCAAGAAACTAGAACCTAAATCCTAGAACTAGATAGAAAACAAGACAAGTATCCAGAGGCAATGCAAGGTAATTTGCACTACTCGATATAGAACAAAGTATCGACACAAGCAAATGATACTTAGCAATATAATGGAATTAAAAGCTAGATAAAGAAATCAGAAACAATGAAGACAATAAACAAGACAAATTTGGATATAATGAATCAAAAACAACCCACACTTGGCAAGCTGCTTTATGGACCTAATCAATTCTACCCAAAACGCTACCTTCTAGACTCTAATTCCCACCTATAACACTCAAATAACATGAATATTAAGGTCTGATTTTCGAATTCCAAAACCCAAATAGCAAGAATATCAAACAATTTTTGTTGAGGTGATTTTGTACTTTTTTTTTTGCTTCCTCTCACTATCCCCTTGATTCGGGACTTAATTTACTCCCAATAGCTTTTTGAAATCTGGACTTAATTTGCAACCCCATATTCACTCAAAATCAAATCGAAATCAAACTTCAGATGCAAGGCTTAGGTTTCAAAATTCAATCAGACTCCTTTTCCTAGGTTTTGAATTACTCTTTGAACAATCTTTAGACTTTTTGAATTTTGATATATGACTATTTTTCAAAAATTAAAAACTAGACTCTCTAAGAACCCTAAATCGCAGAAATTTAAAAGACCTAAATTAACAAACCCAAGAAAGACAAAGTAGATAAAAATTACCTTGTAGCAAGGCTCTGATACCAAATGATGTGGACCCTTAGCAACGATGGCAGCAAACCCAACGTATAACAATGGTAGAGAACTCCTTGAAACTTGATAATCACCTCCTAAGGAACCCAACGCCTATAAAGAGATGCGAACTCACTATGATTGAAGGATTTAGTTGGTAAGAAGAAGGAAAACGCCACAACTCTTGTTGATAAGTAAACCTAATTCTTGATGCAAAGAAAGAATTAAAGAATCCACTCTAATCTCTCTCACACAAAAATTCACAAGAAGAACTTGTAGAAGAATTTGAAAATTTTTATTCAATGTTGTATCTCAAATTCGGCCTAATAGTGCCCTTAAATAAGGGTTACAAAATTCCTAATTGCATTTGGAAAATTAAGACTAAAACATTCCTAATTGAATAAGAAAAACATTCCTAATTGCATAAGGGAAAACATTCCTAATTGCATAAGGAAAAACATTCCTAATTGCATATGGAAAAACATTCCTAATTGCATAAGGAAAATATAAAGTAATCCTAATCCACTAAGGAAAATATAAAGTATGGAAACAAAATCCTAATCCACTAAGGAAAATATAAAGTATGGAAACAAAATCCTAATCCACTAAGGAAAATATAAAGTATGGAAACAAAATCCTATTTTTAAGCCTTCCATAATGATATAAAACGTGGCCCATTAAACAAAATTAATAATCTTTAAGCAGTGGGTCCATCCAGCTATTCTCATAGGGCTTCAGAAAATCTCACAGGTACGCTGTGAAACTGACTGCACTCCAAGCTTTTCTTCCAATCACTTCCATCATCTTACTAAGGCCTTAAATTACTTCCCAAGGCTTTATATGAATCCCCATGGACCTTTCTTGCACGTTGGACCTCTTTAGCTAGCCTTTAGCTTCCATTTTCACACTAAGCATCATAATCAGCTTTGATGTGCCTTCTTCAAGCTCTATCTCCATCTTCTTGAATGATAATTCTTGAAGCCCTTTGGAAATCTCTTCTTGAATATGCAAAGCCATACTAGCTTGATATCTCTTTGCCTTGCTCCTAGTGATTGGTCCACTTGCTAGCTTCAAGGGATCCTTTCTTGCATCACATAGAATCTTAGAACTCAAAAATAAATCCTCCCTATCAAACCCACAACTAACCTGTAATTGAGAACTTAGGTGATTGGGATGAAGTGAATGAATTGATTTAAAATGCTACAAGTCAGACTTAATAAGTTAGAACCAATTCTTCATGCAATAAGAATAAGAAGAAAACCTCTCAAACTTGAAAACACATAAATTACAATCAACATAATCTGAAAAATTCGTATCCGCCCCTTTAGTCCTTTCCACCCCTCTCTATATAGCTGGAAATGGATGCATAATTAATGCTAGTGTGACTAGATACATGTGACCCTAGACTTCTAAGCCATTAATTCTTTTTTTCCAGCTATATAGAGAGGGGTCGAAAGAACTAAAGAGGCTGATACGAATTTTTAGATCATGTTGATTGTAATTTATGTGTTTTCAAGTTTGAGAGGTTTTCTTCTTATTCTTGTTGCATGAAGAATTGGTTCTAACTTATCAAGTTTGACTTGTGACATTTAAATCAATTCATTTTCTTTATCCCAATCAACCAAGTTCCCAATTACAGGTTAGTTGTGGGTTTGGTAGGGAGGATTTATTTTTGAGTTCTAAGACTTTATGCTATATGTATATGTGGGATTCTAGATGTAGTCTTTGATCCATGGGTTCTGCATCATTTGGTATCAGAGCTTTGGTTCGAAGATAACTCTCTAGGTATCATTTATGTTTTAATTATCTCATTTTATATCCTTGTTCTTGTTTGTCATCTAAGTCTCTTCATCTTCTATTCTTGTTGCACCTTTTTCTTGTTCTTCAGATCTGTGTTTTCTATCTTTTCATTTTTCTATTCTTGTTTACTGAAATTTTAAAAAAAAGAAGGAAAAGATTAAAAGAAAAATAAAAAAAAGAATCAAATTCAGCTTCCTCAATATATTTTAAAAAAATTCTGTACCCGTTTCTATCCATTACTTTTCTGCACAAGTGTGTAAGTTTTTTTGCTTATTTATGCCATTAACAGCTCTCTATCTTATTATATTTGATCAAATGGCATCATTTCCTCGTTATGCATCCATTTAGCATTTAAAATATGATACTTGGAGCATAGCTTATATTGGGAATATATTTAGATTGCATATTCAGTTGCTCATTGGGGTGATTTTGATGAGGAATTACATGCTGATCAAAAATTGGCCAAGCACCATGATACGAAACCTCCAAGAATAAGCCTGAGAACCCCTTGATTTCGAACCCCCACAGCATTAACTTGAAAACCCCTAGTCGAATTCGGTACAACCCCAAAGGATTAGGTTAGATTTCAGATTACCTTGAATTGATCAAAGATCCAAGAGTTTGAAACAAGTCAGTTCCTAAATCCCAGATTCGAAACACTCCACAAGAAAGTTGATCAAACTACTTGAATGTTTCTGAAGCATGTATTCAAGCAAGAACACAAAGATAAAAGCAATTCGGCTTTAGGTTAATAAATTCGTCCAAAACTTCAAAACTGCTGTCTTACAACCCTAAATGAGATATAAATAACTAAACCCTAATTAGGGTTATTAAGTAGCGTTTGGCTTTCTAATCAAATTTTAAGAAATAATAAAGTAAACAACGTTCTGATTTAATACAAAACAAATAGGGTCCTTACTTTTTAAATAAGCATAACTAGTGGGCCTTAATACATATTAATTACAAGACTCATTCGTGAATTACAACTTGTAGCAAGTTGTAATTGACTTCCTTTGGTCTTGTCTCCAAGCTTGTAATTCCTTGCAAACCATAGTTAGCCAAATTCACCAAATCTTGGAAATGGCAAATTAGTGCTTGCTAAATCTTTTTGGCTCGCGATCTAGTTATAGGACCTTGTGGAAAAATAATTGGATTGATGATCTCCTCAACTTGTTCCCCACGTCCTAACTCTTGCTCATCCTTGCGGTGTGCTGATTGTTCCACAACATTTCCCCTCTCCTCAAAAGGATTCGTCCTCGAATCAAAAGCATCACCTACATCAAAAGGACTTAAATCAGCAACATTAAACGAAGCACTCACATTATACTCACCTGGCAAATCCACTTTATACGCATTATCATTAATCCTTTCAAGTATTTGAAAAGGACCATCTCCTCGTGGATTTAACTTAGACTTGCGTTGCTGTGGGAACCTTTCTTTGTGAAAATGTACCCAAACCCAATCACCAGGCTGAAAAAGCATTGGCTTTCTTCCTTTATTCACTCTAGAAGCTACTTTGGCATTTTGCTTTTCAATCCTTTCCTTAACCTGCTTATGTAACTTCCTCACAAAATCTGCCTTTGAACTAGCATCAACACTCACAAAATCGTTAGATGGCAATGGCAAAATATCTAAAGGAGTAAGCGGATTAAAACCATAAGCAATTTCAAATGGAGAACAGTTAGTAGTGCTATGAACAGCCCTATTGTAAGCAAACTCCACAAATGGTAAACAATCCTCCCACATCCTAATATTCTTTTCTATTACTGCCCTAAGCAAAGTAATCAATGTTCGATTCACAACCTCAGTTTGACCATCGGTTTGAGGATGGCAAGTAGTAGAAAACAACAACTTAGTTCCCAACTTTCCCCACAAAACACGCCAAAAATGACTCAAAAACTTAACATCTCGATCACTAACAATGCTTTTGGGTATGCCATGCAAACGCACAACCTCTTTAAAGAACAAATCAGCAATCAATTTTGCATCATCGGTTTTATGACATGGTATAAAATGAGCCATTTTACTAAATCTATCAACCACAACAAATATACTATCACGACCTCTCCTAGTTTTAGGCAAACCAAGCACAAAATCCATAGACAAATCAGTCCAAGGTCCATTAGGAACAGGTAATGCGTGTACAAACCATGCGGTTTCAACCTAGACTTAGCTTCTCTACATGTTATGCAATGCTCACAAACTTTATGCACATCATGTTTCATACCAGGCCAATAAAAATGTTCTAACAACACATCATAGGTCTTACTTACCCCAAAATGACCCATCAAGCCTCCTCCATGGGCTTCCTTAACTAACAACTCTCTCATGGAACACTTAGGAATACACAATCTACTTTTCTTGAACAAAAAACCATCAAACAAATGAAAGTCTTTCAAAACAGCCACATCACCACACGAATTATATATGTCACCAAAATCCACATCACTAACATATAATCCCTTAATGTGCTCAAAACCCAACAATCTAGCACTAAGAGAATTAAGTAAAACATACCTTCGCGACAACGCATCAGCCACAACATTCTCCTTACCTCGCTTGTATTTAATCACATATGGGAATGTTTCTATGAACTCCACCCATTTGGCATGCCTACGATTCAGCTTATCTTGACCCTTCAAATGCTTTAAACTCTCATGGTCAGTATGTATCACAAACTCTTTTGACCACAAATAATGCTGCCATGTATGCAAAGCTCGAAACAATGCATATAACTCCTTATCATATGTCGGATACTTCAAAGCCGCTCCACTTAGCTTTTCACTAAAGTACATCAATGGCCTTTGATCCTGTATCAAAACAGCTCCAATTCCTATGCCACTTGCATCACATTCAATCTCAAAAGTCTTATCAAAATTAGGCAAAGCAAGCAAGGGTGCATTACACAATTTATCCTTAAGTTCATTAAATGCATGTTCTTGTGCATCTCTCCAAACAAATCCGACATTTTTCTTAACTAACTCATTCAAAGGTGTAGCTATAGTACTGAAATTTCTAATGAATCTCCTATAAAAACCAGCAAGTCCATGAAAACTCCTCACCTCACTAGCATTCTTAGGTTTCGGCCAGTCCCTAATAGCCTTTACCTTTTCCTCATCAACCTCAATACCTTGACTAGACACCACAAAACCAAGAAAATGAACCTTATCCATGCAAAAACTACACTTCTTAAGGTTAGCATATAACTTCTCACGCCTAAGAATGTCTAACACAAGACGCACATGCATGACATGATCATCCAAACACTTAGAGTAAACAAGAATATCATCAAAGTAAACAACAACAAATTTACCCAAGTGCTCATGCAACACATGATTCATCAAACACATGAATGTGCTAGGTTCATTAGTAAGACCAAACGGCATAACCAACCACTCATACAGCCCATATTTAGTCTTAAATGTTGTTTTCCACTCATCACCCACACTCATTCTAATTTGATAATAACCAGATTTCAAATCAATTTTGTTGAACAAACAAGAACCATGTAACTCATCAAGCATATCATCTAGTCTAGGAATAGGATGACGATACTTTACAATGATTTTATTGATGGCTCTGCAATCCACGCACATCCTCCACGTCCCATCCTTCTTTGGCACAAGAATAACAGGAACTGAACAAGGACTCAAGCTTTCCCTCACATATCCCTTAGCTAGCAATTCCTACACTTGCTTTTGTATCTCCTTTGTCTCAAAAGGATTAGCTCGATACGCTGGCCTATTGGGATTGGAAGCTCCAGGAATGAAATCAATTTGATGCTCTATGCCTCTGATTGGCGGCAATTCATCAGGCATCAGGAAATAAATCTGCATATTCCTGCAAAAGATCAACAAACACACTAGGCAAAGATTGGTTAGAAACAGTAGTATCTAAACAAGCCTCTTTGCACAAAAGCACAAACATAGGCTGTTTGGTGTAAAAAGCATGTTTAACCTCACTTGTACTAGCTAACAAACTCACATTCTTCTCTCCTTCTCTATTTTTCTCAAACTGAATTTGTTTTGATTTTTCTTTTCTCTCTTTCTTTTCATTTTCAATCTGATTTTTTTCACTCATTTTTTTGTCACTCTCTCTTTCTTTCTTTTCATTTGCAATCTGATTTTTTTCACTCATTTTTTTGTCACTCTCTCTTTCTTTCTTTTCAAATTCAAGTCTCATTCTTTCCATTTTACATTGGTCTTCATACACTTCTTTTGGAGAGAGTGGTGTCAGAATTGTCTTTCGTCCATCCTTAGTGAATGAATACCGATTGAGATATCCATCATGCTTAGCTCACCTATCATACTTCCATGGACGTCCAAGTAGAATCTCTCCAGCATGCATTGGCACCACATCACACAAAACCTCATCATGATACTTACCAATGGAAAAAGAAATGATAGATTGTCGATTTACCTTAACCTCTCCACAATCATTCAGCCACTGAAGTTTGTAAGGATGTGGGTGAAGTTTCATAGGCAGCCCCAATCGATCAACCAAAAATGTACTTACCACATTGGTACAGCTTCCACCATCCACAATCATACTACAAGCCTTGCCTTGAACGTGACACCTTGTATGGAACAAGTTGTCTCGTTGTTCTTCAGGATTTTCCTCCTTCAATTGCATATTAAGAGCACGCCTAGTAACCAGCAAGTCACCCTTAATTGGTTCTTCAATGCTCCCATCACTACAACTTTCCAATGCTGGCATCTCACCATCATCACTCTCATTGTCGTCTTCCTCTTCATCAGTCACTATCTCACCATTTCTCATGGTCATAACTCTCTTGTTTGGACATTCTTTGCTGATATGTCTCACACCTTGGCACTTCCAACACTTAATATCTTGATTTCGCAGCTTAGGCTCTTCAACTTTGGACTTGTTTTTAGAACTTGATTCGGCCTTCACTTTCCCACTATCTTGACCAGCCTTGTTTCTTTCCTTGTAATCACCCCTTCCTTCCCTATTCCAAGGAGAAAAAGAATTAGAAACAGGTTTTGAGTAATACCTTGATGGTCGTCTTCCTTGGAGTTGTTTTTCCACCTTGATGGCAATATGCACCATCTCTTCTAACTCCACATATGGCTGCAAATCAACCTGGTCAGCAATATCCGAATTCAAACCAGCCAAGAAACGTGCCATAGTAGTCTCTAGATCCTCATCTAGGTTAGCTCTAGTCATCAACATCTCCATCTCTTTGTAGTAGTCATCAACACTTTTACTTCCTTGCTTGAGAACCTGAAGTCTCTGCATGATTTCCCTATGGAAATGTCTAGGCACAAACCTCTTCCTCATGACTGATTTAAGATCAGCCCAAGTCTCAATAGGATACTCCAAATTCCTCCTTCTACTAGTCACTAACTGATCCCACCAAGCTATAGCATAATCTGTAAATTGAGTAACAATAAGCTTGACCTTCTTTTCCTCAGTATATCGATGGCAATCAAATATGAGGTCAACCTACTTCTCCCATTGCAAATAAGCTTCTGGATCTGATTTACCACGAAAATTAGGAATTTTCAGCTTGATGCTTCCCAAGCTCCTATCAACGACTTCATCATCACCATGATTTCTACCATAGAAAGGATTATTATTCATCCTTCCTCTACCTCTACCAGCACCACGTCCTCCTCTACCTCCACCTCTATGTAGAGCTCCTCTAACCAGACTTGCATTATCCTCCTCAAGCTCATTTTCACCTTCCAAATGTTCATGCTGTTGCATTTGATTTCTGCCACCTCTTTGCCTCTCAATGCGCTCCGGTGTGGCTCTTTCAACACTCTGCAACCTCAAATCCATGCGCTCCAATGTTTATGTTATGTTCTCCATAGTGCGGTATAAACGTGTAAATTCAGCTTGTTGCGCCTCACGCAATCGAGCTGGATCAATCGGAACACCCCTGCTATCACTTTCATCTCTCCCAGACATTTTTTCTGCAATAAAAGGTTAGCACAAAACAAATAAAAGGCCTCACAACACTCCCTCACGTGTTTACACTCAATAGATGAAGGTTGGTCTCTCGTGTTTCACTCAATATATGAAATCACTCACGGTTCAGCTCACACCTCTCAAGCTGATATCTTTTACGTTCTTAGGTGAATCACACTTTATGAAACAACTCAAATAGCCTTCCGTGTGTAGTATCCCAAAATCTGAAATTTCATGAGAAAAAAATTCAGTTACTTCTAACCCACCTAGATTCGACCCTTAGCATCTAAATAACAAGGAAAACGAAAAATTTTTCTTGAAGGGCAGCCCTAGTTCACACCACGAAACATTTTTCCAATTAGGTAACAAGAACAAGATCGAATTTGAAGCACTTTCTTTGAATTTCGAAACTGAATAAGAATGAATAATCAAGATAAGATTCTAATTTAGCACACTTTGTTGAATTTCGAATTCAAATCAGAATGATTAACAAGAACAAGATTCGAATTTAGAACACTTTCCCTGAATTTCGAATTTAGGTTTTATGAAAATGAAAACGAAAATAACCCACAAAGAAAAATGAAAACGCAAATAACAGGTGAAGAAAACAAAAATGAAAATAACCCACAAAGAAAACAATTCAGAGGAACAAGGAAAACAAGAGAACGAATTCAACAATTGGATCAAAGTAACGAAAACGCAAATAACAAAAGAAGGAACGAAAACGAATTGATAGGGATAAAACCTGATCTAGAGTGTAGGCTCTGATACCAAATGATACGGAACCTCCAAGAATAAGCCTGAGAACCCCTTGATTTCGAACCCCCACAGCATTAACTTGAAAACCCCTAGTCGAATTCGGTACAACCCCCAAGGATTAGGTTAGATTTCAGATTACCTTGAATTGATCAAAGATCCAAGAGTTAGAAACAAGTCAGTTCCTAAATCCCAGATTCGAAACACTCCACAAGAAAGTTGATCAAACTACTTGAATGTTTCTGAAGCATGTATTCAAGCAAGAACACAAAGATAAAAGCAATTCGGCTTTAGGTTAATAAATTCGTCCAAAACTTCAAAACTACTGTCTTACAACCCTAAATGAGATATAAATAACTAAACCCTAATTAGGGTTATTAAGTAGCGTTTGGCTTTCTAATCAAATTTTAAGAAATAATAAAGTAAACAACGTTCTGATTTAATACAAAACAAATAGGGCCCTTACTTTTTAAATAAGCATAACTAGTGGGCCTTAATACATATTAATTACAAGCCTCATTCATGAATTACAACTTGTAGCAAGTTGTAATTGACTTCCTTTGGTCTTGTCTCCAAGCTTGTAATTCCTTGCAAACCATAGTTAGCCAAATTCACCAAATCTTGCAAATGGCAAATTAGTGATTGCTGAATCTTTTTGGGTCGCGATCTAGTTATAGGACCTTGTGGCAAAATAATTGGATTGATGATCTCCTCAACTTGTTCCCCACGTCCTAACTCTTGCTCATCCTTGCGGTGTGCTGGTTATTCCACAACACACCAACAGTCCAATGATGACATGAACAAACAATTCAAAGATCCACTAGCCATATATGGAGGACCAATGATAAGGTCTAGAGCTAATAAGTTGAAAGAGGCTTTAATTTCCTTCATGGATCAGATTTGGAGAAAACAAGTTGCTCAAGATTTGTTTAAGGATGATCCATGGATGCAAGAAGAGCTTAAGTTGGTCAACATAATTCAAGCAAGACCTAATCTTGAAGGATAATCCAGGCTTATGAGAGTAAAGATTTAGGTCCATTTTTAATAATAACAGGTTATTTGGCCATGGTCTTGAAGTCTAAAAGACCAATGGCCTAAGACAATCTAATAGGCTGTTTAAGACTATGTGTTTTAATTCTGCATTTTGAGTTTTATTAGGGTTTATTCTTATTAAGTATGAGTTACAAAGGTTGAAATATGAAAAAAAAAATAACAAAAGCCAAGAAAATAATGGTCCAACGTCCAAATTGAGTTGGCAAAGTAATGGGGCTATTTATTAGGAGTAATGGGGCTGTCAATTAATATGGGAGTTAGATATGAACTTAATTCTGATGCTCTCTTTGTATATGGCCTTCTTCTATATAAACAAGGCTGATTTCCTTTGTAATCATACAATTATTAAAAGCTATAAAAGATATTTTGAGCACTTGTGAGTGTTTTGTCTTAAGTTCTTGCATGAACTTTGGAACTTATCAAGCTATTCAGTTTGTGGAGTTCAAATTCCAGAATCTTTGTTTTCATCCTTAACTTATCAAACCTTCTTTGTTTGTGGCGTTTTGAGGAAATTAAAGTGCTATTCTAATTATTTAATCATAATTTCATTGGTAAAAGTGATTAGAATAGTTAATCTTACTTCATTCTTTAATGTTCTAGATTTTGATTCAACTTTTGGAGGGTGTTAATTTGCATTCCATATATATATCATAGTTCTTTAACTATTGGGGTGTATGGTTGCTAAATTGATGATTTCCATCATTTTGGTATCAGAGCAGGTATCAAGTTTGAGGTTTGCGTATCCCTTTTAAATTGCAGATTGTTTCACTTTTAATAATTCTATTTTTTATTCTTCTCTTTATATCACCATGGATTAAAAAAAAAGTTCTTTCTTCATTCTAATTTTGTGTTCCTAGAGGAAATTGTTGTTCCTACACCTTATACAAAAAAAAAAGTAAAAGAAAAGAAAAAAAAAGTAAAAGAAAACAAAATATTCATCTATTGATATTGGAATTATATATATTGCTTGTGTCCTTGTATAAACCACTATTAATTTTTTTTAGCTTACCTTTATTTGCTTTTTAGACTTGTCCAATTTAACTCTGTTAAATCGGCCATAATCTGAATTATTTGGTTTAAGGAACTTAGTTTATCGAAGAACCCAAAGAACAAAACATGAAAGGTAAAAGGCATGAGTGGTGAGAAAAGCATCGAGAAAAGCCAAATAATTGCGTGAAACAAGAGTGGTGTAAATCAATTCATCAAGTTAAACTCGTGAGGGAGTGCTGGTGAGGTTATTTTTTTTTATTCTTCCTTATTTTACAGGTTTTAAAGATGTCTAACAAAGAAAAAGAAGGGAGTTCTTCCTCAACTGATCCAATGATACAAGATATGCAATAACAGTTTCAGAGGATGTTTAACATAATGGGAGAAATCAATGATCGCCTTGAAAGGCATGATGATGTTCTCAAACGTTTGCATGGTGAACCAACTCAACAAAGACAACCAGCCTTTGATCAAGAAGATTATGATGGTGAGGATGATATGGATGATGATCAAATTGCTTTGGTTGGTCAAAACATCAATCCTAGGAGGCAAGTTAGGAGGGGACGTGTTGATGATGTAGATAGCAACATTGGTAGCATTAAGATGAAAATTCCTCCATTTCAAGGAAGGAATAATCCAGATATTTACTTAGAATGGGAGCAAAAAGTGGAGCTGATCTTTGAATGTCATAATAATTCCGAAGGGAAAAAGGTAAAACTTGCTATTGCTGAATTTTGTGATTATGCTATTGTTTGGTTGGATCAAATTTGCAAGGAAAGATGTAGAAATGGTGAAAGACCCATAGAGACAGGGAGGGAGATGAAGCAAATCACGAGGAAGAGATTTGTCTCAAGTTATTACTACAGAGAATTGCATGTACCACAAGGAGATGGAAATGGCCATGATAATGGCTAATATGGAGGAAGATAGTGAAGCTACTATGGCACGATTTTTGAGTGGACTAAACAAGCAAATTGCTGATCGTTTGGAGTTGCAACATTATGTGAAGATGGAGGACATGCTAAATATGGCCATGAAAATTGAAAGACAACTCAAAGGAAAAGGCACAAGGTATGATTCTAAACTTTCATCGGTTTCTTCTTCTTGGAGATTGAATTGGAGTAAAAAAGGATGATAAACCCATTGTTAAGCCTAAAATAGATGAAACTAAAAACAAAAAATGAATTAGGCAGCAAGGGTAAAGTTGAGAATCAACCTAATCAAACTAGAAGTATTAAATGCTTCAAGTTCCTTGGACATGGTCATATGGCACGTGAATGCCCTAATAAAAGAATAATGATAATGAGGGATGGGATTGTAGAATCTGAAAGTGAGAGACAGGATGAAGTTGATATGCCACCTTTGGAAGATGATAGTGATGTAGAATATGCTAAGGGTGAAACTTTGGTTATACAACGCACACTTAGTTTGCAAAATAAACAAGATGAACATGGGGAGCAACGTGAGAATTTGTTTCATACTCATTGTTTGATTGCTAATAGGTTGTGTAACTTGATTGTGGATAGTGGAAGTTGTACCAATGTAGCAAGCACTTTGCTAGTAAAGAAGTTGAAGCTACCCACTATTAAACACCCAAAACCATACAAGCTTGAGTGGTTGAATGATAGTGGTATGGTGAAGGTAAATAAGCAAGTTTGGATTTCATTTTCCATTGGTAGATATAAGGATGAGGTTTTGTGTGATGTGGTACCCATGTATGCTGGACACATGTTATTGGGTAGACCATGGCAATATGATCGAAAAGTGTTGCATGATGGGTTCAAAAATTGTTATTCTTTGAGCATGAATGGGGAAAAGTATCAACTTGGCTCATTATCTCCAAAAACAATTTTTGAGGACCAAATGTGCATCAAACATCAATATGAAGAACTTAACTCTTCATTGGGGATGAATTTGGGAAGGGAAACCCAAGAGAGAAAAGAGAAAGGTGAGATAAGTGAGTTAAGTGAATTAAGAAATAAAAATGGGAAACACAAGGTAAGAGAAAACAAGGCAGACTTGACTGAAAGAAAAATGAGTGTTTATGCTAAAATGAGTGATGTGAAGGAAGCTTTGACAATGAGCTATCAAATGCTTATACTTATTTATAAGGAAGTTTTGATTATTTCTAATTAAGTAATCAAAGATTTGCCTAGTGTTGTTGTTGATCTTTTGCAGGGAAATGAGGATCTATTTTCGGAAGAAGTGCCTAATGGATTGCCGCTAATTCGAGGACATCAAATTGACTTCATTCCAGGTTCAACCATTCCAAATAGACCTGCATACAGATGTAACTGGAGGAAACAAAAGAGATCCAAAAGCAAGTGTGATGAGGATCTGATTACTAGCATACAACACCAAGGACCTGTTACTCGATCAATGGCAAGAAAACTTCAAGGATTTTTTTTCCAAACATCTATATGTTCTCAATACAATTGGAACGTCAAGACTTGAAGAAAATGAGAGCAAAGAAGTTGTTTGGTTGCACGTGTCCAAATTGCAATCTACCCAAGAGGCCAATTGACCCAAAGGAGTTAGAATACATATTAGCAACCATCATTATACCTTTGGGAGCTAAATACATACCATTCACGTACCATTGGATGCCCATATATTAAGAGTGGCTGAAACTCACATTGGGAGTCAAAGATGCCTTTTAAAAGCTAGTGGGAGACAAGCTATATGGCTGCCCATGCCATTTAAAAGCTAGTGGGAGACAAGCTATATGGCTGCCCAATTTATTTTATGTAACCACATCATTATATTTGTATTTTTACATCATTTCACTTGTTTTATGCTTTCTTTAAGTCTTTAAAAATAGATGTAATAGCAGACTTTGAACTTAATGAATATTCTGAGTTTTCTCTCCATTTTTGAGAGCTTTGAGAGGTTTTTAGCCTTCTTTTGAGTTCCGGTTAGAACTTGCATGAATTCCTTGCAAAAATAACCAAGTTTGCTAGGTCTTAACTTATATCCAAGGTTTTTCCTTCACAAGTTGGGGTTGGGTCTTGAATCTTTGGTTTCCAGCCATATAGCTTCAGTTTTACATCACAAGTTGGTGTTGGGTTCAAGGTGCTGGTTGGTGTTCTTATGTTTTGGAGACGATCCGTAGCTTGAGCTTCCTCAGGAATTAAATCCCAGCAAGGCAGGCTCACATCATTTGGTATCAGAGCTTAGGCTCTCAAAATCAGGTTTTTAGCAACATTCCTTCTTGTTTCTGTCAAAAATAAATATATATTGTCTTCCTTTAAGTCATTTTCTGCCATTAGTTTAATTTCTACAAGCTGTATGCTTTCTTGTTTCTTTGAGTCCTTCTTCCTTAATGTTGTTGCTGGATTAATTTTTAAAAAAAAAGAAAGAAAGAAAGAACAGAAAAAAAAAGAAGAAGAGAAAACAACAACTAATCTCTCAAATTTGCTAGTGGGTTAGAAACTGAAGTTGGGTTTGCACATAACCAAATCTTCTCAAATTTTATATGCTTGTTTCAGATGCTAAACTTAGCTTGGAAATCAAATTTTAAGTCAAAATTCCTCCATTTGCCTAGTTATCCTTATATTGCAGCCAATTTAGCTAGTTTTGTGTCCAAAAGTGAACGTGTATGTAAACATGTCCAAATCCTTTCAAAATTTACAGGCATGTTTTAGATATTCAGCTAAGCCTACATATTAAATTTCATGTCAAAATTCGTTCGTTTGCTTGGTTGTCCATATATTACCGCTAGTTAGCCATTTTTGGGTCCAGAACATAAACATTTCATAAGAGACCTAAAAATTCATTTTTCTTCTTCCATTTTGTTTCAATATATTGTCCTAAATCCAGTTTTGTCAAATTCTTCCCTTTAGTAATGTTTGTCTAAAATTTCAGTGTCTTTCGTCCTTAGGTTTCAAATATCAGATATTCTTTTTTTTTTTTCCAGCTTGTTTTACTCTTGTTCCATTCTTGAATGTGTTTTAAACCTTGCAATTTAGTTATTTAGTTGAAAAAATATTAAGTTCTTGCTAGAACTTGGAAGGGGCTGAAGTGAGTGAAAAAAAGGCATAGAGTGATGAGATTGTTAGAGGGTAAAAGCCAAAGTTTGAGTGAAACACAGATTGAGTGTTACTAGATTAGAGTGAAACATGTGAGGGAGTGTGTGAGAGAATATTTCTAACATTTGTTTTGCAGCAATCAGTATGTCAACAAAATGAGATAGTGATCGAGAGAGCAACCAGCCCCAAGAGGAGCCAGAAGCTTCTTATGTTCTTAAGCATTGCAATCTCAATTTCAAAGGATGAATGTGTTGTTTGTTGATATTAGAGAACAGATGGAAAAACACTCAAAGCAAATTGAAGAATTGCAGCAAGCAAGCTCTACAAATATAAGGAATTTAGGAAGGGATGAACGAGATAATTTTCATAGGGAGCAAAACACAAATAGGGGGCAGAATAGAGGTAGGCGCGCTGGACTAAATGATTTGCCAGTTCTCAATGACTTGGAGGATGTAGATGAAGATAATCTTGATGATGATGATGATGGGCAGCAATCTGTTGCACTTGATGATGTTATTAGACCAAGATATATGAGAGGTAATATGGGTGGTAGAGGTGGTGGCAAAAATATTAGGCAAGAAACTATTGAAAATGCAAGAGGGAGAGGGAGAGTAGACAGCAACGTTAATGGAATTAAAATGAAAATTCCATCATTCCAAGGCAAAGCAAATCCAGATGCATATTTGGAATGGGAGAGAAAGACCAAACTTATCTTTGATTGCCACAACTATAGTAAGCAAAAGAAGGTGACACTTGCTGTGGTAGAGTTTACTGATTATGCATTAGTTTGGTGGGATCAATTACTCACTAAACGAAGAAGAAATGGCATGAGAGGAGTGCAGACTTGGGATGAGTTGAAACAGGTCATGAGAGATCGATTTGTTCCACAACACTACTATAGAGAGTTGCATCAAAGATTACAAGGGCTGGTGCAGGGCAATAAAAGTGTGGAAGAATATTTTCAAGAAATGGAAATGGCTATGATACGAGCTAATATAGAATAAGAAAGGGAAGCAACTATGGCACGGTTCCTACATGGGCTGAAAGATGAAATTGCCCACATAGTGGAGCTGCATCATTATGTGGAGCTTGATGATATGTTAAATATGGCAATCAAGGTAGAAAAACAACTCAAGAAGAAGAAAACAACCAGATCGGGTATGGGAATGAATTCTTCCAACAATGTTCCATGGAAGCCAAATTGGAAGAAAGGGGAATCTAGTGAGAGTAAATTTGTTTCAAAGGAAAAGAAAGAGGGAAACAAGGCTGGAGAAAAACCCATTGTGATTGATAAGGGTAAGGCACCAATGAACTCCAGCGGAAGAACTAGAGACATCCAATGTTTTAGATGCTTAGGCAAGGGACATTATGCTGCACAATGTCCAAATAAAAGGGCAATGGTGATGAGGCCAAGTGGAGAGATAGAATCTGAAGATGATGAGGCTGTTAATGATGATTCAAGTGATGACATTCAACCTATAGGTGATGATAGTGATGTAGAGCATGCTGTACATGGCAACGTTCTAGTTGTTATGTGTGCTTTAAATACCCAAGTAAAGGCAGATGATGGTGATGAGCTACAAAGAGAAAATATCTTTCATACTAGGTGTCTAGCTAAAGATAGAGTTTGTAGCATGATAATAGACAGTGGAAGTTGCGTGAATGTGGCTAGTACTCTACTAGTGGAAAAACTTGATTTCCCTACTACAAAACATCCTAAGCCATATAGGTTGCAGTGGTTTAATGATTGTGGTGAAGTTAGGGTGACTAAGCAAGTGCTGCTAACATTTTCCATTGGGAGGTATAAGGATGAAGTGTTATGTGATGTTGTTCCTATGCATGCTAGTCATATTCTGCTTGGGAGGCCAAGGCAATATGATAGAAGGGCTGTACATGATGGATTCAAAAATAGGTACTCTTTTGATTTTGAAGGTCGAAAGTTGACGCTTGCACCTTTGACACCGATGGAGGCTTTTGAAGGCCAAAAACGAATACAAGCTGCCATGGAAGAGAAAATGCAAAAAGAATCTGAAAAGAGAGTGAGAGAAAGAAAAGAGCAAGAGGAAAAACAAAGAATAAAAAAAGAGAAAGAAAAAGAAAATGAGAAAAAGAAAAAAATCTACAATAAAAATGAGAGTTGTGAGAAGAAAGTAAGTTTAGTTGCTAGGGGAAAAGATGTGAGGCAAGCCTATTCTTCAAATAATGTGATGCTACTCTTACTATGTAAGGGAGCTTTTCTTAATGTAACTGACCTTGATCCTCCTATTCCTAGTGTTGCATTGACTTTGTTGCAGGAATTCGAAGATGTCTTTCCCGATGAAGTATCTAGCAGACTACCACCTATCAGAGGAATAGAACATCAAATTGATTTTGTTCCTGGAGCTGTAATTTCGAATCTGCCAGCATATAGAACCAATCCTCAAGAGGCCAAAGAGTTACAAAAACAGGTGGAAGAATTACTTGCAAAGGGTCATGTCAGAGAGAGCATGAGTCCATGCGCTGTACCGGTACTTTTGGTACCCAAAAAGGATGGATCAATGAGAATGTGTGTGGATTGTCGCGCCGTCAACAAAATCACTGTAAAGTATAGACATCCAATCCCTAGACTTGATGATATGCTTGATGAATTGCATGGTGCATGTATATTTTCGAAAATTGATCTTAAAAGTGGTTATCATCAAATAAGAATGAGATTAGGAGATGAATGGAACACAACTTTTAAGACTCAATATGGTTTGTATGAATGGTTAGTCATGCCTTTTGGATTAAGCAATGCACCTAGTACTTTCATGAGATTAATGAATCATGTCTTGCGTGCTTTTCTTGGAAAGCTGTTGTTGTGTATTTTGATGATATTTTAGTGTATATTCAAAGTTTAAATGTCATTTAATGCATTTAAGATGTGTGCTTGAAGTTCTTCGGAAAGAGAAATTGTATGCAAATTTAAAGAAATGTACATTCTGAATGAAAAAAGTCATTTTCTTAGGATTTGTAGTGAGTGGGAAAGGAATTGAGGTTGATGAGGATAAGGTAAAATGCATCAAAGAATAGCCTCCGTGACTGATGTTAGGAGTTTTCATGGTCTTGCTAGTTTTTATAGGAGGTTTGTTAGAGATTTTAGCACAATTGCAGCCACATTGAATGAAATAGTGAAGAAAAATGTAGGGTTCAGATAGAATGAGGAACAGGAGCATGCATTTAGATTACTGAAAGAAAAATTATGTTCTGCACCATTACTTGCATTACCTAATTTTTCTAAGACTTTTGAAGTTGAATGTGATGCTTCCGGAGTGGGTATAGGTGTTGTTTTGATGCAGGAAAGAAGACCAATTGCATACTTTAGTGAGAAGCTAAGTGGAGCTCCTTTGAATTACTCTACTTATGACAAGGAGATGTATGCATTAGTTAGGTTGTTGGAGACATGACAGCATTATCTTTGGCCAAAGGAGTTTGTTATTCATAGTGATCATGAATCACTAAAATACTTGAAAGGACAAAGCAAGCTGAACAAACGCCATGCCAAATGGAGTGAATTTATTGAAGCGTTTCCATATGTGATTCAATATAAGCAAGGAAAAGAAAATGTTGTTGCTGATGCCTTATCTAGGAGGTATGCCCTAATCTCTATGCTTGATGCTAGACTTCTAGGATTTGAGCATATGAAAGAATTGTATAAGCATGACTCTGAATTTGCACAAATATATGCCTCTTGTGAAAATGCTGCCTTTGAAAAATTTTATAGGCATGATGGTTTCTTATTTAGAGAGAAACGACTTTGTATTCCAAATAGCTCTATAAGAGGATTGCTTGTAAGAGAGTCACATGGGGGAGGTTTAATGGGACATTTTGGGGTGGCTAAAACATTAGAAATTCTGAATGAACATTTTTATTGGCCACATATGAGGAAAGATGTAGAGAAATTTTGTGCTAAATGCGTGACATGTATGAAAGCAATGTCCAAAGTAAGACCACATGGTTTGTATATGCCTTTAAGTGTACCTAGTGAACCTTGGGTAGACTTATCTATGGACTTTATTTTGGGGCTACCTAGGACAAAAAAGGGTCATGATAGTTTATTTGTTGTGGTTGATAGATTTTCTAAAATGGCACATTTCATTCCATGTCATAAAACTGATGATGCATGCCACATATCTGATTTGTTCTTTAGAGAAGTAGTGAGATTGCATGGTATTCCTAGGACCATAGTAAGTGATAGAGATGTAAAATTTTTGAGTCATTTTTGGAAAGTCCTATGGGAAAAGTTAGGTACAAAGCTTTGTTTCTCTACTACATGCCATCCGCAAACAGATGGGCAGACGGAAGTTGTTAATAGGACTGTGGGCATTCTTCTTCATACCATGATTAAACAAAATTTAAAGACATGGGAGGAATGCATACCATTTATTGAATTTGCATATAATAGATCAATGCATTCATCCACTGGATTTTCACCCTTTGAGCTTGTCTATGGTTTTAATCCACTTACTCCATTAGATTTGTTGCCTCTTCCTACTAATGAGCTTACTAGTTTTGATGGTAAATAAAAGCTGAATTGGTGAAGCAAATGCATCAAAGGCCAAGCAACAAATAGAGAAGATTAATGAGAATAGAGCAACCAAAGTAAACAAAGGAAGGAAAAAGATGGTGTTCCAGCCTGGTGATCTGGTATGGGTTCATTTGCGAAAAGAAAGGTTTCCTACACAAAGAAAATCAAAATTGCAGTCGAGAAGTGATGGACCATTTGAAGTACTCGAAAGGATTAATGATAATGCCTACAAGTGATGAGGATCTTATTGCTAGCATACAACACCAAGGACCTGTTACTCGATCAATGGCAAGAAAACTTCAAGGATTAGTTTCCAAACATCTATATGTTCTCAATACAATTGGAACGTTAAGACTTGAAGAAAATAAGAGCAAAGAAGCTGTTTGGTTGCACGTGTCCAAATTGCAATATACCCAAGAGGCCAATTGACCCAAAGGAGTTAGAATACATATTGGCATCCATCATTATACCTTTGGGAGCTAAATAAATACCATTCACGTACCATTGGATGCCCATATATTAAGAGAGGCTGAAACTCACATTGGGAGTCAAAGATGCCTTTTAAAAGCTAGTGGGAGACAAGCTATATGGATGCCCATGCCTTTTAAAAGCTAGTGGGAGACAAGCTATATGGCTGCCCAATTTGTTTTATGTAACCGCATCATTATATTTGTATTTTTCCATCATTTCACTTGTTTTATACTTTCTTTAAGTCTTTAAAAATAGATGTAATGGCAGAAATGAATATTCTGAGTTTTCTCTCCATTTTTGAGAGCATTGAGAGGTTTTTAGCCTTCTTTTGAGTTCTGGTTAGAACTTGCACAAATTCCTTGCAAAAATAACCAAGTTTGCTAGGTCTTAACTTATATTCAAGGTTTTTCCTTCACAAGTTGGGGTTGGGTCTTGAATCTTTGGTTTCCAACCATATAGCTTCAGTTTTACATCACAAGTTGGTGTTGGGTTGAAGGTGCTGGTTGGTGTTCTTATGTTTTGGAGATGATCCGTAGCTTGAGCTTCCTCAGGAATTAAATCCCAGCAAGGCTGGCTCACATCATTTGGTATCAAAGCTTAGGCTCTCCAAATCAGGTTTTTAGCAACATTCCTTCTTGTTTATGTCAAAAATAAATATATATTGTCTTCCTTTGAGTCATTTTCTGCCATTACTTTAATTTCTACAAGCTGTATGCTTTCTTGTTTCTTTGAGTCCTTCTTCCTTAATGTTGTTGCTGGATTAATTTAAAAAAAAAAGAAAGAAAGAACAGAAAAGAAAAAAAAAAGAGAAAACATCAACTAATCTCTCAAATTTGCTAGTGGGTTAGAAACTGAAGTTGGGTTTGCACATAACTAAATCTTCTCAAATTTTATATGCTTGTTTCAGATGCTAAACTTAGCTTGAAAATCAAATTTTAAGTCAAAATTCCACCATTTGCCTAGTTATCCATATATTGCAGCCAATTTAGCTAGTTTTGTGTCCAAAAGTGAACGTGTATGTAAACATGTCCAAATCCTTTCAAAATTTACAGGCATGTTTTAGATATTCAGCTAAGCCTACATATTAAATTTCATGTCAAAATTTATTCGTTTGCTTGGTTGTCCATATATTACCGCTAGTTAGCCATTTTTGGGTCCAGAACATAAACATTTCATAAGAGACCTAAAAATTCGTTTTTCTTCTTCCATTTTGTCTTAATATATTGTCCTAAATCCAGTTTTGTCAAATTCTTCCCTTTAGTAATGTTTGTCTAAAATTTCAGTGTCTTTCGTCCTTAGGTTTCAAATATCAGATATTCTTTTTTTTTCCAGCTTGTTTTACTCTTGTTCCATTCTTGAATGTGTTTTAAACCTTGCAATTTAGTTATTTAGTTGAGGAAATATTAAGTTCTTGCTAGAACTTGGAAGGGGCTGAAGTGAGTGAAAAAAAGGCATAGAGTGGTGAGATTGTTAGAGGGTAAAAGCCAAAGTTTGAGTGAAACACAGATTGAGTGTTACCAGATTAGAGTGAAACACGTGAGGGAGTGTGTGAGAGAATATTTCTAACATTTGTTTTGCAACAATCAGTATGTCAACAAAATGAGATAGTGATCGAGAGAGCAACCAGCCCCAAGAGGAGCTAGAAGCTTCTTATGTTCTTAAGCATTGCAATCTCAATTTCAAAGGATGAATGTGTTGTTTGTTGATATTAGAGAACAGATGGAAAAACACTCAAAGCAAATTGAAGAATTGCAGCAAGCAAGCTCTACAAATCAAAGGAATTTAGGAAGGGATGAACGAGATAATTTTCATAGGGAGCAAAACACAAATAGGGGGCAGAATAGAGGTAGGCACGCTGGACTAAATGATTTGCCAGTACTCAATGACTTGGAGGACGTAGATGAAGATAATCTTGATGATGATGATGGGCAGCAATCTGTTGCACTTGATGATGTTATTAGACCAAGATATATGAGAGGTAATATGGGTGGTAGAGGTGGTGGCAGAAATATTAGGCAAGAAACTATGGAAAATGCAAGAGGGAGAGGGAGAGTAGATAGCAACGTTAATGGAATTAAAATGAAAATTCCATCATTCCAAGGCAAAGCAAATCCAAATACATATTTGGAATGGGAGAGAAAGACCGAACTCATCTTTGATTGCCACAACTATAGTGAGCAAAAGAAGGTGACACTTGCTGTGGTAGAGTTTACTGATTATGCATTAGTTTGGTGGGATCAATTACTCACTAAACGAAGAAGAAATGGCATGAGAGGAGTGCAGACTTGGGATGAGTTGAAACAGGTCATGAGAGATCAATTTGTTCCACAACACTACTATAGAGAGTTGCATCAAAGATTACAAGGGCTGGTGCAGGGCAATAAAAGTGTGGAAGAATATTTTCAAGAAATGGAAATGGCTATGATACGAGCTAATATAGAAGAAGAAAGGGAAGCAACTATGGCATGGTTCCTACATGGGCTGAAAGATGAAATTGCCAACATAGTGGAGCTGCATCATTATGTGGAGCTTGATGATATGTTAAATATGGCAATCAAGGTAGAAAAACAACTCAAGAAGAAGAAAACAACCAGATCGGGTATGGGAATGAATTCTACCAACAATGTTCCATGGAAGCCAAATAGGAAGAAAGGGGAATCTAGTGAGAGTAAATTTGTTTCAAAGGAGAAGAAAGAGGGAAACAAGGCTGGAGAAAAACCCATTGTGATTGATAAGGGTAAGGCACTAATGAACTCCAGCGGAAGAACTAGAGACATCCAATGTTTTAGATGCTTAGGCAAGGGACATTATGCTGCACAATGTCCAAATAAAAGGGCAATGGTGATGACGCCAAGTGGAGAGATAGAATCTGAAGATGATGAGGCTGTTAATGATGATTCAAGTGATGACATTCAACCTATGGGTGATGATAGTGACGTAGAGCATGTTGTACATGGCAACGTTCTAGTTTTTTATGCGTGCTTTAAATACCCAAGTAAAGGCAGATGATGGTGATGAGCTACAAAGAGAAAATATCTTTCATACTAGGTGTCTAGTTAAAGATAGAGTTTGTAGCATGATAATAGACAGTGGAAGTTGCGTGAATGTGGCTAGTACTCTACTAGTGGAAAAACTTGATTTCCCTACTACAAAACATCCTAAGCCATATAGGTTGCAATGGTTTAATGATTGTGGTGAAGTTAGGGTGACTAAGCAAGTGCTGCTAACATTTTCCATTGGGAGGTATAAGGATGAAGTGTTATGTGATGTTGTTCCTATGCATGCTAGTCATATTCTGCTTGGGAGGCCATGGCAATATGATAAAAGGGCTGTACATGATGGATTCAAAAATAGGTACTCTTTTGATTTTGAAGGTCAAAAGTTGACGCTTGCACCTTTGACACCGATGGAGGCTTTTGAAGACCAAAAACGAATACAAGCTGCCATGGAAGAGAAAATGCAAAAAGAATCTGAAAAGAGAGTGAGAGAAAGAAAAGAGCAAGAGGAAAAACAAAGAATAAAAAAAGAGAAAGAAAAAGAAAATGAGAAAAAGAAAAAAATCTACAATAAAAATGAGAGTTGTGAGAAGAAAGTAAGTTTAGTTGCTAGGGGAAAAGATGTGAGGCAAGCCTATTCTTCAAATAATGTGATGCTACTCTTACTATGTAAGGGAGCTTTTCTTAATGTAACTGACCTTGATCCTCCTATTCCTAGTGTTGCATTGACTTTGTTGCAGGAATTTGAAGATGTCTTTCCCGATGAAGTATCTAGCGGACTACCACCTATCAGAGGAATAGAACATCAAATTTATTTTGTTCCTGGAGCTGTAATTCCGAATCGGCCAGCATATAGAACCAATCCTCAAGAGGCTAAAGAGTTACTTGCAAAGGGTCATGTTATAGAGAGCATGAGTCCATGCGCTGTACAGGTACTTTTGGTACCCAAAAAGGATGGATCAATGGGAATGTGTGTGGATTGTCGCGTCGTCAACAAAATCACTGTAAAGTATAGACATCCAATCCCTAGACTTGATGATATGCTTGATGAATTGCATGATGCATGTATATTTTCGAAAATTGATCTTAAAAGTGGTTATCATCAAATAAGAATGAGATTAGAAGATAAATGGAAAACATCTTTTAAGACTCAATATGGTTTGTATGAATGGTTAGTCATGCCTTTTGGACTAAGCAATGCACCTAGTACTTTCATGAGATTAATGAATCATGTCTTGCGTACTTTTCTTGGAAAGTTTGTTGTTGTGTATTTTGATGATATTTTAGTGTATAGTCAAAGTTTAAATGATCATTTAATGCATTTAAGATGTGTGCTTGAAGTTCTTCGGAAAGAAAAATTGTATGCAAATTTAAAGAAATGTACATTCTGCATGAAAAAAGTCATTTTCTTAGGATTTGTAGTGAGTGGGAAAGGAATTGAGGTTGATGAGGATAAGGTAAAAGCCATCAAAGAATGGTCTACACCAAAATCCGTGACTGATGTTAGGAGTTTTCATGGTCTTGCTAGTTTTTATAGGAGGTTTGTTAGAGATTTTAGCACAATTGCAGCCCCATTGAATGAAATAGTGAAGAAAAATGTAGGGTTCAGATGGAATGAGGAACAGGAGCATGCATTTAGATTACTGAAAGAAAAATTATGTTCTGCACCATTACTTGCATTACCTGATTTTTCTAAGACTTTTGAAGTTGAATGTGATGCTTCCGGAGTGGGTATAGGTGCTGTTTTGATGCAGGAAAGAAGACCAATTGCATACTTTAGTGAGAAGCTAAGTGGAGCTCCTTTGAATTAATCTACTTATGACAAGGAGATGTATGCATTAGTTAGTGCGTTGGAGACGTGGCAGCATTATCTTTGGCCAAAGGAGTTTGTTATTCATAGTGATCATGAATCACTAAAATACTTGAAAGGACAAAGCAAGCTAAACAAACACCATGCCAAATGGAGTGAATTTATTGAAGCATTTCCATATGTGATTCAATATAAGCAAGGAAAAGAAAATGTTGTTGTTGATGCCTTATCTAGGAGGTATGCCCTAATCTCTATGCTTGATGCTAGACTTCTAGGATTTGAGCATATGAAAGAATTGTATAAGGATGACTCTGAATTTGCACAAATATATGCCTCTTGTGAAAATGCTGCCTTTGAAAAATTTTATAGGCATGATGGTTTCTTATTTAGAGAGAAACGACTTTGTATTCCAAATAGCTCTATAAGAGGATTGCTTGTAAGAGAGTCACATGGGGGGAGGTTTAATGGGACATTTTGGGGCGGCTAAAACATTAGAAATTCTGAATGAACATTTTTATTGTCCACATATGAGGAAAGATGTAGAGAAATTTTGTGCTAAATGCGTGACATGTATGAAAGCAAAGTCCAAAGTAAGACCACATGGTTTGTATATGCCTTTAAGTGTACCTATTGAACCTTGGGTAGACTTATCTATGGACTTTATTTTGGGGCTACCTAGGACAAAAAAGGGTCATGATAGTTTATTTGTTGTGGTTGATAGATTTTCTAAAATGGCACATTTCATTCCATGTCATAAAACTGATGATGCATGCCATATATCTGATTTGTTCTTTAGAGAAGTAGTGAGATTGCATGGTATTCCTAGGACCATAGTAAGTGATCGAGATGTAAAATTGTTGAGTCATTTTTGGAAAGTCTTATGGGGAAAGTTAGGTACAAAGCTTTGTTTCTCTACTACATGCCATCCGTAAACAGATGGGCAGACGGAAGTTGTTAATAGGACTGTGGGTACTCTTCTTCGTACCATGATTAAACAAAATTTGAAGTCATGGAAGGAATGCATACCATTTATTGAATTTGCATATAATAGATCAATGCATTCATCCACTGGATTTTCACCCTTTGAGCTTGTCTATGGTTTTAATCCACTTACTCCATTAGATTTGTTGCCTCTTCCTACTAATGAGCTTACTAGTTTTGATGGTAAAAAGAAAGCTGAATTGGTGAAGCAAATGCATCAAAGGGCCAAGCAACAAATAGAGAAGATTAATGAGAATAGAGCAACCAAAGTAAACAAAGGAAGGAAAAAGATGGTGTTCCAGCCTGGTGATATGGTATGGGTTCATTTGTGAAAAGAAATGTTTCCTACACAAAGGAAATCAAAATTGCAGCCGAGAAGTGATGGACCATTTGAAGTACTCGAAAGGATTAATGATAATGCCTACAAGATTAATCTACCAGGTGAGTATGGTGTAAGTGCAACTTTTAATGTTTCTGATCTTGCTCCTTATTATCCAGATGATGAAGATTCGAGGACGAATTCTTTTGAAGAGGGAGAGGATGATGAGGATCTGATTGCTAGCATACAACACCAAGGACCTGTTAATCGATCAATGGCAAGAAAACTTCATATTGTGGAACAACCAGCACACCGCAAGGATGAGCAAGAGTTACGAAGTGAGGAACAAGTTGAGGAGATCATCAATCCAATTATTCTGCCACAAGGTCCTATAACTAGATCGCGAGCCAAAAAGATTCAGCAAGCACTAATTTGCCATTTGCAAGATTTGGTGAATTTGGCTAACTATGGTTTGCAAGGAATTACAAGCTTGGAGACAAGACCAAAGGAAGTCAATTACAACTTGCTACAAGTTGTAATTCACGAATGAGGCTTGTAATTAATATGTATTAAGGCCCACTAGTTATGCTTATTTAAAAAGTAAGGGCCCTATTTGTTTTGTATTAAATTAGGACTTTGTTTACTTTATTATTTCTTAAAATTTGATTAGAAAGCCAAACGCTATTTAATAACCCTAATTAGGGTTTAGCTATTTATATCTCATTTAGGGTTGTAAGACATCAGTTTTAGTTTTTGACAAATTATTAACCTAAAAGCCGAATTTGCTTTTATCTTTGTGTTCTTGAGTAGAATGCATGCTTAGAAACATTCAAGTAGTTTGATCAACTTTCTTGTGGAGTGTTTCGATTCTGGGGTTTAGGAACTAGTTTGTTTCGAAATCTTAGAACTGTGATCAATTCAAGGTAATCTAAAATCTAACCTAATCCTTGGAGGTTGTGCCGAATTCGACTAGGGGTTTTCAAGTTAATGCTGTGGGGGTTCGAAATCAAGGGGTTCTCAGGCTTATTCTTGGAGGTTCCGTATCATTTGGTATAAGAGCCAACGCTCTAGATCAGGTTTTATCCCTATCAATTTCGAATTCTTTGTTTATTTCGTTTCTTCTCTTGTTATTTTCGTTTTTGTTACTTTGATCTTGAATTGTTGAATTCGTTCTCTTGTTTCCTTGTTCCTCTGAATTGTTTTCTTTGTGGGTTATTTTCGTTTTCGTTCTTCTCTTATTATTTTCGTTCTGTTTCTTTGTTCTTGGTTCTTGAGTCGTTTTCTTTGTTTCTTGATCGTCTAAATTGTTTGTTCCTTGAATCGTTTTCATTTTCTTTCAAATTCGAAAATTCAAAAAAAATTATTATAATACCAAAAATTAGAAATTCAAGAAAAGGTGTTTTAAATTTGAATTTTGGTCTTGTTCATCATTCTAATTTACATTCGAAATTCAACAAAGTGTGCTAAATTCGAATCTTATTCTTGATTATTCATTCTGATTCAATTTCGAGTTTCAAATAAAGTGCTCTAAATTCAATCTTGTTCTTGTTACCTAATTGGGTAAAAGTTTTGTGTGGTGTGAACTAAGGTTCCCCATCAAGAGAGATAGTGAGGGGGAGCAAAAAAAAAAGAGTATAAAACCACTTCAACAAATTTTTTTCATTCTCCTTGTTATTTAGGTGATAAGGGTCGAATCTGGATAAGTTAGAATCAATATAATTTCTGGTCATGAAACTTTCACCATTGAGGGGCTATTTTGATTCGAATTGCATTAGTGATTCATTCGAAATTTCAGACTTGGGATACTACACACGGAAGGCTATTTGATTTGTTTCATAAAGTGTGATTCACCTAAGAACATAAAAGAAATTAGCTTGAGAGGTGTGAGCTAGGCCGTGAGTGAATACATTATATTGAGTGGAAAACGAGTGACCAACCCCATCTATTGAGTGTAAACACGTGAGGGAGTGTTGTGAGGCTTTTTATTTGTTTTGTTCTAACCTTTTATTGCAGGGAAAATGTCTGGCCAAGATGACAGTGACAGGGGTGTTCAAATTGATCCAGCTCAATTGTGTGAGGCACAGCAAGCTAAATTTACACGTTTATACCGTGTTATGGAGAACATAATATAAACATTGGAGCGCATGGATTTGAGGTTGCAAAATGTTGAAAGAGCCACACCGGAGCGCAATGAGAGGCAAAGAGGTGGTAGAAATCAAATACAACAGCCTGAACATTTGGAAGATGAAAATGAGCTTGAGGATGATAATGCAAGTCTGGTTGGAGGAGCTCTACATAGAGATGGAGGTAGAGGAGGCCGTGGTACTGGTCGAGGTAGAGGAAGGATGAATAATAATGCTTTCTATGATAGAAATCATGGTGATGATGAAGTCGTTGATAGGAGCTTGGGAAGCATCAAGCTGAAAATTCCTAACTTTCATGCTAAATCAGATCCAGAAGCTTATTTGCAATGGGAAAAGCAGGTTGATCTCATATTTGATTGCCATCGATGAACTGAGGAAAAGAAGGTCAAGCTTATTGTTACTCAATTTACAGATTATGCTATAGCTTGGTGGGATCAGTTAGTGACTAGTAGAAGAAGGAATTTGGAGTATCCAATTGAGACTTGGGCTGATCTTAAATCGGTCATGAGGAAGAGGTTTGTGCCTAGACATTTCCATAGGGAAATTATACAAAGACTTCAGGTTCTTAAACAAGGTAGTAAAAGTGTTGATGACTACTACAAAGAAATGGAAATGTTAATGACTAGAGCTAATATAGATGAGGACATGGAGACTACTATGCCACGTTTCTTGGCTGGTTTGAATTCAGACATTGCTGATCAGGTTGATTTGCAGCTTATGTGGAGTTAGATGAGATGGTGCATATTGTCGTCAAGGTGGAAAAACAACTCCAAGGAAGATGACCATTAAGGTATCATTCGAAACCTGTTTCTAATTCTTTTTCTCCTTGGAATAGGGAAGGAAGGCATGATTACAAGGAAAGAAACAAGGCTGGTCAAGATAGTGGGAAAGCAAAGGCCGAAACAAGTTCTAAAGACAAATCCAAAGTTGAAGAGCCTAAGCTGCGAAATCAAGATATTAAGTGTTGGAAGTGCCAAGGTGTGGGACATATCAGCAAAGAATGTCCAAACAAGAGAGTTATGACCGTAAGAAATGGTGAGATAGTGACTGATGAAGAAGAAGGAGACGATGAGAGTGAAGATGGAGAAAAGCAAGACTTGGAATGTTGTAGTGATGGGAGCATTGAAGAACCAATAAAGGGAGACTTGCTGGTTGCTAGGCGTGCTCTTAACATGCAATTGAAGGAGGAAAACCATGAAGAACAACGAGACAACTTGTTCCATACAAGGTGTCACGTTCAAGGCAAGGCTTGTATTGTGATTGTGGATGGTGGAAGATATACCAATGTGGTAAGTACACTCTTGGTTGATCGATTGGGGCTGCCTACAAAACCTCACCCCCGACCTTACAAACTTCAGTGGCTGAATGAATGTGGAGAGGTTAAGGTACATCGACAATCTAACATTTCTTTTTCCATTGGTAAATATCATGATGAGGTGTTGTGTGATGTGGTGCCAATGCATGCTGGAGAGATTTTACTTGGATGTCCATGGCAGTATGATAGGCGAGCTATGCATGATGGATACCTCAATCGGTATTCATTCACTAAGGATGGACGAAAGATAATTCTGACCCCACTCTCTTCAAAAGAAGTGTATGAAGATCAATGTAAAATGGAAAAGAATGAGACTTGAATTTGAAAAGAAAGAAAGAGAGAGTGACAAAAAAATGAGTGAAAAAAATCAGATTGCAAATGAAAAGAAAGAGAGAAAAGAAAAAAAAAACAAATTCAGTTTGAGAAAAATAGAGAAGGAGAGAAGAATGTGAGTTTGTTAGCTAGTACAAGTGAGGTTAAACATGCTTTTTACACCAATCAGCCTATGTTTGTGCTTTTGTGCAAAGAGGCTCGTTTAGATACTACTGTTTTTAACCAATCTTTGCCTAGTGTGTTTGTTGATCTTTTGCAGGAATATGCGGATTTGTTTCCCGAAGAAATGCCTGATGAATTGCCGCCAATCAGAGGCATAGAGCATCAAATTGATTTCATTTTGGGAGCTTCCATTCCCAATAGGCCAGCGTATTGAGCTAATCCTTTCGAGACAAAGGAGATACAAAAGCAAGTGGAGGAATTGCTAGCTAAAGGATACGTGAGGGAAAGTTTGAGTCCTTGTTCGGTTCCTGTTATTCTTGTGCCAAAGAAGGATGGGACGTGGAGGATGTGCGTGGATTGCAGAGCCATCAATAAAATCACTGTAAAGTATCGTCATCCTATTCCTAGACTAGATGATATGCTTGATGAGTTACATGGTTCTTGTTTGTTCACGAAAATTGATTTGAAATCTGGTTATTATCAAATTCAAATGAGTGTGGGTGATGAGTGGAAAACAGCATTTAAGACTAAATATGGGCTGTATGAGTGGTTGGTTATGCCGTTTGGTCTTACTAATGCACCTAGCACATTCATGCGTTTGATGAATCATGTGTTGCGTGAGCACTTGGGTAAATTTGTTGTTGTTTACTTTGATGATATTCTTGTTTACTCTAAGTGTTTGGATGATCATGTCATACATGTGCATCTTGTGTTAGACATTCTTAGGCGTGAGAAGTTGTTTGCTAACCTTAAGAAGTGTAGCTTTTTGCATGGATAAGGTTCATTTTCTTGGTTTTGTGGTGTCTAGTCAAGGCATTGAGGTTGATGAGGAAAAGGTAAAGGCTATTAGGGACTGGCCGAAACCTAAGAATGCTAGTGAGGTGAGGAGTTTTCATGGACTTGCTGGTTTTTATCGGAGATTCATTAGAAATTTCAGTACTATAGCTGCACCTTTGAATGAGTTAGTTAAGAAAAATGTCAGTTTTGTTTGGAGAGATGCACAAGAACATACATTTAATGAACTTAAGGATAAATTGTGTAATGCACCCTTGCTTGCTTTGCCTAATTTTTATAAGATCTTTGAGATTGAATGTGATGCAAGTGGCATAGGAATTGGAGCTATTTTGATACAGGATCAAAGGCCATTGATGTACTTTAGCGAAAAACTAAGTGGAGCGGCTTTGAAGTATCCGACATATGATAAGGAGTTATATGCATTGTTTCGAGCTTTGCATACATGGCAGCATTATTTGTGGTCAAAAGAGTTTGTGATACATACTGATCATGAAAGTTTAAAGCATTTGAAAGGTCAAGATAAGCTGAATCGTAGACATGCTAAATGGGTGGAATTTATAGAAACATTTCGATATGTGATTAAATATAAGCGAGGTAAAAAGAATGTAGGGGCTGATGAGTTGTTGTGAAGGTCTGTTTTACTTAATTCTCTTACTGCTAGACTATTAGGTTTTGAGCATGACGCGGAACCCTATGGCAATTAAGGCCTTAAACCCCGATGCACTCTTCGATAGAGAATTCAAGAACGAAGGATAAACCACCCTCTATAGCACCCTATGCTTAGCGAAGCTAGAACACTAATAATGGAAGGATTTGGAAGGTCGAATTCAGAATAACGCCACAATCGAAATTGATAAGTAATCCTGATTCGTGATGCAATCAATGAAAGAAGCAATTCACTCACTAACTCTCAAAGAAGGCGAAATTTGCTTAAGAAGCAATTCTGAAATTCAATTGATCTAAAAAATTCCCTTACAAATATGATAATAAGCCTTTTATAGTGAAAGGCAGAATCCTAATCTGAAAAGGAAAGTAAAAAGGTTAAAAATCCTTTTCCTATAAAGAAAACTATTAACTAAAAACCTAATCTGAAAAGGAAAGTAAAAAGGTCAAAATCCTTTTCCTATAAGGAAAACTATTAACTAAATATTACAATAAGATCCTAATAAGCAAAATATGGAGGGGACCACTTAAAAGACTCAAAAACACGCCCCAAACATGTGTTAAGCATGCCAAAATCGTTCTTGCTGAAATCTCTCTCACTACACGATCTCACAGGTACGTGTGAGACTTTCTGGACAAGCAGCACATTTCACACGTGGCTGTGAAACTGGCTGGACAATTCGCACATTTCAGCACCATGTGTATATTTCAGCACCATGACTAGCTTGGGTTGGTCTTCTAGTTCCTTCTTGCACTTGTCCCATGCTAATTCAGTCACCTCTCTTGTAATAAAGTCTTGAATATGCATTCCAAGAGTGATGCCATACTTCCTTGCTTTATTCCTTGTCAATGGCCCTTGTTGTAGCACCAATGGATCCTTGCTATGCTGGTTCACATCATTCTCCCCTTCTTTAAAAAGATTTGTCCTCAAATCTGCATCATCAAAAGGAGATAAATCAGTTACATTAAAAGTAGCACTAACACCATACTCACCAGGTAAGTCGATCTTATAGTCATTGTCATTGATTTTCTCCAATACTTGGAGAGGACCATCACCACGTGCATCCAACTTGTTCTTCCTTTGACTTGGAAACCTTTCTTGCGGAAATGCACCCAAACCCATTCTCCAGGGGTAAATACCATCTTCTTACGTCCCCTATTTGCAACATCAGCATATGTCTTGTTCTTTCTCTCAATGTTAGCTCGTGCTTTCTCATGTATAGCTTTCACCAATTTCGCTTTCTTCTCTCCATCATCTTTCTTTGGAACCAATAGAACAGGAACAGCACACGGACTCAAACTCTCTCGAATCAAGCCTTTCTCCAACAACTCCTCCACTTGTCGTTGCATCTCCTTTGTTTCCATCGGGTTATTTCGATATGCTGGTCTATTTGGGATGGTAGAACCAGGCATGAAATCGATTTGATGCTCAACCCCTCGTAATGGTGGCAAACCACTAGGCAACTCCTCCGGAAACACATCTTGGAAATCCTGCAATAAAGACACAAAACTAGAAGGCAAATGGTCAAGTGGAACATCAGCATTAGTAAACAAACTTTCTTTGTATCTAATGAACAATAAAGGTTGCCCAGTAGATATTGCAAATTTAAGCTCTCTTGGTCTTGCATAAAAAGTTTGTTTTGCCTTCCCTTCCTTCTTGTTTTCTCTCACCAATGGGCCATTAATTTGATTAGTTTCTTTTCTGGCCTCTTTTCCCATTTTCTTCTCACTTTCACTCACCTTATCATGTTCTCTCGCACTCCCCTTGTTTTTGGAAGAAACAGCCCCAACCACTACTTTGGCCGAATCTTGCTTTGCTTTCTCAAGCATCTTTCGATGATCTTCATAAACCTCCAAGGGTGATAATGGAACAAGAGTAACCAGCTTTCCCTCATAGGTAAACGTGTACCTATTTGAATGCCCGTCATGCTGTGCTTTCCTATCAAATTGCCAAGGTCTTCCCAATAACATATGGCCTGCTTGCATAGGAACTACATCACACAACACTTCATCTTTATACCAGCCTATAGAGAATGGTATTTTCACTTGTTTAGTAACCTTCACCTCTCCACTATCATTAAACCATTGTAGTCTATATGGATTGGGATGTTTTAAACAAGTCAATTTCAGCTTCTCCACCATGGTCTCACTTGCGGCATTAGTACAACTACCGCTGTCAATGACGAGCATACAAACCTTACCATCAACTAAACATCTAGAATAAAATATGTTATCTCGCTGCTCAAGTCCCTCTCCCTTCACCTGCATATTCAAAGCACGCCTAGCAACTAACATTTCACCATGTTCAGCCATCAACACATTTTCAACTTGCTCACTACACTCATCATCATCATCATACATGTCATTCACATTATTATCAACATCACTATGATCAGAATCAGAAATTACACCCCCATCATCAGTAGCAATCATAACTCTCCTATTTGGACATTCAGAAGCAATATGCCCATTCCCTAAACATTTGAAACATTTAATATCTCTACTAGGAGTAGTATTAGAAATACCTGATTGCTGCCTATTTGGACCACCATTCGTCCCTTTTCCACTTGTAGGTGGAGGATTGTTCCTTTGGAAGGAATTCTTGAAATCTCCACTTCTTGAGGACGAATTACTACTAGTGTTTTGAGGTCCTCTGTAGGTCGAACTACTTCCACCCATATTCTGAAATTTGCTAGAACCAGACTTGGTGTAATTCTTGCTCTTTAGTCTCCTTTCTATCTTCATGGCCTTTTCAACCAACTCTCCCATGGAATTGTAATCATACATTTCCAGCTCACTTGCTATGTTTGAATTTAGACCCCCAAGGAATCTAGACATCAACCTTTGTTCATCCTCTTCAATATCAGCCCTTGCCATAATCATCTCCATCTCCTTGTGGTATTCTTCCACACTCTTACCACCTTGGATCAGCCTTGCCAACCTATTATACAAATCCCTATAGTAATGAGAAGGGACAAACCTTGTTCTCATTAAGTCTTTCAAAGTCTCCCAATCAGGTACGGGTCTCAATCCCTTTCCTCTCCTATTAGATTTGAGTTGATCCCACCAGAATGTAGCATATCCCTTAAATTCCACGGCTGCAATGTGGGACTTCTTCTCTTCTGAATAATTATGGCATTCAAAAATCTGCTCCACCTTTCTCTCCCATTCAATGTACTCTTCAGCATTGTTTCTCCCTTCAAAGGGAGGTACCTTCATCTTTATGGAAGTAAGGTCATTGTCATTTGTTGGGTTATTTTCACCAACCTCTTCATTATCTCTAGGTGCTCTACGATCTCCTTCACCGATTCTTAGTAGAACCCTTTGTGGTAACCTCACTTGAGCTGCTGGTTGCTGCTCTCTTTCTCTCATCATTAGATTCATGCTCTCTTGTAGAGTAGCCATCATTCTTGCCATCTCATTCATCCTCTCATTACTTTGCTGCATATATGTCTCAAAATTGCTAGAAGTCTCTGGAACATCTTTGTTATTTCCACTAGTCATGATCACAAAACAGAAACTCACAAGAAACGATTAGTATTAAGCAAATTAACTCACAAGTGTTTCGCTCTTACCTCACTATTGCTGATTCTTCGATTGTACTTCAGAACCAAAGTTCACAAATCAACCTGCCAAGCACGTTCAAGAAACTAGAAACCTAATTCCTAAACACCTAGAAAGCAACTTGACGAGTATTCGAAGGCAGCACAAGAATGTTTGCACTACACGATTATAAAACCAAGTATCGAAACAAACAAGTGATACTCAGCAATGTAATGGAATTTCCAACGCTAGCTCAAGGAAAAATTAGAAACAAAGAGGTCAATAAAATAGACGATTCTGGTCAGAATGTATCAAAACCAACTCACACTTGGTAAGCTAATTTATGGACCTATTATCTTCTACCCAAGAAAGCTAGTGTCAAGTCTTCCTAAACTAAAGAGAATTTCGAATTCCCCTTTTGCAATGGCAGCCCCCACAATTGAATGAGTGAAATTGAATGAATGAGCAGTAGATTTCACACCCATGTGTGAAAAATCCTAGAATTTCTGAGTTGAGCAGTAGTTTTCACACCCATGTGTGAATGGAAATTTTGTGGTCTAAAAATTTTGATTGCTTCTAACCCACTTCAAACCAACCATGGAACCTTTAATTACTAAGAAACAGAAAAAATTTTGTTGGAGCACTTTTGTACTCTTTTTTTTTTTTTTTTTGCTTCTATCACTATCCCCTTGATTTGGGACACAATTCACACCACACGATTTTTTTTTTAAAACTAGACTTAATTTGTATCACAAATTTCACCCACAGATTCAATTAAAGGGAAATAATAAATAAAAAAAGACCGAATTGCTCGCTTGACACAGAAACAAACAAGACAACGATTTGGATGGACAATCCAAGACCTAATAGATTGAAAACGAATTGAACAGAATTAAAATGAATTGAAAACTAAAAACCCTAATGCAATTTCGAAAATTAAGACTCCAAAGATGAAATCAAAATAAGCCCTAGAAAGACAGATAGATAAAGATTTACTTGTTGTTGAGCTCTGATACCAAATGACGCGGAACCCTATGGCAATTAAGGCCTCAAACCCCGACGCACTCTTCGATAGAGAATTCAAGAACGAAGGATAAACCACCCTCTATAGCACCCTATGCTTAGCGAAGCTAGAACACTAATAATGGAAGGATTTGGAAGGTCGAATTCAGAATAACGCCACAATCGAAATTGATAAGTAATCCTGATTCGTGATGCAATCAATGAAAGAAGCAATTCACTCACTAACTCTCAAAGAAGGCAAAATTTGCTTAAGAAGCAATTCTGAAATTCAATTGATCTAAAAAATTCCCTTACAAATATGATAATAAGCCTTTTATAGTGAAAGGCAGAATCCTAATCTGAAAAGGAAAGTAAAAAGGTTAAAAATCCTTTTCCTATAAAGAAAACTATTAACTAAAAACCTAATCTGAAAAGGAAAGTAAAAAGGTCAAAATCCTTTTCCTATAAGGAAAACTATTAACTAAATATTACAATAAGATCCTAATAAGCAAAATATGGAGGGGACCACTTAAAAGACTCAAAAACACGCCCCAAACATGTGTTAAGCATGCCAAAATCGTTCTTGCTGAAATCTCTCTCACTACACGATCTCACAGGTACGTGTGAGACTTTCTGGACAAGCAGCACATTTCACACGTGGCTGTGAAACTGGCTGGACAATTCGCACATTTCAGCACCATGTGTATATTTCAGCACCATGACTAGCTTGGGTTGGTCTTCTAGTTCCTTCTTGCACTTGTCCCATGCTAATTCAGTCACCTCTCTTGTAATAAAGTCTTGAATATGCATTCCAAGAGTGATGCCATACTTCCTTGCTTTATTCCTTGTCAATGGCCCTTGTTGTAGCACCAATGGATCCTTGCTATGCTGGTTCACATCAGAGCATATTAAGGAATTATATGTTAGTGATGTGGATTTTGGCGACATATATAATTCGTGTGGAGATGTGGCTGTTTCAAAAGACTTTCATTTGTTTGATGGTTTCTTGTTTAAGAGAAATAGATTGTGTATTCCTAAGTGTTCCATGAGAGAGTTGTTAGTTAAGGAAGCACATGGAGGAGGTTTGATGAGTCATTTTGGGGTAAGTAAGACCTATGATGTGTTGATAGAACATTTTTATTGGCCTGGTATGAAACATGATGTGCATAAAGTTTGTGAGCATTGCATAACATGTAGAGAAGCTAAGTCTAGGATGAAACCGCATGGTTTGTACACGCCATTACCTATTCCTAATGGACCTTGGACTGATTTGTCTATGGATTTTGTGCTTGGATTACCTAAAACTAGGAGAGGTCGTGATAGTATATTTGTTGTGGTTGATAGATATAGTAAAATGGCTCATTTTATACCATGTCATAAAACTGATGATGCTAAATTGATTGATGATTTGTTCTTTAAAGAGGTTGTTCGTTTGCATGGCATACCCAAAAGCATTGTTAGTGATAGAGATGTTAAGTTTTTGAATCATTTTTGGCGTGTTTTAGGGGGAAAATTGGGGACTAAGTTGTTGTTTTCTACTACTTGCCATCCTCAAACCGATGGTCAAACTGAGGTTATGAATCGAACATTGATTACTTTGCTTAGGGCAGTGATAGAAAAGAATATCAGGATGTGGGAGGATTGTTTACCATTTGTGGAGTTTGCTTATAATAGGGCTGTTCATAGCACTACTAATTGTTCTCCATTTGAAATTGTTTATGGTTTTAATCCGCTTACTCCTTTGGATATTTTGCCATTGCCATCTAATGATTTTGTGAGTGTTGATGCTAGCTCAAAGGCAGATTTTATGAAGCAGTTACATAAACAGGTTAAGGAAAGGATTGAAAGGCAAAATGCTAAAGTAGCTTCTCGAGTGAATAAAGGAAGGAAGCCAATGATTTTTCAGCCTGGTGATTGGGTTTGGTAGCAAAGAAAGGTTTCCACACCAAAGAAAGTCTAAGTTAAACCCACGAGGAGATGGTCCTTTTCAGATACTTGAAAGGATTAATGACAATGCATATAAAGTGGATTTTCCAGGTGAGTATAATGTAAGTGCTTCGTTTAATGTTGCTGATTTAAGTCCTTTTGATGTAGGTGATGCTTTTGATTCGAGGACAAATCCTTTTGAGGAGAGGGGAAATGTTGTGGAACAACTAGCACATCGCAAGGATGAGCAAGAGTTAGGACGTGAGGAACAAGTTGAGGAGATCATCAATCCAATTATTCTGCCACAAGGTCCTATAACTAGATAGTGAGCCAAAAAGATTCAGCAAGCACTAATTTGCCATTTGCAAGATTTGGTCAATTTGACTAACTATGGTTTGCAAGGAATTACAAGCTTGGAGACAAGACCAAAGGAAGTCAATTACAACTTGCTACAAGTTGATATTCACGAATGAGGCTTGTTTTAGTTGTTTAGCCCTATTTTATTATTTAGTTATTTTAAACATGTGTTATTTAGTTATGGTGGGACCATGTTATGTTTTTAATGGGTGGTCCTATATGTTTAAGACTGGGGCCTTATTTAATTAAGTATTTCCTTATTGGGTTAGGATTTTATGTTATGAAAAGGCTATAAATATGCCTTGGACGAATTAGTGTGGAGTTTTTGTTTTTGGCACGAATTAATAACCTAAAGTCGATTTGCTTTTATCTTTGTGTTCTTGTTTGAATACATGCTTAAGAAACATTCAAGTAGTTTGATCAACTTTCTTGTGGAGTGTTTCGAATCTGGGATTTAGGAACTAGTTTGTTTTGACATCTTGGATCTCTGATCAATTCAAAGAAATCTGAAATCTAACCTTTATTCTTTGGAGGTTGTGCCGAATTCAACTAGGGGTTTTCAAGTTAATGTTTTGGGGGTTTGACATCAAGGAGTTCTCAGGCTTATTCTTGGAGGTTCCGTATCAACCAGTCTCTTTTGACTTTATGTGCCACCTTGTCGAACCTGATCCACAACCCTCCAAACCCTTGGACTTATTATTCCCTCCCTCTTTAAGGAGGTTCGTCCTCAAACCTGGAGCAGTGGGACCAGCTCCAATAAATAGGCTCTGATACCAAATGATGCGACTGGGCCAAGCACTTCCCAGAAGGTATCCCATCCTAGTACTGATCCTGCACCAGCATGCTTAATCGGAGAGAACGCTAACCATTTCTACCAAAAGCTTAAACTGTCAGTAGATGCTCACCCATTTCCTTTATTTGGATCAAACATGGGCTCACCAGTCTCTTTTGACTTTATGTGCCACCTTGTCGAACCTGATCCACAACCCTCCAAACCCTCGGACTTATCACATTACATGCAAACAAGTTAAATCTAGAGTAATGCCTCATGGGTTGTATAACCCTCTTCCTATACCTAATGATCCTTGGGTTGATATATCAATGGACTTTGACTTGCCTTTACCTAGGTCTAAAGGGGGGAGAGATTCTATTTTTGTTGTTGTGGACAGGTTTAGCAAGATGGCACATTTCATTCCATGCAACAAAACTGATGATGCAACACATGTTGCGAGGTTGTTCTTCAAAGAAATTGTGAGATTACATGGCATCCCAAGAACAATTGTGAGTGATAGAGATGTGAAGTTCCTTAGCCACTTTTGGAAAACACTTTGGAGCAAGTTGGGTACAAGGCTGTTGTATTCAACCACTTGTCTCCACAAACAGATGGACAAATAGAAGTGGTAAATAGGATCTTATCAACTCTTTTGAGAGGCCATAATAAAAAGAGAATTTGAAGAATTGGGAGGAATGTTTGCCACATGTGGAGTTTGCTTATAATCGCGGTGTGCACGCTACAACAAACCATTCACCATTTGAAGTTATTTATGGGTTCAATCCATTAACTCCAATGGATTTGCTACCTTTACCATTAGAGAAATCAAATTTGAATGGTAAACAAAAAGCTGACTTTGTTAAAACTTTGCATGAAAAGGTGCGCACACAAATTGAAAAGAAGACTCTACAATATGGGAAGCATCACAACAAAGGCCGAAAGAAAGTAGTATTTGAACCAGGAGATTTGGTTTGGCTACACGTAAGGAAGGAAAGATTTCCTAGCCAAAGGAAGTCAAAACTAATGCCTAGAGGGGATGGTCCATTTCGAGTCCTTCAAAGAATAAATGACAATGCATATAAGCTGGAATTGCCAAGTGAGTATGGTAATGTTAGTGCAACCTTCAATGTTTCTGATTTGTCTTTGTTTGATGTAGGTGATGAAGGATCATATTCGAGGACGAATCCTTGAGAGGAGAGGGGGAATGATGAGGAATTACATGTTGATCAAAAATTGGCCAAGCAACAACGGTCTAATGATGACATGACCAAACAATTCAAAGATCCACTAGCCATATATGGAGGACCAATGACAAGGTCTAGAGCTAATAAGTTGAAAGAGGCTTTAATTTCCTTCATGGATCAGATTTGGAGAAAATAAGTTGCTCAAGATTTGTTTAAGGATGATCCATGGATGCAAGAAGAGCTTAAGTTGGTCAACATAACTCAAGCAAGACCTAATCTTGAAGGCTAATCCAAGCTTGTGAGAGTAAAGATTTAGGTACATTTTTAATAATAACAGGTCATTTGGCCATGGTCTTGAAGTCTAAAAGACCAATGGCCTAAGACAAATTAATAGGCTGTTTAATACTATTTGTGTTTTAATTCTGCATTTTGACTTTTATTAGGGTTTATTCTTATTAAGTATGAGTTACAAAGGCTGAAATATGAAGAAAAAGAGTCACAAAAGCCAAGAAAATAATGGTCCAACGTTCACATTGAGTTGGCAAAGTAATGGGGCTATTTATTAGGAGTAATGGGGTTGTCAATTAATATGGGAGTTACATATGAACTTAATTCTGATGCTCTCTTTGTATATGACCTTCTTCTATATAAACAAGGCTAATTTCCTTTGTAATCGTACAATTATTAAAAGATATTTTGAGCACTTGTGAGTGTTTTGTCTTAAGCTATTGCATTAACTTTGGAACTTATCAAGCTATTTAGTTTGTGACGTTCAAATTTCAGAATCTTTGTTTTCATCCTTAACTTATCAAACCTTCTTTGTTTGTGGCGTTTTGAGGAAATCAAAGTGATATTCTAATTACTTAATCATAATTCCATTGATAAAAGTGATTAGAATAGTTAATCTTACTTCATTCTTGAACGATCCAGATTTTGATTCAACTTTTAGAGGGTGTTAATTTGCATTCCATATATATCATAGTTCTTTAACTATTGGGGTGTGTGGTTGCTAAATTGATGATTTCCATCAGATTTGAATTCTATTTTTTCAATATCTAGAATTGCTTTTCTTTGTACTCTCGTTCATTCTTTCATATACCTCTTATTTCTTGTATGCATTAAGTAGCTAATTCTCAATCATAGTTACTTTGGTTTGATTAATACAAATACTTCTTACCTCTTGTGTTAACTTTCAGTTCTTGTTGATTTAAATTGAATTGTTTCTAGAATTGTTGAATTCATTTTGTTCAATAGGTTCCTTGTAGAGTCTTTAAAATAACACTTGTTTTACTTGATTTAAGTGGATCCAGTTATGAAATTCAACTTGATAAAAGAAGAATTGAGAGGTAAAAAGGCTAAGAAATTAAGCTTATAAAAAAAATAGAAAAGGGGCCATGTTTTGAGTGAAATACAAGAGTAACAATCTGATCTTGAGTGAAACACTAAGGGTGTGTAGTGAGAAAATTTTTCTTTACTTACATTTTCTTGTAGGTTCTTACACCATGTCAAATTTTGGAGTTGAAAAACGTGATATGACCATGAATGACATAGCCTTCATGATACAAATGATACAAAAGCCACCTAAGATGGTCAAGAGAGCAAAACAAAAGATTTGAAGTTGATTGCAAATAAGGAAACTTTTCCCGGCATGGACAGTCTCGTTGGCCCGATCATAAGGTCACATGCAAAAAGCCTAAAAGATCAACTTCAAATTTATGTACAAAAACATTTTGAATATGGGCTGTCCAAACATAAAAATTTCATATATGGAAACAATGGAGAGCCTAAATATGTCAACAAAATTGGGCTAGAAGACTTGAATCAAGCTTAAGTGCATTTGGGCTCAATTTTTGGGTTCTTTTGAAGTGTGGGCCAAGTTGGCCGAATTTTGCTTATTTTTAAGGTTTAAATCTATTTGTTTTTGAACCTCTTCTTCAAAGACCTTTTAAATTCTTTTGAGCATAACCATCAACCATTATAATCAGCCATTAAAACAATGTTCCACTAACATATACCCATATTCTGTCTAGATACATCCTTTTAAAGAGAGGAATTTCAGTTTTGAATTTAAAGACTTGACCATTCACTACTTGGGCTGAAATGAAAACTCTTATGAGAAAGAGATTTATACCATCCTACTACTATAGGGAGCTTCACCAAAGATTGCAGCGGTTAACTCAAGGATCCATGTCAATGGAGGATTATAATAAAGAAATGGAGATGATCATGAGTACAACTAATATAAAGGAGGATTCAAAAATCACTATGGCTTGATTTTTGTGAGTGGGCTGAATAGGGAGATTGCCAACATAGTTGAATTACAACATTATGTGGAGCTTGAAGATGTGGTACACATGGCCATGAAAGTGGAGAACAACTGAAACTCAAGGGAGCAGCAAAGGAAATTTCTAATTCCAGATCTAGTTTTACTTCAAAGTGGCCAAACAAAGATGATAATCCTCAAGGGAAGGAGGCTGCCTGAAAAGGAAAAGGAAAAGCAAGTTTGAGCCGACCCTAAAGGTAACTCTAAGACATCTAACTTTAATCAAAAGCATAGTACCATTAAATGCTTTAGGTGCTTAGGAGTAGGGCATATAGCATCTCAATGTCCAAATGAGAAAATCATGCTGATAAGAGATAATGGTGAAATTGATAGTGCCAGTGAACATGAAAGTTATGATGATGATAATGATAGCATGCCACCATTATAGGAAATTGAACATATCATTGAGTATCCTGCACATGGTGAATCTTTGGTTATTAGAAGAGCCTTAAACATGCAAATTAAAGATGAAGAAAGTAATCAAAGAGAGAACATTTTCCATACTCGTTGCATTGTGAATGGAAAAGTGTGCAGCATGATCATTGATGGGGGAAGTTGTGCAAATGTTGCTAGTACTGATTTTGTAGATAAATTAGGGTTAGCATGCACAAAACATCCTAGCCCTTACAAGCTGCAATGGTTGAATGATTGTGGAGAGGTGAGGGTAACAAAGCAGGTTATGTTTTCTTTTTGCAATTGGGAGATACAAAGATGAAGTTTGCTGTGATATTGTGCCTATGCATGCTAGCCATATCCTTCTTGGTCGTCCATGGCAGTTTGATAGAAAAGCTTTTCATGATGGCTTTAAGAATCATTATTCTTTCAGCCTAATGGTTTAAATTCTACTCTTACTCCATTGTCACCTAAACAAGTGTATGAAGATCAAGTAAAGATTTTGAGATCATTTGAAAAGAATTCTAGTGGTGAGGGTAAAACAAATAAAAATGGAGTACAAGAGTCCATGAAAGCTCCTCACCTCACTAGCATTTTTAGGTCTCGGCCAATCTTTAATAGCCCTTACCTTTTCCACATCAACCTCTATACCTTGACTAGACACCACAAAACCAAGAAACTTAACCTTATCCATGCAAAAACTACACTTCTTAAGGTTAGCATACAACTTTTCATGGCTAAGAATGTCTAATGCAAGACGTACATGCATAACATGATCATCCAAGCACTCAGAGTAAATAAGAATATCATCAAAATAAACGACAAATTTACCCAAGTACTCACACAACACATGGTTCATCAATCTCATGAATGTGCTAGGTGCATTAGTAAGACCAAATGGCATAAAAAGCCACTCATACAATCCATATTTAGCTTTAGATGTTATTTTCCACTCATCACCCACATTCATTCAAATTTGATAATAACCATATTTCAAATAAATTTTAGTGAATAAACAAGATCCATATAACTCATCAAGCATATCATCTAATCTAGGAATAGGATGACGATATGTTACAGTGATTTTATTGATGGCTCTGCAATCCACACACATCCTCCATGTTCCATCCTTCTTTGGCACAAGAATAACAGGAATCAAGCAAGGACTAAGACTTTCCCTCACATACCCCTTAGCTAGCAACTCCTCCACTTGTTTTTGTATCTCCTTTGTCTCGATGGGATTAGTTGATACGGAACCTCCAAGAATAAGCCTGAGAACCCCTTTGATTATTATGGACCCCCACAACATTAACTTGAAAACCCCAATAACAATTCAGTCTCAACCCTTAATAAAGGCTAGAATTTAGATTGCTTAGAAAGATGATCAAAGATCTAGAATAAAGGAAACTTATTTCTAAATTCCAGATTCAAAATGCTCCACAAGAAGATGATCAGTCCACTTGAATGTTTCGTAGCATGTATTCTACTCAAGAACACAAAGATATAAGCAAACAACCTTTTGGTTATAATTCATCAATCATCCAAATTATCAGGTTGAGGTATTTGATTTCTACCACCTCTTTGCTTCTCATTGGGCTCCAGTGTGGCTCTTTCAATAGCTTGCAACCTCAAATTCACACGCTTTTATATTTCTATTATGTTCTCCATAGTGCGGTATAAACATGTAAATTCAGCTTGTTGAGCCTCACGCAATCTAGCCGCATCAACTTGTACAGCTCCACTACCTTCACCTTGGTCAAACATTACTGCAATAAAGGATTAGAAAATAACAAAGAAAAAAAATAATATAAAGACCTTACCACACTCCCTTACGTGTTTACACTCAAAAGATGGGGTGGTCACTCGTGTTTCGCTCAATTTCTTTATTTTTCTCACTGCTTTTCTCACACTACTCTGGCTAATTTCTTTTATGTTTTTAGGTGAACCACACTTTTAGAACAATTCAAATAGCTTGATTTGTGCAGAATTTCTAAATCTGAAATTTTCAAAACAAGTTTTAAGCGAATTGGCTAAAATAAGAAATTTAATATACTAGAAGCAAAAAAATAATGATAACTCATTAAGAAGCAAATGACGTATGAAAAAAAAATGACATATTTGATTAGGACAATTTAGAAGGTAATTTTTTTTTAAGAAATAGCCCCAAAAGTTATTAATTAATAATTAATAACTATAATAATCACACAATAAATGTAGGTCAAATTTAGAAGGTTATTTTTTTTTGAAGAAACAGCCCGAAAAGTTATTAATTAATGATTAATAACGATAATAATCACACAATAAATGTAGTCAACTATAGTTCAAATCTGATTAGGAAGATCTAAAGCCACAATTCCAGATTTTTTTTTGTTTTTTTTTTCCAGATTTTTTTTAGATTTGTTTTTCTTTTTCTCTTCTAAACAGCAAGATTTTAATCTTTTTTTTGGACAAATTTTTTTATAACCACAAGCACTAAATCAGATGTGCAAGCTTTTTAATTGATGAAAAGAATTCAAATTAACCCACAAACAAAACCAGAATTCGAAGAGATAATAATAATTTAAATGATGGAGAAACAAAGGAAACACAAGAATAATAAGAGATAAACTTAGAAGAATAAAAGAAAATAAGAATTTAGAATCAAAAACACAAATTTGTTAAGGATAAAACCTGATCTAGAGCCATACCAGCTCTGATACCAAATGATGCGGCTGGGCCAAGCACTTCTCAGGAGGTCACCCATCCTGATATTGACACTGCACCAGCATACTTAACCTGAAAGAACTCTAACCATTTTTACTAAAAGCTTAAGCTGTTAGCAGAGGCGCACTCATTTTCTTTATTTGGATCAAACATGGACTCACCGGTCTCTTTTGACTTTATGTGCCACCTTGTCAAACCTGATCCACAATTCTCCAAACCCTCGCACTCTGTTTATTTTCACTTATTTTATTTTTACTCTCTTTTTCTTTCTTTACAGCCTCAAGTCTCATCCTTTCCATTTTACATTGGTCTTCATACACTTCTTTTGAGGAAAGTGGTGTTAGAATGGTCTTTCGCCCATCCTTTGTGAATGAATACCTATTGAGGTGCCCAACATGCATAGCTCTTCGGTCATATTGCCATGGTCTACCAAGTAGAATATCTCCAGCATGCATTGGAACCACATCACACATCACTTCATCATGATATTTACTAATGGAAAAGGGAATAATAGATTGTCTATTTACCTTAACCTCACCACAATCATTAAGCCACTGAAGTTTGTAGGGTTGTGGATGTGGTGTAGTTGACAGTTGGTCAAATTTAGAAGGTTATTTTAAAAATAAAAAAACAGCCCCAAAAGTTATTAATTAATGATTAATAACTATAATAATCACACAATAAATGTAGTCAACTATAGTTCAAATCTGATTAGGAAGATTTGATGCGGCCGGGCCAAGCACTTCCCAAGTGGACACCCATTCTGGTATTGACCCTGCACCAGCACGGCTGGGCCAAGCACTTCCCAGAAGGTCACCCCTACTGGTACTGACCCTGCACCAACACGGCTAGGCCAAGCACTTCCCAGAAGGTCACCCATCCTGGTACTGACCCTGCACTAGCACACTTAACCGGAAAGAACACTAACCATTTCTACCAAAAGCTTAAGCTGTCAGCAGAGGCGCACCCATTTCCTTTATTTAGATCAAACATGGGCTCACCAGTCTCTTTCGACTTTGTGTGCCACCTTTATCGAACCTGATCCACAACCCTCCAAACCCTCGGACATATCATTCCCTCCCTCTTTTAAGGAAGTTCGTCCTCGAACTTGGAGCAGTGGGACTAGACCTGATAATAGGCTCTGATACCAAATGATGCGGTCGGGCCAAGAACTTCCCAGGTGGACACCCATTCTGGTACTGACCCTGCACCAGCACGGCTGGGCCAAGCATTTCCCAGAAGGTCACCTATCCTGGTACTGACCCTACACCAACACGGCTAGGCCAAGCACTTCCCAGAAGGTCACCCATCCTGGTACTGACCCTGCACCAGCACGCTTAACTAGAAATAACACAAACCATTTCTACCAAAAGCTTAAGCTGTCAGCAGAAGCGCACCCATTTCCTTTGTCTATGGATTTTGTGATTGGATTACCTAAAACTAGGAGAGGTCATGGTAGTATATTTGTTGTGGTTGATAGATTTACTAAAATGGCTTATTTTATACCATGTCATAAAACTGATGATGCTAAATTGATTGCTGATTTGTTCTTTAAAGAGGTTGTTCGTTTGCATGGCATACCCAAAAGCATTGTTAGTGATAGAGATGTTAAGTTTTTGAGTCATTTCTGGCGTGTTTTATGGGGAAAATTAGGGACTAAGTTGTTGTTTTCTACTACTTGCCATCCTCAAACCGATGGTCAAACTGAGGTTATGAATCGAACATTGATTACTTTGCTTAGGGCAGTGATAGAAAAGAATATTAGGATGTGGGAGGATTGGTTACCATTTGTGGAGTTTGCTTATAATAGGGCTATTCATAGCACTACTAATTGTTCTCCATTTGAAATTGTTTATGGTTTTAATCCGCTTACTCCTTTGGATATTTTGCCATTGCCATTTAATGATTTTGTGAGTGTTGATGCTAGCTCAAAGGCAGATTTTGTGAAGAAGTTACATAAACAGGTTAAGGAAAGGACTGAAAGGCAAAATGCTAAAGTAGCTTCTCGAGTGAATAAAGGAAGGAAGCCAATGATTTTTTAGCCTGGTGATTGGGTTTGGGTTCATTTTCGCAAAGAACGGTTTCCACACCAAAGAAAGTCCAAGTTAAACCCACGAGGAGATGGTCCTTTTCAAATACTTGAAAGGATTAATGACAATGCATATAAAGTGGATTTGCCAGGTGAGTATAATGTAAGTGCTTCATTTAATGTTGCTGATTTAAGTCCTTTTGATGTAGGTGATGCTTTTGATTCGAGGACGAATCCTTTTGAGGAGAGGGGAAATGTTGTGGAACAACCAGCACACCGCAAGGATGAGCAAGAGTTAGGACGTGAGGAACAAGTTGAGGAGATCATCAATCCAATTATTCTGCCACAAGGTCCTATAACTAGATCGCGAGCCAAAAAGATTCAGCAAAGCACTAATTTGCCATTTCAAGATTTGGTGATTTGGCTAACTATGGTTTGCAAGGAATTACAAGCTTGGAGACAAGACCAAAGGAAGTCAATTACAACTTGCTACAAGTTGAAATTCACGAATGAGGCTTGTTTTAGTTGTTTTGCCCTATTTTATTATTTAGTTATTTTAAAAATGTGTTATTTAGTTATGGTGGGACCATGTTATGTTTTTAATGGGTGGTCCTATATGTTTAAGACTGGGGCCTTATTTAATTAAGTATTTCCTTATTGGGTTAGGATTTTATGTTATGAAAAGGCTATAAATATGCCTTGGACGAATTAGGGTGTAGGTTTTGTTTTTGGGACGAATTAATAACCTAAAGCCTATTTGCTTTTATCTTTGTGTTCTTACTTGAATACATGCTTAAGAAACATTCAAGTAGTTTGATCAACTTTCTTGTGGAGTGTTTCGAATCTGGGATTTAGGAACTAGTTTGTTTCGACATCTTGGATCTCTGATCAATTCAAAGAAATCTGAAATCTAACCTTTATTCTTTGGAGGTTGTGCCGAATTCGACTAGGGGTTTTCAAGTTAATGTTTTAGGGGTTCGACATCAAGGAGTTCTCAGGCTTATTCTTGGAGGTTCCGTATCAAGATCTAAAGCCACAATTCCAGATTTTTTTTAGATTTTTATTTCTTTTTCTCTTTTAAACAGCAAGATTTTAATCTTTTTTTTGTACGAATTTTTTTTATAACCACAATTAATAAATCAGATACGCAAGCTTTTTAATTGATGAAAAGAATTCAAATTAACCAAACAAACAAAACCAGAATTTGAAGAGACAATAATAATTCAAATGATGGAAAAACAAAGGAAACACAAGAACAATAAGAGATGAACTTAGAAGAACGAAAGAAAAACAAGAATTCAGAATCAGAAACACAAATTCGTTAAGGATAAAACTTGATCTAGAGCCAAACCAGCTTTGATACCAAATGATACGGAACCTCCAAAAATAAGCCTGAGAACCCCTTTGATTATTATGGACCCCCACAACATTAACTTGAAAACCCAATAACAATTCAGTCTCAACCACTAAGAAAGGCTAGAATTCAGATTGCTTAGAAAGATGATCAAAGATCTAGAATAAAGGAAACTTGTTTCTAAATTCCAGATTTGAAACACTCCACAAGAAGATGATCGGTCCACTTGAATGTTTCTTAGCATGTATTCTACTCAAGAACATAAAGATATAACCAAACAGCCTTTTAGTTATAATTCATCAATCATCTGAATTGAAATTCGTTTTAGGCCTTTATATAGCCTTTACAAGACCTAAAAACTTATAAACTAAAATAGACAAACTCAACTTATGGGCCTTAACATAAACAAGCTTGGACAGCCCATTATCAAAGCAATAAAACTAATAGGCTTTTTAAATTAACATGTTTTAAACAGCCCATTAAGACAAAAATACAAACATATTTAATGATTGCTCAATTAAAAAGGGTAAGATCTAAAAACAACTTAAGTAATCCCATTTTGAAGTTGGACTTGAATTTTAAGTAAGCCCATTTTGAAATAGACAATCTAAAGGTGAAGGTAGTGGAGTTGTACAAGTTGATGCGGCTAGATTGCGTGAGGCTCAACAAGCTGAATTTACATGTTTATACCGCACTATGGAGAACATAACAGAAATATTAGAGCATGTGGATTTGAGGTTGCAAGCTATTAAAAGAGCCACACCGAAGCGCAATGAGAGGCAAAGAGGTGGTAGAAATCAAATACCTCAACCTGATAATTTGGATGATTGATGAATTATAACTAAAAGGTTGTTTGCTTATATCTTTGTGTTCTTGAGTAGAATACATGCTAAGAAACATTCAAGTGGACTGATCATCTTCTTGTGGAGTGTTTCAAATCTGGAATTTAGAAACAAGTTTCCTTTATTCTAGGTCTTTGATGATCTTTCTAAGCAATTTGAATTCTAGCCTTTCTTAGGAGTTGAGACTGAATTGTTATTGGGGTTTTCAAGTTAATGTTGTGGGGGTCCATAATAATCAAAGGGGTTCTTAGGCTTATTCTTGGAGGTTCCGCATCATTTGGTATCAGAGCCTATTTATCTGGTCTGGTCCCAATGCTCTAGGTTCTAGGATGAACCTCCTTAAAGAGGGAGGGAATGATAAGTCTGAGGCTTTGGAGGGATCAGGTTCGACAAGGTGGCACATAAAGTCAAAAGAGGCTGGTGAGCCCATGTTTGATCCAAATAAAGGAATGGGTGCACCTTTGCTGATAGCTTAAGCTTTTGGTAGAAATGGTTAGCGTTCTTTTTGGTTAAGAGTACTGGTGCAGGGTCAGTACCAGGATAGGTGGCCTCCTGAGAAGTGCTTGGCCCAGCCGCATCATTAGTTCTATATGCTGGTCTATTGGGTATGGAAGCTCCAGGAATGAAGTAAATTTGGTGTTTTATGCCTCTAATTGGTGGCAAACCATTGGGATCGGAAACAAATCTTCAAATTCCTACAAAGATCAACAAACACACTAGGCAAAGATGGGTTAAGATCATTGGTGGCCAAATAATCCACTTTGCACAAAAGTACAAATATAGAAAGTACAAATATAGGTTGATTGTCGTAAAAAGCTTGTTTAACCTCACTTGTCATAGCTATCAAACTCACATTCTTTTCTTTTTTTCAATAGACTGAATTTGCTTTCCTTTTTCTTTTCCCTCTTTCTTTTTATTTGCACTCTGTTTATTTTCACTCATTTATTTTCACTCTCTTTTTCTTTCTTTACAGCCTCAAGTCTCATTCTTTCCATTTTACATTGGTCGTCATACACTTCTTTTGAGGAAGGTGGTGTTAGAATGGTCTTTCACCCATCCTTTGTGAATGAATACCTATTGAGGTACCCATCATGCATAGCTCTTCAGTCATATTGCCATGGTCTACCAAGTAGAATATCTCCAGCATGCATTGGAACCACATCGCACAACACTTCATCATGATATTTACCAATGGAAAAGGAAATTATAGATTGCCTATTTACCTTAACCTCACCACAATCATTAAGCCATTGAAGTTTGTAGGGTCGTGGGTGTGGTGTAGTAGACAGCCCCAATCTATCAACCAAGAGTGTACTCACAACATTGGTGCAACTTTCACCATCTACAATCACACTACATGCCTTGCCTTAAACATGACATCTTGTATGGAACAAATTATCTCGTTGCTTGACGTGGACCCTTAGCAACGATGGCAGCAAACCCAACGTATAACAATGGTAGAGAACTCCTTGAAACTTGATAATCACCTCCTAAGGAACCCAACTCCTATAAAGAGATGCGAACTCACTATGATTGAAGGATTTAGTTGGTAAGAAGAAGGAAAACGCCACAACTCTTGTTGATAAGTAAACCTAATTCTTGATGCAAAGAAAGAATTAAAGAATCCACTCTAATCTCTCTCACACGAAAATTCAAAAGAAGAACTTGTAGAAGAATTCGAAAATTTTTATTAATTGTTGTTGTCTGAAATTCGGCCTAATAGTGCCCTTAAATAAGGGTTACAAAATTCCTAATTGCATATGGAAAACTAAAACATTCCTAATTGCATAAGGAAAACATTCCTAATTGTATAAGGAAAACATTCCTGATTGCATAAGGAAAACATTAAGTATGGAAACAAAATCCTAATCCACTAAGGAAAATATAAAGTATGGAAACAAAATCCTAATCCACTAAGGAAAATATAAAGTATGGAAACAAAATCCTAATCCAATAAGGAAAATATAAAGTATGGAAACAACCAAACTAATCCCTTCAACATAAAAATGCCCCACACTATTTGGGCTGTCCATGGGCCTTAAATTACTTCCCAAGGCTTTATATGAACCCCATGGACCTTTCTTGCACGTTGGACCTTTCTTTAGCTAGCCTTTAGCTTGCACACTAAGCATCATAATCAGCTTTGGTGTGCCTTCTTCAAACTCTATCTCCATCTTCTTGAATGATAATTCTTGAAGCTCTTTGGAAATCTCTTCTTGAATATGCAAAGCCATACTAGCTTGATATCTCTTTGCCTTGCTCCTAGTGATTGGTCCACTTGCTAGCTTCAAGGGATCCTTTCTTGCATCATTGCTCCTCATGGCTATCCTCCTTCAATTGTGTGTTAAGAGCACACCTAGTAACCAGCAAATCACCTCTAATTGACTTCTCAATGCTCCCATCGCTACAATCCTCCACTTTTGGCATCTCACCATCATCACTGTCATTGTTGCCTTCTTCTTCATCAGTCATTATCTCACCATTTCTCAAGGTCATAACCCTCTTATTTGGACATTGTTTGCTGATATGACCTACACCTTGGCACTTCCAACATTTAATATCTCTATTTCTCTACTTAGGCTCTTCAACTTTTGATTTTGATGCAAGAAAGGATCCCTTGAAGCTAGCAAGTGGACCAATCACTAGGAGCAAGGCAAAGAGATATCAAGCTAGTACGGCTTTGCATATTCAAGAAGAGATTTCCAAAGAGCTTCAAGAATTATCATTCAAGAAGATGGAGATAGAGCTTGAAGAAGGCACACCAAAGCTGATTATGATGCTTACTGTGGAAGCTAAAGGCTAGCTAAAGAAAGGTCCAACGTGCAAGAAAGGTCCATGGGGGTTCATATAAAGCCTTGGGAAGTAATTTAAGGCCCATGGACAGCCCAAATAGTGTGGGGCATTTCTTATGTTGAAGGGATTAGTTTGGTTGTTTCCATACTTTATATTTTCCTTAGTGGATTAGGATTTTGTTTCCATACTTTATATTTTCCTTAGTGGATTAGGATTTTGTTTCCATACTTTATGTTTTTCTTATGCAATTAGGAATGTTTTCCTTATGCAATTAGGAATGTTTTAGTCTTAATTTTTCATATGCAATTAGGAATTTTGTAACCCTTATTTAAGGGCACTATTAGGCCGAATTTCATATACAACAATTAATAAAAATTTTTGAATTCTTCTACAAGTTCTTCTTGTGAATTTTCATGTGAGAGAGATTAGAGTGGATTCTTTAATTCTTTCTTTGCATCAAGAATTAGGTTTACTTATCAACAAGAGTTGTGGCGTTTTCCTTCTTCTTACCAACTAAATCCTTCAATCTTAGTGAGTTCGCGTCTCTTTATAGGCGTTGGGTTCCTTAGGAGGTGATTATCAAGTTTCAAGGAGTTCTCTTTCATTGTTATACGTTGGGTTTGCTGCCATCATTGCTAAGGGTCCATGTCATTTGGTATCAAAGCCTTGCTACAAGGTAATTTTTATCTATTTTGTCTTTCTAGGGTTTGTTAATTTAGGTCTTTTAAATTTCTGCGTTTTAGGGTTCTTAGAGAGTCTAGTCTTTAATTTTCAAAAAAGAGTCATATATCAATTTTGATCAAGGCCGAATTGAAGGAGGGTATTCTTAGGGTGAAAACGAATCCTAGGAAAGGATTCTTGGAGAATTTCAAAACCAAGAATTAGGGTTCTTGAAAGAAAGCAAAAGCTAGAGTTTGTGTTCAAGTTTGATTTCGATTTGGTCTTGAGTGAATCTGGGGTTGCGAATTAAGTCCAGATTTTGAAAAGTCCTTGGAAGTAAATTAAGTCCCAAATCAAGGGGATAGTGAGAGGAAGCAAAAAAAAGAGTACAAAACCACCTCAACAAAAATTGTTTGATATTCTTGCTATTTGGGTGCTAAGGATCAGATCTAGGTGGGTGAGAAGTAATAAAATTTTTGGGCGAAAAATTTCACCTTTTGAGGGGCTTTTGGAATTCGAAAATCAGACCTTAATATTCATATTATTTGAGTGTTTTAGGTGGGAATTAGAGTCTAGAAGCTAGCATTTTGGGTAGAATTGATTAGGTCCATAAAGCAGCTTTCCAAGTGTGGGTTGTTTTTGATTCATTATATCCAAATTTGTCTTGTTTATTGGCTTCATTGTTTCTGATTTCTTTATCTAGCTTTTAATTCCATTACATTGCTAAGTATCATTTGCTTGTGTCGATACTTGGTTCTATATCGTGTAGTGTAAATTACCTTGCATTGCCTCCGGATACTTGTCTTGTTTTCTATCTAGTTCTAGGATTTAGGTTATAGTTTCTTGAACGACTTGACAATTATTGGTTGGTGAGCTTGGTTCTGAAGTGCAATCAAGGAAGACAAGAAAAGTGAGGTAATTCTAAACACTTGAGTGAATTTTGATTATTACTAATCTTGTTTCTTTGAGTTTGTTTGTTTGTTAACATGGCTGGAAAAGGAGAAGAGACTAGCAAAGAAGGAGCTATGGTCGAAAGCTTGGCTAGGCTTAATGAGACTTTGGCAGCAATGCTTGGTCGAATGGAGATGATGGATACTAGATTGCAAGAGAATGTAGCACGACAAGCACAACAAATTCAGCAAGTGCAACAAGGGCAGCCAGCCGCACATCCAAATCCCATAATGCGAGCTAGAAGAGTGCTTAGGAGAGAAAGGCAAGGAAATCTTGAAGCCCTAGAAGCAGCCGAAAGGGTAGAAGATGAAGATGAAGGTGGAAATCAACCTACCACTGATGGTGACCTTACTTCCATCAAGATGAAGATTCCTTCCATTGAAGGGAAGAACAATGCAGAAGAGTTCATAGAATGGGAGAGGAAAGTTGAGCAGATTTTCGAATGCCATAACTACACCGAAGTGAAGAAATCAGTTTTGGCAACTGTAGAGTTCAAGGGGTATGCTACCTTTTGGTGGGATCAATTGAAAGCTAATAGAAGAGGGAAAGGTATGAGGCCTATTCCTGAATGGTCAACCTTGAAAGAACTAATGAGGAGCCGATTTGTACCATCTCACTACATTCGAGATTTGTACAATCGACTAGCAAGACTAGTTCAAGGTGGAAGAAGTGTGGAAGAGTACCACAAAGAGACGGAGATGATCATGGCTAGGGCAAATATTGATGAAGATGAAGACAAGAAGATGTCACGATTTCTTGGGGGATTGAATTTGAACATAGCCAATGAATTGGAGATGTATGAATTCAACACAATAGAAGAGTTAGTTCAAAAGGCCATGAAGATAGAGAGAAGATTGAAGAATAAAGCTATTTCAAAAACTGGCTACTCTAAAGCTAGTGGAAAATTTTCACACTTCAAGGGTTCAAGTTCGAGTGGAGGTTCCTACAAAGGGGATTACAAGGGTTCTTTCCAAAAGAATTCTTCCTACAATCCTAATTTCAAGAAGCTGAATGATGGGGATGCAAAAACAGCCAAGGAAACACCTTCTAAACCTACTCCAAGTAGGGAAATTAAATGTTACAAGTGTTTGGGAAGTGGATACATTGCTTCTCAATGTCCGAATAAGAGGGTGATGATTGCTACCCATGAAGGGGAAATTGAATCAGAATCTGAACATGAAGAAGAAGAGGAGGCCAAATGTGGTGATAGGGCCGAATATGATGAAGAGGCTTGGGAGAATCAAGTCTTGAATGTTGAACATGGAGAGATTCTTGTTACTAGAAGAGCCTTGAATATTCAAGTCAAGGAAGAAGGCTTGGATCAAAGGGAGAATCTTTTCCACTCTAGGTGTTTGGTGAATGGTAAGGTTTGTACACTTATCATTGATGGTGGAAGTTGTACCAATGCTGCTAGTACTACAATGGTGGATAAATTGGGGTTAACTTGTCTTAAACATCCCAATCCTTACAAGTTGCAATGGTTCAATGACGCTGGGGAAGTAAAAGTGTTGAAGCAAGTCAAGGTATCATTCTCCATTGGGTGGTATAAAGATGAGGTTTTGTGTGATGTAGTGCCAATGCAAGCTGGACATTTGCTATTAGGAAGACCATGGCAGCATGATAGAAGGGCACAACATGATGGCTTTTCTAATAAGTATACCTTTACTTATTCTTTTCTAATAAGGAAAGAAGGTTGTTCTAGCACCATTATCACCTCAAGAGGTGTATGAAGATCGGAAGAGGATGCTAGAGAGGGAGAAAGAAGTTTTCGGCCAACATGAACCAAGGGGGTTCAAATTCGGCCAATGATGTTTCTTCAACACCCAAGGGTAATTCTAAGGGTAGGGAGAGAGAAAATAATAAAGTGAGTGAGTGCAGAAAGGGAAAAGAGGCCGAGAGTCAAAAGAAAGTAGGCAAACAAATAAATGGCCCATTGGTGAGAGAAAATAAGCAAGGAAAAAAAGCAAAACATACTTTTTATGCAAGAGCAAGAGAGATAGATGTAGGGCAGCCTGTACTCATTATTATGTATAAAGAATTGTTACTTGCTGACAGTGAAGAATCTCTTGATTCTTTACCTTCTAGTTTTGTGTCTTTGTTGCAGGATTTTAAGGATGTGTTTCCTGAAGACCTTCCTAGTGGTTTGCCGCCATTAAGAGGGATTGAACATCAAATTGACTTCATACCCGGTTCTACAATTCCAAACCGGCCAGCATATAGGAGCAATCCTATGGAGACAAAAGAGATGCAAAGACAAGTTGAAGAGCTTTTGGAGAAAGGCTTGGTTCGCGAGAGCCTTAGTCCTTGTGCCATTCCAGTCTTATTAGTACCCAAGAAAGATGGTTCTTGGAGGATGTGTGTTGATTGTAGGGATGTGAACAAGATTACTGTGAAGTATAGACATCCCATTCCTAGACTTGATGACATGTTGGACGAATTGCATGGGGCAAAATATTTCACAAAGATTGATCTTATGAGTGGTTATCATCAAATTCTCATGAAGCCTGGAGATGAATGGAAGACTACCTTCAAAACAAAATATGGTTTGTATGAATGGTTAGTTATGCCTTTTGGTTTATCTAATGCACCTAGTACTTTCATGAGATTAATGAACCATGTTTTGAGAGCTTATTTAGGTAATTTTGTGGTAGTTTACTTTGATGATATTCTGATTTATAGCAAAACTGAGGAAGAACATGTTGAACATGTTAGGAAAGTGCTTGAAATCCTTAGGGAGCAAAACCTTTATGCTAAGCTTAAGAAGTTTTCATTTTGTCTAGATAGGGTTGTTTTTCTTGGTTTTGTTGTAAGTATGCAGGGAATTAAAGTTGATCAGGAGAAGGTGAAAGCTATCCAAGAGTGGCCGAATCCTTCAAGTGTGACAGAAGTGAGGAGTTTTTACGGATTGGCAAGCTTCTATAGGAGATTTGTCCCTAATTTCTCTACATTGGCAGCCCCCTTGACTAGCATAATCAAGAAAGAAGTGGGATTCGTTGGGGGAAAGGAGCAACAAGAAGCATTTGATGCTTTGAAAGAGAAGCTTTCTACTACACCTGTTTTAGCTTTACCTAACTTTGATTCTACTTTTGAAATTGAATGTGATGCTTCTGGTGTTGGTATTGGAGCTGTTTTGATGCAAGAGAAGAAGCCCATTGCATACTTTAGTGAAAAGCTTAATGGAGCAAAGCTGAATTATTCAACTTATGACAAAGAGCTATATGCTTTGGTGAGAGCATTGGAAGTATGGGAGCATTATTTGCTGCCCAAGGAATTCGTGATCCATTCAGACCATGAATCATTGAAGCATTTGAGAGGGCAAGGCAAGTAGAATAAAAGACATGCAAATTTGGTTATGAAGATTGAGAAGTTTCCTTATGTGATCAAATACAAGCAAGGTAAAGACAATGTAGTGGCAGATGCACTTTCAAGGAGGTACGCTTTACTTAATGTTTTGAGTACTAAATTGCTTGTATTTGAATGTATAAAGGACTTATATGTTGGTGATTCTGATTTCGGCAATGTTTATGATGCTTGTGAGCATGGTGCTTTTAATTCTTTCTATAGACATGATGGGTTTTTGTTTAAGGGTTCGAAATTATGCATGCCTAGATGTTCTATGAGAGATTTGGTAATATTAGAATCACATTGTGGGGGTTTGATGGGGCATTTTGGAGTTGATAAGACTTTAGACATGCTGAATGAACACTTTATTGGCCAAATATAAAAAGGGATGTAATTCGGATTTGTAAGGCTTGTTTGGCTTGTAGGCAAGCTAAGTCTAAATCTATGCCTCATGGTTTGTATATGCCATTACCCATTCCTAGTTCCCCTTGGATGGACATTAGTATGGACTTTGTTTTAGGATTACCAAGGACTAAGAGGGGGAGAGATAGCATATTTGTGGTTGTTGATAGGTTTAGTAAGATGGCACACTTTATCCCATGTCATAAGAGTGATGATGCTAGTTTAGTGGCCGAACTCTTCTTTAGGGAGGTGGTTCGAATTCATGGGATACCAAAATCCATAGTTTCTGATAGAGACACCAAGTTTTTGTCTCACTTTTGGCTTGTGCTTTGGGCAAAGTTAGGTACCAAGTTGTTATTTTCCACCACTTGTCATCCTCAAACGGATGGAAAAACAGAAGTAGTAAACAGAACTTTAGGTACCATGTTGAGAGCTTTAGTGGGTAAAAATTTGAGTTCTTGGGAAGATTGTTTGCCATTTATTAAGTTTGCTTATAATCATGCTATTCATTCTTCTACAGGATATTCACCTTTTGAGCTTGTTTATGGTTTTAACCCACTAACAGTTTTGGATCTTGTTTCTTTACCTTCTCATGAGCTTGTTAGTTTAGATGGTGAGAAGAAAGCTAAATTGATGAAAGAGATGCATGAGAAAGCAAGGGCGAATATTGAGAAAAGGAACAAGAGATATGCTGATTTTGCAAATAGAGGGAGACGTGAGATGAAGTTTCAAGTAGGAGATTGGGTTTGGGTGTATTTTCGAAAAGAGAGGTTTCCTAACCAAAGGAAGAACAAGTTGCAAGCAAGGGGAGATGGCCCATTCCAAGTGCTGGAGAAGATTAATGACAATGCCTACAAGATCGACTTACCAGGTACGTATAATGTTAGTGCTACTTTCAATGTAAGTGATCTTTCTCCTTTTGATGATGCAGATTTGAGGACAAATCTTTTTGAAGAGGGGGAGAATGATGCAAGAAAGGATCCCTTGAAGCTAGCAAGTGGACCAATCACTAGGAGCAAGGCAAAGAGATATCAAGCTAGTATGGCTTTGCATATTCAAGAAGAGATTTCCAAAGAGCTTCAAGAATTATCATTCAAGAAGATGGAGATAGAGCTTGAAGAAGGCACACCAAAGTTGATTATGATGCTTAGTGTGGAAGCTAAAGGCTAGCTAAAGAAAGGTCCAACGTGCAAGAAAGGTCCATGGGGGGTTCATATAAAGCCTTGGGAAGTAATTTAAGGCCCATGGACAGCCCAAATAGTGTGGGGCGTTTCTTATGTTGAAGGGATTAGTTTGGTTGTTTCCATACTTTATATTTTCCTTAGTGGATTAGGATTTTGTTTCCATACTTTATATTTTCCTTAGTGGATTAGGATTTTGTTTCCACACTTTATATTTTCCTTAGTGGATTAGGATTTTGTTTCCATACTTAATGTTTTCCTTATGCAATTAGGAATGTTTTCCTTATGCAATTAGGAATGTTTTAGTCTTAATTTTCCATATGCAATTAGGAATTTTATAACCCTTATTTAAGGGCACTATTAGGCCGAATTTCATATACAACAATTAATAAAAATTTTTGAATTCTTCTACAAGTTCTTCTTGTGAATTTTCGTGTGAGAGATATTAGAGTGGATTCTTTAATTCTTTCTTTGCATCAAGAATTAGGTTTACTTATCAACAAGAGTTGTGGCGTTTTCCTTCTTCTTACCAACTAAATCCTTCAATCATAGTGAGTTCGCGTCTCTTTATAGGCGTTGGGTTCCTTAGGAGGTGATTATCAAGTTTCAAGGAGTTCTCTACCATTGTTATACGTTGGGTTTGCTGCCATCATTGCTAAGTGTCCGCGTCAGATTTTGATGAGGAAACTATAAGCAAGATTGATGAATCTACATAAGGCAGCAAATATATTGATGATATCATTATGCCAAGTAGACCAATCACAAGATCACAATGTGTTCCAACACTTCATTCAAAGGTGGATTAATGAAAAGAGAGACCAACTTGTACTGAATATGATGGATCATGAAGAGAAAGTCAAAAAAATCACCAAGAAGCATGAAGAATCTGCCCATAAGTATGGTGATGGGCATTACCACGAATTTGGAATATAATATTGATGTGGTTTAGTGCTAGTGTGACTAGACACATGTGAACCAATACCAAAATGCATGTAGAATCTGCCATCAATGTTGTCAGAATTATGGGTAGTAATTTAGGTTATATTATTGATGTGGATGAATAATTAATGCTATTATGACTATATACATGTAAACCTAAACTTTTAAGCCATTATTTCTTCTTTTCCAACTATATAGGGAGGGGAAAAAGAACTCAAGAGGGTGACTACGAATTTCCAGTTTATACTGAATGTAATTGATGTGTTTTCAAGTTTGAGAGATTTTCTTCTTATTCTTGTAGCATGAAGAATTGGTTCTAACTTATCAAGTCTGATGTGAGCTTGCCTTGCTGGGATTTAATTCCTAAGGAAGCTCAAGCTACGGATCGTCTCCAAAACATAAGAACACCAACCAGCACCTTCAACCCAACACCAACTTATGATGTAAAACTGAAGCTATATGGCTGGAAACCAAAGATTCAAGACCGAACCCCAACTTGTGAAGGAAAAACCTTGAATATAAGTTAAGACCTAGCAAACTTGGTTATTTTTGCAAGGAATTCGTGCAAGTTCTAACCAGAACTCAAAAGAAGGCTAAAAACCTCTCAAAGCTCTCAAAAATGGAGAGAAAACTCAGAATATTCATTTTGTTCAAAGTCTGCCATTACATCTATTTTTAAAGACTTAAAGAAAGCATAAAACAAGTGAAATGATGGAAAAATATAAATATAATGATGTGGTTACATAAAACAAATTGGGAAGCCATATAGCTTGTCTCCCACTAGATTTTAAAAGGCATAGGCAGCCATATAGCTTGTCTCCCACTAGCTTTTAAAAGACATCTTTGACTCCCAATGTGAGTTTCAGCCACTCTTAATATATGGGCATCCAATGGTATGTGAATGGTATGTATTTAGCTCCCAAAGGTATAATGATGGATGCCAATATGTATTCTAACTCCTTTGGGTCAATTGGCCTCTTAGGTAGATTGCAATTTGGACACGTGCAACCAAACAGCTTCTTTGCTCTTATTTTCTTCAAGTCTTAACGTTCCAATTGTATTGAGAACATATAGATGTTTGGAAACTAATCCTTGAAGTTTTCTTGCCATTAATCGAGTAACAGGTCCTTGGTGTTATATGCTAGCAATCAGATCCTCATCATCCTCTCCATCTTCAAAAGAATTCGTCCTCGAATCTTCATAATCTGCATAGTAAGGAGCAAGATCAGAAACATTAAATGTTGCACTTACACCATACTCACCTGGTAGATTATTAATCTTGTAGGCATCATCATTAATCCTTTCGAGTACTTCAAATGGTCCATCACTTCTCGGCTGCAATTTTGATTTCCTTTGTGTAGGAAACCTTTCTTTTCGCAAATGAACCCATACCAGATCACCAGGCTGGAACACCATCTTTTTCCTTCCTTTGTTTACTTTGGTTGCTCTATTCTCATTAATCTTCTCCATTTGTTGCTTGGCCCTTTGATGCATTTGCTTCACCAATTCAGCTTTCTTTTACCATCAAAACTAGTAAGCTCATTAGTAGGAAGAGGCAACAAATCTAATGGAATAAGTGGATTAAAACCATAGACAAGCTCAAAGGGTGAAAATCCAATGGATGAATGCATTGATCTATTATATGCAAATTCAATAAATGGTATGCATTCCTCCCATGTCTTCAAATTTTGTTTAATCATGGTACGAAGAAGAGTGCCCACAGTCCTATTAACAACTTCCGTCTGCCCATCTGTTTGCGGATGGCATGTAGTAGAGAAACAAAGCATTGTACCTAACTTTCCCCATAGGACTTTCCAAAAATGACTCAAAAATTTTACATCTCGATCACTTACTATGGTCCTAGGAATACCATGCAATCTCACTACTTCTCTAAAGAACAAATCAGATATATGGCATGCATCATCAGTTTTATGACATGGAATGAAATGTGCCATTTTAGAAAATCTATCAACCACAACAAATAAACTATCATGACCCTTTTTTTCCTAGGTAGCCCCAAAATAAAGTCCATAGATAAGTCTACCCAAGGTTCACTAGGTACACTTAAAGGCATATACAAACCATGTGGTCTTACTTTGGACTTTGCTTTCATACATGTCACGCATTTAGCAAAAAATTTCTCTACATCTTTCCTCATATGTGGCCAATAAAAATGTTCATTCAGAATTTCTAATGTTTTAGCCACCCCAAAATGTCCCATTAAACCTCCCCCATGTGACTCTCTTACAAGCAATCCTCTTGTAGAGCTATTTGGAACACAAAGTTGTTTCTCTCTAAATAAGAAACCATCATGCCTATAAAATTTTTCAAAGGCAGCATTTTCACAAGAGGCATATATTTGTGCAAATTCAGAGTCATGCTTATACAATTCTTTCATATGCTCAAATCCTAGAATTCTAGCATCAAGCATAGAGATTAGGGCATACCTCCTAGATAAGGCATCAACAACAACATTTTCTTTTCCTTGCTTATATTGAATCACATATGGAAACGCTTCAATAAATTCACTCCATTTGGCATGGCGTTTGTTCAGCTTGCTTTGTCCTTTCAAGTATTTTAGTGATTCATGATCACTATGAATAACAAACTCCTTTGGCCAAAGATAATGCTGCCACGTCTCCAACGCCCTAACTAATGCATACATCTCCTTGTCATAAGTAGAGTAATTCAAAGGAGCTCCACTTAGCTTCTCACTAAAGTATGCAATTGGTCTTCTTTCTTGCATCAAAACAGCACCTATACCCACTCCGGAAGCATCACATTCAACTTCAAAAGTCTTAGAAAAATCAGGTAATGCAAGTAATGGTGCATAACATAATTTTTCTTTCAGTAATCTAAATGCATGCTCCTATTCCTCATTCCATCTGAACCCTACATTTTTCTTCGCTATTTCATTCAATGGGGCTGCAATTATGCTAAAATCTCTAACAAACCTCCTATAAAAACTAGCAAGACCATGAAAACTCCTAACATCAGTCACGGATTTTGGGGTAGGCCATTCTTTGATGGCTTTTACCTTATCCTCATCAACCTCAATTCCTTTCCCACTCACTACAAATCCTAAGAAAATGACATTTTTCATGCAGAATGTACATTTCTTTAAATTTGCATACAATTTCTCTTTCCTAAGAAACTTCAAGCACACATCTTAAATGCATTAAATGATCATTTAAACTTTGACTATACACTAAAATATCATCAAAATACACAACAACAAACTTTCCAAGAAAAGCACACAAGACATGATTCATTAATCTCATGAAAGTACTAGGTGCATTGCTTAGTCCAAAAGGCATGACTAACCATTCATACAAACCATATTGAGTCTTAAAAGCTGTTTTCCATTCATCTCCTAATCTCATTCTTATTTGATGATAACCACGTTTAAGATCAATTTTCAAAAATATACACGCACCATGCAATTCATCAAGCATATCATCAAGTCTAGGGATTGGATGTCTATACTTTACAGTGATTTTGTTGACGGCGCGACAATCCACACACATTTGCATTGATCCATCCTTTTTGGGTACCAAAAGTACCGGTACAGCGCATGGACTCATGCTCTCTCTAACATGACCCTTTGCAAGTAATTCTTCCACCTGTTTTTGTAACTCTTTGGCCTCTTGAGGATTGGTTCTATATGCTGGCCGATTCAGAATTACAGCTCCAGGAACAAAATCAATTTGATGTTCTATTCCTCTGATAGGTGGTAGTTCGCTAGATACTTCATCGGGAAAGACATCTTCAAATTCCTGCAACAAAGTCAATGCAACACTAGGAATAGGAAGATCAAGGTCAGTTACATTAAGAAAAGCTCCCTTACATAGTAAGAGTAGCATCACATTATTTGAAGAATAGGCTTGCCTCACATCTTTTCCCCTAGCAACTAAACTTACTTTCTTCTCACAACTCTCATTTTTATTGTAGATTTTTTTCTTTTTCTCATTTTCTTTTTCTTTTTCTTTTTTTATTCTTTGTTTTTCCTCTTGCTCTTTTCTTTCTCTCACTCTCTTTTCAGATTCTTTTTGCATTTTCTCTTCCATGGTAGCTTGTATTCGTTTTTGGTCTTCAAAAGCCTCCATCGGTGTCAAAGGTGCAAGCGTCAACTTTCGACCTTCAAAATCAAAAGAGTACCTATTTTTGAACCCATCATGTACAGCCCTTCTATCATATTGCCATGGCCTCCCAAGCAGAATATGACTAGCATGCATAGGAACAACATCACATAACACTTCATCCTTATACCTCCCAATGGAAAATGTTAGCAGCACTTGCTTAGTCACCCTAACTTCACCACAATCATTAAACCATTGCAACCTATATGGCTTAGGATGTTTTGTAGTAGGGAAATCAAGTTTTCTTCACTAGTAGAGTACTAGCCACATTCACGCAACTTCCACTGTCTATTATCATGCTACAAACTCTATCTTTAACTAGACACCTAGTATGAAAGATATTTTCTCTTTGTAGCTCATCACCATCATCTGCCTTTACTTGGGTATTTAAAGCATGCATAACAACTAGAATGTTGCCATGAACAACATGCTCTACATCACTATCATCACCCATAGGTTGAATGTCATCACTTGAATCATCATTAACAGCCTCATCATCTTTAGATTCTATCTCTCCACTTGGCCTCATCACCATTGCCCTTTTATTTGGACATTGTGCAGCATAATGTCCCTTGCCTAAGCATCTAAAACATTGGATGTCTCTAGTTCTTCCGCTGGAGTTCATTGGTGCCTTACCCTTATCAATCACAATGGGTTTTTCTCCAGCCTTGTTTCCCTCTTTCTTCTCCTTTGAAACAAATTTACTCTCACTAGATTCCCCTTTCTTCCAAATTGGCTTCCATGGAACATTGTTGGTAGAATTCATTCCCATACCCGATCTGGTTGTTTTCTTCTTCTTGAGTTGTTTTTCTACCTTGATTGCCATATTTAACATATCATCAAGCTCCACATAATGATGCAGCTCCACTATGTCGGCAATTTCATCTTTCAGCCCCTGTAGGAACCGTGCCATAGTTGCTTCCCTTTCTTCTTCTATATTAGCTCGTATCATAGCCATTTCCATTTCTTGAAAATATTCTTCCACACTTTTATTGCCCTGCACCAGCCCTTGTAATCTTTGATGCAACTCTCTATAGTAGTGTTGTGGAACAAATCGATCTCTCATGACCTGTTTCAACTCATCCCAATTATGCACTCCTCTCATGCCATTTCTTCTTCGTTTAGCGAGTAATTGATCCTACCAAACTAATGCATAATCAGTAAACTCTACCACAGCAAGTGTCACCTTCTTATGCTCACTATAGTTGTGGCAATCAAAGATGAGTTCGGTCTTTCTCTCCCATTCCAAATATGCATCTGGATTTGCTTTGCCTTGGAATGATGGAATTTTCATTTTAATTCCATTAACGTTGCTGTCTACTCTCCCTCTCCCTCTTGCATTTTCCATAGTTTCTTGCCTAATATTTCTGCCACCACCTCTACAACCATATTACCTCTCATATATCTTGGTCTAATAACATCATCAAGTGCAACAGATTGCTGCCCATCATCATCATCAAGATTATCTTCATCTACATCCTCCAAGTCATTGAAAACTGGCAAATCATTTAGTCCAGCGCGCCTACCTCTATTCTGCCCCCTATTTGTGTTTTGCTCCCTATGAAAATTATCTCGTTCATCCCTTCCTAAATTCCTTTGATTTGTAGAGCTTGCTTGCTGCAATTCTTCAATTTGCTTTGAGTGTTTTTCCATCTGTTCTCTAATATCAACAAACAACACATTCATCCTTTGAAATTGAGATTGCAATACCTTAAGAACATAAGAAGCTTCTGGCTCCTCTTGGGGCTAGTTGCACTCTCGATCACTATCTCGTTTTGTTGACATACTTATTGCTGCAAAACAAATGTTAGAAATATTCTCTCACACACTCCCTCACGTGTTTCACTCTAATATGGTAACACTCAATCTGTGTTTCACTCAAACTTTGGCTTTTACCCTCTAACAATCTCACCACTCTATGCCTTTTTTCACTCACTTCAGCCCCTTCCAAGTTCTAGCAAGAACTTAATATTTCCTCAACTAAATAACTAAATTGCAAGGTTTAAAACACATTTAAGAATGGAACAAGAGTAAAACAAGGTGGAAAAAAAAGAATATCTGATATTTGAAACCTAAGGATGAAAGACACTGAAATTTTAGACAAACATTACTAAAGGGAAGAATTGGACAAAACTGGATTTAGGACAATATATTGAGACAAAATAGAAGAAAAAAAATGAATTTTTAGGTCTCTTATGAAATGTTTATGTTCTGGACCCAAAAATGGCTAACTAGCGGTAATATATGGACAACCAAGCAAACGAAGGAATTTTGACATGAAATTTAATATGTAGGCTTAGCTGAATACCTAAAACATGCCTGTAAAATTTGAAAGGATTTGGACATGTTTACATACACGTTCACTTTTGGACACAAAACTAGCTAAATTGGCTGCAATATATGGATAACTAGGCAAATGGAGGAATTTTGACTTAAAATTTGATTTCCAAGCTAAGTTTAGCATCTGAAACAAGCATATAAAATTTGAGAAGATTTGGTTATGTGCAAACCCAACTTCAGTTTCTAACCCACTAGCAAATTTGAGAGATTAGTTGCTGTTTCCTATTTTTTTTTTCTTCTTTTTTCTTTTCTTTTCTGTTCTTTCTTTCTTTTTTTTAATGAAGGAAAAACCTTGAATATAAGTTAAGACCTAGCAAACTTGGTTATTTTTGCAAGGAATTCGTGCAAGTTCTAACCAGAACTCAAAAGAAGGCTAAAAACCTCTCAAAGCTCTCAAAAATGGAGAGAAAACTCAGAATATTCATTTTGTTCAAAGTCTGCCATTACATCTATTTTTAAAGACTTAAAGAAAGCATAAAAAAAAGTGAAATGATGGAAAATATAAATATAATGATGTGGTTACATAAAACAAATTGGGCAGCCATATAGCTTGTCTCCCACTAGCTTTTAAAAGGCATGGGCAGCCATATAGCTTGTCTCCCACTAGCTTTTAAAAGGCATCTTTGACTCCCAATGTAAGTTTCAGCCACTCTTAATATATGGGCATCCAATGGTACATGAATGGTATGTATTTAGCTCCCAAAGGTATAATGATGGATGCCAATATGTATTCTAACTCCTTTGGATCAATTGGCCTCTTGGGTAGATTGCAATTTGGACACGTGCAACCAAACAACTTCTTTGCTCTTATTTTCTTGAAGTCTTAACGTTCCAATTGTATTGAGAACATATAGATGTTTGGAAACTAATCCTTGAAGTTTTCTTGCCATTGATCGAGTAATAGGTCCTTGGTGTTGTATGCTAGCAATCAGATCCTCATCAAAGTCTGACTTGTGGCATTTAAATCAATTCATTTCTTCATCCCAATCACCCAAGTTCTCAATTACAGGTTAGTTATGGGTTTGGTAGGGAGGATTTGTTTTTGAGTTCTAAGATTCTATGCTAGATGTGTATGTAATATTTGATCCATAGGTTCCGCATCATTTGGTATCAGAGCTTTGGCTTGAAGATAAATCTCTAGGTATCTTTTATGTTTTAATTATCCAAAAGAAAAAAATGAAAAAAAAAGAGATCCAGATTTAGTTTCTTGTTTCTTCATTTTCTGTTCTTGTTGCACCTTGTTCTTGTTCTTCAAATCTGTGGACTTCTGTTTAACTTTTCAATTTCTATTCTTGTTTACCTTAAAGTTCAAAAAAAAGAAGAAGAAAAAGATCAAAAGAAAAACAAAACAGAAAAAAAAAAGAATCAGATTCAACTTCCTCAACATAAAAAAAAAAATTCGTACCTGTTTCTGTCCAATATTTTTCTACACAAGTTTTTGAGATTTTTTGCATATTTGTGCCATTAACAACTTACTACCTTATTATATTTGATCAAATTACATCAGCTCCTCATTGTGCATTCATTTAGCATTTAAAATCTGATATTTAGAACATATCTTGCATTGGGAATAGATTTAGGTTGCATATTCAGATTACTTATTGGAGTGATTTGAATTCTATTTTTCAATATCCAGAATTGTTTTTCTTTGTATTCTTAGTTTCATTCTTTCATATACCTCTTGTTTCTTGTATGCATTAAGTAACTAATTCTCAATCATAGTTACTTTGGTTTGATTAACACAAATACTTTTTACTTCTTTTGTTAACTTTTAGTTCTTGTTGTTTAAATTAAATTGCTTCTAGAATTGCTGAAGTCATTTTGTTCATTAGGTTTCTTGTAGAGTCCTTAAAACAAAACTTGTTTTACTTGATTTAAGTGGATTCAGTTCTGAAATTCAACTTGATAAAAGGAGAATTGAGAGGTAACAAGGACCAAGTTTTGAGTGTAATACAAGAGGAGTGACAATCTGATCTTGAGTGAAACACGTAAGGGAGTGTGGTGAGAAAATTTTTTCTTTACTAACATTTTCTTGTAGGTTCTTATACCATGTCAAATTCTGGAAGTGAAAAATGTGACATGACCATGAATGACATAGCCTTCATGTTAGAGGCAATGCAAAGGAAATTCGAAAGGTTTGATTTGACCATAAACAACATGAGAGGTGATGTAGACAGCATAATACAAAGGCAACAGAATAATACTAATTGAAGGGGGCAGAATAGAGGGAGAGGAAACATGATTAATGATGATGATGTAGAAAGGGAAGATGATAAAGAAAGTAAGGAATCAATTGCTCAAAGAAGACCTCAACAAAGGGACAGTAACATATCTTCCATAAAAACGAAGATACCATCATTCAAGGGGAGAAAACATATCTTCCATAAAAACGAAGATACCATCATTCAAGGGGAGAAATGATGCTGAAGCTTACCTTGAATGGGAAAGAAAAGTTGAGTTGGTGTTTGATTGTCATAATTATAGTGAAATAAAGAAAGTTAAAATTGCAGCAGTTGAATTCACAGATTATGCACTAATTTGGTGGGATCAATTGATGATTTCCAAGAGAAGAAATGGAGAAAGAACCATTGCTACTTGGGCTGAAATGAAAACTTTGATGAGAAAGAGATTTGTACCATCTTACTACTATCGAGAGCTTCACCAAAGATTGCAGCGGTTAACTTAAGGATCCATGTCAGTGAAGGATTACCATAAAGAGATGGAGATGATCATGAGTAGAACTAATATAGAGGAGGATCTAGAAATCACTATGGCTCAATTTTTGAGTGGGCTGAATAGAGAGATTGCTAATATAATTGAATTACACCATTATGTGGAGCTTGAAGATATGGTACACATGGCCATGAAAGTGGAGAAGCAACTGAAACTCAAGGGAGCAGCAAAATGATTTTCTAATTCCAGCTCTAGTTTCACTTCAAAATGGACAAAGAAAGATGATAATCCTAAAGGGAAGGAGGCTGCCTAGAAAGGAAAGGAAAAACAAGTTTCAGCTGACCTTAAAGGTAACTCTAAAACATCTAACTCTAATCAAAAGCATAGTACCATTAAATGCTTTAGGTGTTTAGGAGTAAATGTTGTGGAACAACCAGCACACCATAAGGATGAGCAAGAGTTAGGACGTGAGGAACAAGTTGAAGAGATCATCAATCCAATTATTCTGCCACAAGGTCCTATAACTAGATCGCGAGCCAAAAAGATTCAGCAAGCACTAATTTGCCATTTGCAAGATTTGGTGAATTTGGCTAACTATGGTTTGCAAGGAATTACAAGCTTGGAGACAAGACCAAAGGAAGTCAATTACAACTTGCTACAAGTTGAAATTCACGAATGAGGCTTGTAATTAATATGTATTAAGGCCCACTAGTTATGCTTATTTAAAAAGTAAGGGCCCTGTTTGTTTTGTATTAAATTAGAACTTTATTTATTTTATTATTTCTTAAAATTTGAATAGAAAACCAAATGCTACTTAATAACCCTAATTAGAGTTTAGCTATTTATATCTCATTTAGGGTTGTAAGACATCAGTTTTGTTTTTTGGAAAAATTAATAACCTAAAGCCGTTTTGCTTTTATCTTTGTGTTCTTGCTTGAATACATGTTTAAGAAACATTCAAGTAGTTTGATCAACTTTCTTGTGGAGTGTTTCGAATCTGGGATTTTGGGAACTAGTTTGTTTCGACATCTTGGATCTCTGATCAATTCAAAGAAATCTGAAATCTAACCTTTATTCTTTGGAGGTTGTACCGAATTCGACTAGGGGTTTTCAAGTTAATGTTTTGGGGGTTCGACATCAAGGAGTTCTCAGGCTTATTCTTGGAGGTTCCGTATCAGTAGGGCATATAGCATCTCAATGTCCAAATAAGAAAATCATGTTGATACGAGATAATGGGGAAATTGATAGTGCTGGTGAACATGAAAGTGGTGATGATAATGATAGCATGCCACCATTAGAGGAAATTGAACATATCATTGAATATCCTGCCCATGGTGAATCTTTGGTTATTAGAAGAGCTTTAAACATGCAAATTAAAGATGAAGAAAGTAATCAAAGAGAGAACATTTTCCATACTCGTTGCATTGTGAATGGAAAAGTGTGCAGCATGATCATTGATGGGGGTAGTTGTGCAAATGTTGCTAGTACTGATTTTATAGATAAATTAGGGTTAGCATGCACAAAACATCCTAGCCCCTACAAGCTACAATGGTTGAATGATTGTGGGGAGGTGAGGGTAACAAAGCAGGTTCTGTTTTCTTTTGCAATTGGGAGATACAAAGATGAAGTTTGCTGTGATGTTGTGCCTATGCATGCTAGCCATATCCTTCTTGGTCGTCCATGGCAGTTTGATAGAAAAACTTTGCATGATGGCTTTAAGAATCTTTATCCTTTCAGCCTAAATGGTTTAAATTTCACTCTTGCTCCATTGTCACCTAAACAAGTGTATGAAGATCAAGTAAAGATTTTGAGATCATTTGAAAGGAATTCTGGTAGTGAGGGTAAAACAAATAAAAATGGAGTACAAGAGGCCAAGTGTGAGAAAAAGAATGATAAAAATGGCCCATTGGTGAGAGAAAAAGAGAAAGGGAGAGAAAATAAAAGAGAGTGTTTCTATGCAAAAGAAAAAGAGTTAAGGAGTGCTTTTTGTGAGAAAAGAAGTTTGATTGTACTTAGGTACAAAGAGACCTTGATTTCTACATCTGACCTTGATAACCATTTGCCTAGTTGTGTTAGTTCTCTTTTACAAGAATTTGGAGATGTTTTTCCAGAAGATGTACCAAAAGATTTACCACCTTTAAGAGGGATTGTGCATCAAATTGACTTCATTCCGGGCTAACAATTCCTAACCGACCAGCTTATAGAAGTAATCCGAAGGAAACCAAGGAACTTCAAAGGCAAGTGGAGGAGCTGCTAGCAAAGGGACATGTGCATGAAAGTCTTAGTCCATGTACTATTTCTGTTTTACTAGTCCTAAAGAAGGATGAATCATTTGCCCATAAAGCAAATAAAATAAGGAAACATGTGATTTTCCAACCTGGTGATTGGGTATGGGTTCATTTGAGAAAGAAAAGATTTCCTAAACCAAGAAAATCCAAGTTGGATGCAAGGGGAGATGGCCCATTCCAAGTTTTAGAACGAATCAATGACAACGCCTACAAAATAGATCTACCAGGTGAGTATAATGTTTCTACAACTTTCAATGTTAGTGATCTTTCTTCTTTTGATGTAGGTTCAAATTTGAGGACAAATCTTTTTGAGCAAGGAGGGAATGATGAGGAAACTATAAGCAAGATTGATGAATCTACATAAGGCAGCAAATATGTTGATCATATCATTATGCCAAGTAGACCAATCACAAGATCACAATCAAAGAAACTCCAGCATGTGTTCCAACACTTCATTCAAAGGTGGATTAATGAAAAGGGAGACCAACTTGTACTGAATATGATGGATCATGAAGAGAAAGTCAAAAAAATCACAAAGAAGCATGAAGAATCTGCCCATAAGTATGGTGATGGACATTAGCACGAATTTGGAATATAATATTGATGTGGTTTAGTGCTAGTGTGACTAGACACATGTGAACCAATACCAAAATGCATGTAGAATCTGCCCATCAATGTTGTCAGAATTATGGGCAGTAATTTAGGTTATATTATTGATGTGGATGAATAATTAATGCTATTATGACTATATACATGTGAACCTAGACTTTTAAGCCATTATTTCTTCTTTTCCAACTATATAGGGAGGGGAAAAAGAACTCAAGAGGGTGACTACGAATTTCCAGTTTATACTGAATGTAATTGATGTGTTTTCAAGTTTGAGAGGTTTTCTTCTTATTCTTGTTGCATGAAGAATTGGTTCTAACTTATCAAGTCTGACTTTTGGCGTTTAAATCAATTCATTTCTTCATCCCAATCACCCAAGTTCTCAATTACAGGTTAGTTGTGGATTTGGTAGGGAGGATTTGTTTTTGAGTTCTAAGATTCTATGCTAGATGTGTATGTGGGGTTCTAGATGTAATATTTGATCCATGGGTTCCGCATCAGATTTGTCTTTAGAAACTGAATCTGCCTTTGCCTTTCCACCATCATGAACAACCTTATTTCCACCCTTAAAATCACGCCTTCCATCCCTATTCCAAGAAGAACTTGGATTAGAATAAGGTTTGGAAACATACCGTGCTGCTCCTCTTCCATGGAGTTATTTTTCCACCTTGATGGCAATATGCACCATCTCTTCTAACTCCACATAAGGCTGCAAATCAACTCAATCTGCTATGTCCTTATTCAAACTAGCCAAGAAATGTGCCATAGTAGTCTCCATATCTTCATCTATATTAGCTCTAGCCATGATCATTTCCATCTCTTTGTAGTAGCCATCAACACTCCTACTACCTTGTTTAAGAACCTGAAGTCTTTGCACAAGTTCTCTATGAAAATGTCTAGGCACAAATCTCTTTCGTATGAAAGACTTAAGATCACGCCAAGTCTCAATTGGATACTCCAAATTCCTTCTTCTATTAGTCACCAATTGGTCCCACCAAGCTATAGCATAATATGAAATTTGAGTAATAGCAAGCTTGACTTTCTTTTCTTCACTGAATTGATGGCAATCAAAGATAAGCTCAACATGCTTTTCCCATTGCAACTGTGCCTCCAGATCTGATTTACCTCAAAAATTAGGAATTTTCAATTTAATGCTTCCCAAGTTCCTATCTACAAAGTCATCATCACCATGATTTCTACCATAAAATGTATTATCATACATCCTTCCTCTACCTCTACCAGCACCGCGACCTCCTTTACCTCCTCCTCTAAGTAGAACTCCTCCAACCAGAGTTGCATTATCATCCTCAAACTTGTATTCATCATCTAAATTATCAGGTTGAGGTATTTGATTTCTACCACCTCTTTGCCTCTCATTGCACTCCGGTGTGGCTCTTTCAATAGCTTGCAACCTCAAATCCATACGTTCTAATGTTTCTGTTATGTTCTCTATAGTGCGGTATAAACGTGTAAATTCAGCTTGTTGAGACTCACGCAATCTACCCGCATCAACTTGTACAACTCCACTACCTTCACCTTGGACATACATTGCTGCAATAAAAGATTAGAAAATAACAAAGAAAAAAAAAGAATACAAGATAAGGACCTCACAACACTCCCTTACGTGTTTAAGCTCAAAAGATGGTGTTGGTCACTCTTGTTTCGCTCAATTTATTAATTTTGCTCACGGCTTTTCTCACACCACTCTAGCTAATTTCTTTTACGTTCTTTGGTGATTCGCACTTTTAGAACAATTCAAATAGCCTGATTTGTGCAGATTTTCTAAATCTGAAATTTTCAAAACAAGATTGAAGCAAATTGGCTAAAATAAGAAATTTAATATGTTAGAAGCAAAAGAGTTGCAAAAGACAAGAAAATAATGTTCCAACGTTCACATTGAGTTGGCAAAGTAATGGGGCTATTTATTAGGTGTAATGGGGCTGTCAATTAATATGGGAGTTACATATGAACTTAATTCTGATGCTCTCTTTGTATATGGCCTTCTTTTATATAAACAAGGCTGATTTCCTTTGTAAGGATACAATTAAAAACATATAAAAGATATTTTTGAGCACTTATGAGTGTTTTGTCTTAAGTACTTGCATGAACTTTGGAACTTATCAAGCTATTCAGTTTGTAGCATTCAAATTCCAGAATCTTTTTTTTCATCCTTAACTTATCAAACCTTCTTTGTTTGTGGCGTTTTGAGGAAATCAAAGTGCTATTCTAATTACTTGATCATAATTCCATTGATAAAAGTGATTAGAATAGTTAATCTTACTTCATTCTTGAACGATCCAGATTTTGATTCAACTATTGGAGGGTGTTAATTTGCATTCCATATATATCATAGTTCTTTAACTATTGGGGTGTATGGCTGCTAAATTGATGATTTCCATCATTTTGGTATCAGAGCAAGAATCAAGTTTGAGGTTTGTGTATCCCTTTTAAATTGCAGATTATTTCACTTTTAATATTCTGTTTTTATTCTTCTCTTTATATCACCATGGATTAAAAAAAAGTTCTTTCTTCATTCTAATTCTGTGTTCCTAGAGGAAATTGTTGTTCCTACACCTTATACAAAAAAAAGTAAAAGGAAAGCAAAAAAAAAAAGTAAAAGAAAACAGAATATTCATCTATTGATATTGGAATTATATATTTTGCTTGTGTGCTTGTGTAAACCACTATTAATTTTTTGTTAGCCTACCTTTATTTGCTCTTTAGACTTGCCCAATTTCACTCTATTGAATTAGCCATAATCTGAATTGTTTGGTTTGAGGACCTTAGTTTATCAAAGAACCCAAAGAACAAAACATGAGAGGTAAGAGAATTGAGTGGTGAGATAAGCATCGAGAAAAGCCAAATAATTGTGTGAAACAAGAGTGGTGTAAATCAATTCATCGAGTTAAACCCATGAGGGAGTTCTAGTGAGGTTATTTTTTTATTCTTCCTTGTTTTACAGGTTTTAAAGATGTCTAACAAAGAAAAAGAAGGGAGTTCTTCAAATGATCCAATGATATAAGCTATACAATAACAGTTTCAGAGGATGTTTAACATGATGAGAAAAATCAATGATCTCCTCGAAAGGCATGATGATGTTCTCAAACGTTTGCATGGTGAACCAACTCAACGAAGACAACCAGCCTTTGATCGAGAAGATTATGGTGGCGAGGATGATATGGATGATGATCACATCACTTTGGTTGGTCAAAACATCAATCCTAGAAGGCAAGTTAGGAGGGGACGTGTTGATGATGTAGATCGCAACATTGGCAGCATTAAGATGAAAATTCCTCCATTTCAAGGAAGGAATAATCCAGATATTTACTTGGAATGGGAGCAAAAAGTGGAGCTGATCTTTGAATGCCATAATTATTCCGAAAGGAAAAAGGTAAAACTTGTTGTTGTTGAATTTTGTGATTATGCTATTGTTTGGTGGGATCAAATTTGCTAGGAAAGATGTAGAAATGGTGAAAGGCCCATAGAGACATGGAGGGAGATGAAGCAAATCATGAGGAAGAGATTTTTCCTAAGTTATTACTATAGAGAATTGCATCAAAGGCTACAACCACAAGGCTCTATGAGTGTAGAGGAGTACCACAAGGAGATGGAAATGGCCATGATAAGGGCTAATATGGAGGAAGATCGTGAGGCTACTATGGCACTGTTTTTGAGTGGACTAAACAAGCAAATTGCTGATCATTTGGAGTTGCAACATTATGTGGAGATGGAGGACATGCTAAATATGGCCATGAAAATTGAAAGACAACTCAAAGGAAAAGGCATAAGGTATGATTCTAAACTTTCTTAGGTTTCTTCTTCTTGGAAATCGAATTGGAGTCAAAAGGATGATAAACCCATTGTTAAGCCTAAAATAGATGAAACTAAAAACAAAAATGAATTAGGCAGCAAGGGTAAAGTTGAGATTCAACCTAATCAAACTAGAAGCATTAAATGCTTCAAGTGCCTTGGACATGGTCATATGGCACGTGAATGCCCTAATAAAAGAATAATGATAATAAGGGATGGGATTGTAGAATCTGAAAGTGAGAGAGAGGATGAATATGATATGCCACCTTTGGAAGATGATAGTGATGTAGAATATGCTAAGGGTGAAACTTTGGTTGTACAATGCACACTTAGTTTGCAAAATAAACAAGATAAACATGGGGAGCAACGTGAGAATTTGTTTCATACTCATTGTTTGATTGCTAATAAGTTGTGTAACTTGATTGTGGATAGTGGAAGTTGTACTAATGTAGCAAGCATTTTGCTAGTAGAGAAGTTGAAGCTACCCACTATTAAACACCCAAAACCATACAAGCTTCAGTGGTTGAATGATAGTGGTATGGTGAAGGTAAATAAGCAAGTTCAGATTTCATTTTCCATTGGTAGATATAAGGATGAGGTTTTGTGTGATGTGGTACCCATGTATGCTGGACACATGTTATTGGGTAGACCATGGAAATATGATCGAAAAGTGTTGCATGATGGGTTCAAAAATCATTATTCTTTGAGTATGAATGGGGAAAAGTATCAACTTTGCCCATTATCTCCAAAAACAATTTTTGAGGACCAAATGAGCATCAAACATCAATATGAAGAACTTAACTCTTCATTGGGGATGAATTTGGGAAGGGAAACCCAAGAGAGAATAGAGAAAGGTGAGGTAAGTGAGTTAAGTGAATTAAGAAATAAAAATGGGAAACACAAGGTAAGAGAAAACAAGGCAGACATGAGTGAAAGAAAAATGAGTGTTTATGCTAAAATGAGTGATTTGAAGGAAGCTTTGACAATTAGGCAGCAAATGCTTGTACTTATTTTATAAGGGAGTTTTGATTTTTTCTAATGAAGTAACCAAAGAATTGCCTAGTGTTGTTGTTGATCTTTTGTAGGGAAATGAGGATCTATTTTCGGAAGAAGTACCTAATGGATTGCCGCCAATTCGAGGCATTGAACATCAAATTGACTTCGTTTCAGGTTCAAGCATCCCAAATAGAAATGCATACAGATGTAATCCGGAGGAAACAAAAGAGATCCAAAAGCAAGTAAGTGAGCTTATGGAGAAAGGGTATGTGCGTGAAAGCATGAGTCCATGTGTTGTTCCTATATTATTAGTGCCTAAAAAGAATGAAACTTAGATAATTTGTGTTGATTGTTAAGCCATCAACAAAATCACGGTGAAGTATAGACACCCTATTCCTAGGCTAGATGATATGTTGGATGAATTGCATGGTTCTTGTGTGTTTGAAAAATTGATTTAAAATGTGGATATCATCAAATAAGAATGCGTGAAGGTGATGAATGCAAAACAACTTTCAAAACTAATCATGGATTATATGAGTGGTTAGTAATGCCTTTTGGTTTAACTAATGCACCTAGCACTTTCATGAGATTGATGAACCATGTTTTGCAAGATTTTATTGGAAAGTTTATGGTTGTTTAGTTTGATGATATTCTGATCTATAGCAAGAAATTAGATGAGCATGTACAACATTTGAAATCTGTTTTTGATGTGCTTAGAAAGGAAAAGTTGTATGCTGATCTAAACAAATGTATCTTTTGCACTAATTAAATCACTTTTCTTGGTTATGTTGTTAATGATAAAGGAATACATGTTGATCAAGAAAAAGTGAAAGTAATTAGAGAATGGTTAGTGTCAGTGATGTAAGAAGTTTTCATGGTCTTGCTAGCTTTTATAGGAGATTCATTAAGGATTTCTCTACAATTGCTGCACCTTTGACTGAATGCATTAAGAAAAATGTAGGATTTAAGTGGGGTAAAGAACAAGATTAGGCTTTTAACTCGCTTAAAGATAAACTTTGTTCAACACCTTTACTTCTTTTGCCTAATTTTTCTAAAACTTTTGAAATTGAGTGTGATGCCAGTGGCATAGGTATTGGTGGAGCCTTAATGCAAAAAGGTAAGCCAATTGCATTCTTTTGTAAGCAATTAAGTGGAGTAAGTTTAAACTACTCTACATATGACAAAGAGTTCTATGCTTTGGTGTGAGTTTTGAAGACATGGGAGCATTATCTTTACTACAAGGAATTCATAATCCACACTGATCATGAGTCCTTGAAGTATCTCAAAAGACAAGGGAAGTTGTGTAAAAGACATGCGAAATGGGTGGAATTCATCGAAATCTTTCCTTACATCATCAAGTACAAATAAGGTAAGGAAAATGTGGTTGCTGATGCTCTTTCTAGAAGGTATGCTCTAATTTCTAAAATTGATGCAAAATTATTAGGTTTTGAGTATATTAAAAATTTGTATAATTCTGACCTTGATTTTGCTAGTGTTTTGGGGCATGTGAGAAAGGTAGGTTTGACAAATTCTATAGGCATGATGGTTTTCTTTTTAAAGAAAACAAGCTGTGTGTTCCTCAATGTTCAATGAGAGAATTACTAGTGAGGGAGGCACATAGTGGTGGGTTAATGGGACATTTTGGAACTAAAAAGACTCTAGGTGTGTTAAGTGAGTATTTCTTTTGGCCACAAATGAAAAGAGATGTTGACAGGATATGTGAGAAATGCATTACATGCAGACAAGCTAAATCTAGAGTAATGCCTCATGGGCTGTATAACCCTCTTCCTATACTGATACGGAACCTCCAAGAATAAGCTTGAGAACCCCTTGATTTCGAACCCCCCACAGCATTAACTTGAAAACCCCTAGTCAAATTCGGCACAACCTCCAAGGATTAGGTTAGATTTCAGATTACCTTGAATTGATCACAGTCCTAAGATTTTGAAACAAACTAGCTCTTAAACCCCAGAATCGAAACACTCCACAAGAAAGTTGATCAAACTACTTGAATGTTTCTAAGCATGCATTCTACTCAAGAACACAAAGATAAAAGCAAATTCGGCTTTTAGGTTAATAATTTGTCAAAACTAAAACTGATGTCTTACAACCCTAAATGAGATATAAATAGCTAAACCCTAATTAGGGTTATTAAGTAGCGTTTGTCTTTCTAATCAAATTTTAAGAAATAATAAAGTAAACAACGTTCTAATTTAATACAAAACAAACAGGGCCCTTACTTTTTAAATAAGCATAACTAGTGGGCCTTAATACATATTAATTACAAGCCTCATTCGTGAATTACAACTTGTAGCAAGTTGTAATTGACTTCCTTTGGTCTTGTCTCCAAGCTTGTAATTCCTTGCAAACCATAGTTAGCCAAATTCACCAAATCTTGCAAATGGCAAATTAGTGCTTGCTGAATCTTTTTGGCTCGCGATCTAGTTATAGGACCTTGTGGCAAAATAATTGGATTGATGATCTCCTCAACTTGTTCCCCACGTCCTAACTCTTGCTCATCCTTGCGGTGTGCTGGTTGTTCCACAACATTTCCCCTCTCCTCAAAAGGATTCGTCCTCGAATCAAAAGCATCACCTACATCAAAAGGACTTAAATCAGCAACATTAAACGAAGCACTTACATTATACTCACCTGGCAAATCCACTTTATATGCATTGTCATTAATCCTTTCAAGTATCTGAAAAGGACCATCTCCTCGTGGGTTTAACTTGGACTTTCTTTGGTGTGGAAACCGTTCTTTGCGAAAATGAACCCAAACCCAATCACCAGGCTGAAAAATCATTGGCTTCCTTCCTTTATTCACTCGAGAAGCTACTTTAGCATTTTGCCTTTCAATCCTTTCCTTAACCTGTTTATGTAACTGCTTCACAAAATCTGCCTTTGAGCTAGCATCAACACTCACAAAATCATTAGATGGCAATGGCAAAATATCCAAAGGAGTAAGCGGATTAAAACCATAAACAATTTCAAATGGAGAACAATTAGTAGTGCTATGAATAGCCCTATTATAAGCAAACTCCACAAATGGTAAACAATCCTCCCACATCCTAATATTCTTTTCTATCACTGCCCTAAGCAAAGTAATCAATGTTCGATTCACAACCTCAGTTTGACCATCAGTTTGAGGATGGCAAGTAGTAGAAAACAACAATTTAGTCCCCAATTTTCCCCATAAAACACGCCAGAAATGACTCAAAAACTTAACATCTCTATCACTAACAATGCTTTTGGGTATGCCATGCAAACGAACAACCTCTTTAAAGAACAAATCAGCAATCAATTTAGCATCATCAGTTTTATGACATGGTATAAAATGAGCCATTTTACTAAATCTATCAACCACAACAAATATACTATCATGATCTCTCCTAGTTTTAGGTAATCCAAGCACAAAATCCATAGACAAATCAGTCTAAGGTCCATTAGGAACAGGTAATGGCGTGTACAAACCATGCGGTTTCATCCTAGACTTAGCTTCTCTACATGTTATGCAATGCTCACAAACTTTATGCACATCATGTTTCATACTAGGCCAATAAAAATGTTCTATCAACACATCATAGGTCTTACTTACCCCAAAATGACCCATCAAACCTCCTCCATGTGCTTCCTTAACTAACAACTCTCTCATGGAACACTTAGGAATACACAATCTATTTCTCTTAAACAAGAAACCATCAAACAAATGAAAGTCTTTTGAAACAGTCACATCTCCACACGAATTATATATGTCACCAAAATCCACATCACTAACATATAATTCCTTAATATGCTCAAAACCCAATAATCTAGCACTAAGAGAAATAAGTAAAACATACCTTCGCGACAACGCATCAGCCACTACATTCTCTTTACCTCGCTTGTATTTAATCACATATGGAAATGTTTCTATGAATTCCACCCATTTGGCATGTCTACGGTTCAGCTTATCCTGACCTTTCAAATGCTTTAAAATTTCATGATCAGTATGTATCACAAACTCTTTTGACCACAAATAATGCTGCCATGTATGCAAAGATCGAAACAATGCATATAACTCCTTATCATATGTCGGATACTTCAAAGCCGCTCCACTTAGTTTTTCGCTAAAGTACATCAATGGCCTTTGATCCTGTATCAAAACAGCTCCAATTCCTATGCCACTTGCATCACATTCAATCTCAAAGATCTTATCAAAATTAGGCAAAGCAAGCAAGGGTGCATTACACAATTTATCCTTAAGTTCATTAAATGCATGTTCTTGTGCATCTCTCCAAACAAAACCGACATTTTTCTTAACTAACTCATTCAAAGGTACAGCTATAGTACTGAAATTTCTAATGAATCTCCTATAGAAACCAGCAAGTCCATGAAAACTCCTCACCTCACTAGCATTCTTAGGTTTTGGCCAGTCCCTAATAGCCTTTACCTTTTCCTCATCAACCTCAATGCCTTGACTAGACACCACAAAACCAAGAAAATGAACCTTATCCATGCAAAAACTACACTTCTTAAGGTTAGCATACAACTTCTCACGCCTAAGAATGTCTAACACAAGACACACATGTATGACATGATCATCCAAACACTTAGAGTAAACAAGAATATCATCAAAGTAAACAACAACAAATTTACCCAAGTGCTCACGCAACACATGATTCATCAAACGCATGAATGTGCTAGGTGCATTAGTAAGACCAAACGGCATAACCAACCACTCATACAGCCCGTATTTAGCCTTAAATGTTGTTTTCCACTCGTCACCCACACTCACTCGAATTTGATAATAACCAGATTTCAAATCAATTTTCGTGAACAAACAAGAACCATGTAACTCATCAAGCATATCATCTAGTCTAGGAATAGGATGACGATACTTTACAATGATTTTATTGATGGCTCTGCAATCCACGCACATCCTCCACGTCCCATCCTTCTTTGGCACAAGAATAACAGGAACCGAACAAGGACTCAAACTTTCACTCACGTATCCTTTAGCTAGCAATTCCTCCACTTGCTTTTGTATCTCCTTTGTCTCGAAAGGATTAGCTCGATACGCTAGTCTATTGGGAATGGAAGCTCCCAGAATGAAATCAATTTGATGCTCTATGCCTCTGATTGGCGGCAATTCATCAGGCATTTCTTCAGGAAACAAATCCGCATATTCCTGCAAAAGATCAACAAACAAACTAGGCAAATATTGGTTAAAAACAGTAGTATCTAAACGAGCCTCTTTGTGCAAAAGCACAAACATAGGCTGATTAGTGTAAAAAGCATGTTTAACCTCACTTTTACTAGCTAACAAACTCACATTCTTCTCTCCTTCTCTATTTTTCTCAAACTGAATTTGTTTTGATTTTTCTTTTCTCTCTTTCTTTTCATTTGCAATCTGATTTTTTTCACTCATTTTTTTGTCACTCTCTCTTTCTTTCTTTTCAAATTCAAGTCTCATTCTTTCCATTTTACATTGATCTTCATACACTTCTTTTGAAGAGAGTGGGGTCAGAATTATCTTTCGTCCATCCTTAGTGAATGAATACCGATTGAGGTATCCATCATGCATAGCTCGCCTATCATACTGCCATGGACGTCCAAGTAAAATCTCTCCAGCATGCATTGGCACCACATCACACAACACCTCATCATGATATTTACCAATGGAAAAAGAAATGTTAGATTGTCGATGTACCTTAACCTCTCCACATTCATTCAGCCACTGAAGTTTGTAAGGTTGGGGGTGAGGTTTTGTAGGCAGCCCCAATCGATCAACCAAGAGTGTACTTACCACATTGGTACAACTTCCACCATCCACAATCACAATACAAGCCTTGCCTTGAACGTGACACCTTGTATGGAACAAGTTGTCTCGTTGTTCTTCATGGTTTTCCTGCTTCAATTGCATGTTAAGAGCACGCCTGGCAACCAGCAAGTCTCCCTTTATTGGTTCTTCAATGCTCCCATCACTACAACATTCCAAGTCTTGCTTTTCTCCATCTTCACTCTCATCGTCACCTTCTTCTTCATCAGTCACTATCTCACCATTTCTTACGGTCATAACTCTCTTGTTTGGACATTCTTTGCTGATATGTCCCACACCTTGGCACTTCCAACACTTAATATCTCGATTTTGCAGCTTAGGCTCTTCAACTTTGGATTTGTCTTTAGAACTTGTTTCGGCCTTTGCTTTCCCACTATCTTGACCAGCCCTGTTTCTTTCCTTGTAATCACACCTTCCTTCCCTATTCCAAGGAGAAATAGAATTAGAAACAGGTTTTGAATGATACCTTGATGGTCGTCTTCCTTGGAGTTGTTTTTCCACCTTGACGGCAATATGCACCATCTCTTCTAACTCCACTTAAGACTGCAAATCAACCTGATCAGCAATGTCCAAATTCAAACCAGCCAAGAAAAGTGCCATAGTAGTCTCCATGTCTTCATCTATATTAGCTTTAGTCATTAACATTTCCATTTCTTTGTAGTAGTCATCAACACTTTTACTACCTTGTTTAAGAACCTGAAGTCTTTGTATAATTTCCCTATGGAAATGTCTAGGCACAAACCTCTTCCTCATGACCGATTTAAGATTAGCCCAAGTCTCAATTGGATACTCCAAATTCCTTCTTCTACTAGTCACTAACTGATCCCACCAAGCTATAGCATAATCTGTAAATTGAGTAACAATAAGCTTGACCTTCTTTTCCTCAGTACATCGATGGCAATCAAATATGAGATCAACCTGCTTTTCCCATTGCAAATAAGCTTCTGGATCTTATTTACCATGAAAATTAGGAATTTTCAGCTTGATGCTTCCCAAGCTCCTATCAACGACTTCATCATCACCATGAAAGCATTATTATTCATCCTTCCTCTACCTCAACCAGTACCACGACCTCCTCTACCTCCACCTCTATGTAAAGCTCCTCCAACCAGACTTGCATTATCATCCTCAAGCTCATTTTCATCTTCCAAATGTTCAGGCTATTGCATTTGATTTCTGCCACCTCTTTGCCTCTCATTGCACTCCAGTGTGGCTCTTTTAACATTTTGCAACCTCAAATCCATGCGCTTTAATGTTTCTATTATGTTCTCCATAACACGGTATAAATGTGTAAATTCAGCTTGTTGCGCCTCACGCAATCGAGCTGGATCAATTTGAACACTCCTGTCACTGTCATCTTGGCCAGACATTTTTCCTACAATAAAAGGTTAGAACAAAACAAATAAAAGACCTCACAACACTCCCTCACGTGTTTACACTCAATAGATGGGGATGGTCACTCGTGTTCCACTCAATATAATGTATTCACTCACGGCTTAGCTCACACCTCTCAAGCTAATTTCTTTTATGTTCTTAGATGAATCACACTTTATGAAACAAATCAAATAGCCTTCCGTGTGTAGTATCCCAAGTCTGAAATTACGAATGAATCACTAATGCAATTCGAATCAAAACAGCCCCTCAATGGTGAAAATTTCGTGACAAGAAATTATATTGATTCTAACCTATTCAGATTCGACCCTTATCACCTAAATAACAAGGAGAATGAAAATTTTTTGTTGAAGTGGTTTTATACTCTTTTTTTTTTTTTGCTCTCTCTCACTATCTCTCTTGATGGGGGAACCTTAGTTCACACCACACAAAACTTTTGCCCAATTAGGTAACAAGAACAAGATCGAATTTAGAGCACTTTGTTTGAAACTCGAAATTGAATCAGAATGAATAATCAAGAACAAGATTCGAATTTAGCACACTTTGTTGAATTTCGAATGCAAATCAGAATGATGAACAAGACCAAAATTCGAATTTAAAACACCTTTTCTTGAATTTCAAATTTTAGGTTTTATAATTTTTTTTTTGAATTTTCAAATTTGAAAGAAAATGAAAACGATTCAAGGAACAAACAACTTAGACGATCAAGAAACAAAGAAAATGACTCAAGAATCAAGAACAAAGAAACATAATGAAAATAACAAGAAAGAAACGAAAACGAAAATAACCCACAAAGAAAACAATTCAGAGGAACAAGGAAACAAGAGAACGAATTCAACAATTCAAAATCAAAGTAACGAAAATGAAAATAATAAGAGAAGAAACGAAATAAACAAAGAATTCGAAATTGATAGGGATAAAACCTGATCTAGAGCGTTGGCTCTGATACCAAATGATACGGAACCTCCAAGAATAAGCCTGAGAACCCCTTGATTTCAAACCCCCACAGCAATAACTTGAAAACCCCTAGTCGAATTCGGCACAACCTCCAAGGATTAGGTTAGATTTCAGATTACCTTGAATTGATCACAGTCCTAAGATTTCAAAACAAACTAGTTCCTAAACCCCAGAATCAAAACACTCCACAAGAAAGTTGATCAAACTACTTGAATGTTTCTAAGCATGCATTCTTGATGAGGATCTGATTGCTAGCATACAACACCAAGGACCTGTTACTCGATCAATGGCAAGAAAACTTCAAGGATTAGTTTCCAAACATCTATATGTTCTCAATACAATTGGAACGTTAAGACTTGAAGAAAATAAGAGCAAAGAAGCTGTTTGGTTGCACGTGTCCAAATTGCAATCTACCCAAGAGGCCAATTGACCCAAAGGAGTTAGAATACATATTGGCATCCATCATTATACCTTTGGGAGCTAAATACATACCATTCACGTACCATTGGATGCCCATATATTAAGAGTGGCTGAAACTCACATTGGGAGTCAAAGATGCCTTTTAAAAGCTAGTGGGAGACAAGCTATATGGCTGCCCATGCCTTTTAAAAGCTAGTGGGAGACAAGCTATATGGCTGCCCAATTTGTTTTATGTAACCACATCATTATATTTGTATTTTTCCATCATTTCACTTGTTTTATGCTTTCTTTAAGTCTTTAAAAATAGATGTAATGGTAGACTTTGAACTTAATGAATATTCTGAGTTTTCTCTCCATTTTTGAGAGTTTTGAGAGGTTTTTAGCCTTCTTTTGAGTTCTGGTTAGAACTTGCACGAATTCCTTGCAAAAATAACCAAGTTTGCTAGGTCTTAACTTATATTCAAGGTTTTTCCTTCACAAGTTGGGGTTGGGTCTTGAATCTTTGGTTTCCAACCATATAGCTTCAGTTTTACATCACAAGTTGGTGTTGGGTTGAAGGTGCTGGTTGGTGTTCTTATGTTTTGGAGACGATCCGTAGCTTGAGCTTCCTTAGGAATTAAATCCCAGCAAGGCAGGCTCACATCATTTGGTATCAGAGCTTAGGCTCTCCAAATCAGGTTTTTAGCATCATTCCTTCTTGTTTATGTCAAAAAAAAAATATTGTCTTCCTTTGAGTCATTTTCTGCCATTAGTTTAATTTCTACAAGCTGTATGCTTTCTTGTTTCTTTGAGTCCTTCTTCCTTAATGTTGTTGCTAGATTAATTTTAAAAAAAAAGAAAGAACAAAAAAGAAAAGAAAAGAAAAGAAAAGAAAAGAAAAAAAAAGAGGAAACAACAACTAATCTCTCAAATTTGCTAGTGGGTTAGAAACTGAAGTTGGGTTTGCACATAACCAAATCTTCTCAAATTTTATATGCTTGTTTCAGATGCTAAACTTAGCTTAGAAATCAAATTTTAAGTCAAAATTCCTCCATTTGCCTAGTTATCCATATATTGCAGCCAATTTAGCTAGTCTTGTGTCCAAAAGTGAACGAGTATGTAAACATGTCCAAATCCTTTCAAATTTTACAATCATGTTTTAGATATTCAGCTAAGCCTACATATTAAATTTAATGTCAAAATTCGTTCGTTTGCTTGGTTGTCCATATATTACCGCTAGTTAGCCATTTTTGGGTCCAAAATATAAACATTTCATAAGAGACCTAAAAATTCGTTTTTCTTCTTCCATTTTGTCTCAATATATTGTCCTAAATCCAGTTTTTGTCAAATTCTTCCCTTTAGTAATGTTTGTCTAAAATTTCAGTGTCTTTCGTCCTTAGGTTTCAAATATCAGATATTCTATTTTTTTTTCCAGCTTGTTTTACTCTTGTTCCATTCTTGAATGTGTTTTAAACCTTGCAATTTAGTTATTTATTTGTGGAAATATTAAGTTCTTGCTAGAACTTGGAAGGGGCTGAAGTGAGTGAAAAAAAGGCATAGAGTGGTGAGATTGTTAGAGGGTAAAAGCCAAAGTTTGAGTGAAACACAGATTGAGTGTTACCAGATTAGAGTGAAACACGTGAGGGAGTGTGTGAGAGAATATTTCTAACATTTGTTTTGCAGCAATCAGTATGTCAACAAAACGAGATAGTGATCGAGAGAGCAACCAGCCCCAAGAGGAGCCAGAAGCTTCTTATGTTCTTAAGGCATTGCAATCTCAATTTCAAAGGATGAATGTGTTGTTTGTTGATATTAGAGAACAGATGGAAAAACACTCAAAGCAAATTGAAGAATTGCAGCAAGCAAGCTCTACAAATCAAAGGAATTTAGGAAGGGATGAATGAGATAATTTTCATAGGGAGCAAAACACAAATAGGGGGCAGAATAGAGGTAGGCGCGCTGGACTAAATGATTTGCCAGTTTTCAATGACTTGGAGGATGTAGATGAAGATAATCTTGATGATGATGATGGGCAGCAATCTGTTGCACTTGATGATGTTATTAGACCAAGATATATGAGAGGTAATATGGGTGGTAGAGGTGGTGGCAGAAATACTAGGCAAGAAACTATGGAAAATGCAAGAGGGAGAGGGAGAGTAGACAGCAACGTTAATGGAATTAAAATGAAAATTCCATCATTCCAAGGCAAAGAAAATCCAGATGCATATTTGGAATGGGAGAGAAAGACCGAACTCATCTTTGATTGCCACAACTATAGTGAGCAAAAGAAGGTGACACTTGCTGTGGTAGAGTTTACTGATTATGCATTAGTTTGGTGGGATCAATTACTCACTAAATGAAGAAGAAATGGCATGAGAGGAGTGCAGACTTGGGATGAGTTGAAACAGGTCATGAGAGATCGATTTGTTCCACAACACTACTATAGAGAGTTGCATCAAAGATTACAAGGGCTAGTGCAGGGCAATAAAAGTGTGGAAGAATATTTTCAAGAAATGGAAATGGCTATGATACGAGCTAATATAGAAGAAGAAAGGGAAGCAACTATGGCACGGTTCCTACATGGGCTGAAAGATGAAATTGCCGACATAGTGGAGCTGCATCATTATATGGAGCTTGATGATATGTTAAATATGGCAATCAAGGTAGAAAAACAACTCAAGAAGAAGAAAACAACCAGATCGGGTATGGGAATGAATTCTACCAACAATGTTCCATGGAAGCCAAATTGGAAGAAAGGGGAATCTAGTGAGAGTAAATTTGTTTCAAAGGAGAAGAAAGAGGGAAACAAGGCTGGAGAAAAACCCATTGTGATTGATAAGGGTAAGGCACCAATGAACTCCAGCGGAAGAACTAGAGACATCCAATGTTTTAGATGCTTAGGCAAGGGACATTATGCTGCACAATGTCCAAATAAAAGGGCAATGGTGATGAGGCCAAGTGGAGAGATAGAATTTGAAGATGATGAGGCTGTTAATGATGATTCAAGTGTTGACATTCAACCTATGGGTGATGATAGTGATGTAGAGCATGCTGTACATGGCAACGTTCTAGTTGTTATGCGTGCTTTAAATACCCAAGTAAAGGTAGATGATGGTGATGAGCTACAAAGAGAAAATATCTTTCATACTAGGTGTCTAGTTAAAGATAGAGTTTGTAGCATGATAATAGACAGTGGAAGTTGCATGAATGTGGCTAGTACTCTACTAGTGGAAAAACTTGATTTCCCTACTACAAAACATCCTAAGCCATATAGGTTGCAATGGTTTAATGATTGTGGTGAAGTTAGGGTGACTAAGCAAGTGCTGCTAACATTTTCCATTGGGAGGTATAAGGATGAAGTGTTATGTGATGTTGTTCCTATGCATGCTAGTCATATTTTGCTTGGGAGGCCATGGCAATATGATATAAGGGCTGTACATGATGGATTCAAAAATAGGTACTCTTTTGATTTTGAAGGTCGAAAGTTGACGCTTGCACCTTTGACACCGATGGAGGCTTTTGAAGACCAAAAACAAATACAAGCTGCCATGGAAGAGAAAATACAAAAAGAATCTGAAAAGAGAGTGAGAGAAAGAAAAGAGCAAGAGGAAAAACAAAGAATAAAAAAGAGAAAGAAAAAGAAAATGAGAAAAAGAAAAAAATCTACAATAAAAATGAGAGTTGTGAGAAGAAAGTAAGTTTAGTTGCTAGGGGAAAAGATGTGAGGCAAGCCTATTCTTCAAATAATGTGATGCTACTCTTACTATGTAAGGGAGCTTTTCTTAATGTAACTGACCTTGATCCTGCTATTCCTAGTGTTGCATTGACTTTGTTGTAGGAATTTGAAGATGTCTTTCCCGATGAAGTATCTAGCAGACTACCACCTATCAGAGGAATCGAACATCAAATTGATTTTGTTCCTGGAGCTGTAATTCCGAATCGGCCAGCATATAGAACCAATCCTCAAGAGGCCAAAGAGTTACAAAAACAGGTGGAAGAATTACTTGCAAAGGGTAATGTCAGAGAGAGCATGAGTCCATGCGTTGTACCGGTACTTTTGGTACCCAAAAAGGATGGATCAATGCGAATGTGTGTGGATTGTCGCGCCGTCAACAAAATCACTGTAAAGTATAGACATCCAATCCCTAGACTTGATGATATGCTTGATGAATTGCATGGTTCATGTATATTTTCGAAAATTGATCTTAAAAGTGGTTATCATCAAATAAGAATGAGATTAGGAGATGAATGGAAAACAGCTTTTAAGACTCAATATGGTTTGTATGAATGGTTAGTCATGCCTTTTGGACTAAGCAATGTACCTAGTACTTTCATGAGATTAATGAATCATGTCTTGCGTGCTTTTCTTGGAAAGTTTGTTGTTGCGTATTTTAATGATATTTTAGTGTATAGTCCAAGTTTAAATGATCATTTAATGCATTTAAGATGTGTGCTTGAAGTTCTTAGGAAAGAGATATTGTATTCAAATTTAAAGAAATGTACATTCTGCATGAAAAAAGTCATTTTCTTAGGATTTGTAGTGAGTGGGAAAGGAATTGAGGTTGATGAGGATAAGGTAAAAGCCATCAAAAAATGGCCTACCCCAAAATCCGTGACTGATGTTAGGAGTTTTCATGGTCTTGCTAGTTTTTATAGGAGGTTTGTTAGAGATTTTAGCACAATTGCAGCCCCATTGAATTAAATAGTGAAGAAAAATGTAGGGTTCAGATGGAATGAGGAACAGGAGCATGCATTTAGATTACTGAAAGAAAAATTATGTTCTGCACCATTACTTGCATTACTTGATTTTTCTAAGACTTTTGAAGTTGAATGTGATGCTTCCGGAGTGGGTATAGGTGCTGTTTTGATGCAGGAAAGAAGACCAATTGCATACTTTAGTGAGAAGCTAAGTGGAGCTCCTTTGAATTACTCTACTTATGACAAGGAGATGTATGCATTAGTTAGGGCGTTGGAGACGTGGCAGCATTATCTTTGGCCAAAGGAGTTTGTTATTCATAGTGATCATGAATCACTAAAATACTTGAAAGGACAAAGCAAGCTGAACAAACGCCATGCCAAATGGAGTGAATTTATTGAAGCGTTTCCATATGTGATTCAATATAAGCAAGGAAAAGAAAATGTTGTTGCTGATGCCTTATCTAGGAGGTATGCCCTAATCTCTATGCTTGATGCTAGACTTATAGGATTTGAGCATATGAAAGAATTGTATAAGCATGACTCTGAATTTGCACAAATATATGCCTCTTGTGAAAATGCTGCCTTTGAAAAATTTTATAAGCATGATGGTTTCTTATTTAGAGAGAAACGACTTTGTGTTCCAAATAGCTCTATAAGAGGATTGCTTGTAAGAGAGTCACATGGGGGAGGGTTAATGGGACATTTTGGGGTGGCTAAAACATTAGAAATTCTGAATGAACATTTTTATTGGCCACATATGAGGAAAGATGTAGAGAAATTTTGTGCTAAATGCGTGACATGTATGAAAGCAAAGTCCAAAGTAAGACCCCATGGTTTGTATATGCCTTTAAGTGTACCTAGTGAACCTTGGGTAGACTTATCTATGGACTTTATTTTGGGGCTACCTAGGACAAAAAAGGGTCATGATAGTTTATTTGTTGTGGTTGATAGATTTTCTAAAATGTCACATTTCATTCCATGTTATAAAACTGATGATGCATGCCATATATCTGATTTGTTCTTTAGAGAAGTAGTGAGATTGCATGGTATTCCTAGGACCATAGTAAGTGATCGAGATGTAAAATTTTTGAGTCATTTTTGGAAAGTCCTATGGGGAAAGTTAGGTACAAAGCTTTGTTTCTCTACTACATGCCATCCGCAAACAGATGGGCAGACGGAAGTTATTAATAGGACTGTGGGCACTCTTCTTCGTACCATGATTAAACAAAATTTGAAGACATGGGAGGAATGCATACCATTTATTGAATTTGCATATAATAGATCAATGCGTTCATCCACTGGATTTTCACCCTTTGAGCTTGTCTATGGTTTTAATCCACTTACTCCATTAGATTTGTTGCCTCTTCCTACTAATGAGCTTACTAGTTTTGATGGTAAAAAGAAAGTTGAATTGGTGAAGCAAATGCATCAAAGGGCCAAGCAACAAATGGAGAAGATTAATGGGAATAGAGCAACCAAAGTAAACAAAGGAAGGAAAAAGATGGTGTTCCAGCCTGGTGATCTGGTATGGGTTCATTTGCGAAAAGAAAGGTTTCCTACACAAAGGAAATTAAAATTGCAGCCGAGAAGTGATGGACCATTTGAAGTACTCGAAAGGATTAATGATAATGCCTACAAGATTAATCTACCAGGTGAGTATGGCGTAAGTGCAACTTTTAATGTTTCTGATCTTGCTCCTTACTATGCAGATGATGAAGATTCGAGGACGAATTCTTTTGAAGATGGAGAGGATGATGAGGATCTGATTGCTAGCATACAACACCAAGGACCTGTTACTCGATCAATGGCAAGAAAACTTCAAGGATTAGTTTCCAAACATCTATATGTTCTCAATACAATTGGAACGTTAAGACTTGAAGAAAATAAGAGCAAAGAAGCTGTTTAGTTGCACGTGTCCAAATTGCAATCTACCCAAGAGGACAATTGACCCAAAGGAGTTAGAATACATATTGGCATCCATCATTATACCTTTGGGAGCTAAATACATACCATTCACGTACCATTGGATGCCCATATATTAAGAGTGGCTGAAACTCACATTGGGAGTCAAAGATGCCTTTTAAAAGCTAGTGGGAGACAAGCTATATGGCTGCCATGCCTTTTAAAAGCTAGTGGGAGACAAGCTATATGGCTGCCCAATTTGTTTTATGTAACCACATCATTATATTTGTATTTTTCCATCATTTCACTTGTTTTATGCTTTCTTTAAGTCTTTAAAAATAGATGTAATGGCAGACTTTGAACTTAATGAATATTCTGAGTTTTCTCTCCATTTTTGAGAGCTTTGAGAGGTTTTTAGCCTTCTTTTGAGTTCTGGTTTGAACTTGCACGAATTCCTTGAAAAAATAACCAAGTTTGCTAGGTCTTAACTTATATTCAAGGTTTTTCCTTCACAAGTTGGGGTTGGGTCTTGAATCTTTGGTTTGCAACCATATAGCTTTAGTTTTACATCACAAGTTGGTGTTGGGTTGAAGGTGCTGGTTGGTGTTCTTATGTTTTGGAGACAATCCGTAGCTTGAGCTTCCTTAGGAATTAAATCCCAGCAAGGCAGGCTCACATCAATTCTACTCAAGAACACAAAGATAAAAGCAAATTCGGCTTTTAGATTAATAATTTGTCAAAACTAAAACTGATGTCTTACAATCCTAAATGAGATATAAATAGCTAAATCCTAATTAGGGTTATTAAGTAGCATTTGGCTTTCTAATCAAATTTTAAGAAATAATAAAGTAAACAATGTTCTAATTTAATACAAAACAAACAGGGCCCTTACTTTTTAAATAAGCATAACTAGTGGGCCTTAATACATATTAATTACAAGTCTCATTCGTGAATTACAACTTGTAGCAAGTTGTAATTGACTTCCTTTGGTCTTGTCTCCAAGCTTGTAATTCCTTGCAAACCATAGTTAGCCAAATTCACCAAATCTTGCAAATGGCAAATTAGTGCTTGCTGAATCTTTTTGGCTCGCGATCTAGTTATAGGACCTTGTGGCAAAATAATTGGATTGATGATCTCCTCAACTTGTTCCCCACGTCCTAACTCTTGATCATCCTTGCGGTGTGCTGGTTGTTCCACAACATATACCTAATGAACCTTGGGTTGATATATCAATGGGCTTTGTCTTGGCTTTACTTAGGTCTAAAGGGGGGAGAGATTCTATTTTTGTTGCTATGGACAGGTTTAGCAAGATGGCACATTTCACATTTCTATTTTAGTTGTGGGGTTGTTCTTCAAAGAAATTGTAAGATTACATGGCATCCCAAGAACAATTGTGAGTGATAGAAATGTGAAGTTCCTTAGCTACTTTTGAAAAACACTTTAGAGCAAGTTGGGTACAAGGCTGTTGTATTCAACCACTTGTCATCCATAAACAGATGGACAAACAGAAGTGGTAAATAGGATCTTATCAACTCTTTTGAGAGCCATAATACAAAAGAATTTGAAGAATTGGGAGGAATGTTTGCCACATGTGGAGTTTGCTTACAATCTGATCCAAGTGAGTATGGTAATGTTAGTGCAACCTTCAATGTTTCTGATTTGTCTTTGTTTGATGTAGGTGATGAAGGATCAGATTCGAGGATGAATCCTTACGAGAAGAGGGGGAGTGATGAGGAATTACATGCTGATCAAAAATTGGCCAAGCACCAACAGTCCAATGATGACATGAACAAACAATTCAAAGATCCACTAGCCATATATGGAGGACCAATGACAAGGTCTAGAGCTAAAAAGTAGAAAGAGGCTTTAATTTTCTTCATGGATCAGATTTGGAGAAAACAAGTTGCTCAAGATTTGTTTAAGGATGATCCATGGATGCAAGAAGAGCTTAAGTTGGTCAACATAATTCAAGCAAGACCTAATCTTGAAGGCTAATCCAGGCTTATGAGAGTAAAGATTTAGGTCCATTTTTAATAATAAAAGGTCATTTGGCCTTGATCTTGAAGTCTAAAAGACCAATGGCCTAAGACAAATTAATAGGTTGTTTAAGACTATTTGTGTTTTAATTCTGCATTTTGACTTTTATTAGGGTTTATTCTTATTAAGTATGTGTTACAAAGGCTGAAATATGAAGAAAAAGAGATACAAAAACAAGAAAATAATGGTCCAACGTTCACATTGAGTTGGCAAAGCCATGGGGCATTTATTAGGTGTAATGGGACTGTCAATTAATATGTGAGTTACATATGAACAAGATATAATTCTGATGCTCTCTTTGCATATGGCCTTCTTCTATATAAACAAGGATGATTTCCTTTGTAAGGATACAATTAAAAACATATAAAAGATATTTTTGAGCACTTGTTAGTGTTTTTCTTAAGTTCTTGCATGAACTTTGGAACTTACCAAGCTATTCAGTTTGTGACGTTCAAATTCCAAAATCTTTGTTTTCATCCTTAACTTATCAAACCTTCTTTGTTTGTGGCATTTTGAGGAAATCAAAGTGCTATTTTAATTACTTAATCATAATTCCATTGATAAAAGTGATTAGAATAGTTAATCTTACTTCATTCTTGAACGATCTAGATTTTGATTCAACTATTGGAGGGTGTAATTTTGCATTCCATATATATCATAGTTCTTTAACTATTGGGGTGTATGGCTGCTAAATTGATGATTTCCATCATTTCCCTTCTTGCATCAAAACAGCACCTATGCCACACCTGAAGCATCACACTCTAATTCGAAAGTCTTATTAAAATCTAGCAAAGCAAGAATTGGAGCAGTAGTTAACTTTTATTTCAACAAATTAAATGCCTTTTCATGAAATTCAGTCCATATAAACTTTATATCTTTTTTTACCAATTCATTTAATGGTGCAGCAATGGAACTAAAATCTTTAACAAACCTCCTATAGAAACTAGCCAAACCATGAAAACTTCTTACTCACTCATGGTTTTTGGTGCTGGCCAATCTCTTATTGTTTTTACCTTTTCATCATCAACCTCAATTCCTTGTGCACTAACCTTAAAACATAATAATATGATTTTATCACTACAAAACATGCACCTTGTCAAGTTGGCATACATTTTTTCCTTTCTCAAAACATCAAGAACAGCCCTAATATGTTCTACATACTCATTTACTGATTTGCTATAAATGAATATGTCATCAAAATATACAACAACAAATTTACCAAGATATGCACACAAAATATGGTTCATTAATCTCATGAATGTACTAGGTGCATTAGATAAAACAAATGGCATAACTAACCACTCATAAAGACCATATTTTATTTTGAATGCAGTTTTCCACTCATCTCCTTCTTTCATGCTAATTTGATGGTAACCACTTTTCAAATCAATCTTAGTAAAAATGCAAGAACCACTCAACTCATCAAGCATATCATCGAGTCTAGGAATTGGATGTCTATACTTCACCATGATTTTATTGATTGCTCGGCAGTCCACACACATTCTCCATGATCCATCCTTCTTTGGGACTAATAAAACTGGAACAACACATGGACTAAGACTTTCACACACATGTCCCTTTGCTAGCAACTCCTCCACTTGCCTTTGAAGTTCCTCGGTCTCCTCCAAATTACTTCTTTAAGCTAGTCAGTTAGGAAATGTTGAGCCTGAAATGAAATTAATTTGATGCTCAATCCCTCTTAAAGGTGGTAAACCCTTAGGTACATCTTCTGGAAAGACATCTTCAAACTCCTATAAAAGAGAATAAACACAGCTAGGCAAAGGATTGTCAAGGTCAGATGTAGAAATCAAGGTCTCTTTGTACCTAAGTACAATCAGACTTCTTTTCTCATAAAAAGCACTCCTTAACTCTTTTTCTGTTGCATAGAAATACTCTGATGCAAGAAAGGATCCCTTGAAGCTAGCAAGTGGACCAATCACTAGGAGCAAGGCAAAGAGATATCAAGCTAGTATGGCTTTGCATATTCAAGAAGAGATTTCCAAAGAGCTTCAAGAATTATCATTCAAGAAGATGGAGATAGAGCTTGAAGAAGGCACACCAAAGCTGATTATGATGCTTAGTGTAGAAGCTAAAGGCTAGCTAAAGAAAGGTCCAACGTGCAAGAAAGGTCCATGGGGGTTCATATAAAGCCTTAGGAAGTAATTTAAGGCCCATGAACAGCCCAAATAGTGTGGGGCGTTTCTTATGTTGAAGGGATTAGTTTGGTTGTTTCCATACTTTATATTTTCCTTATTGGATTAGGATTTTGTTTCCATACTTTTATATTTTCCTTAGTGGATTAGGATTTTGTTTCCATACTTTATATTTTCCTTAGTGGATTAGGAATGTTTTCCTTATGCAATTAGGAATGTTTTCCTTATGCAATTAGGAATGTTTTAGTTTTCCATATGCAATTAGGAATTTTGTAACCCTTATTTAAGGGCACTATTAGGCCGAATTTCAGACTACAATAATTAATAAAAATTTTTGAATTCTTCTACAAGTTCTTGTGAATTTTCGTGTGAGAGAGATTAGAGTGGATTCTTTAATTCTTTCTTTGCATCAAGAATTAGGTTTACTTATCAATAAGAGTTGTGGCGTTTTCCTTCTTCTTACCAACTAAATCCTTCAATCATAGTGAGTTCACGTCTCTTTATAGGCGCTGGGTTCCTTAGGAGGTGATTATCAAGTTTCAAGGAGTTCTCTACCATTGTTATACGTTGGGTTTGCTGCCATCGTTGCTAAGGGTCCGCGTCATTTGGTATCAGAGCCTTGCTACAAGGTAATTTTTATCTACTTTGTCTTTCTAGGGTTTGTTAATTTAGGTCTTTTAAATTTCTGTGTTTTAGGGTTCTTAGAGAGTCTAGTCTTTAATTTTCGAAAAAGAGTCATATATCAATTCTGATCAAGGCCGAATTGAAGGAGGGTATTCTTAGGGTGAAAACGAAACCTAGGAAAGGATTCTTGAAGAATTTTGAAACCAAGAATTAGGGTTCTTGAAAGAAAGCAAAAGCTAGAGTTTGTGTTCAAGTTTGATTTTGATTTATTCTTGAGTGAATCTGGCGAATTAAGTCCAGATTTCGAAAAGTCCTTGGGAGTAAATTAAGTCCCGAATCAAGGGGATAGTGAAAGGAAGCAAAAAAAAAAAGAGTACAAAACCACCTCAACAAAAATTGTTTAATATTCTTGCTATTTGGGTGCTAAGGATCAGATCTAGGTGGGTGAGAAGTAATAAAATTTTTGGGCGAAAAATTTCACCTTTTGAGGGGCTTTTGGAATTTGAAAATCAGACCTTAATATTCATGTTATTTGAGTGTTATAGGTGGGAATTAGAGTCTAGAAGCTAGCATTTTGGGTAGAATTGATTATGTCCATAAAGCAGCTTGCCAAGTGTGGGTTGTTTTTGATTCATTATATCCAAATTTGTCTTGTTTATTGGCTTCATTGTTTCTGATTTCTTTATCTAGCTTTTAATTCCATTACATTGCTAAGTATTATTTGCTTGTGTCGATACTTGGTTCTATATCGTGTAGTGCAAATTACCTTGCATTGCCTCCGGATACTTGTCTTGTTTTCTATCTAGTTCTAGGATTTAGGTTCTAGTTTCTTGAATGACTTGACAATTGTTGGTTGGTGAGCTTGGTTCTGAAGTGCAATCAAGGAAGACAAGAAAAGTGAGGTAATTCTAAACACTTGAGTGAATTTCGATTATTACTAATCTTGTTTCTTTGAGTTTGTTTGTTTGTTAACATGGCTGGAAAAGGAGAAGAGACTAGCAAAGAAGGAGCTATGGCCGAAAGCTTGGCTAGGCTTAATGAGACATTGGTAGCAATGCTTAGTCGAATGGAGATGATGGATACTAGATTGCAAGAGAATGCAGCACGACAAGCACAACAAATTCAGCAAGTGCAACAAGGGCAGCCAGCCGCACATCCAAATCCCATAATGCGAGCTAGAAGTGATGTGAGCCTGCCTTGCTGGGATTTAATTCCTAAGGAAGCTCAAGCTGTGGATCATCTCCAAAACATAAGAACACCAACTAGCACCTTCAACCGAACACCAACTTGTGATGTAAAACTGAAGCTATATGGCTGGAAACCAAAGATTCAAGACCCAAACCCAACTTGTGAAGGAAAAACCTTGAATATAAATTAAGACCTAGCAAACTTGGTTATTTTTGCAAGGAATTCGTGCAAGTTCTAACCAGAACTCAAAAAAGGCTAAAAACCTCTCAAAGCTCTCAAAAATGGAGAGAAAACTCAGAATATTCATTAAGTTCAAAGTCTGCCATTACATCTGTTTTTAAAGACTTAAAGAAAGCATAAAACAAGTGAAATGATGGAAAAATACAAATATAACGATGTGGTTACATAAAACAAATTGGGCAGCCATATAGCTTGTCTCCCACTAGCTTTTAAAAGGCTTGGGCAGCCATATAGCTTGTCTCCCACTAGCTTTTAAAAGGCATCTTTGACTCCCAATGTTAGTTTCAGCCACTCTTAATATATGGGCATCCAATGGTACGTGAATGATATGTATTTAGCTCCCAAAGGTATAATGATGGATGCCAATATGTATTCTAACTCCTTTGGGTCAATTTGGACACGTGCAACCAAACAGCTTCTTTCCTCTTATTTTCTTCAAGTCTTAACGTTCCAATTGTATTAAGAACATATAGATGTTTGGAAACTAATCCTTGAAGTTTTCTTGCCATTAATCGAGTAACAGGTCCTTCGTGTTGTATGCTAGCAATTAGATCCTCATCATCCTTTCCATCTTCAAAAGAATTCATCCTCGAATCTTCATCATCTGCATAGTAAGGAGCAAGATCAGAAACATTAAAAGTTGCACTTACACCATACTCACCTATTAGATTAATCTTGTAGGCATTATCATTAATCCTTTCGAGTAATTCAAATGGTCCATCACTTCTCGGCTGCAATTTTGATTTCCTTTGTGTAGGAAACCTTTCATTTCGCAAATGAACCCATACCAGATCACCAGGCTGGAACACCATCTTTTTCCTTCCTTTGTTTACTTTGGTTGCTCTATTCTCATTAATCTTCTCCATTTGTTGCTTGGCCCTTTGATGCATTTGCTTCACCAATTCAGCTTTCTTTTACCATCAAAACTAGTAAGCTCATTAGTAGGAAGAGGCAACAAATCTAATGGAGTAAGTGGATTAAAACCATAGACAAGCTCAAAGGGTGAAAATCCAGTGGATGAACGCATTGATCTATTATATGCAAATTCAATAAATGGTATGCATTCCTCCCATGTCTTCAAATTTTGTTTAATCATGGTACGAAGAAGAGTGCCCACAGTCCTATTAACAACTTCCGCCTGCCCATCTGTTTGCAGATGGCATGTAGTAGAGAAACAAAGCTTTGTACCTAACTTTCCCCATAGGACTTTCAAAAAATGACTCAAAAATTTTACATCTCGATCACTTACTATGGTCCTAGGAATACCATGCAATCTCACTACTTCTTTAAAGAACAAATCAGATATATGGCATGCATCATCAGTTTTATGACATGGAATGAAATGTGCCATTTTAGAAAATCTATCAACCACAACAAATAAACTATCATGACCCTTTTTTGTCCTAGGTAGCCCCAAAATAAAGTCCATAGATAAGTCTACCCAAGATTCACTAGGTACACTTAAAGGCATATACAAACCATGTGGTCTTACTTTGGACTTTGCTTTCATACATGTCACGCATTTAGCACAAAATTTCTCTACATCTTTCCTCATATGTGGCCAATAAAAATGTTCATTCAGAATTTCTAATGTTTTAGCCACTCCAAAATGTCCCATTAAACCTCCCCCATGTGACTCTCTTACAAGTAATCCTCTTATAGAGCTATTTGGAACACAAAGTCGTTTCTTTCTAAATAAGAAACCATCATGCCTATAAAATTTTTCAAAGGCAGCATTTTCACAAGAGGCATATATTTGTGCAAATTCAGAGTCATGCTTATACAATTCTTTCATATGCTCAAATCCTAGAAGTCTAGCATCAAGCATAGAGATTAGGGCATACCTCCTAGATAAGGCATCAGCAATAACATTTTCTTTTCCTTGCTTATATTGAATCATATATGGAAACGCTTCAATAAATTCACTCCATTTGGCATGGCGTTTGTTCAGCTTACTTTGTCCTTTCAAGTATTTTAGTGATTCATGATCACTATGAATAACAAACTCCTTTGGCCAAAGATAATGTTGTGCCACGTCTCCAACGCCCTAACTAATGCATACATCTCCTTGTCATAAGTAGAGTAATTCAAAGGAGCTCCACTTAGCTTCTCACTAAAGTATGCAATTGGTCTTCTTCCCTGCATCAAAACAGCACCTGTGCCCACTCCGGAAGCATCACATTCAACTTCAAAAGTCTTAGAAAAATCAGGTAATGCAAGTAATGGTGCAGAACATAATTTTTCTTTCAGTAATCTAAATGCATGCTCCTGTTCCTCATTCCATCTGAACCCTACATTTTTCTTCACTATTTCATTCAATGGGGCTGTAATTGTGCTAAAATCTCTAACAAACCCTCCTATAAAAACTAGCAAGACCATGAAAACTCCTAACATCAGTCACGGATTTTGGTGTAGGCCATTCTTTGATGGCTTTTACCTTATCCTCATCAACCTCAATTCCTTTCCCACTCACTACAAATCCTAAGAAAATGATTTTTTTCATGCAGAATGTACATTTCTTTAAATTTGCATACAATTTCTCTTTCCTAAGAACTTCAAGCACACATCTTAAATGCATTAAATGATCATTTAAACTTTGACTATACACTAAAATATCATCAAAATACACAACAACAAACTTTCTAAGAAAAGCACGCAAGACATGATTCATTAATCTCAAGAAAGTACTAGGTGCATTGCTTAGTCCAAAAGGCATGACTAACCATTCATACAAACCATATTGAGTCTTAAAAGTTGTTTACCATTCATCTCCTAATCTCATTCTTATTTGATGATAACCACTTTTAAGATCAATTTTCGAAAATATACATGCACCATGCAATTCATCAAGCATATCATCAAGTCTAGGGATTGGATGTCTATACTTTACAGTGATTTTGTTGACGGCACGACAATTCACACACATTCGCATTGATCCATCCTTTTTGGGTACCAAAAGTACCGGTACAGCGCATGGACTCATGCTCTCTCTGACATGACCCTTTGCAAGTAATTCTTCCACCTGTTTTTGTAACTCTTTGGCCTCTTGAGGATTGGTTCTATATGCTGGCCGATTCAGAATTACAGCTCCTGGAACAAAATCAATTTGATGATCTATTCCTCTGATAGGTGGTAGTCCGCTAGATACTTCATCGGGAAAGACATCTTCAAATTCCTGCAACAAAGTCAATGAAACACTAGGAATAGGAGGATCAAGGTCAGTTACATTAAGAAAAACTCCCTTACATAGTAAGAGTAGCATCACATTATTTGAAGAATAGGCTTGCCTCACATCTTTTCCTCTAGCAACTAAACTTACTTTCTTCTCACAACTCTCATTTTTATTGTAGATTTTTTTCTTTTTCTCATTTTCTTTTTCTTTCTCTTTTTTTATTCTTTGTTTTTCCTCTTGCTCTTTTCTTTCTCTCACTCTCTTTTCAGATTCTTTTTGCATTTTCTCTTCCATGGCAGCTTGTATTCGTTTTTGGTCTTCAAAAGCCTCCATCGGTGTCAAAGGTGCAAGCGTCAACTTTCGACCTACAAAATCAAAAGAGTACCTATTTTTGAATCCATCATGTACAGCCCTTCTATCATATTGCCATGGCCTCCCAAGCAGAATATGACTAGCATGCATAGGAACAACATCACATAACACTTCATCCTTATACCTCCCAATGGAAAATGTTAGCAGCACTTGCTTAGTCACCCTAACTTCACCACAATCATTAAACCATTGCAACCTATATGGCTTAGGATGTTTTGTAGTAGGGAAATCAAGTTTTTCCACTAGTAGAGTACTAGCCACATGCACGCAACTTCCACTATCTATTATCATGCTACAAACTCTATCTTTAACTAGACACCTAGTATGAAAGATATTTTCTCTTTGTAGCTCATCACCATCATCTGCCTTTACTTGGGTATTTAAAGCACGCATAACAACTACAACGTTGCCATGTACAGCATGCTCTACATCACTATCATCACCCATAGGTTGAATGTCATCACTTGAATCATCATTAACAGCCTCATCATCTTCAGATTCTATCTCTCCACTTGGCCTCATCACCATTGCCCTTTTATTTGGACATTGTGCAGCATAATGTCCCTTGCCTAAGCATCTAAAACATTGGATGTCTCTAGTTCTTCCGCTGGAGTTCATTGGTGCCTTACCCTTATCAATCACAATGGGTTTTTCTCTAGCCTTGTTTCCCTCTTTCTTCTCCTTTGAAACAAATTTACTCTCACTAGATTCCCCTTTCTTCCAATTTGGCTTCCATGGAACATTGTTGGTAGAATTCATTCCCATACCCGATCTGGTTGTTTTTTTCTTCTTGAGTTATTTTTCTACCTTGATTGCCATATTTAACATATCATCAAGCTCCACATAATGATGCAGCTCCACTATGTCGGCAATTTCATCTTTCAGCCCATGTAGGAACCGTGCCATAGTTGCTTCCCTTTCTTCTTCTATATTAGCTCGTATCATAGCCATTTCCATTTCTTGAAAATATTCTTCCACACTTTTATTGGCCTGCACCAGCCCTTGTAATCTTTGATGCAACTCTCTATAGTAGTGTTGTGGAACAAATCGATCTCTCATGACTTGTTTCAACTCATCCCAAGTCTGCACTCCTCTCATGCCATTTCTTCTTCGTTTAGTGAGTAATTGATCCCACCAAACTAATGCATAATCAGTAAATTCTACCACAACAAGTGTCACCTTCTTTTGCTCACTATAGTTGTGGCAATCAAAGATGAGTTCGGTCTTTCTCTTCCATTCCAAATATGCATCTAGATTTGCTTTGCCTTGGAATGATGGAATTTTCATTTTAATTACATTAACGTTGCTGTCTACTCTCCCTCTCCCTCTTGCATTTTCCATAGTTTCTTGCCTAATATTTCTGCCACCACCTCTACCACCCATATTACCTCTCATATATCTTGGTCTAATAACATCATCAAGTGCAACAGATTGCTGCCCATCATCATCATCAAGATTATCTTCATCTACATCCTCCAAGTCATTGAAAACTGGCAAATCATTTAGTCCAGCGCGCCTAACTCTATTCTGCCCCCTATTTGGGTTTTGCTCCCTATGAAAATTATCTCGTTCATCCCTTCCTAAATTCCTTTGATTTGTAGAGCTTGCTTGCTGCAATTCTTCAATTTGCTTTGAGTGTTTTTCATCTGTTCTCTAATATCAACAAACAACACATTCATCCTTTGAAATTGAGATTGTAATGCCTTAAGAACATAAGAAGCTTCTGGCTCCTTGATGCAAGAAAGGATCCCTTGAAGCTAGCAAGTGGACCAATCACTAGGAGCAAGGCAAAGAGATATCAAGCTAGTATGGCTTTGCATATTCAAGAAGAGATTTCCAAAGAGCTTCAAGAATTATCATTCAATAAGATGGAGATAGAGCTTGAAGAAGGCACACCAAAGCTGATTATGATGCTTAGTGTGAATATGGAAGCTAAAGGCTAGCTAAAGAGGTCCAATGTGCAAGAAAGGTCCATTGGGATTCATATAAAGCCTTGGGAAGTAATTTAAGGCCTTAGTAATATGATGGAAGTGATTGGAAGAAAAGCTTGGAGTGCAGCCAGTTTCACAGAGTACCTGTGAGATTTCTGAAGCCATGTGAGAATAGCTGGATGGACCCACTGCTTAAAGATTATTAATTCTGTTTAATGGGCCACGTTTTATATCATTATGGAAGGCTTAAAAATAGGATTTTGTTTCCATACTTTATATTTTCCTTAGTGGATTAGGATTTTGTTTCCATACTTTATATTTTCCTTAGTGGATTAGGATTACTTTATGTTTTTCCTTATGCAATTAGGAATGTTTTTCCATATGCAATTAGAAATGTTTTCCTTATGCAATTAGGAATGTTTTAGTTTTCCTTATGCAATTAGGAATGTTTTCCTTATGCAATTAGGAATGTTTTAGTTTTTCATATGCAATTAGGAATTTTGTAACCCTTATTTAAGGGCACTATTAGGCTGAATTTTAGGATACAACATTTAATAAAAATTTTTGAATTCTTCTACAAGTTCTTCTTGTGAATTTTCGTGTGATGGAGATTAGAGTGGATTTTTTTTAATTCTTTCTTTGCATCAAGAATTAGGTTTACTTATCAACAAGAGTTGTGGCATTTTCCTTCTTCTTACCAACTAAATCCTTCAATCATAGTGAGTTCGCGTCTCTTTATAGGCGTTGGGTTCATTAGGAGGTGATTATCAAGTTTCAAGGAGTTCTCTACCATTGTTATACGTTGGGTTTGCTGCCATCGTTGCTAAGGGTCCGCGTCACTCCTCTTGGGGCTGGTTGCTCTCTCGATCACTATCTTGTTTTGTTGACATACTAATTGCTGCAAAACAAATGTTAGAAATATTCTCTCACACACTCCCTCATGTGTTTCACTCTAATCTGGTAACACTCAATCTGTGTTTCACTCAAACTTTGGCTTTTACCCTCTAACAATCTCACCACTCTATGCCTTTTTTCACTCAAACTTTGGCTTTTAATCTCTAACAATCTCACCACTCTATGCCTTTTTTCACTCACTTCAGCCCCTTCCAAGTTCTAGCAAGTACTTAATATTTTCTCAACTAAATAACTAAATTACAAGGTTTAAAACACATTCAAGAATGGAACAAGTGTAAAACAAGCTGGAAAAAAAAACAAAATATCTGATATTTGATACCTAAGGACGAAAGACACTGAAATTTTAGACAAACATTACTAAAGGGAAGAATTTGACAAAACTGGATTTAGGACAATATATTGAGACAAAATGGAAGAAGAAAAATGAATTTTTAGGTCTCTTATGAAATGTTTATGGTCTGGACCCAAAAATGGCTAACTAGCGGTAATATATGGACAACCAAGCAAACGAACGAATTTTGACATGAAATTTAATATGTAGGCTTAGCTGAATATCTAAAACCTGCCTGTAAAATTTGAAAGGATTTGGACATGTTTACATACACGTTCACTTTTGGACATAAAACTAGCTAAATTGGCTGCAATATATGGATAACTAGGCAAATGGAGGAATTTTGACTTAAAATTTGATTTCCAAGCTAAGTATAGCATCTGAAACAAGCATATAAAATTTGAGAAGATTTGGTTATGTGCAAACCCAACTTCAGTTTCTAACCCACTAGCAAATTTGAGAGATTAGTTGTTGTTTCCTTTTTTTTTTCTTTTCTTTTCTGTTCTTTCTTTCTTTCTTTTTTTTAAATTAATCCAGCAACAACATTAAGGAAGAAGGACTCAAAGAAACAAGAAAGCATACAACTTGTAGAAATTAAACTAATGGCAGAAAATGACTCAAAGGAAGACAATATTTTTTTTTTTGACATAAACAAGAAGGAATGATGCTAAAAACCTGATTTGGAGAGCCTGAGCTCTGATACCTAATGATGTGAGCCTACCTTGCTGGGATTTAATTCCTAAGGAAGCTCAAGCTATGGATCGTCTCCAAAACATAAGAACACCAACCAGCACCTTCAACCCAACACCAACTTGTGATGTAAAACTGAAGCTATATGGCTGGAAACCAAAGATTCAAGACCCAACCCCAACTTGTGAAGGAAAACCTTGAATATAAGTTAAGACCTAGCAAACTTGGTTATTTTTGTAAGGAATTCGTGCAAGTTCTAAACAGAACTCAAAAGAAGGCTAAAAACCTCTCAAAGCTCTCAAAAATGGAGAGAAAACTCAGAATATCCATTAAGTTCAATGTCTGCCATTACATCTGTTTTTAAAGACTTAAAGAAAGCATAAAACAAGTGAAATGATGGAAAAATACAAATATAATAATGTGGTTACATAAAACAAATTGGGTAGCCATATAGCTTGTCTCCCACTAGCTTTTAAAAGGCATGGGCAGCCATATAGCTTGTCTCCCACTAGCTTTTAAAAGGCATCTTTGACTCCCAATGTGAGTTTCAGCCACTCTTAATATATGGGCATCCAATGGTATGTGAATGGTATGTATTTAGCTCCCAAAGGTATAATGATGGATGCCAATATGTATTCTAACTCCTTTGGGTCAATTGGCCTCTTGGGTAGATTGCAATTTGGACACGTGCAACCAAACAGCTTCTTTCCTCTTATTTTCTTCAAGTCTTAACGTTCCAATTGTATTGAGAACATATAGATGTTTGGAAACTAATCCTTGAAGTTTTCTTGCCATTGATCGAGTAACAGGTCCTTGGTGTTGTATGCTAGCAATCAGATCCTCATCAAGAAGAGTGCTTAGGAGAGAAGGGCAAGGAAATCTTGAAGCCCTAGAAGTAGCCGAAAGGGTAGAAGATGAAGATGAAGGTGGAAATCAACCTACCACTGATGGTGACCTTACTTCCATCAAGATGAAGATTCCTTCCTTTGAAGGGAACAACAATGCAGAAGAGTTCATAGAATGGGAGAGGAAAGTTGAGCAGATTTTCAAATGCCATAACTACACCGAAGAGAAGAAATCAGTTTTGGCAGCCGTAGAGTTCAAGGGGTATGCTACCTTTTGGTGGGATCAATTGAAAGCTAATAGAAGAGGGAAAGGTATGAGGCCTATTCCTGAATGGTCAACCTTGAAAGAACTAATGAGGAGCCGATTTGTACCATCTCACTACATTCGGGATTTGTACAATCGACTAGCAAGACTAGTTCAAGGTGGAAGAAGTGTGAAAGAGTACCACAAAGAGATGGAGATGATCATGGCTAGGGCAAATATTGATGAAGATGGAGACAAGAAGATGTCACGATTTCTTGGGGGATTGAATTTGAACATAGCCAATGAATTGGAGATGTATGAATTCAACACAATGGAAGAGTTAGTTCAAAAGGCCATAAAGATAGAGAGAAGATTGAAGAATAAAGCTATTTTGAAAACTGGCTACTCTAAAGATAGTGGAAATTTTTCACACTTCAAGGGTTCAAGTTCGAGTGGAGGTTCCTACAAAGGGGATTACAAGGGTTCTTTCCAAAAGAATTCTTCCTACAATCCTAATTTCAAAAAGCCGAATGATGGGGATGCAAAAACAGCCATGGAAACACCTTTTAGACCTACTCCAAGTAGGGAAATTAAATGCTACAAGTGTTTGGGAAGTGGACACATTGTTTCTCAATGTCCGAATAAGAGGGTGATTATTGCTACCCATGAAGGGGAAATTGAATCAGAATCTGAACATGAAGAAGAAGAGGAGGCCGAATGTGGTGATAAGGCTGAATATGATGAAGAGGCTTGGGAGAATCAAGTCTTGAATGCTGAACATGGAGAGATGCTTGTTACTAGAAGAGCCTTGAATATTCAAGTCAAGGAAGAAGGCTTGGATCAAAGGGAGAATCTTTTCCACTCTAGGTGTTTGGTAAATGGTAAGGTTTGTTGATACGGAACATCCAAGAATAAGCCTGAGAACCCCTTGATTTCGAACCCCCACAGCATTAACTTGAAAACCCCTAGTCGAATTCGGTACAACCCCCAAGGATTAGGTTAGATTTTAGACGGAACCTCCAAGAATAAGCCTGAGAACCCCTTGATTTCGAACCCCCACAGCATTAACTTGAAAACCCCTAGTCGAATTCGGTACAACCCCCAAGGATTAGGTTAGATTTCAGATTACCTTGAATTGATCAAAGATCCAAGATTTCAAAATAAGTCAGTTCCTAAATCCCAGATTCGAAACACTCCACAAGAAAGTTGATCAAACTACTTGAATGTTTCTGAAGCATGTATTCAAGCAAGAACACAAAGATAAAAGCAATTCGGCTTTAGGTTAATTAATTCGTTCAAAACTTCAAAACTTCAAAACTGATGTCTTACAACCCTAAATGAGATATAAATAGCTAAACCCTAATTAGGGTTATTAAGTTGCGTTTGGCTTTCTAATCAAATTTTAAGAAATAATAAAGTAATCAAAGTCCTAATTTAATACCAAACAAACAGGGCCCTTACTTTTTAAATGAGCATAACTAGTGGGCCTTAATACATATTAAAATAACAAGTTCAGCTAATTATTTAACTATAAATAAGCCCAACTAGTGACTTGAGCCAAATATGCTCCAATTTGCATCCTTGATCAGCCATATCGTGCACCTTCAGCTCCTCTTCAACAAAATGTTGCATGTAGCCTTGTGACGTCTCTATCATTCCCCCTTTGTTGGAGAAAACTCATCCTCGAGTTTTAAAATGCTGAAGTAGTAAAGAAAAGCAACTTTGTAATTTCACTCCAATTACTTGTGGCATGTCATCAATTTGAAGAACCTGAAATTTTATTTCATAAACATCAAAATCATTGTTAGGCAAAATATATTCCATGTTTGCAACAGACAGGCAATCATGAATGGTGGGAGTAGAAAGTTTTATTTTTCTTGCTTCTTCTTTTAGTTGTACTTCTAACCCAAGCATATCAATTTCTTCCTTCAATATTTCTTCAAAAGTTTCCAACTTTGGAATGTCTTGTTGAAAAGTAGCAGCTTCTTTTGATTCTAGTGATGAATCGTCACCAATAATCTCTAAAGTATGATCTTCAATATCACCCTGAAAAGAAGTATCACCATAAACAGCCTCGGATGACATTAACAAATCACTACCATCAACAATCTCTTCTGCATAAATTAGTTCTTCTTCATTGCTATCTTCAACCTTCAAATTCTCCCTTTCTTTGTAGTAATCATCAACACTTTTACTTCCTTCCTTGATAGCCTGAAGTCTCTGCATGATACTCCTATAGAAATGTTCAGGTTGCTGCATTTGATTTCTGCCACCTCTTCGCCTCTCATTGCGCTCCAATGTGGCTCTTTCAACACTCTGCAACCTCAAATCCATGTGCTCCAATCTTTCTGTTATGGTATCCATAGCACGGTGTAAACGTGTAAATTCAGCTTGTTGCGCCTCACGCAATCGAGCTGGATCAATCTGAACACCTGCATCTCTTTCAGACATGTTTCCTGCAATAAAAGGTTAGCACAAAACAAATAAAAAGGCCTCACAACACTCCCTCACGTGTTTACACTCAATAGATGAAGGTTGGTCTCTTGTGTTTCACTCAATATATGAAATCACTCACGGTTCAGCTCACACCTCTCAAGCTGATATCTTTTACGTTCTTAGGTGAATCACACTTTATGAAACAACTCAAATAGCCTTCCTGTGTAGTATCCCAAAATCTGAAATTTGAATCAAAACAGCCCCTCAAATTTGTCAAAATTTCGTGACAAAATTTTGGTTACTTCTAACCTATCCAGATTCGACCCTTATCACCTAAATAACAAGGAAAACGAAAAAAATTTCTTGAAGCACTTTTGTACTCTTTTTTTTTTTGCTCCCTCTCACTATCTCAAGATGGGCAGCCCTAATTCACACACCACACAATTTTTTTTTTTCCAATCAGGTAACAAGAACAAGATCAATTTAGAGGACTTCCTTTTGAAACTCGAAATTGGAACAGAATAAATAATCAAGACTTCCTTTAGACTAATTCAGCTTTCCTTTTGAAACTTGTTTGAAACACTTTCTTGGAAATTCGAAACAGAATCAGAATGAATAACAAGAATAAGATTCGGATTTAGAACACTTTTGAATCAACAAATTTCGAATCAACAATCAAGAACACAATTTTGAATTTGAACAAAGCAACCTAAATTCCCAATTCGGAAATCCACAATAGAACAAATCCAATTCGGAATAGATAGAACAAACCAATTCGGAACAAATCAACCAACCCAATTTCAGAATAAGAAAAATGATTTGGACTAAAAAGGCAAACTGAATTCGAAATTGAAATAAGACTCTAAACACAAAACGAAAATTAAATTAGAACCCTAACGAAATTTTTTTTTTGAATTTTCGACTTTGAAAGAAAAACGAAAACGATTCAAGGATCAATAACAAAGAAACAAAACAAAACTAACAAGAGAAGAAACGAAAATGAAAGTAACCCACAAAGGAAACAAAAATGCAAATAGCAGGTGAAGAAAACGAAAACGAAAATAACCCATAAAGAAAACAATTCAGAGGAACAAGGAAAACAAGAGAACGAATTGAACAATTGAAACAAAGCAACAAAAATGCAAATAAAAAAAGAAGAAACGAAAACAAATTGGAAGGGATAAAACCTGATCTAGAGCGTAGGCTCTGATACCAAATGATACGGAACCTCCAAGAATAAGCCTGAGAACCCCTTGATTTCGAACCCCCACAGCATTAACTTGAAAACCCCTAGTCGAATTCGGTACAACCCCCAAGGATTAGGTTATATTTCAGATTACCTTGAATTGATCAAAGATCCAAGATTTCGAAATAAGTCAGTTCCTAAATCCCAGATTCGAAACACTCCACAAGAAAGTTGATCAAACTACTTGAATGTTTCTGAAGCATGTATTCAAGCAAGAACACAAAGATAAAAGCAATTCGGCTTTAGGTTAATTAATTCATTCAAAACTTCAAAACTGATGTCTTACAACCCTAAATGAGATATAAATAGCTAAACCCTAATTAGGGTTATTAAGTAGCGTTTGGCTTTCTAATCAAATTTTAAGAAATAATAAAGTAATCAAAGTCCTAATTTAATACCAAACAAACAGGGCCCTTACTTTTTAAATGAGCATAACTAGTGGGCCTTAATACATATTAAAATAACAAGTTCAGCTAATTATTTAACTATAAATAAGCCCAACTAGTGACTTGAGCAAAATATGCTCCAATTTGCATCCTTGATCAGCCATATCGTGCACCTTCAGCTCCTCTTCAACAAAATGTTGCATGTAGCCTTGTGATGTCTCTAGAGCGTAGGCTCTGATACCAAATGATACGGAACCTCCAAGAATAAGCCTGAGAACCCCTTGATTTCGAACCCCCACAGCATTAACTTGAAAACCCCTAGTCGAATTTGGTACAACCCCAAGGATTAGGTTAGATTTCAGATTACCTTGAATTGATCAAAGATCCAAGATTTCGAAACAAGTCAGTTCCTAAATCCCAGATTCGAAACACTCCACAAGAAAGTTGATCAAACTACTTGAATGTTTCTGAAGCATGTATTCAAGCAAGAACACAAAGATAAAAGCAATTCGGCTTTAGGTTAATTAATTCATTCAAAACTTCAAAATTGATGTCTTACAACCCTAAATGAGATATAAATAGCTAAACCCTAATTAGGGTTATTAAGTAGCGTTTGGCTTTCTAATCAAATTTTAAGAAATAATAAAGTAATCAAAGTCCTAATTTAATACCAAATAAATAGGGCCCTTACTTTTTAAATGAGCATAACTAGTGGGCCTTAATATATATTAAAATAACAAGTTCAGCTAATTATTTAACTATAAATAAGCCCAACTAGTGACTTGAGCCAAATATGCTCCAATTTGCATCCTTGATCAGCCATATCGTGCACCTTCAGCTCCTCTTCAACAAAATGTTGCATGTAGCCTTGTGACGTCTCTAGAGCGTAGGCTCTGATACCAAATGATATGGAACCTCCAAGAATAAGCCTGAGAACCCCTTGATTTCGAACCCCCACAGCATTAACTTGAAAACCCCTAGTCGAATTCGGTACAACCCCCAAGGATTAGGTTAGATTTCAGATTACCTTGAATTGATCAAAGATCCAAGATTTCGAAACAAGTCAGTTCCTAAATCCCAGATTCGAAACACTCCACAAGAAAGTTGATCAAACTACTTGAATGTTTCTGAAGCATGTATTCAAGCAAGAACACAAAGATAAAAGCAATTTGGCTTTAGGTTAATTAATTCATTCAAAACTTCAAAACTGATGTCTTACAACCCTAAATGAGATATAAATAGCTAAACCCTAATTAGGGTTATTAAGTAGCGTTTGGCTTTCTAATCAAATTTTAAGAAATAATAAAGTAATCAAAGTCCTAATTTAATACCAAACAAACAGGGCCCTTACTTTTTAAATGAGCATAACTAGTGGGCCTTAATACATATTAAAATAACAAGTTCAGCTAATTATTTAACTATAAATAAGCCCAACTAGTGACTTGAGCCAAATATGCTCCAATTTGCATCCTTGATCAGCCATATCGTGCACCTTCAGCTCCTCTTCAACAAAATGTTGCATGTAGCCTTGTGACATCTCTATCATTTGTACACTTCTCATTGATGGTGGAAGTTGTACCAATGCTGCTAGTACTACAATGGTGGATAAATTGGGGTTAACTTGTTTTAAACATCCCAATCCTTACAAGTTGCAATGGTTCAATGACGCTGGGGAAGTAAAAGTGTTGAAGCAAGTCAAGGTACCATTCTCCATTGGGTGGTATAAAGATGAGGTTTTGTGTGATGTAGTGCCAATGCAAGCTGGACATTTGCTATTAGGAAGACCATGGCAGCATGATAGAAGGGCACAACATGATGGCTTTTCTAATAAGTATACCTTTACTTATGAAGGAAAGAAAGTTGTTCTAGCACCATTATCACCTCAAGAGGTGTATGAAGATCAGAAGAGGATGCTAGAGAGGGAGAAAGAAGTTTCGGCCAACATGAACCAAGGGGGTTCAAATTCAGCCAATGATGTTTCTTCAACACCCAAGGGTAATTCTAAGGGTAGGGAGAGAGAAAATAATAAAGTGAGTGAGTGCAGAAAGGAAAAAGAGGCCGAGAGTCAAAAGAAAGTAAGCAAACAAATAAATGGCCCATTGGTGAGAGAAAATAAGCAAGGAGAAAAAGCAAAACATACTTTTTATGCAAGAGCAAGAGAGATAGATGTAGGGCAGCCTATACTCATTATTATTTATAAAGAATTGTTACTTGCTGATAGTGTAGAATCTCTTGATTCTTTACCTTCTAGTTTTGTGTCTTTGTTGCAGGATTTTAAGGATGTGTTTCCTGAAGACCTTCCTAGTGGTTTGCCGCCATTAAGAGGGATTGAACATCAAATTGATTTCATACCCGGTTCTACAATTCCAAATCGGCCAGCATATAGGAGCAATCCTATGGAGACAAAAGAGATGCATGAGAAAGCAAGGGCGAATATTGAGAAAAGGAACAAGAGATATGCTGATTCTGCAAATAGAGGGAGACGTGAGATTAAGTTTCAAGTAGGAGAATGGGTTTGGGTGCATTTTCGAAAAGAGAGGTTTCCTAACCAAAGGAAGAACAAGTTGCAAGCAAGGGGAGATGGCCCATTCCAAGTGCTGGATAAGATTAATGACAATGCCTACAAGATCGACTTACCAGGTACGTATAATGTTAGTGCTACTTTCAATGTAAGTGATCTTTCTCCTTTTGATGATGCAGATTTGAGGACAAATCTTTTTGAAGAGGGGGAGAATGATGCAAGAAAGGATCCTTTGAAGCTAGCAAGTGGACCAATCACTAGGAGCAAGGCAAAGAGATATCAAGCTAGTATGGCTTTGCATATTCAAAAAGAGATTTCCAAAGAGCTTCAAGAATTATCATTCAAGAAGATGGAGATAGAGCTTGAAGAAGGCACACCAAAGCTAATTATGATGCTTAGTGTGGAAGCTAAAGGCTAGCTAAAGAAAGGTCCAACGTGCAAGAAAGGTCCATGGGGGTTCATATAAAGCCTTGGGAAGTAATTTAAGGCCCATGGACAGCCCAAATAGTGTGGGGCGTTTCTTATGTTGAAGGGATTAGTTTGGTTGTTTCCATACTTTATATTTTCCTTATTGGATTAGGATTTTGTTTCCATACTTCTTAGTGGATTAGGATTTTGTTTCCATACTTTATATTTTCCTTAGTGGATTAGGAATGTTTTCCTTATGCAATTAGGAATGTTTTAGTTTTCCATATGCAATTAGGAATTTTGTAACCCTTATTTAAGGGCACTATTAGGTCGAATTTCAGACTACAACAATTAATAAAAAATTTTGAATTCTTCTACAAGTTCTTCTTGTGAATTTTCATGTGAGAGAGATTAGAGTGGATTCTTTAATTCTTTCTTTGCATCAAGAATTAGGTTTACTTATCAACAAGAGTTGTGGCGTTTTCCTTCTTCTTACCAACTAAATCCTTCAATCAAAATCTTCACTTGATCTTCATATACTTGTTTAGGTGACAATGGAGCAAGAGTGAAATTTAATCCATTTAGGCTAAAAGAATAATAATTCTTAAAGCCATCATGCAAAGCCTTTCTATCAAACTTCCATGGATGACCAAGTATATATGGCTAGCATGCATAGGCAAAACATCACAACAAACTTCATCTTTGTATCGCCCAATTGCAAAAGAAAATAGAACCTGCTTTGTTACCTTCACCTCTCCACAATCATTCAACCATTGTAGCTTGTAGGGACTAGGATGTTTTATGCATATTAACCCTAATTTATCCACAAAATCAGTAATAGCAACATTTGCACAACTACCCCCCATCAATGATCATGCTGCACACTTTTCCATTCACAATGCAATGAGTATGGAAAATGCTCTCTCTTTGATTACTTTCTTCATCTTTAATTTACATGTTTAAGACTCTTCTAATAACTAAAGATTCACCGTGTGCAGGATACTCAATGATATGTTCAATTTACTCTAATGGTGGCATGCTATCATTATGATCATCATCACTTTCATGTTCACTAGCACTATCAATTTCACCATTATCTCTTATCAGCATGATTTTCTTATTTGGACATTGAGATGCTATATGCCCTACTCCTAAACACCTAAAGCATTTAATGGTACTATGCTTTTGATTAGAGTTAGATGTTTTAAAGTTACCTTTAGGGTCGGCTGGAACTTGCTTTTTATTTTCTTTTTAGGCAGCCTCCTTCCCTTGAGGATTATCATCTTTCTTTGGCCACTTTGAAGTGAAACTAGAACTGAAATTAGAAAATCCCTTTGTTGCTCCCTTGAGTTTCAGTTGCTTCTCCACTTTCATGGCCATGTGTACCATATGAAGTATATAATGATGTAATTCAACTATGTTGGCAATCTCCTTATTCAGCCTACTCAAAAATTGAGCTACAGTGATTTTTGAATCCTCCTCTATATTAGTTCTACTCATGATCATCTCCATTTCTTTATGGTAATCCTCCACTGACATGGATCCTTGAGTTAACCACTGTAATATTTGGTGAAGCTCCCTATAGTAGTAGTAAGATGGTACAAATCTCTTTCTCATCACAGTTTTCATTTCAGCCCAAGTAGTGATCGTTCTTTCTCCATTTCTCCTCTTGGAAATCATTAATTGATCCCACCAAACTAGTGCATAATCTGTGAATTCAACTGCTGCAAGTTTAACTTTTTTCATTTCACTATAATTATGGAAATCAAACACCAACTCAAATTTTCTTTCCCATTCAAGGTAAGCTTCAACATCATTTCTCCCTTTGAATGATGGTATCTTCATTTTTATGGAAGATATGTTGATGTCCCTTTGTTGAGGTCTTCTTTGGGCAATTGATTCCTCACTTTCTTCATCATCTTCCCTTTCTATCTCATCATCATTCATCATGTTTCCTCTCCCTCTATTCTGCCCCCTTCGATTAGTATTATTTTTCTACCTTTGCATTATGTTGTTTATATCACCTCTCAAGTTGTTTATGACCAAATCAAACCTTTCAAATTTCCTTTGCATTGCCTCTAACATGAAGGCTATGTCATTCATGGTCATATCACGTTTTTCACCTCCAGAATTTGACATGGTATAAGAACCTGCAAGAAAATATTAGTAAAGAAAAATTTTCCTCACCACACTCCCTCAGTGTTTCACTAAAGATCATATTGTCACTCCTTTTGTATTTCACTCAAAACTTGGTTCCTTTTTCTTTTTTTTTTATAAGCTTAAGTTCTTATCCTTTTTACCTGACGCGGACCCTTAGCAACGATGGCAGCAAACCCAACGTATAACAATAGTAGAGAACTCCTTGAAACTTGATAATCACCTCCTAAGGAACCCAACGCCTATAAAGAGACGCGAACTCACTATGATTGAAGGATTTAGTTGGTAAGAAGAAGGAAAACGCCACAACTCTTGTTGATAAGTAAACCTAATTCTTGATGCAAAGAAAGAATTAAAGAATCCACTCTAATCTCTCTCACATGAAAATTCACAAGAAGAACTTGTAGAAGAATTCAAAAATTTTTATTAATTGTTGTAGTCTGAAATTCGGCCTAATAGCATAAGGAAAACATTCCTAATTGCATAAGGAAAATATTCCTAATTACATAAGGAAAATATAAAGTATGAAAACAAAATCATAATCCACTAAGGAAAATATAAAGTATGGAAACAAAATCCTAATCCAATAAGGAAAATATAAAGTATGGAAACAACCAAACTAATCCCTTCAACATAAGAAATGCCCCACACTATTTGGGCTGTCCATGGGCCTTAAATTACTTTCCAAGGCTTTATATGAACCCCCATGGACCTTTCTTGCACGTTGGACCTTTCTTTAGCTAGCCTTTAGCTTTCACACTAAGCATCATAATCAGCTTTGGTGTGCCTTCTTCAAGCTCTATCTCCATCTTCTTGAATGATAATTCTTGAAGTTCTTTGGAAATCTCTTCTTGAATATGCAAAGCCATACTAGCTTGATATCTCTTTGCCTTGCTCCTAGTGATTGGTCCACTTGCTAGCTTCAAGGGATCCTTTCTTGCATCATTCTCCCCCTCTTCAAAAAGATTTGTCCTCAAATCTGCATCATCAAAAGGAGAAAGATCACTTACATTGAAAGTAGCACTAACATTATACGTACCTGGTAAGTCGATCTTGTAGGCATTGTCATTAATCTTCTCCAGCGCTTGGAATGGGCCATCTCCCCTTGCTTGCAACTTGTTCTTCCTTTGGTTAGGAAACCTTTCTTTTCGAAAATGCACTCAAACCCAATCTCCTACTTGAAACTTAATCTCACGTCTCCCTCTATTTGCAGAATCAGCATATCTCTTGTTCCTTTTCTCAATATTTGCCCTTGCTTTCTCATGCATCTCTTTCACCAATTTAGCTTTCTTCTCACCATCTAAACTAACAAGCTCATGAGAAGGTAAAGAAACAAGATCCAAAACTGTTAGTGGGTTAAAACCATAAACAAGCTTAAAAGGTGAATATCCTGTAGAAGAATGAATAGCACGATTATAAGCAAACTCAATAAATGGCAAACAATCTTCCCAAGAACTAAAATTCTTACCCACTAAAGCTCTCAACATGGTACCTAAAGTTCTGTTTACTACTTCTGTTTGTCCATCCGTTTGAGGATGACAAGTGGTGGAAAATAACAACTTGGTACCTAACTTTCCCCAAAGTACATGCCAAAAGTGAGACAAAAACTTGGTGTCTCTATCAGAAACTATGGATTTTGGTATCCCATGAATTCGAACCACCTCCCTAAAGAAGAGTTCGGCCACTAAACTAGCATCATCACTCTTATGACATGGGATAAAGTGTGCCATCTTACTAAACCTATCAACAAGCACAAATATGCTATCTCTCCCCCTCTTAGTCCTTATTAATCCTAAAACAAAGTCCATACTAATGTCCATCCAAGGAGAACTAGGAACGGGTAATGGCATATATAAACCATGAGGCATAGACTTGGTGATGTGAGCCTGCCTTGCTGGGATTTAATTCCTAAGGAAGCTCAAGCTACGGATCATCTCCAAAACATAAGAACACCAACCAGAACCTTCAACCCAACACCAACTTGTGATGTAAAACTGAAGCTATATGGCTGGAAACCAAAGATTCAAGACCCAACCCCAACTTGTGAAGGAAAAACCTTGAATATAAGTTAAGACCTAGAAAACTTGGTTATTTTTGCAAGGAATTCGTGCAAGTTCTAACCAGAACTCAAAAGAAGGCTAAAAACCTCTCAAAGCTCTCAAAAATGGAGAGAAAACTCAGAATATTCATTAAGTTCAAAGTCTGCCATTACATCTGTTTTTAAAGACTTAAAGAAAGCATAAAACAAGTGAAATGATGGAAAAATACAAATATAATGATGTGGTTACATAAAACAAATTGGGCAGCCATATAGCTTCTCCCACTAGCTTTTAAAAGGCATGGGCAGCCATATAGCTTGTCTCCCACTAGCTTTTAAAAGGCATCTTTGACTCCCAATGTGAGTTTCAGCCACTCTTTATATATGGGCATCCAATGGTACGTGAATGGTGTGTATTTAGCTCCCAAAGGTATAATGATGGATGCCAATATGTATTCTAACTCCTTTGGGTCAATTGGCCTCTTGGGAAGATTGCAATTTGGACACGTGCAACCAAACAGCTTCTTTGCTCTTATTTTCTTCAAGTCTTAACGTTCCAATTGTATTGAGAACATATAGATGTTTGGAAACTAATCCTTGAAGTTTTCTTGCCATTGATTGAGTAACAGGTCCTTGGTGTTGTATGCTAGAAATCAGATCCTCATCATCCTCTCCCTCTTCAAAAGAATTCGTCCTCGAATCTTCATCATCTGCATAGTAAGGAGCAAGATCAGAAACATTAAAAGTTGCACTTACACCATACTCACATGGTAGATTAATCTTGTAGGCATTATCATTAATCCTTTCAAGTACTTCAAATGGTCCATCACTTCTCGGCTGCAATTTTGATTTCCTTTGTGTAGGAAACCTTTCTTTTCGCAAATGAACCCATACCAGGTCACCAGTCTGGAACACCATCTTTTTCCTTCCTTTGTTTACTTTTGTTGCTCTATTCTCATTAATCTTCTCCATTTGTTGCTTGGCCCTTTGATGTATTTGCTTCACCAATTCAGCTTTCTTTTTACCATCAAAACTAGTAAGCTCATTAGTAGGAAGAGGCAACAAATCTAATGGAGTAAGTGGATTAAAACCATAGACAAGCTCAAAAGGTGAAAATCCAGTGGATGAATGCATTGATCTATTATATGCAAATTCAATAAATGGTATGCATTCCTCCCATGTCTTCAAATTTTGTTTAATCATGGTACGAAGAAGAGTGCCCACAGTCCTATTAACAACTTCCGTCTGCCCATCTGTTTGCGGATGGCATGTAGTAGAGAAACAAAGCTTTGTACCTAACTTTCCCCATAGGACTTTCCAAAAATGACTCAAAAATTTTACATCTTGATCACTTACTATGGTCCTAGGAATACCATGCAATCTCACTACTTCTCTAAAGAACAAATCAGATATATGGCATGCATCATCAGTTTTATGACATGGAATGAAATGTGCCATTTTAGAAAATCTATCAACCACAACAAATAAACTATCATGACCCTTTTTTGTCCTAGGTAGCCCCAAAATAAAGTCCATAGATAAGTCTACCCAAGGTTCACTAGGTACACTTAAAGGCATATACAAACCATGTGGTCTTACTTTGGACTTTGCTTTCATACATGTCACGCATTTAGCACAAAATTTCTCTACATCTTTCCTCATATGTGGCCAATAAAAATGTTCATTCAGAATTTCTAATGTTTTAGCCACCCCAAAATGTCCCATTAAACCTCCCCCATGCGACTCTCTTACAAGCAATCCTCTTATAGAGCTATTTGGAACACAAAGTCATTTCTCTCTAAATAAGAAACCATCATGCCTATAAAATTTTTCAAAGGCAGCATTTTCACAAGAGGCATATATTTGTGCAAATTCAGAGTCATGCTTATACAATTCTTTCATATGCTCAAATCCTAGAAGTCTAGCATCAAGCATAGAGATTAGGGCATACCTCCTAGATAAGGCATCAGCAACCACATTTTCTTTTCCTTGCTTATATTGAATCACATATGGAAACGCTTCAATAAATTCACTCCATTTGGCATGGCGTTTGTTCAGGTTGCTTTATCCTTTCAAGTATTTTAGTGATTCATGATCACTATGAATAACAAACTCCTTTGGCCAAAGATAATGCTGCCACGTCTCCAACGCCCTCACTAATGCATACATCTCCTTGTCATAAGTAGAGTAATTCAAAGGAGCTCCACTTAGCTTCTCACTAAAGTATGCAATTGGTCTTCTTTCCTGCATCAAAACAGCACCTATACCCACTCCGGAAGCATCACATTCAACTTCAAAAGTCTTAGAAAAATCAGGTAATGCAAGTAATGGTGCAGAACATAATTTTTCTTTTAGTAATCTAAATGCATGCTCCTATTCCTCATTCCATTTGAACCCTACATTTTTCTTCAGAATTTCATTTAATGGAGCTGCAATTGTACTAAAGTCTCTAACAAATCTCCTATAAAAACTAGCAAGACCATGAAAACTCCTAACATCAGTCACGGATTTTGGTGTAGGCCACTCTTTGATGGCTTTTTTCTTATCCTCATCAACCTCAATTCCTTTCCCACTCACTACAAATCCTAAGAAAATTACTTTTTCCATGCAGAATGTACATTTCTTTAAATTTGCATACAATTTCTCTTTCCTAAGAACTTCAAGCACACATCTTAAATGCATTAAATGATCATTTAAACTTTGACTATACACTAAAATATCATCAAAATACACAACAACAAACTTTCCAAGAAAAGCACGCAATACATGATTTATTAATCTCATGAAAGTACTAGGTGCATTGCTTAATCCAAGAGGCATGACTAACCATTCATACAAACCATATTGAGTCTTAAAAGTTGTTTTCCATTCATCTCCTAATCTCATTCTTATTTGATGATAACCACTTTTAAGATCAATTTTTGAAAATATACATGCGCCATGCAATTCATCAAGCATATCATCAAGTCTAAGAATTGGATGTCTATACTTTATAGTGATTTTATTGATAGCACGACAATCCACACACATTCGCATTGATCTATCCTTTTTAGGTACTAGAAGTACCGACACAGCACATGGACTCATGCTCTCCCTAACATGACCTTTCGCAAGCAGCTGATCCACCTGTTTTTGCAACTCCTTGACCTCTTGAGGATTTGTCCTATATGATGGACGATTTGGAATTACAGCTCCAGGAATGAAATCAATTTGATGTTCTATTCCTCTAATGGGTGGCAATCCACTCGGTACCTCATTTGGAAAGACATCTTCAAATTCCTGCAACAAAGTCAAAGCAACACTAGGAATAGATGTATCAAGGTCAGTTACATTAAGAAAAACTCCCTTACATATCAGAAGGAGCATCATACTATCAGAAGAGTATGCTTGCCTCACATCTTTCCCCCTAGCAACTAAACTAACTTTCTTCTCTCCACTCTCATTTTTATTATGTAATTTCTTCTTTTTCTCTTTTTCTTTTTCTCTCTCAGTTTTTATTCTTTGTTTTTCCTCTTGATCTTTCTTTTCTCTCTCCCTCTTTTCAACCTCTCTTTGCATTTTCTCTTGCATGGCAGCTTGTACTCGCTTTTGGTCTTCAAAAGCCTCCATAGGTGTTAAAGGTGCAAGAGTCACCTTTCGGCCTTCAAAATCAAATGAATACCTATTCTTAAACCCGTCATGTGTTGCTTTTCTATCATATTGCCATGGCCTCCCAAGTTGACGCGGAACCCTATGGCAATGAAGGCCTCAAACCCCAACGCACGCTTCGATATAGGAATCCAAGAACAAGGATAAACCACCCTCTATAGCACCCAATGCTTAGAGAAGCAAGAACACTAATGACGGAAGGATTTGGAAGGACGGATCAGAAGAACGCCACAATCAAAATTGATAAGTTAGTCTGATTCGTCATGCAATCAATGAAAGAAGCAAAATCTCTCACTCTCTCAAAGATGGCCGAAATTTGCATAAAAAGCAATCTGAATATAATTTTGTCAAAAGTTCCTCTTACAAGAAAATAAGGCCCTATTTATAGAAAAACAAATTAAAATTCGTAACTATCCTAACCCTAGTGAAAAAAGGAAAATTACAAAGTCAAAATCCTTGTCAAATAAGGAAAATATCATCCTAACCAACTAAGGAAAGAAGGATCCTTGTCAAATAAGGAAAATATCATCCTAACCAACTAAGGAAAGAAGGATCCTTGTCAAATAAGGAAAATATCATTCTAACCAACTAAGGAAAGAAGGGAACCACATCCCATGTGCATGGGTGTGAACACAGCCCATGTGCATGAAAGAATAGGCTGCTCATGTGACAAAAGTGGTCCCAAAAAACCTAATTTCGTCCAAGGCCCATGTGCTTGCATGTGGGCTGCCTTCCTTACTCCTTTCTTGCTCCTCTAGCCCATTTTTAAAGCCTTATCTTCCATATAAACATTCAGCATCACAATCAGCCTTTGTTTGGTCTTCCAGCTCCATACTGCACTTGTTTATTGCTAATTCAGTCACCTCCCTTGTAACAAAGTCTTGAACATGCAATCCAAGAGTGACGCCATACTTCCTTGCTTTATTCCTTATCAATGGTCCTTATTGTAGCACCAAAGGATCCTTGCCATGCTGGTTTACATCATTCTCCCCTTCTTTAAAAAGATTTGTCCTCAAATCTGCATCATCATAAGGAGATAAATCAGTCACATTAAAAGTAACACTAACACCATACTCACCAGGCAAGTCAATCTTGTATGCATTGTCATTGATTTTCTCCAATACTTAGAATGGACCATCACCACGTGCATCAAGCTTACTCTTCCTTTGATTTGGAAACCTCTCCTTTCGGAAGTGTACCCAAACCCAATCGCCAGGAGCAAATGCCATTTTCTTTTGTCCCTTATTTGCCCTATTAGCATATGACTTGTTCTTTTTCTCTATATTTGCTCGAACCTTTTCATGCAAAGACTTTACCAAATCAGCCTTCTTCTCACCATCCAAACTAGCAAGCTCATGTAAAGGCAAAGGAACAAGATCAAGTACAGTTAGTGGATTAAAACCATAAACAATCTTAAATGGCGAATAACCTGTAGAAGAATGAATTGAACGATTATAAGCAAATTCAATGAAAGGTAAACAATCTTCCCAAGTGACCAAATTCTTCCCCACTAAAGCTCTCAACAACGTACCAAGTGTACGATTCACTACTTCAGTTTGCCCATCTGTTTGTGGATGACAAGTAGTAGAAAACAAAAGCTTAGTTCCTAATCTACTCCATAACACACGCCAAAAATGGGACAAAAACTTAGTATCTCTATCAGAAACAATTGTCCGAGGCACCCCATGTAAACGAACAACATCTCTAAAGAACAAATCAGCCACAACTTTGGCATCATCATGGTATGAACTGCTTCTTGTTTTTGGAACCTATACTGGAAAATCAGGAGATTAAGAAAACTAAGAACAAGAACAAGGTTTAATTGAGGAAACCAAGGCCTCTACATTTAATTGAAACGTAATGTTATATTTCCTGTGATGCCTTTGATTGTTTTATTCATGAGCTTAAATAGTAGTAATAATTAACAGCTTAGCTAAATACAAGGAAATAATCCGACTAATATGCAGCAACTAAAACAAATAAGAATAATAATAAAAAACTAACAAAAGACTTATTCAAACATATCATTAAGGCTACGTGTCATTTTCCCTTCCTCTTAAACAATTCTCTTGTCCTCAAGAGAGACATCTGGAAACTGCTTTTTAACCTGCTCAAGCTCTTCCCAAGTTGCTTCCATGGGAGATGAACCTCGCCAATGAATCAAGACTTCACTTCTGTTTCTTCTCACTCTGCTATCTAGAATTGCTTCAGGCTGTGGATTCAGTTCATCAACCTCGTCAAACTGTGGCAATTGCGTCTGTACTCCACTTCCAGCTCCAATATGCTTCTTAAGGAGTGAGACATGGAATACAGGATGCACTTTCGTTGTTGCTGGCAGCTCTAACTTATAAGCGACCGCACCAATTTTCCGTAGGACTTTGAATGGCCCATAATACTTAGGAGATAGTTTGAAGTTCCTTCGCACCGCAAGAGTCCGCTGCTTGTAAGGATGCAGCCTAGGATAGACTAAGTCTCCTATGGCAAATTCACGTTCTTGGTGCTTCAAGTCGTATATTTGCTTCATTCTGCTTTACGCCTGCTGAATTCTTTCTTTGAGTTCCCTCAACATGACATCACGATCACCCAATTCCTTTTCTACTGCTGCTACCTTGGCAGTACCTGATATGTAAGTGAGTAAAGTAGGAGGAGGCCTACCATATACAACCTCAAAAGGAGATTTTCCAGTAACCGAATGGATACTTGTATTGTAACAATACTCTGCCCAAGATAGCCACTTCATCCATTGCTTGGGTTTAGCGCTAGTAAAGCATCGGAGATACATTTCTAGTGTTCTGTTCACCACCTCGGTCTGGCCGTCGGTTTGAGGGTGGTAAGCGGAGATAAAGTTGAACCGGGTTCCATTTAAATCAAATAGTTCTCTCCAGAATTGGCTAGTAAAAGCCGGGTCCCGGTCACAAACGATTGTTCTTGGCATCCCATGCAACTTAAAAATATTTTCAAAAAATAATTGTGCAACAGAGGCAGCAGTATAGGGATGAGAGGTGGGCACAAAATGAGCATACTTCGAAAGTCTATCAACCACCACAAATATCGTTGTCTTACCGTTTGAATTTGGCAACCCATCTATGAAGTCCATTGAAATGTCTTCCCAAATTCGGCTAGGAACTGGGAGAGGTTGAAGGAGACCAGCTGGAGCAGTGTGTTCTGCTTTATGTCTTTGGCAGACATCACATTCTCGTACAAAACTTCTCACTCGTTCTTTGAGATTTGGTGAGTAGAAGTTGGACTGGATTCATTGAAGAGTTTTAAAGAATCCTTCATGGGTGCTGGAATGGAATTGGTTAATGATCTCTTGGACCAAAGTTGATTCCTTTGACAGATAAATCCGCCCTTTAAACAACAAGATGCCATTTCTATATTTCCATGGTCTAAGAGCCTCGCCATCTTGAACTTGCTTCACCTTCTCCTATAAAAATGGTAAGGATTGGACCTCTTCTTTAATTGAATCGATCCAATTTGGGATTGGGCAAGAAATTGCTGAAATTTGCCCTTCCCCATCATCTTTCTCATCTCTTCTGGACAAAGCATCAGCCACCACGTTTTCTTTTCCCCCTTTGTATTGAATAACAAAGTCAAAGCCCATCAACTTAAACAACCATTTTTGTTAAGCTGCCATGGTAATTCTTTGAGTCCAGAGGTGCTTCAAACTTTGATGATTAGTCTTGACCACAAAGGTTTGCCCAAGAAGGTAAGATCTCCACTTCTGTACTGCAATAACAAGAGCTAACATTTCTTTCTCATAGGTTGATAAAAGAAGATGTTTACCATGCAGAGTTTGACTGAAAAATGCAATTGGCCGGTCCTGCATCAGTACGGCGCCAATTCCTGAGCCGGAAGCATCGCATTCCACAATAAATTTTTTAGAGAAATCCGGTAAAGCCAAAACTGGTGCCTTTGTCATTGCTTCCTTCAAACTAGCAAATGCCGTTTCAGCCGTGGTTGACCAGTTAAAACCATCTTTCTTTAGCATTCTGGTTAGGGGCCTTGCAATTTTACCAAAATGCTGTATGAATTTTCGGTAATACCCACAAAGTCCCAGGAATCCTCTTAAAGCTTTTGGCAATGTAGGCTTTGGCCAACTCTGTATGGCTGCAATTTTTTCCGGATCTACAGAGACTCCACCATTAGAAATAATATGGCCGAGGTACTTAACTTCCCTGGTGCCAAACTGACATTTCTCAATTTTAACAAATAATTGGTGAGTTTGTAAAATTGAAAACACAGTTTCTAAGTGCTGGATGTGTTCCTTCCAAGACTTGCTGTAGATGAGTATGTCATCGAAGAAGACAAGCAAAAAGTTTCTTAAATGCCTTTTGAATACCTCATTCATAAGTGATTGGAAGGTTGATGGTGCGTTGGTGAGGCCGAAGGGCATTACCAGGAATTCGTAATGGCCCTCATGAGTGCGGAAGGCTGTTTTTTCAATGTCTGAAGGATGAATTCTTACTTGATGGTATCCTGAACGGAGATCTAGCTTGGTGAAATATTGGGCACCCGAAAGCTCATCTAGAAGTTCTTCAATAACAGGTATTGGAAATTTATCTTTCACCGTGTTTTTATTTAATTCCCTGTAGTCGATACACATTCGCCAAGAACCGTCCGCTTTCTTGACCAACAGAACAGGAGCAGAATAGGGGCTTTGGTTAGGTTGAATTATTCCTGTCGCAAGCATTTCTGCCACTATTTTCTCAATTTTTATTTTTTGGTAATGGGGGTATCGGTATGGCCTCACTGAAATAGGTTCTGGGTTTTTTAAAGGAATTTTATGATCATGGAAGCGCTGTGGTGGCAATCCCATTGGTTAGGTCATGGTCATGCTGAATTTGTTTAAGAGATCTTGGATTTCTGGGTTTTGGTTTGGAATTTGTGGAGTGGTTGAGTCTGGTCTCATAATTTGCAACAAAAATCCCTTTTTTGTGTGTTTGAGTAGCTGCTGCATCTGATTTGCCGAGATGGCTTGATTTGGAGGAATTTGGGAGCCTTGAAAGAGTACCTACTTTCCATCTAAGTTGAATGCCATTAAAAGCTTAGAAAAATCCCATACAATGGGACCCAAAGTACGCAGCCACTGAGTTCCCAAAACAATATCATATCCCTCTAATGGCAGAATGTATAAATCAACTGTTATAGGGACTCCTTGAATTAAAATTTCAGTATGGTTACAAATACCTGGACTTGATAATTCTTCACCAGAGGCTACCTGTACCTTTAATTTCTTTTTAACTGTGGGCTCCAATCCAGCTTTTCTAGTGAACTCTGCACTTATGAAATTGTGAGTACTGCCAGAATCTACCAGGACCATTCCATCTAATGTGACCACCCTTCCGCCTAGCCGCATTGTTTTTGGTCCTTCAAATCCCGCAATTGCATGTAGGGATATGGCCGGAATCTCCTCAGCGGAATCCTGCTCTTCTATTTCCATGTCAATGTCATCATCACTGTCCTCAAGAACTGCTTGAATTGAAAAGAGCTTCTTACACCTATGTTCAGGGCCAAATTTATCATTGCATTTAAAACACAGTCCTAGATGCTTCCTTTCATTGAGCTCATCCCATGTCAACCGTTTGACAGAACCACCAGAGGCTGGCCGAGATGGGGGTTGAACCATCTGAGTTGCTGGTCGGTTTTGCGTTGGTAGCCCCTTCCCCGAAGCTGTATTTCGTGCTTCATACAAACGGGCAAGTGAGATTGCCTCTGCTAATGTTTTTGGCCGATTGGCCTGAACATCAGTGCAAATTAATGGTATTAACCCGCTGACAAAACAGCTAACTTGTCTATCTTGCGCCAATCGCCCCACTTTGGCCAAAAGCTTTTCGAATTGCACCTGATAAGTGTGGACTGTACCCTGCTGTTGCAATTTCGAAAGCTCCCCAAAGAAATCAATGAGCTGATTTGGTCCGTATCGTGCATAGAATCCATCTTTGAATTCTTCCCATGTGACCGCAGGATTCTCTTGCTTCAGTAATTGGTACCACAATTGAGCATCCCCAACCATGTGGAAAGAGGCGATGCCCACTCGATCCTCATCAGGGGTGCGATGAAATTGGAAGAATTGCTCCGCCCTACAAATCCAGCTCGTGGCATCTTCCTTTTCATCAAAACGTGGGAAATCCAGTTTGACCAATTTTGGCGCATAAGAAGAGGTAGCAACCGAATCGTTGGATTTAATCCTGGATTCTGGAGTCCGCGGTTCAGGCTCAGTGCACTTCCCTAGAGAAGATTGGGTAGCAAACTGATCCATCCTCACGTTTAATTGGGAAAAGAGTTCTTCTAATCTCTTCTCAATTCCTTCCTGTCCTCCAGAGAGGGACTGAACTGTCTGCTCCAATTGCTCCACTCTCTGGTCCATCCCAGAGCTCTGATACCACTTTGGTATGAACTGCTTCCTGTTTTTGGAACCTATACTGGAAAATCAGGAGATTAAGAAAACTAAGAACAAGAACAAGGTTTAATTGAGGAAACCAAGGCCTCTACGTTTAATTGAAACGTAATGTTATATTTCCTGTGATGCCTTTGATTGTTTTATTCATGAGCTTAAATAGCAGCAATAATTAACAGCTTAGCTAAATACAAGGAAACAATCCGACTAATATGCAGCAACTAAAACAAATAAGAATAATAATAAAAAACTAACAGAAGACTTATTCAAACATATCATTAAGGCTATGTGTCACATCAGCTTTGTGACATGGAATAAAATGTGCCATCTTACTAAACCTATCAACAACCACAAAAATGCTATCTCTACCTTTCCTAGTCCTAGGCAAACCAAGCACAAAATCCATACTAATATCAACCCAAGGTGAACTAGGTACAGGTAATGGCATATAAAGACCATGAGGCATAGACTTAGATTTCGCCTGTCTACATGCAATACAAGCAGAACATAATCTCCCAACATCTTTACGCATAGATGGCCAATAAAAATGCTCAAACAGAATATCATAAGTCTTAGACACACCAAAATGCCCCATCAAACCACCACAATGAGATTCCAAAACAAGCAAATTACGCATGGAACATCTAGGCACACATAGTTTACTTCCCTTAAATAAATAACCATCCTGCCTAAAAAATGAATTAAAAGTTCCTTGTTCACATGCGACATAAACATTGCCAAAATCAATATCACCAATATATAAGTCCTTAATATACTCAAAACCAAGCAATTTAGAACTCAAAACAGACAGCAATGTATATCTCCTAGACAACACATCAGCAACAACATTATCCTTACCTTGCTTATACTTAATGACATAAGGAAATTTCTCAATTTGTTCAATCCACTTACCATGTCTTTTGTTCAACTTACCTTGGCCCTTCAAATGCTTGAGGGATTCATGGTCAGTGTGAATAATGAACTCCTTTGGCAGCAAATAATGCTCCCACACATTCAATGCCCTTACCAAAGCATGCAACTCCTTGTCATAGCTAGAATAATTCAGTTGCGCACCATTGAGCTTCTCACTAAAATATGCTATTGGCTTCTTTTCTTGCATCAAAACAGCCCCAATACCTATACCTGAAGCATCACATTCAATCTCAAAAATAGAATCAAAGTTAGGTAAAGCTAAAACAGGCGCAGTAGTGAGTTTTTCTTTCAAACTTTCAAACGATCGTTGTTGCTGTTCACCCCATTGAAATCCAACTTCCTTCTTGACAATACTTGTGAGTGGTGCGGCGATGGTAGAAAAATCCTTCACGAATCTCCTATAAAAACTCTCCAGCCCATGGAAGCTCCTCACTTCCATCACACTCTTAGGAACAGGCCATTCCCTTATAGCTTTCACTTTCTCTTCATCAACTTCCAATCCCTGCGCACTAACAACAAAACCAAGAAAAACAAGCCTATCCATGCAAAATGTGCACTTCTTAAGCTTTGCATATAAGTTCTCTTTTCTCAAAGCTTCTAAAACCAACCTAACATGTTCTATATGCTCTTCCTCAGTTTTACTATAGATCAAAATATCATCAAAATAAACAACTACAAATCTGCCCAAATAAGCCCTCAAAACATGGTTCATCAACCTCATAAAAGTACTAGGTGCATTAGACAACCCAAAAGGCATTACCAACCACTCATACAACCCATATTTTGTTTTAAAAGCTGTTTTCCATTCATCCCCAGGTTTCATACGAATTTGATGATATCCACTCATAAGATCAATTTTAGTAAAATACCTTGCACCATGTAATTCGTCCAACATGTAATCACAGTGATCTTATTTACAGCCCTACAATCAACACACATTCTCCACATGCCATCTTTCTTTGGAACCAACAAAACAGGAACGGCACACGGACTTAAACTCTCTCGAATCAACCCTTTCTCCAACAACTCTTCCACTTGTCTCTACATCTCCTTGGTCTCCATCGGATTACTTCGATATGCTGGTCTATTTGGAATGGTAGAACCAGGTATGAAGTCAATTTGATGTTCGATTCCTCTTAATGGTGGCAAACCACTAGGCAACTCCTCCGGAAACACATCTTGGAAATCCTGCAATAAAGACACAAAACTAGAAGGCAAATGTTCAAGTGAAACAAAGTTTCCTTGTAACTAATGAGTAACACAGGCTGCCCAACATTTAATTCTCTCGCTCTTGCATAAAAAGTTTGTTTTGCCTTCCCTTCTTTCTTGTTTTCTCTCACCAATGGGCCATTAATTTGATTAGTTTCTTTTCTGGCCTCTTTTCCCATTTTCTTCTCACTTTCACTCACCTTATCATGTTCTCTCGCACTCCCCTTGTTTTTGGAAGAAATAGCCCCAACCACTACTTTGGCCGAATCTTGCTTTGCTTTCTCAAGCATCTTTCGATGATCTTCATAAACCTCCAATGGTGATAATGGAACAAGAGTAACCAGCTTTCCCTCATAGGTAAACGTGTACCTATTTGAATGCCCATCATGCTGTGCTTTCCTATCAAATTGCCAAGGTCTTCCCAATAACATATGGCCTGCTTGCATAGGAACTACATCACACAACACTTCATCTTTATACCAGCCTATAGAGAATGGTATTCTCACTTGTTTAGTAACCTTCACCTCTCCACTATCATTAAACCATTGTAGTCTATATGGATTGGGATGTTTTAAACAAGTCAATTTCAGCTTCTCCACCATGGTCTCACTTGCGGCATTAGTACAACTACCGCTGTCAATGATGAGCATACAAACCTTACCATCAACTAAACATCTAAAATAAAAATATGTTATCTCGCTGCTCAAGACCCTCTCCCTTCACCTGCATATTCAAAGCACGCCTAGCAACTAACATTTCACCATGTTCAGCCATCAACACATTTTGACCTTGCTCACTACACTCATCATCATCATCATACATGTCATTCACATCATTATCAACATCACTATGATCAGAATAAGAAATTATACCCCCATCATTAGTAGCAATCATAACTCTCCTATTTGGACATTCAGAAGCAATATGCCCATTCCCTAAACATTTGAAACATTTAATATCTCTACTAGGAGTAGTATTAGAAATACCTGATTGCTGCCTATTTGGACCACCATTCGTCCCTTTTCCACTTGTAGGTAGAGGATTGTTCCTTTGGAAGGAATTCTTGAAATCTCCACTTCTTGAGGACGAATTGCTACTAGTGTTTTGAGGTCCTCTGTAGGTCGAACTACTTCCACCCATATTCTGAAATTTGCTAGAACCAGACTTGGTGTAATTCTTTCTCTTTAGTCTCCTTTCTATCTTCATGGCCTTTTCAACCAATTCTCCCATGGAATTGTAATCATACATTTCCAGCTCATTTGCTATGTTTGAATTTAGACCCCCAAGGAATCTAGACATCAACCTCTGCTCATCCTCTTCAATATCAGCTCTTGCCATGATCATCTCCATCTCCTTGTGGTATTCTTCAACACTCTTACCACCTTGGATTAGCCTTGCCAACCAAAAATCCCTATAGTAATGAGAAGGGACAAACCTTGTTCTCATTAAGTCTTTCAAAGTCTCCCAATCAGGTACGGGTCTCAATCCCTTTCCTCTCCTATTAGATTTGAGTTGATCCCACCAGAATGTAGCATATCCCTTAAATTCCACAACTGCAATGTGGGACTTCTTCTCTTCTGAATAATTATGGCATTCAAAAATCTGCTCCACCTTTCTCTCCCATTCAATGTACTCTTCAGCATTTTTTCTCCCTTCAAAGGAAGGTACCTTCATCTTTATGGAAGTAAGGTCATTGTCATTTGCTGGGTATTTTCACTAACCTCTTCATTACCTCTAGGTGCTCTACGATCTCCTTCACCGATTCTTAGTAGAACCCTTTGTGGTAACCTCACTTGAGCTGCTGGTTGCTGCTCTCTTTCTCTCATCATTAGATTCATGCTCTCTTGTAGAGTAGCCATCATTCTTGCCATCTCATTCATCCTTTCATTACTTTGCTGCATATATGTCTCAAAATTGCTAGAACCTTCTTGGACATTTTCCTCCCCATCTTGCAAGTTCTGGTTTCTCCCACTACTCATGATCACAAACACAAACTCACAAAGAAAAGATTAGTAATAAACAAAATTCACTCAAAGTGTTTCGCTCTTACCTCACATTTGCTGATTCTTCGATTGCACTTCAGAATCGAGGCTCACAAATCAATCTGCCAAGCACGTTCAAGGAAGCTAGAAACCTAATTCCTAGACACCTAGAAAAGAAACTCGACGATTTAGAGGCGACACAAGGAAATTTGTGTCACACGATTATCATAAACCAGAGTGTTGGAACAAGCAAATAACACTCCAGCAACGTAACGGAATCCAAAAAATGGTAGCTCAATCAAGAATTAGAAACAAAGAGGTAAAAATATGACAATTCTGGCCAAGATGTATCAAAACCAACCCACCTTTAGCAAGCTGATTTATGGACCTATTAATTCTACCCAAGAAAGCTAGTGTCAAGTCTTCCTAAACTAAAGAGAATTTCAAATTCCCCTTTGCAATGGCAGCCCCCACAATTCGAACAAAAACAGCCCCAAAAAAAATGGAAATTTTGTGGCCTAAAAATTTTGATTGCTTCTAACCCACTTCAAACCAACCACGGAACCTTTAATTATTAAGAAACAGAAAAATTTTTGTTGGAGTACTTTTGTACTCTTTTTTTTTTTTTAGGGATAGATCACTATCTCTAGATCACCCCCCCCCCCCCCCAATTCTAGCCAAGATGTATCAAAACCCCAACGCACGCTTCGATATAGGAATCCAAGAACAAGGATAAACCACCCTCTATAGCACCCAATGCTTAGCGAAGCAAGAACACTAATGACGGAAGAATTTGGAAGGACAGATCAGAAGAACTCCACAATCAAAATTGATAAGTTAGTCTGATTCGTGATGCAATCAATGAAAGAAGCAAAATCTCTCACTCTCTCAAAGATGGCCGAAATTTGCATAAAAAGCAATCTGAATATAATTTTGTCAAAAGTTCCTCTTACAAGAAAATAAGGCCCTATTTATAGAAAAACAAATTAAAATTCGTAACTATCCTAACCCTAGTGAAAAAAGGAAAATTACAAAGTCAAAATCCTTGTCAAATAAGGAAAATATCATCCTAACCAACTAAGGAAAGAAGGATCCTTGTCAAATAAGGAAAATATCATCCTAACCAACTAAGGAAAGAAGGATCCTTGTCAAATAAGGAAAATATCATCCTAACCAACTAAGGAAAGAAGGGAACCACATCCCATGTGCATGGGTGTGAACACAGCCCATGTGCATGAAAGAATAGGCTGCCCATGTGACAAAAGTGGTCCCAAAAAACCTAATTTCGTCCAAGGCCCATGTGCTTGCATGTGGGCTGCCTTCCTTACTCCTTTCTTGCTCCTCTAGCCCATTTTTAAAGCCTTATCTTCCATTTAAACATTCAACATCACAATCAGCCTTTGTTGGTCTTCCAGCTCCATACTGCACTTGTTTATTGCTAATTCAGTCACCTCCCTTGTAACAAAGTCTTGAACATGCAATCCAAGAGTGACGCCATACTTCCTTACTTTATTCCTTATCAATGGTCCTTATTGTAGCACCAAAGGATCCTTGCCATGCTGGTTTACATCACAAGTAGGATATGACTAGCATGCATGGGAACTACATCACACAACACTTTATCCTTATACCTTCCAATGGTAAATGACAATAATACTTGCTTGGTCACCTTAACTTCTCCACTATCATTCAACCACTGCAATCTGTATGGATTAGGATGTTTTGTAGTAGGAAATGCAAGTTTCTCTACTAGTAGAGTGCTAGCCACATTAACACAACTCCCACCATCTATGATCATACTACAAACTTTTTCTTTGACTAAACATCTAGTATGAAAAATATTTTCTCTTTGTAGTTCATAACCTTCATCTTCCTTCACCTGTATATTTAAAGCACGCATAACAACAAGAGCATTTCCATGCACAGCATGCTCTACATCACTATCTTCATCCAAAGGTGGAATGTTAACATCTGAATCTTCATCTACAACTTCATCATCTTCAGATTCAATATCACCACTCGACCTCACCACCATCACCCTTTTATTTGGACATTCTCTAGCATAATTCCCTTTCCCTAAACATCGAAAACATTGGATGTCTCTTGTTCTTCCATTGGAGTTCATTGGTGCCTTACCCTTATCAATCACAATGGGTTTTTCTCCAGCCTTGTTCCCCTCTTTCTTCTCCTTTGAAACAAATTTATTCTCACTAGATTCCCCTTTCTTCCAATTTGGTTTCCAAGGAACATTATTGGTAGAATTCATTCCCATTCCCGATCTGGTTATTTTCTTCTTCTTGAGTTGTTTTTCTACCTTGATTTCCATATTTAACATGTCATCAAGCTCCACATAATGATGCAGCTCCACTATGTCAGCAATTTCATCTTTCAGCCCATGTAGAAACTGTGCCATAGTTGCTTCCCTTTCTTCTTCTATATTAGCTCGTATCATAGCCATTTCCATCTCTTGAAAATATTTTTCCACACTTTTATTGCCTTGTACCAGCCCTTGTAATCGTTGATGTAACTCCCTATAGTAGTGTTGTGATACAAATCTATCTCTCATGACTTGTTTCAGCTCATCCCAAGTCTGCACTCCTCTCATGCCATTTCTTCTTCGTTTAGTGAGTAATTGATCCCACCAAACTAATGCATAATTAGTAAACTCTACCACAGCAAGTGTCACCTTCTTTTGCTCACTATAGTTGTGGCAATCAAAGATGAGTTCGGTCTTTCTCTCCCATTCCAAGTATGCATCTGGATTTGCTTTGCCTTGGAATGATGGAATTTTCATTTTAATTCCATTAACATTGTTGTCTACTCTCCCTCTCCCTCTTGCATTTTCCATAGTTTCTTGCCTAATATTTCTGCCACCACCTCTACCACCCATATTACCTCTCATATATCTTGGTCTAATAACATCATCAAGTGCAACAGATTGCTTCCCATCGTCATCATCAAGATTATCTTCATCTACATCCTCCAATTCATTAAAAACTGGCAAATCATTTAGTCCAGCACGCCTAACTCTATTCTGCCCCCTATTTGTGTTTTGCTCCCTATGAAAATTATCTCTTTCATCCCTTCCTAAATTCCTTTGATTTGTAGAGCTTGCTTGCTGCAATTCTTCAATTTGCTTTGAGTGTTTTTCCATCTGTTTTCTAATATCAACAAACAACACATTCATCCTTTGAAATTGAGATTGCAATGCCTTAAGAACATAAGAAGCTTCTGGCTCCTCTTGGGGTTGGTTGCTCTCTTGATCACTATCTCGTTTTGTTGACATACTGATTGCTGCAAAACAAATGTTAGAAATATTTCCTCACACACTCCCTCACGTGTTTCACTCTAATCTGGTAGCACTCAATTTGTGTTTCACTCAAACTTTGGCTTTTTACCCTCTAACAGTCTCACCACTTTATGCCTTTTTTCACTCACTTCAGCCCCTTCCAAGTTCTAGCAAGAACTTAATATTTCCTCAACTAAATAACTAAATTGCAAGGTTAAAACACATTCAAGAATGGAACAAGAGTAACACAAGCTGGAAAAAACAGAATATCTGATATTTGAAACCTAAGGACGAAAGACACTGAAATTTTAGACAAACATCACCAAAGGGAAGAATTTGACAAAACTGGATTTAGGACAATATATTGAGACAAAATGGAAGAAAAAATGAATTTTTAGGTCTCTTATGAAACATTTATATTCTGGACCCAAAAATGGCTAACTAGCGGTAATATATGGACAACCAAGCAAATGAATGAATTTTGACATGAAATTTAATATGTAGGCTTAGCTGAATATCTAAAACATGCCTGTAAAATTTGAAAGGATTTGGACATGTTTACATACACGTTCACTTTTAGACACAAAACTAGCTAAATTGGCTGCAATATATGGATAACGAGGCAAATGGACGAATTTTGACTTAAAATTTGATTTCCAAGCTAATTTTAGCATCTGAAAACAAGCATATAAAATTTAAGAAGATTTGGTTATGTGCAAACCCAACTTCAGTTTCTAACCCAATAGCAAATTTTAGAGATTAGTTGCTGTTTTTTTTTCTTTGATTTTTTTTTAATTAATCCAGCAACAACACTAAGGAAAAAGGACTCAAAGAAACAAGAAAAGCATACAGCTTGTAGAAATTAAACTAATGGCAAAAAAAAATGACTCAAAGGAAGATAATATTTTTTTGACATAAACAAGAAGGAAAGATGCTAAAAACCTGATTTGGAGAGCCTAAGCTCTGATACCAAATGATGTGAGCCTGCCTTGCTGGGATTTAATTCCTAAGGAAGCTCAAGCTACGGATCGTCTCCAAAACATAAGAACACCAACCAGCACCTTCAACCCAACACCAACTTGTGATGTAAAACTGAAGCTATATGGCTGGAAACCAAAGATTCAAGACCCAACCCCAACTTGTGAAGGAAAAACCTTGAATATAAGTTAAGACCTAGCAAACTTGGTTATTTTTGCAAGGAATTCGTGCAAGTTCTAACCAGAACTCAAAAGAAGGCTAAAAACCTCTCAAAGCTCTCAAAAATGGAGAGAAAACTCAGAATATTCATTAAGTTCAAAGTCTACCATTACATCTATTTTTAAAGACTTAAAGAAAGCATAAAACAAGTGAAATGATGGAAAAATACAAATATAATGATGTGGTTACATAAAACAAATTGGGCAGCCATATAGCTTGTCTCCCACTAGCTTTTAAAAGGCATCTTTGACTCCCAATGTGAGTTTTAGCCACTCTTTATATATGGGCATCCAATGGTACGTGAATGGTATGTATTTAGCCCCCAAAGGTATAATGATGGATGCCAATATGTATTCTAACTCCTTTGGGTCAATTGGCCTCTTGGGAAGATTACAATTTGGACACGTGCAACCAAACAGCTTCTTTGCTCTTATTTTCTTCAAGTCTTAACGTTCCAATTGTATTGAGAACATATAGATGTTTGGAAACTAATCCTTGAAGTTTTCTTGCCATTGATCGAGTAACAGGTCCTTGGTGTTGTATGCTAGCAATCAGATCCTCATCACTTGGACTTAGCTTGCCTACAAGCCAAACAAGCCTTACAAATCCGAATTACATCCCTTTTCATATTTGGCCAATAAAAGTGTTCATTCAGCATGTCTAAAGTCTTATCAACTCCAAAATGCCCCATCAAACCCCCACAATGTGATTCTAATACTAGCAAATCTCTCATAGAACATCTAGGCATGCATAATTTTGAACCCTTAAACAAAAACCCATCATGTCTTTAGAAAGAATTAAAAGCACTATGCTCACAAGCATCATAAACATTGCCGAAATCAGAATCACCAACATATAAGTCCTTTATACATTCAAATCTAAGCAATTTAGTACTCAAAACATTAAGTAAAGCATACCTACATTGAAAGTGCATCTGCCTTGAAAGTTAGGTAAAGCTAAAACGGGTGTAGTAGAAAGCTTCTCTTTCAAAGCATCAAATGCTTCTTGTTGCTCCTTGCCCCAAACGAATCCCACTTCTTTCTTGATTATGCTAGTCAAGGGGGCTGCCAATGTAGAGAAATTAGGGACAAATCTCCTATAGAAGCTTGCCAATCCATGAAAACTCCTCACTTCTGTCACACTTGAAGGATTCGGCCACTCTTGGATAGCTTTCACCTTATCTTGATCAACTTCAATTCCCTGCATACTTACAACAAAACCAAGAAAAACAACCCTATCTAGACAAAAAGAACACTTCTTAAGCTTAGCATAAAGGTTTTGCTCCCTAAGGATTTCAAGCACTTTCCTAACATGTTCAACATGTTCTTCCTCAGTTTTGCTATAAATCAGAATATCATCAAAGTAAACTACCACAAACTTACCTAAATAAGCTCTCAAAACATGGTTCATTAATCTCATGAAAGTACTAGGTGCATTAGATAAACCAAAAGGCATAACTAACCATTCATACAATCCATATTTCATTTTGAAGGCAGTCTTCCATTCATCTCCCGGCTTCAAGCGAATTTGATGATAACCACTCATAAGATCAATCTTTGTGAAATATTTCGCCCCATGCAATTTGTCCAACATGTCATCAAGTCTAGGAATGGGATGTCTATACTTCACAGTAATCTTGTTCACAGCCCTACAATCAACACACATCCTCCAAGAACCATCTTTCTTGGGTACTAATAACACTGGAACGGCACAAGGACTAAGGCTCTCGCGAACCAAGCCTTTCTCCAAAAGCTCTTCAACTTGTCTTTGCATCTCTTTTGTCTCCATAGGATTGCTCCTATATGCTGGCCGGTTTGGAATTATAGAACCGGGTATGAAATCAATTTGATTTTCAATCCCTCTTAATGGCGGCAAACCACTAGGAAGGTCTTCAGGAAACACATCCTTAAAATCCTGCAACAAAGACACAAAAATAGAAGGTAAAGAATCAAGAGATTCTTCACTGTCAGCAAGTAACAATTCTTTATACATAATAATGAGTACAGGCTGCCCTACATCTATCTCTCTTGCTCTTGCATAAAAAGTATGTTTTGCTTTTTCTCCTAGCTTATTTTCTCTCACCAATGGGCCATTTATTTGTTTGCTTACTTTCTTTTGACTCTCGGCCTCTTTTCCCTTTCTGCACTCACTCACTTTATTATTTTCTCTCTCCCTACCCTTAGAATTACCCTTGGGTGTTGAAGAAACATCATTGGCCGAATTTGAACCCCCTTGGTTCATGTTGGCTGAAACTTCTTTCTCCCTCTCTAGCATCCTCTTCTGATCTTCATACACCTCTTGAGGTGATAATGGTGCTAGAACAACCTTCTTTCCTTCATAAGTAAAGGTATACTTATTAGAAAAGCCATCATGTTGTGCCCTTCTATCATGCTGCCATGGTCTTCCTAATAGCAAATGTCCAGCTTGCATTGGCACTACATCACACAAAACCTCATCTTTGTACCACCCAATGTAGAATGGTACCTTGACTTGCTTCAACACTTTTACTTCCCCAGGGTCATTGAACCATTGCAACTTGCAAGGATTAGGATGTTTAAAATAAGTTAACCCCAATTTATCCACCATTGTAGTACTAACAGCATTGGTACAACTTCCACCATCAATGACCAGTGTACAAACCTTACCATTCACCAAACACCTAGAGTGGAAAAGATTCTCCCTTTGATCCAAGCCTTCTTCCTTGACTTGAATATTCAAGGCTCTTCTAGTAACAAGCATCTCTCCATGTTCAGCATTCAAGACTTGATTCTCCCAAGCCTCTTCATCATATTCGGCCCTATCACCACATTTGGCCTCCTCTTCTTCTTCATGTTCAGATTCTGATTCAATTTCCCCTTCATGGGTAGCAATCATCACCCTCTTATTCGGACATTGAGAAGCAATGTGTCCACTTCCCAAACACTTGTAGCATTTAATTTCCCTACTTGGAGTAGGTCTAGAAGGTGTTTCCTTGGTTGTTTTTGCATCCCCATCATCCGGCTTCTTGAAATTAGGATTGTAGGAAGAATTCCAAAAGCTCCTCAAAAGGTGAAATTTTTTGCCCAAAAAATTTTATTACTTCTCACCCACCTAGATCTGATCCTTAGCACCCAAATAGCAAGAATATCAAACAATTTTTATTGAGGTGTTTTTGTACTCTTTTTTTTTTGCTTCCTTTCACTATCCCCTTGATTCGGGACTTAATTTACTCCCAAGGAATTTTCAAAATCTGGACTTAATTCGCAACCCCAGATTCACTCAATACCAAATCGAAAACAAACTTGAGCACAAATTCTAGCTTTTGCTTTCTTTCAAGAACCCTAATTCTTGTTTTCGAAATTCTCCAAAAATCCTTTCCTAGGTTTCGTTTTCACCCTAAGAATACCCTCCTTCAATTCGGCCTTGATCAGAATTGATATATGACTCTTTTTCGAAAATTAAAGACTAGACTCTCTAAGAACCCTAAAACGCAGAAATTTAAAAGACCTAAATTAACAAACCCTAGAAAGACAAAGTAGATAAAAATTACCTTGTAGCAAGGCTCTGATACCAAATGACGCGGACCTTTAGCAACGATGGCAGCAAACCCAACGTATAACAATGGTAGAGAACTCCTTGAAACTTGATAATCACCTCTTAAGGAACCCAACGCCTATAAAGAGATGCGAACTCACTATGATTGAAGGATTTAGTTGGTAAGAAGAAGGAAAACGCCACAACTCTTGTTGATAAGTAAACCTAATTCTTGATGCAAAGAAAGAATTAAAGAATCCACTCTAATCTCTCTCACATGAAAATTCACAAGAAGAACTTGTAGAAGAATTCGAAAATTTTTATTAATTGTTGTAGTATGAAATTCGGCCTAATAGTGCCCTTAAATAAGGGTTACAAAATTCCTAATTGCATATGAAAAACTAAAACATTCCTAATTGCATAAGGAAAATATAAAGTATGGTTAATCCACTAAGGAAAATATAAAGTATGGAAACAAAATCCTAATCCAATAAGGAAAATATAAAGTATGGAAACAACCAAACTAATCCCTTCAACATAAGAAATGTCCCACACTATTTGGGCTGTCCATGGGCCTTAAATTACTTCCCAAGGCTTTATATGAACCCCCATGGACCTTTCTTGCATGTTGGACCTTTCTTTAGCTAGCCTTTAGCTTCCACACTAAGCATCATAATCATCTTTGGTGTGCCTTCTTCAAGCTCTATCTCCATCTTCTTGAATGATAATTCTTAAAGCTCTTTGGAAATCTCTTCTTGAATATGCAAAGCCATACTAGCTTGATATCTCTTTGCCTTGCTCCTAGAGATTGGTCCACTTGTTAGCTTCAAGGGATCCTTTCTTGCATCATTACCTCTTAATTCTTTTGTTATCAAGTTGAATTTTAAAACTGGTTCCAATTATGTCAAATAAAATAAGTTTTATTTTAAAGACTCTACAAGGAACCTAATGAACAAAATGAATTTAGCAATTCTAGAAGCAATTCAATTTAAATCAACAAGAACTAAAAGTTAACACAAGGAGCAAGAAGTATTTGTGTTAATCAAACCAAAGTAACTACGATTGAGAGTTAGCTACTTAATGCATACAAGAAACAAGAGGCATATGAAAAAAAATGAAACTAAGAATACAAAGAAAAACAATTATGGATATTGAAAAGTAGAATTCAAATCACTCTAATGAGTAATCTGAATATGCAACTAAATCTATTCCCAATGTAAGCTATGCTCTAAAGATCAGATTTTAAATGCTAAATGGATGCATAATGAGGAACTGATGTAATTTAATCAAATATAATAAGATAAAGAGCTGTTAATGGCATAAATATGCAAGAACTCTTATATACTTGTGTAGAAAAATAATGGACAGAAATAGGTAAGAATTTTTTTTTATATATTGAGGAAGCTGAATCTGATTCTTTTTTTTTTCTTTTGATCTTTTCCTTCTTTTTTTTAAAAACTTTCAGTAAACAAGAATAGCAAATGAAAATATAAAAACAGAGATTTGCAGAATAAGAACATTGTGCAACAAGAACAGAAAATAAAGAGACTTAGAAACTGAATCTGGTTCTTTTTTTTTCTTTTGATCTTTTACTCTCTTTTTTTTTGTCTTTTAAACTTTTAGTAAACAAGAATAGAAAATGATAAATAAGAACACATCATCTAAAGAACAAGAACAAGGTGCAACAAAAATAGAAAAATGAGGTGACTTAGATGAAAAACAAGAACAAGAAAGTAGCTGAGATAATTAAAACATAAAAGATACCTAGAGATTGATCTTCAAGCCAAAGCTCTGATACCAAATGATGTGAAATCAATGGATCAAATATTACATCTAGAACCCCAAATATATATCTATCATAGAATCTTAGAATTCAAAAATAAATCCTCCCTACTAACCCACAACTAAGCTGTAATTGAGAACTTGGGTGATTGGGATGAAGTAAATGAATTGATTTAAAATGCCACAAGTCAGACTTAATAAGTTAGAATCAATTCTTCATGCAACAAGAATAAGAATAAGAAGAAAACCTCTCAAACTTGAAATCATATAAATTACAATCAACATAATTTGGAAATTCATATCAGCCCCTTTTGTTCTTTCCACCCCTCTATATATTGCTGGAAATGAAGAACTAATGGCTTAAAGGTCTAGGTTTACATGTATCTAGTCACAATAGCATTAATTATTCATCCACATCAATAATATATTTTAAATTACTGCCCATAATTCTGACAACATTGATGGGCAGATTCTAAATGCATTTTGGTGTTCGTTCACATGTATCTAGTCACACTATCACTAAATCACATCAATATTATATTGTAAATTTGTGCTAATGCCCATCAACATATTTATGGGCAGATTCTTCATGCTTTTTGGTGAGTTTCTGACTTTCCCTTCATGATTCTTCATATTCAGTACAAGTTGGTCTCCCTCTTCATTAATCTACCTTTGAATGAATTGTTGGAACACATGTTAGAGTTTCTTTGATTGTGATCTTGTGATTGGTCCACTTGGCATAATGATATCATCAGCATATTTGCTGCCTTGTCTAGATTCATCAAGCTTGCTTATAGTTTCCTCATCAGTATATCATCAAAATATACAACAATAGATTTACAAAGATATGCATGCAAAACATGGTTCATTAATCTCATGAATGTACTAAGTGCATTAGATAAACCAAAACCACTCATAAAGACGATATTTTATTTTGACTGCAGTTTTCCACTCATCCCCTTTCATCCTAATTTGATGTAACCACTTTTCAAATCAATCTTAGTAAAAATGCAAGAATCACTCAACTCATCAAGCATATCATCAAGTCTAGGACTTGGATGTTTGCACTTCACTGTGATTTTATTGATTGCTCGACAGTCTACACACATTCTCCATGATCCATCCTTCTATGGAAATAATAAAATGTCCTTGCTAAGACTCCAATTTGAAAATTTCCTAAGACTTTCATGCACATGTCCTTTTGCTAGCAACTCCTCCACTTGCCTTTGAAGTTCCTTGGTTTCCTCCAGATTACTCCTTTAAGCTGGTCTGTTAGGAATTGTTGGGCCTGGAATGCAGTCAATTTGATGCTCAATCCCTCTTAAAGGTGGTAAACCCTTACGCATATCTTTTGGAAAGACATCTCCAAATACCTGTAAAAGAGAAATAACACAACTAGGCAAAGGATGGTCAAGGTCAGATGTAGAAATCAAGGTCTCTTTGTATCTAAGTACAATTAATCTTCTTTTCTCACAAAAGCACTCTTTAACTCTTTTTTCTTTTGTATAGAAATACCCTTTTTATTTTTCTCTCCCTTTCTCTTTTTCTCACACTTGAAGCATCACACTCCAATTTGAAAGTCTTATCAAAATCTGGTAAAGCAATAATTGGAGCAGTAGTTAACCTTTATTTCAACAAATTGAATGCCTTTTCATGAATTTCAGTCCAAAAAAACTTTACATCATTTTTACCAATTCATTTAATGGTGCAGCAATAGAGCTAAAATTTTAACAACCCTCCTATAGAAATTAACCAAACCATAAAAACTTCTTACCTCACTCATAGTTTTAGGTGCTGGCCAATCTTTTATTGCCTTTACCTTTTCATCATCAACCTTAATACCTTGTGTACTAACCATAAAACCTAAGAATATGATTTTATCAGTACAAAACATGCATTTTTTCAAGTTGGCACACAATTTTTTCTTTCTCAAAACATCTAGAATAATCCTAATATATTCTACATGCTCATCTACTGATTTGCTATAAATGAGTATGTCATCAAAATATACAACAACAAATTTACCAAAATATGCATGCAAAACATGGTTCATTAATCTCATGCAACTAACCACTCATAAAGACCATATTTTGTTTTGAATGCAGTTTTCCATTCATCTCCTTCTTTCTTTCATCCTAATTTGATGTAACCACTTTTCAAATCAATCTTGGTAAAAATGCAAGAAGCACTCAACTCATCAAGCATATCATCAAGTCTAGGAATTTGATGTCTATACTTCAGTGTGATTTTATGGATTGCTCGGCAGTCCACACACATTCTTTGGAACTAATAAAACTAGAACAACACATGGATTAAGACTTTCACGCACATGTCCTTTTGCTAGCAACTCCTCCACTTGCCTTTGAAGTTCCTTGGTTTCCTCCAGATTACTCCTATAAGCTGGTTGGTTAGGAATTGTTGGGCCTAGAATGCAGTCAATTTGATGCTCAATCCCACTTAAAGGTGGTAAACCCTTAGGCATATCTTCTAGAAAGACATCTCCAAATTCCTGTAAAAGTCTTTGTACCTAAGTACAATCAGACTTCTTTTCTCATAAAAAGAACTCCTTAACTCTTTTTCTTTTGCATAGAAACACTCTCTTTTATTTTCTCTCACTTTCTCTTTTTCTCTCACCAATGGGCCATTTTTATCATTTTTTTTTCTCACTCTTGGACTTTTTTACTCCATTTTTATTTGTTTTACCCTAAGTACCAAAATTCCTTTCAAGTGATCTCAAAATCTTCACCTAATCCTTATATACTTGTTTAGGTGACAATGGAGCAAGAGTGAAATTTAAACCATTCATATTGAAAGAATAATGATTCTTAAAGCCATCATACAATGTCTTTCTATAAAACTGCCATGGAAGACCAAGAAGAATATGGCTAGCATGCATAGTGATGGAAATCATCAATTTAGCAACCATACACCCCAATAGTTAAAGAACTATGATATATGGAATGCAAATTAACACCCTCTAATAGTTGAATTAAAATCTGGATCGTTCAAGAATGAAGTAAGATTAACTATTCTAATCACTTTTATCAATGGAATTATGATTAAGTAATTAGAATAGTACTTTGATTTCCTCAAAAGGCCACAAACAAAGAAGGTTTGATAAGTTAAGGATGAAAACAAAGATTCTGGAATTGGAACGCCACAAACTGAATAGCTTGATAAGTTCCAAAGTTCATGCAAGAACTTAAGACAAAACACTCACAAGTGCTCAAAATATCCTTTAATTGTATGCTTACAAAGGAAATCAGCCTTGTTTATATAGAAGAAGGCCATATACAAAGAGAGCATCAGAATTTAGTTCATATGTAATTCCCATATTAATTGACAGCCCCATTGCACCTAATAAATAGCCCCATTACTTTGCCAACTCAATGTGAACGTTGGACCATTATTTTCATTGCTTTTGTAACTCTTTTTCTTCATATTTCAGCCTTTGTAACTCATACTTAACAAGAATAAACCCTAATAAAAGTCAAAATGCAGAATTAAAATACAAAAAGTCTTAAACAGCCTTTTAATTTGTCTTAGGCCATTTGTTGTGGAACAACCAGCACACCGCAAGGATGAGCAAGGCCTAGGACGTGAGGACCAAGTTGAGGAGATCATCAATCCAATTATTCTGCCACAAGGTCCTATAACTAGATCGCGAGCCAAAAAGATTCAGCAAGTACTAATTTGCCATTTGCAAGATTTGGTGAATTTGGCTAACTATGGTTTGCAAGGAATTACAAGCTTGGAGACAAGACCAAAGGAAGTCAATTACAACTTGCTACAAGTTGTAATTCACGAATGAGGCTTGTATTAAGGCCCACTAGTTATGTATTAAGGCCCACTAGTTATGCTCATTTAAAAAGTAAGGGCCCTGTTTGTTTGGTATTAAATTAGGACTTTGATTACTTTATTATTTCTTATATTTTGATTAGAAAGCCAAACGCTACTTAATAACCCTAATTAGGGTTTAGCTATTTATATCTCATTTAGGGTTGTAAGAAATCAGTTTTGAAGTTTTGGACGAATTTATTAACCTAAAGCCGAATTGCTTTTATCTTTGTGTTCTTGCTTGAATACATGCTTCAGAAACATTCAAGTAGTTTGATCAACTTTCTTGTGGAGTGTTTCGAATCTGGGATTTGGGAACTGACTTGTTTTGAGATCTTGGATCTTTGATCAATTCAAGGTAATCTAAAATCTAACCTAATCCTTGGGGGTTGTACCGAATTCGACTAGGGGTTTTCAAGTTAATGCTGTGGGGGTTCAAAATCAAGGGGTTCTCAGGCTTATTCTTGGAGGTTCCGTATCATTTGGTATCAGAGCCTACGCTCTAGATCAGGTTTTATCCCTTCCAATTCGTTTTCATTTCTTCTTTTGTTATTTGCGTTTTTGTTGCTTTGTTTCAATTGTTCAATTCGTTCTCTTGTTTTCCTTGTTCCTCTGAATTGTTTTCTTTGTGGGTTATTTTCGTTTTCGTTTTCTTCACCTGCTATTTGCGTTTTTGTTTCCTTTGTGGGTTACTTTCGTTTTTGTTTCGTCTCTTGTTAGTTTCATTTTGTTTCTTTGTTATTGATCCTTGAATCATTTTCGTTTTTCTTTCAAAGTCGAAAATTCAAAAAAAAATTCCGTTAGGGTTCTAATTTAGTTTTCGTTTTTTGTTTAGAGTCTTATTTCAATTTTGAATTCAGTTTGCCTTTTTAGTCCAAATCGTTTTTTTTTCTTATTCTGAAATTGGGTTGGTTGATTTGTTCCGAATTGGTTTGTTCTATCTATTCCGAATTGGATTTGTTCTATTGTGGATTTCCGAATTGGGAATTTAGGTTGCTTTGTTCAAATTTGAAATTGTGTTCTTGATTGTTGATTCGAAATTTGTTGATTCGAAATTTGTTGATTCGAAAGTGTTCTAAATCCGAATCTTATTCTTTGTAATCATTCTGATTCTGTTTCGAATTTCCAAGAAAGTGTTTCAAACAAGTTTCAAAAGGAAAGCTGAATTGGTCTAAAGGAAGTCTTGATTATTTATTCTGTTCCAATTTCGAGTTTCAAAAGGAAGTCCTCTAAATTGATCTTGTTCTTGTTACCTGATTGGAAAAAAATTTCATGTGGTGTGAACTAGGGCTGCCCTTCAAAAGAGATAGTGAGAGGGAGCAAAAAAAAAAAGAGTATAAAATCACTTCAAGAAAAATTTTTCGTTTTCCTTGTTATTTAGGTGCTAAGGGTCGAATCTAAGTGGGTTAGACGTAACTGAATTTTTTTCTCACGAAATTTCAGATTTTGGGATACTACACACGGAAGGCTATTTGAGTTGTTTCATAAAGTGTGATTCACCTAAGAACGTAAAAGATATCAGCTTGAGAGGTGTGAGCTGAACCGTGAGTGATTTCATATATTGAGTGAAACACGAGAGACCAACCTTCATCTATTGAGTGTAAACACGTGAGGGAGTGTTGTGAGGCCTTTTATTTGTTTTGTGCTAACCTTTTTATTACAGGGAAAATGTCTGGCCAAGATGACAGTGACAGGGGTGTTCCGATTGATCCAGCTCAATTGCGTGAGGCACAGCAAGCTGAATTTACACGTTTATACCGCACTATGGAGAACATAACAGAAACATTGGAGTGCATGGATTTGAGGTTGCAGAGTGTTGAAAGAGCCACACCGGAGCGCATTGAGAGGCAAAGAGGTGGCAGAAATCGAATGCAACATCCTGAACTTTTGGAAGATGAAAATGAGCTTGAGGAGGATAATGCAAGTCTGGTTGGAGGAGCTCTACATAGAGGTGGAGGTAGAGGAGGACGTGGTGCTGGTAGAGGTAGAGGAAGGATGAATAATAATCCTTTCTATGGTAGAAATCATGGTGATGATGAAGTCGTTGATAGGAGCTTGGGAAGCATCAAGCTGAAAATTCCTAATTTTCATGGTAAATCAGATCCCGAAGCTTATTTGCAATGGGAGAAGCAGGTTGACCTCATATTTGATTGCCATCGATGTACTGAGGAAAAGAAGGTCAAGCTTATTGTTACTCAATTTACAGATTATGCTATAGCTTGGTGGGATCAGTTAGAAACTAGTAGAAGAAGGAATTTGGAGTATCCTATAGAGACTTGGGTTGATCTTAAATCAGTCATGAGGAAGAGGTTTGTACCTAGACATTTCCATAGGGAAATCATGCAGAGACTTCAGGTTCTCAAGCAAGGAAGTAAAAGTGTTACTACAAAGAGATGGAGATGTTGATGACTAGAGCTAACCTAGATGAGGATGTAGAGGCTACTATGGCACGTTTCTTGGCTGGTTTGAATTCGGATATTGCTGACCAAGTTGATTTGCAGCCATATGTGGAGTTAGAAGAGATGGTGCATATTGCCATCAAGGTGGAAAAACAACTCCAAGGAAGAAGACCATCAAGGTATTATTCAAAACATGTTTCTAATTCTTTTTCTCCTTGGAATAGGGAAGGAAGGCGTGATTACAAGGGAAGAAACAAGGCTGGTCAAGATAATGGGAAAGTGAAGGCCGAATCAAGTTCTAAAGACAAGTCCAAAGTTGAAGAGCCTAAGCTGCGAAATCGAGATATTAAGTGTTGGAAGTGCCAAGGTGTGGGACATATCAGCAAAGAATGTCCAAACAAGAGAGTTATGACCATGAGAAATGGTGAGATAGTGACTGATGAAGAGGAAGACGACAATGAGAGTGATGATGGTGAGATGCCAGCATTGGAAAGTTGTAGTGATGGGAGCATTGAAGAACCAATTAAGGGTGACTTGCTGGTTACTAGGCGTGTTCTTAATATGCAATTGAAGGAGGAAAACCATGAAGAACAACGAGACAACTTGTTCCATACAAGGTGTCACGTTCAAGGCAAGGCTTGTAGTATGATTGTGGATGGTTGAAGCTGTACCAATGTGGTAAGTACATTTTTGGTTGATCGATTGGGGCTGCCTATGAAACTTCACCCACATCCTTACAAACTTTAGTGGCTGAATGATTGTGGAGAGGTTGTTAGTGTATATGCCCTAGGCCATTGATTTGCACCTTAATGTTATTCATTTTGTTATTAATAAAGAAGTTTTTATTATCATTGTTATGTTTGCATGTTATATATAATAATGATTATATCCCTGGTTTATTATTGTTATGGAGATAATAATAAATATAACTAGTGTAATATTGATTTGATAATCATAAGATGATTATAGGTATGAAGATACAAATCAATATTATGGATACATGTTAGAGAACAGTGTATTGGATAGACCCACATAGATATCACTTCATGGTTTAATGTCATAAGTGTATATCATAATAGTTTTCATTTAATCCTTTGACTTGAGATTGTCATAGTTTCCAACATAAGGAATATTATGTTTTGACATGATCAAACGTTATCTGTAACTAGATAATTATAAAGGTTATGCTTGAACATGGTATAAATTATGTAGAGGAAAATGAACAATCAAGATGGAATTTGTCCCTCTCTATGAGAGAGATATCTTCTGGGCCCCTCGATAAGTGTAACTGAGAAATGCATGGCCGTGCTCAAATAAGTTGATATAAGATCAATCTTATTTGTTTATCAGTTAACTTGGAGATCGAGTAATCATAAGTTTGGACAATATAAGTATGACATTTACTATGACTTATGTTCAAACTAGATATCGTGTGATAAAGGGATTAATGCATGTACTATTTCAGGTTTTCATTTATGATGATTCTCATGATTAATTGGGTAGTCGTAATGTCTTGCTAGAGGCCAATTATGATTTGTGCATTTCAATAGAGATTGAAATACACTACCAATTAATATGAGCCTATCGGGTCACACACATAGAACGTAGGCTGTACTTAAAATAATAATAATTAAATTTTTATTATTGTTGTTGGTATTATTATTATTATTAGATATTAATAATAATATTGTTATAATAATTATTATTAGATAATAATAATTAAAGACGTGGGTCCATATAGGATATGGACAGTTAGGGTTTTAAAAGGACTGGAGGCCTTGATGATATTATGATTATTCGTTTTGAAAGAAAATGGAAGAAGAGGAAAAACCTAAAATCCTAGTTTCGTTTTTGCAAAAAGTTCAGCCACTGCCGTTGGTGAGCTAGCACTTAGAACGGCGTACGTTTGTGTGGACTTCGTTAGAGGGTGTTCGTCTTCAGAAGGCAGCATCTGTTAATCATTTTGAAGCTACGCAAAAAGGTTAGTTTCGAATCTCTTTTATCGAACTGAATGGATGACATGGATCCTGGAAGTAAATCGAAAGAAATTTTTTGTTTTCCGCTGCGGCAAGGGTTGCAGATTCTTCTCGATTTTCTAACAGTGGTATCAGAGCCCCTTGTTGATTCCATTTAATTCGAAATATGCCATATTGATGTGTTTATGTGATCTATTATTTTTCGAATGGCATGATTGGATTCGTTTTATCATTTGATGATGATTCGAATCTGTTATATGAGATATAACCTAAATCGTTGTTGATATGTGATGTCAAAGATGACCAATTGTATAAGATACAATTCTGTGAAGTCGAATTAGGGTTGGTATACAATCTGTTATTGTTTTGAATTAGGGTTGGTATACAATTTTGTGAAGTCGGGACAGCCGTATGTTCGCGCCCTATAGTTCGTTATCGTGACATTAAGAATGTCAATATATTTGTTTCTATTTAACATGTTGGTGATGAATATGCTATGATTATTTGATGTCTTGGCATGGTGCATAGTATGGCTTTATGACCTATGTGTTTGTTTATTCATATCTTTGGATTGTATATACGGCCTACGTGTCGTTTATTTTTGTAACTTTATTATTACTAGTTTAGTAGTTAGTTTTATTATTAATGTAATAATGAAGACTCAAGCTTGGAGAAGAAGATGAAAATTCCATGGAGATGAAGTTGCCTTTCAAGATATGAAGAAATGTACTATTGCAAATGTTTTAATAGATAGGTTTTCTTTTCACCTAGGGTTGCCTATATGATCTTCATTTGGTCTCATGAAGATCATATCTAGTTTGGCCATACAATGTCACGTTTATTTTTATCGAATATGTATGAGATGCCATGTTTGATAGTTTATGTATGCATATGGGATATGATATATAAATGTTAATTTTAACATGTTTTCAAAATTAAATGGAATAAACCCTCACTATTAATCTAAGTTTTAATGCCATCCATATCTTAAACACTTATCAAGGCTAAGATCACCTAAATGTAGATTTTGCCAAAGCAAAGTACTTTAGGTTATCCTAGTAAGATATGATGAGTAATGGTGCTGCTCATGCGTTTAAAATTGGTTAGACTTAATTAGGCTATCAAAATGGTTTTGGGCCTAAGGCATTAGATGGGGTATAACATGTTATGACATATGATGTCATGATCCCATATTATCTAAGAGTTACATGTGATGTAATTGGTAAGGGGTTACCTACCATAATAACTTGATTTTAAGTGTCATGCCAAAGCTGACTTAATATTAAGTAAAAATTGGATCTTAGCCCACTAAAATGTCATTGTGATGATTGAGGGTTATATTTTAGTGGGATTTTAATTACTTATCACCTTTTATTAATTAAAATTTGCATATTTTGTAGATTGAAATGGCTACCAACAATAACTCCACTTTATCACTGCGATCCATCCTTGAGAAGGAAAAACTGAAAGAGAATGGGACTAATTTTGTTGATTGGTTTAGGAACCTGAGAATTGTTCTCAAACAAGAAAAGAAGTCCTATGTGCTTGATGAAGCTGTCCTTGAGCCACCTCCTGCTAATGCTTCTAATGCTGATAAGAACAAGCATAAGAAGCATATGGATGATTCCAATGACATTGGATGTCTTATGCTTGCTACTATGTGTCCAGAACTTCAGAAGGATCTGGAACACTTGGAGGCTTATGAGATGAGTGTCCATCTCAAACAAGCTTTCCAACAGCAAGCTAGGCAGGATAGATTCGACACTGCTGTTGCATTATTTGACTGCAAGATGTCAGAGGGTGAATCGGTTAGCGCTCATGTTTTGAAAATGAAGGGCTACATTGATCACCTTGCCCGACTTGGATATCCCTTGAGTTTAGAACTCTCCACGGATTTAATTCTTCATTCTTTGCCCAGCAGTTTTTCACATTTTGTTATGAACTATAATATGAACAACATGGAAAAGTCCATTCCTGAGATACATGGTATGCTCAAAACTGCTGAAGGGAATATCAAAAAGCCCACTAAGGCTACCCATGTATTGAATGTCAATAAGGGTAAGCCTATGAAGAATAAAGGCAAGGCAAAGGGTAAAGCAACAGTTGCTACAAAGCCTAAGGGACAGCCCAAGCCAAAAGAACCCAAGGCACCTGTTCCTAAGGAAGGAACTTGTTTCCATTGCAAGGAGCCTGGGCATTGGAAAAGAAATTGCCCACTTTATTTGGCTGAATTGAAGAAATCGAAGGGTAGTGCGACTACATCTTCAGGTATATATGTTATAGAAATTAACTTATCTGCTTCTACTTCATGGGTATTGGATACTGCATGTGGTTCTCACATTTGTACAAATGTGCAGGGACTCAAAAGGAGTAGATCACTTAAAAGGGGCGAAGTTGACCTACGAGTTGGGAATAAAGCAAGAGTTGCTGCAGTAGCTGTAGGATCTTATGAACTTCATATGCCTAATGGCTTTTTGTTAAATTTGAACAATTGCTATTATGTTCCTACTCTGAGTAGGAATCTTATTTCAGTTTCAGTTTTGGATGATGAAGGTTTTTCATTTTTAATTAAAAATAAGACCTGTTCTATTTTTGATAAAGATGATTTGCTTTATGGTATTGCAAGATCTTTTAATGGCCTTTATGTCCTTGACTTAGATGATTCTAGGGAGAATCATATTTATAACATAAACTCTAAAAGAATTAAACCAAATGACCTAAACCCTACATTTTTATGGCATTGTCGTCTTAGCCATATAAATGAGAAACGCATTTCTAAACTCCATCAAGATGGATTATTAGATTCATTTGATTTTGAATCATTTGATAAATGTGAATCTTGTTTACTTGGCAAAATGACAAAGAATCCTTTCATCGGACAAGGTGAAAGGGCTAATGACTTGCTTGGACTAGTACATACAGATGTATGTGGCCCGTTAAGCATTAGTGCCAGAGGAGGATATAATCACTTCATTACTTTTACTAATAATTTCAGTAGGTATGGCTATGTCTACCTGATGAAACATAAGCATGAGGCTTTTGAAATGTTCAAAACTTTTCAAAATGAAGTACAAAATCAACTTGGTAAAACTATTAAGGCACTTCGATCTGATCGAGGTGGTGAATTTTTGAGCCAAGAGTTTGACGAACATCTAAGAAATTATGGAATTGTTTCACAATTAACTCCTCCAGGAACTCCATAGTGGAATGGTGTTTCTGAAAGAAGAAATCGAACTTTATTAGATATTGTTCGATCTATGATGAGTCAAGCAGATCTTCCATTATCGTTTTGGGGTTATGCCTTGGAGACAGCTGCTTTTGTTTTAAACCGTGTACCATCTAAAGCGGTTGAAAAGACACCATATGAGATATGGACTGGCAAAACACCTAGTTTGTCTTTTCTTAAGATTTGGGGTTGTGAAGCTTATGTGAAAAGACCAGTTTCAGATAAGTTAGCTCCAAAATCTGCTAAATGTATCTTTGTGGGATATCCTAAGGAAACTAAAGGATATTATTTCTATATTCCATCTGAGAACAAAGTGTTTGTTGCTCGAAATGGAACCTTTTTGGAAAAGGAATTCATTTCTAAAAGAACTAGTGGGAGTACAGTTCAATTAGATGAATTTATAGAACCACAAGAAGATATTGAACCGCCTGTAGAAACAGTTTCAGAACCACAAGCCATTGTGGAAACTGAAAATGTTACACAAGTTCTGCGCAGATCTGATAGACCACGTCATCAGCCTGAGAGATATGGATTTCTCATGACTGAAAGTCATGAAGTTTTGCTCATAGATCAAGATGAGCCAACTACCTATCTTGAAGCTGTGTCAGGTCCAGATTCAGAGAAATGGCTTGGAGCCATGAACTCTGAGATGCAGTCCATGTTTGACAACCAAGTTTGGGCCTTAATTGATCCTCCCGAAGGTATTAAGACTATTGGTTGCAACTGGGTTTTCAAGAAGAAAATTGACATGGATGGAAATGTACAAACCTATAAAGCAAGGTTAGTTGCAAAAGGTTTCAAACAAACTCATGGTATAGACTATGATGAAACCTTTTCTCCAGTTGCTATGATTAAATCTATTAGGATTCTCCTTGCCATTGCTGCATACTATGATTATGTGATATGGCAAATGGATGTCAAAACCGCTTTCCTTAATGGAAATTTACTCGAGGATGTGTGCATGACACAACCTGAGGGTTTTGTAAATCCTGAGAATTCTGGGAAGGTTTGCAAGCTTCAAAGGTCCATTTATGGATTGAAGCAAGCATCTCGAAGCTGGAATCTTTGTTTTGATGAAACGGTTAAGAACTTTGGTTTCATTCAAAATGAAGATGAACCATGTGTTTACAAGATGGTTAGTGGGAGTGCTATCGTGTTCTTAGTCCTATATGTAGATGACATATTGATCATTGGAAATGATGTCCCCACTTTACAAAAGGTTAAAGATTGGTTAGGGAATACTTTTTCAATGAAGGACTTGGGTGAGGCTGCATATATCCTTGGTATAAGGATCTATAGAGATAGATCTAGAAGGATACTTGGCTTAAGTCAAAGTACATACATTGACAAAGTGTTGAAGAGGTTTAGCATGCAAGATTCCAAGAAGGGATTTTTGCCTATGTCACATGGTATTCATCTTAGCAAGAATCAATGTCCTAAGACATCTGATGAGCGAGATAGAATGAATAAGATCCCTTATGCTTCTGCTATTGGATCTATTATGTATGCCATGTTATGTACTAGACCTGATGTCTCATATTCTTTGAGCACAACAAGTAGATATCAAGCTGAACCTGGTGAGGGTCACTAGACAGCTGTTAAGAACATTCTTAAGTATCTAAGAAGAACTAAGGATGCTTTCTTAGTTTATGGAGGTTTGGAAGATGAGCTAGTTGTAAATGGTTACACAGATGCTAGTTTCCAAACTGATATAGATGATTACAAATCGCAGTCAGGTTTTGTATTCACATTGAATTTTGGAGCCATTACTTGGAAAAGTTCCAAGCAGAGCACAGTAGCAGATTCTACAACAGAAGCTGAGTATATAGCAGCATCAGATGCAGCTAAGGAAGCAGTTTGGCTGAAGAAATTCATCACTGAGCTTGGAGTGGTGCCTAGCATTGCTAATCCTATGGCTATCTATTGTGACAACAATGGTGCCATAGCGCAAGCAAAAGAGCCAAGGTCCCATCAGAAATCCAAGCATATACTCAGGCGATTTCACCTCATTCGAGACATCATTGATAGAGGTGATATCAAGATATGCAAAGTTGACACAAATGACAACATAGCAGATCCATTGACAAAGCCTCTCTCGCGGGTCAAGCATGATCAGCACACTAGGTCTATGGGTATGAGATATTTGTTAGACTAGGCCTAGTGCAAGTGGGAGACTGTTAGTGTATATGCCCTAGGCCATTGATTTGGACCTTAATGTTATTCATTTTGTTATTAATAAAGAAGTTTTTATTATCATTGTTATATTTGCATGTTATATATAATAATAATTATATCCCTGGTTTATTATTGTTATGGAGATAATAATAAATATAACTAGTGTAATATTGATTTGATAATCATAAGATGATTATAGGTATGAAGATACAAATCAATATTATGGATACATGTTAGAGAACAGTGTATTGGATAGACCCACATAGATATCACTTCATGGTTTAATGTCATAAGTGTATATCATAATAGTTTTCATTTAATCCTTTGACTTGAGATTGTCATAGTTTCCAACATAAGGAATATTATGTTTTGACATGATCAAACGTTATCTGTAACTAAATAATTATAAAGGTTATGCTTGAACATGGTATAAATTATGTAGAGGAAAATGAACAATCAAGATGGAATTTGTCCCTCTCTATGAGAGAGATATCTTCTGGGCCCCTCGATAAGTGTAACTGAGAAATGCATGGCCGTGCTCAAATAAGTTGATATAAGATCAATCTTATTTGTTTATCAGTTAACTTGGAGATCGAGTAATCATAAGTTTGGACAATATAAGTATGACATTTACTATGACTTATGTTCAAACTAGATATCGTGTGATAAAGGGATTAATGCATGTACTATTTCAGGTTTTCATTTATGATGATTCTCATGATTAATTGGGTAGTCGTAATGTCTTGCTAGAGGCCAATTATGATTTGTGCATTTCAATAGAGATTGAAATACACTACCAATTAATATGAGCCTATCGGGTCACACACATAGAACGTAGGCTGTACTTAAAATAATAATAATTAAATTTTTATTATTGTTGTTGGTATTATTATTATTATTAGATATTAATAATAATATTGTTATAATAATTATTATTAGATAATAATAATTAAAGATGTGGGTCCATATAGGATATGGACAGTTAGGGTTTTAAAAGGACTGGAGGCCTTGATGATATTATGATTATTCGTTTTGAAAGAAAACGGAAGAAGAGGAAAAACCTAAAACCCTAGTTTCGTTTTTGCAAAAAGTTCAGCCACTGCCGTTGGTGAGCTAGCACTCAGAACGGCGTACGTTTGTGTGGACTTCGTTAGAGGGTGTTCGTCTTCAGAAGGCAGCATCTGTTAATCGTTTTGAAGCTACGCAAAAAGGTTAGTTTCGAATCTCTTTTATCGAACTGAATGGATCACATGGATCCTGTGAGTAAATTGAAAGAAATTTTTTGTTTTCCGCTGCGGCAAGGGTTGCAGATTCTTCTCGATTTTCTAACAGAGGTTAAGGTAAATCGACAATCTATCATTTCTTTTTCCATTGGTAAGTATCATGATGAGGTGTTGTGTGATGTGGTGCCAATGCATGCTGGAGAGATTCTACTTGGACGTCCATGGCAGTATGATAGGCGAGCTAAGCATGATGGATATCTCAATCGGTATTCATTCACTAAGGATGGACGAAAGACAATTCTGACACCACTTTCTCCAAAAGAAGTGTATGAAGACCAATGTAAAATGGAAAGAATGAGACTTGAATTTGAAAAGAAAGAAAGAGAGAGTGACAAAAAAATGAGTGAAAAAAATCAGATTGCAAATGAAAAGAAAGAGAGAAAAGAAAAATCAAAACAAATTCAGTTTGAGAAAAATAGAGAAGGAGAGAAGAATGTGAGTTTGTTAGCTAGTACAAGTGAGGTTAAACATGCTTTTTACACCAAACAGCCTATGTTTGTGCTTTTGTGCAAAGAGGCTCATTTAGATACTACTGTTTCTAACCAATCTTTGCCTAGTGTGTTTGTTGATCTTTTGCAGGAATATGCAGATTTGTTTCCCGAAGAAATGCCTGATGAATTGCCTCCAATCAGAGGCATAGAGCATCAAATTGATTTCATTCCTAGAACTTCCATTCCCAATAGGCCAGCGTATCGAGCTAATCCTTTTGAGACAAAGGAGATACAAAAGCAAGTGGAGGAATTGCTAGCTAAGGGATATGTGAGGGAAAGCTTGAGTCCTTGTTCAGTTCCTGTTATTCTTGTGCCAAAGAAGGATGGGACGTGGAGGATGTGCGTGGATTGCAGAGCCATCAATAAAATCACTGTAAAGTATCGTCATCCTATTCCTAGACTAGATGATATGCTTGATGAGTTACATGGTTCTTGTTTGTTCACCAAAATTGATTTGAAATCTGGTTATTATCAAATTAGAATGAGTGTGGGTGATGAGTGGAAAACAGCATTTAAGACTAAATATGGGCTGTATGAGTGGTTGGTTATGCCGTTTGGTCTTACTAATGCACCTAGCACATTCATGCGTTTGATGAATCATGTGTTGCGTGAGCACTTGGGTAAATTTGTTGTTGTTTACTTTGATGATATTCTTGTTTACTCTAAGTGTTTGGATGATCATGTCATGCATGTGCGTCTTGTGTTAGACATTCTTAGGCGTGAGAAGTTATATGCTAACCTTAAGAAGTGTAGTTTTTGCATGGATAAGGTTCATTTTCTTGGTTTTGTGGTGTCTAGTCAAGGTATTGAGGTTGATGAGGAAAAGGTAAAGGCTATTAGGGACTGGCCGAAACCTAAGAATGCTAGTGAGGTGAGGAGTTTTCATGGACTTGCTGGTTTTTATAGGAGATTCATTAGAAATTTCAGTACTATAGCTGCACCTTTGAATGAGTTAGTTAAGAAAAATGTCGAATTTGTTTGGGGAGATGCACAAGAACATGCATTTAATGAACTTAAGGATAAATTGTGTAATGCACCCTTGCTTGCTTTGCCTAATTTTGATAAGACTTTTGAGATTGAATGTGATGCAAGTGGCATAGGAATTGGAGCTGTTTTGATACAGGATCAAAGGCCATTGATGTACTTTAGTGAAAAGCTAAGTGGAGTGGCTTTGAAGTATCCGACATATGATAAGGAGTTATATGCATTGTTTCAAGCTTTGGATACATGGCAGCATTATTTGTGGTCAAAAGAGTTTGTGATACATACTGACCATGAAAGTTTAAAGCATTTGAAGCGTCAAGATAAGCTGAATCGTAGGCATGCCAAATGGGTGGAGTTCATAGAAACATTCCCATATGTGATTAAATACAAGCGAGGTAAGGAGAATGTAGTGGCTGATGCGTTGTCGCGAAGGTATGTTTTACTTAATTCTCTTAGTGCTAGATTGTTGGGTTTTGAGCATATTAAGGGATTATATGTTAGTAATGTGGATTTTGGTGACATATATAATTCGTGTGGTGATGTGGCTGTTTTGAAAGACTTTCATTTGTTTGATGGTTTTTTGTTCAAGAAAAGTAGATTGTGTATTCCTAAGTGTTCCATGAGAGAGTTGTTAGTTAAGGAAGCCCATGGAGGAGGCTTGATGGGTCATTTTGGGGTAAGTAAGACCTATGATGTGTTGATAGAACATTTTTATTGGCCTGGTATGAAACATGATGTGCATAAAGTTTGTGAGCATTGCATAACATGTAGAGAAGCTAAGTCTAGGTTGAAACCGCATGGTTTGTACACGCCATTACCTATTCCTGATGGACCTTGGACTGATTTGTCTATGGATTTTGTGCTTGGTTTGCCTAAAACTAGGAGAGGTCGTGATAGTATATTTGTTGTGGTTGATAGATTTAGTAAAATGGCTCATTTTATACCATGTCATAAAACTGATGATGCAAAATTGATTGCTGATTTGTTCTTTAAAGAGGTTGTGCGTTTGCATGGCATACCCAAAAGCATTGTTAGTGATCAAGATGTTAAGTTTTTGAGTCATTTTTGGCGTGTTTTGTGGGGAAAGTTGGGAACTAAGTTGCTGTTTTCTACTACTTGCCATCCTCAAACCGATGGTCAAACTGAGGTTGTGAATCGAACATTGATTACTTTGCTTAGGGCAGTAATAGAAAAGAATATTAGGATGTGGGAGGATTGTTTACCATTTGTGGAGTTTGCTTACAATAGGGCTATTCATAGCACTACTAACTGTTCTCAATTTGAAATTGTTTATGGTTTTAATCCGCTTACTCCTTTAGATATTTTGCCATTGCCATCTAACGATTTTGTGAGTATTGATGCTAGTTCAAAGGCAGATTTCGTGAGGAAGTTACATAAGCAGGTTAAGGAAAGGATTGAAAAGCAAAATGCCAAAGTAGCTTCTAGAGTGAATAAAGGAAGAAAGCCAATGCTTTTTCAGCCTGGTGATTGGGTTTGGGTACATTTTCGCAAAGAAAGGTTCCCACAGCAACGGAAGTCTAAGTTAAATCCACGAGGAGATGGTCCTTTTCAAATACTTTAAAGGATTAATGATAATGCGTATAAAGTGGATTTGCCAGGTGAGTATAATGTGAGTGCTTCATTTAATGCTGCTGATTTAAGTCCTTTTGATGTAGGTGATGCTTTTGATTCGAGGACGAATCCTTTTGAGGAGAGGGGAAATGTTGTGGAACAACCAGCACACCGCAAGGATGAGCAAGGCCTAGGACGTGAGGACCAAGTTGAGGAGATCATCAATCCAATTATTCTGCCACAAGGTCCTATAACTAGATCGCGAGCCAAAAAGATTCAGCAAGCACTAATTTGCCATTTGCAAGATTTGGTGAATTTGGCTAACTATGGTTTGCAAGGAATTACAAGCTTGGAGACAAGACCAAAGGAAGTCAATTACAACTTGCTACAAGTTGTAATTCACGAATGAGGCTTGTATTAAGGCCCACTAGTTATGTATTAAGGCCCACTAGTTATGCTCATTTAAAAAGTAAGGGCCCTGTTTGTTTGGTATTAAATTAGGACTTTGATTACTTTATTATTTCTTATATTTTGATTAGAAAGCCAAACGCTACTTAATAACCCTAATTAGGGTTTAGCTATTTATATCTCATTTAGGGTTGTAAGAAATCAGTTTTGAAGTTTTGGATGAATTTATTAACCTAAAGCCGAATTGCTTTTATCTTTGTGTTCTTGCTTGAATACATGCTTCAGAAACATTCAAGTAGTTTGATCAACTTTCTTGTGGAGTGTTTCGAATCTGGGATTTGGGAACTGACTTGTTTCGAGATCTTGGATCTTTGATCAATTCAAGGTAATCTGAAATCTAACCTAATCCTTGGGGGTTGTACCGAATTCGACTAGGGGTTTTCAAGTTAATGCTGTGGGGGTTCGAAATCAAGGGGTTCTCAGGCTTATTCTTGGAGGTTTCGTATCACCATTGGTCTTTTAGACTTCAAGACCATGGCCAAATGGCCTTTTATTATTAAAAATGGACCTAAATCTTTATTGTCATAAGCCTGGATTAGCCTTCAAGATTAGGTCTTGCTTTAATTATGTTGGCCAACTTAAGCTCTTCTTGCATCCATGGATCATCCTTAAACAAATGTTGAGCAACTTGTTTTCTCCAAATCTGATCCATGAAGGAAATTAAAGCCTCTTGCAACTTATTAGCTCTAGACCTTGTCATTGGTCCTCCATATATGGCTAGTGGATCTTTGAATTATTTGTTCATGTCATCATTGGACTGTTGGTGCTCGGCCAATTTTTGATCAGCATGTAATTCCTCATCATTCCCCTTCTCCTCGCAAGGATTCATCCTCTAATCTGATCCTTCATCACCTACATCAAACAAAGACCAATCAGAAACTTTGAAGGTTGCACTAAAATTACCATACTCACTTGGCAATTCCAGCTTATATGCATTGTCATTTATTCTTTGAAGGACTAGAAATGGACCATCCCCTCTAGGCATTAGTTTTGACTTCCTTTGGCTAGGAAATCTTTTCCTTCCTTAAGTGTAGCCAAACCAAATCTCAAGGTTTGAATACTACTTTCTTTCAGCCTTTGTTGTGTTGCTTCTCATATTGTAGAGTCTTCTTTTCAATTTGTGCACGCACCTTTTCATGCAAAGTTTGAACAAAGTCAGCTTTTTGTTTACCATCCAAATTTGCTTTCTCTAATGGTAAAGGTAGCAAATCCATTGGAGTTAATGGATTGAACCCATACACAACTTCAAATGGTGAATGGTTTGTTGTAGCATGCACATTACGATTATAAGCAAACATTCCTCCCAATTCTTCAAATTCTTTTGTATTATAGCCCTCAAAAGAGTTGATAAGATCCTATTTACCACTTCTGTTTGTCCATCTGTTTGTGAATGATAAGTGGTTGAATACAACAACCTTGTACCCAACTTGCTCCAAAGTGTTTTCCTAAAGTGGCTAAGTAACTTCACATCTCTATCACTCATTCTTGGGATGCCATGTAATCTTACAATTTCTTTGAAGAATAACCCCGCAACATGTGTTGCATCATCAGTTTTGTTGCATGGAATGAAATGTGCCATCTTGCTAAACCTATCCACAACAATAAAAATAGAATCTCTCCCCCCTTTAGACCTAGGTAAAGCCAAGACAAAGTCCATTGATATATCAACCCAAGGTTCATTAGGTATAGGAAGAGGGTTATACAGCCCATGAGGCATTACTCTAGATTTAGCTTGTTTGCATGTAATGCATTTCTCACATATCCTCTTAACATCTCTTTTCATTTGTGGTCAAAAGAAATGCTCACTTAACACACCTAGAGTCTTTTTAGTTCCAAAATGTCCTATTAACCCACCACTATGTGCCTCCCTCAAAAGTAATTCTCTCATTGAACATTGAGGAACACATAGCTTGTTTTCTTTAAAAAGAAAACCATCATGCCTATAGAATTTGTCAAACCCACCTTTCTCACATGCCCCATAAACACTAGCAAAATGAAGGTCAGAATTATACAAATTTTTAATGTACTCAAAACCTAATAATTTTTCATCAAGTTTAGAATTTAGAGCATACCTTCTAGAAAAGAGCATCAGCAACCACATTTTCCTTACCTTGTTTGTACTTGATGATGTAAGGAAAGGATTCAATGAATTCCACCCATTTTGCATGTCTTTTACACAACTTCCCTTGTCCTTTGAGATACTACAAGGACTCGTGATCAGTGTGAATTATGAATTCCTTGTAGGGTAGTTTAAACTTGCTCCACTTAATTTCTCACTAAAGAATGAAATTGGCTTACCTTCTTGCATTAAGACTCCACCAATACCTATGCCACTGGCATCACACTCAATTTCAAAAGTTTTAGAAAAATTACGCAAAACAAGTAAAGGTGCTGAACAAAGTTTATCTTTAAGAGAGTTAAAAGCCTCATCTTGTTCTTTACCCCACTTAAATCCTACATTTTTCTTAATGCATTCAGTCAAAGGTGCAGCAATTGTAGAGAAATCCTTAATGAATCTCCTAGAAAAGCTAGCAAGTCCATGAAAACTTCTTACATCACTGACACTAGTGGGTTTTGGCAATTCTCTAATTACGTTCACTTTTTCTTGATCAACATGTATTCCTTTATCATTAACAACATAACCAAAGAAAAGTAATTTCATTAGTGCAAAAGATCTATTTGTTTAGATTAGCATACAACTTTTCCTTTCTAAGCACATCAAAAACAGATTTCAAATGTTGTACATGCTCATCTAAAGTCTTGCTATAGATGAGAATATCATCAAAATAAATAACCACAAACTTTCCAATAAAATCTTGCAAAACATGGTTCATCAATCTCATGAAAGTGCTAGGTGCATTAGTTAAACCAAAAGGCATTACTAACCACTCATATAATCCATGCTTAGTTTTGAAAGTTGTTTTCCATTCACTACTTTCACACATTCTTATTTGATGATATCCACATTTTAAATCAATTTTTGAAAACACACAAGAACCATGCAATTCATCCAACATATCATCTAGCCTAGGAATAGGGTGTCTATACTTCACCGCGATTTTGTTGATGGCTCGACAATCGACACACATTCTCCAAGTTCCATCCTTTTTAGGCACTAATAATATAGGAACAGCACATGGACACATACGGATACGGAACCTCCAAGAATAAGCCTGAGAACCCCTTGATTTCGAACCCCCACAGCATTAACTTGAAAACCCCTAGTCGAATTCGGTACAACCCCCAAGGATTAGGTTAGATTTCAGATTACCTTGAATTGATCAAAGATCCAAGATTTTGAAACAAGTCAGTTCCTAAATCCCAGATTCGAAACACTCCACAAGAAAGTTGATCAAACTACTTGAATGTTTCTAAAGCATGTATTCAAGCAAGAACACAAAGATAAAAGCAATTCGGCTTTAGGTTAATAAATTCATCCAAAACTTCAAAACCGATGTCTTACAACTCTAAATGAGATATAAATAGCTAAACCCTAATTAGGATTTTTAAGTAGCGTTTGGCTTTCTAATATTATTTTAAGAAATAATAAAGTAATCAAAGTCCTAATTTAATACCAAACAAACAGGGCCCTTACTTTTTAAATGAGCATAACTAGTGGGCCTTAATACATATTAATTACAAGCCTCATTCGTGAATTACAACTTGTAGCAAGTTGTAATTGACTTCCTTTGGTCTTGTCTCCAAGCTTGTAATTCCTTGCAAACCATAGTTAGCCAAATTCACCAAATCTTGCAAATGGCAAATTAGTGCTTGCTGAATCTTTTTGGCTCGCGATCTAGTTATAGGACCTTGTGGCAGAATAATTGGATTGACGATCTCCTCAACTTGGTCCTCACGTCCTAGGCCTTGCTCGTCCTTGTGGTGTGCTCGTTGTTCCACAACACATACATTTGCATGCAGGTCTATTTGGAATGCTTGAACCTGGAATGAAGTCAATTTGATGTTCAATGCCTCGAATTGGCGGCAATCCATTAGGTACTTCTTTTAAAAATAGATCCTCATTTCTCTGCAAAAGATCAACAACAACACTAGGCAAATCTTTGGTTACTTCCTTAGAAATAATCAAAACTCCCTTATAAATAAGTACAAGCATTTTCTACCTCATTGTCAAAGCTTCCTTCACATCACTCATTTTAGCATAAACACTCATTTTTCTTTCACTCAAGTCTACCTTGTGTTTCTCTTACCTTGTGTTTCCCATTTTTATTTCTTAATTCACTTAACTCACTTATCTCACCTTTCTCTTTTCTCTCTTGGATTTCCCTTCCCAAATTCATCCCCAATGAAGAGTTAAGTTCTTCATATTGATGTTTGATGTGCATTTGGCCCTCAAAAATTGTTTTTGGAGATAATGGGCCAAGTTGATACTTTTCTCCATTCATACTCAAAGAATAACAATTTTTGAACCCATCATGCAACACGTTTTGATCATATTGCCATGCTCTACCCAATAACATGTGTCCAACATACATGGGTACCACATCACACAAAACCTTAATTTGCTACATATCCTTAATTTTCTAAAAGCCTAATAACTTAGAACTAAGAGTTGAGATTAAGGAATACCTTCTTGAAAGTGCATCTGCTACTACATTATCTTTGCCATGCTTATACTTTATCACATATGGAAATGGCTCAATGAGCTTTATCCACTTTCCAAGTCTTCGGTTCAGCTTGGTTTGCCCCTTTAGATGTTTTAATGATTCATGATCTGTATGAATAACAAACTCTTTAGGCAATAAGTAACGTTGCCACACTTGTGAAGCTCTTACCAAAGCATACAACTCCTTGTTATAAGTGGAATAATTTAATTTTACACCATGAACTTCTCACTAAAATATGCAATTGGTTTCCCTTCTTGCATCAAAACAGCACCTATGCCCACACCTGAAGCATCACACTCTAATTTGAAGGTCTTATCAAATTCTGGTATAGCAAGAATTGGAGCGGTAGTTAACCTTTCTTTCAACAAATTAAATGCCTTTTATGAATTCAGTCCAATTAAACTTTACATCTTTTTTACCAATTCATTTAATGGTGCAGCAATAGAACTAAAATCTTTAACAAACCTTCTATAGAAACTAGCCAAACCATGAAAACTTCTTACCTCACTCACAGTTTTAGGTGCTCGCGAATCTCTTATTGCATTTACCTTTTCATCATCAACCTCAATTCCTTATGCACTGACCATAAAACCTACTGATTTGCTATAAATGAGTATGTCATCAAAATATACAACAACAAATTTACCAAGATTGAAAAATAATTTTGGATATTGAAAAATAGAATTCAAATCACTCCAATAAGTAATTTGAATATGCAACCTAAATCAATTATGGATATTATAAGCTATGCTCTAAATTTCAAATTTTAAATGCTAAATCAATGCAAAATGAGGAACTGATGCAATTTGATTGAATGTAATAAGATAGAGAGCTATTAATGGCATAAATAAGCAAAAACTCTTGCACACTTGTGTAGAAAAATATTGGACAGAAACAGATATGAATTTTTTTTTTCATATATTGAGGAAGTTGAATCTGATTTCCTTTTTTTTTTCTTTTGATCTTTTCCTTCTTTTTTTTTTGTTGAACTTTCAATAAACAAGAATAGAAAATAAAAAGGTAAAAAAACACAAATTTGAAGAACAAGAACAAGGTGCAGCAAGAACAGAAAAATGAAGAGACTTAAAACTGAATCTGGTTATTTTTCTTTTCTTTTTTTATCTTTTACTTTTTTTCTTTGAACTTTCAGTAAACAACAATAGAAAATGAAAGATAAGAACACAAAATCTAAAGAACAAGAACAAGGTGCAATAAGAACAGAAAAAATGAGGAGATTTAGATGATAAACAAGAACAAGAAAGAAACTGAGATAATTAAAATATAAAAGATACCTAGAGATTTATCTTCAAGCCAAAGCTCTGATACCAAATGATACGGAACCCATGGATCAAATATTACATATAGAACCCCACATACACTTCTAGCATAGAATCTTAGAACTCAAAAATAAATCCTCCCTTCCACAACTAACCTACAATTGAGAACTTGGGTGAATAGGATGAAGAAATAAATTGATTTAAACGCCACAAGTCAGACTTGATAAGTTAGAACCAATTCTTCATGCAACAAGAATAAGAAGAAAACCTCTCAAACTTGAAAACACATCAATTACATTCAGCATAAATTGAAAATTCGTATCCACCCTTTTGAGATATTTTTTCCCTCCCTATATAACTGCAAAAGAGAACTAATGGCTTAAAATTCTAGGTTTACATGTATCTAGTCACACTAGCATTAATTATCCATCCACATCAATAATATATTCTAAATTACTGCCCATAACTCTGACAACATTGATGGGAAGATTCTACATGCACTTTGGTGTTAGTTCACATGTGTTTAGTCACATTAGCACTAAACCACATCAATATTATATTCCAAATTCGTGCTAATGCCCATCACCATATTTATGGGCAGATTCTTCATGCTTCTTGGTGAGTTTCAGACTTCCTCTTCATGTTGGTCTCTCTCTTCATTAATCCACCTTTGAATGAAGTGTTGGAATATATGCTGGAGTTTCTTTGATTGTGATCTTGTGATTGGTCCACTTGGCATATTGATATCATCAACATATTTGTTGCATTTAAAAAAAACAATTCTGGATATTGAAAAGTAGAATTCAAATCACTCCAATAAGTAATCTGAATATGCAACCTAAATCTATTCTCAATGTAAGCTATGCTCTAAATTTCAGATTTTAAATGCTAAATCAATGCAAAATGAGGAACTGATGCAAAAACTCTGGACAAAAATCTTACACACTTGTGTAGAAAAATACTGGACAGAAACAGGTACGAATTTTTTTTTTCATATATTGAGGAAGTTGAATCTGATTCCTTTTTTTTCTTTTGATTTTTTCCTTCTTTTTTTTGTTGAACTTTCAATAAACAAGAATAGAAAATGAGAAGATAAAAAAAACACAGATTTGAAGAACAAGAACAAGGTGCAGCAAGAACAAAAAAATGAAGAGACTTAGAAACTGAATCTGGTTCTTTTCTTTTCTTTTTTTTTTTCCATTTTTTTTCTTTGAACTTTCAGTAAACAACAATAGAAAATGAAAGATAAGAACACAAAATCTAAAGAACAAGAACAAGGTGCGACAAGAACAAAAAAAATGAGGAGATTTAGATGATAAACAAGAACAAGAAAGAAACTGAGATAATTAAGACATAAAAGATACCTAGAGATTTATCTTCAAGCCAAAGCTCTGATACCAAATGATACAGAACTCATGGATTAAATATTACATCTAGAACCCCACATACACTTCTAGCATAGAATCTTAGAACTCAAAAATAAATTCTCCCTACCAAACCCACAACTAACCTGTAATTGTGAACTTGGGTGATTGGGATGAAGAAATGAATTGATTTAAACGTCACAAGTCACACTTGATAAGTTAGAACCAATTCTTCATGCAACGAGAATAAGAAGAAAACCTCTCAAACTTGAAAACACATCAATTACATTCAGCATAAACTGGAAATTCGTATCCACCCTTTTGAGTTCCTTTTCCCCTCCCTATATAGCTGCAGAAGAAGAACTAATAGCTTAAAATTCTAGGTTTACATGTATCTAGTCATACTAGCATTAATTATCTATCCACATCAATAATATATTCTAAATTACTGCCAATAATTCTGACAATATTGATGGGCAGATTCTACATGCACTTTGGTATTGGTTCAAATGTGTCTAGTCACATTAGCACTAAACCACATCAATATTATATTCCAAATTCGTGCTAATACCCATCACCATATTTATGGGCAGATTCTTCATGCTTTTTGGTGAGTTTCTGACTTTCCCTTCATGATTCTTCATATTCAGTACAAGTTGGTCTCCCTCTTCATTAATCCACCTTTGAACGAAGTGTTAGAACACATGCTGTGTTTCTTTGATTGTGATCTTGTGATTGGTCCACTTGGCATAATGATATCATCAACATATTTGTTGCATTGTGTAGATTCACCAAGATTGCTTATAGTGTTCTTATCATGATCCCTCACTTTCTTCATCATCTTCCCTTTCTACCTCATCATCATTCATCATGTTTCCTCTCCTTCTATTCTGCCCCCTTCGATTAGTATCATTTCGTTGCCTTTGCATTATGCTGTCTATATTACCTCTCATGTTGTTTATGACAAAAATCAAAACTTTCAAATCTCCTTTGCATTGCCTCTAACATGAAGGCTATGTCATTTATGGTCATATCACATTTTTCACTTTCAAAATTTGACATGGTGTCAGAAGAACCTACAAGAAAATGTTAGTAAAGAAAAATTTCTCACCACACTCCCTTATGTGTTTCACTCAAGATCATATTGTTACTCCTCTTGTATTTTACTCAAAACTTTGTCCTTTTTACCTCTCAAATCTTCTTTTATCAAGTTGAATTTCAAAACTGAATCCACTTAAATCAAGTAAAACAAGTTTTGTTTTAAAGACTCTACATGGAACCTAATGAACAAAATGAATTCAGCAATTCTAGAAGCAATTTAATTTAAACAACAAGAACTGAAAGTTAACACAAGAAGCAAAAAGTATTTGTGTTAATCAAACCAAAGTAACTATAATTGAGAATTAGCTACTTAATGCATACAAGAAACAAGAGGTATATGAAAGAATGAAATTAAGAATACAAAGAAAAAAAACAATTTTGGATATTGAAAAATAGAATTCAAATCACTCCAATAAGTAATCTGAATATGCAACCTAAATCTATTCCCAATGTAAGCTATGCTCTAAATTTTAGATTTTAAATGCTAAATCAATCCAAAATGAGGAACTGATGCAATTTGATTAAATATAATAAGATAGAGAGCTGTTATTGGCATAAATAAGCAAAAACTCTTACACACTTGTATAGAACAATACTGGACAGAAATAGGTACGAATTTTTTTTTTTCATATAGTGAGGAAGTTGAATCTGATTCCTTTTTTTTCTTTTCTTTTTTTTTCTTTTGATCTTTTCCTTCTTTTTTTTTGTTGAACTTTCAATAAACAAGAATAGAAAATGAAAAGATAAAAAAAACACAGATTTGAAGAACAAGAACAAGGTTGTTATGGAACAGCCTATACACCAAAAGGATGAGCATGAACAAAGAAGCAAGGATCAAATTGAGGAGATTTTCAATCCAATTATTCTGCCTCGAGGACCTATAACTAGATCATGAGCCAAGAAAATTCAGCAAGCGATAATTTGTCATCTACAAGATTTGGTGAATTTGGCTTGTAATGGTCTACAAGGGATCCAAGGCTTGGAAACAAGATCAAATAAAGTTAATTACAACATAATTCAAGTCCAACTTCAAAATGGGCTTACTTAAAATTCAAGTCCAACTTCAAAATGGGTTTACTTAAGTTGTTTTTAGATCTTAGCCTTTTTAATTGAGTAAAATTAAATATGTTTGTATTTTTGTCTTAATGGGCTGTTTAAAACATGTTAATTTAAAAAGCCTATTAGTTTTATTGCTTTGATAATGTGCTGTCCAAACTTGTTTATGTTAAGGCCCACAAGTTGAGTTTGTCTATTTTAGATTATGAGTTTTTAGGTCTTGTAAAGGCTATATAAAAGCCTAAAACGAATTTCAATTCAGATTATTGGTGAATTATAACCAAAAGGCTGTTTGCTTATATCTTTGTGTTCTTGAGTAGAATACATGCTAAGAAACATTCAAGTGGACTAATCATCTTCTTGTGGAGTGTTTTGAATCTGAAATTTAGAAACAAGTTTCCTTTATTTTAGATCTTTGATCATCTTTCTAAGCAATCTGAATTCTAGCCTTTCTTAGGGGTTGAGACTGAATTGTTATTGGGGTTTTCAAGTTAATGTTGTGGGGGTCCATAATAATCAAAGGGGTTCTCAGGCTTATTCTTGGAGGTTTCGTATCATTTGGTATCAGAGATGGTTTGGCTCTAGATCAGGGTTTATCCTTAACAAATTTGTGTTTTTGATTCTGAATTCATGTTTTCTTTTGTTCTTCTAAGTTTTTCTCTTATTGTTCTTGTGTTTCCTTTGTTTTTCCATCATTTGAATTATTATTGTCTCTTCGAATTCTGGTTTTGTTTGTTGGGTTAATTTGAATTTGTTTCATCAATTAAAAAGCTTGCACATCTGAATTAGTGGTTGTGGTTATAAAAAAATCGTAAAAAAAACAAAAAAAAGATTAAAATCTTGCTGTTTAGAAGGGAAAAAGAAATACAAATCTGAAAAAAGAATCCTGGAAAAAAAACAGAAAAAAAATCTGGAATTGTGGCTTTAGATCTTCCTAATCAGATTTGAACTATAGTTGACTACATTTATTGTGTGATTATTATAGTTATTAATCATTAATAAATAACTTTTGGAGGTTGTTTCTTCAAAAAATAACCTTCTAAATTTGACCTACATTTATTGTGTGATAATTATAGTCAGTGATTATTAATTAATAACTTTTGGGTTTATTTCTTCAAAAAAATTACCTTCTAAATTATCCTAATCAAATCTGTGTCATTTTTTTCATACGTCATTTGCTTCTTAACGAGTTGTCATTTTTTTTTTTGCTTCTAGTATGTTAAATTTCTTATTTTAGCCAATTTGCTTCAATCTTGTTTTAAAAATTTCAGATTTAGAAATTCTGCACAAATCAGGCTATTTGAATTGTTCTAAAAGTGTGATTCACCTAAGAACATAAAAGAAATTAGCTAGAGTGGTGTGAGAAAAGCTGTGAGCAAAATAAATAAATTGAGTGAAACAAGAGTGACCAACCCCATCTTTTGAGCGTAAAAACGTAAGGAAGTGTTGTGAGGTACTTATCTTATCTTATTTTTTTCTTTGTTATTTTCTACTCTTTTATTGCAGCAATGTTTGACCAAGGTGAAGGTAGTGGAGCTGTACAAGTTGATGTGGCTAGATTGCGTGAGGCTCAACAAGCTAAATTTGCACATTTATACTGCACTATGGAGAACATAACAAAAACATTAGAACGTATGGATTTGAGGTTGCAAGCTATTGAAAGAGCCACACCGGAGCACAATGAGAGGCAAAGAGGTGGTAGAAATCAAATACCTAAACCCGATAATTTGGATGATGAATACGAGTTTGAGGATGATAATGCAACTTTGGTTGAAGGGGTTTTACCTAGAGGAGGAGGTAGAGGAGGTCGCAGTGCTGGTAGAGGTAGAGGAAGGATGTATGATAATGCATTCTATGGTAGAAATCATGGTGATGATGACTTTGTAGATAGGAACTTGGGAAGCATTAAATTAAAAATTCCTAATTTTTGTGGTAAATCAGATCCAGAGGCTTATTTGCAATGGGAAAAGTAGGTTGAGCTTATCTTTGATTGCCATCAATTCAGTAAAGAAAAGAAAGACAAGCTTGCTATTACTCAATTTTCGGATTATGCTATAGCTTGGTGGGAACAATTGGTAACTAATAGAAGAAGGAATTTGGAGTATCCAATTGAGACTTGGCGTGATCTTAAGTCTGTCATGAGAAAGAGATTTGTGCCTAGACATTTTCATAGAGAACTTGTGCAAAGACTTCAGGTTCTTAAACAAGGTAGTAGGAGTGTTGATGACTACTATAAAGAGATGGAAATGATCACAACTAGAGCTAATATAGATGAAGATATGGAGACTACTATGGCATGTTTCTTGGCTGGTTTGAATAAGGACATAGCGGATCGAGTTGATTTGTAGCCTTATGTGGAGTTAGAAGAGATGGTTCATATTGCCATCAAGGTGGAAAAACAACTCCAAGGAAGAGGAGCAGCACGGTATGTTTCCAAACCTCATTCTAATCCAAGTTCTTCTTGGAATAGGGATGGAAGGCATGATTTTAAGGGTGGAAATAAGGTTGTTCATGATGGTGGAAAGGCGAAGGCATAATCGGTTTCTAAAGATAAATCCAAAGTCGAAGAGCCTAAGCAGAGAAATAAAGATATTAAATGTTGGAAGTGCCAAGGTGTAGGTCATATCAGCAAAGAATGTCCAAATAAGAGGGTTATGACCTTGAGAAATGGTGAGATAGTGACTGATGAAGAAGAAGGCAACAATGACAGTGATGATGGTGAGATGCCAGAATTGGAGGATTGTAGTGATGGGATGATTGAGGAGCCAATTAGAGGTGATTTGCTGGTTACTAGGCATGCTCTTAACACACAATTGAAGGAGGATAGCCATGAGGAGCAACAAGATAATTTGTTCCATACAAGATGCCATGTTCAAGGCAAGTCATGTATTGTGATTGTAGATGGTGGAAGTTGCACCAATGTTGTGAGTACACTTGATGTGAACAAAGATGGCAATATGAGCAAGGCTAGCGGAGCAAGCATAGAAGGCCAACATGGCATGGAGCTCATTTTACCAAATGGGCCAATTACAAGATTGCAGGCCAAGAAGCTTAAATCTACCTTTCAAGGCTTTGTAAGGCGATTCATGGAAGAAAGACTTGGTGGACAAGCCTTTGACACTATGGATATAGAGGAGAAGCACCCCATAAATTTAATCCAAGTATATGGGCCTATTATTTTATATATATTAAGGCCTACTAGTTATGCTTATTTAAAAATTAAGGGCCATGTTTGTTTTGTATTAAATTAAAACTTTGTTTATTTTATTATTTCTAAAAATTTTGGTTCGGCAACCAAATGCTACTTAATAACCCTAATTAGGGTTTAGCTATTTATATCTCATTTAGGGTTGTAAAACATTAGTTTTGGTGATCATATTATTCAATTATTTTGGCTTGGCCAAATTTCATCAAGAGAGGGTTCTCTTCTTCTTGTTGCATCAAGAATTAGAATCAACTTATCAAGGTAACACTTGTGGCATTCTTTCTAGTTCTTCTTTAATTCTGTCCAATTATCTACGTTTCTAGTTGTATGTCAATTAGGGGTTTAGTAGGACAAACAACCAGCTAGGGTTCTTGGTATACTGAATTTGTATGTTGGGGTTTTGGAATCTTTATATTCTTGGGGTTCCGCATCAACACTCTTGGTTGATAGATTGGGTTGTCTACTACACCACACCCACGACCCTACAAACTTCAGTGGCTTAATGATTATGGTGAGGTTAAGGTAAATAGGCAATCTACCATTTCCTTTTCCATTGGTAAATATCATGATGAAGTGTTGTGCATTGTGGTTCCAATGCATGCTGGAGATATTCTACTTGGTAGACCATGGCAATATGACCGAAGAGCTATGCATGATGGGTACCTCAATAGGTATTCATTCACAAAGGATGGGTGAAAGACCATTCTAACACCACTTTCCTCAAAATAAGTGTATGAAGACCAATGTAAAATGGAAAGGATGAGACTTGAGGCTATAAAGAAAGAAAAAGAGAGTGAAAATAAAATGAGTGAAAATAAACAGAGTGCAAATAAAAAGAAAGAGGGAAAAGAAAAAGGAAAGCAAATTCAGTCTATTGAAAAAAAAGAAAAGAATGTGAGTTTGATAGCTATGAAAAGTGAGGTTAAACATGCTTTTTAAGACAATCAAACTATATTTATACTTTTGTGCAAAGGGGCTTATTTGGCCACCAATGATCTTAACCCATCTTTGCCTAGTGTGTTTGTTGGTCTTTTGTAGAAATTTGAAGATTTGTTTCCAGAAGAGATGCCCAATGGTTTGCTACCAATTAGAGGCATAGAACAAAAAATTGACTTCATTCCTGGAGCTTCCATACCCAATAGACCAGCATATGGAACTAATGATGCAGCTGGGCCAAGCACTTCCCAGGAGGCCACCTATTCTGGTACTGACCCTGCACCAGCATGCTTAACCAAAAAGAACGCTAACCATTTCTACCAAAAGCTTAAGCTGTCAACAAAGGTGCACCCATTTCCTTTATTTGGATCAAACATGGGCTCACCAACCTCTTTCGACTTTATGTGCCACCTTGTCGAACCTGATCCACAACCCTCCAAACCCTCAGACTTATCATTCCCTCCCTCTTTAAGGAGGTTCATCCTCGAACCTGGAGCAGTGGGACCAGACCCGATAAATAGGCTCTGATACCAAATGATGCAGAACCTCTAAGAATAAGCTTGAAAACCCCTTTGATTATTATGGACCACCACAACATTAACTTGAAAACCCCAATAACAATTCAGTCTCAACTCCTAAGAAAGGCTAGAATTTAGATTGCTTAGAAAGATCATCAAAGACCTAGAATAAAGGAAACTTGTTTCCAAATTCCAGATTTGAAACACTCCACAAGAAGATGATCAGTCCACTTGAATGTTTCTTAGCATGTATTCTACTCAAGAACACAAAGATATAAGCAAACAACCTTTTAGTTATAATTCATCAATCATCCAAATTATCAGGCTGAGGTATTTGAGTTCTACCACCTCTTTGCCTCTTATTGTGCTTCGGTGTGGCTCTTTTAACAGCTTACAACCTCAAATCCACACGCTCTAATATTTCTGTTATGTTCTCCATAGTGCGGTATAAACGTGTAAATTCAGCTTGTTGAGCCTCACGCAATCTAGCCGCATCAACTTGTACAACTCCACTACCTTCACCTTTAGATTGTCTATTTCAAAATGGGCTTACCTAAAATTCAAGTCCAACTTCAAAATGGGATTACTTAAGTTGTTTTTAGATCTTAGCCTTTTTAATTGAGCAATCATTAAATATTTTTGTATTTTTGTCTTAATGGGCTGTTTAAAACATGTTAATTTAAAAAGCCTATTAGTTTTATTGCTTTGATAATGGGCTGTCCAAACTTGTTTATGTTAAGGCCCATTAGTTGAGTTTGTCTATTTTAGTTTATAAGTTTTTAGGTCTTGTAAAGGCTATATAAAGGCCTAAAACGAATTTCAATTCAGATGATTGATGAATTATAACCAAAAGGCTGTTTGCTTATATCTTTGTGTTCTTGAGTAGAATACAAGCTAAGAAACATTCAAGTGGACTGATCATCTTCTTGTGGAGTGTTTCAAGTCTAGAATTTTGAAACAAGTGATGCGGAACCCTATGGCAATGAAGGCATCAAACCCCAACGTACGCTTCGATATAGGAATCCAAGAACAAGGATAAACCACCCTCTATAGCACCCAATGCTTAGCGAAGCAAGAACACTAATGACGGAAGGATTTGGAAGGACGGATCAGAAGAACGCCACAATCGAAATTGATAAGTTAGTCTGATTCGTGATACAATCAATGAAAGAAGCAAAATCTCTCACTCTCTCAAAGATGGCCGAAATTTGCATAAAAAGCAATCTGAATATAATTTTGTCAAAAGTTCCTCTTACAAGAAAATAAGGCCCTATTTATAGAAAAACAAATTAAAATTCGTAACTATCCTAACCCTAGTGAAAAAAGGAAAATTACAAAGTCAAAATCCTTGTCAAATAAGGAAAATATCATCCTAACCAACTAAGGAAAGAAGGATCCTTGTCAAATAAGGAAAATATCATGCTAACCAACTAAGGAAAGAAGGATCCTTGTCAAATAAGGAAAATATCATCCTAACCAACTAAGAAAAGAAGGGAACCACATCCCATGTGCATGGGTGTGAACACAGCCCATGTGCATGAAAGAATAGGCTGCCCATGTGACAAAAGTGGTCCCAAAAAACCTAATTTCGTCCAAGGCCCATGTGCTTGCATGTGGGCTGCCTTCCTTACTCCTTTCTTGCTCCTCTAGCCCATTTTTAAAGCCTTATCTTCCATATAAACATTCAGCATCACAATCAGCCTTTGTTGGTCTTCCAGCTCCATACTGCACTTGTTTATTGCTAATTCAGTCACCTCCCTTGTAACAAAGTCTTGAACATGCAATCCAAGAGTGATGCCATACTTCCTTGCTTTATTCCTTGTCAATGGTCCTTGTTGTAGCACCAAAGGATCCTTGCCATGCTGGTTTACATCATTCTCCCCTTCTTTAAAAAGATTTGTCCTCAAATCTGCATCATCATAAGGAGATAAATCAGTCACATTAAAAGTAGCACTAACACCATACTCACCAGGCAAGTCGATCTTGTATGCATTGTCATTGATTTTCTCCAATACTTGGAATGGACCATCACCACGTGCATCAAGCTTACTCTTCCTTTGATTTGGAAACTTCTCCTTTCGGAAGTGTACCCAAACCCAATCGCCAGGAGCAAATGCCATTTTCTTTCATCCCTTATTTGCCCTATCAGCATATGACTTGTTCTTTTTCTCTATATTTGCTCGAACCTTTTCATGCAAAGACTTTACCAAATCAGCCTTCTTCTCACCATTCAAACTAGCAAGCTCATGTAAAGGCAAAGGAACAAGATCAAGTACAGTTAGTGGATTAAAACCATAAACTATCTCAAATGGCGAATAACCTGTAGAAGAATGAATTGAACGATTATAAGCAAATTCAATGAAAGGTAAACAATCTTCCCAAGTGACCAAATTCTTCCCCACTAAAGCTCTCAACAACGTACCAAGTGTACGATTCACTACTTCAGTTTGCCCATCTGTTTGTGGATGACAAGTAGTAGAAAACAAAAGCTTAGTTCCTAATCTACTCCATAACACACGCCAAAAATGGGACAAAAACTTAGTATCTCTATTAGAAACAATTGTCCGAGGCACCCCATGTAAACGAACAACATCTCTAAAGAACAAATCAGCCACAACTTTGGCATCATCAGCTTTGTGACATGGAATAAAATGTGCCATCTTACTAAACCTATCAACAACCAAAAAAATGCTATCTCTACCTTTCCTAGTCCTAGGCAAACCAAGCACAAAATCCATACTAATATCAACCCAAGGTGAACTAGGTACAGGTAATGGCATATAAAGACCATGAGGCATAGACTTAGATTTCGCCTGTCTACATGCAATACAAGCAGAACATAATCTCCCAACATCTTTACGCATAGACGGCCAATAAAAATGCTCAAACAGAATATCATAAGTCTTAGACACACCAAAATGCCCCATCAAACCACCACAATGAGATTCCAAAACAAGCAAATTACGCATGGAACATCTAGGCACACATAGTTTACTTCCCTTAAATAAATAACCATCCTGCCTAAAAAATGAATTAAAAGCTCCTTGTTCACATGCGACATAAACATTGCCAAAATCAATATCACCAATATATAAGTCCTTAATATACTCAAAACCAAGCAATTTAGAACTCAAAACAGACAGCAATGTATATCTGCTAGACAACGCATCAGCAACCACATTATCCTTACCTTGCTTATACTTAATGACATAAGGAAATTTCACAATTTGTTCAATCCACTTACCACGTCTTTTGTTCAACTTACCTTGGCCCTTCAAATGCTTGAGGGATTCATGGTCAGTGTGAATAATGAACTCCTTTGGCAGCAAATAATGCTCCCACACATTCAATGCCCTTACCAAAGCATGCAACTCCTTGTCATAGGTAGAATAATTCAGTTGCGCACCATTGAGCTTCTCACTAAAATATGCTATTGGCTTCTTTTCTTGCATCAAAACAGCCCCAATACCTATACCTGAAGCATCACATTCAATCTCAAAAATAGAATCAAAGTTAGGTAAAGCTAAAACAGGCGTAGTAGTGAGTTTTTCTTTCAAACTTTCAAATGATCGTTGTTGCTGTTCACCCCATTGAAATCCAACTTCCTTCTTGACAATACTTGTGAGTGGTGCGGCGATGGTAGAAAAATCCTTCACGAATCTCCTATAAAAACTCGCCAGCCCATGGAAGCTCCTCACTTCCGTCACACTCTTAGGAACAGGCCATTCCCTTATAGCTTTCACTTTCTCTTCATCAACTTCCAATCCCTGCGCACTAACAACAAAACCAAGAAAAACAAGCCTATCCATGCAAAATGTGCACTTCTTAAGCTTTGCATATAAGTTCTCTTTTCTCAAAGCTTCTAAAACCAACCTAACATGTTCTATATGCTCTTCCTCAGTCTTACTATAGATCAAAATATCATCAAAATAAACAACTACAAATCTGCCCAAATAAGCCCTCAAAACATGGTTCATCAACCTCATAAAAGTACTAGGTGCATTAGACAACCCAAAAGGCATTACCAACCACTCATACAACCCATATTTTGTTTTAAAAGCTATTTTCCATTCATCCCCAGGTTTCATACGAATTTGATGATATCCACTCATAAGATCAATTTTAGTAAAATACCTTGCACCATGTAATTCATCCAACATGTCATCAAGACGCGGTATAGGATGCCGATACTTCACGGTGATCTTATTTACAGCCCTACAATCAACACACATTCTCCACGTGCCATCTTTCTTTGGAACCAACAAAACAGGAATGGCACACGGACTTAAACTCTCTCGAATCAACCCTTTCTCCAATAACTCTTCCACTTATCTCTGCATCTCCTTGGTCTCCATCGGATTACTTCGATATGCTGGTCTATTTGGAATGGTAGAACCAGGTATGAAGTCAATTTGATGTTTGATTCCTCTTAATGGTGGCAAACCACTAGGCAACTCCTCCGGAAACACATCTTGGAAATCATGCAATAAAGACACAAAACTAGAAGGTAAATGTTCAAGTGAAACATCAATGTTAGCAAACAAAGTTTCCTTGTATCTAATGAGTAACACAAGCCGCCCAACATTTAATTCTCTCGCTCTTGCATAAAAAGTTTGTTTTGCCTTCCCTTCTTTCTTGTTTTCTCTCACCAATGGGCCATTAATTTGATTAGTTTCTTTTCTGGCCTCTTTTCCCATTTTTCTTCTCACTTTCACTCACCTTATCATGTTCTCTTGCACTCCCCTTGTTTTTGGAAGAAACAGCCCCAACCACTACTTTGGCCGAATATTGCTTTGCTTTCTCAAGCATCTTTCGATGATCTTCATAAACCTCCAATGGTGATAATGGAACAAGAGTAACCAGCTTTCCCTCATAGGTAAATGTGTACCTATTTGAATGCCCATCATGCTGTGCTTTCCTATCAAATTGCCAAGGTCTTCCCAATAACATATGGCCTGCTTGCATAGGAACTACATCACACAACACTTCATCTTTATGCCAGCCTATAGAGAATGGTATTCTCACTTGTTTAGTAACCTTCACCTCTCCACTATCATTAAACCATTGTAGTCTATATGGATTGGGATGTTTTAAACAAGTCAATTTCAGCTTCTCCACCATGGTCTCACTTGCGGCATTAGTACAACTACCGCTGTCAATGATGAGCATACAAACCTTACCATCAACTAAACATCTAGAATAAAATATGTTATCTCGCTGCTCAAGACCCTCTCCCTTCACCTGCATATTCAAAGCACGCCTAGCAACTAACATTTCACCATGTTCAGCCATCAACACATTTTCAACTTGCTCACTGCACTCATCATCATCATCATACATGTCATTCACATCATTATCAACGTCACTATGATCAGAATCAGAAATTATACCCCCGTCATTAGTAGCAATCATAACTCTCCTATTTGGACATTCAGAAGCAATATGCCCATTCCCTAAACATCTGAAACATTTAATATCTCTACTAGGAGTAGTATTAGAAATACCTGATTGCTGCCTATTTGGACCACCATTCATCCCTTTTCCACTTGTAGGTGGAGGATTGTTCCTTTGGAAGGAATTCTTGAAATATCCACTTCTTAAGGACGAATTGCTACTAGTGTTTTGAGGTCCTCTGTAGGTCGAACTACTTCCACCCATATTCTGAAATTTGCTAGAACCAGACTTGGTGTAATTCTTGCTCTTTAGTCTCCTTTCTATCTTCATGGCCTTTTCAACCAATTCTCCCATGGAATTGTAATCATACATTTCCAGCTCATTTGCTAGTTTGAATTTAGACCCCCAAGGAATCTAGACATCAACCTCTGCTCATCCTCTTCAATATCAGATCTTGCCATGATCATCTCCATCTCCTTGTGGTATTCTTCAACACTCTTACCACCTTGGATCAGCCTTGCCAACCTATTATATAAATCCCTATAGTAATGAGAAGGGACAAACCTTCTTCTCATTAAGTCTTTCAAAGTCTCCCAATCAGGTACGGGTCTCAATCCCTTTCCTCTCCTATTAGATTTGAGTTGATCCCACTAGAATGTAGCATATCCCTTAAATTCCACGGCTGCAATGTGGGACTTCTTCTCTTCTGAATAATTATGGCATTCAAAAATCTGCTCCACCTTTCTCTCCCATTCAATGTACTCTTCAGCATTGTTTCTCCCTTCAAAGGAAGGTACCTTCATCTTTATGGAAGTAAGGTCATTGTCATTTGCTGGGTTATTTTCACTAACCTCTTCATTACCTCTAGGTGCTCTACGATCTCCTTCACCGATTCTTAGTAGAACCCTTTGTGGTAACCTCACTTGAGCTGCTGGTTGCTGCTCTCTTTCTCTCATCATTAGATTCATGCTCTCTTGTAGAGTAGCCATCATTCTTGCCATCTCATTCATCCTTTCATTACTTTGCTGCATATATGTCTAAAAATTGCTAGAACCTTCTTGGACATTTTCCTCCCCATCTTGCAAGTTCTGGTTTCTCCCACTACTCATGATCACAAACACAAACTCACAAAGAAAAGATTAGTAATAAACAAAATTCACTCAAAGTGTTTCGCTCTTACCTCACATTTGCTGATTCTTCGATTGCACTTCAGAATCGAGGCTCACAAATCAATCTGCCAAGCACGTTCAAGGAAGCTAGAAACCTAATTCCTAGACACCTAGAAAAGAAACTCGACGATTTGGAGGCGACACAAGGAAATTTGTGTCACACGATTATCATAAACCAGAGTGTTGGAACAAGCAAATAACACTCCAGCAACGTAACGGAATCCAAAAAACGGTAGCTCAATCAAGAATTAGAAACAAAGAGGTAAAAATATGACAATTCTGGCCAAGATGTATCAAAACCAACCCACCTTTAGCAAGCTGATTTATGGACCTATTAATTCTACCCAAGAAAGCTAGTGTCAAGTCTTCCTAAACTAAAGAGAATTTCAAATTTCCCTTTGCAATGGTAGCCCCCACAATTCGAACAAAAACAGCCCCAAAAAAAAATGGAAATTTTGTGGCCTAAAAATTTTGATTGCTTCTAACCCACTTCAAACCAACCACGGAACCTTTAATTATTAAGAAATAGAAAAATTTTTGTTGGAGTACTTTTGTACTCTTTTTCTTTTAGGGATAGATTACTATCTCTAGATCACCCCCCCCCCCAAATACTAAACGAAAATCAAGAAATAGAAGCTTAAACAGCACATGAATTATTGCAAACTCAAACGGAAAGATCCGTATACTTTAAAAATTGAAAACGAATTGACTATGGTGAAGTAGGTGAAAAATGATTTGGACTATGATGAAAAGGGGACACAAATGAATTGGGGTATGGGGAAAGAAGAAATTTCGAATAAAATAAAAGAACCCTAAAAAAAAGAATTGAACAAATGAAGACTCTAACGGAAATAAAAACAAGCCCTAGAAATACAGATAAATAAAGATTTACCTGTAATTGGCTATGATACCAAATGACATGGAACCCTATGGCAATGAAGGCCTCAAACCCCAACGCACGCTTCGATATAGGAATCCAAGAACAAGGATAAACCACCCGCTATAGCACCCAATGCTTAGCGAAGCAAGAATACTAATGACGGAAGGATTTGGAAGGACGGATCAGAAGAACGCCACAATCGAAATTGATAAGTTAGTCTGATTCATGATGCAATCAATGAAAGAAGCAAAATCTCTCACTCTCTCAAAGATGGCCGAAATTTGCATAAAAAGCAATCTGAATATAAGTTTGTCAAAAGTTCCTCTTACAAGAAAATAAGGCCCTATTTATAGAAAAACAAATTAAAATTCGTAACTATCCTAACCCTAGTGAAAAAAAGGAAAATTACAAAGTCAAAATCCTTGTCAAATAAGGAAAATATCATCCTAACCAACTAAGGAAAGAAGGATCCTTGTCAAATAAGGAAAATATCATCCTAACCAACTAAGGAAAGAAGGATCCTTGTCAAATAAGGAAAATATCATCCTAACCAACTAAGGAAAGAAGGGAACCACATCCCATGTGCATGGGTGTGAACACAGCCCATGTGCATGAAAGAATAGGCTGCCCATGTGACAAAAGTGGTCCCAAAAAACCTAATTTCGTCCAAGGCCCATGTGCTTGCATGTGGGCTGCCTTCCTTACTCCTTTCTTGCTCCTCTAGCCCATTTTTAAAGCCTTATCTTCCATATAAACATTCAACATCACAATCAACCTTTGTTGGTCTTCCAGCTCCATACTGCACTTGTTTATTGCTAATTCAGTCACCTCCCTTGTAACAAAGTCTTGAACATGCAATCCAAGAGTGACGCCATACTTCCTTGCTTTATTCCTTGTCAATGGTCCTTGTTGTAGCACCAAAGGATCCTTGCCATGCTGGTTTACATCAACAAGTTTCCTTTATTCTAGATCTTTGATCATCTTTCTAAGGAATCTGAATTCTAGCCTTTCTTAGGGGTTGAGACTGAATTGTTATTAGGGTTTTCAAGTTAATATTGTGGGGGTCCATAATAATCAAAGGGGCTCTCAGGCTTATTCTTGGAGGTTCCGCATCATTTGGTATCAATGCTGGTTTGGCTCTAGATCAGGTTTTATCCTTAACAAATTTGTGTTTTTTATTCTGAATTCTTGTTTTTCTTTCATTCTTCTAAGTTTATCTCTTATTGTTCTTGTGTTTCCTTTGTTTTTCCATCATTTGGATTATTATTGTCTCTTCAAATTCTGGTTTTATTTGTTGGGCTAATTTGAATTCTTTTTATCAATTAAAAAGCTTGCACATCTAATTTATTAGTTGTGGTTATAAAAAAAATTTGTCCAAAAAAAAGATTAAAATCTTGCTGTTTAAAAGAGAAAAAGAAATACAAATCTAAAAAAAATTTGAAATTGTGGCTTTAGATCTTCCTAATCAAATTTGAAATATAGTTGACTACATTTATTATGTGATTAGTATAGTTATTAATCATTAATTAATAACTTTTGGGGCTGTTTCTTTAAAAAAATAACCTTCTAAATTTGACCAACTGTCTACTACACCACACCCACGACCCTACAAACTTCAGTGGCTTATTGATTGTGGTGAGGTTAAGGTAAATAGACAATCTATCATTCCCTTTTCCATTGGTAAATATCATGATGAAGTGATGTGCGATGTGGTTCCAATGCATGCTGGAGATATTCTACTTGGTAGACTATGGCAATATGACCGAAGAGCTATGCATGATGGGCACCTCAATAGGTATTCATTCACAAAGGATGGGCAAAAGACCATTCTAACACCACTTTCCTCAAAAGAAGTGTATGAAGACCAATGTAAAATGGAAAGGTGAGACTTGAGGCTGTAAAGAAAGAAAAAGAGAGTGAAAATAAAATAAGTGAAAATAAACAGAGTGCGATGGTTTGGAGGATTGTGGATCAGGTTTGACAAGGTGGCACATAGAGTCAAAAGTGATCGGTGAGCCCATGTTTGATCCAAATAAAGGAAATGAGTGCGCCTCTGCTAACAGCTTAAGCTTTTAGTAAAAATGGTTAAAGTTCTTTCAAGTTAAGTATGCTGGTGCAGGGTCAATATTAGGATGGGTGACCTCCTGAGAAGTGCTTGGCCCAGCCGCATCATTTGGTATCAGAGCTGGTTTGGCTCCAGATCAGGTTTTATCCTTAACAAATTTGTGTTTTTGATTCTAAATTCTTGTTTTCTTTTATTCTTCTAAGTTTATCTCTTATTGTTCTTGTGTTTCCTTTGTTTCTCCATCATTTGAATTATTATTATCTCTTCGAATTCTGGTTTTGTTTGTGGGTTAATTTGAATTCTTTTTATCAATTAAAAAGCTTGCACATCTGATTTAGTGCTTGTGGTTATAAAAAAATTTGTCCAAAAAAAAAGATTAAAATCTTGCTGTTTAGAAGAGAAAAAGAAATACAAATCTGGAAAAAAAAAACAGAAAAAAAAATCTGGAATTGTGGCTTTAGATTTTCCTAATCAGATTTGAACTATAGTTGACTACATTTATTGTGTGATTATTATCGTTATTAATCATTAATTAATAACTTTTGGGGCTGTTTCTTCAAAAAAATAACCTTCTAAATTTGACATTGTGTGATTATTATAGTTATTAATTATTAATTAATAACTTTTGGGGCTATTTCTTCAAAACAATTACATTCTAAATTGTCCTAATCAAATATGTGTCATTTTTTTTCATACGTCATTTGCTTCTTAATGAGTTGTCATATTTTTTTTTTTGCTTCTAGTATATTAAATTTCTTATTTTAGCCAATTCACTTAAAACTTGTTTTGAAAATTTCAGATTTAGAAATTCTGCACAAATCAAGCTATTTGAATTATTCTAAAAGTGTGATTCACCTAAAAATGTAAAAGAAATTAGCCAGAGTAGTGTGAGAAAAGCCGTGAGCAAAATAAATAAATTGAGTGAAACACGAGTGACCACCCCATCTTTTGAGCATAAACATGTAAGGGAGGTCCTTATATTATTTTTTTTTCGTTGTTATTTTCTAATCCTTTATTGCAGTAATGTCTGACCAAGGTGAAGGTAGTGGAGCTGTACAAGTTGATGAGGCTAGATTGCGTGAGGCTCAACAAGCTGAATTTACACATTTATACCGCACTATGGAGAACATAATAGAAATATTAGAGCGTACGGATTTGAGTTTGCAAGCTATTGAAAGAGCCACACCGGAGCCCAATGAGAGGCAAAGAGGTGGTAGAAATCAAATACCTCAACCTGATAATTTGGATGATTGATGAATTATAACCAAAAGGTTGTTTGCTTATATCTTTGTGTTCTTGAGTAGAATACATGCTAAGAAACATTCAAGTGGGCCGATCATCTTCTTGTGGAGCATTTCGAATTTGGAATTTATAAATAAGTTTCCTTTATTCTAGATCTTTGATCATGTTTCTAAGCAATCTAAATTCTAGCCTTTCTTAAGGGTTGAGACTGAATTGTTATTGGGGTTTTCAATTTAATGTTGTGGGGGTCCATAATAATCAAAGGGGTTCTCAGGCTTATTCTTGGAGGTTCCGTATCAACTAATCCCATTGGGACAAAGGAGATACAAAAACAAGTGGAGGAGTTGCTAGCTAAGGGGTATGTGAGGAAAAGTCTTAGTCCTTGCTTGATTCCTGTTATTCTTGTGCCAAAGAAGGATGGAACATGGAGGGTGTGTGTGGATTATAGAGCCATCAATAAAATCACTATAACATATCATCATCCTATTCCTAGATTAGATGATATGCTTGATGAGTTATATGGATCTTGTTTATTCACTAAAATTTATTTGAAATATGGTTATTATCAAATTCGAATGAATGTGGGTGATGAGTGGAAAATAACATTTAAAACTAAATATGAATTGTATGAGTGGCTTGTTATGCCATTTGGTCTTACTAATGCACCTAGCACATTCATGAGATTGATGAACCATGTGTTGCGTGAGTACTTGGGTAAATTTGTCGTTTATTTTGATGATATTCTTATTTACTCTAAGTGCTTGGATGATCATGTTATGCATGTACGTCTTGCATTAGACATGCTTAGGCATGAAAAGTTGTATGCTAACCTTAAGAAGTGTAGTTTTTGCATGGATAAGGTTAAGTTTCTTGGTTTTGTGGTGTCTAGTCAAGGTATAGAGGTTGATGTGGAAAAGGTAAGGGCTATTAAAGATTGGCCAAGACCTAAAAATGCTAGTGAGGTGAGGAGCTTTCATGGACTTACTGGTTTCTATAGGAGATTTATTAGAGATTTCAGCACTATAGTTGCACCTTTGAATGAGTTAGTTAAGAAAAATGTTGGATTTGTTTGGGGTGATGCACAAGAGCATGCATTTAATGAACTTAAGGATAAATTGTGTGATTCACCTTTGCTTGCTTTGCCTAACTTTGATAAAACTTTTGAAATTGAATGTGATACTAGTGGCATAAGAATTGGAGCTGTTTTGATGTAGGATCAAAGGCCACTAATGTATTTTAGTGAAAAGTTAAGTGGGGAAGCCTTGAAGTATCCAACATATGATAAGGAGTTATATGCTTTGGTTCGAGCTTTGCATACATGGCAACATCATTTGTGGCCTAAAGAGTTCATGATACATACTGACCGTGAAAGTTTAAAACATTTGAAGGGTCAAGATAATCCGAATCGTAGGCATGCCAAATAGGTGGAATTCATAGAAACGTTCCCATATGTGATTAAATTCAAGCAAGGTAAAGAGAATGTGGTTGCTGATGCATTGTCACCAAGGTATACTTAATTCTCTTAGTGCTAAATTGTTGGGTTTTGAGCGTATTAAGGAGTTATATCTTAATGATGATCATTTTGGTGATATATATGTATCTTGTGGTAATGTGGCTGTTTCAAATGATTTTTACTTGTTTGATGGTTTCTTGTTTAAGAAAAATAGATTGTGTATTCCTAAGTGTTCTATGAGAGAATTATTGATTAAGGAAGCACATGGAGGAGGCTTGATGGGTCATTTTGGGGTAAATAAAACCTATGATATGCTGATAGAACATTTCTTTTGGCCTGGTATGAAACATGATGTGCATAAGGTTTGTGAGCATTGCATAACATGTAGAGAGGCTTAGTCTAGGTTGAAACCGCATGGTTTATATACACCATTACCTGTTCCTAGTGAACCTTGGACTGATTTATCTATGGATTTCGTGCTTGGATTACCTAAAACTAGGAAAGGTCATGATAGTGTTTTTGTTATGGTTGATATATTTAGTAAAATGGCTCATTTTATACCATGTCATAAAACTGATGATGCTAAATTGATTGCTGATTTGTTCTTCAAAGAGGTTGTGCGTTTGCATGGCATACCTAAGAGCATTATTAGTGATAGAGATATTAACTTTTTGAGTCATTTTTGGCGTGTTTTATGGGGAAAATTAGGAACTAAGCTATTGTTCTCAACTACTTGCCATCCTCAAACTAATGGCCAAACTGAAGTAGTTAATCGGACTTTGATTACTTTGCTTAGGGTAATTATAGAAAAGAATATTAGGATGTGGGAGGATAGTTTACCATTTGTGGAGTTTGCTTATAATAGGGTTGTTCATAGCACTACTAATTGTTCTCCATTTGAATTATTTATGGTTTTAATCCACTTACTCCTATTAAATTATTGCCTTTGCCACCTAACAAATTTGTGAGTGTTGATGCTAATTCAAAGGCAGATTTAGTGAAGAAGTTACATAAGCAGGTTAAGGAAAGGATTGAAAAGAAAAATGTTAAAGTAGCTTCAAGATTGAATAAAGGAAGGAAGCCAATGATTTTTCAGCTAGTGATTGGGTTTGGGTACATTTTCGCAAAGAAAGGTTTCCACACCAAAGGAAGTCCAAGTTAAACCCAAGAGGAGATGGTCCTTTTCAAATACTTGAAAGGATTAATGACAATGCTTATAAAGTGGATTTTCCAGGTGAGTACAATGTAAGTGCTTCATTTAATGTGGCTGATTTGAGTCCTTTGATGTAGGTGATGCTTTAGATTTGAGGACGAATCCTTTTGAGGAGAGGGGAAATGTTATGAAACAGCCTACACACCAAGAGGATGAGCATGACCAAAGAAGCAAGGATCAAATTGAGGAGATTTTCAATCCAATTATTTTGCCTCAAGGACCTATAACTAGATCATGAGCTAAGAAGATTCAGCAAGCGTTAATTTGTCATCTACAAGATTTGGTGAATTTGGCTTGTAATGGGCTACAAGGGATCCAAGGCTTGGAAACAAGATCAAATAAAGTTAATTACAACTTAATTCAAGTCCAACTTCAAAATGGGCTTACTTAAGTTGTTTTTAGATCTTAGCCTTTTTAATTGAGTAAAATTAAATATGTTTATATTTTTGTCTTAATGGGCTGTTTAAAACATGTTAATTTAAAAAGCCTATTAGTTTTATTGCTTTGATAGTGGGCTGTCCAAACTTGTTTATGTTAAGGCCCATAAGTTGAGTTTGTCTATTTTAGTTTATGAATTTTTAGGTCTTGAAAAGGCTATATAAAGGCCTAAAACGAATTTCAATTCAGATTATTGATGAATTATAACCAAAAGGCTGTTTGCTTATATCTTTGTTTTATTGAGTAGAATACATGCTAAGAAACATTCAAGTGTATTGATCATCTTCTTGTGGAGTGTTTCGAATCTGGAATTTAGAAACAAGTTTCCTTTATTCTAGATCTTTGATTATCTTTCTAAGCAATCTAAATTCTAGCCTTTCTTAGGGGTTGAGACTGAATTGTTGGGGTTTTCAAGTTAATGTTGTGGGGGTCCATAATAATCAAAGGGGTTCTCAGGCTTATTCTTGGAGGTTCTGTATCATTAGTGCTAATGCCCATCAACATATTTATAGGCAGATTCTTTATGCTTTTTGGTGAGTTTCTGACTTTTCCTTCATGATTCTTCATATTCAGTACAAGTTGGTCTCCCTCTTTATTAATCCACCTTTGAATGAAGTGTTGGAACACATGCTGGAGTTTCTTTGATCTTGTGATTGGTCCACTTAGGATAATGATATCATCAACAAATTGCTGCCTTGTGTAGATTCATCAAGCTTGCATATAGTTTCCTCATCACCCAAGAGCTCTTTATTATTAGAACTCAAGATATACAGAAGTTTCCCTTGAACCCCAATGAAACAAGCACTCAAGAACACAAGAAATAGGAATTAAAAATGAAATACAAATGAACAATTCAATTGCAATTCAATCAACACCTTATGCATAAAAACTCAAAGAAAGCAAACTCTATTTTCATTCATAAAATGATAATTCATAATTTTCTTGGATCCTCAAACACAAAGCAAATAGCCCCTTTTATAGGGGTTTACATCAGAAATAAAACACAACCTAATACTAGATTAATTCTCCTCCATAAATGCATTTGTAACTCTCATGGTGAATGGTCAAGTCTTCAAATTCAAAACTGAAATTCCTCTCTTTAAATGGATGTATCTAGACAGAATATGGGTAAATGATAGTGGAACATTATTTTAATGGCTGATTATAATGGTTGGTGGTTATGCTCAGAGGAATTTAAAAGGTCTTGGAAGAAGAGGTTCTAAAACAAATAGATTTAAACCTTAAAAATAAGCAAAATTCAAGTCTTCTAGCCCAATTTTATTGACATATTTAGGCTCTCCATTGTTTCCATTTAAGGACTTTTTATGTTTGAATAGCCCATATTCAACATGTTTTTGTACATAAATTTGAAGTTGATCTTTTAGGCTTTTTGCACGGGACCTTATGATCAGGCCAACAAGACTGTCCATGCCGGGAAAAGTTTCTTTATTTGCAATCAACTCCAAATCATCTGTTTTGCTCTCTTGAACATCTTGGGTGGCATTTGTATCATTTGTATCATTTCCCCTCCCCTCAAAAGGATTCGTCCTTGAATCTTCACCTACATCAAGATCAAAGGGAGTCAAGTTAGAAACATTGAATGTAGCCAAAACACCATACTCACTTGGAAGATCAACTTTATATGCATTATCATTGATATTCGCTATAATTTGAAAGCGTCCATCCCCACGTGCATCCAGTTTGGATTTTCTTTTCAAAGGGAATCTCTCTTTGCCCAAGTGAACCCATACCCAATCTCCAGGTTCAAAAGACATCATGTGCCTTCCTTTATTAACTCGAGAAGCAATTTGCTCATTTCGCTTCTCTGTTTTCCACCTTACTTTGTCATGAATGGCTTTCACTATTTCCGCCTTCTTATGCCCATTTGTGTTTGAAATTTCACTCAATGGAATGGACAAAAGATCCAAAGGGGTTAGTGGATTAAAACCGTATACAATTTCAAAAGGAGAAAAACCAGTGGAAGAATGCACACTCCTGTTATATGCAAATTCAACAAATGGTAAACCGTCTTCCCAAGTTTTTATATTCCTTCCAATCAAAGCACACAACAATGATCCAAGAGTTCTATTTACTACTTCGGTTTTCCCATTAGTTTGTGGGTGTGAAGTAGTTGAAAACAACAAATTTGTCCCAAGTTTGGGCCATAAAACTCACCAAAAATGGCTTAAAAACTTAATATCCCTATCAGACACAATTTTATTAGGAATGCCATGCAAACGTGTAATCTCACAAAAGAACAAATCAGCTATGTGTGTGGCATCATTAGTTTTGTGACATGGTATAAAGTGTGCCATTTTAGAAAATTGATCCACAATAACAAAAATTGAGTCTCGTTTTAGTCCTAGGCAGCCCCAATAAAAAATCCATAGAAATATCAACCCAAGGATGAGTAGGAATAGGCAATGGCATGTATAATCCATGTGGTTTAGTTCTAGATTTAGCTTGCCTACAAGATATACATCATGAACAGATTTTCTCAACATCTTTGCTCATATTAGGCCAAAAGAAATGCTCATGTAAAATGTTCAATGTTTTATCTATACGAAAATGCCCCATAAGTCCCCCACTATGTGCTTCTCGAACAAGCAATTCTCTAATTGAGCTATTAGGCACACACAATTTCCCTTTTTAAATAAAAATCCCTCATGCCTATAAAAATCATTGAATGCCACATGTTCACAAGCATCATACACATTTGAAAAATCACTATCATTCACAAACAATTCTTTCAAATGTTCAAATCCCAACAATTTAGAAGAAAGATGATGAGGAATTTACATGTTGATCAAAAATTGGCCAAGCACCAACAGTCCAGTGATGACATGAACAAACAATTCAAAGATCCACTAGCCATATATGGAGGACCAATGAGTCTAGAGCTAATAAATTGAAAGAGACTTTAATTTCCTTCATGGATCAGATTTGGAGAAAACAAGTTGCTAAAGATTTGTTTAAGGATGATCCATGGATGCAAGAAGATTGAAGGATAATCCAGGCTTATGAGAGTAAAGATTTAGGTCCATTTTTAATAATAACAGGTCATTTGGCCATGGTCTTGAAGTCTAAAAGACCAATGGCCTAAGACAAATTAATAGGCTGTTTAAGACTATTTGTGTTTTAATTCTGCATTTTGACTTTTATTAGGGTTTATTTTTATTAAGTATGAGTTACAAAGGCTGAAATATGAAGAAAAGGAGTTACAAAAACCAAGAAAATAATGGTCCAACGTTCACATTGAGTTGACAAAGTAATGGGGCTATTTATTAGGAGTAATGGGGCTGTCAATTAATATGGGAGTTACATATGAACTTAATTCTGATGCTCTCTTTGTATATGGCCTTCTTCTATATAAACAAGGCTGATTTCCTTTGTAATCATACAATTATTAAAAGATATAAAAGATAATTTGAGCACTTGTGAGTGTTTTGTCTTAAGTTCTTGCATGAACTTTGGAACTTATCAAGCTATTCAGTTTGTGGCATTCAAATTCCAGAATCTTTGTTTTCATCCTTAACTTATCAAACCTTCTTTGATTGTGACATTTTGAGGAAATCAAAGTGCTATTCTAATTACTTAATCATAATTCCATTAATAAAAGTGATTATGATACGAACCAGCCACGAGGCGAGGATCCATTGGTGCTTCCAAATGGGCCATTGACTAGGAGTAGAGCTAAGAAGTTTGGAGCAGCTATGGGATTGCATATTCAAGATCAAATTTCAAAGGAAGTGACTGAAATGGTAATGGAAAAGTGCACAATAGAGCTTGAAGAAGGCACACCAAAGCAGATTATGATGCTTAGTGTGAATATGGAAGCTAAAGGCTAGCTAAAGAGGTCCAACGTGCAAGAAAGGTCCATGGGGGTTCATATATAGCCTTGGGAAGTAATTTAAGGCCCATGGACAGCCCAAATAATGTGGGGCATGTTTTTATTTTGAAGGGATTTAGTTTGGCCGAATTTTGGCATCTTTTTGGCACATGGGATGTGTGGTCCCCTATTTATTTATTTCAGAATATTAGTTTGTTTCCATACTTTCTATTTTCCTTAGTGGGTTAGGATTTTGACTTAATAGCTTTCCTTTCCCATTAGAATTAGGGATTCGGATTTTATTGGCCTTTTAGTATAAATAGGGCCTTATTTTCTTGTAAGCACACTTTTTTTTTGACAAATTATATTCTCAATTTTCTTATTGAAAATTTCGGCCATCATAAATTGTGTTCTTGCCTTTTGATTCGAAATACATTTTTTTTCTTATTCCGAATTGGGTATAAATTGGACTGAAGGCTTTGTGTTTGGTTGGTGATCAAAGGATAGTGACCAGATCCTAAAAAAAAAAAGAGTACAAAATCACTTCAACAAAAATTCTTTGCTTTTCTAGTAATTTAAGGTATTAGAATCGTTTTGAATCAGGTTAAAAGTAATCAAAATTTTGGCCACCAATTTCGGCCAATTGGGGGGCTATTTTATTACATTTTTCTTGCTGATTTGGAAGTTTTCTTTTCAAAATTGAATTCTTGGGGAGTCTTGATACTAGCTTTCTTGGGTAGAATTATTAGGTCCATAAACTAACTTGCTAAGGTGAGTTGGTTTTGATACATTTTGACCAGATTCGTCATAATTTTGACCTCTTTATTTCTATTTCTTGTTTGAGCTACCGTTTTGATTCCGTGACATTGCTAGAGTATTATTTATTTGATTTTATACTCTGATTGATATAATCGTGTGAAACAAAATTTTCTTGTGTTGCCTCCAAAATTGTTAAGTTTCTTTCTGGGTGTCATTCTAGGATTTAGGTTCTAGTTCCCCTTGAACATGCTTGGTGATTGATTTGTGAGCCTTTGTTCTAAAGTGCAATCGAAGAATTAGCGAAGGCGAGATAATAAGTAGCAATTCTAGTAGAGATAAAGGCATAGCTGTTGAGAAAGAAGAGATGAGTATCCGGGATATTGCAGATGATCTTGAGACATACAAGCAAGCAAATGAGGACAATATGGAAAGAATGGCAAATGCATTGGCTAGCTTGCAGCAGTCCATGGAACGCTTAATGCAAGCACAACAACCTGTTCCAATAAGGCTACCACAGAGAATTCTACAACCAGCAAGAGCTGAAAAGAGAGAAGAGCCAGTTAGGAGGAGGGCACCAAGAGGTGCATATGAGAGAGGCCGTGTGGATGATTATGGATTTGAAGAAGGAGATGCTGAAATTTATCAAGCACCTATCAATGATAATGATTTGACTTCTATCAAAATGAAGGTTCCTGAATTTAGAGGGAACTACAATGCTGAAGAATACATTGAATGGGAGCACAAATGATGCAAGAAAGGATCCCTTGAAGCTAGCAAGTGGACCAATCACTAGGAGCAAGGCAAAGAGATATCAAGCTAGTATGGCTTTGCATATTCAAGAAGAGATTTCCAAAGAGCTTCAAGAATCAAGAAGATGGAGATAGAGCTTGAAGAAGGCACAGCAAAGCTGATTATGATGCTTAGTGTGGAAGCTAAAGGCTAGCTAAAGAAAGGTCCAACATGCAAGAAAGGTCCATGGGGGTTCATATAAAAGCCTTGGAAAGTAATTTAAGGCCAATGTACAGCCCAAATAGTGTGGGGCGTTTCTTATGTTGAAGGGATTTAGTTTGGTTGTTTCCATACTTTATATTTTCCTTATTGGATTAGGATTTTATTTCCATACTTTATATTTTCCTTAGTGGATTAGGATTTTGTTTCCATACTTTATGTTTTCCTTATGCAACTAGGAATGTTTTCCTTATGCAATTAGGAATGTTTTAGTTTTCCATATGCAATTAGGAATTTTGTAACCCTTATTTAAGGGCACTATTAGGCCGAATTTCAGACTACAACAATTAATAAAAATTTTTGAATTCTTCTACAAGTTCTTGTGAATTTTTATGTGAGAGAGATTAGAGTGGATTCTTTAATTCTTTCTTTGCATCAAGAATTAGGTTTACTTATCAACAAGAGTTGTGGCATTTTCCTTCTTCTTACCAGCTAAATCCTTCAATCATAGTGAGTTCGCGTTGCTTTATAGGCGTTGGGTTCCTTAGGAGGTGATTATCAAGTTTCAAGGAGTTCTCTACCATTGTTATATGTTGGGTTTGCTGCCATCGTTGCTAAGGGTCCGCGTCAGCAAAGTAGAGCAAATTTTTGAGTGCCATAATTATTCTGAAGAAAAGAAGTCACACATAGCAGCTGTAGAGTTCAAGGGTTATGCAACATTCTGGTGGGATCAACTAAAATCCACTAGAAGAGGCAAGGGGTTGAGAGCCGTACCCGCATGGGAGGAGTTGAGAGACCTGATGAGGCAGCGATTTATCCCTTCTCATTATTATAGGGATCTTTATAATCGCTTAGCACGACTGGTGCAAGGTGGCAAGAGTGTAGAAGAATACCACAAGGAGATGGAGATGATCATGGCTAGAGCTAATATTGAGGAAGATGAATAACAGATGATGTCTAGATTTCTTAGAGGACTTAATCAGAATATTGCAAGTGAGTTGGACATGTATGATTACAATACCATGGAGGAGATGGTTGATAAAGCTATGAAGATAGAGAGGAGGTTAAAGAGCAAGAGTTCCACCAAACTTGGCTATGGGAGACCACAAAATGTGTTTGGGAGTAATTCGGCCTATAGGGACCCCAATATAGTGGTGGGGCAAATTCAGCCAATAGGGGTGAAGAGAAAGGGGAGTTCAAGAATTCATTCCAGAAAAGCAATGCTGCAACCTCCAGTGGAAAAGGGCCATCTAGTGGTCCAAACAAGCAAACAGGTACGCCTAACACTACCCAATGTCCAACATCTTATTAGGGAGATTAAATGTTTTAAGTGTTTAGGGAATGGGCATATTGCATCCCAATGTTCAAATAGAAGAGTTATGATTGCTACTACTGATGGTGATGCTGTGTCTGATTGTAAACCTAGTGATAATGATAATGATGATGTTGGGAACTTTGATTCTCCTATATATGATGATGTTGGTAGTGATGAGCATGTTGATTGTACTTTGTTAGCTGAGCGTGGTGAATTGTTAGTTGCTAGGCGTGCATTGAATATGCAGGAGAAATAGGAAAGTCTAGTACAGCGTGATAATATTTTTCATACTAGATGCTTAGTGAATAGTAAGGTTTGTACACTTATTATTGATAGTAGGAGCTGTACTAATGCTGCAAGTACTACTATGGTTGAAAAATTGGGGTTAGAATGTATGAAGCATCCCAATCCTTATAAGTTGCAGTGGTTTAATGATAGTGGTGAGGTGAAAGTAACTAAGCGAGTGAGGGTACCATTTTCAATAGGCTGGTACAAAGATGAAGCAAATTGTGATGTAGTTCCTATGCTGATATGAACCAGCCACGAGGTAAGGATCCATTGGTGCTTCCAAATGGGCCATTGACTAGGAGCAGAGCTAAGAAGTTTGGAGCAGCTATGGGATTGCATATTCAAGATCAAATTTCAAAGGAAGTGACTGAAATGCAATGGAAAAGTGCACAATAGAGCTTGAAGAAGGCACACCAAAGCTTATTATGATGCTTAGTGTGGAAGCTAAAGGCTAGTTGATAGAGACGTCACAAGGCTACATGCAACATTTTGTTGAAGAGGAGCTGAAGGTGCACGATATGGCTGATCAAGGATGCAAATTGGAGCATATTTGGCTCAAGTCACTAGTTGGGCTTATTTATAGTTAAATAATTAGCTGAACTTGTTATTTTAATATGTATTAAGGCCCACTAGTTATGCTCATTTAAAAAGTAAGGGCCCTGTTTGTTTGGTATTAAATTAGGACTTTGATTACTTTATTATTTCTTAAAATTTGATTAGAAAGCCAAACGCTACTTAATAACCCTAATTAGGGTTTAGCTATTTATATCTCATTTAGGGTTGTAAGCCATCTTAGTTTTGAAGTTTTGGACGAATTTATTAAACTAAAGCCGAATTGCTTTTATCTTTGTGTTCTTGCTTGAATACATGCTTCAGAAACATTCAAGTAGTTTGATCAACTTTCTTGTGGAGTGTTTCGAATCTGGGATTTAGGAACTAGTTTGTTTCGAAATCTTAGGACTGTGATCAATTCAAGGTAATCTGAAATCTAACCTAATCCTTGGGGGTTGTACCGAATTCGACTAGGGGTTTTCAAGTTAATGCTGTGGGGGTTTGAAATCAAGGGGTTCTCAGGCTTATTCTTGGAGGTTCCGTATCACTTGGTATCAGAGCCTACGCTCTAGATCAGGTTTTATCCCTTCCAATTCATTTTCATTTCTTCTTTTGTTATTTGCGTTTTTGTTGCTTTGTTTCAATTGTTCAATTCGTTCTCTTGTTTTCCTTGTTCCTCTGAATTATTTTCTTTGTGGGTTATTTTCATTTTCATTTTCTTCACCTGCTATTTGCGTTTTTATTTCCTTTGTGGGTTACTTTCATTTTCGTTTCTTCTCTTGTTAGTTTCATTTTGTTTCTTTGTTATTGATCCTTGAATCGTTTTCGTTTTTCTTTCAAAGTCGAAAATTCAAAAAAAAATAATTCCATTAGGGTTCTAATTTAGTTTTCGTTTTGTGTTTAGAGTCTTATTTCAATTTCGATTTTAGTTTGCCCTTTTAGTCCAAATCGTTTTTCTTATTCTGAAATTGGGTTGGTTGATTTGTTCCGAATTGGTTTGTTCTATCTATTCCGAATTGGATTTGTTCTATTGTGGATTTCCGAATTGGGAATTTAGGTTGCTTTGTTCAAATTCGAAATTGTGTTCTTGATTGTTGATTCGAAATTTGTTGATTCGAAAGTGTTCTAAATCCGAATCTTATTCTTGTTAATCATTCTGATTCTGTTTCGAATTTCCAAGAAAGTGTTTCAAACAAGTTTCATAAGGAAAGCTGAATTGGTCTAAAGGAAGTCTTGATTATTTATTCTGTTCCAATTTTGAGTTTCAAAAGGAAGTCCTCTAAATTGATCTTGTTCTTGTTACCTGATTGGAAAAAAAAAAGTTTTGTGTGGTGTGTGAATTAGGGCTGCCCATCTTGAGATAGTGAGAGGGAGCAAAAAAAAGAGTACAAAAGTGCTTCAAGAAATTTTTTTCGTTTTCCTTGTTATTTAGGTGATAAGGGTCGAATCTGGATAGGTTAGAAGTAACCAAAATTTTGTCACGAAATTTTGACAAATTTGAGGGGCTGTTTTGATTCAAATTTCAGATTTTGGGATACTACACACGGAGGCTATTTGAGTTGTTTCATAAAGTGTGATTCACCTAAGAACATAAAAGAAATCAGCTTGAGAGGTGTGAGCTGAACCGTGAGTGATTTCATATATTGAGTGAAACACGAGAGACCAACCTTCATCTATTGAGTGTAAACACGTGAGGGAGTGTTGTGAGGCCTTTTTATTTGTTTTGTGCTAACCTTTTATTGCAGGAAACATGTCTGGAAGAGATGCAAGTGTTCAGATTGATCCAGCTCGATTGCGTGAGGCGCAACAAGCTAAATTTACACGTTTACACCGTGCTATGGATACCATAACAGAAAGATTGGAGCGCATGGATTTGAGGTTGCAGAGTGTTGAAAGAGCCACATTGGAGAGCAATGAGAGTCGAAGAGGTGGCAGAAATCAAATGCAGCAACCTGAACATTTCTATAGGAGTATCATGCAGAGACTTCAGGCTATCAAGGAAGGAAGTAAAAGTGTTGATGATTACTACAAAGAAAGGGAGAATTTGAAGGTTGAAGATAGCAATGAAGAAGAACTAATTTATACAGAAGAGATTGTTGATGGTAGTGATTTGTTAATGTCATCCGAGGCTGTTTATGGTGATACTTCTTTTCAGGGTGATATTGAAGATCATACTTTAGAGATTATTGGTGAAGATTCATCACTAGAATCAAAAGAAGCTGCTACTTTTCAACAAGACATTCCAAAGTTGGAAACTTTTGAAGAAATATTGAAGGAAGAAATTGATATGCTTGGGTTAGAAGTACAACTAAAAGAAGAAGCAAGAAAAATAAAACTTTCTACTCCCACCATTCATGATTGCCTGTCTGTTGCAAACATGGAATTTATTTTGCCTAACAATGATTTTGATGTTTTTGAAATAAAATTTCAGGTTCTTCAAATTGATGACATGCCACAAGTAATTGGAGTGAAATTACAAAGTTGCTTTTCTTTACTACTTCGGCATTTTAAAACTCGAGGACGAGTTTTCTCCAACAAAGGAGGAATGATAGAGACGTCACAAGGCTACATGCAACATTTTGTTGAAGAGGAGCTGAAGGTGCACGATATGGCTGATTAAGGATGCAAATTGGAGCATATTTGGCTCAAGTCACTAGTTGGGCTTATTTATAGTTAAATAATTAGCTGAACTTGTTATTTTAATATGTATTAAGGCCCACTAGTTATGCTCATTTAAAAAGTAAGGGCCCTATTTGTTTGGTATTAAATTAGGACTTTGATTACTTTATTATTTCTTAAAATTTGATTAGAAAGCCAAACGCTACTTAATAACCCTAATTAGGGTTTAGCTATTTATATCTCATTTAGGGTTGTAAGCCATCTTAGTTTTGAAGTTTTGGACGAATTTATTAACCTAAAGCCGAATTGCTTTTATCTTTGTGTTCTTGCTTGAATATATGCTTCAGAAACATTTAAGTAGTTTGATCAACTTTCTTGTGGAGTGTTTCGAATCTGGGATTTAGGAACTAGTTTGTTTCGAAATCTTAGGACTGTGATCAATTCAAGGTAATCTGAAATCTAACCTAATCCTTGGGGGTTGTACCGAATTCGACTAGGGGTTTTCAAGTTAATGCTGTGGGGGTTCGAAATCAAGGGGTTCTCAGGCTTATTCTTGGAGGTTCCGTATCACTAGTTAAAGAGGTCCAATGTGCAAGAAAGGTCCAACGTGCAAGAAAGGTCCATGGGGGGTTCATATAAAGCTTTGGAAAGTAATTTAAGGCCCATGGACAGCCCAAATAGTGTGGGGCATGTTCTTATGTTGAAGGGATTTAGTTTGGTTGTTTCCATACTTTATATTTTCCTTAGTGGATTAGGATTTTGTTTCCATACTTTATATTTTCCTTAGTGGATTAGGATTTTGTTTCCATTTAGGATTTTGTTTCCATACTTTATATTTTCTTTAATGGGTTAGGATTTTGACTTTGTAGCTTTCCTTTTCCCATTAGAATTAGGGTTTCGGATTTATGTGTGCCTTTTAGTATAAATAGGGCCTTATTTTTCTTGTAAGGAAACTTTTTGACATATGATTATTAAAAATTTTCGAATTCTTCTACAAGTTCTTCTTGTGAATTTTCGTGTGAGAGAGATTAGAGTGGATTCTTTAATTCTTTCTTTGCATCAAGAATTAGGTTTACTTATCAACGGGAGTTGTGGCATTTTCCTTCTTCTTACCAACTAAATCCTTCAATCATAGTGAGTTCGCGTCTCTTTATAGGCGTTGGGTTCCTTAAGAGGTGATTATCAAGTTTCAAGGAGTTCTCTACCATTGTTATACGTTGGGTTTCCAGATTGTTGAATGTAATTGCTGTGTTTTCAAGTTTGAGAGGTTTTCTTCTTATTCTTATTGCATGAAGAATTGGTTCTAACTTATCAAGTCTGACTTGTGGCGTTTAAATCAATTCATTTCTTCATCCAAGTTATCAATTACAGGTTAGTTGTGGGTTTGGTAGGGAGGATTTGTTTTTGAGTTCTAAGATTCTATGCTAGATGTGTATGTGGGGTTCTAGATGTAATATTTGATCCATGGGTTCCACATCATTTGGTATCAGAGCTTTGGCTTGAAGATAAATCTCTAGGTATCTTTTATGTTTTAATTATCCAAAGAACAAAAAAAAAGAAAAAAAAAAGAGAACCAGATTCAGTTTCTTGTTTCTTCATTTTCTATTCTTGTTGCACCTTGTTCTTATTCTTCAAATTTGTGGACTTTTGTTTAACTTTCCAATTTCTATCCTTGTTTACTGAAAGTTCAAAAAAAGAAGAAGGGAAATATCAAAAGAAAAAAAAAGAATCAGATTCAACTTCCTCAACATAAAAGAAAAAAAAATTCATACCTGTTTCTGTCCAATATTTTTCTGCACAAGTGTTTGAGATTTTTTGCATATTTATACCATTAACAGCTTGCTACCTTATTATATTTGATCAAATTACATCAGCTCCTCATTATGCATCCATTTAGCATTTAAAATCTGATATTTAGAGCATATCTTCCATTGGAAATAGATTTAGGTTGCATATTCAGATTACTCATTGGAGTGATTTGAATTCTATTTTTCAATATCCAGAATTATTTTTCTTTGTATTCTTAGTTTCATTCCTTCATATACCTCTTGTTTCTTGTATGCATTAAGTAGCTAATTCTCAATCATAGTTACTTTGGTTTGATTAACACAAATACTTTTTGCTTCTTGTGTTAACTTTCAGTTCTTGTTGTTTAAAATTAAATTGCTTCTAGAATTGCTGAATTCATTTTGTTCATTAGGTTCCTTGTAGTGTCTTTAAAACAAAACTTGTTTTACTTGATTTAAGTGGATTTAGTTCTAAATTCAACTTGATAAAAGAAGAATTGTAAGGTAAAAAGGACCAAGTTTTGAGTGAAATACAAGAGGAGTGACAATCTGATCTTGAGTGAAACACGTAAGGGAGTGAGGTGAGGAAATTTTCTTTACTAACATTTTCTTGTAGGTTCTTCTAACACCATGTCAAATTCTGGAAGTGAAAAACATGATATGACCATAAATGACATAGCCTTCATGTTAGAGGCAATGCAAAGGAGATTTGAAAGGTTTGATTTGGCCATAAACAACATGAGAGGTGATGTAGACAGCATAATGCAAAGGCAGTGGAATGATACTAATCGAAGGGGGTAGAATAGAGGGAGAGGAAACTTGATGAATGATGATGAGATAGAGAGGAAAGTTGATGAAGAAAGTGAGGAATCAATTGCTCAAAGAAGACCTCAACAAAGGGACAGTAACATATCTTCCATAAAAATGAAGATACCATCATTCAAGGGGAGAAATGATGCCGAAGCTTACCTTGAATGGGAAAGAAAAGTTGAGTTGGTGTTTGATTGTCATAATTATAGTGAAATGAAGAAAGTTAAAATTGCAGCAGTTGAATTCACAGATTATGCACTAATTTGGTGGGATCAATTGATGATTTCCAAGAGGAGAAATGGAGAGTGGATTCTTTAATTCTTTCTTTGCATCAAGAATTAGGTTTACTTATCAACAAGAGTTGTGGTGTTTTCCTTCTTCTTACCAACTAAATCCTTCAATCATAGTGAGTTCGCGTCTCTTTATAGGCGTTGGGTTCCTTAGGAGGTGATTATCAAGTTTCAAGGACTTCTCTACCATTGTTATACGTTGGGTTTGCTGCCATCGTTGCTAAGGGTCCGCGTCAATCTTTTATGTTCTTTTTTCTTTGAACTTTTAGTAAACAACAATAGAAAATGAAAGATAACACAAAATCTAAAGAACAAGAACAAGGTCCAACAAGTTTAGTTACAATGAAACACATAAATTACAATGAAAACAATCTGAAATTTTGTATCTCCCCTTTTGAGTTCTTTCCCCCTCTCTATATAGATGGAATGAAGTATTGATATTATAAAAATCCAGATTCACATGTGTCTAGTCATACTAGCATTAATAAAAGTCTGGTTGCACATGTATCTATTCACACTAGCATTAATTACCTATCCACATCAATATTATATTCTAAATTCGTGCTAATGCCCATCACCATAAGGATGGGCAAATTCTTCATGCATTTTGGTGATTTTTTGACTTTCTCTTCATTATTCTTCATATTCAGTACAAGTTGGTCTCTCTTTATTAATCCACCTATGAATGAAGTGTTGGAACACATGTTGGAGCATCTTTGATTGTGATCTTGTGATTGGTTTACTTGGCATCATGATATCATCAACATATTTGCTGCCTTGAGTAGATTCACCAAGCTTGCTTATGGTTTCCTCATCAATTCATGATCCGTATGGATTATAAATTCTTTAGGCCATAAATAATGTTGCCAAGTTTCTAATGCTCTCACTAACACATACAGCTCCTTGTCATATGTGGAGTAGTTTAACTGTGCCCTGTTTAGCTTTTTACTAAAATATCCAATTGGCCTCTTATCCTACATCAAAATAGCACCTATACCAATCCAAGAGGCATCGCATTCAATTTCAAAAGTTTTTTGAAAATTGGGCAACAATAATAATGGAGCAGAACATAATTTTTCCTTCAACATTTTGAATGCACACTCTTGCACTCTTCCTCACAGAAACCTTTTGTCTTTTTTTCATAATTTTAGTTAATGGTGCGGCTATAGCGCTGAAGTCTTTAACAAACCTCCTATAGAAGCTTGCTAATCCATGAAAACTCATAACTTCACTAACATTTTTATTATTAGGCCAATCTTTTATTACTTTTTATTTTCTCTTCATAAACCTCAATCCCATTTGCACTCACTACATACCCTAAAAAAAAAATTTGTCCATATAAAATGTTCACTTTTTAAAATTAGCATACAATTGTGAATCAAACATTGCTTCAAAAATAGCTCCTAAATGCCTAACATGTTCTTGATTGACTCGATATAAACTAAAATATCATCAAAGTACACAACCATAAATTTCCCAATGAAATTTTGCAACAAATGATTTATTAACCTCATAAAAGTGCTAGGTGTATTTGTTAATCCAAAAGGCATTACCATCTATTTATATGAACCATGTTTTGTTTTAAACGATATTTTTCATTCATCACCAGTTTTTATACGAATTTTATGATACCCACTTTTTAGATCAATTTTAGAAAATAAATAAGCACCATGCAATTCATCCAACATGTCATCAAGTCAAGGCAAAGGGTGTTGATATTTTACCGTGATTTTATTGACCGCATGACAATCAACACACATCCTCCAACTTCCATCTTTCTTAGGTACCAATAAAATGGGCATTGTACATGGGCTCATGCTTTCCTTAACATATCCCTTTTCAAGTAGCTTCTCAAATTTTCTTTGTATCTCCTTTGACTCTTTAGGATTGCTCCTATATGTTGGTCAGTTTGGTATGGCAGCCCCAGGTATGAAGTCTATTTGATGTTCTATCCCTCTCAAAGGTGGTAAACCTTGAGGTAGATCATCAGGATAAACGTCCTCAAATTCCTGCAAAAGATTCACAACAATAATTGTAAGAGAAGGATTAAGGTTGTTAGTTGACAAATAAGCTTCTTTGTACATAAGCACAAAGATTGGCTTGTTAGACACCAATGCTCTCTTTACATCTCTTGTCTTTGCATATAAGCTCACATTTTTCCCTTCTTTTTCTTTTTGGCCATTTTCCTCTCCTTTTTCTTTCCTCTCATTTTTCCACTCATTTTCTTTTCTCTCACTTTCCTTTTTTTTGTTTTTGTTTTTATTTTCTTTCAATCTCACTCTTTTGTTGTTCATCAATTGTGTTTTGCAATTGAATTTGATCTTCATACACTTGTCGGGGAGTGATAAGTACAAGAGTAATTTTTCTGCCATGCATCCTTTTCAAATGAGTACCTATTTGTAATCCCATTATGTACTACCCTCCTATCATATTGTCAAGGTCTCCCCAACAATAAATGGCTAGCATGCATAGGTATTGCATCGCATACAAGTTCATCATGGTACTTCCTAAATGAAAGTGGTAATCTTACTTGCTTGTTCACTTTAACCTAACCACTATTGTTCAACCGTTGAAGCTTGAAAGGCTTAGGATACTTCATGGTCTTTAAACCTAATCTATCTACTAAAAATTTACTAAAAACCTTAACACAACTACCCCATCTATGATCATACTACAAATCACCATTGATAAGACATCTAGTATGAAAGATGTTTTCTCTTTGTACTCTTATCCCTTCATCATCTTCTTTCACTTGTGCATTAAGTGCATGCCTAGTCACAATCAATCTACCCTCCAAAAGCATTTCACAGCCATTACAATCTTTAGTGGAGGCATCTCATCCTCAACATCACTTTCATCATCAGTTTCAACCTCACCCCTTCATATAACCGTTACCCTTTTATTTTGGGCATTGGGATGCAATATGACCACTAACCAAACATCTAAAGCATTTCACATCTCTATTTCTAGGAGTTCTAGAGTTAAGGGTACCTTTATTTTTCTCCTCAGATGGCTCTTTTTGTTTTGACTTGTCTTCCTTTTTGAATGTGGTAGCCTTTTCTTCTTTCTTGTAATTCGACTTCCATGGGCTTGTATTAGTTGAATATGTTTTGGCTTGCCTAAATCCACCCTTTGTTTCAATTGCTTCTCCACTTTAATAGCCATATTTCCCATCTCTTCAAGCTCTAAATAGCGGTGTAATTCCACTATATTTGCAATCTCTCTATTTAGGCGACATATGAATCTTGCCATTGTTGCCTCATGATCCTCTTCAATATTGGCACAATCATTGCAATCTCCATCTCCTTAAAATAGTTTTCAACACTCCTTGTCCCTTGAGTGAGGGTTTACAATGGTACAAATCTTTTCCTCATGACTTGCTTCATCTCCTCCCATGTGGAATGGGTTTTTCTCTATTTCTTCGCCCACTCAAACTTAGTTGATCCCACCAAACAATGGTGTAATCACTAAATTCAATTGCTACCAACTTCACCTTTTTCTCTATGGAGTAATTGTGACAGTCAAATATGAGGTCCATGATGAGGAAACTATAAGCAAGCTTGATGAATCTGCACAAGGCAGCAAATATGTTGATGATATCATTATGACAAGTGGACCAATCACAAGATCACAATAAAAAAACTCCAACATGTGTTCCAACACTTCATTCAAAGGTGGATTAATGAAGAGGGAGACCATCTTGTACTAAATATGAAGAATCATGAAGGGAATGTTAGAAACTCACCAAAAAGCATGAAGAATCTGTCCATAAATATGTTGATGGGCATTAGCACCAATTTACAATATAATATTGATGTGGTTTAGTGCTAGTGTGACTAGACACATGTGAACCAACACCAAAATGCATGTAGAATATGCCCATCAATATTATCAGAATTATGGGCAATAATTTAGAACATAATATTGAAGTGGATGGATAATTAATGCTAGTGTGACCAGATACATATGAGCCTACGTTTCTAAGCCATTAATTCTTCATTTCCAGCTATATAAAGATGAGTGGAAAGAACTAAAGGGGCTGATACGAATTTTCATATTGTTATCATTGTAATCTATGTGTTTCAAGTTTTGAGAGGTTTTTCTTTTTATTCTTGTTGCATGAAAAATTAGTTCTAACTTATCAAGTTTGAATTGTGGCATTTTAAATTAATTCATTTACTTCATCTCAATCATTAAAGTTCTCAATTACAGGTTAGGTGTGGGTTTGGTAGGGAGGATTTATTTTTGAGTTCTAAGATTCTATGCTAGATGTATATGTGGGGTTCTAGATGTAATATTTGATCCATGGGTTCCGCATCATTTTGTATCAGAGCTTTGGCTTGAAGATAGATCTCTAGGTATCTTTTATGTTTTAATTATCTCAGCTACTTTCTTGATCTTTTTTATCATCTAGTTCTCCTCATTTTTCTGTTCTGTTGCACCTTGTTCTTATTCTTTAGATTCTGTGTTTTTATCTTTTCATTCTCTATTTTTGTTTACTGAAAGTTCTAAAAAAAGAAAAGAAGGAAAAGATCAAAAAGAAAAAAAAAAGAAAAAGAAAAAAAAGAATCAGATTCAATTTCCTCAATATATATAAAAAGAAAAAAAAATTCATACCTGTTTTTGTCAAGTATTTTTCTACACAAGTGTATAAGAGTTTTTGCTTATTTATGCCATTAACAGCTCTCTATCTTATTATCTTTTATCAAATTGCATTAGTTCCTCATTATGCATTGATTTAACATTTAAAATCTGATATTTAGAGCATAGCTTACATTGGGTATAGATTTAGGTTGCATATTCAGATTGCTCATTAAAGTGATTTGAATTCTATTTTTTTCAATATCCAGAATTGTTTTTCTTTGTACTCTTGGTTTCATTCTTTCATATACCTCTTGTTTCTTGTATGCATTAAGTAGCTAATTCTCAATCATAGTTACTTTAGTTTGATTAACACAAATACTTTTTGCTTCTTGTGTTAACTTTCAGTTCTTGTTGTTTAAATTAAATTGCTTCTAGAATTGCTGAATTCATTTTGTTCAATAGGTTCCTTGTAGTCTTTAAAACAAAATTTGTTTTACTTGATTTAAGTGGATTCAGTTCTGAAATTCAACTTTATAAAAGAAGAATTGAGAGGTAAAAAGGCCAAGAATTTGAGATTATAAAAAAAATAGAAAAAAATGGAAAAGGGACCAAGATTTGAGTAAAATACAAGAGTGAAAATCTGATCTTGATTGAAACACGTAAGGGAGTGTGGTGAGGAATTTTTTCTTTACTAACATTTTCTTGCAGGTTCTTATACCATGTCAAATTCTGGAGGTGAAAAACATGATATGACCATGAATGGCATAGCCTTCATGTTAGAGGCAATGCAAAGGAAATTTGAAAGTTTTGATTTGGTCATAAACAACATGAGAGGTGATATAGACAGCATAATGCAAAGGCAGCAAAATAATGCTAATCGAAGGGTGCAGAATTGAGGGAGAGGAAATGTGATGAATGATGATGAGGTAGAAAGGGAAGATGATGAAGAAAGCGAGGAATCAATTGCCCAAAGAAGACCTCACCAAAGGGACAGCAACATATCTTCCATAAAAATGAAGATACCATCATTCAAAGGGAGAAATAATGCTGAAGCTTACCTTGAATGGGAAAGAAAAGTTGAGTTGGTGTTTGATTGTCATAATTATAGTGAAATGAAGAAAGTTAAACTTGCAGCAGTTGAATTCACCGATTATGCACTAGTTTGGTGTGATCAACTAATGATTTCTAAGAGGAGAAATGGAGAAAGAATCGTCACTACTTGGGTTGAAATGAAAACTTTGATGAGAAAGAGATTTGTACCATCTTACTACTGTCGAGAGATTCACCAAAGATTGCAGCGGTTAACTCAAGGATCCATGTCAGTGGAGGATTACCATAATAAAGAGATGGAGATGATCATGAGTAGAAACTAATATAGAGGAGGATCTAGAAATCACTATAGCCCAATTTTTGAGTGAGCTGAATAGGGAGATTGCAACATAATTAAATTACATCATTATGTGGAGCTTGAAGATATGGTACACAAGGCCATGAAAGTGGAGAAGCAACTAAAACTCAAGGGAGCAGATAAGGCATTGATGAGGAAACTATAAGCAAGCTTGATGAATCTACACAAGGCAGCAAATATGTTGATGATATCATTATGCCAAGTGGACCAATCACAAGATCATAATCAAAGAAAATCCAGCATGTATTCCAACACTTCATTCAAAGGTGGATTAATGAAGCAGGAGACCAACTTGTATTGAATATGATGGATCATGAAGAGAAAGTCTGAAACTCACTAAGAAGCATGAAGAATCTGCCCATAAGTATGGTGATGGGCATTAGCATGAATTTGAAATATAATATTGATGTGGTTTAGTGCTAGTGTGACTAGACACATGTGAACCAAACCTCCCTACCAAACCCACAACTAACCTGTAATTGAGAACTTGGGTGATTGGGATGAAGAAATGAATTGATTTAAGCGCCACAAGTCAGACTTGATAAGCTAGAACCAATTCTTCATGCAACAAGAATAAGAAGAAAACCTCTCAAACTTGAAAACACATCAATTACATTCAGCATAAACTAAAAATTCGTAGTCACTCCCTTTAGTTCTTTTTTCCCTCCCTATATAGTTGGAAAATAAGAACTAATGACTTAAAAGTCTAGGTTTACATGTATCTAGTCACAATAGCATTAATTATTCATCCACATCAATAATATATTCTAAATTACTGCCCATAATTCTGACAACATTGATGGGCAAATTCTATATGCATTTTGGTGTTGGTTCACATGTGTCTAGTCACACTCCCACTAAACCATATCAATATTATATTCCAAATTCGTGCTAATGCCCATCACCATACTTATGGGCAGATTCTTCAGGCTTCTTGGTGAGTTTCTGACTTCCTCTTCATGATCCCTCATATTCAGTGCAAGTTGGTCTCTCTCTTCATTAATCGACCTTTGAATGAAGTGTTGGAACACATGCTGGAGTTTCTTTGATTGTGATCTTGTGATTGGTCCACTTGGCATAATGATATCATCAACATATTTGCTGCCTTGTGTAGATTCGTCAACCTTGCTTATAGTTTCCTCATCATTCCCTCCTTGCTAAAAAAGATTTGTCCTCAAATCTAAACCTACATCAAAAGGAGAAAGATCACTAACATTGAAAGTTGCAGAAACATTATACTCACCTGGTAGAACGATTTTGTAGGCATTGTCATTGATTCATTCTAAAACTTGGAATGGGCCATCTCCCCTTGCATCCAACTTGGATTTCCTTTGTTTAGGAAATCTTTCCTTCCTCATATGAACCCATACCCAATCACCAGGTTGGAAAATCACATGATTCCTTCTTCTATTTACATTATGGGCAAATGATTCATATTTCTTCTCAAGATGAGCTCATGCCTTCTCATGTATCTTCTTAACCAACTCCGCTTTCTTTTCACCATCTAAGTTAGTTATTTCATTTAATGGCAAAGGAAATAGATCAAGTGGTGTAAGCGAATTAAAACAATAAACAATTTCAAATGGTGAATATCCTGTAGAAGAATGTATGCTTCTATTATATGCAAACTCCACTAATGGCAAACAATCTTCCTAATTTTTCAAATTCTTGCCCACAACAGCACGTAACAAATATCCTAAAGTCCTATTTACTACTTCTGTTTGTCCGTCAGTTTGTGGATGACAAGTTATAGATAACAACAATTTAGTACCTAACTTAACTTAAGAACTTCACATCTCTATCACTTACAATTGTTTTAGGAATTCCATGCAGCCGAACTACTTCTCCAAAGAACAAATTAGCAATATTTGTTGCATCATCAGTTTTGTAACATGCAATGAAATGACCCATTTTGCTGAATCTATCAACAATAACAAATATGCTATCTTTCCCTTTTCTAGTCCTAAGCAACCCTAAAACAAAGTCCAAAGATATGTCAATCCAAGGTGCATTAGGAATAGGTAAAGGAGTATACAGCCCATGAGGTAAAGACTTAGATTTTGCTTGTTTACATGCAATACACTTGGCACAAATTCTTTCAACATCCTTTCTCATGTTTGGCCAATAGAAATGTTCATGCAAAATGTCTAAAGTCTTAATACCCCAAAATGTCCTATGAGTCCTCCACTATGTGCCTCACGCATAAGCAATTCCCTTAATGAGCAACTAGGCATGCATAATCTTCCATCCTTAAACAAGTACGCTTCATGCCTATAAAACTTCTGAAATGCAGAATGCTCACATGCTTTATAAACATTTGCAAAATCAACATCATTGGCATACATATCTTTAATTTGCTCAAAGCCTAATAACTTAGAACTAAGAGTTGAGATTAAGGAATACCTTCTTGAAAGTACATCTGCTACGACATTGTCTTTTCCACGCTTATATATTATCACATATGGAAATGGCTCAATGAACTCTATCCACTTTCCATGTCTTCGGTTCAGCTTGGTTTGCCCCTTTAGATGCTTTTAAGGATTCATGATCTGTATGAATAACAAACTCTTTAGATAATAAGTAATGTTGCCACACTTATAAAGCTCTTACCAAAGCATACAACTCCTTGTCGTAAGTGGAATAATTTAATTGTGCGCTATGAAGCTTCTCACTAAAATATGCAATTGGTTTCCCTTCTTGCATCAAAACAGCACCTATGCCCACACCTAAAGCATCACACTCTAATTCGAATGTCTTATCAAAATCTGGTAAAGCAAGAATTGGAGCAGTAGTTAATCTTTCTTTCAACAAATTGAATGCCTTTTCATGAATTTTAGTCCAATTAATCTTTACATCTTTTTTTTACCAATTCATTTAATGGTGCAGCAATGGAACTAAAATCTTTAACAAACCTTCTATAGAAACTAGCCAAACCATGAAAACTCCTTACCTCACTCACTGTTTTAGGTATCGACCAATCTCTTATTGCCTTTACCTTTTCATTATCAACCTCAATACCTTGAACACTAACCATAAAACCTAAGAATATGATTTTATCACTACAAAACATGCACTTTTTCACATTGGCATACAATTTTTCCTTTCTCAAAATATCAAGAACAACCCTAATATGCTCTACATGCTCATCAACTGATTTGCTATAAATGAGTATGTCATCAAAATACACAACAACAAATTTACCAAGATATGCACGCAAAACATGGTTCATTAATCTCATGAATGTACTAGGTGCATTAGATAAACCAAATGGCAAAACTAACCACTCATAAAGACCATATTTTGTTTTGAATGCAGTTTTCCACTCATCTCCTTCCTTAATCCTAATTTGATGGTAACCACTTTTTAAATCAATCTTAGTAAAAATGCAAGAACCACTCAACTCATCAAGCATATCATCAAGTCTAGGAATTGGATGTCTATACTTCACCATGATTTTATTAATTGCTCGGCAGTCCGCACATATTCTCCATGATCCATCCTTCTTTGGGACTAGTAAAACCGGAATAGCACATGGACTAAGACTTTCACGTACATGTGCCTTTGCTAGCAACTCCTCCACTTGCCTTTGAAGTTCCTTGGTTTCCTCCGGATTACTTCTATAAGCTAATCGGTTAGGAATTGTTGACCCCAGAATGAAGTCAATTTGATGCTCAATCCCTCTTAAAGGTGGTAAACCCTTAGGTACATCTTCTGGAAAAACATCTCTAAATTCCTGTAAAATAGAACTAACACAACTAGGCAAAGGGTTATCAAGGTCAGATGTAGAAATCAAGGTCTCTTTGTACCTAAGTACAATCAGACTTCTTTTCTCACAAAAAGCACTCCTTAACTCTTTTTCTTTTGCATAGAAACACTCTCTTTTATTTTCTCTCCCTTTCTCTTTTTCTCTCACCAATGTGCCATTTTTATCATTCTTTTTCTCACACTTGGCCTCTTGTACTCCATTTTTATTTATTTTACCCTCACCACTAGAATTCCTTTCAAATGATCTCAAAATCTTTACTTGATCTTCATACAATTGTTTAGGTGACAATGGAGCAAGAGCTAAATTTAAACCATTTAGGCTGAAAGAATAATGATTCTTAAAGCCATCATGCGAAGCTTTTCTATCAAACTGCCATGAACGACCAAGAAGGATATGGCTAGCATGCATAGGCACAACATCACAACAAACTTCATCTTTGTATCTCCCAATTGCAAAAGAAAACAAAACCTGCTTTGTTACCCTCACCTCTCCACAATCATTCAACAATTGTAGCTTGTAGGGACTAGGATGTTTTGTGCATGCTAACCCTAATTTATCTATAAAATCAGTACTAGCAACATTTGCACAACTACCCCCATCAATGATCATGTTGTACACTTTTTCCATTCACAATGCAACGAGTATGAAAAATGTTCTCTCTTTGATGACTTTCTTCATCTTTAATTTGCATGTTTAAAGCTCTTCTAATAACCAAAGATTCACCATGGGTAGGATATTCAATTATATGTTTAATTTCCTCTAATGGTAGCATGCTATCATTATTATCATCACTTTCATGTTCACTAGCACTATCAATTTCACCATTATCTCGTATCAACATGATTTTCTTATTTGGACATTGAGATGCTATATGCCCTACTCCTAAACACCTAAAGCATTTAATGGTACTATGTTTTTTTTTATTAGAGTTAGATGTTTTAGAGTTACCATTAGGGTCAGCTGGAACTTGTTTTTTCCTTTCCTTTTTAGGCAGCCTTCTTCCCTTTAGGATTATCATCTTTCTTTGGCCATTTTGAAGTGAAACTAGAGCTGGAATTAGAAAATCCCTTTGCTGCTCCCTTGAGTTTCAGTTGCTTCTCTACTTTCATGGCCATGTGTACCATATCTTTAAGCTCCACATAATGATGTAACACCTTGAGTTCTTTTTCCCCTCCCTATATAGTTGGAAAAGATGAACTAATGGCTTAAAAGTCTAGGTTTACATGTATCTAGTCACAATAGCATCAATTATTCATCCACATCAATAATATATTCTAAATTACTGCCCATAATTCTGACAACATTGATGGACAGATTCTACATACATTTTGGTGTTGGTTCACATGTGTCTAGTTACATTAGCACTAAACCACATCAATATTATATTTCAAATTTGTGTTAATGCCCATCACCATACTTATGGGCAGATTCTTCATGCTTCTTAGTGAGTTTCTGACTTCCTCTTCATGATCTCTCATATTTAGTGCAAGTTGGTCTCCCTCTTCATTAATCCACCTTTGAATGAAGTGTTGGAACACATGCTGGAGTTTCTTTGATTGTGATCTTGTGATTGGTCCACTTGGCATAATGATATCATCAACATATTTGCTACCTTGTGTAGATTCATCAAGCTTGCTTATAGTTTCCTCATCAAAATTATTCCTCACTTTCTTCATCATCTTCCCATTCTACCACATCATCATTCATCATGTTTTCTCTCCCTCTATTATGCCCTCTTCGATTAGTATTATTTTGCTGCCTTTGCATTATGTTGTCTACATCACCTCTCATGTTGTTTATGACCAAATCAAACCTTTCAAATTTCCTTTGCATTGCCTCTAACATGAAAGCTATGTCATTCATGGTCATATCACATTTTTCACCTCCAGAATTTGACATGGTATAAGAACCTGCAAGAAAATGTAAAATGTTAGTAAAGAAAAAATTTCTCACCACACTCCCATACGTGTTTCACTCAAGATCAGATTGTCACTCCTCTTGTATTACACTCAAAACTTGGTCCTTGTTACTGATACGAACCAGCCACGAGGTAAGGATACATTGGTGCTTCCAAATGGGCCATTAACTAGGAGCAGAGCTAAGAAGTTTGGAGCAGCAATGGGATTGCATATTCAAGATCAAATTTCAAAGGAAGTGACTGAAATGGCAATGGAAAAGTGCACAATAGAGCTTGAAGAAGGCACACCAAAGCTGATTATGATGCTTAGTGTGGAAGCTAAAGGCTAGCTAAAGAGGTCCAACGTGCAAGAAAGGTCTAACGTGCAAGAAAGGTCCATGGGGGTTCATATAAAGCCTTGGGAAGTAATTTAAGGCCCATGGACAGCCCAAATAGTGTGGGGCGTGTTGAAGGGATTTAGTTTGGTTGTTTCCATACTTTATATTTTCCTTAGTGGATTAGGATTTTGTTTCCATACTTTATATTTTCCTTAGTGTATTAGGATTTTGTTTCCATACTTATATTTTCCTTAGTGTATTAGGATTTTGTTTCCATACTTTATATTTTTCTTAATGGGTTAGGATTTTGACTTTGTACCTTTCCTTTTCCCATTAAAATTAGGGTTTCGGATTTATGTGTGCCTTTTAGTATAAATAGGGCCTTATTTTTCTTGTAAGGGGACTTTTGACATATTATTATTGAAAATTTTTGAATTCTTCTACAAGTTCTTCTTGTGAATTTTCGTGTGAGAGAGATTAGAGTGGATTCTTTAATTCTTTCTTTGCATCAAGAATTAGGTTTACTTATCAACGAGAGTTGTGGCGTTTTCCTTCTTCTTACCAACTAAATCCTTCAATCATAGTGAGTTCGCGTCTCTTTATAGGCGTTGGGTTCCTTAGGAGGTGATTATCGAGTTTCAAGGAGTTCTCTACCATTGTTATACGTTGGGTTTGCTGCCATCGTTGCTAAGGGTCCACGTCATTTGGTATCAGAGCCTTGCTACAAGGTAATTTTTATCGACTTTGTCTTTATAGGGTTTGTTAATTTAGGTCTTTTAAGTTTTTGCGTTTTAGGGTTCTTAGAGAGTCTAGTCTTTAATTTTTGAAAAAAAGAGTCATATATCAAAATTCGAAAAGTCTAAAGATTGTTCAAAGAGTAATTCGAAACCTAGGAAAAGGAGTCTGATTGAAATTCGAAACCTAGGCCTTGCATCTGAATTGGATTCGAAACCAAAATTAGGGTTCTTGAAAGAAAGCAAAAGCTAGAGTTTTTGTTCAAGTTTGATTTCGATTTGATTTTGAGTGAATCTGGGGTTGCGAATTAAGTCTAGATTTTTAAAAGTTGTTGGGAGTAAATTAAGTCCCGAATCAAGGGGATAGTGAGAGGAAGCAAAAAAAAAAGAGTACAAAACCACCTCAACAAAAATTGTTTGATATTCTTGCTATTTGGGTGCTAAGGATCAGATCTAGGTGGGTGAGAAGTAATAAAATTTTTGGGCGAAAAATTTCACCTTTTGAGGGGCTTTTGGAATTCGAAAATCAGACCTTAATATTCATGTTATTTGAGTGTTATAGGTGGGAATTAGAGTCTAGAAGCTAGCGTTTTGGGTAGAATTGATTAGGTCCATAAAGCAGCTTGCCAAGTGTGGGTTGTTTTTGATTCATTATATCCAAATTTGTCTTCTTTATTGTCTTCTTTGTTTATGATTTCTTTATCTAGCTTTTAATTCCATTACATTGCTAAGTATCATTTGCTTGTGTCGATACTTGGTTTTATATCGTGTAGTGCAAATTACCTTGCATTGCCTCTGGATACTTGTCTTGTTTTCTATCTAGTTCTAGGATTTAGGTTCTAGTTTCTTGAATGACTTGACAATTGTTGGTTGGTGAGCTTGGTTCTGAAGTGCAATCAAGGAAGATAAGAAAAGTGAGGTAATTCTAAACACTTGAGTGAATTTCAATTATTACTAATCTTGTTTCTTTGAATTTGTTTGTTTGTTAACATGGCTGGAAAAGGAGAAGAGACTAGCAAAGAAGGAGCTATGGCCGAAAGCTTGGCTAGGCTTAATGAGACTTTGGCAGCAATGCTTGGTCGAATGGAGATTATGGATACTAGATTGTAAGAGAATGCAGCACGGCAAGCATAACAAATGCAGCAAGTGCAACAAATTCAGCAAGTGCAACAAGGGCAGCCAGCCGCACATCCAAATTCCATAATGCGAGCTAGAAGAGTGCTTAGGAGAGAAGGGCAAGGAAATCTTGAAGCCCTAGAAGCAGCCGAAAGGGTAGAAGATGAAGATGAAGGTGGAAATCAACCTACCACTGATGGGGACCTTACTTCCATCAAGATGAAGATTCCTTCCATTGAAGGGAAGAACAATGCAGAAGAGTTCATAGAATGGGAGAGGAAAGTTGAGCAGATTTTTGAATGTCATAACTACACCGAAGAGAAGAAATCAGTTTTGGCAGCCGTAGAGTTCAAAGGGTATGCTACCTTTTGGTGGGATCAATTGAAAGCTAATAGAAGAGGGAAAGGTGTGAGGCCTATTCCTGAATGGTCAACCTTGAAAGAACTAATGAGAAGCCGATTTGTACAATCTCACTACATTCGGGATTTGTACAATCGACTACCAAGACTAGTTTAAGGTGGAAGAAGTGTGGAAGAGTACCACAAAGAGATGGAGATGATCATGGCTAGGGCAAATATTGATGAAGCTGAAGACAAGAAGATGTCATGATTTCTTGGGGGATTGAATTTGAACATAGCCAATGAATTGGAGATGTATGAATTCAACACAATGGAAGAGTTAGTTCAAAAGGCCATGAAGATAGAGAGAAGATTGAAGAATAAAGCTATTTCGAAAACTGGCTACTCTAAAGCTAGTGGAAATTTTTCAAACTTCAAGGGTTCAAGTTCGAGTGGAGGTTCCTACAAAGGGGATTACAAGGGTTCTTTCCAAAATAATTCTTCCTACAATCCTAATTTCAAGAAGCTGAATGATGGGGATGCAAAAACAGCCAAGGAAACACCTTCTAGACCTACTCCAAGTAGGGAAATTAAATGCTACAAGTGTTTGGGAAGTGGATACATTGCTTCTCAATGTCCGAATAAGAGGGTGATGACTGCTACCCATGAAGGGGAAATTGAATCAGAATCTGAACATGAAGAAGAAGAGGAGGCCGAATGTGGTGATAGGGCCGAATATGATGAAGAGGCTTGGGAGAATCAAGTCTTGAATGCTGAACGTGGAGAGATGCTTGTTACTAGAAGAGCCTTGAATATTCAAGTCAAGGAAGAAGGCTTGGATCAAAGGGAGAATCTTTTCCACTCTAGGTGTTTGGTGAATGGTAAGGTTTGTACACTTATCATTGATGGTGGAAGTTGTACCAATGCTGCTAGTATTACAATGGTGGATAAATTGGGGTTAGCTTGTTTTAAACATCCCAATCCTTACAAGTTGCAATGGTTCAATGACGCTGGGGAAGTAAAAGTGTTGAAGCAAGTCAAGGTACCATTCTCCATTGGGTAGTATAAAGATGAGGTTTTGTGTGATGTAGTGCCAATGCAAGCTGGACATTTGCTATTAGGAACACCATGGCAGCATGATAGAAGGGCACAACATGATGGCTTTTCTAATAAGTATACCTTTACTTATGAAGGAAAGAAGGTTGTTCTAGCACCATTATCACCTCAAGAGGTGTATGAAGATCAAAAGAGGATGCTAGAGAGGGAGAAAGAAGTTTCGGACAACATGAGCCAAGGGGGGTTCAAATTTGGCCAATGATGTTTCTTCAACACCCAAGGGTAATTCTAAGGGTAGGGAGAGAGAAAATAATAAAGTGAGTGAGTGCAGAAAGGGAAAAGAGGCCGAGAGTCAAAAGAAAGTAAGCAAACAAATAAATGGCCCATTGGTGAGGGAAAATAAGCAAGGAGAAAAAGCAAAACATACTTTTTATGCAAGAGCAAGAGAGATAGATGTAGGGCAGCCTGTACTCATTATTATGCATAAAGAATCGTTACTTGCGGACAGTGAAGAATCTCTTGATTCTTTACCTTCTAGTTTTGTGTCTTTATTGCAGGATTTTAAGGATGTGTTTCCTGAAGACCTTCCTAGTGATTTGCCGCCATTAAGAGGGATTGAACATCAAATTGACTTGATACCCGGTTCTACAATTCCAAACAGGCCAGCATATAGGAGCAATCCTATGGAGACAAAAGAGATGCAAAGACAAGTTGAAGAGCTTTTGGAGAAAGGCTTGGTTCGCGAGAGCATTAGTCCTTGTGTCGTTCCAGTCTTATTAGTACCCAAGAAAGATGGTTCTTGGAGGATGTGTGTTGATTGTAGGGCTGTGTACAAGATTACTGTGAAGTATAGACATCCCATTCCAAGACTTGATGACATGTTGGACGAATTGCATGGGGTGAAATATTTCACAAAGATTGATCTTATGAGTGGTTATCATCAAATTCGCATGAAGCATGGAGATGAATGGAAGACTGCCTTCAAAACGAAATATGGTTTGTATGAATGGTTAGTTATGCCTTTTGGTTTATCTAATGCACCTAGTACTTTCATGAGATTAATGAACCATGTTTTGAGAGCTTATTTAGGTAAGTTTGTGGTAGTTTACTTTGATGATATTCTGATTTATAGCAAAACTGAGGAAGAACATGTTGAACATGTTAGGAAAGTGCTTGAAATTCTTAGGGAGCAAAACCTTTATGCTAAGCTTAAGAAGTGTTCTTTTTGTCTAGATAGGGTTGTTTTTCTTGGTTTTGTTGTTGTAAGTATGCAAGGAATTGAAGTTGATCAAGAGAAGGTGAAAGCTATCCAAGAGTGGCTGAATCCTTCAAGTGTGACAGAAGTGAGGAGTTTTCACGGATTGGCAAGCTTCTATAGGAGATTTGTCCCTAATTTCTCTACATTGGCAGCCCCCTTGACTAGCATAATCAAGAAAGAAGTGGGATTCATTTGGAGCAAGGAGCAACAAGAAGCATATGATGCTTTGAAAGAGAAGCTTTCTACTACACCCGTTTTAGCTTTACCTAACTTTGATTCTACTTTTGAAATTGAATGTGATGCTTCTGGTGTAGGTATTGGAGCTGTTTTGATGCAGGAGAAGAAGCCCATTGCATACTTTAGTGAAAAGCTTAATGGAGCAAAGCTGAATTATTCAACTTATGACAAGGAGCTATATGCTTTGGTGAGAGCATTGGAAGTATGGGAGCATTATTTGCTGCCCAAGGAATTCATGATCCATTCAGACCATGAATCATTGAAGCATTTGAGAGGGCAAGGCAAGTTGAATAAAAGACATGCAAAATGGGTTGTGAAGATTGAGAAGTTTCCTTATGTGATCAAATACAAGCAAGGTAAAGACAATGTGACGCGGACCCTTACCAACGATGGCAGCAAACCCAACATATAACAATGGTAGAGAACTCCTTGAAACTTGATAATCACCTCCTAAGGAACCCAACGCCTATAAAGAGACGCGAACTCACTATGATTGAAGGATTTAGTTGGTAAGAAGAAGGAAAACGCCACAACTCTTGTTGATAAGTAAACCTAATTCTTGATGCAAAGAAAGAATTAAAGAATCCACTCTAATCTCTCTCACATGAAAATTCACAAGAAGAACTTGTAGAAGAATTCAAAAATTTTTATTCAATGTTGTATATCTGAAATTCAGCCTAATAGTGCCCTTAAATAAGGGTTACAAAATTCCTAATTGCATATGGAAAACTAAAACATTCCTAATTGCATAAGGAAAACATTCCTAATTGCATAAGGAAAACATTAAGTATGGAAATAAAATCCTAATCCACTAAGGAAAATATAAAGTATGGAAACAAAATCCTATTTTTAAGCCTTCCATAATGATATAAAACGTGGCCCATTAAACAGAATTAATAATCTTTAAGCAGTGGGTCCATCCAGCTATTCTCACAGGGCTTCAGAAATCTCACAGGTACGTGTGAAACTCGCTGCATTCCAAGCTTTTCTTCCAATCACTTCCATCATCTTACTAAGGCCTTAAATTACTTCCCAAGGCTTTATATGAATCCCCATGGACCTTTCTTGCACGTTGGACCTCTTTAGCTAGGCCTTAGCTTCCATATTCACACTAAGCATCATAATCAGCTTTGGTGTGCCTTCTTCAAGCTCTATCTCCATCTTCTTGAATGATAATTCTTGAAGCTCTTTGGAAATCTCTTCTTGAATATGCAAAGCCATACTAGCTTGATATCTCTTTGCCTTGCTCCTAGTGATTAGTCCACTTGCTAGCTTCAAGGCATCCTTTCTTGCATCATTCTCCCCCTCTTCAAAAAGATTTGTCCTCAAATCTGCATCATCAAAAGGAGAAAGATCACTTACATTGAAAGTAGCACTAATATTATACGTACCTGGTAAGTCGATCTTGTAGGCATTGTCATTAATCTTCTCCAGCACTTGGAATGGGCCATCTCCCCTTGCTTGCAACTTGTTCTTCCTTTGGTTAGGAAACCTCTCTTTTCGAAAATGCACCCAAACCCAATTTCCTACTTGAAACTTAATCTCACGTCTTCCTCTATTTGCAGAATCAGCATATCTCTTGTTCCTTTTCTCAATATTCGCCCTTGCTTTCTCATGCATCTCTTTTGTCTCCATAGGATTGCTCCTAGATGCTGGCCGGTTTGGAATTGTAGAACCGGGTATGAAATTAATTTGATGTTCAATCCCTCTTAATGGCGGCAAACCACTAGGAAGGTCTTCAGGAAACACATCCTTAAAATCTTGCAACAAAGACACAAAACTAGAAGGTAAAGAATCAAGAGATTCTTCACTGTCAGCAAGTAACAATTCTTTATACATAATAATGAGTATAGGCTGCCCTACATCTATCTCTCTTGCTCTTGCATAAAAAGTATGTTTTGCTTTTTCTCCTTGCTTATTTTCTCTCACCAATGGGCCATTTATTTATTTGCTTACTTTCTTTTGACTCTCGGCCTCTTTTCCCTTTCTGCACTCACTTACTTTATTATTTTCTCTCTCCCTACCCTTAGAATTACCCTTGGGTGTTGAAGAAACATCATTGGCCGAATTTGAACCCCCTTGGTTCATGTTGGCCGAAACTTCTTTCTCCCTCTCTAGCATCCTCTTCTGATCTTCATACACCTCTTGAGGTAATAATGGTGCTAGAACAACCTTCTTTCCCTCATAAGTAAAGGTATACTTATTAGAAAAGCCATTATGTTATGCCCATCTATCATGCTGCCATGGTCTTCCTAATAGCAAATGTTCAGCTTACATTGGCACTACATCACACAAAACCTCATCTTTATACCACGCAATGGAGAATGGTACCTTGACTTGCTTCAACACTTTTACTTCCCCAGCGTCATTGAACCATCGCAACTTGTAAGGATTGGGATGTTTAAAACAAATTAATCCCAATTTATCCACCATTGTAGTACTAGCAGCATTGGTACAACTTCCACCATCAATGATAAGTGTACAAACCTTACCATTCACCAAACACCTAGAGTGGAAAAGATTCTCCCTTTGATCCAAGCCTTCTTCCTTGACTTGAATATTCAAGGCTCTTCTAGTAACAAGCATCTCTCCATGTTCAGCATTCAAGACTTGATTCTCCCAAGCCTCTTCATCATATTTTGCCCTATCACCAAAATCGGCCTCCTCTTCTTCTTCATGTTCATATTCTGATTCAATTTCCCCTTCATGGGTTGCAATCATCACCCTCTTATTCGGACATTGAGAAGCAATGTGTCCACTTCCCAAACACTTGTAGCATTTAATTTCCCTACTTGGAGTAGGTCTAGAAGGTGTTTCCTTGGCTGTTTTTGCATTCCCATCATTCGACTTCTTGAAATTAGGATTGTAGGAAGAATTCTTTTGGAAAGAACCTCCACTCGAACTTGAACCCTTGAAGTTTGAAAATTTTCCACTAGCTTTAGAGTAGCCAGTTTTCGAAATAGCTTTATTCTTCAATATTGTCTCTATCTTCATGGCCTTTTGAACTAACTCTTCCATTGTGTTGAATTCATACATCTCCAATTCATTGGCTATGTTCAAATTCAATCCCCCAAGAAATGGTGACATCTTCTTGTCTTCATCTTTATCAATATTTGCCCTAGCCATGATCATCTCCATCTCTTTGTGGTACTCTTCCACACTTCTTCCACCTTGAACTAGTCTTGCTAGTCGATTGTACAAATCTCGAATGTAGTGAGATGGTACAAATCGGCTCCTCATTAGTTCTTTCAAGGTTGACCATTCAGGAATAGGCCTCATACCTTTCCCTCTTCTATTAGCTTTCAATTGATCCCACCAAAAGGTAGCATACCCTTTGAACTCTACGGCTGCCAAAACTGATTTCTTCTCTTGGGTGTAGTTATGGCATTCAAAAATCTGCTCAACTTTCCTCTCCCATTCTATTTCTGCATTGTTCTTCCCTTCGAAGGAAGGAATCTTCATCTTGATGGAAGTAAAGTCACCATCAGTGGTAGGTTGATTTCCACCTTCATCTTCATCTTCTACCCTTTCAGCTGCTTCTAGGGCTTCAAGATTTCCTTGCCCTTCTCTCCTAAGCACTCTTCTAGCTTGCATTATGGGATTTGGATGTGCGGCTGGCTGCCCTTGTTGCACTTGTTGAATTTGTTGTGCTTGCCATGCTACATTCTCTTGCAATCTAGTATCCATCATCTCCATTCGACCAAGCATTGCTGCCAAAGTCTCATTAAGCCTAGCCAAGCTTTCGGCCATAGCTCTTTCTTTGCTAGTCTCTTCTCCTTTTTCCAGCCATGTTAACAAACAAACAAACTCAAAGAAACAAGATTAGTAATAATCGAAATTCACTCAAGTGTTTAGAATTACCTCACTTTTCTTGTCTTCCTTGATTGCACTTCAGAACCAAGCTCACCAACCAACAATTGTCAAGTCGTTCAAGAAACTAGAACCTAAATCCTAGAACTAGATAGAAAACAAGACAAGTATCCTGAGGCAATGCAAGGTAATTTGCACTACTCGATATAGAACCAAGTATCGACACAAGCAAATGATACTTAGCAATGTAATGGATTTAAAAGCTAGATAAAGAAATCAGAAACAATGAAGACAATAAACAAGACAAATTTGGATATAATGAATCAAAAACAACCCACACTTGGCAAGTTGCTTTATGGACCTAATCAATTCTACCCAAAACGCTAGCTTCTAGACTCTAATTCCCACATATAACACTCAAATAACATGAATATTAAGGTCTGATTTTTGAATTCCAAAAGCCCCTCAAAAGGTGAAATTTTTTTGCCCAAAAATTTTATTACTTCTCACCCACCTAGATCTGATCCTTAGCACCCAAATAGCAAGAATATCAAACAATTTACTCCCAAGAGCTTTTTGAAATCTGGACTCTTTTGTACTCTTTTTTTATTATTATTATTTTTGCTTCCTCTCACTATCCCCTTGATTCGGGACTTAATTTACTCCCAAGAGCTTTTTGAAATCTGGACTTAATTCGCCACCCCAGATTCACTCAAAATCAAATCGAAATCAAACTTGAACAAAAACTCTAGCTTTTTCTTTCTTTCAAGAACCCTAATCTTGGTTTCGAATCCAATTCAGATGCAAGGCTTAGGTTTCGAAATTCAATCAGACTCCTTTTCCTAGGTTTCGAATTACTCTTTGAACAATCTTTAGACTTTTTGAATTTTGATATATGACTCTTTTTCGAAAATTAAAGACTAGACTCTCTAAGAACCCTAAATCGCAGAAATTTAAAAGACCTAAATTAACAAACCCAAGAAAGACAAAGTAGATAAAAATTACCTTGTAGCAAGGCTCTGATACCAAATGACGCAGACCCTTAGCAACGATGGCAGCAAACCCAACGTATAACAATGGTAGAGAACTCCTTGAAACTTGATAATCACCTCCTAAGGAACCCAACGCCTATAAAGAGACGCAAACTCACTATGATTGAAGGATTTAGTTGCTAAGAAGAAGGAAAATGCCACAACTCTTGTTGATAAGTAAACCTAATTCTTGATGCAAAGAAAGAATTAAATAATCCACTCTAATCTCTCTCACATGAAAATTCACAAGAAGAACTTGTAGAAGAATTCGAAAATTTTTATTCAATGTTGTATATCTGAAATTCAGCCTAATAGTGCCCTTAAATAAGGGTTACAAAATTCCTAATTGCATATGGAAAACTAAAACATTCCTAATTGCATAAGGAAAACATTCCTAATTGCATAAGGAAAACATTAAGTATGGAAACAAAATCCTAATCCACTAAGGAAAATATAAAGTATGGAAACAAAATCCTATTTTTAAGCCTTCCATAATGATATAAAACGTGGCCCATTAAACAGAATTAATAATCTTTAAGCAGTGGGTCCATCCAGCTATTCTCACAGGGCTTCAGAAATCTCACAGGTACGTGTGAAACTGGCTGCATTCCAAGCTTTTCTTCCAATCACTTCCATCATCTTACTAAGGCCTTAAATTAATTCCCAAGGCTTTATATGAATCCCCATGGACCTTTTTTGCACGTTGGACCTCTTTAGCTAGCCTTTAGCTTCCATATTCACACTAAGCATCATAATCAGCTTTGGTGTGCCTTCTTCAAGCTCTATCTCCATCTTCTTGAATGATAATTCTTGAAGCTCTTTGGAAATCTCTTCTTGAATATGCAAAGCCATACTAGCTTGATATCTCTTTGCCTTGCTCCTAGTGATTGGTCCACTTGCTAGCTTCAAGGCATCCTTTCTTGCATCACAATGTAGTGGCAGATGCACTTTCAAGGAGGTACGCTTTACTTAATGTTTTGAGTACTAAATTGTTTGGATTTGAATGTATAAAGGACTTATATGTTGGTTATTCTGATTTTGGCAATGTTTATGATGCTTGTGAGCATGGTGCTTTTAATTCTTTCTATAGACATGATGGGTTTTTGTTTAAGGGTTCGAAATTATGCATGCCTAGATGTTCTATGAGAGATTTGCTAGTATTAGAATCACATTGTGGGGGATAGGTTTAGTAAGATGGCACACGTTATCCCATGTCATAAGAGTGATGATGCTAGTTTAGTGGCCGAACTCTTCTTTAGGGAGGTGGTTTGAATTCATGGGATACCAAAATCCATAGTTTCTGATAGAGACACCAAGTTTTTGTCTCACTTTTGGCGTGTGCTTTGGGGAAAGTTAGGTACCAAGTTGTTATTTTCCACCACTTGTCATCCTCAAACGGATGGACAAACAGAAGTAGTAAACAAAACTTTAGGTACCATGTTGAGAGCTTTAGTGGGTAAGAATTTGAGTTCTTGGGAAGATTGTTTTCCATTTATTTAGTTTGCTTATAATCGTGCTATTCATTCTTCTACAGGATATTCACCTTTTGAGCTTGTTTATGGTTTTAACCCACTAACAGTTTTGGATCTTGTTTCTTTACCTTCTCATGAGCTTGTTAGTTTAGATGGTGAGAAGAAAGCTAAATTGGTGAAAGAGATGCATGAGAAAGCAAGGGCGAATAATGAGAAAAGGAATAAGAGATATGCTGATTCTGCAAATAGAGGGAGACGTGAGATGAAGTTTCAAGTAGGAGATTGGGTTTGGGTACACTTCCGTAAGGAGAGGTTTCCAAATCAAAGGAAGAATAAGCTTAATGCACGTGGTGATGGTCCATTTCAAGTGTTGGCAAAGATCAATGATAATGCATACAAGATAGACTTGCCTGGTGAGTATAGTGCTAGTACTACTTTTAATGTGTCTGATTTATCTCCTTATGATGATGCAGATTTGAGGACAAATCTTTTTGAAGAGGGGGAGAATGATACGAATTAGCCACGAGGTGGTAAGGATCGATTGGTGCTTCCAAATGGGCCATTGACTAGGAGCAGATCTAAGAAGTTTGGAGCAGCTATGGGATTGCATATTCAAGATCAAATTTCAAAGGAAGTGACTGAAATGGCAATGGAAAAGTGCACAATAGAGCTTGAAGAAGGCACACCAAAGCTGATTATGATGCTTAGTGTGGAAGCTAAAGGCTAGCTAAAGAGGTCCAAGTGCAAGAAAGGTCCAACGTGCAAGAAAGGTCCATGGGGGGTTCATATAAAGCCTTGGGAAGTAATTTAAGGCCCATGGACAGCCCAAATAGTGTGGGGCGTGTTCTTATGTTGAAGGGATTTAGTTTGGTTGTTTCCATACTTTATATTTTTCTTAGTGGATTAGGATTTTGTTTCCATACTTTATATTTTCCTTAGTGGATTAGGATTTTGTTTCCATACTTATACTTTCCTTAGTGGATTAGGATTTTGTTTCCATACTTTATATTTTCCTTAGTGGATTAGGATTTTGTTTCCATACTTTATATTTTCCTTAATGGGTTAGGATTTTGACTTTGTACCTTTCCTTTTCCCATTAGAATTAGGGTTTCGGATTTATGTGTGCCTTTTAGTATAAATAGGGCTTTATTTTTCTTGTAAGGGGACTTTTGACATATTATTATTGAAAATTTTCAAATTATTCTACAAGTTCTTCTTTGAATTTTCGTGTGAGAGAGATTAGAGTGGATTCTTTAATTCTTTCTTTGCATCAAGAATTAGGTTTACTTATCAACGAGAGTTGTGGAGTTTCCTTCTTCTTAGCAACTAAATCCTTCAATCATAGTGAGTTCGCGTCTCTTTATAGGCGTTGGGTTCCTTAGGAGGTGATTATCAAGTTTCAAGGCGTTCTCTACCATTGTTATACGTTGGGTTTGCTGCCATTGTTGCTAAGGGTCCGCGTCAGTTACCTCTCAATTCTCCTTTTATCAAGTTGAATTTCAGAACTGAATCCACTTAAATCAAGTAAAACAAGTTTTGTTTTAAAGACTCTACAAGGATCCTAATGAACAAAATGACTTCAGCAATTCTAGAAGCAATTTAATTTAAACATCAAGAATTGAAAGTTAACACAAGAAGCAAAAAGTATTTGTGTTAATCAAATTAAAGTAACTATGATTGAGAATTAGCTACTTAATGCATACAAGAAACAAGAGGTATATGAAAGAAAGAAACTATGAATATAAAGAAAAACAATTATGGATATTGAAAAATAGAATTCAAATCACTCCAATGAGTAATCTGAATATGCAACCTAAATCTATTCCCAATGCAAGCTTTGCTCTAAATATCATATTTTAAATGCTAAATGGATCCATAATGAGGAGCTGATGTAATTTGATCAAATATAATAAGGTAGCAAGCTGTTAATGGTATAAATATGCAAAAAATCTCAAACACATGTGTAGAAAAATATTGGACAGAAACAGGTACGAATTTTTTTTTCTTTTATGTTGAGGAAGTTGAATCTGATTCTCTTTTTTTTTTCTTTTGATATTTTCCTTCTTTTTTTTTGTTGAACTTTCAGTAAACAAGGATAGAAATTGAAAAGATAAACAAAAACCCACAGATTTGAAGAACAAGAATAAGGTGCAACAAGAACAAAAAATGAAGAGACATAGAAACTGAATCTAGTTCTTTTTTTTTCTTTTTTTTTCTTTTGGATAATTAAAACATAAAAGATACCTAGAGATTTATCATCAAGCCAAAGCTCTAATACCAGATGATGCGGAACCCATGGATCAAATATTATATCTAGAACCCCACATACACATCTAGCATAGAATCTTAGAACTCAAAAACAAATCCTCCCTACCAAACCCACAACTAACTTGTAATTGAGAACTTGGGTGATTGGGATGAAGAAATGAATTGATTTAAATGCCATAAGTCAGACTTGATAAGTTAGAACCAATTCTTCATCCAACAAGAATAAGAAGAAAACCTCTCAAACTTGAAAACACATCAATTACATTCAGCATAAACTAGAAATTCGTAGTCACCCTTTAGTTCTTTTTCCCCTCCCTGTATAGTTGGAAAAGAAGAACTAATGGCTTAAAAGTATAGGTTTACATGTATCTAGTCACAATAGCATTAATTATTCATCCACATCAATAATATATTCTAAATTACTGCCCATAATTCTGACAATATTGATGGGCAGATTCTACATGCATTTTGGTGAGTTTCTAACTTTCTCTTCATGATCTATCATATTCAATACAAGTTGGTCTCCCTCTTCATTAATCCACCTTTGAATGAAGTATTGGAACATGATGCAAGAAAGGATCCCTTGAAGCTAGCAAGTGGACCAATCACTAGGAGCAAGGCAAAGAGTTATCAAGCTAGTATGGCTTTGCATATTCAAGAAGAGATTTTCAAAGAGCTTCAAGAATTATCATTCAAGAAGATGGAGATAGAGCTTGAAGAAGGCACACCAAAGCTGATTATGATGCTTAGTGTGGAAGCTAAAGGCTAGCTAAAGAAAGGTCCAACGTGCAAGAAAGGTCCATGGGGGTTCATATAAAGCCTTGGGAAGTAATTTAAGGCCCATAGAAAGCCCAAATAGTGTGGGGCGTTTCTTATGTTGAAGGGATTAGTTTGGTTGTTTCCATACTTTATATTTTCCTTATTGGATTAGGATTTTGTTTCCATACTTTATATTTTCCTTAGTGGATTAGGATTTTATTTCCATACTTTATGTTTTCCTTATGCAATTAGGAATGTTTTCCTTATGCAATTAGGAATGTTTTCTGACGCGGAACCCTATGGCAATGAAGGCCTCAAACCCCAACGCACGCTTCGATATAGGAATCCAAGAACAAGGATAAACCACCCTCTATAGCACCCAATGCTTAGCGAAGCAAGAACACTAATGACGAAAGGATTTGGAAGGACGGATCAGAAGAACGCCACAATTGAAATTGATAAGTTAGTCTGATTCGTGATGCAATCAATGAAAGAAGCAAAATCTCTCACTCTCTCAAAGATGGCCGAAATTTGCATAAAGAGCAATCTGAATATAATTTGTCAAAAAGATCCTCTTACAAGAAAATAATGCCCTAAGGAAAGAAGGGAACCACATTCCATGTGCATGGGTGTGAACACAGCCCATGTGCATGAAAGAATAGGTTGCCCATGTGACAAAAGTGGTCCCAAAAACCTAATTTCGTCCAAGGCCCATGTGCTTGCATGTGGGCTGCCTTCCTTACTCCTTTCTTGCTCCTCTAGCCCATTTTTAAAGCCTTATCTTCCATATAGACATTCAGCATCACAATCAGCCTTTGTTGGTCTTCCAGCTCCATACTGCACTTGTTTATTGCTAATTCAGTCACCTCCCTTGTAACAAAGTCTTGAACATGCAATCCAAGAGTGACGCCATGCTTCCTTGCTTTATTCCTTGTCAATGGTCCTTGTTGTAGCACCAAAGGATCCTTGCCATGCTGGTTTACATCATTCTCCCCTTCTTTAAAAAGATTTGTCCTCAAATTTGCATCATCATAAGGAGATAAATCAGTCACATTAAAAGTAGCACTAACACCATACTCACCAGGCAAGTCGATCTTGTATGCATTGTCATTGATTTTCTCCAATACTTGGAATGGACCATCACCACGTGCATCAAGCTTACTCTTCCTTTGATTTGGAAACCTCTCCTTTCGAAAGTGTACCCAAACCCAATCGCCAGGAGCAATTGCCATTTTCTTTCGTCCCTTATTTGCCCTATCAGCATATGACTTGTTCTTTTCTCTATATTTGATCGAACCTTTTCATGCAAAGACTTTACCAAATCAGCCTTCTTCTCACCATCTAAACTAGAAAGCTCATGTAAAGGCAAAGGAACAAGATCAAGTACAGTTAGTGGATTAAAACCATAAACAATCTCAAATGGCGAATAACCTATAGAAGAATGAATTGAACGATTATAAGCAAATTCAATGAAAGGTAAACAATCTTCCCAAGTGACCAAGTTCTTCCCCACTAAAGCTCTCAATAACGTACCAAGTGTACGATTCACTACTTCAGTTTGCCCATCTGTTTGTGGATGACAAGTAGTAGAAAACAAAAGCTTAGTTCCTAATCTACTCCATAAAACACGCCAAAAATGGGACAAAAACTTAGTATCTCTATCAGAAACAATTGTCCTAGGCACCCCATGTAAACGAACAACATCTCTAAAGAAAAAATCAGCCACAACTTTTGCATCATCAGCTTTGTGACATGGAATAAAATGTGCCATCTTACTAAACCTATCAACAACCACAAAAATGCTATCTCTACCTTTCCTAGTCCTAGGCAAATCAAGCACAAAATCCATACTAATATCAACCCAAGGTGAACTAGGTACAGGTAATGGCATATAAAGACCATGAGGCATAGACTTAGATTTCGCCTGTCTACATGCAATACAAGCAGAACATAATCTCCCAACATCTTTATGCATAGACGGCCAATAAAAATGCTCAAAGAGAATATCATAAGTCTTAGACACACCAAAATGCCCCATCAAACCACCACAATGAGATTCCAAAACAAGCAAATTACGCATGGAACATCTAGGCACACATAGTTTACTTCCCTTAAACAAATAACCATCCTGCCTAAAAAATGAATTAAAAGCTCCTTGTTCACATGCGACATAAACATTGCCAAAATCAATATCACCAATATATAAGTCCTTAATATACTCAAAATCAAGCAATTTAGAACTCAAAACAGACAACAAGGTATATCTCCTAGACAACGCATCAGCAACAACATTATCTTTACCTTGCTTATACTTAATGACATAAGGAAATTTCTCAATTTGTTCAATCCACTTACCATGTCTTTTGTTCAACTTACCTTGGCCCTTCAAATGCTTGAGGGATTCATGGTCAGTGTGAATAATGAACTCCTTTGGCAGCAAATAATGCTCCCACACATTCAATGCCCTTACCAAAGCATGCAACTCCTTGTCATAGGTAGAATAATTCAGTTGCGCACCATTGAGCTTCTCACTAAAATATGCTATTGGCTTCTTTTCTTGCATCAAAACAGCCCCAATACCTATACCTGAAGCATGACATTCAATCTCAAAAATAGAATCAAAGTTAGGTAAAGCTAAAACAGGCACAGTAGTGAGTTTTTCTTTCAAACTTTCAAACGATCGTTGTTGCTATTCACCCCATTGAAATCCAACTTCCTTCTTGACAATACTTGTGAGTGGTGCGGCGATGGTAGAAAAATCCTTCACGAATCTCCTATAAAAACTCGCCAGCCCATGGAAGCTCCTCACTTCCGTCACACTCTTAAGAACAGGCCATTCCCTTATAGCTTTCACTTTCTCTTCATCAACTTCCAATCCCTGCGCACTAACAACAAAACCAAGAAAAACAAGTCATCAAGACGCGGTATAGGATGCCGATACTTCACGGTGATCTTATTTACAGCCCTACAATCAACACACATTCTCCACGTGCCATCTTTCTTTGGAACTAACAAAACAGGAATGGCACACGGGCTTAAACTCTCTCGAATCAACCCTTTCTCCAACAACTCTTCCACTTGTCTCTGCATCTCCTTGGTCTCCATCGGATTACTTCGATATGCTGGTCTATTTGGAATGGTAGAACCAGGTATGAAGTCAATTTGATGTTTGATCCCTCTTAGTGGTGGCAAACCACTAGGCAACTTCTCCGAAAACACATCTTGGAAATCCTGCAATAAAGACACAAAGCTAGAAGGCAAATGTTCAAGTGAAACATCAATGTTAGCAAACAAAGTTTCCTTGTATCTAATGAGTAACACAGGCTGCCCAACATTTAATTCTCTCGCTCTTGCATAAAAAGTTTGTTTTGCCTTCCCTTCTTTCTTGTTTTCTCTCACCAATGGGCCATTAATTTGATTAGTTTCTTTTCTGGCCTCTTTTCCCATTTTCTTCTCACTTTCACTCACCTTATCATGTTCTCTCGCACTCCCCTTGTTTTTGGAAGAAACAGCCCCAACCACTACTTTGGCCGAATCTTGCTTTGCTTTCTCAAGCATCTTTCGATGATCTTCATAAACCTCCAAGGGTGATAATGGAACAAGGGTAACCAGCTTTCCCTCATAGGTAAACGTGTACCTATTTGAATGCCCATCATGCTGTGCTTTCCTATCAAATTGCCAAGGTCTTCCCAATAACATATGGCCTGCTTGCATAGGAACTACATCACACAACACTTCATCTTTATACCAGTGATACGGAACCTCCAAGAATAACCTGAGAACCCCTTGATTTCGAACCCCCACAGCATTAACTTGAAAACCCCTAGTCGAATTCGGTACAACCCCCAAGGATTAGGTTAGATTTCAGATTACCTTGAATTGATCAAAGATCCAAGATTTCGAAACAAGTCAGTTTCTAAATCCCAGATTCAAAACACTCCACAAGAAAGTTGATCAAACTACTTGAATGTTTCTGAAGCATGTATTCAAGCAAGAACACAAAGATAAAAGCAATTCGGCTTTAGGTTAATAAATTCATCCAAAACTTCCAAACTGATGTCTTACAACCCTAAATGAGATATAAATAGCTAAACCCTAATTAGGGTTATTAAGTAGCGTTTGGCTTTCTAATCAAATTTTAAGAAATAATAAAGTAATCAAAGTCCTAATTAAATACCAAACAAATAGGCCCTTACTTTTTAAATGAGCATAACTAGTGGGCCTTAATACATATTAAAATAACAAGTTCAGCTAATTATTTAACTATAAATAAGCCCAACTAGTGACTTGAGCCAAATATGCTCCAATTTGCATCCTTGATCAACCATATTGATAGAGACGTCACAAGGCTACATGCAACATTTTGTTGAAGAGGAGCTGAAGGTGCACGATATGGCTGATCAAGGATGCAAATTGGAGCATATTTGGCTCAAGTCACTAGTTGGGCTTATTTATAGTTAAATAATTAGCTGAACTTGTTATTTTAATATGTATTAAGGCCCACTAGTTATGCTCATTTAAAAAGTAAGGGCCCTATTTGTTTGGTATTAAATTAAGACTTTGATTACTTTATTATTTCTTAAAATTTGATTAGAAAGCCAAACGCTACTTAATAACCCTAATTAGGGTTATTAAGTAGCGTATAAATAAGCCCAACTAGTGACTTGAGCCAAATATGCTCCAATTTGCATCCTTGATCAGCCATATCGTGCACCTTCAGCTCCTCTTCAACAAAATATTGCATGTAGCCTTGTGACGTCTCTATCAACCAGCCTATAGAGAATGGTATTCTCACTTGTTTAGTAACCTTCACCTCTCCACTATCATTAAACCATTGTAGTCTATATGGATTGGGATGTTTTAAACAAGTTAATTTTAGCTTCTCCACCATGGTCTCACTTGCGGCATTAGTACAACTACCGCTGTCAATGATGAGCATACAAACCTTACCATCAACTAAACATCTAGAATAAAATATGTTATCTCGTTGCTCAAGGCCCTCTTCCTTCATCTGCATGTTCAAAGCACGCCTAGCAACTAACATTTCACCATGTTCAGCCATCAACACATTTTCAACTTGCTCACTACACTCATCATCATCATACATGTCATTCACATCATTATCAACATCACTATGATCAGAATCAGAAATTATACCCCCATCATCAGTAGCAATCATAACTCTCCTATTTGGACATTCAGAAGCAATATGCCCATTCCCTAAACATTTGAAACATTTAATATCTCTACTAGGAGTAGTATTAGAAGTACCTGATTGCTGCCTTTTTGGACCACCATTCATCCCTTTTCCACTTGTAGGTGGAGGATTTTTCCTTTGGAAGGAATTCTTGAAATCTCCACTTCTTGAGGACGAATTGCTACTAATGTTTTGAGGTCCTCTGTAGGTCGAACTACTTCCACCCATATTCTGAAATTTGCTAGAACTAGACTTGGTGTAATTCTTGCTCTTTAGTCTCCTTTCTATCTTCATGGCCTTTTCAACCAACTCTCCCATGGAATTGTAATCATACATTTCCAGCTCACTTGCTATGTTTAAATTTAGACCCCCAAGGAATCTAGACATCAACCTCTGCTCATCCTCTTCAATATCAGCTCTTGCCATGATCATCTCCATCTCCTTGTGGTATTCTTCAACACTCTTACCACCTTGGATCAGCCTTGCCAACCTATTATACAAATCCCTATAGTAATGAGAAGGGACAAACCTTGTTCTCATTAAGTCTTTCAAAGTCTCCCAATCAGGTACGGGTCTCAATCCCTTTCCTCTTCTATTAGATTTGAGTTGATCCTACCAGAATGTAGCATATCCCTTAAATTCCACGCCTGCAATGTGAGACTTCTTCTCTTCTGAGTAATTATGGCCTTCAAAAATCTGCTCCACCTTTCTCCCCCATTCAATGTACTCTTCAGCATTGTTTCTCCCTTCAAAGGAAGGTACCTTCATCTTTATGGAAGTAAGGTCATTGTCATTTGCTGGGTTATTTTCACCAACCTCTTCATTACCTCTACGTGCTCTACGATCTCCTTCACCGATTCTTTGTAGAACCCTTTGTGGTAACCTCACTTGAGCTGCTGGTTGCTGCGCTCTTTCTCTCATCATTAGATTCATGCTCTCTTGTAGAGTAGCCATCATTCTTGCCATCTCATTCATCCTCTCATTACTTTGCGGCATATATGACTCAAAATTGCTAGAACCTTCTTGGACATTTTCCTCCCCATCTTGCACGTTCTGGTTTCTCCCACTACTCATGATCACAAACACAAACTCACAAAGAAAAGATTAGTAATAAACAAAATTCACTCAAAGTGTTTCGCTCTTACCTCACCTTTGCTGATTCTTCGACTGCACTTCAGAATCGAGGCTCACAAATCAATCTGCCAAGCACGTTCAAGGAAGCTAGAAACCTAATTCCTAGACACCTAGAAAAGAAACTCGACGATTTGGAGGCGACACAAGGAAATTTGTGTCACACGATTATCATAAACCAGAGTGTTGGAACAAGCAAATAACACTCCAGCAACGTAACAGAATCCAAAAAACGGTAGCTCAATCAAGAATTAGAAACAAAGAGGTAAAAATATGACAATTCTGGCCAAGATGTATCAAAACCAACCCACCTTTAGCAAGCTGATTTATGGACCTATTGGTTCTACCTAAGAAAGCTAGTGTCAAGTCTTCCTAAACTAAAGAGAATTTCGAATTCCCCTTTGCAATGGCAGCCCCCACAATTCGAACAAAAACAGCCCCCAAAAAAATGAAAATTTTGTGGCCTAAAAATTTTGATTGCTTCTAACCCACTTCAAACCAACCACGGAACCTTTAATTACTAAGAAACAGAAAAATTTTTGTTGGAGCACTTTTGTACTCTTTTTTTTTTAGGGATAGATCACTATCTCTAGATCACCCCCCCAAAATACTAAACAAATATCAATAAATAGAAGCTTAAACAGCAAACGAATTATTGCAAGCTCAAACGAAAAGATCCGTATACTTTAAAAATTGAAAACGAATTGACTATGGTGAAGTAGGTGAAAAACGATTTGGACTATGATGAAAAGGGGACACAAACGAATTAGGGTATGGGGAAAGAAGAAATTTCGAATAAAATAAAAGAACCCTAAAAAAAATGAATTGAACAAATGATGACTCTAACAGAAATAAAAACAAGCCCTAGAAAGACAGATAGATAAAGATTTACCTGTAATTGGCTCTGATACCAAATGACGCGGAACCCTATGGCAATGAAGGCCTCAAACCCCAATGCACGCTTCGATATAGGAATCCAAGAACAAGGATAAACCACCCTCTATAGCACCCAATGCTTAGCGAAGCAAGAACACTAATGACGGAAGGATTGGGAAGGACGGATCAGAAGAACGCCACAATCGAAATTGATAAGTTAGTCTGATTCGTGATGCAATTAATGAAAGAAGCAAAATCTCTCACTCTCTCAAAGATGGCCGAAATTTGCATAAAGAGCAATCTGAATATAATTTGTCAAAAAGATCCTCTTACAAGAAAATAATGCCCTATTTATAGAAAAACAAATTAAAATTCGTAACTATCCTAACCCTAGTGAAAAAAGGAAAATTACAAAGTCAAAATCCTTGTCAAATAAGGAAAATATCATCCTAACCAACTAAGGAAAGAAGGATCCTTGTCAAATAAGGAAAATATCATCCTAACCAACTAAGGAAAGAAGGATCCTTGTCAAATAAGGAAAATATCATCCTAACCAACTAAGGAAAGAAGGGAACCACATTCCATGTGCATGGGTGTGAACACAGCCCATGTGCATGAAAGAATAGGCTGCCCGTGTGACAAAAGTGGTCCCAAAAACCTAATTTCGTCCAAGGCCCATGTGCTTGCATGTGGGCTGCCTTCCTTACTCCTTTCTTGCTCCTCTAGCCCATTTTTAAAGCCTTATCTTCCATATAGACATTCAACATCACAATCAGCCTTTGTTGGTCTTCCAGCTCCATACTGCACTTGTTTATTGCTAATTCAGTCACCTCCCTTCTAACAAAGTCTTGAACATGCAATCCAAGAGTGACGCCATACTTCCTTGCTTTATTCCTTGTCAATGGTCCTTGTTGTAGCACCAAAGGATCCTTGCCATGCTGGTTTACATCATGTTGAAGGGATTAGTTTGGTTGTTTCCATACTTTATATTTTCCTTATTGGATTAGGATTTTGTTTCCATACTTTATATTTTCCTTAGTGGATTAGGATTTTGTTTCCATACTTTATGTTTTCCTTATGCAATTAGGAATGTTTTAGTTTTCCATATGCAATTAGGAATTTTGTAACCCTTATTTAAGGGCACTATTAGGCCGAATTTCACACAACAACAATTAATAAAAATTTTTGAATTCTTCTACAAGTTCTTCTTGTGAATTTTCATGTGAGAGAGATTAGAGTGGATTCTTTAATTCTTTCTTTGCATCAAGAATTAGGGTTACTTATCAACAAGAGTTGTGGCGTTTTCCTTCTTCTTACCAACTAAATCCTTCAATCATAGTGAGTTCGCATCTCTTTATAGGCATTGGGTTCCTTAGGAGGTGATTATCAAGTTTCAAGGAGTTCTTTACCATTGTTATACGTTGGGTTTGCTGCCATCGTTGCTAAGGGTTCGCGTCATTTGTTATCAGAGCCTTGCTACAAGGTAATTTTTATCTACTTTGTCTTTCTAGGGTTTGTTAATTTAGGTCTTTTAAATTTCTGCGTTTTAGGGTTCTTAGAGAGTCTAGTCTTTAATTTTTGAAAAAGAGTCATATATCAATTCTGATCAAGGCCGAATTGAAGGAGGGTGTTCTTAGGGTGAAAACGAAACCTAGGAAAGGATTCTTGGAGAATTTCGAAACCAAGAATTAGGGTTCTTGAAAGAAAGCAAAAGCTAGAGTTTGTGTTCAAGTTTAATTTCGATTTGGTCTTGAGTGAATCTGGGGTTGCGAATTAAGTCCAGATTTCGAAAAGTCCTTGGGAGTAAATTAAGTCCCGAATCAAGGGGATAGTGAGAGGAAGCAAAAAAAAAAAAGAGTACAAAACCACCTCAATAAAAATTGTTTAATATTCTTGCTATTTTGGGTGCTAAGGATCAGATCTAGGTGGGTGAGAAGTAATAAAATTTTTGGGCGAAAAATTTCACCTTTTGAGGGGCTTTTGGAATTCGAAAATCAGACCTTAATATTCATGTTATTTGAGTGTTATAGGTGGGGATTAGAGTCTAAAAGCTAGCATTTTTGGGTAGAATTGATTAGGTCCATAAAGCAGCTTGCCAAGTGTGGGTTGTTTTTTATTCATTATATCCAAATTTGTCTTGTTTATTGTCTTCATTGTTTCTGATTTCTTTATCTAGCTTTTAATTCAATTACATTGCTAAGTATCATTTGCTTGTGTCGATACTTGGTTTTATATCGTGTAGTGCAAATTACCTTGCATTGCCTCCGGATACTTGTCTTGTTTTCTATCTAGTTCTAGGATTTAGGTTCTAGTTTCTTGAACGACTTGACAATTGTTGGTTGGTGAGCTTGGTTCTGAAGTGCAATCAAGGAAGACAAGAAAAGTGAGGTAATTCTAAACACTTGAGTGAATTTCGATTGTTACTAATCTTGTTTCTTAGAGTTTGTTTGTTTGTTAACATGGCTGGAAAAGGAGAAGAGACTAGCAAAGAAGGAGCTATGGCTGAAAGCTTGGCTAGGCTTAATGAGACTTTGGCAGCAATGCTTGGTCTAATGGAGATGATGGATACTAGATTGCAAGAGAATGCAGCACAACAAGCACAACAAATTCAGCAAGTGCAACAAGGGCAGCCAGCCGCACATCCAAATCCCATAATGCGAGCTAGAAGAGTGCTTAGGAGAGAAGGGCAAGGAAATCTTGAAGCCCTAGAAGCAACCGAAAGGGTAGAAGATGAAGATGAAGGTGGAAATCAACCTACCACTGATGGTGACCTTAATTCCATCAAGATGAAGATTCCTTCCTTTGAAGGGAAGAACAATGCAGAAGAGTTCATAGAATGGGAGAGGAAAGTTGAGCAGATTTTCGAATGCCATAACTACACCGAAGAGAAGAAATCAGTTTTGGCAGCCGTAGAGTTCAAGGGGTATGCTACCTTTTGGTGGGATCAATTGAAAGCTAATAGAAGAGGGAAAGGTATGAGGCCTATTCCTGAATGGTCAACCTTGAAAGAACTAATGAGGAGCCGATTTGTACCATCTCACTACATTTGGGATTTGTACAATCGACTAGCAAGACTAGTTCAAGGTGGAAGAAGTGTGTAAGAGTACCACAAAGGGATGGAGATGATCATGGCTAGGGCAAATATTGATGAAGATGAGGACAAGAAGATGTCAAGATTTCTTGGGGGATTGAATTTGAACATAGCCAATGAATTGGAGACGTATGAATTCAACACAATGGAAGAGTTAGTTCAAAAGGCCATGAAGATAGAGAGAAGATTGAAGAATAAAGCTGTTTCAAAAACTGGCTACTCTAAAGCTAGTGGAAAATTTTCAAACTTCAAGTGTTTAAGTTCGAGTGGAGATTCCTACAAAGGGGATTACAAGGGTTCTTTCCAAAAGAATTCTTCCTACAATCCTAATTTCAAGAAGCCGAATGATGGGGATGCAAAAACAGCCAAGGAAACACCTTCTAGACCTACTCCAAGTAGGGAAATTAAATGCTACAAGTGTTTGGGAAGTGGACACATTGCTTCTCAATGTCCGAATAAGAGGGTGATGATTGCTACCCATGAAGGGGAAATTGAATCAGAATCTAAACATGAAGAAGAAGAGGAGGCCGAATGTGGTGATAGGGCAGAAAATGATGAAGAGGCTTGGGAGAATCAAGTCTTGAATGCTGAACATGGAGAGATGCTTGTTACTAGAAGAGCCTTGAATATTCAAGTCAAGGAAGAAGGCTTGGATCAAAGGGAGAATCTTTTCCACTCTAGGTGTTTGGTGAATGGTAAGGTTTGTACACTTATCATTGATGGTGGAAGTTGTACCAATGCTGCTAGTACTACAATGGTGGATAAATTGGGGTTAACTTGTTTTAAACATCCCAATCCTTACAAGTTGCAATGGTTCAATGACGCTGGGGAAGTAAAAGTGTTGAAGCAAGTCAAGGTACCATTCTCCTTTGGGTGGCATAAAGATGAGGTTTTGAGTGATGTAGTGCCAATGCAAGCTGGACATTTGCTATTAGGAAGACCATGGCAGCATGATAGAAGGGCACAACATGATGGCTTTTCTAATAAGTATACCTTTACTTATGAAGGAAAGAAGGTTGTTCTAGCACCATTATCACCTCAAGAGGTGTATGAAGATCAGAAGAGGATGCTAGAGAGGGAGAAAGAAGTTTCGGCCAACATGAACCAAGGGGGTTCAAATTCGGCCAATGATGTTTCTTCAACACCCAAGGGTAATTCTAAGGGTAGGGAGAGAGAAAATAATAAAGTGAGTGAGTGCAGAAAGGGAAAAGAGGCCGAGAGTCAAAAGAAAGTAAGCAAACAAATAAATGGCCCATTGGTGAGAGAAAATAAGCAAGGAGAAAAAGCAAAACATACTTTTTATGCAAGAGCAAGAGAGATTGATGTAGGGCAGTCTGTACTCATTATTATGTATAAAGAATTGTTACTTGCTGACAGTGAAGAATCTCTTGATTCTTTTACCTTCTAGTTTTGTGTCTTTGTTGCAGGATTTTAAGGATGTGTTTCCTAAAGACCTTCCTAGTGGTTTGCTGCCATTAAGAGGGATTGAACATCAAATTGATTTCATACCCAATTCTACAATTCCAAACCGGCCAGCATATAAGAGCAATCCTATGGAGACAAAAGAGATGCAAAGACAATTTGAAGAGCTTTTGGAGAAAGGCTTGGTTCGCGAAAGCCTTAGTCCTCGTGTCGTTCCAGTCTTATTAGTACCCAAGAAAGATGGTTCTTGGAGAATGTGTGTTGATTGTAGGGCTGTGAACAAGATTACTGTGAAGTATAGACATCCCATTCCTAGACTTGATGACATGTTGGACGAATTGCATGGAGCGAATATTGAGAAAAGGAACAAGAGATATGCTGATTCTGCAAATAGAGGGAGACGTGAGATTAAGTTTCAAGTAGGAGATTGGGTTTGGGTACATTTTCGAAAAGAGAGGTTTCCTAACCAAAGGAAGAACAAGTTGCAAGCAAGGGGAGATGGCCCATTCCAAGTGTTGGAGAAGATTAATGACAATGCCTACAAGATCGACTTACCAGGTACATATAATGTTAGTGCTACTTTCAATGTAAGTGATCTTTCTCCTTTTGATGATATAAATTTGAGGACAAATCTTTTTGAAGAGGGGGAGAATGATGCAAGAAAGGATCCCTTGAAGCTAGCAAGTGGACCAATTACTAGGAGCAAGGCAAAGAGATATCAAGCTAGTATGGCTTTGCATATTCAAGAAGAGATTTCCAAAGAGCTTCAAGAATTATCATTCAAGAAGATGGAGATAGAGCTTGAAGAAGGCACACCAAAGCTGATTATGATGCTTAGTGTGGAAGCTAAAGGCTAGCTAAAGAAAGGTCCAATGTGCAAGAAAGGTCCATGGGTGATAGAGACGTCACAAGGCTACATGCAACATTTTGTTGAAGAGGAGCTGAAGGTGCACGATATGGCTGATCAAGGATGCAAATTGGAGCATATTTGGCTCAAGTCACTAGTTGGGCTTATTTATAGTTAAAAGAAGATGAAGATTCATCACTAGAATCAAAAGAAGCTGCTACTTTTCAACAAGACATTCCAAAGTTGGAAACTTTTGAAGAAATATTGAAGGAAGAAATTGATATGCTTGGGTTAGAAGTACAACTAAAAGAAGAAGCAAGAAAAATAAAACTTTCTACTCCCACCATTCATGATTGCCTGTCTGTTGCAAACATGGAATTTATTTTGCCTAACAATGATTTTGATGTTTATGAAATAAAATTTCAGGTTCTTCAAATTGATGACATGCCACAAGTAATTGGAGTGAAATTACAAAGTTGCTTTTCTTTACTACTTCAGCATTTTAAAACTCGAGGACGAGTTTTCTCCAACAAAGGGGGAATGATAGAGACGTCACAAGGCTACATGCAACATTTTGTTGAAGAGGAGCTGAAGGTGCATGATATGTGATAGAGACGTCACAAGGCTACATGCAACATTTTGTTGCATGTAGCCTTGTGACGTCTCTATCAATGGGGGTTCATATAAAGCCTTGGGAAGTAATTTAAGGCCCATGGACAGCCCAAATAAGGGCGTTTCTTATGTTGAAGGGATTAGTTTGGTTGTTTCCATACTTAATATTTTCCTTATTGGATTAGGATTTTGTTTCCATACTTTATATTTTCCTTAGTGGATTAGGATTTTGTTTCCATACTTTATGTTTTTCTTATGCAATTAGGAATTTTGTAACCCTTATTTAAGGGCACTATTAGGCCGAATTTCATACAACAACAATTAATAAAAATTTTTGAATTCTTCTACAAGTTCTTCTTGTGAATTTTCGTGTGAGAGAGATTAGAGTGGATTCTTTAATTTTTTCTTTTCATCAAGAATTAGGTTTACTTATCAATAAGAGTTGTGGCATTTTCCTTCTTCTTACCAACTAAATCCTTCAATCATAGTGAGTTCACGTCTCTTTATAGGCGTTGGGTTCCTTAGGAGGTGATTATCAAGTTTCAAGGAGTTCTCTACCATTGTTATACGTTGGGTTTGCTGCCATCGTTGCTAAGGGTTCGCGTCAGAACACATGCTGGAGTTTCTTTGATTGTGATATTGTGATTGGTCCACTTAGTATAATAAGACATATTTGCTGCCTTGTGTAGATTCATCAAGCTTGCTTATAGTTTCCTCATCAGGGATTTTCTAATTCCAGCCCTAGTTTCACTTCAAAGTGGCCAAAGAAAGATGATAATCCTAAAGGGAAGGAGGTTTCCTGGAAAGGAAAGGAAAAGCAAGTTTCAGCCGACTCTAAAGGTAACTCTAAAACATCTAACTCTAATCAAAAGCATAGTACCATTAAATGTTTTAGGTGTTTAGGAGTAGGACATATAACATCTCAATGTCCAAATAAGAAAATCATGTTGATAAGAGATAATGGTGAAATAGTGCTAGTGAACATGAAAGTGATGATGATGATAATGATAACATGCCACCATTAGAGGAAATTGAACATATCATTGAATATCCTACACATGGTGAATCTTTGGTCATTAGGAGAGCTTTAAACATGCAAATTATTGAATATCTTGTGGTTTAGTGCTAGTGTGATTAGACACATGTGAACCAGACCAAAGTGCATGTAGAATCTGCCCATCAATGTTGTCAGAATTATGGGCAGTAATTTAGAATATATTATTGATGCGGATGGATAATTAATGCTAGTGTGACTAGATATATGTAAACCTAGAATTTTAAGCCATTAGTTCTTCTTTTGCAGCTATATAGGGAGGGGGAAAAGAACTCAAAAGGGCTGATACGAATTTCCAGATTATGTTGATTGTAATTTATGTGTTTTCAAGTTTGAGAGGTTTTCTTCTTATTCTTGTTGCATGAAGAATTGGTTTTAACTTATCAGGTCTGACTTGTAGCATTTTAAATCAACTCATTTACTTCATCCCAATCACCCAAGTTCTCAATTACAGGTTAGTTGTGGGTTTGGTAGGGAGGATTTATTATGTGGGGTTCTAGATATAATATTTGATCCATAGGTTCCGCATCATTTGGTATCAGAGCTTTGACTTGAAGATAAATCTCTAGGTATCTTATATCTTTTAATTATCTCAGTTTCCTTCTTGTTCTTGTTTATCATCTAAATCTCCTCATTTTTTTTTGTTCTTGTTGCATCTTGTTCTTGTTTTTTAGATTTTGTGTTCTTATCTTTCATTTTCTATTGTTGTTTACTGAAAGTTCAAAGAAAACAATGTAAAAGATAAAAAGAAAAAGAAAAAAACCAGATTCAGTTTCTAAGTCTCTTCATTTTTCTGTTCTTGCTGCACCTTGTTCTTTGATGTAAACCAGCATGGCAAGGATCCTTTGGTGCTACAACAAGGACCATTGACAAGGAATAAAGCAAGGAAGTATGGCGTCACTCTTGGATTGCATGTTCAAGACTTTGTTACAAGGGAGGTGACTGAATTAGCAATAAACAAGTGCAGTATGGAGCTGGAAGACCAACAAAGGCAGATTGTGATGCTGAATGTCTATATGGAAGATAAGGCTTTAAAAATGAGCTAGAGGAGCAAGAAAGGAGTAAGGAAGGCAGCCCACATGCAAGCACATGGGCCTTGGACGAAATTAGGTTTTTGGGACCACTTTTGTCACATGGGCAGCCTATTCTTTCATGCACATGGGATGTGGTTCCCTTCTTTCCTTAGTTGGTTAGGATGATATTTTCCTTATTTGACAAGGATTTTGACTTTGTAATTTTCCTTTTTCCACTAGGGTTAGGATGTGGTTCCCTTCTTTCCTTAGTTGGTTAGGATGATATTTTCCTTATTTGACAAGGATTTTGACTTTGTAATTTTCCTTTTTCCACTAGGGTTAGGATAGTTACGAATTTTTAATTTGTTTTTCTATAAATAGGGCCTTATTTTCTTGTAAGAGGACCTTTTTGACAATTATATTCAGATTGCTCTTTATGCAAATTTCGGCCATCTTTGAGAGAGTGAGAGATTTTGCTTCTTTCATTGATTGCATCACGAATCAGACTAACTTATCAATTTCAATTGTGGCGTTCTTCTGATCCGTCCTTCCAAATCCTTCCGTCATTAGTGTTCTTGCTTCGCTAAGCATTGGGTGCTATAGAAGGTGGTTTATCCTTGTTCTTGGATTCCTATATCGAAGCGTGCGTTGGGGTTTGAGGCCTTCATTGCCATAGGGTTCCGCGTCATTTGGTATCAGAGCCAATTACAGGTAAATCTTTATCTATTTGTCTTTCTAGGGCTTGTTTTTATTTCTGTTAGAGTCTTCATTTGTTCAATTCTTTTTTTTAGGGTTCTTTTATTTTATTCGAAATTTCTTCTTTCCCCATACCCCAATTCATTTGTGTCCCCTTTTCATCATAGTCCAAATCATTTTTCACCTACTTCACCATAGTCAATTCGTTTTCAATTTTTAAAGTATACGGATCTTTTCGTTTGAGCTTGCAATAATTCGTTTGCTGTTTAAGCTTCTATTTATTGATATTCGTTTAGTATTTTGGGGGGGGGGTGATCTAAAGATAGTGATCTATCCCTAAAAAAAAAGAGTACAAAAGTGCTCCAACAAAAATTTTTCTGTTTCTTAGTAATTAAAGGTTCCGTGGTTGGTTTGAAGTGGGTTAGAAGCAATCAAAATATTTAGGCCACAAAATTTCCATTTTTTTTTGGGGCTGTTTTTGTTCGAATTGTGGGGGCTGCCATTGCAAAGGGGAATTTGAAATTCTCTTTAGTTTAGGAAGACTTGACACTAGCTTTCTTGGGTAGAATCAATAGGTCCATAAATCAGCTTGCTAAAGGTGGGTTGGTTTTGATACATCTTGGCCAGAATTATCATATTTTTACCTCTTTGTTTCTAATTCTTGATTGAGCTACCCTTTTTTTGGATTCCGTTACGTTGCTGGAGTGTTATTTGCTTGTTCCAACACTCTGGTTTATGATAATCGTGTGACACAAATTTCCTTGTGACGCCTCCAAATCGTCGAGTTTCTTTTCTAGGTGTCTAGGAATTAGGGTTTCTAGCTTCCTTGAACGTGCTTGGCAGATTGATTTGTGAGCCTCGATTCTGAAGTGCAATCGAAGAATCAACAAAGGTGAGGTAAGAGCGAAACACTTTGAGTGAATTTTGTTTATTACTAATCTTTTCTTTGTGAGTTTGTGTTTGTGATCATGAGTAGTGGGAGAAACCAGAACGTGCAAGATGGGGAGGAAAATGTCCAAGAAGGTTCTAGCAATTTTGAGTCATATATGCAGCAAAGTAATGAGAGGATGAATGAGATGGCAAGAATGATGGCTACTCTACAAGAGAGCATGAATCTAATGATGAGAGAAAGAGCGCAGCAACCAGCAGCTCAAGTGAGGTTACCACAAAGGGTTCTACAAAGAATCGGTGAAGGAGATCGTAGAGCACCTAGAGGTAATGAAGAGGTTGGTGAAAATAACCCAGCAAATGACAATGACCTTACTTCCATAAAGATGAAGGTACCTTCCTTTGAAGGGAGAAACAATGCAGAAGAGTACATTGAATGGGAGAGAAAGGTGGAGCAGATTTTTGAATGCCATAATTATTCAGAAGAGAAGAAGTCCCACATTGCAGCCGTGGAATTTAAGGGATATGATACATTCTGGTGGGATCAACTCAAATCTAATAGAAGAGGAAAGGGATTGAGACCCGTACCTGATTGGGAGACTTTGAAAGACTTAATGAGAACAAGGTTTGTCCCTTCTCATTACTATAGGGATTTGTATAATAGGTTGGCAAGGCTGATCCAAGGTGGTAAGAGTGTTGAAGAATACCACAAGGAGATGGAGATGATCATGGCAAGAGCTGATATTGAAGAGGATGAGCAGAGGTTGATGTCTAGATTCCTTGGGGGTCTAAATTCAAACATAGCAAGTGAGCTGGAAATGTATGATTACAATTCCATGGGAGAGTTGGTTGAAAAGGCCATGAAGATAGAAAGGAGACTAAAGAGTAAGAATTACACCAAGTCTGGTTCTAGCAAATTTTAGAATGTGGGTGGAAGTAGTTCGACCTATAGAGGACCTCAAAACACTAGTAGCAATTCGTCCTCAAGAAGTGGAGATTTCAAGAATTCCTTCCAAAGGAACAATCCTCCACCTACAAGTGTAAAAGGGACGAATGGTGGTCCAAAAAGGCAGCAATTAGGTACTTCTAATACTACTCCTAGTAGAGATATTAAATGTTTCAAATGTTTAGGGAATGGGCATATTGCTTCTGAATGTCCAAATAGGAGAGTTATGATTGCTACTGATGATGGGGGTATAATTTCTGATTCTGATCATAGTGATGTTGATAATGATGTGAATGACATGTATGATGATGATGAGTGTAGTGAGCAAGTTGAAAATGTGTTGATGGCTGAACATGGTGAAATGTTAGTTGCTAGGCGTGCTTTGAACATGCAGATGAAGGAAGAGGGCCTTGAGCAACGAGATAACATATTTTATTCTAGATGTTTAGTTGATGGTAAGGTTTGTATGCTCATCATTGACAGCAGTAGTTGTACTAATGCCGCAAGTGAGACCATGGTGGAGAAGCTGAAATTGACTTGTTTAAAACATCCGAATCCATATAGACTACAATGGTTTAATGATAGAGGAGAGGTGAAGGTTACTAAACAAGTGAGAATACCATTCTCTATAGGCTGGTATAAAGATGAAGTGTTGTGTGATGTAGTTCCTATGCAAGCAGGCAGGCCATATGTTATTGGGGAGACCTTGGCAATTTGATAGGAAAGCACAGCATGATGGGCATTCAAATAGGTACACGTTTACCTATGAGGGAAAGCTGGTTACCCTTGTTCCATTATCACCCTTGGAGGTTTATAAAGATCATCGAAAGATGCTTGAGAAAGCAAAGCAAGATTCGGCCAAAGTAGTGGTTGGGGCTGTTTCTTCCAAAAAGAAGGGGAGTGCGAGAGAACATGATAAGGTGAGTGAAAGTGAGAAGAAAATGGGAAAAGAGACCAGAAAAGAAACTAATCAAATTAATGGCCCATTGGTGAGAGAAAATAAGAAAGAAGGGAAGGAAAAACAAACTTTTTATGCAAGAGCGAGAGAATTAAATGTTGGGCAGCCTGTGTTACTCATTAGATACAAGGAAACTTTGTTTGCTAACATTGATGTTTCACTTGAACATTTGCCTTCTAGCTTTGTGTCTTTATTGCATGATTTCCAAGATGTGTTTCCGGAGGAGTTGCCTAGTGGTTTGCCACCATTAAGAGGGATCGAACATCAAATTGACTTCATACCTGGTTATACCATTCCAAATAGACCAGCATATTGAAGTAATCCGATGGAGACCAAGGAGATGCAGAGACAAGTGGAAGAGTTGTTGGAGAAAGGGTTGATTCGAGAGAGTTTAAGTCCGTGTGCCATTCCTGTTTTGTTGGTTCCAAAGAAAGATGGCACGTGGAGAATGTGTGTTGATTGTAGGGCTGTAAATAAGATCACCGTGAAGTATCGGCATCCTATACCGCGTCTTGATGACATGTTGGATGAATTACATGGTGCAAGGTATTTTACTAAAATTGATCTTATGAGTGGATATCATCAAATTCGTATGAAACCTGGGGATGAATGGAAAATAGCTTTTAAAACAAAATATGGGTTGTATGAGTGGTTGGTAATGCCTTTTGGGTTGTCTAATGCACCTAGTACTTTTATGAGGTTGATGAACCATGTTTTGAAGGCTTATTTGGGCAGATTTGTAGTTGTTTATTTTGATGATATTTTGATCTATAGTAAGACTGAGGAAGAGCATATAGAACATGTTAGGTTGGTTTTAGAAACTTTGAGAAAAGAGAACTTATATGCAAAGCTTAAGAAGTGCACATTTTGCATGGATAGGCTTGTTTTTCTTGGTTTTGTTGTTAGTGCGCAGGGATTGGAAGTTGATGAAGAGAAAGTGAAAGCTATAAGGGAATGGCCTGTTCTTAAGAGTGTGACGGAAGTGAGGAGCTTCCATGGGCTGGCGAGTTTTTATAGGAGATTCGTGAAGGATTTTTCTACCATCGCCGCACCACTCACAAGTATTGTCAAGAAGGAAGTTGGATTTCAATGGGGTGAATAGCAACAACGATCGTTTGAAAGTTTGAAAGAAAAACTCACTACTGCGCCTGTTTTAGCTTTACCTAACTTTGATTCTATTTTTGAGATTGAATGTGATGCTTCAGGTATAGGTATTGGGGCTGTTTTGATGCAAGAAAAGAAGCCAATAGCATATTTTAGTGAGAAGCTCAATGGTGTGCAACTGAATTATTCTACCTATGACAAGGAGTTGCATGCTTTGGTAAGGGCATTGAATGTGTGGGAGCATTATTTGAAGCCAAAGGAGTTCATTATTCACACTGACCATGAATCCCTCAAGCATTTGAAGGGCCAAGGTAAGTTGAACAAAAGACATGGTAAGTGGATTGAACAAATTGAGAAATTTCCTTATGTCATTAAGTATAAGCAAGGTAAAGATAATGTTGTTGCTGATGCGTTGTCTAGGAGATATACCTTGCTGTCTGTTTTGAGTTCTAAATTGCTTGGTTTTGAGTATATTAAGGACTTATATATTGGTGATATTGATTTTGGCAATGTTTTATGTCGCATGTGAACAAGGAGCTTTTAATTCATTTTTTAGGCAGGATGGTTATTTGTTTAAGGGAAGTAAACTATGTGTGCCTAGATGTTCCATGCGTAATTTGCTTGTTTTGGAATCTCATTGTGGTGGTTTGATGGGGCATTTTGGTGTGTCTAAGACTTATGATATTCTGTTTGAGCATTTTTATTGGCCGTCTATGCGTAAAGATGTTGGGAGATTATGTTCTGCTTGTATTGCATATAGACAGGCGAAATCTAAGTCTATGCCTCATGGTCTTTATATGCCATTACCTGTACCTAGTTCACCTTGGGTTGATATTAGTATGGATTTTGTGCTTGGTTTGCCTAGGACTAGGAAAGGTAGAGATAGCATTTTTGTGGTTGTTGATAGGTTTAGTAAGATGGCACATTTTATTCCATGTCACAAAGCTGATGATGCAAAAGTTGTGGCTGATTTGTTCTTTAGAGATGTTGTTCATTTACATGGGGTGCCTAGGACAATTGTTTCTGATAGAGATACTAAGTTTTTGTCCCATTTTTGGCGTGTTTTATGGAGTAGATTAGGAACTAAGCTTTTGTTTTCTACTACTTGTCATCCATAAACAGATGGGCAAACTGAAGTAGTGAATCGTACACTTGGTACGTTGTTGAGAGCTTTAGTAGGGAAGAACTTGGTCACTTGGGAAGATTGTTTACCTTTCATTGAATTTGCTTATAATCGTTCAATTCATTCTTCTACAGGTTATTCGCCATTTGAGATTGTTTATGGTTTTAATCCACTAACTGTACTTGATCTTGTTCCTTTGCCTTTACATGAGCTTGCTAGTTTAGATGGTGAGAAGAAGGCTGATTTGGTAAAGTCTTTGCATGAAAAGGTTCGAGCAAATATAGAGAAAAAGAACAAGTCATATGCTGATAGGGCAAATAAGGGACGAAAGAAAATGGCATTTGCTCCTAGCGATTGGGTTTGGGTACACTTCCGAAAGGAGAGGTTTCCAAATCAAAGGAAGAGTAAGCTTGATGCACGTGGTGATGGTCCATTCTAAGTATTGGAGAAAATCAATGACAATGCATACAAGATCGACTTGCCTGGTGAGTATGGTGTTAGTGCTATTTTTAATGTGACTGATTTATCTCCTTATGATGATGCAGATTTGAGGACAAATCTTTTTAAAGAAGGGGAGAATGATGTAAACCAGCATGGCAAGGATCCTTTGGTGCTACAACAAGGACCATTGACAAGGAATAAAGCAAGGAAGTATGGCGTCACTCTTGGATTGCATGTTCAAGACTTTGTTACAAGGGAGGTGACTGAATTAGCAATAAACAAGTGCAGTATGGAGCTGGAAGACCAACAAAGGTTGATTGTGATGCTGAATGTCTATATGGAAGATAAGGCTTTAAAAATGGGCTAGAGAAGCAAGAAAGGATTAAGGAAGGCAGCCCACATGCAAGCACATGGGCCTTGGACGAAATTAGGTTTTTGGGACCACTTTTGTCACATGGGCAGCCTATTCTTTCATGCACATGGGGCTGTGTTCACACCCATGCACATGGGATGTGGTTCCCTTCTTTCCTTAGTTGGTTAGGATGATATTTTCCTTATTTGACAAGGATTTTGACTTTGTAATTTTCCTTTTTCCACTAGGGTTAGGATGTGGTTCCCTTCTTTCCTTAGTTGGTTAGGATGATATTTTCCTTATTTGACAAGGATTTTGACTTTGTAATTTTCCTTTTTCCACTAGGGTTAGGATAGTTACGAATTTTTAATTTGTTTTTCTATAAATAGGGCCTTATTTTCTTGTAAGAGGACCTTTTTGACAATTATATTCAGATTGCTCTTTATGCAAATTTCGGCCATCTTTGAGAGAGTGAGAGATTTTGCTTCTTTCATTGATTGCATCACGAATCAGACTAACTTATCAACTTCGATTGTGGCGTTCTTCTGATCTGTCCTTCCAAATCCTTCCGTCATTAGTGTTCTTGCTTCGCTAAGCATTGGGTGCTATAGAGGGTGGTTTATCCTTGTTCTTGGATTCCTATATCGAAGCGTGCGTTGGGGTTTGAGGCCTTCATTGCCATAGGGTTCCGCGTCATTCTTGTTCTTCAAATTTGTGTTTTTTTTATCTTTTCATTTTCTATTCTTGTTTATTGAAAGTTCAACAAAAAAACAGAAGGAAAAGATAAAAAAAACAAAAAGAAAAAAAAAGGGAATCAGATTCAACTTTCTCAATATATGAAAAAAATTTTTGTACCTGTTTTTGTCCAATATTTTTCTACACAAGTGTGTAAGAGTTTTTGCTTATTTATGCCATTAACAGCTCTCTATCTTATTATATATCAAATTGCATCAGTTCCTCATTTTGCATTGATTTAACATTTAAAATCTGAAATTTAGGGCATAGCTTACATTGGCAATATATTTAGGTTGCTTATTCAGATTGCTTATTGGAGTGATTTGAATTCTATTTTTCAATATCTAGAATTATTTTTTTTTGTATTCTTAGTTTCATTCTTTCATATACCTCTTGTTTCTTGTATGTATTAAGTAGCTAATTCTCAATCATAGTTACTTTGGTTTGATTAACACAAATACTTTTTGCTTCTTGTGTTAACTTTCAGTTCTTGTTGTTTAAATTAAATTGCTTCTAGAATTGCTGAATTCATTTTATTCATTAGGTTCCTTGTAGAGTCTTTAAAACAAAACTTGTTTTACTTGATTTAGGTGGATTTAGTTCTGAAATTCAACTTGATAAAAGAAGAATTGAGAGGTAAAAAGGACCAAGTTTTGAGTGAAATACAAGAGGAGTAACAATCTGATCTTGGGTGAAACAGTAAGGGAGTGGTGAGGAAATTTTTTTTACTAACATTTTCTTGTAGGTTCTTCTTACACCATGTCAAATTCTGAAAGTGAAAAATGTGATATGACCATAAAGGACATAGCCTTCATGTTAGAGGCAATGCAAAGGAGATTTGAAAGTGATGAGGATCTAATTGCTAGCATACAACACCAAGGACCTGTTACTCGATCAATGGCAAGAAAACTTCAAGGATTAGTTTCCAAACATCTATATGTTCTCAATACAATTGGAACGTTAAGACTTGAAAAAAATAAGAGCAAAGAAGCTGTTTGGTTGCACGTGTCCAAATTGCAATCTACCCAAGAGGCCAATTGACCCAAAGGAGTTAGAATACATATTGGCATCCATCATTATACCTTTGGGAGCTAAATACATACCATTCACGTACCATTAGATGCCCATATATTAAGAGTGGCTGAAACTCACATTGGGAGTCAAAGATGCCTTTTAAAAGCTAGTGGGAGACAAGCTATATGGCTGCCCAATTTGTTTTATGTAACCACATCATTATATTTGTATTTTTCCATCATTTCACTTGTTTTATGCTTTCTTTAAGTCTTTAAAAACAGATGTAATGGCAGACTTTGAACTGAATGAATATTCTGAGTTTTCTCTCCATTTTTGAGAGCTTTGAGAGGTTTTTAGCCTTCTTTTGAGTTCTGTTAGAACTTGCACGAATTCCTTGCAAAAATAACCAAGTTTGCTAGGTCTTAACTTATATTCAAGGTTTTTCCTTCACAAGTTGGGGTTGGGTCTTGAATCTTTGGTTTCCAGCCATATAGCTTCAGTTTTACATCACAAGTTGGTGTTGGGTTGAAGGTGCTGGTTGGTGTTCTTATGTTTTGGAGACGATCCGTAGCTTGAGCTTCCTTAGGAATTAAATCCCAGCAAGGCAGGCTCACATCAGAAAGGCTTGATTTGGTCATAAATAACATGAGAGGTGATGTAGACAGCATAATACAAAGGCAACGAAATGATACTAATCGAAGGTGATGCAAGAAAGGACCCCTTGAAGCTAGCAAGTGGACCAATTACTAGGAGCAAGGCAAAGAGATATCAAGCTAGCATGGCTTTGCATATTCAAGAAGAGATTTCCAAAGAGCTTCAAGAATTATCATTCAAGAAGATGGAGATGGAGCTGCAAGGAAGGCCTAAATAGATCATGGTTCTAGAAGTATGCAATGGAAGCCAAGAAGGAACCTTTGAAGGCTATTTTTAAGCCTAGGCCAAAACTACCAAGGAAGAGTCAAAGCTTGGTCAATCTTATTTCCATGCACATGCATGCACATTCATGGATGCAAGTTGGCCGAATTCCAAGGAAGTTTGTTGCACCCCTTGGCCGAATCTTCATAGTTAGTTAGAGGGGATATTTTTGTTATTTTATGGTCTCCATCCTTTTATTTTAATTAGTTAAGTTGTTTTGACTTTGTCAAATCCTATTCTTCTTGGGTTTTTGGAAGTGTTTTCCCATACAAGCCTAGGATCCTTCTAGAATGTTTTAGTCTTAATTTTCCATATGCAATTAGGAATTTTGTAACCCTTATTTAAGGGCACTATTAGGCCGAATTGAGGGGACCATTATTGACGCGGACCCTTAGCAACGATGGCAGCAAACCCAACGTATAACAATGGTAGAGAACTCCTTGAAACTTGATAATCACCTCCTAAGGAACCCAATGCCTATAAAGAGGCGTGAACTCACTATGATTGAAGGATTTAGTTGGTAAGAAGAAGGAAAACGCCACAACTCTCATTGATAAGTAAACCTAATTCTTGATGCAAAGAAAGAATTAAAGAATCCACTCTAATCTCTCTCACACGAAAATTCACAAGAAGAACTTGTAGAAGAATTCAAAAATTTTTAATAATAATATGTCAAAAGTCCCCTTACAAGAAAAATAAGGCCCTATTTATACTAAAAGGCACACATAAATCTGAAACCCTAATTCTAATGGGAAAAGGAAAGCTACAAAGTCAAAATCCTAACCCATTAAGGAAAATATAAAGTATGGAAACAAAATCCTAATCCACTAAGGAAAATATAAAGTATGGAAACAAAATCCTAATCCACTAAGGAAAATATAAAGAGGAAACAAAATCCTAATCCACTAAGAAAAATATAAAGTATGGAAACAAAATCGTAATCAACTATGGAAAATATAAAGTATGGAAACAACCAAACTAAATCCCTTCAACATAAGAACACGCCCCACACTATTTGGGCTGTCCATGGGCCTTAAATTACTTCCAAGGCTTTATATGAACCCCCATATACCTTTCTTGCACGTTGGACCTTTCTTGCACGTTGGACCTCTTTAGCTAGCCTTTAGCTTCCACACTAAGCATCATAATTAGCTTTGGTATGCCTTCTTCAAGCTCTATTGTGCACTTTTCCATTGCCATTTCAGTCACTTTCTTTGAAATTTGATCTTGAATATGCAATCCCATAGCTGCTCCAAACTTCTTAGCCCTACTCCTAGTCAATGGCCCATTTGGAAGCACCAATGGATCCTTACCTCGTGGCTGGTTCGTATCAATTATTATTAAAAGAAAATTTTGAATTCTTCTACAAGTTCTTCTTGTGAACTTTCGTGTGAGAGAGATTAGAGTGGATTCTTTAATTCTTTCTTTGCATCAAGAATTAGGTTTACTTATCAACGAGAGTTGTGGCATTTTCCTTCTTCTTACCAACTAAATCCTTCAATCATAGTGAGTTCGCATCTCTTTATAGGCGTTGGGTTCCTTAGGAGGTGATTATCAAGTTTCAAGGAGTTCTCTACCATTGTTATACGTTGGGTTTGCTGCCATCGTTACTAAGGGTCCGCGTCATTTGGTATCAGAGCCTTGCTACAAGGTAATTTTTATCTACTTTGTCTTTCTAGGGTTTGTTAATTTAGGTCTTTTAAATTTCTGCGTTTTAGGGTTCTTAGAGAGTCTAGTCTTTAATTTTCAAAAAAGAGTCATATATCAAAACTCGAAAAGCCTGAAGATTGTTCAAAGAGTAATTCGAAACCTAGGAAAAGGAGTCTAATCGAATTTTGAAACTTAGGCCTTGCATCTGAATTGGATTCAAAACCTAGGGAGTTAATCTGATTGAAATTCGAAAATTGTTTTGTGTTGTTGGGTATTCCCTCGATTTGTTTTGTGGGTGAATTCTGTGTTGCGAATTAAGTCCAGATTTCAAAAAGTTATTGTGAGTAAATTAAGTTCCGAATCAAGGGGATAGTGATAGGAAGCAAAAAAAAAGAGTACAAAACCACTTCAACAAAAATTGTTTGATATTCTTGCTATTTGGGTGCTAAAGATAAGATCTAGGTGGGTTAGAAGTAATAAAATTTTTGGGGCGAAAAATTTCACCTTTTGAGGGGCTTTTGGAATTCGAAAATCAGACCTTAATATTCATATTATTTGAGTGTTATAGGTGGGAATTAGAGTCTAGAAGCTAGCGTTTTGGGTAGAATTGATTAGGTCCTAAAGCAACTTGCCAAGTGTGGGTTGTTTTTTATTCATTATATCCAAATTGGTTTTGTTTATTGGCTTCATTGTTTCTGATTTCTTTATCTAGCTTTTAATTCCATTACATTGCTAAGTATCATTTGCTTGTGTCGATACTTGGTTTTATATCGTGTACTGCAAATTACCTTGCATTGCCTCCGGATACTTGTCTTGTTTTCTATCTAGTTCTAGGATTTAGGTTCTAGTTTCTTGAACGACTTGACAATTGTTGGTTGGTGAGCTTGGTTCTGAAGTGCAATCAAGGAAGACAAGAAAAGTGAGGTAATTCTAAACACTTGAGTGAATTTCGATTATTACTAATCTTATTTCTTTGAGTTTGTTTGTTTGTTAACATGGCCAGAAAAGGAGAAGAGACAAGCAAAGAAGGAACTATGGCCGAAAGCTTGGCTAGGCTTAATGAGACTTTGGCAGCAATGCATGGTCGAATGGAGATGATGGATACTAGATTGCAAGAGAATGCAGCACGGCAAGCACAACAAATGCAACAAGTGCAACAAATTCAGCAAGTGCAACAAGGGCAGCCAGCCGCACATCCAAATTCCATAATGCGAGCTAGAAGAATGCTTAGGAGAGAAGGGCAAGGAAATCTTGAAGCCCTAGAAGCAGCCGAAAGGTTAGAAGATGAAGATGAAGTTGGAAATCAACCTACCACTGATGGTGACCTTACTTCTATCAAGATGAAGATTCCTTCCTTTGAAGGGAAGAACAATGCAGAAGAGTTCATAGAATGGGAGAGGAAAGTTGAGCAGATTTTTGAATGCCATAACTACACCGAAGAGAAGAAATCAGTTTTGGCAGCCGTAGAGTTCAAAGGGTATGCTACCTTTTGGTGGGATCAATTGAAAGCTAATAGAAGAGGGAAAGGTATGAGGCCTATTCCTAAATGGTCAACCTTGAAAGAACTAATGAGAAGCCGATTTGTACCATCTCACTACATTCGGGATTTGTACAATCGACTAGCAAGACTAGTTCAAGGTGGAAGAAGTGTGGAAGAGTACCACAAAGAGATGGTGATGATCATGGCTAGGGCAAATATTGATGAAGATGAAGATAAGATGTCACAATTTCTTGGGGGATTGAATTTGAACATAGCCAATGAATTGGAGATGTATGAATTCAACACAATGGAAGAGTTAGTTTAAAGGGCCATGAAGATAGAGAGAAGATTGAAGAATAAAGCTATTTCGAAAACTGGTTACTCTAAAGCTAGTGGAAAATTTTTCAAACTTCAAGGGTTCAAGTTCGAGTGGAGGTTCCTACAAAGGGGATTACAAGGGTTTTTTCCAAAAGAATTCTTCCTACAATCCTAATTTCAAGAAGCCGAATGATGGGGATGCAAAAATAGCCAAGGAAACACCTTCTAGACCTACTCCAAGTAGGGAAATTAAATGCTACAAGTGTTTGGGAAGTGGACACATTGCTTCTCAATGTCCGAATGAGAGGGTAATGATTGCTACCCATGAAGGGGAAATTGAATCAAAATCTGAACATGAAGAAGAAGAGGAGGCCGAATGTGGTGATAGGGCCGAAAATGATGAAGAGGCTTGGGAGAATCAAGTCTTGAATGCTGAACATGGAGAGATGCTTGTTACTAGAAGAGCCTTGAATATTCAAGTCAAGGAAGAAGGCTTGGATCAAAAGGAGAATCTTTTCCACTCTAGGTGTTTGGTGAATGGTTTTGTACACTTATCATTGATGGTGGAAGTTGTACCAATGCTGCTAGTGCTACAAGGGTGGATAAATTGGGGTTAGCTTGTTTTAAACATCCCAATCCTTACAAGTTGCAATGGTTCAATGACGCTGGGGAAGTAAAAGTGTTGAAGCAAGTCAAGGTACCATTCTCCTTTGGGTGGTATAAAGATGAGGTTTTGTGTGATGTAGTGCCAATGCAAGCTGGACATTTGCTATTAGGAAGACCATGGCAGCATGATAGAAGGGCACAACATGATGGCTTTTCTAATAAGTATACCTTTACTTATGAAGGAAAGAAGGTTGTTCTAGCACCATTATCACCTCAAGAGGTGTATGAAGATCAAAAGAGGATGCTAGAGAGGGAGAAAGAAGTTTCGGCCAACATGAACCAAGGGGATTCAAATTCGGTCAATGATGTTTCTTCAACACCCAAGGGTAATTCTAAGGGTAGGGAGAGAGAAAATAATAAAGTGAGTGAGTGCAGAAAGGGAAAAGAGGCCGAGAGTCAAAAGAAAGTAAGCAAACAAATAAATGGCCCATTGGTGAGAGAAAATAAGCAAGGAGAAAAACCAAAACATACTTTTTATGCAAGAGCAAGAGAGATAGATGTAGGGCAGCCTGTACTCATTATTATGTATAAAGAATCGTTACTTGTCGATAGTGAAGAATCTCTTGATTCTTTACCTTCTGGTTTTTCGTCTTTGTTGCAGGATTTTAAGGATGTGTTTCCTGAAGACCTTCCTAGTGGTTTGCCGCCATTAAGAGGGATTGAACATCAAATTGACTTCATACCCGGTTCTGCAATTCCAAACCGGCCAACATATAGGAGCAATCCTATGAAGACAAAAGAGATGCAAAGACAAGTTGAAGAGCTTTTGGAGAAAGGCTTGGTTCGCGAGAGCCTTAGTCCTTGTGTCGTTCCAGTCTTATTAGTACCCAAGAAAGATGGTTCTTGGAGGATGTGTGTTGATTGTAAGGCTGTGAACAAGATTACTGTGAAGTATAGACATCAATTCCTAGACTTGATGACATGTTGGACGAATTGCATGGGGGAGATATTTCACAAAGATTGATCATATGAGTGGTTATCATCAAATTCGCATGAAGCCAGGAGATGAATGGAAGACTGCCTTCAAAACAAAATATGGTTTGTATGAATGGTTAGTTATGCCTTTTGGTTTATCTAATGCACCTAGTACTTTCATGAGATTAATGAACCATGTTTTGATAGCTTATTTAGGTAAGTTTGTGGTAGTTTACTTTGATGATATTCTGATTTATAGCAAAACTGAGGAAGAACATGTTGAACATGTTAGGAAAGTGCTTGAAATCCTTAGGGAGCAAAACCTTTATGCTAAGCTTAAGAAGTGTTCTTTTTGTCTAGATAGGGTTGTTTTTCTTGGTTTTGTTGTAAGTATGCAGGGAATTGAAGTTGATCAAGAGAAGGTGAAAGCTATCCAAGAGTGGTTGAATCCTTCAAGTGTGACAGAAGTGAGGAGTTTTCACGGATTGGCAAGCTTCTATAGGAGATTTGTCCCTAATTTCTCTACATTGGCAGCCCCCTTGACTAGCATAATCAAGAAAGAAGTGGGATTCGTTTGGGGCAAGGAGCAACAAGAAGCATTTGATGCTTTGAAAGAGAAGCTTTCTACTACACCCATTTTAGCTTTACCTAACTTTTGATTCTACTTTTGAAATTGAATGTGATGGTTCTGGTGTAGGTATTGGAGCTGTTTTGATGCAAGAGAAGAAGCCCATTGCATACTTTAGTGAAAAGCTTAATGGAGCAAAGTTGAATTATTCAACTTATGACAAGGAGCTATATGCTTTGGTGAGAGCATTGGAAGTATGGGAGCATTATTTGCTGCCCAAGGAATTCATGATCCATTCAGACCATGAATCATTGAAGCATTTGAGAGGGCAAGGCAAGTTGAATAAAAGACATGCAAAATGGGTTGTGAAGATTGAGAAGTTTCCTTATGTGATCAAATACAAGTAAAGTAAAGACAATGTAGTGGCAGATGCACTTTCAAGGAGGTACGCTTTACTTAATGTTTTGAGTACTAAATTGCTTGGATTTGAATGTATAAAGGACTTATATGGTGATTCTGATTTTGGCAATGTTTATGATGCTTGTGAGCATGGTGCTTTTAATTCTTTCTATAGACATGATGGGTTTTTGTTTAAGGGTTCGAAATTATGCATGCCTAGATGTTCTATGAGAGATTTGCTAGTATTAGAATCACATTGTGGGGGTTTGATGGGGCATTTTGGAGTTGATAAGACTTTAGACAATCTGAATGAACACTTTTATTGGCCGAATATGAAAAGGGGTGTAATTCGGATTTGTAAGGCTTGTTTGGCTTGTAGGCAAGCTAAGTCTAAGTCTATGCCTCATGGTTTGTATATGCCATTACCCGTTCCTAGTTCTCCTTGGATGGATATTAGTATGGACTTTGTTTTAGGATTACCAATGACTAAGAGGGGGAGAGATAGCATATTTGTGGTTGTTGATAGGTTTAGTAAGATGGCACACGTTATCCCATGTCATAAGAGTGATGATGCTAGTTTAGTGGCCGAACTCTTCTTTAGGGAGGTGGTTCGAATTCATGGGATACCAAAATCCATAGTTTCTGATAGAGACACCAAGTTTTTGTCTCACTTTTGGCGTGTGCTTTGGGAAAAGTTAGGTACCAAGTTGTTATTTTCCACCACTTGTCATCCTCAAACGGATGGACAAATAGAAGTAGTAAACAGAACTTTAGGTACCATGTTGAGAGCTTTAGTGGGTAAGAATTTGAGTTCTTGGGAAGATTGTTTGCCATTTATTGAGTTTGCTTATAATCGTGCTATTCATTCTTCTACAGGATATTCACCTTTTGAGCTTGTTTATGGTTTTAACCCACTAACAGTTTTGGATCTTGTTTCTTTACCTTCTCATGAGCTTGTTAGTTTAGATGGTGAGAAGAAAGCTAAATTGGTGAAAGAGATGCATGAGAAAGCAAGGGCGAATATTGAGAAAAGGAACAAGAGATATGTTGATTATGCAAATAGAGGGAGACGTGAGATGAAGTTTCAAGTAAGAGATTGGGTTTGGGTGCATTTTTGAAAAGAAAGGTTTCCTAACCAAAGGAAGAACAAGTTGCAAGCTAGAGGAGATGGCCCATTCCAAGTGCTGGAGAAGATTAATGACAATGCCTACAAGATCGACTTACCAGGTACGTATAATGTTACTGCTACTTTCAATGTAAGTGATCTTTCTCCTTTTGATGCTGCAGATTTGAGGACAAATATTTTTGAAGAGGGGGAGAATGATGCAAGAATGGACCCCTTGAAGCTAGCAAGTGGACCAATCACTAGGAGCAAGGCAAATAAATATCAAGCAAGCATGGCTTTGCATATTCAAGAAGAGATTTCCAAAGAGCTTCAAGAATTATCATTCAAGAAGATGGAGATGGAGCTGCAAGGACGGCCTAAATATATCATGGTTCTAGAAGCATGCAATGGAAGCCAAGAAGGAACCTTTGAAGGCTATTTTTAAGCCTAGGCCGAAACTACCAAGGAAGAGTCAAAGCTTGGTCAATCTTATTTCCATGCACATGCATGTACATTCATGGATGCAAGTTGGCCGAATTCCAAGGGAGTTTGTTGCACCCCCTTGGCCGAATCTTCATAGTTAGTTAGAGGGGATATTTTTGTTATTTTGTGGTCCCCATCCTTTTATTTTAATTAGTTAAGTTGTTTTGACTTTGTCAAATCCTATTCTTGTTGGGTTTTTGGAAGTGTTTTCCCATACAAGCCTAGGATCCTTCTAGAATGTTTTAGTCTTAATTTTCCATATGCAATTAGGAATTTTGTAACCCTTATTTAAGGGCACTATTAGGCCGAATTGGGAGGACCATTATTTTTAAAAGAAATTTTTGAATTCTTCTATAAGTTCTTCTTGTGAATTTTCGTGTGAGAGAGATTAGAGTGGATTCTTTAATTCTTTCTTTGCATCAAGAATTAGGTTTACTTATCAACGAGAGTTGTGGCGTTTTCCTTCTTCTTACCAGCTAAATCCTTCAATCATAGTGAGTTCGCATCTCTTTATAGGCGTTGGGTTCCTTAGGAGGTGATTATCAAGTTTCAAGGAGTTCTATACCATTGTTATACGTTGGGTTTGTTGCCATCGTTGCTAAGGGTCCGCGTCAGAAGGGGGCAAAATAGAGGGAGAGGAAACATGATGAATGACGATGAGATAGAAAGGGAAGATGATGAAAACAGTGAGAGATCAATAGCCCAAAGAAGACTTGAAAGAAGGGACAGCAACATATCTTCAATAAAAATGAAGATACCATCATTCAAGGGGAGAAATGATGCTGAAGCTTACCTTGAATGGGAAAGAAAAGTTGAGTTGGTTTTTGATTGTTATAATTATAGTAAAATGAAGAAAGTTAAAATTGCAGCAGTTGAATTCACAGATTATGCCCTAATTTGGTGGGATCAATTGATGATTTCCAAGAGAAGAAATGGAGAAAGAACCATCACTACTTGGGTTGAAATGAAAACTTTGATGAGAAAAAGATTTGTACCATCTTACTACTATCGAGAGCTTCACCAAAGATTACAGCGGTTAACTCAAAGATCCATGTCAGTGGAGGATTACCATAAAGAGATGGAGATGATCATGAGTAGAACTAATATAGAGGAGTATTCAAAAATCACTATGGCTCGATTTTTGAGTGGGCTGAATAGGGAGATTCCCAACATAATTGAATTACATCATTATGTGGAGATTGAAGATATGGTACACATGGCCATGAAAGTGAAGAAGCAACTGAAACTCAAGGGAGCAGCAAAGGGATTTTCTAATTCTAGCCCTAGTTTCATTTCAAAGTGGCCAAAGAAAGATGATAATCCTAAAGGGAAGGAGGCTGCCTGGAAAGGAAAGGAAAAGCAAGTTTCAGTCGACCTTAAAGGTAACTCTAAAACATCTAACTCTAATCAAAAGCATAGTACCATTAAATGCTTTAGGTGTTTAGGAGTAAATGCATAAAGACTTCCTAAGAATGTTTCTAGATGCAAGCAATGTAAACAAGAACAGATGTGCACACACTTGATGAAGGCTAAGTGTATGTTGATTTCTATATAATTAGGCAGTAAAGAATCAAGTTTACTACCTTTTATTGTATAAGATGCAAATTGGCACAAAACAAATAAAATGAAAACTTAAGAATGCAAACAAAAGATTATTTCAAAATAATGAAAGAAACTTGAATTTCCCTAATGGAACTTGATTGAATTAAGTTAGAAACAAACAGCCCAGAGTTAACACAATTAGCTTTAGAATTGAATAATAGCTTCAAAAATGGTTTACTCTATAAATCAATATATACCAACCTGAATGAATATAATTAGTTGGTATAACTCAAAAGAACAATAGATGATATCAGATTGCACAATTCCAAGAGAAAAGATATACAGTATTGATAATTCAAAATAGATACATATTTCAATTTTTTTTCTTTTTTTGTTGTTTTTTTTTCTGGAAAAAAAAATAAGTTATAAAATTTGGGTGATTTGGATTCCTAAATTTTATAAATCAACATACTAACCAATGGAAATACACAAAGACTAGTTCTTACTAAATTGAAATTGTAGTTTCTAATTAAATTTGAACAGCCCCAAAACACAATAAACTCAGCAAGAATAATATAAATAGAATTGAAATGGATAGAATATTTGAGCCTATGCTCTAATACCAAGTGATGCAGAAACCCCTAAGAATGAAATGGTCTTAAAAACCACTAAATCAAGCAGTAACCAGCCCAAGCTTTTTCTAGCGATTAAATTGGTTTGTTTCTTCACCCAATTGTACAAAAAATGGTTAAGAACTTGAATAATTCAGAATATCCAAACCCCAAATCGAATTGCACAAGAATAAAGAAAATAGGAATTCAATTGACTATGCTAAGAAAATATCCTAAGCAAATCAACAAACACCTTAGAGTATAAAACATAAAAGATAGCTATAAAACTCTCTTTAATTAAGGTATTGATCTGAATACAATGTTTTATGATCAATACAAAGAAATCAGCCTCCATTTATATGCTTTACAAAAGACATAAAAAATAATAAAAAAACACAATTAAATGAGATTACATTAATTTCCTTGAGAGTCTCATGAGTAATGGTTGACTGCATTGAATGAGTTGTAATTGTTGGAAGTTTATTTGGAGAGAATTCAATGCTATTTGAAGAACATAAATGTATTTCTAGAAAAAGAATACAATTTGATTTATACTAACATAAAAACATTAAATAAATAATAAAAATCAACCCTTTTATAAGGTTTATTTAAGCCTTACAATTAAGATAAAAATCAGGTCCAAATCAGCCCAAATCCGAGTTATTTAACCCAATTAAAGTTACTAACTTGGGCTCCTCAAAGCTTCCACAATTTATTTTTCCATAAATGGTCAACCCATTTTAATCATGCTTCTGAGTGAAATTGTAAAGTGACTCCTTAAGCTTCTTAGCTCAAGATCTTGTTATCAGTCCAACACTTCCCAGAACTGTATTCACTTCAGAAGATAACTACAATAAGTTAACCAAATAGTACCATTATAATATAGAAGTAGATGTGACATGTTGGGATTTGGTGATACGAACCAACCACGAGGTAAGGATCCATTGGTGCTTCCAAATGGGCCATTGACTAGGAGCAGAGCTAAGAAGTTTGGAGTAGCTATGGGATTCCATATTCAAGATCAAATTTCAAAGGAAGTGACTGAAATGGCAATGGAAAAGTGCACAATAGAGCTTGAAGAAGGCACACCAAAGCTGATTATGATGCTTAGTGTGAATATGGAAGTTAAAGGCTAGCTAAAGAGGTCCAACGTGCAAGAAAGGTCCATGGGGGTTCATATACAGCCTTAGGAAGTAATTTAAGGCCCATGGACAGCTTAAATAGTGTGGGGTGTGTTCTTATTTTAAAGGGTTTTAGTTTGGCCTTTTTTTATATGCTTTATATTTTCCTTAGTGGGTTAGGATGTGTGGTTTCCTATTTAGTTATTTAGAATATTAATTTGTTTTCATACTTTATATTTTCCTTAATGGGTTAGGATTTTGACTTTGTAGCTTTCCTTTTCCCATTAGAATTAGGGTTTCGGATTTATGTGTGCCTTTTAGTATAAATAGGGCCTTATTTTTCATGTAAGGACACTTTTTGAAAAATTATATTCTCAATTTTCTTATTGAAATTTCGGCCATCATAGAACAGGAGTGGATTCTCTTTTTCTTCTGATTGCATCAAGAATTAGATTTACTTATCAATTTCGATTATGGCATTCTTCTAATTCGAGCTTCCTAAATCCTTCCGTTATAAGTGTTCGTGCTTTGCTAAGCAATTGGGTTCTTTAGAAGGTGGTTTTTCCTTCGTTCTTGGTTTTCTTCTATCAATCGTGCGTTGGGGTTTGAGGCCTTCATTGCCATAGAGTTTCGCGTCATTTGGTATCAGAGCCAATTACAGGTAAATTGTTGTGGAACAACCAGCACACCGCAAGGATGAGCAAGAGTTAGGACGTGAGGAACAAGTTGAGGAGATCATCAATCCAATTATTCTGCCACAAGGTCCTATAACTAGATCGCGAGCCAAAAAGATTCAGCAAGCACTAATTTGCCATTTACAAGATTTGGTGAATTTGGCTAACTATGGTTTGCAAGGAATTACAAGCTTGGAGACAAGACCAAAGGAAGTCAATTACAACTTGCTACAAGTTGAAATTCACGAATGAGGCTTGTAGTTAATATGTATTAAGGCCCACTAGTTATGCTTATTTAAAAAGTAAGGGCCCTGTTTAGTTTGTATTAAATTAGAACTTTATTTACTTTATTATTTCTTAAAATTTGATTAGAAAACCAAATGCTACTTAATAACCCTAATTAGGGTTTAGCTATTTATATCTCATTTAGGGTTGTAAGACATCAGTTTTGATTTTTGGACGAATTAATAACCTAAAGCCGATTTGCTTTTATCTTTGTGTTCTTGCTTGAATACATGCTTAAGAAACATTTAAGTAGTTTGATCAACTTTCTTGTAGAGTGTTTCGAATCTGGGATTTTGGGAACTAGTTTGTTTCGACATCTTGGATCTCTGATCAATTCAAAGAAATCTGAAATCTAACCTTTATTCTTTGGAGATTGTACCGAATTCGACTAGGGGTTTTCAAGTTAATGTTTTGGGGGTTTGACATCAAGGAGTTCTCAGGCTTATTCTTGGAGGTTTCGTATCATTTTGTATCAGAGCCAACGCTCTAGATCAGGTTTTATCCCTATCAATTTTGAATTCTTTGTTTATTTCGTTTCTTTCTTGTTCTCTTGTTATTCGAATTCTTGATTCTAAATTCTTTGTTTGATTCATTTTCTTCTTAACTCTTGTTAGACGAATTCTTGATTCTTAATCTTGAATCTTTGATTTGTTTTTCATTGTGGGTTATTTTCATTTTCGTTTTCTTCACTTGTTATTTTCGTTCTGTTTCTTTGTTCTTGATTCTTGAATCGTTTTCTTTGTTTCTTGATCGTCTAAGTTGTTTGTTCCTTGAATCGTTTTCATTTTCTTTCAAATTCGAAAATTCAAAAAAAAAATTATTATAAAACCTAAAATTCAAAATTCAAGAAAAGGTGTTTTAAATTCGAATTTTGGTCTTGTTCATCATTTTGATTAGAATTCAAAATTCAACAAAGTGTGCTAAATTCGAATCTTGTTCTTGATTATTGATTCTGATTCAATTTCGAGTTTCAAATAAAGTGCTCTAAATTCGATCTTGTTCTTGTTACCTAATTGGGTAAAAGTTTTGTGTGGTGTGAACTAAGGTTGCCCCATCAAGAGAGATAGTGAGAGGGAGCAAAAAAAAAAAGAAGAGTACAAAACCACTTCAACAATATTTTTTCATTCTCCTTGTTATTTAGGTGATAAGGGTTGAATCTGGATAGGTTATAATTTCTGGTCAAGAAATTTTCACCATTGAGGGACTGTTTTGATTCGAATTGCATTAGTGATTCATTCGAAATTTCAGACTTGGAATACTACACACGGAAGGCTATTTGAGTTGTTTTCATAAAGTGTGATTCAACTAAGAACATAAAAGAAATTAGCTTGAGAGGTGTGAGCTAAGCCGTGAGTGAATACATTATATTGAGTGGAACACGAGTGACCAACCCCATCTATTGAGTGTAAACACGTGAGGGAGTGTTGTGAGGCCTTTTATTTGTTTTGTTCTAACCTTTTATTGCAGGAAAAATGTTTGGCCGAGATGACAGTGACAGGGGTGTTCAAATTGATCCAGCTCGATTGCATGAGGTGCAGCAAGCTGAATTTACACGTTTATACCGTGTTATGGAGAACATAACAGAAACATTGGAGTGCATGGATTTGAGGTTGCAAAATGTTGAAAGAGCCACACCAGAGCGCAATGAGAGGCAAAGAGGTGGCAAAAATCAAATGCAACAGCCTGAACATTTGGAAGATGAAAATGAGCTTGAGGATGATAATGCAAGTCTGGTTGGAGAAGCTCTACATAGAGGTGGAGGTGGAGGAGGCCGTGGTACTGGTCGAGGTAGAGGAAGGATGAATAATAATGCTTTCTATGGTAGAAATCATGGTGATGATGAAGTCGTTGATAGGAGCTTGGGAAGCATCAAGCTGAAAATTCCTAATTTTCGTGGTAAATCAGATCCAGAAGCTTATTTGCAATGGGAAAAGCAGGTTGATCTCATATTTGATTGTCATCGATGTACTGAGGAAAAGAAGGTCAAGCTTATTGTTACTCAATTTACAGATTATGCTATAGCTTGGTGGGATCAGTTAGTGACTAGTAGAAGAAGGAATTTGGAGTATCCTATTGAGACTTGGGCTGATCTTAAATCGGTCATGAGGAAGAGGTTTGTGCCTATACATTTCCATAGGGAAATCATGCAGAGACTTCAAGTTCTCAAGCAAGGAAGTAAAAGTGTTTATGACTACTACAAAGAAATGGAGATGTTAATGACTAGAGCTAATATAGATGAAGATATGGAGACTACTATGGCACATTTCTTGCCTGGTTTGAATTCGGACATTGCTGATAAGGTTGATTTGTAGCCTTATGTGGAGTTAGAAGAGATGGTGCATATTGCCGTCAAGGTGGAAAAACAACTCCAAGGAAGACGACCATCAAGGTATCATTCGAAACCTGAATAGGGAAGGAAGGCGTGATTACAAGGACAGAAACAAGGCTGGTCAAGATAGTGGGAAAGCAAAGGCAGAAACAAGTTCTAAAGACAAATCCAAAGTTGAAGAGCCTAAGCTGCGAAATCGAGATATTAAGTGTTGGAAGTGCCAAGGTGTGGGACATATCAGCAAGGAATGTCCAAACAAGAGAGTTATGACCGTAAGAAATGGTGAGATAGTGACTGATGAAGAAGAAGGTGACGATGAGAGTGAAGATGGAGAAAAGCAAGACTTGGAATGTTGTAGTGATGGGAGCATTGAAGAACCAATAAAGGGAGACTTGCTGGTTGCTAGGCATGCTCTTAACACGCAATTGAAGGAGGAAAACCATGAAGAACAACGAGACAACTTGTTCCATACAAGGTGTCACGTTCAAGGCAAGGCTTGTATTGTGATTGTGGATGGTGGAAGCTGTACCAATGTGGTAAGTACACTCTTGGTTGATCGATTGGGGCTGCCTACAAAACCTCACCCCCAACCTTACAAACTTCAGTGGCTGAATGAATGTGGAGAGGTTAAGGTAAATCGACAATCCAACATTTCTTTTTCCATTGGTAAATATCATGATGAGGTGTTGTGTGATGTGGTGCCAATGCATGCTGGAGAGATTTTACTTGGACGTCCATGGTAGTATGATAGGCGAGCTATGCATGATGGATACCTCAATCGATATTCATTCACTAAGGATGGACGAAAGACAATTCTGACCCCACTCTCTACAAAAGAAGTGTATGAAGATCAATGTAAAATGGAAAGAATGAGACTTGAATTTGAAAAGAAAGAAAGAGAGAGTGACAAAAAAATGAGTGAAAAAAATCAGATTGCAAATGAAAAGAAAGAGAGAAAAGAAAAATCAAAACAAATTCAATTTGAGAAAAATAGAGAAGGAGAGAAGAATGTGAGTTTGTTAGCTAGTACAAGTGAGGTTAAACATGTTTTTTACACCAATCAGCCTATGTTTGTGCTTTTGTGCAAAGAGGCTCGTTTAGATACTACTGTTTTTAACCATTCTTTGCCTAGTGTGTTTGTTGATCTTTTGCAGGAATATGCGGATTTGTTTCCCGAAGAAATGCCTGATGAATTGCCGCCAATCAGAGGCATAGAGCATCAAATTGATTTCATTCCGGGAGCTTCCATTCCCAATAGGTCAGCGTATCTAGCTAATCCTTTCGAGACAAAGGAGATACAAAAGCAAGTGGAGGAATTGCTAGCTAAGGGATACGTGAGGGAAAGTTTGAGTCCTTGTTCGGTTCCTGTTCTTCTTGTGCCAAAGAAGGATGGGACGTGGAGGATGTGTGTGGATTGCAGAGCCATCAATAAAATCACTGTAAAGTATTGTCATCCTATTCCTAGACTAGATGATATGCTTGATGAGTTACATGGTTCTTGTTTTTTCACGAAAATTGATTTGAAATCTGGTTATTATCAAATTCGAATGAGTGTGGGTGATGAGTGGAAAATAGCATTTAAGACTAAATATGGGCTGTATGAGTGGTTGGTTATGCCGTTTGGTCTTACTAATGCACCTAGCACATTCATGCTTTTGATGAATCATGTGTTGCGTGAGCTCTTGGGTAAATTTGTTGTTGTTTACTGATGCAAGAAAGGATCCCTTGAAGCTAGCAAGTGGACCAATCACTAGGAGCAAGGCAAAGAGATATCAAGCTAGTATGGCTTTGCATATTCAAGAAGAGATTTCCAAAGAGCTTCAAGAATTATCATTCAAGAAGATGGAGATAGAGCTTGAAGAAGGCACACCAAAGCTGATTATGATGCTTAGTGTGAATATGGAAGCTAAAGGCTAGCTAAAGAGGTCCAACGTGCAAGAAAGGTCCATGGGGATTCATATGAAGCCTTGGGAAGTAATTTAAGGCCTTAGTAAGATGATGGAAGTGATTGGAAGAAAAGCTTGGAGTGCAGCCAGTTTCACACGTACCTGTGAGAATTCTGAAGCCCTGTGAGAATAGCTGGATGGACCTTGGAGTGCAGCCAGTTTCACACGTACCTGTGAGATTTCTGAAGCCCTGTGAGAATAGCTGGATGGACCCACTGCTTAAAGATTATTAATTCTGTTTAATGGGCCACGTTTTATATCATTATGGAAGGCTTAAAAATAGGATTTTGTTTCCATACTTTATATTTTCCTTAGTGGATTAGGATTTTGTTTCCATACTTTATATTTTCCTTAGTGGATTAGGATTACTTTATGTTTTTCCTTATGCAATTAGGAATGTTTTCCTTATGCAATTAGGAATGTTTTAGTTTCCCTTATGCAATTAGGAATGTTTTCCTTATGCAATTAGGAATGTTTTAGTTTTCCATATGCAATTAGAAATTTTGTTACCCTTATTTAAGGGCACTATTAGGCTGAATTTCAGGAGACAACATTGAATAAAAATTTTTGAATTCTTCTACAAGTTCTTCTTGTGAATTTTTGTGTGAGAGAGATTAGAGTGGATTCTTTAATTCTTTCTTTGCATCAAGAATTAGGTTTACTTATCAACAAGAGTTGTGGCATTTTCCTTCTTTTTACCAACTAAATCCTTCAATCATAGTGAGTTTGTGTCTCTTTATAGGCGTTGGGTTCCTTAGGAGGTGATTATCAAGTTTCAAGGAGTTCTCTACCATTGTCAAACATAGGCTCACCAGTCTCTTTCGACTATATGTGCCACCTTTATCGAACCTGATCCACAACCCTCCAAACCCTCGGACATATCATTTGCATACATGGCAGCATTATTTGTGGTCAAAAGAGTTTGTGATACATACTAATCATGAAAGTTTAAAGCATTTGAAAGGTCAAGATAAGCTGAATCATAGACATGCCAAAGGGTGGAATTCATAGAAACATTTCCATATGTGATTAAATATAAGCGAGGTAAAGAGAATGTAGTGGCTGATGCGTTGTCGCGAAGGTATGTTTTACTTAATTCTCTTAGTGCTAGATTATTGGGTTTTGAGCATATTAAGGAATTATATGTTAGTGATGTGGATTTTGGTGACATATATAATTCGTGTGGAGATGTGGTTGTTTCAAAAGACTTTCATTTGTTTGATGGTTTCTTGTTTAAGAGAAATAGATTGTGTATTCCTAAGTGTTCCATGAGAGAGTTGTTAGTTAAGGAAGCACATGGAGTAGGTTTGATGGGTCATTTTAGTGTAAGTAAGACCTATGATGTGTTGATAGAACATTTTTATTGGCCTGGTATGAAACATGATGTGCATAAAGTTTGTGAGCATTGCATAACATGTAGAGAAGCTAAGTCTAGGGTGAAACCGCATGATTTGTACACGCCATTACCTGTTCCTAATGGACCTTGGACTGATTTGTCTATAGATGTTGTGCTTGGATTACCTAAAACTAGGATAGGTTGTGATAGTATATTTGTTGTGGTTGATAGATTTAATAAAATGGCTCATTTTATACCATGTCATAAAACTGATGATGCTAAATTGATTGTTGATTTGTTCTTTAAAGAGGTTGTTCATTTGCATGGCATACCCAAAAGCATTGTTAGTGATAGAGATGTTAAGTTTTTGAGTCATTTCTGGCGTGTTTTATGGGGAAAATTGGGGACTAAGTTGTTGTTTTCTACTACTTGCCATCCTCAAACCGATGGTCAAACTGAGGTTGTGAATCGAACATTGATTACTTTGCTTAGGGCAGTGATAGAAAAGAATATTAGGATGTGGGAGGATTGTTTACCATTTGTGGAGTTTGCTTATAATAGGGTTGTTCATAGCACTACTAATTGTTCTCCATTTGAAATTGTTTATGGTTTTAATCCGCTTACTCCTTTGGATATTTTGCCATTGCCATCTAATGATTTTATGAATGTTGATGCTAGCTCAAAGGCAGATTTTGTGAAGAAGTTACATAAACAGGTTAAGGAAAGGACTGAAAGGCAAAATGCTAAAGTAGCTTCTCGAGTGAATAAAGGAAGGAAGCCAATGATTTTTCAGCCTGGTGATTGGGTTTGGATTCATTTTTGCAAAGAACGGTTTCCACACCAAAGAAAGTCCAAGTTAAACCCATGAGGAGATGGTCCTTTTCAGATACTTGAAAGGATTAATGACAATGCATATAAAGTGGATTTGCCAGGTGAGTATAATGTAAGTGCTTCATTTAATGTTGCTGATTTAAGTCCTTTTGATGTAGGTGATGCTTTTGATTCGAGGACGAATCCTTTTGAGGAGAGTGGAAATGTTGTGGAACAACCAGCACACCGTAAGGATGAGCAAGAGTTAGGACATGAGGAACAAGTTGAGGAGATCATCAATCCAATTATTCTACCACAAGGTCCTATAACTAGATCGCGAGCCAAAAAGATTCAGCAAGCACTAATTTGCCATTTGCAAGATTTGGTGTATTTGGCTAACTATGGTTTGCAAGGAATTACAAGCTTGGAGACAAGACCAAAGGAAGTCAATTACAACCTGCTATAAGTTGAAATTCACGAATGAGACTTGTAGTTAATATGTATTAAGGCCCACTAGTTATGCTTATTTAAAAAGTAAGGGCCCTATTTGTTTTGTATTAAATTAGAACTTTATTTACTTTATTATTTCTTAAAATTTGATTAGAAAACCAAATGCTACTTAATAACCCTAATTAGGGTTTAGCTATTTATATCTCATTTAGGGTTGTAAGACATCAGTTTTGATTTTTGGACGAATTAATAACCTAAAGCCGATTTGCTTTTATCTTTGTGTTCTTGCTTGAATACATGCTTAAGAAACATTCAAGTAGTTTGATCAACTTTCTTGTGGAGTGTTTTGAATCTAGGATTTTGGGAACTAGTTTGTTTCGACATCTTGGATCTCTGATCAATTCAAAGAAATCTGAAATCTAACCTTTATTCTTTGGAGGTTGTACCGAATTCGACTAGGGGTTTTCAAGTTAATGTTTTGGGGGTTCGACATCAAGGAGTTCTCAGGCTTATTCTTGGAGGTTCCGTATCATAAATCTTTATCTATCTGTCTTTTAGTTGTTCCGTTAGGGTTCTAATTGGACTTTCGAATTAGGGTTATAGAATTCTTTGTTCAATTTTGAAATTGTGTTCTTGCCTTTTGATTCAAAATACGTTTTTCTTATTCTGAATTGGGTATAAATTGGACTGAAGGCTTTGTGTTTCGTTGGTGATCCAAGGATAGTGACCACATCATAAAAAAAAAGGGCCAAACTAAAACCCTTTAAAATAAGAACACGCCCCACACTATTTGGGCTATCCATGGGCCTTAAATTACTTTCCAAGGCTGTATATGAACCCCCATGGACCTTTCTTGCACGTTGGACCTCTTTAGCTAGCCTTTAGCTTCCATATTCACACTAAGCATCATAATCAGCTTTGGTGTGCCTTCTTTAAGCTCTATTGTGCACTTTTCCATTGCCAATTCAGTCACTTCCTTTGAAATTTGATCTTGAATATGCAATCCCATAGCTGCTCCAAACTTCTTATCTCTGCTCCTAATCAATGGCCCATTTGGAAGCACCAATGGATCCTTACCTCGTGGATGGTTCATATCATTTGGAGACCACTAAAAAGGGCCCAAAGGAGTCCTTTTTCTCATTCCTTATAAGGTGATGTGAACCTGCCTTGCTGGGATTTAATTCCTGAGGAAGCTCAAGCTACGGATTGTCTCCAAAACATATGAACACCAACCAGCACCTTCAACCCAACACCAACTTGTGATGTAAAACTGAAGCTATATGGCTGGAAACCAAAGATTCAAGACCCAACCCCAACTTGTGAAGGAAAAACCTTGAATATAAGTTAAGACCTAGCAAACTTGGTTATTTTTGCAAGGAATTCGTGCAAGTTCTAACCAGAACTCAAAAGAAGGCTAAAAACCTCTCAAAGCTCTCAAAAATGGAGAGAAAACTCAGAATATTCATTCAGTTCAAAGTCTGCCATTACATATGTTTTTAAAGACTTAAAGAAAGCATAAAACAAGTGAAATGATGGAAAAATACAAATATAATAATGTGGTTACATAAAACAAATTATGCAGCCATATAGCTTGTCTCCCACTAGATTTAAAAGGCATGGGCAGCCATATAGCTTGTCTCCCACTAGCTTTTAAAAGGCATCTTTGACTCCCAATGTGAGTTTCAGCCACTCTTAATATATGGGCATCCAATGGTACGTGAATGGTATGTATTTAGTTCCCAAAGGTATAATGATGGATGCCAATATGTATTCTAACTCCTTTGGGTCAATTGGCCTCTTGGGTAGATTGCAATTTGGACACGTGCAACCAAACAGCTTCTTTGCTCTTATTTTCTTCAAGTCTTAACGTTCCAATTGTATTGAGAACATATAGATGTTTGGAAACTAATTCTTGAAGTTTTCTTGCCATTGATCGAGTAACAGGTCCTTGGTGTTGTATGCTAGCAATCAGATCCTCATCATCCTCTCCCTCTTCAAAAGAATTCGTCCTTGAATCTTCATCATCTGCATAGTAAGGAGCAAGATCAGAAACATTAAAAGTTGCACTTACACCATACTCACCTGGTAGATTAATCTTGTAGGCATTATCATTAATCCTTTCGAGTACTTCAAACAGTCCATCACTTCTCGGCTGCAATTTTGATTTCCTTTGTGTAGGAAACCTTTCTTTTCGCAAATGAACCCATACCAGATCACCAGGCTGGAACACCATCTTTTTCCTTCCTTTGTTTACTTTGGTTGCTCTATTCTCATTAATCTTCTCCATTTGTTGCTTGGCCCTTTGATGCATTTGCTTCGCCAATTCAGCCTTCTTTTTACCATCAAAACTAGTAAGCTCATTAGTAGGAAGAGGCAACAAATCTAATGGAGTAAGTGGATTAAAACCATAGACAAGCTCAAAGGGTGAAAATCCAATGGATGAATGCATTGATCTACTATATGCAAATTCAATAAATGGTATGCATTCCTCCCATGTCTTCAAATTTTGTTTAATCATGGTACGAAGAAGAGTGCCCACAGTCCTATTAACAACTTCCGTCTGCCCATCTGTTTGCGAATGGCATGTAGTAGAGAAACAAAGCTTTGTACCTAACTTTCCCCATAGGACTTTCCAAAAATGACTCGAAAATTTTACATCTCAATCACTTACTATGGTCCTAGGAATACCATGCAATCTCACTAGTTCTCTAAAGAACAAATCAGATATATGGCATGCATCATCAGTTTTATGACATGGAATGAAATGTGCCATTTTAGAAAATCTATCAACCACAACAAATAAACTATCATGACCCTTTTTTGTCCTAGGTAGCCCCAAAATAAAGTCCATAGATAAGTCTACCTAAGGTTCACTAGGTACACTTAAAGGCATATACAAACCATGTGTCTTACTTTGAACTTTGCTTTCATACATGTCACGCATTTAGCACAAAATTTCTCTACATCTTTTCTCATATGTGGCTAATAAAAATGTTCATTCAGAATTTCTAATGTTTTAGCCACCCCAAAATGTCCCATTAAACCTCCCCCATGTGACTCTCTTACAAGAAATCCTCTTATAGAGCTATTTGGAACACAAAGTCATTTCTCTCTAAATAAGAAACCATCATGCCTATAAAGTTTTTCAAAGGCAGCATTTTCACAAGAGGCATATATTTGTGCAAATTCAGAGTCATGCTTATACAATTCTTTCATATGCTCAAATCCTAGAAGTCTAGCATCAAGCATAGAGATTAGGGCATACCTCCTAGATAAGGCATCAGCAACAACATTTTCTTTTCCTTGCTTATATTGAATCACATATGGAAACGCTTCAATAAATTCACTCCATTTGGCATGGCGTTTGTTCAGCTTGCTTTGTCCTTTCAAGTATTTTAGTGATTCATGATCACTATGAATAACAAACTCCTTTGGCCAAAGATAATGCTGCCACGTCTCCAACACCCTAACTAATGCATACATCTCCTTGTCATAAGTAGAGTAATTCAAAGGAGCTCCACTTAGCTTCTCACTAAAGTATGCAATTGGTCTTCTTTCCTGCATCAAAACAGCACCTATACCCACTCCGGAAGCATCACATTCAACTTCAAAAGTCTTAGAAAAATCAGGTAATGCAAGTAATGGTGAAGAACATAATTTTTCTTTCAGTAATCTAAATGCATGCTCCTATTCCTTATTCCATCTGAACCCTACATTTTTCTTCACTATTTCATTCAATGGGGCTGCAATTGTGCTAAAATCTCTAACAAACCTCCTATAAAAACTAGCAAGACCATGAAAACTCCTAACATTAATCACGGATTTTGGTGTAGGCCATTCTTTGATGGCTTTTACCTTATCCTCATCAACCTCAATTCCTTTCCCACTCACTACAAATCCTAAGAAAATGACTTTTTTCATACATAATGTACATTTCTTTAAATTTGCATACAATTTCTCTTTCCTAAGAACTTCAAGCACACATCTTAAATGCATTAAATGATCATTTAAACTTTGACTATACACTAAAATATCATCAAAATACACAACAACAAACTTTCCAAGAAAAGCACGCAAGACATGATTCATTAATCTCATGAAAGTACTAGGTGCATTGCTTAGTCCAAAAGGCATGACTAACCATTCATACAAACCATATTGAGTCTTAAAAGCTATTTTCCATTCATCTCCTAATCTCATTCTTATTTGATGATAACCACTTTTAAGATCAATTTTCGAAAATATACATGCACCATGCAATTCATCAAGCATATCATCAAGTCTAGGGATTGGATGTCTATACTTTACAGTGATTTTGTTGACGGCGTGACAATCCACACACATTCGCATTGATCCATCCTTTTTGGGTACCAAAAGTACCGGTACAGCGCATGGACTCATGCTCTCTCTGACATGACCCTTTGCAAGTAATTCTTCCACCTGTTTTTATAACTCTTTGGCCTCTTGAGGATTGGTTTTATATGCTGGCCGATTCGAAATTACAGCTCCAGGAACAAAATCAATTTGATGTTCTATTCCTCTGATAGGTGGTAGTCCGCTAGATACTTCATCGGGAAAGACATCTTCAAATTCCTGCAACAAAGTCAATGCAACACTAGGAATAGGAGGATCAAGGTCAGTTACATTAAGAAAAGCTCCCTTACATAGTAAGAGTAGCATCACATTATTTGAAGAATAGGCTTGCCTCACATCTTTTCCCCTAGCAACTAAACTTACTTTCTTCTCACAACTCTCATTTTTATTGTAGATTTTTTTCTTTTTCTCATTTTCTTTTTCTTTCTCTTTTTTATTCTTTGTTTTTCCTCTTGCTCTTTTCTTTCTCTCACTCTCTTTTCAGATTCTTTTTGCATTTTCTCTTCCATGGCAGTTTGTATTCGTTTTTGGTCTTCAAAAGCCTCCATCGGTGTCAAAGGTGCAAGCATCAACTTTCGACCTTCAAAATCAAAAGAGTACCTATTTTTGAATCCATCATGTACAGCCCTTCTATCATATTGCCATGGCATCCCAAGCAGAATATGACTAGCATGCATAGGAACAACATCACATAACACTTCATCCTTATACCTCCCAATGGAAAATGTTAGCAGCACTTGCTTAGTCACCCTAACTTCACCACAATCATTAAACCACTGCAACCTATATGGCTTAGGATGTTTTGTAGTAGGGAAATCAAGTTTTTCCACTAGTAGAGCACTAGCCACATTCATGCAACTTCCACTGTCTATTATCATGCTACAAACTCTATCTTTAACTAGACACCTAGTATGAAAAATATTTTCTCTTTGTAGCTCATCACCATCATCTGCCTTTACTTGGGTATTTAAAGCATGCATAACAACTAGAACGTTGCCATGTACAGCATGCTCTACATCACTATCATCACCCATAGGTTGAATGTCATCACTTGAATCATCATTAATAGCCTCATCCAAGTTCTAGCAAGAACTTAATATTTCCTCAACTAAATAACTAAAAATTGCAAGGTTTAAAACACATTCAAGAATGGAACAAGAGTAAAACAAGCTGGAAAAAAAAAAAAGAATATCTGATATTTGAAACCTAAGGACGAAAGACACTGAAATTTTAGACAAACATTACTAAAGGGAAGAATTTGACAAAACTGGATTTAGAACAATATATTGAGACAAAATGGAAGAAGAAAAACGAATTTTTAGGTCTCTTATGAAATGTTTATGTTCTGGAACCAAAAATGGCTAACTAGCGGTAATATATGGACAACCAAGCAAACGAACGAATTTTGACATGAAATTTAATATGTAGGCTTAGCTGAATATCTAAAACATGCCTGTAAAATTTGAAAGGATTTGGACAAGTTTACATACACGTCCACTTTTGGACACAAAACTAGCTAAATTGGCTGCAATATATGGATAACTAGGCAAATGGAGGAATTTTGACTTAAAAATTTGATTTCCAAGCTAAGTTTAGCATCTGAAACAAGCATATAAAATTTGAGAAGATTTGGTTATGTGCAAACCCAACTTCAGTTTCTAACCCACTAGCAAATTTGAGAGATTAGTTGCTGTTTTCTCTTTTTTTTTTCTTTTCTGTTCTTTCTTTCTTTCTTTTTTTTTAAATTAATCCAGCAACAACATTAAGGAAGAAGGACTCAAAGAAACAAGAAAGCACACAGCTTGTAGAAATTAAACTAATGGCAGAAAATGACTCAAAGGAAGACAATATTTTTTTTTGACATAAACAAGAAGGAATGATGCTAAAAACCTGATTTGGAGAGCCTAAGCTTTGATACCAAATGATGTGAGCCTGCCTTGCTGGGATTTAATTCCTGAGGAAGCTCAAGCTACGGATCGTCTCCAAAACATAAGAACACCAACCAGCACCTTCAACCCAACACCAACTTGTGATGTAAAACTGAAGCTATATGGCTGGAAACCAAAGATTCAAGACCCAACCCCAACTTGTGAAGGAAAAACCTTGAATATAAGTTAAGACCTAGCAAACTTGGTTATTTTTGCAAGGAATTCGTGCAAGTTCTAACCAGAACTCAAAAGAAGGCTAAAAAGAAAATGTCTTAACTTATATTCAAGGACTAAGTACCAAAGTTTAAGAAAGACATAGGTTAGAAAAGAAAATGTAACTCCCAAATTCAATGCTGTCCTAAATGCCATAAAACATGTTTATGTAACCTCTAAATCTAGAAAATGTAACTTATTTCTGACTAAATTAAACACAAAATTCGTTCATCTTAAATAGGCTAAAAATAACTAAAGCATAAAATCCCAAATATGCATAAACAAAGCCCAAAAAAACCAAATTGATTTATTCAGCCCAGAATGGCCCTTTTATTCTTCAAATATGGCTAATTGCTTCAAATATAATGGTCTGGACTCTTGTCTTCATGATTTGAACATGATTGGATCAAGTTTACAATCTTTGACTCTTGTTCCTCCCATAATAAGTTAGCTGCATCACATTGAGCTTGTTTCTTCCAAATGTCTTCAATCAAGCAAGTTAATGTTTCCTTCATCTTTTTGGCTCTAGTTCTAGTTTTTTGGGCCTCCATGAATGGCTAAAGGGCCTTTATTTGCATTTTCATCCTTAGCCTAATGGACTCAAGCTTGCTAGCCCTCATCATTCCCCCTCTCCTCAGAAGGATTCATCCTCGATTCTGCTCCTTCATCACCTACATCAAACAAAGACAAATTAGAAACATTAAAGGTAGCACTTACATTGCCATATTCACTAGGCAATTGTAGCTTGTATGCATTGTCATTGATTCTTTGTAGGACTTGAAATGGTCCATCTCCTCTTGGCATCAGCTTAGACTTTCTTTGACTTGGAAATCTTTCCTTCCTCAAGTGTACCCAAACCCAATCACCTGGTTCAAATATGACTTTCTTTCTTCCCTTGTTGTGTTGCTTGTCATATTGTTGAGTTTTTTTCTCTATTTGAGCATGGACCCTCTCATGTAAGCATTTAACAAATTCAGCCTTTTGCTTTCCTTCCAAATTAGCTTTCTCAATGGGTAATGATAGTAAATCCATAGGTGTATTAGGATTGAAAACATAAACAACCTCAAAAGGTGAATAATTTGTTGTAACATGAATACTCCTATTGTAAGCAAACTCAACATGTGGCAAACATTCTTCCCAATTCTTTAGATTTCTTCGAATTTTTGCCCTCAATTATTGTAAAAGAGTTCTATTGACTACCTCCGTTTGTCCATCTGTTTGTGGATGACAAGTTATTGAGAATAGAAGCTTTGTTCCCAACTTAGGAAACATGCAATTCATCCAACATATCATCTAGCCTAGGAATAGGATGTCTATACTTCACTGTTATTTTATTGATGGCTCAGCAATCAACACACATCTTTCACGAACCATCCTTTTTAGGCACCAATAATACAGGAACAACACATGGACTCATGCTTTCACTCACATACCCCTTCTCCATAAGTTCACTCACTTGCCTTTGGATTTCCTTGGTCTCCTCAAGGTTGCATCAATAAGTTGGCCTATTTGGTATGCATGCACCAGGAATGAAATCAATTTGATGTTCAATTCCTCGAATTGGTGGTAAAACCTTAGGCACATCTTCAGGAAAGAGATCTTCATGTTCCTATAATAAATCAACAATAATACTAGGCAAACTCTTGTCAAGCTCCTTAGATATAATCAAAACATCCTTGTACATAAGTACAAGTATATGCTGCCTCATGGTTAGTATTTTCCTCACATCACTCATTTTTGCATAAACACTCATTTATCTTTCATTAATTCCTCCCTTATTTTCTCTCCCCTTGTGTTTCCCATTGCTCTCATTCTTACCACTCATCTCACCTTTTTCTTTTTTCTCTCTTTCTTGCTGCCTCCCCAAAGTTTCAGCCAATGAAAATTCAAGTTCTTCATATTGCTCTTTTATTCTCATTTGGTCTTCAAAAATGGTTGATAGGAAATCATCATCTTAGCAACCATATACCCCAATAACTAATAAGTTATACATATGGAATGCAAGAAAACACCCTCCAATCAAGATGATTCCAAAACCCAAGGACCTCCTTAAGTAAAGTTAGGAAAAAAACTAGTTCCAATTGTTATTGTTTACCAATGAAACTAGTACTTGAATTCAACCCACAATGCCACAAACTAGATATGATCTGAAAAGTTAAGAGTTAAACACAAGATTTCTTTTGTTAGAGAACGCCACAAACCAAATTAGTTTGATAAGTTCAAAGTTCATGAAAGAACTTAAGCAAAAATACTCACGAAGAGGAAATTCAGATTATTATTCATCAATGGTCTTCTTACAAATTAGTTTGGCTTTGATATTATAACCAAAGAGAGGTAGAAGAAACATAAATGGCTGTTATTATAATTTTTCCACGTTCTTCCCTTTAATCCCCGCTAACTCTCATTGAAAAGAGTTGTTATACATTAAAAGCATTCATTTTGTAACTCCCAAATAACAATTGATCACACCCCAAATTAAATGTACTCATTTGTAACTCCCAAATGAAAACTGATTCAAAACTCAAACTTTAACAAGAATAAAATCCTATGTTGCGAACAAAGATGACAGTATGAGCAAGGCTAGGGAAACAAGTATAGGAGGCCAACATGGCATGGAGCTCATTTTACCAAATAGGCCAATTACAAGGTCGCAGGCCAAAAAGCTCAAATCTACCTTCCAAGGCTTTGTAAGGCTATTCATGGACAAAAGACTTGGTGGACAGGCCTTTGGCCCTACGGATATAGAGGAGAAGCAGCCAATAAATTTAATCCAAGTATATGGGCCTATTATTTAATATATATTAAGGCCCACTAGTTATGCTTATTTAAAAAGTAAGGGCCTTGTTTGTTTTGTATTAAATTAGAACTTTGTTTACTTTATTATTTCTTAAAATTTGATTAGCCAACCAAATGCTACTTAATAATTTATATCTCATTTAGGGTTGTAAGACATCAGTTTTGGTGATCATATTATTCAATTATTTTAGCTTGGCCGAATTTCATCAAGAGAGGGTACTCTTCTTCTTGTTGTATCAAGAATTGGAATCAACTTATTAAGATAACACTTGTGGCATTCTTTCTAGTTTTTCTTTAATTCTATCTAATAATCTACGTTCTAGTTGCATGTCAATTAGGGGTTTAGTAGGACAAACAAACAACTAGGGTTCTTGGTATACTGAATTTGTGTGTTGGATTTCGGATTCTTTATATCTTGGGTTTCCGCATCATTTAGTATCAGAGCTTTGGCTCTATCTATGTTCTTATGCTTTCTGTGATATTCTTTTCTTTACTTTAATCAATTATGTAATTTTATTTTATTTTTATTTCAATCCATTCAAAATTTTTATTTTGGCCTATTAGTTCATTAGCTTAAAAAAACAAAAAAAAAAGAGAAAAGAAGAAAACAAAAAAAAAATAAAGAAAAAAAAATAGCTAGGCGGCTGCTAGAACAAAGCTAGGGTTGAAGGAGACCTTTTTGGGTTGAAATTAGGGTTGAAAAATATAGGGTCAATTTTGGTGGTGGAAGGGTTAACTTTGAAAGGCCACAACTTTTCGCTACGGAAGAGTTACGGGATGCACAATACTAATTTAGAAACTAATTTTCTAGTCCTACATTTTTTACAGGAGTTTACTTGTAATGGCCTGTCACGGCCCCCAAATCATTCAATTTTAGGGCGAACGGGCCATTTGAAAATTCTTGCGCAATTTTTGGGATTGATTCTATTTCTAAAACTGTTTAGGGTTTTCTTGTTTCAATTAATTTCCTTTCATATCTATACCATATCTTACCTTCCTAATTAATGTAAGTTGAATCACTAGGTCTAGGGTTTATTTCGGCTCCCACTTGGGGAAAATCAAAAGTCTTTAATTTAGCTTCCTGCTTTGTCAATTTTATTGCATTCATAATTTAATTTTCTTGTTTTCAATTTCTTTTGTTTCTGCCACACATATAAGGGTGAATTTTGCATTCTGGTTACACTTAGGACTTGCATTCACAAACATACAATTCTTCATCTGTGTGTTTTCTCTTTTTTTATTACAACGATTATTAAATTGCATCTAGAACTTGGGTGCTTTTTTTGTTTCTTGTTAGACTTTTCATTGTAATTTTTTATAGATTGCTACTTGTGACTAACCTGATTAGTTATTTTAAATTCTGAAGTGCAACTTCTAGAAAGGAACAAGAGAGGGAAAAAGGCAAGAGAGTGTGAGCAAATAAGCGGGTAAAGGCCTGATTTGAGTGAAACACAAGTGGACTGATATATTATTGAGTGTAAACACGTGAGGGAGAGTGTGAGGATTTTTTTTCTCTCTCTTCTCTAAAATTTTCTTGCAGTTTTACATCATGTCTGAGGAGGCAGGCAAGGGTGGAGACATGAGCATGAAAGATGTAGTTTTCATGATGAAGGCTATGCAAAACCAATTTGAGAAGTTTAGTTTAGATGTTATGAATTTGAGGGATGAAGTTGAGGTTGTTAAGCAATCCCAACAATTAGGAGCTACATCAACAAAGCGGAGGGACACTAGGCAACAAACTTATGATGAAGAAGATATAGAGTCCCATGATGAACCTAATGAAGATGAAGATGAAGATGACAACCAATCTTCAAGGGTTAGGCCTAGAAGAGATAGAAGGCCAGGAGGAGATAAGATGCCAGGAAGGAGAGATAGCAACATCAAATCCATAAAGATGAAGATTCCAACATTTGTAGGAAGGAATGATGCTAAAACATACCTATAGTGGGAAAGGAAGGTGGAGCTTATATTTGATTGTCATAACTACTCAGAGGAAAAGAAGGTGAAGTTAGCAGCAGTTGAGTTTACAGATTATGCATCGATATGGTAAGGACAACTGAAACTTACAAGAATAAGAAATGGAGAGAAGCCTATTGAGATGTGGACAAAAATGAAGGCTGTCATGAGAAGGAGATTTGTGCCATCCTACTACTATTGTGAGCTACATCAAAAATTGCAGAGACTCACTCAAGGGTCTATGTCAGTAGAAGATTATCACAAAGAGATGGAGATGGCAATGATTCGAGCAAATATTGAAGAGGATAGAGAAGCTACCATGGCTCTATTCTTGGGAGGTCTAAATAGAGATATCGCAAATATGATAGAGCTACATCACTATATAGAGCATGAGGAGATGGTGAACATGGCCATGAAGGTGGAGAGACAACTCAAGCAAAAGGGGGCAGCAAGGAGTTCCTCCAATTACAACTCAACATGGACCTCAAGGTGGCCGAAGAAAGATGAGAAGAATAAAGATTAGAGGTCTAAGGATAAAGACTTAAGTTCCAAAGTGAAAGGTGAAAGCTTTGAAAAGAGCAAAGGAGTCTCTTCTACAAATAAAGGTACCACTGATTTTTCTAATTCTTCTAATAGGCAAAGAAATATTAAGTGTTTTAAATGTTTGGGTAATGGACATATTGCTTCACAATGTCCCAATAAAAAGACTACGCTTATTTATGAGGGACAAAGGAGAAATTGAATCTGAAACAGAATATGACTGTGATTCTATGCCTACTTTGGAGGATTGTAGTGATGTTGAGGTTTAGTATGCTGTTTGTGGTGAATCTTTGGCAGTTAGGTGTGCACTTAATGTTCAGGTTAAGGAAGAAAGCATAGAACAGAGGGAAAACATCTTTCACACTAGGTGTTTGGTAGGAGGGAAAGTTTGCAGCATGATTATAGATGGAGGCAGTTGTGCAAATGTGGCTAGTACAACCTTAGTTGATAAGATAGGATTGAGGTGTGAAAAACACCCTAAACCATATAGGCTACAGTGGCTAAATGATAGGGGTGAAGTGAAGGTAACAAAACAAGTTGTGGTGCCATTTTCTACTGGGAAATATGTTGATGAAGTGTTATGTGATGTAGTACCCATGCAAGCTGGACATTTATTATTGGGTAGGCCTTGACAGTTTGATAGAAAAGTCACACATGATGGGTACAAGAATAGGTATTCTTTTAGTTTAAAGGGGAAGATTTTCACTTTAGCACCTTTATCTCCAAAGGAAGTGTATCAAGAACAGATTAAGATGATGAATACTTCAAATAGGGATTCAGGTAGTGAGTTAACTAAAAAATGGAGGACCAAGAGGCCAAGAGAGAAAAGAAACAATTATGTGGCCCAATGGGGAGTGACTGCACAAGTGAGGTAAAGAAAGAGAGATGTGCAAGAGAGAACAGTAAGAGGAGAGAAAAGAAGAGTGAAAAGAAGAAGAGTTTCTTTGCAAAAGAGAGAGATCTTAAGAGTGCTTACATAGGCAGAAGATCACTTATAGCAATAAGGTTTAAGGAGAGTTTATAGATTATGACTGACCTTAACCCAAATTTGCCCAGTGGTTTTGGTTCTTTGTTACAGGAATTTGATGAAGTCTTTCCTGAAGAGATGCTAAAGGGACTCCCTCCCTTGAGGGGTATTGAGCATCAGATTGATTTTATTCCTAGAGCAGTAATTTCAAATAGGCCAGCCTATAGAAGTAACCCAGAGGAGACAAAGGAACTTCAAAGGCAAGTAGATGAATTATTGGAGAAAGGGCATGTGAGAGAGAGCCTTAGCCCATGTGCTGTACCAGTGTTGTTGGTACCCAAGAAAGATGGAACATGGAGGATGTGTGTGGATTGTCGTGTAGTCAACAAAATCACTGTAAAGTATCACCATCCCATTCCTAGATTAGATGACATGTTAGATGAGTTATATGGTGCAAATATTTTCACTAAAATAGATTTGAAAAGTGGATATTATCAAATTAGGATGAAACCGGGTGATGAGTGGAAAACTACATTTACAACAAAATATGGTTTATATGAATTGATGGTTATGCCTTTTGGTTTAACTAATGTACCTAGCACATTTATGAGGCTAATGAACCATGTTTTGCGTAATTTCCTTGGAAAATTTGTTGTTGTGTATTTTTTATGACATTCTTATATACAACAAGTCTCTAGATGAGCATATCATGCATGTTAGGTTAGTTCTAGAGGTTTTAAGGAAAGAGAAGTTGTATGCTAATTTGAAGGAGTGTACTTTTTGTATTGATAAACTTGTTTTCTTGGGTTTTGTTGTGAGTGCTAAAGGGGTTGAGGTAGATGCTGAAAAGGTAAAAGCTTTTCAAAAATGGCCTATGCCTAAGAGTATGTCTGAGGCAAGGAGTTTTCATGGGTTAGCTAGTTTTTATAGAAGATTTGTGAAAGATTTCTCATCCATTGCAGCTCTTTTGACTGAAATAATTAAAAAAGATGTTGGTTTTAAGTGGGGAGATGAACAAAATAGGGCTTTTAATACTTTAAAAGATAGGTCGTGTTCTGCTCCTATTTTATGTTTACCAAACTTTGATAAAACTTTTGAACTTGAATGTGATGCTTCTGGGATTGGTATAGGTGCTGTGTTGATGCAGGAAAAATGTCTCATAGCATATTTTAGTGAGAAGTTGAATGGAGCTCAATTAAAGTACTCTACCTATGACAAGGAGTTATATGCCCTAGTGAGAGCACTAGACGTGTGGCAACATTACTTGCTTCCAAAAGAATTTGTGATCCATACAGACCATGAGTCACTTAAGCACCTGAAAGGGCAAGGGAAGCTGAATAAGAGGCATGCAAAATGGGTTGAATTCATTGAGACATTTCCTTATGTGATCCACTACAAGCAAGATTCGAGGACAATCTTTTTGAGGAGGGAGGGATTGATGCGAACAAAGATGACAGTATGAGCAAGGCTAGCGGAACAAGCATAGGAGGCCAACATGGCATGGAGCTCGTTTTGCCAAATGGGCCAATTACAAGGTTGCAGGCCAAGAAGCTCAAATCTACCTTCCAAGGCTTTGTAAGGTGATTCATGGAAGAAAGACTTGGTGGACAGGCCTTTGACGCTATGCATATAGAGGAGAAGCAGCCCATAAATTTAATCCAAGTATATGGGCCTATTATTTAATATGTATTAAGACCCACTAGTTATGCTTATTTAAAAAGTAAGGCCCTGTTTGTTTTGTATTAAATTAGAACTTTGTTTACTTTATTATTTCTTAAAATTTGATTAGCCAACCAAATGCTACTTATTAACCCTAATTAGGGTTTAGCTATTTATATCTCATTTAGAGTTGTAAGACATCAGTTTTGGTGATCATATTATTCAATTATTTTGGCTTGGCCGAATTTCATCAAGAGAGGGTAATCTTCTTCTTGTTGCGTCAAGAATTGGAATCAACTTATCAAGGTAACACTTGTGGCGTTCTTTCTAGTTTTTTTTTTTAATTCTGTCCAATTATCTACGTTTCTAGTTGCATGTCAATTAGGGGTTTAGTAGGACAAACAAACAGCTAGGGTTCTTGGTATACTAAATTTGTGTGTTGGGGTTTTAGATTCTTTATAATCTTGGGGTTCCGCATCATCCTAACTCTGATATGTTGATTTCACAAAGCAAATAAAATAAACCCAAATTAATAAATAACATAAAATGATAGCCCACAAGATCTATGCTCACTTAACCAAGGTTGAATGTCCCTTTATTCTTCAATGGGCTGGATTGATTCAGACAATCTGGGTTAGACTATTATCTTCATATTTGAACATGCTTGGATCATGTTTACAATCTTTGACTTTTGTTCCTCCCATAATAAGTTACCTGCATCACATTGAACTTGTTTCTTCCAAATGTCTTCAATTAAGCAAGTTAAAGATTTCATAATCTTTTTGGCTCTAACTCTTGTTATTGGGCCTCCATGAATGGCTAAAGGGTCTTTCTTTGCATTTTCATCATTAGTCAAATGGACTCTGACGCGGACCCTTAGCAACGATGGCAGCAAACCCAACGTATAACAATGATAGATAATTCCTTGAAACTTGATAATCACCTCCTAAGGAACCCAACGCCTATAAAGAGACGCGAACTCACTATGATTGAAGGATTTAGTTGGTAAGAAGAAGGAAAATGCCACAATTCTTGTTGATAAGTAAACCTAATTCTTGATGCAAAGAAAGAATTAAAGAATCCACTCTAATCTCTCTCACACGAAAATTCACAAGAAGAACTTGTAAAAGAATTCAAAATTTTTTATTAATTGTTGTTGTCTGAAATTCGGCCTAATAGTGCCCTTAAATAAGGGTTACAAAATTCCTAATTGCATATGAAAAACTAAAACATTCCTAATTGCATAAGGAAAACATTCCTAATTGCATAAGGAAAACATTCCTAATTGCATAAGGAAAACATTCCTAATTGCATAAAGAAAACATAAAGTATGGAAACAAAATCATAATACACTAAGGAAAATATAAAGTATGGAAACAAAATCCTAATCCACTAAGGAAAATATAAAGTATGGAAACAAAATCCTAATCCAATAAGGAAAATATAAAGTATGGAAACAACCAAACTAATCCCTTCAACATAAGAAATGCCCCACATTATTTGGGCTGTCCATGGGCCTTAAATTACTTCCCAAGGCTTTATATGAACCCCCATGGACCTTTCTTGCACGTTGGACCTTTCTTTAGCTAGCCTTTAGCTTCCACACTAAGCATCATAATCAGCTTTGGTGTGCCTTCTTCAAGCTCTATCTCCATCTTCTTGAATGATAATTCTTGAAGCTCTTTGGAAATCTCTTCTTGAATATGCAAAGCCATACTAGTTGATATCTCTTTGCCTTGCTCCTAGTGATTGGTCCACTTGCTAGCTTCAAGGGATCCTTTCTTGCATCATTCTCCCCCTCTTCAAAAAGATTTGTCCTCAAATCTGCATCATCAAAAGGAGAAAGATCACTTACATTGAAAGTAGCACTAACATTATACGTACCTGGTAAGTCGATCTTGTAGGCATTGTCATTAATCTTCTCCAGCACTTGGAATGGGCCATCTCCCCTTGCTTGCAACTTGTTCTTCCTTTGGTTAGGAAACCTCTCTTTTCGAAAATGCACCCAAACCCAATCTCCTACTTGAAACTTAATCTCACGTCTCCCTCTATTTGTAGAATCAGCATATCTCTTGTTCCTTTTCTCAATATTCGCCCTTGCTTTCTCATGCATCTCTTTCACCAATTTAGCTTTCTTCTCACCATCTAAACTAACAAGCTCATGAGAAGGTAAAGAAACAAGATCCAAAACTGTTAGTGGGTTAAAACCATAAACAAGCTCAAAAGGTGAATATCCTGTAGAAGAATGAATAGCACGATTATAAGCAAACTCAATAAATGGCAAAAAATCTTCCCAAGAACTCAAAATCTTACCCACTAAAGCTCTCAACATGGTACCTAAAGTTCTGTTTATTATTTCTGTTTGTCCATCCATTTGAGGATGACAAGTGGTGGAAAATAACAACTTGGTACCTAACTTTCCCCAAAGCACACGCCAAAAGTGAGACAAAATCTTGGTGTCTCTATCAGAAACTATGGATTTTGGTATCCCATGAATTCGAACCACCTCCCTAAAGAAGAGTTAGGCCACTAAACTAGCATCATCACTCTTATGACATGGGATAAAGTGTCCAATCTTACTAAACATATCAACAACCACAAATATGCTATCTCTCCCCCTCTTAGTCCTTGGTAATCCTAAAATAAAGTCCATACTAATGTCCATCCAAGGAGAACTAGGAATGGGTAATGGCATATGCAAACCATGAGGCATAGATTTAGACTTAGCTTGCCTACAAGCCAAACAAGCCTTACAAATCTGAATTACATCCCTTTTCATATTTGGCCAATAAAAGTGTTCATTCAGCATGCCTAAAGTCTTATCAACTCCAAAATGCCCCATCAAACCCCCACAATGTGATTCTAATACTAGCAAATCTCTCATAGAACATCTAGACATGCATAATTTTGAACCCTTAAACAAAAACCCATCATGTCTATAGAAAGAATTAAAAGCACCATGCTCACAAGCATCATAAACATTGCCGAAATCAGAATCACCAACATATAAGTCCTTTATACATTCAAAACCAAGCAATTTAGTACTCAAAACATTAAGTAAAGCGTACCTCCTTGAAAGTGCATCTGCCACTACATTATCTTTACCTTGCTTGTATTTTATCACATAAGGAAACTTCTCAATCTTCATAACCCATTTTGCATGTCTTTTATCCAACTTGCCTTGCCCTCTCAAATGCTTCAATGATTCATGGTCTGAATGGATCACGAATTCCTTGGGCAGCAAATAATGCTCCAATACTTCCAATGCTCTCACCAAAGCATATAGATCCTTGTCATAAGTTGAATAATTCAGCTTTGCTCCATTAAGCTTTTCACTAAAGTATGCAATAGGCTTCTTGACGCGGAACCCTATGGCAATGAAGGCCTCAAACCCCAACATACGCTTCGATATAGGAATCCAAGAACAAGGATAAACCACCCTCTATAGCACCCAATGCTTAGCGAAGCAAGAACACTAATGACGGAAGGATTTGGAAGGACGGATCAGAAGAACGCCACAATCGAAATTGATAAGTTAGTCTGATTCGTGATGCAATCAATGAAAGAAGCAAAATCTGTCACTCTCTCAAAGATGGCCGAAATTTACATAAATAGCAATCTGAATATAATTTGTCAAAAAGGTCCTCTTACAAGAAAATAAGGCCCTATTTATAGAAAAATAAATTAAAAATTCGTAACTATCCTAACCCTAGTGGAAAAAGGAAAATTACAAAGTCAAAATCCTTGTCAAATAAGGAAAATATAATCCTAACCAATTAAGGAAAGAAGGGAACCACATCCTAACCCTAGTGGAAAAAGGAAAATTACAAAGTCAAAATCCTTGTCAAATAAGGAAAATATCATCCTAACCAACTAAGGAAAGAAGGGAACCACATCCCATGTGCATGGGTGTGAACACAGCCCATGTGCATGAAAGAATAGGCTGCCCATGTGACAAAAGTGGTCCCAAAAACCTAATTTCGTCCAAGGCCCATGTGCTTACATGTGGCCTGCCTTCCTTACTCCTTTCTTGCTCCTCTAGCCCATTTTTAAAGCCTTATCTTCCATATAGACATTCAGCATCACAATCAGCCTTTGTTGGTCTTCCAGCTCCATACTGCACTTGTTTATTGCTAATTCAGTCACCTCCCTTGTAACAAAGTCTTGAACATGCAATCCAAGAGTGACGCCATACTTCCTTACTTTATTCCTTGTTAATGGTCCTTGTTGTAGCACCAAAGGATCCTTGCCATGCTGGTTTACATCATTCTCCCCTTCTTTAAAAAGATTTGTCCTCAAATCTGCATCATCATAAGGAGATAAATCAGTCACATTAAAAGTAGCACTAACACCATACTCACCAGGCAAGTCGATCTTGTATGCATTGTCATTGATTTTCTCCAATACTTGGAACGGACCATCACCACGTGCATCAAGCTTATTCTTCCTTTGATTTGGAAGCCTCTCCTTTCAGAAGTGTACCCAAACCCAATCGCCAGGAGCAAATGCCATTTTCTTTCGTCCCTTATTTGCCCTATAAGCATATGACTTGTTCTTTTTCTCTATATTTGCTCGAACCTTTTCATGCAAAGACTTTACCAAATCAGCCTTCTTCTCACCATCTAAACTAGCAAGCTCATGTAAAGGCAAAGGAACAAGATCAAGTACAGTTAGTGGATTAAAACCATAAACAATCTCAAATGGCGAATAACCTGTAGAAGAATGAATTGAACGATTATAAGCAAATTCAATGAAAGGTAAACAATCTTCCCAAGTGACCAAGTTCTTCCCCACTAAAGCTCTCAACAACGTACCAAGTGTACGATTCACTACTTCAGTTTGCCCATCTGTTTGTGGATGACAAGTAGTAGAAAACAAAAGCTTAGTTCCTAATCTACTCCATAAAACATGCCAAAAATGGGACAAAAACTTAGTATCTCTATCAGAAACAATTGTCCTAGGCACCCCATGTAAACGAACAACATCTCTAAAGAACAAATCAGCCAGAACTTTTGCATCATCAGCTTTGTGACATGGAATAAAATGTGCCATCTTACTAAACCTATCAACAACCACAAAAATGCTATCTCTACCTTTCCTAGTCCTAAGCAAACCAAGCATAAAATCCATACTAATATCAACCCAAGGTGAACTAGGTACAGGTAATGGCATATAAAGACCATGAGGCATAGACTTAGATTTCGCCTGTCTACATGCAATACAAGCAGAACATAATCTCCCAACATCTTTACTCATAGACGACCAATAAAAATGCTCAAACAGAATATCATAAGTCTTAGACACACCAAAATGCCCCATCAAACCACCACAATGAGATTCCAAAACAAGCAAATTGCATGGAACATCTAGGCACACATAGTTTACTTCCCTTAAACAAATAACCATCCTGCCTAAAAAATGAATTAAAAGCTCCTTGTTCACATGCGACATAAACATTGCCAAAATCAATATCACCAATATATAAGTCCTTAATATACTCAAAACCAAGCAATTTAGAACTCAAAACAGACAGCAATGTATATCTCCTAGACAATGCATCAGCAACAACATTATCTTTACCTTGCTTATACTTAATGACATAAGGAAATTTCTCAATTTGTTCAATCCACTTACCATGTCTTTTGTTCAACTTACATTGGCCCTTCAAATGCTTGAGGGATTCATGGTCAGTGTGAATAATGAACTCCTTTGGCAGCAAATAATGCTCTCACACATTCAATGCCCTTACCAAAGCATGCAACTCCTTGTCATAGGTAGAATAATTCAGTTGTGCACCATTGAGCTTCTCACTAAAATATGCTATTGGCTTCTTTTCTTGCATCAAAACAGCCCCAATACCTATACCTGAAGCATCACATTCAATCTCAAAAATAGAATCAAAGTTAGGTAAAGCTAAAACAGGCACAGTAGTGAGTTTTTCTTTCAAACTTTCAAACGATCGTTGTTGCTGTTCACCCCATTGAATCCAACTTCCTTCTTAACAATACCTGTGAGTGGTGCGGCGATGGTAGAAAAATCCTTCACGAATCTCTTATAAAAACTCGCCAGTCCATGGAAGCTCCTCACTTCTGTCACACTCTTAGGAACAGGCCATTCCCTTATAGCTTTCACTTTCTCTTCATCAACTTCCAATCCCTGCGCACTAACAACAAAACCAAGAAAAACAAGCCTATCCATGCAAAATGTGCACTTCTTAAGCTTTGCATATAAGTTCTCTTTTCTCAAAGCTTCTAAAACCAACCTAACATGTTCTATATGCTCTTCCTCAGTCTTACTATAGATCAAAATATCATCAAAATAAACAACTACAAATCTGCCCAAATAAGCCCTCAAAACATGGTTCATCAACCTCATAAAAGTACTAGGTGCATTAGACAACCCAAAAGGCATTACCAACCACTCATACAACCCATATTTTGTTTTAAAAGTTGTTTTCCATTCATCCCCAGGTTTCATACGAATTTGATGATATCCACTCATAAGATCAATTTTAGTAAAATACCTTGCACCATGTAATTCGTCCAACATGTCATCAAGACGCGGTATAGGATGCCGATACTTCACGGTGATCTTATTTACAGCCCTACAATCAACACATATTCTCCACGTGCCATCTTTCTTTGGAACCAACAAAACAGGAACGGCACACGGACTTAAAATCTCTCGAATCAACCCTTTCTCCAACAACTCTTCCACTTGTCTCTGCATCTCCTTGGTCTCCATCAGATTACTTCGATATGCTGGTCTATTTGGAATTGTAGAACTAGGTATGAAGTCAATTTGATGTTCGATCCCTCTTAATGGTGGCAAACCACTAGGCAACTCCTCTGGAAACACATCTTGGAAATCCTGCAATAAAGACACAAAGCTAGAAGGCACATGTTCAAGTGAAACATCAATGTTAGCAAACAAAGTTTCCTTGTATCTAATGAGTAACACAGGCTGCCCAACATTTAATTCTCTCGCTCTTGCATAAAAAATTTGTTTTGCCTTCCCTTCTTTCTTGTTTTCTCTCACCAATGGGCCATTAATTTGATTAGTTTCTTTTCTGGCCTCTTTTCCCATTTTCTTCTCACTTTCACTCACATTATCATGTTCTCTCGCACTCCCCTTGTTTTTGGAAGAAACAGCCCCAACCACTACTTTGGCCGAATCTTGCTTTGCTTTCTCAAGCATCTTTCGATGATCTTCATAAACCTCCAAGGGTGATAATGGAACAAGAGTAACCAGCTTTCCCTCATAGGTAAACGTGTACCTATTTGAATGCCCATCATGCTGTGCTTTCCTATCAAATTGCCAAGGTCTTCCCAATAACATATGGCCTGCTTGCATAGGAACTACATCACACAACACTTCATCTTTATACCAGCCTATAGAGAATGGTATTCTCACTTGTTTAGTAACCTTCACCTCTCCACTATCATTAAACCATTGTAGTCTATATGGATTGGGATGTTTTAAACAAGTCAATTTCAGCTTCTCCACCATGGTCTCACTTGTGGCATTAGTACAACTACCGCTGTCAATGATGAGCATACAAACCTTACCATCAACTAAACATCTAGAATAAAATATGTTATCTCGTTGCTCAGGGCCCTCTTCTTTCACCTGCATATTCAAAGCACGCCTAGCAACTAACATTTCACCATGTTCAGCCATCAACACATTTTCAACTTGCTCACTACACTCATCATCATCATCATCATACATGTCATTCACATCATTATCAACATCACTATGATCAGAATCAGAAATTATACCCCCATCATCAGTAGCAATCATAACTCTCCTATTTGGACATTCAGAAGCAATATGCCCATTCCCTAAACATTTGAAACATTTAATATCTCTACTAGGAGTAGTATTAGAAGTACCTGATTGCTGCCTATTTGGACCACCATTCGTCCCTTTTCCACTTGTAGGTGGAGGATTGTTCACTTCTTTAATATCTCCACTTTGGAAGGAATTCTTGAAATCTCCACTTCTTGAGGACGAATTGCTACTAGTGTTTTGAGGTCTTCTGTAGGTCGAACTACTTCCACCCATATTCTGAAATTTGCTAGAACCAGACTTGGTGTAATTCTTGCTCTTTAGTCTCCTTTCTATCTTCATGGCCTTTTCAACCAACTCTCCCATGGAATTGTAATCATACATTTCCAGCTCACTTGCTATGTTTGAATTTAGACCCCCAAGGAATCTAGACATCAACCTCTGCTCATCCTCTTCAATATCAGCTCTTGCCATGATCATCTCTATCTCCTTGTGGTATTCTTCAACACTCTTACCACCTTGGATCAGCCTTGCCAACCTATTGATGCGGAACCCATGGATCAAATATTACATCTAGAACCCCACATACACATCTAGCATAGAATCTTAGAACTCAAAACAAATCCTCCCTACCAAACCCACAACTAACCTGTAATTGAGAACTTGGGTGATTGGGATGAAGAAATGAATTGATTTAAACGCCACAAGTCAGACTTGATAAGTTAGAACCAATTCTTCATGCAATAAGAATAAGAAGAAAAAACTCTTAAACTTGAAAACACATAGATTACAATGATAACAATCTGCCAATTCGTAGTAACCCTCTTAAGTTCTTTTTCCCATCCCTATATAGGTGGAAAAGAAGAACTAATGGCTTAAAAGTCTAGGTTTACATGTATCTAGTCACAATAGCATTAATTGTTCATCCACATCAATAATATACTCTAAATTACTGCCCATAATTCTGAAAACATTGATGGGCAGATTCTACATGCATTTGGTGTTGGTTCACATGTGTCTAGTCACACTAGCACTAAACCATATCAATATTATATTCCAAATTCGTGCTAATGCCCATCACCATACTTATGGGCAGATTCTTCATGCTTGTTGGTGAGTTTCTGACTTCCTCTTCATGATCCATCATATTCACTACAAGTTTGTCTCCCTCTTCATTAATCCACCTTTGAATGAAGTGCTGGAACACATGCTGGAGTTTCTTTGATTGTGATCTTGTGATTGGTCCACTTGGCATAATGATATCATCAACATATTTGCTGCCATTACATTCATCAAGCTTGCTTATAGTTTCCTCATCACCTATTATACAAATCCCTATAGTAATGAGAAGGGACAAACCTTGTTCTCATTAAGTCTTTCAAAGTCTCCCAATCAGGTACGGGTCTCAATCCCTTTCCTCTTCTATTAGATTTGAGTTGATCCCACCAGAATGTAGCATATCCCTTAAATTCCACGACTGTAATATGGGACATCTTCTCTTTTGAATAATTATGGCATTCAAAAATCTGCTCCACCTTTCTCTCCCATTCAATGTACTCTTCAGCATTGTTTCTCCCTTCAAAGGAAGGTACCTTCATCTTTATGGAAGTAAGGTCATTGTCATTTGCTGGGTTATTTTCACCAACCTCTTCATTACCTCTAGGTGCTCTACTATCTCCTTCACCGATTCTTAGTAGAACCCTTTGTGGTAACCTCACTTGAGCTGCTGGTTGCTGCGCTCTTTCTCTCATCATTAGATTCATGCTCTCTTGTAGAGTAGCCATCATTCTTGCCATCTCATTCATCCTCTCATTACTTTGCTGCATATATGTCTCAAAATTGCTAGAACCTTCTTGGACATTTTCCTCCCCATCTTGCACGTTCTGGTTTCTCCCACTACTCATGATCACAAACACAAACTCACAAAGAAAAGATTAGTAATAAACAAAATTCACTCAAAGTGTTTGGCTCTTACCTCACCTTTGCTGATTCTTCGATTGCACTTCAGAATCGAGGCTCACAAATCAATCTGCCAAGCACGTTCAAGGAAGCTAGAAACCTAATTCCTAGACACCTAGAAAAGAAACTCGACGATTTGGAGGCGACACAAGGAAATTTGTGTCACACGATTATCATAAACCAGAGTGTTGGAACAAGCAAATAACACTCCAGCAACGTAACGGAATCCAAAAAAAAATGGTAGCTCAATCAAGAATTAGAAACAAAGAGGTAAAAATTATGATAATTCTGGCCAAGATGTATCAAAACCAACCCACCTTTAGCAAGCTGATTTATGGACCTATTGATTCTACCCAAGAAAGCTAGTGTCAAGTCTTCCTAAACTAAAGAGAATTTCGAATTCCCCTTTGCAATGGCAGCCCCCACAATTCAAACAAAACAGCCCCAAAAAAAATGAAAATTTTGTGGCCTAAAAATTTTGATTGCTTCTAACCCACTTCAAACCAACCATGGAACCTTTAATTACTAAGAAACAGAAAAATTTTTGTTGGAGCACTTTTGTACTCTTTTTTTTTTAGGGATAGATCACTATCTCTAGATCACCCCCCCCCCCCCCCCCCCCAAAATACTAAACGAATATCAACAAATAGAAGCTTAAACAGCAAACGAATTATTGCAAGCTCAAATGGAAAGATCCGTATACTTTAAAAATTGAAAACGAATTGACTATGGTGAAGTAGGTGAAAATGATTTGGACTATGATGAAAAGGGGACACAAATGAATTGGGGTATGGGGAAAAAAGAAATTTCGAATAAAATAAAAGAACCGTAAAAAATGAATTGAAAAAATGAAGACTCTAACGGAAATAAAAACAAGCCCTAGAAAGACAGATAGATAAAGATTTACCTGTAATTGGCTCTGATACCAAATGACGCGGAACCCTATGGCAATGAAGGCCTCAAACCCCAACGCACGCTTCGATATAGGAATCCAAGAACAAGGATAAACCACCCTCTATAGCACCCAATGCTTAGCGAAGCAAGAACACTAATGACGGAAGGATTTGGAAGGACAGATCAGAAGAATGCCACAATCGAAATTGATAAGTTAGTCTGATTCGTGATGCAATCAATGAAAAAAGCAAAATCTCTCACTCTCTCAAAGATGGCCGAAATTTGCATAAAGAGCAATCTGAATATAATTTATCAAAAAGGTCCTCTTACAAGAAAATAAGGCCCTATTTATAGAAAAACAAATTAAAAATTCGTAACTATCCTAACCCTAGTGGAAAAAGGAAAATTACAAAGTCAAAATCCTTGTCAAATAAGGAAAATATCATCCTAACCAATTAAGGAAAGAAGGGAACCACATCCTAACCCTAGTGTAAAAAGGAAAATTACAAAGTCAAAATCCTTGTCAAATAAGGAAAATATCATCCTAACCAACTAAGGAAAGAAGGGAACCACATCCCATGTGCATGGGTGTGACCACATCCCATGTGCATAGGTGTGACCACAGCCCATGTGCATGAAAGAATAGGCTGCCCATGTGACAAAAGTGGTCCCAAAAACCTAATTTCTTCCAAGGCCCATGTGCTTGCATGTGGCCTGCCTTCCTTACTCCTTTCTTGCTCCTCTAGCCCATTTTTAAAGCCTTATCTTCCATATAGACATTCAGCATCACAATCAGCCTTTGTTGGTCTTCCAGCTCCATACTGCACTTGTTTATTGCTAATTCAGTCACCTCCCTTGTAACAAAGTCTTGAACATGCAATCCAAGAGTGACGCCATACTTCCTTGCTTTATTCCTTGTCAACTGTCCTTGTTGTAGCACCAAAGGATCCTTGCCATGCTGGTTTACATCACTTCTTCTCTTGCATCAAAATAGCTCCAATACCTACACCAGAAGCATCACATTCAATTTCAAAGTAGAATCAAAGTTAGGTAAAGCTAAAACGGGTGTAGTAGAAAGCTTCTCTTTCAAAGCATCAAATGCTTCTTGTTGCTCCTTGCCCCAAACTAATCCCACTTCTTTCTTGATTATGCTAGTCAAGGGGGCTGCCAATGTAGAGAAATTAGGGACAAATCTCCTATAGAAGGTTCCCAATCCGTGAAAACTCCTCACTTCTGTCACACTTGAAGGATTCAGCCACTCTTGGATAGCTTTCACCTTCTCTTGATCAACTTCAATTCCCTGCATACTTACAACAAAACCAAGAAAAACAACCCTATCTAGACAAAAAGAACACTTCTTAAGCTTAGCATAAAGATTTTGCTCCCTAAGGATTTCAAGCAGTTTCCTAACATGTTCAACATGTTCTTCCTCAGTTTTGCTATAAATCAGAATATCATCAAAGTAAACTACCACAAACTTACCTAAATAAGCTCTCAAAACATGGTTCATTAATCTCATGAAAGTACTAGGTGCATTAGATAAACCAAAAGGCATAACTAACCATTCATACAAACCATATTTCATTTTGAAGGTAGTCTTCCATTCATCTCCAGGCTTCATGCGAATTTGATGATAACCACTCATAAGATCAATCTTTGTGAAATATTTTGCCCCATGCAATTCGTCCAACATGTCATCAAGTCTAGGAATGGGATGTCTATACTTCACAGTAATCTTGTTCACAGCCCTACAATCAACACACATCCTCCAAGAACCATCTTTCTTGGGTACTAATAAGACTGGAATGGCACAAGGACTAAGGCTCTCTCGAACCAAGCCTTTCTCCAAAAGCTCTTCAACTTGTCTTTGCATCTTTTTTGTCTCCATAGGATTGCTCCTATATGCTGGCCGGTTTGGAATTGCAGAACCGGGTATGAAATCAATTTGATATTCAATCCCTCTTAATGGCGGCAAACCACTAGGAAGGTCTTCAGGAAACACATCCTTAAAATCCTGCAACAAAGACACAAAACTAGAAGGTAAAGAATCAAGAGATTCTTCACTGTCAGCAAGTAACAATTCTTTATACATAATAATGAGTACAGGCTGCCCTACATCTATCTCTCTTGCTCTTGAATAAAAAGTATGTTTTTCTTTTTCTCCTTGCTTATTTTCTCTCACCAATGGGCCATTTATTTGTTTGCTTTCTTTCTTTTGACTCTCGGCCTCTTTTCCCTTTCTGCACTTACTCACTTTATTATTTTCTCTCTCCCTACCCTTAGAATTACCCTTGGCATTGAAGAAACATCATTGGCTGAATTTGAACCCCCTTGGTTCTTGCTGGCTGAAACTTCTTTCTCCCTCTCTAGCATCCTCTTTTGATCTTCATACACTTCTTGAGGTGATAATGGTGCTAGAACAGCCTTCTTTCCTTCATAAGTAAAGGTATACTTATTAGAAAAGTCATCATGTTGTGCCCTTCTATCATGCTGCCATGGTCTTCCTAATAGCAAATGTCCAGCTTGCATTGGCACTACATCACACAAAACCTCATCTTTATACCACCCAATGGAGAATGGTACCTTGACTTGCTTCAACACTTTTACTTCCCCAACGTCATTGAACCATTGCAACTTGTAAGGATTGGGATGTTTAAAACAAGCTAACCCCAATTTATCCACCATTGTAGTACTAGTAGCATTGGTACAACTTCCACCATCAATGATAAGTATACAAACCTTACCATTCACCAAACACCTAGAGTGGAAAAGATTCTCCCTTTGATCCAAGCCTTCTTCCTTGACTTGAATATTCAAGGCTCTTCCAGTAACAAGCATCTCTCCATGTTCAGCATTCAAGACTTGATTCTCCCAAGCCTCTTCATCATATTCAGCCCTATCACCACATTCGGCCTCCTCTTCTTCTTCATGTTCAGATTCTGATTCAATTTCCCCTTCATGGGTAGCAATCATCACCCTCTTATTCGGACATTGAGAAGCAATGTGTCCACTTCCCAAACACTTGTAGCATTTAATTTCCCTACTTGGAGTAGGTCTAGAAGGTGTTTCCTTGGCTGCTTTTGCATCTCCATCATTCGGCTTCTTGAAATTAGGATTGTAGGAAGAATTCTTTTGGAAAGAACCCTTGTAATCCCCTTTGTAGGAACCTCCACTCGAACTTGAACCCTTGAAGTTTGAAAATTTTCCACTAGCTTTAGAGTAGCCAGTTTTCGAAATAGCTTTATTCTTCAATCTTCTCTCTATCTTCATGGCCTTTTGAACTAACTCTTCCATTGTGTTGAATTCATACATCTCCAATTCATTGGCTATGTTCAAATTCAATCCCCCAAGAAATCGTGACATCTTCTTGTCTTCATCTTCATCAATATTTGCCCTAGCCATGATCATCTCCATCTCTTTGTGGTACTCTTCCACACTTCTTCCACCTTGAACTAGTCTTGCTAGTCGATTGTACAAATCCCGAATGTAGAGAGATGGTACAAATCGGCTCCTCATTAGTTCTTTCAAGGTTGACCATTCAGAAATAGGCCTCATACCTTTCCCTCTTCTATTAGCTTTCAATTGATCCCACCAAAAGGTAGCATACCCCTTGAACTCTACGGCTGCCAAAACTAATTTCTTCTCTTCGGTGTAGTTATGGCATTCCAAAATCTGCTCAACTTTCCTCTCCCATTCTATGAACTCTTCTGCATTGTTCTTCCCTTCAAAGGAAGGAATCTTCATCTTGATGGAAGTAAGGTCACCATCAGTGGTAGGTTGATTTCCACCTTCATCTTTATCTTCTACCCTTTCGGCTGCTTCTAGGGCTTCAAGATTTCCTTGCCCTTCTCTCCTAAGCACTCTTCTAGCTAGCATTATGGGATTTGGATGTGCGGCTGGCTGCCCTTGCTGCACTTGCTGAATTTGTTGTGCTTGTCGTGTTTCATTCTCTTGCAATCTAGTATCCATCATCCCCATTCGACAAAGCATTGCTGCCAAAGTCTCATTAAGCCTAGCCAAGCTTTCGGCCATAGCTCCTTCTTTGCTAGTCTCTTCTCCTTTTCCAGCCATGTTAACAAACAAACAAACTCAAAGAAACAAGATTAGTAATAATCGATATTCACTCAAGTGTTTAGAATTACCTCACTTTTCTTGTCTTCCTTGATTGCACTTCAGAACCAAGCTCACCAACCAACAATTGTCAAGTCGTTCAAGAAACTAGAACCTAAATCCTAGAACTAGATAGAAAACAAGACAAGTATCCAAAGGCAATGCAAGGTAATTTGCACTACACGATATAAAACCAAGTATCGACATAAGCAAATGATACTTAGCAATGTAATGGAATTAAAAGCTAGATAAAGAAATCAGAAACAATGAAGCCAATAAACAAGACAAATTTGGATATAATGAATCAAAAACAACCCACACTTGGCAAGCTGCTTTATGGACCTAATCAATTCTACCCAAAATGCTAGCTTCTAGACTCTAATTCCCAACTAAAACACTCAAATAATATGAATATTAAGGTCTGATTTTCGAATTCCAAAAGCCCCTCAAAAGGTGGAATTTTTAGCCCAAAAATTTTATTACTTCTGACCCACCTAGATATGATCCTTAGCACCCAAATAGCAAGAATATCAAACAATTTTTGTTGAGGTGGTTTTGTACTCTTTTTTTTTTTGCTTCCTCTCACTATCCCCTTGATTCGGGACTTAATTTACCCCCAAGGACTTTTGGAAATCTGGACTTAATTCGCAACCCCAGATTCACTCAAGACCAAATCGAAATCAAACTTGAACACAAACTCTAGCTTTTGCTTTCTTTCAGGAACCCTAATTTTTGGTTTCGAAATTCTCCAAGAATCCTTTCCTAGGTTTCGTTTTCACCCTATGAATACCCTCCTTCAATTCGGCCTTGATCAGAATTGATATACGACTCTTTTTCGAAAATTAAAGACTAGACTTTGTAAGAACCCTAAAATGCAGAAATTTAAAAGACCTAAATTAACAAACCCTAGAAAGACAAAGTAGATAAAAATTACCTTGTAGCAAGGCTCTGATACCAAATGACGCAGACCCTTAGCAACGATGGCAGCAAACCCAACGTATAACAATGGTAGAGAACTCCTTGAAACTTGATAATCACCTCCTAAGGAACCCAACGCCTGTAAAGAGATGCGAACTCAATATGATTGAAGTATTTAGTTGGTAAGAAGAAGGAAAACGCCACAACTCTTGTTGATAAGTAAACCTAATTCTTGATGCAAAGAAAGAATTAAAGAATCCACTCTAATCTCTCTCACACGAAAATTCACAAGAAGAACTTGTAGAAGAATTCGAAATTTTTTATTAATTGTTGTTGTCTGAAATTCGGCCTAATAGTGCCCTTAAATAAGGGTTACAAAATTCCTAATTGCATATGGAAAACTAAAACATTCCTAATTGCATAAGGAAAACATTCCTAATTGCATTCCTAATTGCATAAGGGCAACATTCCTAATTGCATAAGGAAAACATTCCTAATTGCATAAAGAAAACATAAAGTATGGAAACAAAATCCTAATCCACTAAGGAAAATATAAAGTATGGAAATAAAATCCTAATCCACTAAGGAAAATATAAAGTATGGAAACAAAATCCTAATCCAATATGGAAAATATAAAGTATGGAAACAACCAAACTAATCCCTTCAACATAAGAAATGCCCCACACTATTTGGGCTGTCCATGGGCCTTAAATTACTTCCCAAGGCTTTATATGAACTCCCATGGACCTTTCTTGCACGTTGGACCTTTCTTTAGCTAGCCTTTAACTTCCACACTAAGCATCATAATCAACTTTGGTGTGCCTTCTTCAAGCTCTATCTCCATCTTCTTGAATGATAATTCTTGAAGCTCTTTGGAAATCTCTTCTTGAATATGCAAAGCCATACTAGTTTGATATCTCTTTGCCTTGCTCCTAGTGATTGGTCCACTTGCTAGCTTTAAGGGATCCTTTCTTGCATCAGACTCGAGCTTGTTGGTCCTCATCATTCCCCCTTTCCTCAGAAGGATTTGTCCTTGAATCTGCTCCTTCATCACCTACATCAAACAAAGACAAATCAGAAATATTAAAGGTAGCACTTACGTTGCCATACTCACTAGGCAATTGTAGCTTGTATGCATTGTCATTGATTCTTTGTAGGACTTGAAATGATCCATCTCCTCTCGGCATCAGCATAGACTTCCTTTGACTTGAAAATCTTTCCTTCCTCAAGTATACCCAAACCCAATCACTTGGTTCAAATATGACTTTCTTTTTCCCATGTTGTGTTGCTTTTCATATTATTGATTTTTTTTCTCTATTTGAGCACGCACCCTCTCATGTAAGCATTTAACAAATTCAGCCTTTTTCTTTCCTTCCAAATTAGCTTTTTCAATGGGTAATGGCAGTAAATCCATAGGTGTTAATGGACTGAAACCATATACAACCTCAAAAGGTGAACAATTTGTTATAGCATGAATACTCCTATTGTAGGCAAACTCAACATGTGGCAAACATTCTTCCCAATTCTTCAAATTTCTTTGAATTATTGCCCTCAATAGTTGTGAAAGAGTTCTATAGACCACCTCCGTTTTTCCATCCGTTTGTGGATGACACGTTGTTGAGAATAGAAGCTTTGTTCCCAACTTGCTCCAAAGTGTCTTCCAAAAGTGGCTAAGGAACTTGACATCTCTATCACTAACAATTGTCCTTTGAACTCCATGCAATCTCATAATTTCTTTGAAGAATAGCCCTGCAACATGAGTTGCATTATTCGTCTTATGGCATGGAATGAAATGTGCCATTTTGCTAAACTTGTCAATAACAACAAAAATAGAATCTTTCCCTCCCCTTGACCTGGGCAATCCTAAAACAAAGTCTATGGATTTGTCTACCCAAGGTTCAATAGGTATGGGAAGTGGTGTATACAACCCATGAGGCATCAGTTTGGATTTAGCTTGTTTACAAGTAATGCATCTCTCACAAATTCTCTCAACTTCTCTTTTCATTTATGGCCAAAAGAAATGATCACTGAAAACAACTAAAGTTTTTCTCACACCAAAATGCCCCCATCAAACCCCCCACCATGTGCCTCCCTCACAAGCAACTCTCTCAAAGAAGATTGAGGCATGCATAGCTTATTTTTTTTTTGAAAAGAAAACCATCTAGCCTATAAAACTTGCCAAAACCCCCTTTCTCACATGCCTCATAAACATTAGCAAAATGAATGTCTGAATTATATAAATCCTTAATTAACTCAAAACCTAATAATTTTTCATCAAGTGTAGAAATTAGAGCATACCTCCTTGATAAAGCATCGGCAACCACATTTTCCTTACCTTGCTTGTACTTGAAGACGTAAGGGAAATGATTCAATGAACTCCACCCATTTAGCATGTCTTCGACTGAGCTTTCCTTGTCCTTTGAGATATTTCAAGGACTCATGATCAGTGTGGATTATGAATTCCTTATACCATAAGTAGTGCTGCCAATTTTCTAACACTCTCACCAATGCGTAGAGCTCCTTTTCATAAAGAACCATATTTTTAGACTTGCTCCACTTATCTTCTCACTAAAGAATGCTATTGGTCTTCCTTCTTGCATCAAGACTCCACCAATACCCATTCCACTTGCATCACACTCAACCTCAAAAGTTTTAGAAAAGTTAGGCAAAGCAAGTAAAGGTGTTGAACTGAGTTTGTCTTTTAGCAAGTGAAAAGCATCATCTTGTTCTTTTCCCCACTTGAAACCCACATTTCTTTTAATGCATTCAGTTAAAGGTGTAGCAATTGTAGAAAAATCCCTAATGAATCTCCTATAAAAGCTAGCAAAACAATGAAAACTCCCAACATCATGCACACTAGTAGGTTTTGGCCAATCTCTAATTACTTTTACTTTTTCTTGATCAACATGAATTCCTTTGTCATTAACAATATATCTAAGAAAAGTAATTTCATTAGTGGAAAAAGTGCATTTCTTAAGATTAGCATATAACTTTTCTTGCCTTAACACATCAAAAACAGCCTTTAAATGTGTTATATGCTCATCTAAAGATTTGCTATACACAAGAATATCATCAAAATAAACCACCACAAACTTTTTGATGCGGAACCCATGGATTTAATATTACATCTAGAACCCCACATACACATCTAGCATATAATCTTAGAACTCAAAACAAATCCTCCCTACCAAACCCAAAACTAACCTGTAATTGAGAACTTGGGTGATTGAGATGAAGAAATGAATTAATTTAAACGCTACAAGTTAGACTTGATAAGTTAGAACCAATTCTTCATGCAACAAGAATAAGAAGAAAACCTCTCAAACTTGAAAACACATCAATTACATTCAACATAAACTGGAAATTATATCAACCCTTTTGAGTTCTTTTTCCCCTCCCTATATAGCTGCAAAAGAAGAACTAATGGCTTAAAATTCTAGGTTTGCATGTATTTAGTCACACTAGCATTAATTATCCATCTACATCAATAATATATTCTAAATTACTGCCCATAATTCTGACAACATTGATGGGCAGATTCTACACATACTTTGGTGTTGGTTCACATGTGTCTAGTCACACTAGCACTAAACCACATCAATATTATATTTCAAATTCGTGTTAATGCCCATCACCATATTTATGGGCAGATTCTTCATGCTTCTTGGTGAGTTTCTGACGTCCTCTTCATGTTCCTTCATATTCAGTACAAGTTAGTCTCCCTCTTCATTTATCCACCTTTGAATGAAGTGTTGGAACACATGCTGGAGGTTTTTTATTGTGATCTTTTGATTGGTCCACTTCGCATAATGATATCATCAACATATTTGCTGCTTTGTGTAGATTCATCAAGCTTGCTTATAGTTTCCTCATCATTCCCTCCTTGCTCAAAAAGATTTGTCCTCAAATCTGAACCTACATCAAAAGGAGAAAGATCACTAACATTGAAAGTTATAGAAACATTATACTCACCTGGCAGATCAATTTTATAGGCATTATCATTTATTCATTCTAAAACTTGAAATGGGCCATCTCCCCTTGCATCCAACTTGGATTTCCTTTGTTTAGCAAAATCTTTCTTTCCTCATATGAACCCATACCCAATCACCAGGTTGGAAAATCACATGTTTCCTTCTTCTATTTGCATTATGGGCAAATGATTCATATTTCTTCTCAAGATGAGCTCGTGCCTTCTCATGTATCTTCTTAACCAACTCCGCTTTCTTTTCACCATCTAAGTTAGTTATTTCATTTAATGGCAAAGGAAACAAATCAAGTGCTGTAAGTGGATTAAAACCATAAATACTTTTAAATGGTGAATAAGCTGTAGAAGATTGTATGCTTCTATTATATGCAAACTCCACTAATGGCAAAAAAGCTTCCCAAGTTTCCAAATTCTTACCCACAACAGCACGTAACAAAGATCCTAAAGTCCTATTTACCACTTCTGTTTGTCCATTAGTTTGTGGGTGACAAGTTGTAGAGAACAACAATTTAGTACCTAACTTATTCCACAAAACATGCCAAAAATGACTTAAGAACTTCACATCTCTATCACTTACAATTGTTTTAGTAATGCCATGCAAATGAACTACTTCCCCAAAGAAAAAATTAGCAATATTTGTTGCATCATCAGTTTTGTGACATGCAATGAAATGAGCCATTTTGCTGAATCTATCAACAATAACAAATATGCTATCTTTTCCTTTTCTAGTCCTAGGCAGTCCCAAAACAAAGTCCATAGATATGTCAATCTGAGGTGTATTAGGAATAGGTAAAGGAGTAAACAGCCCATGAGGTAAAGACTTAGATTTTGCTTGTTTACATGCAATACACTTGGCACAAATTCTTTCAACATCCTTTCTCATGTTTGGCCAATAGAAATGTTCAAGTAGAATGTCTAAAATCTTAAATACCCCAAAATGTCCCATGAGTCCTCCACTATGTGCCTCACGCACAAGCAATTCCATTAATGAGTAACTAGGCATGCATAATCTTCCATCCTTAAACAAGTACCCATCATGCCCATAAAACTTCTGAAATGCAGAATGCTCACATGCTTTATAAACATTTACAAAGTCAATATCATTGGCATACATATCCTTAATTTGCTCAAAGCCTAATAACTTAGAACTAAGAGTTGAGATTAAGGAATACCTTCTTGAAAGTGCATCTGCTACTACATTGTCTTTTTCCACACTTATACTTTATCACATATGGAAATGGCTCAATGAAATCTATCCACTTTCCATGTCTTCATTTCAGCTTGGTTTGCCTCTTTAGATGCTTTAATGATTCATGATCTGTATGAATAACAAACTCTTTTGGCAATAAGTAATGTTGCCACACTTGTAAAGATCTTACCAAAGCATACAGCTCCTTGTCATAAATGGAATAATTTAATTGTCCACCATGAAGCTTCTCACTAAAATATGCAATTGGTTTCCCTTCTTGCATCAAAACAGCACATATGCCCACACCTAAAGCATCACACTCTAATTCGAAGGTCTTATTAAAATCTAGTAAAGCAAGAATTGGAGCAGTAGTTAACCTTTCTTTCAAAAAATTGAATGCCTTTTCATGAATTTTAGTCCAATTAAACTTTACATCTTTTTTTACCTATTCATTTAATGGTGCAGCAATGAAACTAAAATCTTTGACAAACCTTTTATAGAAACCAGCCAAACCATGAAAACTTCTTACCTCACTCACTGTTTTAGTGTCTGGCCAATCTCTTATTGCCTTTACGTTTTCATCATCAACCTCAATACCTTGTGCACTAACCATAAAACATAAGAATATGATTTTATCACTACAAAACATGCACATTTTCAAGTTGGCATACAATTCTTCCTTTCTCAAAACTTCAAGAATAGCCCTAATATGCTCTACATGCTCATCTACTGATTTACTATAAATGAGTATGTCATCAAAATACACAACAACAAATTTACCAAGATATGCACGTAAAATATGGTTCATTAATCTCATGAATGTACCAGGTGCACTAGATAAACAAAATGGCATAACTAACCACTCATAAAGACCATATTTTGTTTTGAATGCAGTTTTCCACTCATCTCTTTCCTTCATCCTAATTTGATGGTAACCACTTTTCAAATCAATCTTAGTAAAAATGTAAGAACTACTCAACTCATCAAGCATATCATCAAGTCTAGGAATTGGATGTCTATACTTCATTGTGATTTTATTGATTGCTCGGCAGTCCACACACATTTTCCATGATCCATCCTTCTTTGGAAATAGTAAAACCAGAACAGCACATGGATTGAGACTTTCACGCACATATCCTTTTACTAGCAAATCCTCCACTTGCCTTTGAAGTTCCTTGGTGATACGGAACCTCCAAGAATAAGCCTGAGAACCCCTTGATTTCGAACCCCCACAGCATTAACTTGAAAACCCCTAGTCAAATTCGGTACAACCCCCAAGGATTAGGTTAGATTTCAGATTACCTTGAATTGATCAAAGATCCAAGATTTCGAAACAAGTCAGTTCCTAAATCCCAGATTCAAAACACTCCACAAGAAAGTTGATCAAACTACTTGAATGTTTCTGAAGCATGTATTCAAGCAAGAACACAAAGATAAAAGCAATTCGGCTTTAGGTTAATAAATTCATCCAAAACTTCAAAACTGGTGTCTTACAACCCTAAATGAGATATAAATAGTTAAACCCTAATTAGGGTTATTAAGTAGCATTTGGCTTTCTAATCAAATTTTAAGAAATAATAAAGTAATCAAAGTCCTAATTTAATACCAAACAAACAGGGCCCTTACTTTTTAAATGAGCATAACTAGTGGGCCTTAATACATATTAATATAACAAGTTCAGCTAATTATTTAGCTATAAATAAGCCCAACTAGTGACTTGAGCCAAATATGCTCCAATTTGCATCCTTGATCAGCCATATCGTGCACCTTCAGCTCCTCTTCAACAAAATGTTGCATGTAGCCTTGTGACGTCTCTATCATTCCCCCTTTGTTGGAGAAAACTTGTCCTCGAGTTTTAAAATGCTGAAGTAGTAAAGAAAAGCAACTTTGTAATTTCACTCCAATTACTTGTGGCATGTCATCAATTTGAAGAACCTGAAATTTTATTTCATAAACATCAAAATCATTGTTAGGAAAAATAAATTCCATGTTTACAACAGACAGGCAATCATGAATGGTGGGAGTAGAAAGTTTTATTTTTCTTGCTTCTTCTTTTAGTTGTACTTCTAACCCAAGCATATCAATTTCTTCCTTCAATATTTCTTCAAAAGTTTCCAACTGTGGAATGTCTTGTTGAAAAGTAGCAGCTTCTTTTGATTCTAGTGATGAATCTTCACCAATAATCTCTAAAGTATGATCTTCAATATCACCCTGAAAAGAAGTATCACCATAAACAGCCTCGGATGACATTAACAAATCACTACCATCAACAATCTCTTCTGCATAAATTAGTTCTTCTTCATTGCTATCTTCAACCTTCAAATTCTCCCTTTCTTTGTAGTAATCATCAACACTTTTACTTCCTTCCTTGATAGCCTGAAGTCTCTGCATGATACTCCTATAGAAATGTTCAGGTTGCTGCATTTGATTTTTGCCACCTCTTTGCATCTCATTGCGCTCCAATGTGGCTCTTTCAACACTCTGCAACCTCAAATCCATGCGCTCTAATCTTTCTGTTATGGTATCCATAGCACGGTGTAAACGTGTAAATTCAGCTTGTTGCGCCTCACGCAATCGAGTTGGATCAATCTGAACACCTGCATCTCTTCTAGACATGTTTCCTGCAATAAAAGGTTAGCACAAAACAAATAAAAAAGCCTCACAACACTCCCTCACGTGTTTACACTCAATAGATGAAGGTTGGTCTCTCGTGTTTCACTCAATATATGAAATCTCTCACGGTTCAGCTCACACCTCTTAAGCTAATTTCTTTTATGTTCTTAGGTGAATCACACTTTATGAAACAACTCAAATAGCCTCCGTGTGTACTATCCCAAAATCTGAAATTTGAATCAAAACAGCCCCTCAAATTTGTCAAAATTTCGTGACAAAATTTTGGTTACTTCTAACCTATCCAGATTCGACCCTTATCACCTAAATAACAAGGAAAACGAAAAAAATTTCTTGAAGCACTTTTGTACTCTTTTTTTTTTTTTGCTCCCTCTCACTATCTCAAGATGGGCAGCCCTAATTCACACACCACACAAAACTTTTTTTTTTCCAATCAGGTAACAAGAACAAGATCAATTTAGAGGACTTCCTTTTGAAACTCGAAATTGGAACAGAATAAATAATCAAGACTTCCTTTAGACCAATTCAGCTTTCCTTTTGAAACTTGTTTGAAATACTTTCTTGGAAATTCGAAACAGAATCAGAATGATTAACAAGAATAAGATTCGGATTTAGAACACTTTCGAATCAAAGAATTTCGAATCAACAATCAAGAACACAATTTCGAATTTGAACAAAGCAACCTAAATTCCCAATTCGGAAATCCACAATAGAACAAATCCAATTCAGAATAGATAGAACAAACCAATTCGGAACAAATCAACCAACCCAATTTCAGAATAAGAAAAATGATTTGGACTAAAAAGGCAAACTGAATTCGAAATTGAAATAAGACTCCAAACACAAAACGAAAACTAAATTAGAACCCTAACGGAATCTTTTTTTTTGAATTTTCGACTTTGAAAGAAAAACGAAAATGATTCAAGGATCAATAACAAAGAAACAAAACGAAACTAACAAGAGAAGAAACGAAAACGAAAGTAACCCACAAAGGAAACAAAAACGCAAATAGCAGGTGAAGAAAACGAAAACGAAAATAACCCACAAAGAAAAACAATTCAGAGAAACAAGGAAAACAAGAGAACGAATTCAACAATTGGATCAAAGTAACGAAAACGCAAATAACAAAAGAAGAAACGAAATAAAAAAAGAATTCAAAATTGATAGGGATAAAACCTGATCTAGAGCGCTAGCTCTGATACCAAATGATACGGAACCTCCAAGAATAAGCCTGAGAACCCCTTGATTTCGAACCCCACAGCATTAACTTGAAAACCCCTAGTCGAATTCGGTACAACCCCTAAGGATTAGGTTAGATTTCAGATTACCTTGAATTGATCAAAGATCCAAGATTTCGAAACAAGTCAGTTCCTAAATCCCAGATTCGAAACACTCCACAAGAAAGTTGATCAAACTACTTGAATGTTTCTGAAGCATGTATTCAAGCAAGAACACAAAGATAAAAGTAATTCGGCTTTTGGTTAATAAATTTGTCCAAAACTAAAAACCTGATGTCTTACAACCCTAAATGAGATATAAATAGCTAAACCCTAATTAGGGTTATTAAGTAGCGTTTGGCTTTCTAATCAAATTTTAAGAAATAATAAAGTAATCAAAGTCCTAATTTAATACCAAACAAACAGGGCCCTCACTTTTTAAATGAGCATAACTAGTGGGCCTTAATACATATTAATATAACAAGTTCAGCTAATTATTTAACTATAAATAAGCCCAACTAGTGACTTGAGCCAAATATGCTCCAATTTGCATCCTTGATCAGCTATATCGTGCACCTTCAGCTCCTCTTCAACAAAATATTGCATGTAGCCTTGTGACGTCTCTATCACTTGGTTTCCTCCGGATTACTTCTATAAGCTGGTCGGTTAAGAATTGTTGAGTCCGAAATGAAGTCAATTTGATGCTCAATCCCTCTTAAAGGTGGTAAACCTTTAGGTACATCTTCTGGAAAACATCTCCAAATTCCTGTAAAATAGAACAAACACAACTAGGCAAAGGGTTATCAAGGTCAGATGTAGAAATCAAGGTATCTTTGTACCTAAATACAACCAGACTTCTTTTATCCCAAAAAGCACTCCTTAACTCTTTTTCTTTTGCATAGAAACACTCTCTTTTATTTTCTCTCCCTTTCTCTTTTTCTCTCACTAATGGGCCACTTTTATCATTCTTTTTCTCACACTTGGCCTCTTGCACTCCATTTTTATTTGTTTTACCCTCACCACCAGAATTTCTTTCAAATGATCTCAAAATCTTCTAATGAGGAAACTATAAGCAAGCTTGATGAGTCTACACAAGGCAGCAAATATGTTGATGATATCATTATGCCAAGTGGACCAATCACAAGATCACAATCAAAGAAACTCCAGCATATGTTCCAACACTTCATTCAAAGGAGGATTAATGAAGAGGGAGACCAACTTGTTATGAATATGATGGATCATGAAGAGGAAGTCAGAAACTCACCAAAAAGCATGAAGAATCTGCCCATAAGTATGGTGATGGGCATTAGCACGAATTTAGAATATAATATTGATGTGGTTTAGTGCTAGTGTGACTAGACACATGTGAACCAACACCAAAATGCATGTAGAATCTGTCCATCAATGTTCTCAGAATTATGGGCAGTAATTTAGAATATATTATTGATGTGGATGAATAATTGATGCTATTGTGACTAGATACATGTAAACCTAGACTTTTAAGCCATTAGTTCTTCTTTTCCAACTATATAGGGAGGGGAAAAAGAACTCAAGGGGTTACTACGAATTTCCAGTTTATGCTAAATGTAATTGATGTGTTTTCAAGTTTGAGAGGTTTTCTTCTTATTCTTGTTGCATGAAGAATTGGTTCTAACTTATCAAGTCTAACTTGTGGCTTTTAAATCAATTTATTTCTTCATCCCAATCACCCAAGTTCTCAATTATAGGTTAGTTGTGGGTTTGGTAGGGAGGATTTGTTTTTGAGTTTTAAGATTCTATGCTAGATGTGTATGTGGGGTTCTAGATGTAATATTTGATCCATGCCACATCATTTGGTATCAGAGCTTTGGCTTGAAGATAAATCTCTAGGTATCTTTTACATTTTAATTATCCAAAAGAAAAAAAACCAGATTCAATTTCTCTGTCTCTTCATTTTCTGTTCTTGTTGCACCTTGTCCTTGTTCTTCAAATCTATGGATTTTTGTTTATCTTTTCAATTTCTATCCTTGTTTACTGAAAGTTCAACAAAAAAAAAAGAGGGAAAAGATCAAAAGAAAAAAAAAAGAATCAGATTTAACTTCCTCAACATAAAAGAAAAAAAATTCGTACCTGTTTCTGTCCAATATTTTTCTACACAAGTGTTTGAGATTTTTTGATATTTATACCATTACAGCTTGCTACCTTATTATATTTGATCAAATTACATCAGCTTCTCATTATGCATCCATTTAGCATTTAAAATCTGATATTTAGAGAATAGCTTGCATTGGGAATAGATTTAGGTTGCATATTCAGATTACTCATTGGAGTGATTTGAATTCTATTTTTCAATATCCAAAATTGTTTTTCTTTATATTCTTAGTTTCATTCTTTCATATACATCTTGTTTCTTGTATGCATTAAGTAGCTAATTCTCAATCATAGTTACTTTGGTTTGATTAACACAAATACTTTTTGCTTCTTGTGTTAACTTTCAGTTCTTGTTGTTTAAAATTAAATTGCTTCTAGAATTGTTGAATTCATTTTGTTCATTAGGTTCCTCGTAGATTCTTTAAAACAAAACTTGTTTTACTTAATTTAAGTGGATTCAGTTCTGAAATTCAACTTGATAAAAGAAGAATTGAGAGGTAAAATGACCAAGTTTTGAGTGAAATACAAGAGTGACAATCTAATCTTGAGTGAAACACGTAAGGGAGTGAGGTGAGAAAATTTTCTTTACTAACATTTTCTTTAGGTTCTTCTTACACCATGTCAAATTCTAGAAGTGAAAAACGTGATATGATCATAAATGACATAGCCTTCATGTTAGGGACAATGCAAAGGAGATTTGAAAGGTTTGATTTGACCATAAATAACATGAGAGGTGATGTAGACAGCATAATGCAAAGGCAACGGAATGATACTAATCGAAGGGGGCAGAATAGAGGGAGAGGAAACATGATGAATAATGATGAGGTAGAAAGGGAAGATGATGAAGAAAGTGAGGAATCAATAGCCCAAAGAAGATCTGAAAGAAGGGACAGCAACATATCTTCAATAAAAATGAAGATACCATCATTCAAGGAGAGAAATGATGCTAAAGCTTACCTTGAATGGGAAAGAAAAGTCGAGTTGGTATTTGAGTGTCATAATTATAGTGAAATGAAGAAAGTTAAAATTGCAGCAGTTGAATTCACAGATTATGCACTAATTTGGTGGGATCAATTGATGATTTCCATGAGAAGAAATGGAGAAAGAACCATCACTACTTGGGCTAAAATGAAAACTTTGATGAGAAAGAGATTTGTACCATCTTACTACTATCGAGAGCTTCACCAAAGATTACAGTGGTTAACTCAATGACTGTGGAGGATTACCATAAAGAGATGGAGATGATCATGAGTAGAACTAATATAGATAAGGATCCAAAAATCACTATGGCTCGATTTTTGAGTGGGCTGTATAGGAAGATTGCTAATATAATTGAATTATATCATTATGTGGAGCTTGATATATTGTGCACATGGCCATGAAAGTGGAGAAGCAACTGAAACTGAAGGGAGCAGCAAAGGGATTTTCTAATTCCAGCTCTAGTTTCACTTCAAAGTGGCCAAAGAAAGATGATAATCCTAAAGAGAAGGAGGCTGCCTGGAAAGGAAAGGAAAAACAAGTTCCAATTGACCCTAAAGGTAACTCTAAAACATCTAACCCTAATCAAAAGCATAGTACCATTAAATGCTTTAGGTGTTTAGGAGTAGGGCATATAGCATCTCAATGTCCAAATAAGAAAATCATGTTGATATTGGATAATGGTGAAATTGATAGTGCTAGTGAACATGAAAGTGATGATGATGATAATGAAAGCATGCCACCATTAGAGGAAATTGAACATATCATTGAATATCCTGCCCATGGTGAATCTTTGGTTATTAGAAGAGCTTTAAACATGCAAATTAAAGATGAAGAAAGTAATCAAAGAGAGAATATTTTCCATACTCGTTGCATTGTAAACGAAAAAGTGTGTAGCATGATCATTGATAGGGGTAGTTGTGCAAATGTTGTTAGTACTGATTTTGTGGATAAATTACGGTTAGCATGCACAAAACATCCTAGTCCCTACAAGCTGCAATGGTTGAATGATTGTTGAGAGGTGAGGGTAACAAAGCAGGTTCTGTTTTCTTTTGAAATTGGGAGATACAAAGATGAAGTTTGTTGTGATGTTGTGCCTATGCATGCTAGCCATATCCCTCTTGGTCATCCATGGCAGTTTGATAGAAAAGCTTTGCATGATGGCTTTAAGAATCATTATTCCTTCAGCCTAAATGGTTTAAATTTCACTCTTGCTCCATTGTCACCTAAACAAGTGTATGAAGATCTGACGCGGACCCTTAGCAACGATGGCAGCAAACCCAACGTATAACAATGGTAGAGAACTCCTTGAAACTTGATAATCACCTCCTAAGGAACCCAACGCCTGTAAAGAGACATGAACTCACTATGATTGAAGGATTTAGTTGGTAAGAAGAAGGAAAATGCCACAACTCTTGTTGATAAGTAAACCTAATTCTTGATGCAAAGAAAGAATTAAAGAATCCACTCTAATCTCTCTCACATGAAAATTCACAAGAAGAACTTGTAGAAGAATTCAAAAATTTTTATTAATTGTTGTTGTCTGAAATTCGGCCTAATAGTGCCCTTAAATAAGGGTTACAAAATTCCTAATTGCATATGGAAAACTAAAACATTCTTAATTGCATAAGGAAAACATTCCTAATTGCGTAAGGAAAACATTCCTAATTGCATAAGGAAAATATAAAGTATGGAAACAAAATCCTAATCCACTAAGGAAAATATAAAGTATGGAAACAAAATCCTAATCTACTAAGGAAAATATAAAGTATGGAAACAAAATCCTAATCCAATAAGGAAAATATAAAGTATGGAAACAACCAAACTAATCCCTTCAACATAAGAAATGCCCCACACTATTTGGGCTGTCCATGGGCCTTAAATTACTTCCCAAGGCTTTATATGAACCTTTCTTGCAAGTTGGACCTTTCTTTAGTTAGCCTTTAGCTTCCACACTAAGTATCATAATCAGCTTTGGTGTACCTTCTTCAAGCTCTATCTCCATCTTCTTGAATGATAATTCTTGAAGCTCTTTGGAAATCTCTTCTTGAATATGCAAAGCCATACTAGCTTGATATCTCTTTGCCTTGCTCTTAGTGATTGGTCCACTTGCTAGCTTCAAGGGATCCTTTCTTGCATCACTCCCCCTCTTCAAAAAGATTTGTCCTCAAATCTGCATCATCAAAAGGAGAAAGATCACTTATATTGAAAGTAGCACTAACATTATACGTACCTAGTAAGTCGATCTTGTAGGCATTGTCATTAATCTTCTCCAGCACTTGAAATGGGCTATCTCCCCTTGCTTGCAACTTGTTCTTCCTTTGGTTAGGAAACCTCTCTTTTCGAAAATGCACCCAAACCCAATCTCCTACTTGAAACTTAATCTCATGTCTCCCTCTATTGGCAGAATCAACATATCTCTTGTTCCTTTTCTTAATATTCGCCCTTGCTTTCTCATGCATCTCTTTCACCAATTTAGCTTTCTTCTCACCATCTAAACTAACAAGCTCATGAGAAGGTAAAGAAACAAGATCCAAAACTGTTAGTGGGTTAAAACCATAAACAAGCTTAAAAGGTGAATATCTTGTAGAAGAATGAATAGCACGATTATAAGCAAACTCAATAAATGGCAAACAATCTTCCCAAGAACTCAAATTTTTACCCAATAAAGCTCTCAACATGGTACCTAAAGTTCTGTTTACTACTTCTGTTTGTCCATCCATTTGAGGATGACAAGTGGTGGAAAATAACAACTTGGTACCTAACTTTCCCCAAAGCACACGCCAAAAGTGAGACAAAAACTTGGTGTCTCTATCAGAAACTATGGATTTTGGTATCCCATGAATTCGAACCACCTCCCTAAAGAAGAGTTCGGCCACTAAACTAGCATCATCACTCTTATGACATGGGATAAAGTGTGCCATCTTACGAAACCTATCAACAACCACAAATATGCTATCTCTCCCCCTCTTAGTCCTTGGTAATCCTAAAACAAAGTCCATACTAATGTCCATCCAAGGAGAACTAGGAACGGGTAATGGCATATACAAACCATGAGGCATAGATTTAGACTTAGCTTGCCTACAAGCCAAACAAGCCTTACAAATTTGAATTACATCCCCTTTCATATTTGGCCAATAAAAGTGTTCATTCAGCATGTCTAAAGTCTTATCAACTCCAAAATGCCCCATCAAACCCCCAAAATGTGATTCTAATACTAGCAAATCTCTCATAGAACATCTAGGCATGCATAATTTCGAACCCTTAAACAAAAACCCATCATGTCTATAGAAAGAATTAAAAGCACCATGCTCACAAGCATCATAAACATTGCCAAAATCAGAATCACCAACATATAAGTCCTTTATACATTCAAATCCAAGCAATTTAGTACTCAAAAACATTAAGTAAAGTGTACCTCCTTGAAAGTGCATCTGCCACTACATTGTCTTTACCTTGCTTGTATTCACATAAGGAAACTTCTCAATCTTCATAACCCATTTTGCATGTCTTTTATTCAACTTGCCTTGCCCTCTCAAATGCTTCAATGATTCATGTTCTGAATGGATCACGAATTCCTTGGGCAGCAAATAATGCTCCCATACTTCCAATGCTCTCACCAAAGCATATAGCTCCTTGTCATAAGTTGAATAATTCAGCTTTGCTCCATTAAGCTTTTCACTAAAGTATGCAATGAGCTTCTTCTCCTGCATCAAAACAGCTCCAATACCTACACCAGAAGCATCACATTCAATTTCAACAGTAGAATCAAAGTTAGGTAAAGCTAAAATGGGTGTAGTAGAAAGCTTCTCTTTCAAAGCATCAAATGCTTCTTGTTGCTCCTTGCCCCAAACGAATCCCACTTCTTTCTTGATTATGCTAGTCAAGGGGGCTGCCAATGTAGAGAAATTAGGGACAAATCTCCTATAGAAGCTTGCCAATCCGTGAAAACTCCTCACTTCTGTCACACTTGAAGGATTCGGCCACTCTTGGATAGCTTTCACCTTCTCTTGATCAACTTCAATTCCCTGCATACTTACAACAAAACCAAGAAAAACAACCCTATCTAGACAAAAAGAACACTTCTTAAGCTTAGAGTAAAGGTTTTGCTCCCTAAGGATTTCAAGCACTTTCCTAACATATTCAACATGTTCTTCCTCATTTTTGCTATAAAATCAGAATATCATCAAAGTAAACTACCACAAACTTACCTAAATAAGCTCTCAAAACATGGTTCATTAATCTAATGAAAGTACTAGGTGCATTAGTTAAACCAAAAGGCATAACTAACCATTCATACAAACCATATTTCATTTTGAAGGTAGTCTTCCATTCATCTCCAGGCTTCATGCGAATTTGATGATAACCACTCATAAGATCAATCTTTGTGAAATATTTTGCCCCATACAATTCATCCAACATGTCATCAAGTCTAGGAATGGGATGTCTATACTTCACAGTAATCTTGTTCACAGCCCTACAATCAACACACATCCTCCAAGAACCATCTTTCTTGGGTACTAATAAGACTGGAACGGCACAAGGACTAAGGCTCTCGCGAACCAAGCCTTTCTCCAAAAGCTCTTCAACTTGTCTTTGCATCTCTTTTGTCTCCATAGGATTTCTCCTATATGCTGGCCGGTTTGGAATTGCAGAACCGGGTATGAAATCAATTTGATGTTCAATCCCTCTTAATGGCGGCAAACCACTAGGAAGGTCTTCAGGAAACACATCCTTAAAATCCTGCAACAAAGACACAAAACTAGAAGGTAAAGAATCAAGAGATTCTTCACTGTCAGCAAGTAACAATTCTTTATACATAATAATGAGTACAGGCTGCCCTACATCTATCTCTCTTGCTCTTGAATAAAAAGTATGTTTTGCTTTTTCTCCTTGCTTATTTTCTCTCACCAATGGGCCATTTATTTGTTTGCTTACTTTCTTTTGACTCTCGGCCTCTTTTCCCTTTCTGCACTCACTCACTTTATTATTTTCTCTCTCCCTACCCTTAGAAATTACCCTTGGGTGTTGAAGAAACATCATTGGCCGAATTTGAACCCCCTTGGTTCATGTTGGCCGAAACTTCTTTCTCCCTCTATAGCATCCTCTTCGGATCTTCATACACCTCTTGAGGTGATAATGGTGCTAGAACAACCTTCTTTCCTTCATAAGTAAAGTTATACTTATTAGAAAAGCCATCATGTTGTGCCCTTCTATCATGCTGCCATGGTCTTCCTAATAGCAAATGTCCAGCTTGCATTGGCACTATATCACACAAAACCTCATCTTTATACCACCCAATGGAGAATGGTACCTTGACTTACTTCAACACTTTTACTTCCCCAGCGTCATTGAACCATTGCAACTTGTAAGGATTGGGATGTTTAAAACAAGTTAACCCCAATTTATCCACCATTGTAGTACTAGCAGCATTGGTACAACTTCCACCATCAATGATAAGTGTACAAACCTTACCATTCACCAAACACCTAGAGTGGAAAAGATTCTCCCTTTGATCCAAGCCTTCTTCCTTGACTTGAATATTCAAGGCTCTTCTAGTAACAAGCATCTCTCCATGTTCAGCATTCAAGACTTGATTCTCCCAAGCCTCTTCATCATATTCGGCCCTATCACCACATTCGGCCTCCTCTTCTTCTTCATGTTTAGATTCTGATTCAATTTTCCTTTCATGGGTAGCAATCATCACCCTCTTATTAGTACATTGAGAAGCAATGTGTCCACTTCCCAAACACTTGTAGCATTTAATTTCCCTACTTGGAGTAGGTCTAGAAGGTGTTTCCTTGGCTGTTTTTGCATCACCATCATTCGGCTTCTTGAAATTAGGATTGTAGGAAGAATTCTTTTGGAAAGAACCCTTGTAATCCCCTTTGTAGGAACCTCCACTCAAACTTCAACCCTTGAAGTTTGAAAAATTTCCACTAGCTTTAGAGTAGCCAGTTTTTGAAATAGCTTTATTCTTCAATCCTCTCTCTATCTTCATGGCCTTTTGAACTAAATCTTCCATTGTGTTGAATTCATACATCTCCAATTCATTGGCTATGTTCAAATTCAATCCCCCAAGAAATCGTGACATCTTCTTGTCTTCATCTTCATCAATATTTGCCCTAGCCATGATCATCTCCATCTCTTTGTGGTACTCTACCACACTTCTCCCACCTTGAACTAGTCTTGCTAGTCGATTGTACAAATCCCGAATGTAGTGAGATGGTACAAATCGGCTCCTCATTAGTTCTTTCAAGGTTGACCATTCAGGAATAGGCCTCATACCTTTCCCTCTTCTATTAGCTTTAATTGATCCCACCAAAAGGTAGCATACCCCTTAAACTCTACGGCTGCCAAAACTGATTTCTTCTCTTCGGTGTAGTTATGGCATTCGAAAATTTGCTCAACTTTCCTCCCCATTCTATGAACTCTTCTGCATTGTTCTTCCCTTCAAAGGAAGGAATCTTCATCTTGATGGACGTAAGGTCACCATCAGTGGTAGGTTGATTTCCACCTTCATCTTCATCTTCTACCCTTTCGGCTGCTTCTAGGGCTTCAAGATTTCCTTGCCCTTCTCTCCTAAGCACTCTTCTAGCTCGCATTATGGGATTTGGATGTGCGGCTGGCTGCCCTTGTTACACTTGCTGAATTTGTTGTACTTGTCGTGCTGCATTCTCTTGCAATCTAGTATCCATCATCTCCATTCGACCAAGCATTGCTGCCAAAGTTTCATTTAGCCTAGCTAAGCTTTCGGCCATAGCTCCTTCTTTGCTAGTCTCTTCTCCTTTTCCAGCCATGTTAACAAACATACAAACTCAAAGAAACAAGATTAGTAATAATTGAAATTCACTCAAGTGTTTAGAATTACCTCACTTTTCTTGTCTTCCTTGATTGCACTTCAGAACCAAGCTCCCCAACCAACAATTGTCAAGTCGTTCAAGAAACTAGAACCTAAATCCTAGAACTAGATAGAAAACAAGACAAGTATCCGGAGGCAATGCAAGGTAATTTGCACTACATGATATAAAACCAAGTATCGACACAAGCAAATGATACTTAGCAATGTAATGGAATTAAAAGCTAGATAAAGAAATCAGAAACAATGAAGACAATAAACAAGACAAATTTGGATATAATGAATCAAAAACAACCCACACTTGGCAAGCTGCTTTATGGACCTAATCAATTCTACCCAAAACGCTAGCTTCTAGACTCTAATTCCCACCTAAAACACTCAAATAATATGAATATTAAGGTCTAATTTTTGAATTCCAAAAGCCCCTCAAAAGGTGAAATTTTTTGCCCAAAATTTTTTTATTACTTCTCACCCACCTAGATCTGATCCTTAGCACCCAAACAGCAAGAATATCAAACAATTTTTGTTGAGGTGGTTTTGTACTCTTTTTTTTTGCTCCCTCTCACTATCCCCTTGATTCGGGACTTAATTTACTCCCAAGGACTTTTCAAAATCTGGACTTAATTCGCAACCCCAGATTCACTCAATACCAAATTGAAATCAAACTTGAACACAAACTCTAGCTTTTGCTTTCTTTCAAGAACCCTAATTCTTGGTTTCGAAATTCTCCAAGAATCCTTTCCTAGGTTTCGTTTTCACCCTAAGAATACCCTCCTTCAATTCAGCCTTGATCAGAATTGATATATGACTCTTTTTTTGAAAATTAAAGACTAGACTTTCTAAGAACCCTAAAACACAGAAATTTAAAAGACCAAAATTAACAAACCCTAGAAAGACAAAGTAGATAAAAATTACCTTGTAGCAAGGCTCTGATACCAAATGACGCGGACCCTTAGCAACGATGGCAGCAAACCCAACATATAACAATGGTAGAGAACTCCTTGAAACTTAATAATCATCTCCTAAGGAACCCAATGCTTATAAAGAGATGCGAACTCACTATGATTGAAGGATTTAGTTGGTAAGAAGAAGGAAAACGCCACAACTCTTGTTGATAAGTAAACCTAATTCTTGATGCAAAGAAAGAATTAAAGAATCCACTCTAATCTCTCTCACACGAAAATTCACAAGAAGAACTTGTAGAAGAATTCAAAAATTTTTATTAATTGTTGTTGTCTGAAATTCGGCCTAATAGTGCCCTTAAATAAGGGTTACTGATGCGGCCGGGCCAAGCACTTCCCAGGTGGACACCCATTCTGGTACTGACCCTACACCAGCACGGCTGGGCCAAGCACTTCCCAGAAGGTCACCCCTCCTGGTACTGACCCTGCACCAACACAGCTAGGCCAAGCACTTCCCAGAAGGTCACCCATCCTAGTACTGACCCTGCACCAGCACGCTTAACCGGAAAGAACGCTAACCATTTCTACCAAAAGCTTAAGCTGTCAGCAGAGGCGCACCCATTTCCTTTATTTAGATCAAACATGGGCTCACCAGTCTCTTTCGACTTTGTGTGCCACCTTTATCGAACCTGATCCACAACCCTCCAAATCCTCGGACATATCATTCCCTCCTTCTTTTAAGGAAGTTCGTCCTCGAACTTGGAGCAGTGGGATCAGACCCGATAATAGGCTCTGATACCAAATGATGCGGCCGGGCCAAGCACTTCCCAGGTGGACACCCATTCTGGTACTGACCCTGCACCAGCACGGCTGGGCCAAGCACTTCCCAGAAGGTCACCCCTCCTGGTACTGACCCTGCACCAGCACGCTTAACCGGAAAGAACGCTAACCATTTCTACCAAAAGCTTAAGCTGTCAGCAGAGGCGCACCCATTTCCTTTATTTAGATCAAACATGGGCTCACCAGTCTCTTTCGACTTTGTGTGCCACCTTTATCGAACCTGATCCACAACCCTCCAAACCCTCGGACATATCAGTTACAAAATTCCTAATTGCATATGGAAAACTAAAACATTCCTAATTGAATAAGGAAAACATTCCTAATCCACTAAGGAAAATATAAAGTATGGAAGTAAAATCCTAATCCACTAAGGAAAATATAAAGTATGGAAACAAAATCCTAATCCAATAAGAAAAATATAAAGTATGGAAACAACCAAACTAATCCCTTCAACATAAGAAATGTCCCACACTATTTGGGCTGTCCATGGGCCTTAAATTACTTTCCAAGGCTTTATATGAACCCCCCATGGACCTTTCTTGCACGTTGGACCTTTCTTTAGCTAGCCTTTAGCTTCCACACTAAGCATCATAATCAGCTTTGGTGTGCCTTCTTCAAGCTCTATCTCCATCTTCTTGAATGATAATTCTTGAAGCTCTTTGGAAATCTCTTCTTGAATATGCAAAGCCATACTAGCTTGATATCTCTTTGCCTTGCTCCTAGTGATTGGTCCACTTGCTAGCTTCAAGGTATCCTTTCTTGCATCAGAACCTTTCTTACACGTTGGACCTTTCTTTAGCTAGCCTTTAGCTTCCACACTAAGAATCATAATCAGCTTTGGTGTGCCTTCTTCAAGCTCTATCTCCATCTTCTTGAATGATAATTCTTGAAGCTCTTTGGAAATCTCTTCTTGAATATGCAAAGCCATACTAGCTTGATATCTCTTTGCCTTGCTCCTAGTGATTGGTCCACTTGCTAGCTTCAAGGGATCCTTTCTTGCATCAAGATCAAGTGAAGATTTTGAGATCATTTGAAAGGAATTCTGATGGTGAGGATAAAACAAATAAAAATGGAGTACAAGAGGCCAAGTGTGAGAAAAAGAATGATAAAAATGGCTCGTTAGTGAGAGAAAAAGAGAAAGGGAGAGAAAATAAAAGAGTGTTTCTATGCAAAAGGAAAAGAGTTAAGGAGTGCTTTTTGTGAGAAAAGAAATCTGGTTATACTTAGCTACAAAGATACCTTGATTTCTACATCTGACCTTGATAACCCTTTGTCTAGTTGTGTTAGTTCTCTTTTACAGGAATTTAGAGATGTTTTTTCAGAAGATGTACCTAAACGTTTACCACTTTTAAGAGGGATTGAGCATCAAATTGACTTCATTATGGGCTCAACAATTCCTAACCGACCAGCTTATAGAAGTAATCCGGAGGAAACCAAGGAACTTCAAAGGCAAGTGGAGGAGTTGCTAGCAAAGGGACATGTGTGTGAAAGTCTTAGTCCATGTACTGATACAAACCAGATATGGCAGCTTTGTGCCATTGAAGAAAAGCAATCTTACATCATCCAAATAGATTTAAAAGGAGTTCAAAAGCTCTTTTATGAGGCTGAAATACACTTGGGGCGTGCTACACTTCATATGGAGCAGATTTGGTGCAATTCAAGCAATATGGGCTTTGTGGAGCTTGATACAGCTTATAGGCCAAAGCTACACAAAGGGAAGCCTAAAGTGAAGATCAAAGTTTGGAAATCAAGTCCAAACACATGGGCATGCTTTCTTGGGCTTGTTCAGCAAGTTTTTTGGCATGTTTAGCAAGTTTTTAAGGCTGAACATGGCTGCACATGTTGGGCTTACATTAGGCCTTTTTTTGGACTTAATTAAGGCATGTTTAATATGGGCCCAAGGAAGTTACGAATTTCAGCAAGTGGAAGGCATCTTTTTGTCACATGGGATGTGGTCCCCTCATTCCTTAGTTAGTTAGGATATTATTTTATTTTCCATATCTTTTAGGATTTGATATTATTTAGTCTTTCCAAATCTATTTTGGATTTGTTTTATTAGATTTGGATAGGATTTAGATTACTTATCTGATTTAGATTCAGATTTACTTTATGTTTTCCTTAGTGGATTAGGATTACTTTATATTTTCCTTAGTGGATTAGGATTACTTTATATTTTTTCTTATGCAATTAGGAATGTTTTCCTTATGCAATTAGGAATGTTTTCCTTATGCAATTAGGAATTTTGTAACCCTTATTTAAGGGCACTATTAGGCAGAATTTGAGATACAACAATTAATAAAAAAATTTTGAATTCTTCTACAAGTTATTCTTGTGAATTTTCGTGTGAGAGAGATTAGAGTGGATTCTTTAATTCTTTCTTTGCATCAAGAATTAGGTTTACTTATCAACAAGAGTTGTGGCATTTTCCTTCTTCTTACCAACTAAATCCTTCAATCATAGTGAGTTCGCGTCTCTTTATAGGCGTTGGGTTCCTTAGGAGGTGATTATCAAGTTTCAAGGAGTTCTCTACCATTGTTATACGTTGGGTTTGCTGCCATCGTTGCTAAGGGTCCGCATCATGTACTGTTCCGATTTTACTAGTCCCAAAGAAGGATGAATCATTTGCCCATAATGCAAATAGAAGAAGGAAACATGTGATTTTCCAACCTGGTGATTGGGTATGGGTCCATATGAGAAAGAAAAGATTTCATGAACAAAGAAAATCCAAGTTGGATGAAAGAGGAGATGGCCCATTCCAAGTTTTAGAATGAATCAATGACAATGCCTACAAAATCGATCTACCAGGTGAGTATAATGTTTCTGCAACTTTCAATGTTAGTGATCTTTCTCCTTTTGATGTAGGTTCAGATTTGAGGATAAATCTTTTTTCTCTCTTTCTTGCTCCCTCCCCAAAGTTTCAGCCAACGAAAATTCAAGTTCTTCATATTGCTCTTTTATTCTCATTTGGTCTTCAAAAATGGTCTTTGGAGACAAAGGTCCAAGTTGGTATTTCTTTCCATTCATGATCAAAGAATATCGGTTCTTAAACCCATCATGTATGACCCTTCGATCATATTGCCATAGTCTCCCCAACAACATGTGACCAGCATACATAAGAACCACATCACACAATACCTCATCTTTATATCTACCAATAGAGAAAGAAACCAATACTTGCTTATTCACCTTCACAACAACACTATCATTTAACCATTGTAACTTGTATAGTTTTGGATGTTTAGTAGTAGGTAATTTCAGTTTTTCCACAAGCAAAGTACTAGCCACGTTTGTACAACTACCACTATCCACAATCATATTACACAACTTGTTAGCAATCAAACAATGAGTATGAAACAGATTTTCACGTTGTTCACCATGTTCATCATGTTTACTTTGCAAACTAAGTGTGCATTGTACAACTAACACATCTCCCCTAGCAAACTCAATATCGCTACCTCTGATACCAAATGATAGGAAATCATCATCTTAGCAACCATATACCCCAATAACTAATAAGTTATGATAGATATGGAATGCAAAAAAACACCCTCCAGTCAAGATAATTCCAAAACCCAAGGACCTCCTCAAGTGAAGTTAGGAAAAAAACTAGTTCCAATTGTTATTGTTTACCAATGAAACTAGTACTTGAATTCAACCCACAACGCCACAAACCAGATATGATTTGATAAGTTAAGAGTTAAACACAAGATTTCTTTTGTTAGAGAATGCCACAAACCAAATTAGTTTGATAAGTTCAAAGTTCATGAAAGAACTTAAGCAAAAGCACTCACGAAGAGCAAATTTAGATTATCATTCATCAATGGTCTTCTTACAAATTAGTTTGGCTTTGATATTTATAGCCAAAGTGAGGTAGAAGAAACCTAAATGGCTGTTATTATAGCTCTTCCACGTTCTTCCCTTTAATCTCCACTAACTCTCATTGAAAAAAGCTGTTATACATTAAAAGCATTCATTTTGTAACTCCCAAATGACAACTGATCACACCCCAAACTAAATGCACTCATTTGTAACTCCCAAATGACAAATGATCAAAAACTCAAACTTTAAAAAGAATAAAAATCCTAACTCTGATATGTTGATTTCACAAAGCAAATAAAATAAACCCAAATTAATAAATAACATAAAATGACAGCCTAAGATCCATGCTCACTTAATCAAGGCTGAATGGCCCTTTATTCTTCAATGGGCTGGATATCAGACAATGTGGGTTAAACTATTGTCTTCATATTTGAACATGCTTGGATCATGTTTGCAATCTTTGACTTTTATTCCTCCCATAATAAGTTAGCTGAATCACATTCAGCTTGTTTCTTCCAAATGTCTTCAATTTGGCAAGTTAATGTTTCCATCATCTTTTTGGCTCTAGCTCTTGGAGTTATTGGGCCTCCATGAATGGCTAAAGGGTCTTTCTTTGCATTTTCATCATTAGCCTAATGGACTCGAGCTTGTTGGTCCTCATCAATGGTCTTTGGAGACAAAGGTCCAAGTTGGTATTTCTGTCCATTCATGATCAAAGAATATCAGTTCTTAAACCCATCATGTATGACCCTTTGATCATATTGCCACGGTCTCCCCAGCAACATGTGACCAGCATACATAGGAACCACATCACACAATACCTCATTTTTATATCTACCAATGGAGAAAGAAGCCAATACTTGCTTATTCACCTTCACAACACCACTATCATTCAACCATTGTAACTTATACAGTTTTGGATGTTTAGTAGTAGGTAATTTCAATTTTTCCACAAGCAAAGCACTAGCCACATTTGTACAACTACCACTATCCACAATCATATTACAAAACTTGTTAGCAATCAAACAATGAGTATGAAATAGATTTTCATGTTGTTCACTATGTTCATCAATTTTACTTTGCAAACTAAGTGTGCGTTGTACAACTAACACATCTCCCTTAGCAAACTCAACATCACTAGCATCTTCTAAAGATGGCATTTCATCATCTTCCTCTCTTTCACTTTTAGACTCAACCGCCTCATCCCTCATGATCATTACCCTTTAATTGGGACATTCACATGCCATATGACCATGTCCTAGGCACTTAAAACACCTAATTCCTCTAGTTTGATCAGTTTGATTCTCACCTCTACCCTTGCTGCCTATTTCATTTTTGTTTTTATTTTCTTCAATCTTAGGCTTAACAATAAGTATATCATCATTTTTCTCCAATTTGGTTTCCAAGAAGAAGAGGAGGAAGTCAAATAAGGTTTAAAATCATACTTACTTGTACCCTTGTGTTTCAGTTGTCTTTCAATTTTCATGGCCACATTCACCATGTCTTCAATCTCCACATAGTGTTGCAACTCCATAAGATCAGGAATGTTCTTGTTCAAGCCATTCAAGAGCCTTGCCATGATGGCTTCATGATCCTCATCCACATTAGCCCTTATCATGGCTATCTCCATTTCTTTGTGATATTCCTCCACACTCATGGAATCTTGTGTTAGAGTTTGCAAACGCTAGTGCAAGTCTCTATAATATTGGCTAGGGATAAATTGCTTTCTCATGATGCATTTCATCTCAAACCATGTCTCAACGGACCTTTTACCTTTTCAATGCTCATCTTTACACAATTGATCCCACCAAAAACTAGCATAATCACAAAATTCAACAGCGGCTAATTTTACCTTTTTCCTCTTTAGGGTAGTTGTGACACTCGAAGATCATCTCCACCTTTCTTCCCACTCCAAATAAGTGTCCGGGTCATTCTTTCCTTGGAAGGAAGGAATCTTCATTTTGATACTACCTATATTTTGATCAAAGTCGGCAAACCGTGCTCTCCTATTTTGCCTTCTAGGATGAGCATCCCCTCCAATAATGGTTGCTTGATCATCATATATTGTCAATTCCACCATCATATTCATCATTGGCAAAGGCTGGTTGCCTTCTATGCCTTGGCTCACCTTGCAATGTGGTAATCACATCATCATGTTTTTCTAAATGATCTCTAACATCTCCAATCATTTTGAACATACGTTTAAATTGTTGTTGCATTGCTTGAATCACTTGATCATTTGAGGAAGAACTCACTTCTTAATCTTTGTTAGACATGTTTAAAACCTAAAAGAAGAAAATTTAAAACAGCCTCACAAGATACTCCCTCATGTGTTTCACTCAAAGATTTGATTCACACCACTCCTGTTTCACACAACTATTTGGCTTTTCTCAATGTTAATCTCACAACTTTTGCCTTTTACCTCTCTTGTTTTGTTTTTAGGTTCTTAGATAAACTAAGTTCCTTAGTCAAACAAAATTAGTTTGTGGTAATCAAGGAATGTGAAAATTGGGTAGGTCTAAAATGAATAATAAGGTAGGCCAAATAAAAAATGGTTAATAAGATAAATATGCTAAACTTCAAAGCTCCAATATTACAATTGAAATCTGCAACTTTTTTTTGGATTTTAATTCTAATTTTTTTTTTGGATTTTGATTCTGAATTTTTTTTTAGATTTGTAGATTTTCAAGAACAGATAAATTAAAAGGGCAACAACAAATACAATTGAGAAGAACAAAAACAAATGGCATAAAAGAACAAAAGAAGAAGAATAAAAAAATTAAAATAAGAAAAACTAGTTAAAATGGATACGCAAACCTCAAACCTGAACCAGGCTCTAATACCAAATGATGGAAATCACTAATTTAGCATTCATAACCCCAATATCTAAGGAGCTATGATTCAAATGGAATGCAAATTAACACCCTCCAACTAGATGAAACAAACCAGGATCAATTTAAGATTGAAGTAAGAAAAACTATTTTAATTGCTTTTATCAAGAAATATTGATTAAAAAAAAACAATTATAGCAGCACTTTGAATCCTTTAAAACGCCACAAACTTGTCAAATTTGATAAATTAAAAATAAAACATAGATTTTAGGTGTTGAATGCCACAAAATGAAAATAATTTGATAAATTCCAAAGTTCATGCAAGAACTTAAACCAAGACACTCACAAGTACTCAAATAGATTATATTACTCAAAAAAAAAAAGCCCTTACAATGGTTTTCAGCCTAGTATTTATAGGACTAAGTACCAAGGTTTAAGAAAGACATAAGTTACAAAAGAAAATGTAACTCCCAAATTCAATGCTGTCCTAAATGCCATAAAACTTGGTTATGTAACCTCCTTGACTTAAATCTGGAAAATATAACTTATTTCTAACTAAATTAAACACAAAATTCGTTCATCCTAAATAGGCTAAAAATAACCAAAGAATAAAAGCCCAAATATGCATAAACAATGCCCAAAAAAACCAAACTGATTTATTCAACCCAGAATGGCCCTTTTATTCTTCAAATATGGCTGATTGCTTCATATATAATGGTCTGGACTCTTGTCTTCATGATTTGAAAATGCTTGGATCAAGTTTACAATTTTTGACTCTTGTTCCTCCCATAATAAGTTAGCTGTATTGAAGTGTGCAGAACACCCTAAACCATATAGGCTACGGTGGCTAAATGATAGTGGTGAAGTGAAGGTAACAAAACAAGTTGTGGTGCCATTTTCTATTGGGAAATATGTTGATGAAGTGTTATGTGATGTAGTACCCATGAAAGCTGGACATTTATTATTGGGTAGGCCTTGGCAGTTTGATAGAAAAGTCACACATGATGGGTATAAGAATAGGTATTCTTTTAGTTTGACGGGGAAGATTTTTACTTTAGCACCTTTATCTCCAAAGGAAATGTATCAAGAACAGATTAAGATGATGAATACTTCAAATAGGGATTCGGGTAGTGAGTTAACTTAAAAAATGGAGGAACAAGAGGCCAAGAGTTAAGAAACAATTATGTGGCCCAATGGGGAGTGACTGCACAAGTGAAGTAAAGAAAGAGAGATGTGCAGGAAAGAACAGTAAGAGGAGAGAAAATAAGAGTGAAAAGAAGAAGAGTTTCTTTGCAAAAGAGAGAGATCTTAAGAGTGCTTACATAGGTAGAAGATCACTTATAGCAATAAGATTTAAGGAGAGTTTATTGATTATGACTGACCTTAACCCAAATTTGCCTAGTGGTTTTGTTTCTTTGTTATAGGAATTTGATGAAGTCTTTCCTGAAGAGATGCCAAAGGGACTCCCTCCCTTGAGGGGTATTGAGCATCAGATTTATTTTATTCCTAGAGCAGTAATTCCAAATAGGCCAGCCTATAGAAGTAACCCAGAGTAGACAAAGGAACTTCAAAGGCAAGTAGATGAATTGTTGGAGAAAGGGCATGTGAGAGAGAGCCTTAGCCCATGTGTTGTACCAGTATTGTTAGTACCCAAGAAAGATGGAACATGTAGGATGTGTGTGGATTGTCGTGTAGTCAACAAAATCACTGTAAAGTATCGCCATCCCATCCCTAGATTAGATGACATGTTAGATGAGTTATATGGTGCATGTATTTTCACTAAAATAGATTTGAAAAGTGGATATCATCAAATTAGGATGAAATCGGGTGATGAGTGGAAAACTGCATTTAAAACAAAATATAGTTTATATGAATGGATGGTTATGCCTTTTGGTTTGACTAATGCACCTAGCACATTTATAAGGCTAATGAACCATGTTTTGCGTAATTTCCTTGGAAAATTTATTGTTGTGTATTTTGATGACATTCATATATACAGCAAGTCTCTAAATGAGCATATCATGCATGTTAGGTTAGTTCTAGAGGTTCTAAGGAAAGAGAAGTTGTATGCTAATTTGAAGAAGTGTACTTTTTGTATTGATAAACTTATTTTCTTGGGTTTTGTTGTGAGTGCTAAAGTGGTTGAGGTAGATGCTGAAAAGGTAAAAGCTACTCAAGAATGGCCTACACCTAAGAGTATGTTTGAGGTAAAGAGTTTTCATGGGTTAGCTAGTTTTTATAGAAGATTTGTGAAAGATTTCTCATCCATTGCAACTCCTTTGACTGAAATAATTAAAAAAGATGTTGGTTTAAGTGAGGAGATGAACAAAATAGGGCTTTTAACACTTTAAAAGATAGGTTGTGTTCTGCTCCTATTTTATGTTTACCAAACTTTGATAAAACTTTTAAACTTGAATGTGATGCTTCTGGCATTGGTATAGGTGCTGTGTTGATGTAGGAAAAATGTCTCATAGCATATTTTAGTGAGAAGTTGAATGGAGTTCAATTAAAGTACTCTACCTATGACAAGGAGTTCTATGCCCTAGTGAGAGCACTAGATGTGTGGCAACATTACTTGCTTCCAAAAGAATTTGTGATCCATACAGACCATGAGTCACTTAAGCACCGGAAAGGGCGAGGAAAGCTGAATAAGAGGCATGCAAAATGGGTTGAATTCATTGAGACATTTCCTTATGTGATCCACTACAAGCAAGGTAAAGATAATGTTATTGCTGATGCATTATCAAGGAGGTATGCTTTAATCACTACACTTAGTTCTAAGATGTTAGGATTTGAGCAACTTAAAGATATGTATGCAACAGTTTCAGATTTTGGTAATGTCTATGTTGCTTGTGAACAAGCTGCTTTTCAAAGATTTTATAGGCATGAAGGATTTTTATTTCACAGGAATCGATTATGTGTACCAGCATGTTCATTAAGGGAATTACTTGTGCGTGAATCACATAGTGGTGGATTGATGGGTCATTTTGGTGTGCATAAGACTTTGGATATACTTTCTAAGCATTTTTATTGGCCACACATGTGTAGGGATGTTGAAAGAATTTGTTCTAAATGTATTGCATGTAGGCAAACTAAGTCCAAATCTATGCCTTATGGATTGTATACACCTCTTCCTGTTCCTAATAAGCCTTGGGTTAACATTTCTATGAATTTTGTGTTAGGTTTACCTAGGACAAAGAAAGGTAGAGGCAACATATTTGTTGTTGTGGATAAATTTAGTAAAATGGCACATTTCATAGTTTGTCATAAAACTGATGATGCAACAAATATAGTTAATTTATTCTTTAGAGATGTTGTGCATTTGTATGGTATACATAGGACAATAGTCTCTGATCGTGATGTTAAATTCTTGAGCCACTTTTGGAGAGTTTTGTGGGGAAATTGGATACTAAGTTATTATTTTCTACCACTTGTCATCCACAAACTGATGGATAAACTGAAGTGGTGAATAGAACTTTAGGGACCTTATTGCGTGTTGTGGTAGGTAAGAATTTGAGAACATGGGAAGAGGTCTTCCATTAGTTGAATTTGCTTATAATCGTAGTTTGCATTCTTCCACTGGATTCTCCCCTTTTGAAATTGTGAATGGGTTTAATCCTCTTACTCCGATGGATTTAATTCCTTTGCCATTACATGAGATTACTAACCTAGATGGACAGAGGAAGGCTGAGTTGGTCAAGACTATACATGAGAAGGCTAGACAACACATTGAGAAGAATGAGCATTATGCATGTCAAGCCAATTGGGGAACCAAAGTTGTTACTTTTGAACCTGGTGACTGGGTATGGGTGCATTTAAGGAAAGAAAGGTTTCCTAATATGAGAAAATCAAAGTTGGATCCAAGAAGCGATGGTCCTTTCCTAGTGCTGAAAAGATAAATGATAATGCTTATAAAATTGACTTGCCTGGTGAATATCAAGTTTCTGCAACATTTAATATTTATGCTCTTTCTCCTTTTGATATGGACGTAGATTCGAGGATGAATCTTTTTGAGGAGGGAGGGATTAATGCGAACAAAGATGGCAATATGAGCAAGGCTAGCGGAGCAAGCGTAGGAGGCCAACATGACATGGAGCTCGTTTTACCAAATGGGCCAATTATAAGGTTGCAGGTCAAGAGGCTCAAATCTACCTTCCAAGGCTTTGTAAGATGATTCATGGAAGAAAGACTCAGTGGGCAGGCCTTTGACGCTGCGGATATAGAGGAGAAGTAGCCCATAAATTTAATTCAAGTATATGGGCCTATTATTTAATTTGTATTAAGGCCCACTAGTTATGCTTATTTAAAAAGTAAGGGCCCTCAACCTCAAACAACATACTCAACCTCAACATCACTACAATCCTCCGAACTAGGCATAGAATCACAGTCAGATTCTGATTCAGATTCAATTTCTCCATTGTCCCTCATAGGCATAGTCTTTTTATTGGGACATTGTGAAGCAATATGTCCATTACCCAAACACTTAAAACACTTAATATTTTTTTGCCTATTAGAAGAATTAGAAAAATCAGTGGTACCTTTATTTGTAGAAGAGACTCCTTTGCTCTTTTCAAAGCTTGCACCTTTCACCTTGGAACTTAAGTCTTTATCCTTAGACCTCTCATCTTTATTCTTCTCATCTTTCTTTGGCCACCTTGAGGTCCATGTTGGGTTGTAATTGGAGGAACTCCTTGCTGCCCCCTTTTGCTTGAGTTGTCTCTCCACCTTCATGGCCATGTTCACCATCTCCTCAAGCTCTATATAGTGATGTAGCTCTACCATATTTGCAAAATCTCTGTTTAGACCTCCCAAGAATCGAGACATGGTAGCTTCTCTATCCTCTTCAATATTTGCTCGAATCATTGCCATCTCCATCTCGTTGTGATAATCTTATACTGACATAAACCCTTGAGTGAGTCTCTGCAATTTTTGATGTAGCTCACGATAGTAGTAGGATGGCACAAATCTCCTCCTCATGACAGCCTTCATTTCTGCCCACGTCTCAATAGGCTTCTCTCCATTTTTTATTCTTGTAAGTTTCAGTTGTCCCCACCATATCGATGCATAATCTGTAAACTCCACTGCTGCTAACTTCACCTTCTTTCCCTCTGAGTAGTTATGACAATCAAATATAAGCTCCACCTTCCTTTCCCACTCTAGGTATGTTTCAGCATCATTCCTTCCTACAAATGTTGGAATCTTCATCTTTATGGAATTGATGTTGCTATCTCTTCTTCCTGGCCTCCTATCTCCTCCTGGCCTTCTATCTCTTCTAGGCCTAACCCTTGAAGATTGGTTGTCATCTTCATCTTCATCTTCATCAGGTTCATCATGGGACTCTATATCTTCTTCATCATAAGTTTGTTGCCTAGTGTCCCTCCGCTTTGTTGATGTAGCTCCTGATTGTTGGGATTGCTTAACAACCTCAACTTCATCCCTCAAATCATAACATCTAAACTAAACTTCTCAAATTGGTTTTGCATAGCCTTCATAAAAAAAACTACATCTTTCATGGTCATGTCGCCACCCTTGCCTGCCTCCTCAAACACGATGTAAAACTGCAAGAAAATTTTAGAGAAGAGAGAAAAAATTCCTCACACTCTCCCTCACAAGTTTACACTCAATAATATATTAGTCCACTCGTGTTTCACTCAAATTAGGCTTTTACCCTCTTATTTTCTCACACTCTCTTGCCTTTTTCCCTCTCTTATTCCCTTCTTGAAGTTGCACTTCAGAATAAAACAACTAATCAAGTTAGTCACAAAGTAGCAATCTATAAAAAAAATTACAATGAAAAGCCTAACAAGAAACAAAAGCAAAACACCCAAGTTCTATATGCAATTTAATAATCGTTGTAATAAAAAAAAGAGAAAACACACAGATGAAGAATTGTATGTTTGTGAATGCAAGTCCTACGAGTAACCAGAATGCAAAAGTCACCCTTATATGCATGGCAGAAACAAAAGAAATTGAAAACAAAGAAATTAAACTATGAATGCAATAAAATTGACAAAAACAGAAAGCTAAATTAAAGAATTTTGATTTTTCCCAAGTGGGAGCAGAAATAAACCCTAGACCTAGTGATTCAACTAACTTACACAAATTAGGAAGGTAAGATATGCTATAGATATAAAAGGAAATTAATTGAAACAAGAAAACCCTAAACAATTTTGGAAAAATAATCAATAATCCCAAAATTTGCGCAAGAATTTTCAGATGGTCCCCGTTCGCTCTAAAATTGAATGATTTGGGGGCCGTAACAGGCCATTATAAGTAAACCCGGTAACAAATGTAGGGCTCGAAAATCAGTTTCTAAATTGGTATTGTGCGTTCCGTAACTCTTCCGTAGTGAAAAGTTGTGGCCTTCCAAAGTTGACCCTTCCACCACCAAAATTGACTCTATATTTTTCAACCCTAATTTCAACTCAAAAAGGTCTCCTTCAACTCTAGGTTTGTTCTAGCAGCCGCCAAGCTATTTTTTTTTTCTTTATTTTTTTTCATTTTTTTCATTTTTTTTTCATTTTTTTCTTCTTTCCTTTTTTTTTTATTTTTTTAAGCTAACGAACTAATAGTGATGGGATGATTAAAGTAAAGTAAAGAAAAGAATATTAAAGAAAGCATAAGAATATAGATAGAACCAAAGCTCTGATACCAAAATGATGCGGAACCCCAAGATTAAGGAATCTGAAACCCCAACACACAAATTCAGTATACCAAGAACCCTAGCTGGTTGTTTGTCGTACTAAACTCCTAACTGAGATGTAACTAGAAACGTAGATAATTGGACAGAATTAAAGAAGAACTAGAAAGAACGCCACAAGTGTTACCTTGATAAGTTGATTCCAATTCTTGATGCAACAAGAAGAAGAGAACCCTCTCTTGATGAAATTCGGCCAAGCCAAAATAATTGCATAATATGATCACCAAAATTGATGTCTTACAACCCTAAATGAGATATAAATAGCTAAACCCTAATTAGTGTTATTAAGTAGCATTTGGTTGGCTAATCAAATTTTAAGAAATAATAAAGTAAACAAAGTTTTAATTCAATACAAAACAAACAGGGCCTTTACTTTTTAAATAAGCATAACTAGTGGGCCTTAATACAAATTAAATAATAAGCCCATATAATTGGATTAAATTTATGGGCTGCTTCTCCTCTATATCCGTAGCGTCAAAGGCCTGCCCACCAAGTCTTTCTTCCATGAATCGCGTTACAAAGCCTTGGAAGGTAGATTTGAGCTTCTTGGCCTACAACCTTGTAATTGGCCCATTTGGTAAAATGAGCTCCATGCCATGTTGGCCTCCATGATTGCTCTGCTAGCCTTGCTCATACTGCCATCTTTGTTCGCATCAACTTAGCTTTTCACTAAAGAATGTTATTGGTCTTTGATGAGGAAACTATAAGGAAGCTTGATGAATCTACACAAGGCAGCAAATATGTTGATGATATCATTATGCCAAGTGGACCAATCACAAGATCATAACCAGCATGTGTTCCAGCACTTCATTCAAAGGTGGATTGATGAAGAGGGAGACCAACTTGTACTGAATATGAAGAATCATGAAGGGGAAGTAAAAAAACTCACCAAAAAGTATGAAGAATCTGCCCATAAATATGTTGATGGGCATTAGCATGAATTTACAATATAATATTGATGTGGTTTAGTGCTAGTGTGACTAGACACATGTGAACCAACACCAAAAGGCATATAGAATCTACCCATCAATATTATCAGAATTATGGGCCCTAAGTTAGGATATAATATTGATGTGGATGAATAATTAATGCTAGTGTGACTAGATACATGTGAGCCTAGATTTCTAAGCCATTAATTCTTCATTTTCAGCTATGTAGAGAGGGGTCGAAAGGACTAAAGGGGCTGATACGAATTTCCAGATTATGTTGATTGTAATTTATGTATTTTCAAGTTTGAGTGGTTTTCTTCTTATTCTTGTTGCATGAAGAATTGGTTCTAACTTATCAAATCTGACTTGTGGCTTTTTAAATCAATTAATTCATTTACTTCATCCCAATCACCCAAGTTCTCAATTACAGGTTAGTTTTGGGTTTGGTAGGGAGGATTTATTTTTGAGTTCTAAGATTCTATGATATATATATAAGTGGGGTTCTAGATGTAATATTTGATCCACGGGTTCCTCATCATTTGGTATCAGAGCTTTGGCTTGAAGATAAATATCTAGGTATCTTTTCTATTTTAATTATCTTAGCTACTTTCTTGTTCTTGTTTATCATCTAAGTCACGTCATTTTTCTATTTTTATTGCACCTTGTTCTTGTTCTTTAGATTATATGTTCTTATCTTATCATTTTTCTAAGTCTGTTTATTTTTTGTTCTTGTTGCACCTCGTTCTTATTCTTCAAATCTATATTTTTATCTTTTCATTTGCTATTCTTGTTTACTGAAAGTAAAAAAAAAAAGAAGGAAAAGAACAAAAGAAAAAAAAACAAGAAAAAAAAAGAATCAGATTCAACTTCCTCAACATATATAAAAAGAAAAAAAATCATACATGTTTCTATCCAGTATTTTTCTACATAAGTGTATAAGAATTTTTGCTTATTTTTGCCATTAACAGCTCTCAATCTTATTATATTCGATCAGTTTGTATCAGTTCCTCATTATGCATTGATCTAGCATTTAAAATCTGATATTTAGAGCATAGCTTATATTGGGAATAGATTTATGTTGCATATTCAAATTACTCATTTGGGTGATTTGAATTCTATTTTTTTTTCAATATCCAGAATTGTTTTTGATGGAAATCATCAATTTAGCAACCATACACCCCAATAGTTAAAGAACTATGATATATATGGAATGCAAATTAACACCCTCCAAAAGTTGAATCAAAATCTGGATCGTTTAAGAATGAAGTAAGATTAACTATTCTAATCACTTTTATCAATGGAATTATGATTAAGTAATTAGAATAGCACTTTGATTTCCCCAAAACGCCACAAACAAATAAGGTTTGATAAGTTAAGGATGAAAACAAAGATTCTGGAATTTGAATGCCACAAACTGAATAGTTTGATAAGTTCCAAAGTTCATGCAAGAACTTAAGACAAAACACTCACAAGTGCTCAAAATATCTTTTATATCTCTTGAATAATTGTATGATTACAAAGGAAATCAGCCTTGTTTATAGAAGAAGGCCATATACAAAGAGAGCATCAGAATTAAGTTCATATGTAACTCCCATATTAATTGACTGCCTTATTACTTTGCCAACTCAATGTAAACGTTGGACCATTATTTTCTTGGCTTTTGTAACTCTTTTTCTTCATATTTCAGCCTTTGTAACTCATACTTAATAAGAATAAACCCTAATAAAAGTCAAAATACTGAATTAAAACACAAATAGTCTTAAACAGCCTATTAATTTATCTTAGGCCATTGGTCTTTTAAACTTCAAGACCATGGCGAAATGACCTATTATTATTAAAAATGGACCTAAATCTTTACTCTCATAAGCCTGGATTAGCCTTCAAGATTAGATCTTGCTTGAATTATGTTGACCAACTTAAGATCTTCTTGCATCCATGGATCATCCTTAAACAAATCTTGAGCAACTTGTTTTCTCCAAATCTGATCCATGAAGGAAATTAAAAGCCTCTTTCAACTTATTAGCTCTAGACCTTGTCATTAGTCCTCCATATATGGCTAGTGGATCTTTGAATTGTTTGTTCACGTCAACATTGGACTTTTGCGCTTGGCCAATTTTTGATCAGCATGTAATTCCTCATCATTCCCCCTCTCCTCGCAAGGATTCGTCCTTGAATCTGATCCTTCATCACCTACATCAAACAAAGACAAATAAAAAACATTGAAGGTTGCACTAACATTACCATACTCACTTGGAAATTCCAGCTTATATGCATTGTCATTTATTCTTTGAAGGACTCAAAATGGACCATCCCTCTAGGCAAAGATTGGTTAAAAACAGTAGTATCTAAACGAGCCTCTTTGCACAAAAGCACACACATAGGCTGATTGGTGTAAAAAACATGTTTAACCTCACTTGTACTAGCTAACAAACTCACATTCTTCTCTCCTTCTCTATTTTTCTCAAACTAAATTTGTTTTGAATTTTCTTTTCTCTCTTTCTTTTCATTTGCAATCTGATTTTTTTCACTCATTTTTTCGTCACTCTCTCTTTCTTTCTTTTCAAATTCAAGTCTCATTCTTTCCATTGTACATTGATCTTCATACACTTCTTTTGAAGAGAGTGGGGTCAGAATTGTCTTTCGTCCATCCTTAGTGAATGAATACCGATTGAGATATCTATCATGCATAGCTCGCCTATCATACTGCCATGGACGTCCAAGTAAAATCTCTCCAGCATGCATTGGCACCACATCACACAACACCTCATCATGATATTTACCAATGGAAAAAGAAATGTTGGATTGTCGATTTACCTTAACCTCTCCACATTCATTCAGCCACTGAAGTTTGTAAGGTCGGGGGTGAGGTTTTGTAGGCAGCCCCAATCGATCAACCAAGAGTGTACTTACCACATTGGTACAGCTTCCACCATCCACAATCACAATACAAGCCTTGCCTTGAACATGACACCTTGTATGGAACAAGTTGTCTCGTTGTTCTTCATGGTTTTCCTCCTTCAGTTGCTTGTTAAGAGCACGCCTAGCAACCAGCAAGTCTCCCTTTATTGGTTCTTCAATGCTCCCATCACTACAACATTCCAAGTCTTGCTTTTCTCCATCTTCACTCTCATCGTCACCTTCTTCTTCATTAGTCACTATCTCACCATTTCTTACGGTCATAACTCTCTTGTTTGGACATTCCTTGCTGATATGTCCCACACCTTGGCACTTCCAACACTTAATATCTCGATTTCGCAGCTTAGGCTCTTCAACTTTGGATTTGTCTTTAGAACTTGTTTCGGCCTTTGCTTTCCCACTATCTTGACCAGCCTTGTTTCTGTCCTTGTAATCACGCCTTCCTTCCCTATTCCAAGGAGAAATAGAATTAGAAATAGGTTTCGAATGATACCTTGATGGTCGTCTTCCTTGGAGTTGTTTTTCCACCTTGACGGCAATATGCACCATCTCTTCTAACTCCACATAAGGCTGCAAATCAACCTGATCAGCAATGTCCGAATTCAAACCAGCCAAGAAACGTGCCATAGTAGTCTCCATGTCTTCATCTATATTAGCTCTAGTCATTAACATCTCCATTTCTTTGTAGTAGTCATCAACACTTTTACTTCCTTGCTTGAGAACCTAAAGTCTCTGCATGATTTCCCAATGGAAATGTCTAGGCACAAACCTCTTCCCCATGACCGATTTAAGATCAGCTTAAGTCTCAATATGATGTGAGCCTGCCTTGCTGGGATTTAATTCCTAAGGAAGCTCAAGCCACGGATCTTCTCCAAAACATAAGAACACCAACCAGCACCTTCAACCCAATACCAACTAATGATGAAAAACTGAAGCTATATGGCTGGAAACCAAAGATTCAAGACCCAACCCCAACTTGTGAAGGAAAAACCTTGAATATAAGTTAAGACCTAGCAAACTTGGTTATTTTTGCAAGGAATTCGTGCAAGTTCTAACCAGAACTCAAAAGAAGGCTAAAAACCTCTCAAAGCTCTCAAAAATGGAGAGAAAACTCAGAATATTCATTAAGTTCAAAGTCTGCCATTACATCTATTTTTAAAGACTTAAAGAAAGCATAAAACAAGTGAAATGATGGAAAAATACAAATATGACGTGGTTACACAAAACAAATTGGGCAGCCATATAGCTTGTCTCCCACTAGCTTTTAAAAGGCATGGGCAGCCATATAGCTTGTCTCCCACTAGCTTTTAAAAGGCATCTTTGACTCGCAATGTGAGTTTCAGCCACTCTTTATATATGGGCATCCAATGGTATGTGAATGGTATGTATTTAGCTCCCAAAGGTATAATGATGGATGCCAATATGTATTCTAACTCCTTTGGGTCAATTGGCCTCTTGGGAAGATTGCAATTTGGACACGTGCAACCAAACAGCTTCTTTGCTCTTATTTTCTTCAAGTCTTAACGTTCCAATTGTATTGAGAACATATAGATGTTTGGAAACTAATCCTTGATGTTTTCTTGCCATTGATCGAGTAATAGGTCCTTGGTGTTGTATGCTAGCAATCAGATCCTCATCACAATAGGATACTCCAAATTCCTTCTTCTACTAGTCACTAACTGATCCCACCAAGCTATAGCATAATCTGTAAATTGAGTAACAATAAGCTTCACCTTCTTTTCCTCAGTACATCGATGGCAATCAAATATGAGATCAACCTGCTTTTCCATTGCAAATAAGCTTCTGGATCTGATTTACCACGAAAATTAGGAATTTTCAGCTTGATGCTTCCCAAGCTCCTATCAACGACTTCATCATCACCATGATTTCTACCATAGAAAGCATTATTATTCATCCTTCCTCTACCTTGACCAGTACCACGGCCTCCTCTACCTCCACCTCTATGTAGAGCTCCTCCAACCAGACTTGCATTATCATCCTCAAGCTCATTTTCATCTTCCAAATGTTCAGGCTGTTGCATTTGATTTCTGCCACCTCTTTGCCTCTCATTGCGCTCCGGTGTGGCTCTTTCAACATTTTGCAACCTCAAATCCATGCGCTCCAATGTTTCTGTTATGTTCTCCATAACACGGTATAAACGTGTAAATTCAGCTTGCTGCGCCTCACGCAATCGAGCTGGATCAATTTGAACACCCCTGTCACTGTCATCTCGGCCAGACATTTTTCCTGCAATAAAAGGTTAGAACAAAACAAATAAAAGGCCTCACAACACTCCCTCACGTGTTTACACTCAATAGATGGGGTTGGTCACTCGTGTTCCACTCAATATAATGTATTCACTCACGGCTTAGCTCACACCTCTCAAGCTAATTTCTTTTATGTTCTTAGGTGAATCACACTTTATGAAACAACTCAAATAGCCTTCCGTGTGTAGTATCCCAAGTCTGAAATTTCGAATGAATCACTAATGCAATTCGAATCAAAACAGCCCCTCAATGGTGAAAATTTCGTGACCAGAAATTATATTGATTCTAACCTATCCAGATTCGACCCTTATCACCTAAATAGCAAGGAGAATGAAAAATTTTTGTTGAAGTGGTTTTGTACTCTTTTTTTTAGAGCACTTTGTTTGAAACTCGAAATTAGATCGGAATGAATAATCAAGAACAAGATTCGAATTTAGCACAATTTGTTGAATTTCGAATTCAAATCAGAATGATGAACAAGACCAAGATTCGAATTTAAAACACCTTTTCTTGAATTTTGAATTTTAGGTTTTATAATTTTTTTTTTGAATTTTTGAATTTGAAAGAAAACAAAAATGATTCAAGGAACATACAACTTAGATGATCAAGAAACAAAGAAAATGATTCAACAATCAAGAACAAAGAAATAGAACGAAAAGAACAAGTGAAGAAAACGAAAACGAAAATAACTCACAAAGAAAAACAAATCAAAGATTCAAGATTAAGAATCAAGAATTCATCTAACAAGGGTTAAGAAGAAAATGAATCAAACAAAGAATTCAGAATCAAGAATTCGAATAACAAGAGAACAAGAAAGAAATGAAATAAACAAAGAATTCAAAATTGATAGGGATAAAACCTGATCTAGAGCGTTGGCTCTGATACCAAATGATACGGAACCTCCAAGAATAAGCCTGAGAACTCCTTGATGTCGAACCCCGAAAACATTAACTTGAAAACCCCTAGTCAAATTCGGTACAACCTCCAAAGAATAAAGGTTAGATTTCAGATTTCTTTGAATTGATCAGAGATCCAAGATGTCGAAACAAACTAGTTCCCAAAATCCCAGATTCGAAACACTCCACAAGAAAGTTGATTAAACTACTTGAATGTTTCTTAAGCATGTATTCAAGCAAGAACACAAAGATAAAAGCAAAACGGCTTTAGGTTATTAATTCGTCCAAAAACCAAAACTGATGTCTTACAACCCTAAATGAGATATAAATAGTTAAACCCTAATTAGGGTTATTAAGTAGCATTTGGTTTTCTAATCAAATTTTAAGAAATAATAAAGTAAATAAAGTTCTAATTTAATACAAAACAAACAGGGCCCTTACTTTTTAAATAAGCATAACTAGTGGGCCTTAATACATATTAACTACAAGCCTCATTCGTGAATTTCAACTTGTAGCAAGTTGTAATTGACTTCCTTTGGTCTTGTCTCCAAGCTTGTAATTCCTTGCAAACCATAGTTAGCCAAATTCACCAAATCTTGCAAATGGCAAATTAGTGCTTGCTGAATCTTTTTGGCTCGCGATCTAGTTATAGGACCTTGTGGCAGAATAATTGGATTGATGATCTCCTCAACTTGTTCCTCACGTCCTAACTCTTGCTCATCCTTGCGGTGTGCTTGTTGTTCCACAACACAGATGCACTTTCAAGAAGGTATTCCTTAATCTCAACTCTTAGTTCTAAGTTATTAGGCTTTGAGCAAATTAAGGATATGATGCCAATGATGTTAACTTTGCAAATGTTTATAAAGCATGTGAGTATTATGCATTTCAAAAGTTTTATAGGCAAGATGGTTACTTGTTTAAGGATGGAAGATTATGCATTCCTTGATGAGGAATTACATGCTGATCAAAAATTGGCCAAGCACCAACAGTCCAATGACGACATGAACAAATAATTCAAAGATCCACTAGCCATATGTGGAGGATCAATGACAAGGTCTAGAGCTAATAAGTTGAAAGAGGCTTTAATTTCCTTCATGGATCAGATTTGGAGAAAATAAGTTGCTCAAGATTTGTTTAAGGATGATCCATGGATGCATGAAGAGCTTAAGTTGGTCAACATAATTCAAGCAAGACCTAATCTTGAAGGCTAATCCAGGCTTATGAGAGTAAAGATTTAGGTCCATTTTTAATAATAACAGGTCATTTGGCCATGGTTTTGAAGTCTAAAAGACCAATGGCCTAAGACAAATTAATAGGCTGTTTAAGACTATTTGTGTTTTAATTCTGCATTTTGACTTTTATTAGGGTTTATTTTTATTAAGTAAGAGTTACAAAAGCCAAGAAAATAATGGTCCAATATTCACATTGAGTTGGCAAAGTAATGGGGCTGTCAATTAATATGAGAGTTACATATGAACTTAATTTTGATGCTCTCTTTGTATATGGCCTTCTTCTATATAAACAAGGCTGATTTCCTTTGTAATCATACAATTATTCGAAAGATATAAAAGATATTTTGAGCACTTGTGAGTGTTTTATCTTAAGTTCTTGCATGAACTTTGGAACTTATCAAGCTATTCAGTTGGTGGTATTCAAATTCCAGAATCTTTGTTTTCGTCCTTAACTCATCAAACCTTCTTTGTTTGTGGCGTTTTGAGGAAATCAAAGTTTGTGGTTTGCTTATCCCTTTTAAATTGCAGATTGTTTCACTTTTAATATTCTACTTTTATTCTTCTCTTTATATCACCATGGATTAAAAAAAAAGTTCTTACTTCATTCTAATTCTGTGTTCCTAGAGGAAATTATTGTTCCTACTCCTTATACAAAAAAAAAGTAAAAGAAAAGCAAAAAAAAAAGAATATTCATCTATTAATATCCAAATTATATATTTTTCTTGTGTCCTTGTGTAAATCACTATTAATTTTTTTTAGCCTACCTTTATTTGCTCTTTAGACTTGCCCAATTTCACTCTATTGAATCAGCCATAATCTGAATTGTTTGGTTTGAGGACCTTAGTTTATCAGAGACCCCAAAGAATAAAACATGATAGGTAAAAGACATGAGTGGTGAGATAAGCATCGAGAAAAGCCAAATAATTGTGTAAAACAAGAGTGGTGTAAATAATTCATCGAGTTAAACACGTGAGGGAGTGCTGCTGAGGTTATTTTTTTTAATCTTCCTTATTTTACAGGTTTTAAAGATGTCTAACAAAGAAAAAGAAGGGAGTTCTTCCTCAAATGATCCAATGATACAAGCTATGCAACAACAATTTCAAAGGATGTTTAACATGATGGGAGAAATCAATGATTGTCTCGAAAGGCATGATGATGTTCTCAAACGTTTGCATGGTGAACCAACTCAACAAAGACAACCAGCCTTTCATCAAGAAGATTATGATGGCGAGGACGATATGGATGATGATCAAATCACTTTGGTTGGTCAAAACATCAATCTTAGGAGGCAAGTTAGGAGGGGACGTGTTGATGATGTAGATCGCAACATTGGCAGCCTTAAGATGAAAATTCCTCCATTTCAAGGAAGGAATAATCCAGATATTTACTTGGAATGGGAGTGAAAAGTGGAGCTGATATTTGAATGTCATAATTATTCTAAAGGGAAAAAGGTAAAACTTGTTGTTGTTGAATTTTGTGATTATGCTATTGTTTGGTGGGATCAAATTTGCAAGGAAAGATGTAGAAATGGTGAAAGACCCATAGATACATGGAGGGAGATGAAGCAAATCATGAGGAAGAGATTTGTCCCAAGTTATTACTATAGAGAATTGCATCAAAGGCTGCAAACTTTGACACAAGGCTCTATGAGTGTAGAGGAGTACCACAAGGAGATGGAAATAGCCATGATAAGGGCTAATATGGAGGAAGATCATGAGGCTACTATGGCACGGTTTTTGAGTGGACTAAACAAGCAAATTTGATATGGAACCTCCAAGAATAAGCCTGAGAACCCCTTGATTTCAAACCCCCACAACATTAACTTGAAAACCCCTAGTCGAATTCGGTACAACCCCTAAGGATTAGGTTAGATTTCAGATTACCTTGAATTGATCAAAGATCCAAGATTTTGAAACAAGTCAGTTCCTAAATCCCAGATTCGAAACACTCCACAAGAAAGTTGATCAAACTACTTGAATGTTTCTGAAGCATGTATTCAAGTAAGAACACAAAGATAAAAGCAATTCGGCTTTAGGTTAATAAATTCGTCCAAAACTTCAAAACTGGTAACCCTAAATGAGATATAAATAACTAAACCCTAATTAGGGTTATTAAGTAGCGTTTGGCTTTCTAATCAAATTTTAAGAAATAATAAAATAAACAACGTTCTGATTTAATACAAAACAAACAGGGCCCTTACTTTTTAAATAAGCATAACTAGTGGGCCTTAATACATATTAATTACAAGCCTCATTCGTGAATTACAACTTGTAGCAAGTTGTAATTGACTTCCTTTGGTCTTGTCTCCAAGCTTGTAATTCCTTGCAAACCATAGTTAGCCAAATTCACCAAATCTTGCAAATGGCAAATTAGTGCTTGCTGAATCTTTTTGGCTCGCGATCTAGTTATAGGACCTTGTGGCAAAATAATTGGATTGATGATCTCCTCAACTTGTTCCCCACGTCCTAACTCTTGCTCATCCTTGCGGTGTGCTGGTTGTTCCACAACATTTCCCCTCTCCTCAAAAGGATTCGTCCTCGAATCAAAAGCATCACCTACATCAAAAGGACTTAAATCAGCAACATTAAACGAAGCACTCACATTATACTCACATGGCAAATCCACTTTATACGCATTATCATTAATCCTTTCAAGTATTTGAAAAGGACCATCTCCTCGTGGATTTAACTTAGACTTGCGTTGCTGTGGGAACCTTTCTTTGCGAAAATGTACCCAAACCCAATCACCAGGCTGAAAAAGCATTGGCTTTCTTCTTTTATTCACTCTAGAAGCTACTTTGGCATTTTGCTTTTCAATCCTTTCCTTAACCTGCTTATGTAACTTCCTCACGAAATCTGCCTTTGAACTAGCATCAACACTCACAAAATCGTTAGATGGCAATGGCAAAATATCTAAAGGAGTAAGCGGATTAAAGCCATAAACAATTTCAAATGGAGAATAGTTAGTAGTGCTATGAACAGCCCTATTGTAAGCAAACTCCACAAATGGTAAACAATCCTCCCGCATCCTAATATTCTTTTCTATTACTGCCCTAAGCAAAGTAATCAATGTTCGATTCACAACCTCAGTTTGACCATCGGTTTGAGGATGGCAAGTAGTAGAAAATAGCAACTTAGTTCCCAACTTTCCCCACAAAACACGCCAAAAATGGCTCAAAAACTTAACATCTCGATCACTAACAATGCTTTTGGGTATGCCATGCAAACGCACAACCTCTTTAAAGAACAAATCAGCAATCAATTTTGCATCATCAGTTTTATGACAAGGTATAAAATGAGCCATTTTACTAAATCTATCAACTACAACAAATATACTATCACGACCTCTCCTAGTTTTAGGCAAACCAAGCACAAAATCCATAGACAAATCAGTCCAAGGTCCATCAGGAACAGGTAATGGCGTGTACAAACCATGCGGTTTCAACCTAGACTTAGCTTCTCTACATGTTATGCAATGCTCACAAACTTTATGCACATCATGTTTCATACCAGGCCAATAAAAATGTTCTATCAACACATCATAGGTCTTACTTACCCCAAAATGACCCATCAAGCCTCCTCCATGGGCTTCCTTAACTAACAACTCTCTCATGGAACACTTAGGAATACACAATCTACTTTTCTTGAACAAAAAACCATCAAACAAATGAAAGTCTTTCAAAATAGCCACATCACCACACGAATTATATATGTCACCAAAATCCACATCACTAACATATAATCCCTTAATATGCTCAAAACCCAACAATCTAGCACTAAGAGAATTAAGTAAAACATACCTTCGCGACAAAGCATCAGCCACTACATTCTCCTTACCTCGATTGTATTTAATCACATATGGGAATGTTTCTATGAACTCCACCCATTTGGCATGCCTACGATTCAGCTTATCTTGACCCTTCAAATGCTTTAAACTCTCATGGTCAGTATGTATCACAAACTCTTTTGACCACAAATAATGCTGCCATGTATGCAAAGCTCGAAACAATGCATATAACTCCTTATCATATGTCGGATACTTCAAAGCTGCTTCACTTAGCTTTTCACTAAAGTACATCAATGGCCTTTGATCCTGCATCAAAACAGCTCCAATTCCTATGCCACTTGCATCACATTCAATCTCAAAAGTCTTATCAAAATTAGGCAAAGCAAGCAAGGGTGCATTACACAATTTATCCTTAAGTTCATTAAATGCATGTTCTTGTGCATCTCCCCAAATAAATTCGACATTTTTCTTAACTAACTCATTCAAAGGTGCAGCTATAGTACTGAAATTTCTAATGAATCTCCTATAAAAACCAACAAGTCCATGAAAACTCCTTACCTCACTAGCATTCTTAGGTTTCGGCCAGTCCCTAATAGCCTTTACCTTTTCCTCATCAACCTCAATACCTTGACTAGACACCACAAAACCAAGAAAATGAACCTTATCCATGCAAAAACTACACTTCTTAAGGTTAGCATATAACTCACGCCTAAGAATGTCTAACACAAGACGCACACGCATGACATGATCATCCAAACACTTAGAGTAAACAAGAATATCATCAAAGTAAACAACAATAAATTTACCCAAGTGCTCACGCAACACATGATTCATCAAACGCATGAATGTGCTAGGTGCATTAGTAAGACCGGCATAACCAACCACTCATACAGCCCATATTTAGTCTTAAATGCTGTTTTCCACTCATCACCCACACTCATTCTAATTTGATAATAACCAGATTTCAAATCAATTTTGGTGAACAAACAAGAACCATGTAACTCATCAAGCATATTATCTAGTCTAGGAATAGGATGATGATACTTTACAGTGATTTTATTGATGGCTCTGCAATCCACGCACATCCTCCACGTCCCATCCTTCTTTGGCACAAGAATAACAGGAACTGAACAAGGACTCAAGCTTTCCCTCACATATCCCTTAGCTAGCAATTCCTCCACTTGCTTTTGTATCTCCTTTGTCTCAAAAGGATTAGCTCGATACACTGGCCTATTGGGAACGGAAGCTCCAGGAATGAAATCAATTTGATGCTCTATGCCTCTGATTGGCGGCAATTCATCAGGCATTTCTTCGGGAAACAAATCTGCATATTCCTGCAAAAGATCAACAAACACACTAGGCAAAGATTGGTTAGAAACAGTAGTATCTAAACGAGCCTCTTAGTACAAAAGCACAAACATAGGCTGTTTGGTGTAAAAAGCATGTTTAATCTCACTTGTACTAGCTAACAAACTCACATTCTTCTCTCCTTCTCTATTTTTCTCAAACTGAATTTGTTTTGATTTTTCTTTTCTCTCTTTCTTTTCATTTGCAATCTGATTTTTTTCACTCATTTTTTTGTCACTCACTCTTTCTTTCTTTTCATTTGCAATCTGATTTTTTTCACTCATTTTTTTGTCACTCTCTCTTTCTTTCTTTTCAAATTCAAGTCTCATTCTTTCCATTTTACATTGGTCTTCATACACTTCTTTTGGAGAGAGTGGTGTCAGAATTGTCTTTCGTCCATCCTTAGTGAATGAATACCGATTGAGATATCCATCATGCTTAGCTCGCCTATCATACTGCCATGGATGTCCAAGTAGAATCTCTCCAGCATGCATTGGCACCACATCACACAACACCTCATCATGATACTTACTAATGGAAAAAGAAATGATAGATTGTCGATTTACCTTAACCTCTCCACAATCTTTCAGCCACTGAAGTTTGTAAGGATGTGGGTGAAGTTTCATAGGCAGCCCCAATCGATCAACCAAAAATGTACTTACCACATTGGTACAGCTTCCACCATCCACAATCATACTACAAGCCTTGCCTTGAACGTGACACCTTGTATGGAACAAGTTGTCTCGTTATTCTTCATGGTTTTCCTCCTTCAATTGTATATTAAGAGCACGCCTAGTAACCAGTAAGTCACCCTTAATTGGTTCTTCAATGCTCCCATCACTACAGCTTTCCAATGCTGGCATCTCACCATCATCACTCTCATTGTCTTCTTCCTCTTCATCAGTCACTATCTCACCATTTCTCATGGTCATAACTCTCTTGTTTGGACATTCTTTGCTGATATGTCCCACACCTTGGCACTTCCAACACTTAATATCTTGATTTCGTAGCTTAGGCTCTTCAACTTTGGACTTGTCTTTAGAACTTGATTCGGCCTTCACTTTCCCACTATCTTGACCAGCCTTGTTTCTTTCCTAGTAATCACGCCTTCCTTCCCTATTCCAAGGAGAAAAAGAATTAAAAACAGGTTTTGAATAATACCTTGATGGTCGTCTTCCTTGGAGTTATTTTTCCACCTTGATGGCAATATGCACCATCTCTTCTAACTCCACATATGGCTGCAAATCAACCTGGTCAGCAATATCTGAATTCAAACTAGCCAAGAAATGTGCCATAGTAGCCTCTACATCCTCATCTAGGTTAGCTCTAGTCATCAACATCTCCATCTCTTTGTAGTAGTCATCAACACTTTTACTTCCTTGCTTGAGAACCTGAAGTCTCTGCATGATTTCCCTATGGAAATGTCTAGGCACAAACCTCTTCCTCATGACTGATTTAAGATCAGCCCAAGTCTCAATAGGATACTCCAAATTCCTTCTTCTACTAGTCACTAACTGATCCCACCAAGCTATAGCATAATCTGTAAATTGAGTAACAATAAGCTTGACCTTCTTTTCCTCAGTACATCGATGGCAATCAAATATGAGGTCAACCTGCTTCTCCCATTGCAAATAAGCTTCTGGATATGATTTACCACGAAAATTAGGAATTTTCAGCTTGATGCTTCCCAAGCTCCTATCAATGACTTCATCATCACCATGATTTCTACCATAGAAAGAATTATTATTCATCCTTCCTCTACCTCTACCAGCACCACGTCCTCCTCTACCTCCACCTTTATGTAGAGCTCATCCAACCAGACTTGCATTTTCCTCCTCAAGCTCATTTTCATCTTCCAAATGTTCAGGCTGTTGCATTCGATTTCTGCCACCTCTTTGCCTCTCAATGCGCTCCGGTGTGGCTCTTTCAACACTTTGCAACCTCAAATCCATGCGCTCCAATGTTTCTGTTATGTTCTCCATAGTGCGGTATAAACATGTAAATTCAGCTTGATGCGCCTCATGCAATTGAGCTGGATCAATCAGAAAACCCCTGCTATCACTTTCATCTCTCCCAGACATTTTTCCTGCAATAAAAGGTTAGCACAAAACAAATAAAAGGCCTCACAACACTCCCTCACGTGTTTACACTCAATAGATGAAGGTTGGTCTCTCGTGTTTCACTCAATATATGAAATCACTCACGGTTCAGCTCACACCTCTCAAGCTGATATCTTTTACGTTCTTAGGTGAATCACACTTTATGAAACAACTCAAATAGCCTTCCGTGTGTAGTATCCCAAAATCTGAAATTTCGTGAGAAAAAATTCAATTACTTCTAACCCACCTAGATTTGACCCTTAGCATCTAAATAACAAGGAAAACGAAAAAATTTTCTTGAAGTGATTCTATACTCTTTTTTTTTTTTGCTCCCTCTCACTATCTCTTTTGAAGGCAGCCCTAGTTCACACCACGAAACTTTTTTTCCAATTAGGTAACAAGAACAAGATCGAATTTGAAGCACTTTCTTTGAATTTCGAAACTGAATCAAAATGAATAATCAAGACAAGATTCGAATTTAGCACACTTTGTTGAATTTCGAATTCAAATCAGAATGATTAACAAGAACAAGATTCGGACTTAGAACACTTTCCCTGAATTTTGAATTTAGGTTTTATGAAAACGAAAATGAAAATAACCCACAAAGAAAAATGAAAACGCAAATAACAGGTGAAGAAAACAAAAACAAAAATAACCCACAAAGAAAATAATTCAGAGGAATAAGGAAAACAACAGAACGAATTCAACAATTGGATCAAAGTAACGAAAACGCAAATAACAAAAGAAGGAACGAAAACAAATTGATAGGGATAAAACCTGATCTAGAGCGTAGGCTCTGATACCAAATGATACGGAACCTCCAAGAATAAGCCTGAGAACCCCTTGATTTCGAACCCCCACAGCATTAACTTGAAAACCCCTAGTCGAATTCGGTACAACCCCCAAGGATTAGGTTAGATTTCAGATTACCTTGAATTGATCAAAGATCCAAGATTTCGAAACAAGTCAGTTCCTAAATCCCATATTCGAAACACTTCACAAGAAAGTTGATCAAACTACTTGAATGTTTCTGAAGCATGTATTCAAGCAAGAACACAAAGATAAAAGCAATTCGGCTTTAGGTTAATAAATTCGTCCAAAACTTCAAAACTGGTGTCTTACAACCCTAAATGAGATATAAATAACTAAACCCTAATTAGGGTTATTAAGTAGCGTTTGGCTTTCTAATCAAATTTTAAGAAATAATAAAGTAAACAACGTTCTGATTTAATACAAAACAAACAGGGCCCTTACTTTTTAAATAAGCATAACTAGTGGGCCTTAATACATATTAATTACAAGCCTCATTCGTGAATTACAACTTGTAGCAAGTTGTAATTGACTTCCTTTGGTCTTGTCTCCAAGCTTGTAATTCCTTGCAAACCATAGTTAGCCAAATTCACCAAATCTTGCAAATGGCAAATTAGTGCTTGCTGAATCTTTTTGGCTCGCGATCTAGTTATAGGACCTTGTGGCAAAATAATTGGATTGATGATCTCCTCAACTTGTTCCCCACGTCCTAACTCTTGCTCATCCTTGCGGTGTGCTAGTTGTTCCACAACAAAATTGCTGATCATTTGGAGTTGCAACAATATGTGGAGATGGAGGACATGATAAATATGGCCATGAAAATTGAAAGACAACTCAAAGGAAAAGGCACAAGGTATGATTCTAAACTTTCATCGGTTTCTTATTCTTGGAGATCGAATTGGAGTAAAAAGGATGATAAACCCATTGTTAAGCCTAAAATAGATGAAGTTAAAAACAAAAATGAATTAGGCAGCAAGGGTAAAGTTGAGAATCAACCTAATCAAACTAGAAGCATTAAATGCTTCAAGTGCCTTGGACATGGTCATGTGGCACATGAATGCCCTAATAAAAGAATAATGATCATGAGGGATGGGATTGTAGAATCTGAAAGTGATAGAGAAGATGAAGATGATATGCCACCTTTGGAAGATGATAGAGATGTAGAATATGCTAAGGGTGAAACTTTGGTTGTACAACGCACACTTAGTTTGCAAAATAAACAAGATGAACATGGGGAGCAACATGAGAATTTGTTTCATACTCATTGTTTGGTTGCTAATAAGTTGTGTAACTTGATTGTGGATAGTGGAAGTTGTACCGATGTAGCAAGCGCTTTGCTAGTAGAGAAGTTGAAGCTGCCCACTATTAAACACCCAAAACCATACAAGCTTCAGTGGTTGAATGATAGTGGTATGGTGAAGGTAAATAAGCAAGTTTTGATTTCATTTTCCATTGGTAGATATAAGGATGAAGTTTTTTGTGATGTGGTACCCATGGATGCTGGACACATGTTATTGGGTAGACCATGGCAATATGATCGAAAAGTGTTGCATGATGGGTTCAAAAATCATTATTCTTTGAGTATGAATGGGGAAAAGTATCAATGACGCGGACCCTTAGCAACGATGGCAGCAAACCCAACGTATAACAATGGTAGAGAACTCCTTGAAACTTGATAATCACCTCCTAAGGAACCCAACGCCTATAAAGAGACACGAACTCACTACGATTGAAGGATTTAGTTGGTAAGAAGAAGGAAAATGCCACAACTCTTGTTGATAAGTAAACCTAATTCTTGATGCAAAGAAAGAATTAAAGAATCCACTCTAATCTCTCTCACACGAAAATTCACAAGAAGAACTTGTAGAAGAATTCGAAAATTTTTATTAATTGTTGTATATGAAATTCGGCCTAATAGTGCCATTAAATAAGGGTTACAAAATTCCTAATTGCATATGGAAAATTAAGACTAAAACATTACTAATTGCATAAGGAAAACATTCCTAATTTTAGAACCAGGTATGAAATCAATTTGATGTTCAATCCCTCTTAATGGCTGCAAACCACTAGGAAGGTCTTCAGGAAACACATCTGATGAGGATCTGATTGCTAGCATACAACACCAAGGACCTGTTACTCGATCAATGGGAAGAAAACTTCAAGGATTAGTTTCCAAACATCTATATGTTCTCAATACAATTGGAACATTAAGACTTGAAGAAAATAAGAGCAAAGAAGCTGTTTGGTTGCACGTGTCCCAATTGCAATCTACCCAAGAGGCCAATTGACCCAAAGGAGTTAGAATACATATTGGCATCCATCATTATACCTTTGGGAGCTAAATACATACCATTCACGTACCATTGGATGCCCATATATTAAGAGTGGCTGAAACTCACATTGGGAGTCAAAGATGCCTTTTAAAAGCTAGTGGGAGACAAGCTATATGGCTGCCCAATTTGTTTTATGTAACCACATCATTATATTTGTATTTTTCCATCATTTCACTTGTTTTATGCTTTCTTTAAGTCTTTAAAAATAGATGTAACGGCAGACTTTGAACTTAATGAATATTCTGAGTTTTCTCTCCATTTTTGAGAGCTTGAGAGGTTTTTAGCCTTCTTTGAGTTCTGGTTAGAACTTGCACGAATTCCTTGCAAAAATAATCAAGTTTGCTAGGTCTTAACTTATATTCAAGGTTTTTCCTTCACAAGTTGGGGTTGGGTCTTGAATCTTTGGTGTCCAGCCATATAGCTTTAGTTTTACATCACAAGTTGGTGTTGGGTTGAAGGTGCTGGTTGGTGTTCTTATGTTTTGGAGACGATCCGTAGCTTGAGCTTCCTTAGGAATTAAATCCCAGCTAGGCAGGCTCACATCATTTGGTATCAGAGCTTAGGCTCTCCAAATCAGGTTTTTAGCATCATTCCTTGTTTATGTCAAAAAAAAAATATTGTCTTCCTTTGAGTCATTTTCTGCCATTAGTTTAATTTCTACAAGCTGTATGCTTTTTTGTTTCTTTGAGTCCTTCTTCCTTAATGTTGTTGCTGGATTAATTTAAAAAAAAAAGAAAAAAGAAAGAAAGAACAGAAAAGAAAAGAAAAAAAAGAAGAGGAAACAGCAACTAATCTCTCAAATTTGCTAGTGGGTTAGAAACTGAAGTTGGGTTTGCACATAACCAAATCTTCTCAAATTTTATATGCTTGTTTCAGATGCTAAACTTAGCTTGGAAATCAAATTTTAAGTCAAAATTCCTCCATTTGCCTAGTTATCCATATATTGCAGCCAATTTAGCAAGTTTTATGTCCAAAAGTGAACGTGTATATAAACATGTCCAAATCCTTTCAAATTTTACAGGCATGTTTTAGATATTCAGCTAAGCCTACATATTAAATTTCATATCAAAATTCATTCGTTTGCTTGGTTGTCCATATATTACCGCTAGTTAGCCATTTTTGGGTCCAGAACATAAACATTTCATAAGAGACCTAAAAATTCATTTTTCTTCTTCCATTTTGTCTCAATATATTGTCCTAAATCCAGTTTTGTCAAATTCTTCCCTTTAGTAATGTTTGTCTAAAATTTCAGTGTCTTTCATCCTTAGGTTTCAAATATCAGATATTCTGTTTTTTTTTTTCCAGCTTGTTTTACTCTTGTTCCATTCTTGAATGTGTTTTAAACCTTGCAATTTAGTTATTTAGTTGAGGAAATATTAAGTTCTTGCTAGAACTTGGAAGGGGCTGAAGTGAGTGAAAAAAGGCATAGAGTGGTGAGATTGTTAGAGGGTAAAAGCCAAAGTTTGTGATGTGAACCAGCATAGCAAGGATCCATTGGTGCTACAACAAGGGTCATTGACGAGGAATAAAGCAAAGAAATATGGCATCACTCTTGGAATGCATATTCAATACTTTATTACAAGAGAGGTGACTGAATTAGCATGGGACAAGTGCGAGAAGGAACTAGAAGACCAACCCAAGCTAGTCATGGTGCTGGATTGTACACATGGTGCTGAAATGTGCGAATTGTCCAGCCAATACCACAACCACCCTGTGAAATGTGCTGCTTGTCCAGAAAGTCCCACAACCCCCTGTGAAATCTACTGTTTCACAACCCCCTATACCAGTTTCAGCAAGAACGACTTTGGCATGCTTAACACATGTTTGGGGCGTGTTTTTTTGAGTCTTTTAAGTGGTCCCCTCCATATTTTGCTTATTAGGTTTTTATTGTAATATTTAGTTAATAGTTTTCCTTATAGGAAATATGTTGATGATATCATTATGCCAAGTGGACCAATCACAAGATCACAATCAAAGAAACTCCAGCATGTGTTCCAGCACTTCATTCAAAGGTGGATTAATGAAGAGGGAGACCAACTTGTAGTGAATATGATGGATCATGAAGAGGAAGTCAGAAAATCACCAACAAGCATGAAGAATCTGCCCATAAGTATGGTGATGGGCATTAGCACGAATTTGGAATATAATATTGACATGGTTTAGTGCTAGTGTGACTAGACACATGTGAACCAACACCAAAATGCATGTGGAATCTGCCCATCAATGTTGTCATAATTATGGGCAGTAATTTAGAGTATATTATTGATGTGGATGAACAATTAATGCTATTGTAACTAGATACATGTAAACCTAGACTTTTAAGCCATTAGTTCTTCTTTTCCAACTATATAAGGATGGGAAAAAGAACTTAATAGGGTTACTACGAAATTGGCAGATTGTTATCATTGTAATCTAAGTGTTTTCAAGTTTGAGAGGTTTTCTTCTTATTCTTGTTGCATGAAGAATTGGTTCTAACTTATCAAGTTTGACTTGTGGCGTTTTAATCAATTCATTTCTTCATCCCAATCACTCAAGTTCTCAATTACAGGTTAGTTGTGGGTTTGGTAGGGAGGATTTGTTTTTGAGTTCTAAGATTCTATGCTAGATGTGTATGTGGGGTTCTAGATGTAATATTTGATCCATGGGTTCCGCATCAGTTTGAGTGAAACACAGATTGAGAGTTACCAGATTAGAGTGAAACACATGAGGGAGTGTGTGAGAGAATATTTCTAACATTTGTTTTGCAGCAATCAGTATATCAATAAAACGAGATAGTGATCGAGAGAGCAACCAACCCCAAGAGGAGCTAGAAGCTTCTTATGTTCTTAAGGCATTGCAATCTCAATTTCAAAGGATGAATGTGTTGTTTTTTGATATTAGAGAACAGATGGAAAAACACTCAAAGCAAATTGAAGAATTGCAGCAAGCAGGCTCTACAAATCAAAGGAATTTAGGAAGGGATGAACGAGATAATTTTCATAGGGAGCAAAACACAAATAGGGGGCAGAATAGAGGTAGGTGCGCTGGACTAAATGATTTGCCAGTTATCAATGACTTGGAGGATGTAGATGAAGATAATCTTGATGATGATGATGGGCAGCAATCTGTTGCACTTGATGATGTTATTAGACCAAGATATATGAGAGGTAATATGGGTGGTAGAGGTGGTGGCAGAAATATTAGGCAAGAAACTATGGAAAATGCAAGAGGGAGAGGGAGAGTAGACAACAACGTTAATGGAATTAAAATGAAAATTCCATCATTCCAAGGCAAAGCAAATCCAGATGCATATTTGGAATGGGAGAGAAAGACCGAACTCATCTTTAATTGCCACAACTATAGTGACCAAAAGAAGATGACTCTTGCTGTGGTAGAATTTACTGATTATGCATTAGTTTGGTGGGATCAATTACTCACTAAACGAAGAAGAAATGGCATGAGAGGAGTGCAACTTGGGATGAGCTGAAACAGGTCATGAGAGATCGATTTGTTCCACAACACTACTATAGAGAGTTGCATCAAAGATTACAAGGGCTGGTGCAGGGCAATAAAAGTGTGGAAGAATATTTTCAAGAAATGGAAATGGCTATGATACGAGCTAATATAGAAGAAGAAAGGGAAGCAACTATCGCACGGTTCTTACATGGGCTGAAAGATGAAATTGCCGACATAGTGGAGCTGCATCATTATGTGGAGCTTGATGATATGTTAAATATGGCAATCAAGGTAGAAAAACAACTCAAGAAGAAGAAAACAACCAGATCGGGTATGGGAATGAATTCTACCAACAATGTTCCATGGAAGCCAAATTGGAAGAAAGGGGAATCTAGTGAGAGTAAATTTGTTTCAAAGGAGAAGAAAGAGGGAAACATGGCTGGAGAAAAACCCATTGTGATTGATAAGGGTAAGGCACCAATGAACTCCAGCGGAAGAACTAGAGACATCCAATGTTTTAGATGCTTAGGCAAGGGACATTATGCTGCACAATGCCCAAATAAAAGGGCAATGGTGATGAGGCCAAGTGGGAGATAGAATCTGAAGATGATGAGGCTGTTAATGATGATTCAAGTGATGACATTCAACCTATGGGTGATGATAGTGATGTAGAGCATGCTGTACATGGCAACGTTCTAGTTATTATGCGTGCTTTAAATACCCAAGTAAAGGCAGATGATGGTGATGAGCTACAAAGAGAAAATATCTTTCATACTAGGTGTCTAGTTAAAGATAGAGTTTGTAGCATGATAATAGACAGTGGAAGTTGCGTGAATGTGGCTAGTACTCTACTAGTGGAAAAACTTGATTTCCCTACTACAAAACACCCTAAGCCATATAGATTGCAATGGTTTAATGATTGTGGTGAAGTTAGGGTGACTAAGCAAGTGCTGCTAACATTTTCCATTGGGAGGTATAAGGATGAAGTGTTATGTGATGTTGTTCCTATGCATGCTAGTCATATTCTGCTTGGGAGGCCATGGCAATATGATAGAAGGGCTATACATGATGGATTCAAAAATAGGTACTCTTTTGATTTTGAAGGTCGAAAGTTGACGCTTGCACCTTTGACACCGATGGAGGCTTTTGAAGACCAAAAACGAATACAAGCTGCCATGGAAGAGAAAATGCAAAAAGAATCTGAAAAGAGAGTGAGAGAAAGAAAAGAGCAAGAGGAAAAACAAAGAATAAAAAAAGAGAAAGAAAAAGAAAATGAGAAAAAGAAAAAAATCTACAATAAAAATGAGAGTTGTGAGAAGAAAGTAAGTTTAGTTGCTAGGGGAAAAGATGTGAAGCAAGCCTATTCTTCAAATAATGTGATGCTACTCTTACTATGTAAGGGAGCTTTTCTTAATGTAACTGACCTTGATCCTCCTATTCTTAGTGTTGCATTGACTTTGTTGCAGGAATTTGAAGATGTCTTTCCCGATGAAGTATCTAGCAGACTACCACCTATCAGAGGAATAGAACATCAAATTGATTTTATTCCTGGAGCTGTAATTCCGAATCGGCCAGCATATAGAACCAATCCTCAAGAGGCCAAAGAGTTACAAAAACAGGTGGAAGAATTACTTGCAAAGGGTCATGCCAGAGAGAGCATGAGTCCATGCGCTGTACCGGTACTTTTGGTACCCAAAAAGGATGGATCAATGCGAATGTGTGTGGATTGTAAATTGATCTTAAAAGTGGTTATCATCAAATAAGAATGAGATTAGGAGATGAATGGAAAACAGCTTTTAAGACTCAATATGGTTTGTATGAATGGTTAGTCATGCCTTTTGGACTAAGCAATGCACCTAGTACTTTCATGAGATTAATGAATCATGTCTTACGTGCTTTTCTTGGAAAGTTTGTTGTTGAGTATTTTGATGATATTTTAGTGTATAGTCAAAGTTTAAATGATCATTTAATGCATTTAAGATGTGTGCTTGAAGTTCTTAGGAAAGAGAAATTGTATGCAAATTTAAAGAAATGTACATTCTGCATGAAAAAAATCATTTTCTTAGGATTTGTAGTGAGTGGGAAAGGAATTGAGGTTGATGAGGATAAGGTAAAAGCCATCAAAGAATGGCCTACACCAAAATTCGTGACTGATGTTATGAGTTTTCATGGTCTTGCTAGTTTTTATAGGAGGTTTGTTAGAGATTTTAGCATAATTGCAACCCCATTGAATGAAATAGTGAAGAAAAATGTAGGGTTCAGATGGAATGAGGAACAGGAGTATACATTTAGATTACTGAAAGAAAAATTATGTTCTACACCATTACTTGCATTACCTGATTTTTCTAAGACTTTTGAAGTTGAATGTGATGCTTCCGGAGTGGGTATAGGTGCTGTTTTGATGCAGGAAAGAAGACCAATTGCATACTTTAGTGAGAAGCTAAGTGGAGCTCCTTTGAATTACTCTACTTATGACAAGGAGATGTATGCATTAGTTAGGGCGTTGGAGACCTGGCAGCATTATCTTTGGCCAAAGGAGTTTGTTATTCATAGTGATCATGAATCACTAAAATACTTGAAAGGACAAAGCAAGCTGAACAAACGCCATGCCAAATGGAGTGAATTTATTGAAGCGTTTCCATATGTGATTCAATATAAGCAAGGAAAAGAAAATGTTGTTGCTGATGCCTTATCTAGGAGGTATGCCCTAATCTCTATGCTTGATGCTAGACTTCTAGGATTTGAGCATATGAAAGAATTGTATAAGCATGACTCTGAATTTGCATAAATATATGCCTCTTGTGAAAATGCTGCCTTTGAAAATTTTTATAGGCATGATGGTTTCTTATTTAGAGAGAAACGACTTTGTGTTCCAAATAGCTCTATAAGAGGATTGCTTGTAAGAGAGTCACATGGGGAAGGTTTAATGGGACATTTTGGGGTGGCTAAAACATTAGAAATTCTGAATGAAAATTTTTATTGGCCACTTATGAGGAAAGATGTAGAGAAATTTTGTGCTAAATGCGTGACATGTATGAAAGCAAAGTCCAAAGTAAGACCACATGGTTTGTATATGCCTTTAAGTGTACCTAGTGAACCTTGGGTAGACTTATCTATGGACTTTATTTTGGGGCTACCTAGGACAAAAAAGGGTCATGATAGTTTATTTGTTGTGGTTGATAGATTTTCTAAAATGGCACATTTCATTCCATGTCATGAAACTGTTGATGCATGCCATATATCTGATTTGTTCTTTAGAGAAGTAGTGAGATTGCATGGTATTCCTAGGACCATAGTAAGTGATCGAGATGTAAAATTTTTGAGTCATTTTTGGAAAGTCCTATGGGGAAAGTTAGGTACACAGCTTTGTTTCTCTACTACATGCCATCCGCAAACAGATGGGCAGACGGAAGTTGTTAATAGGACTGTGGGCACTCTTCTTCGTACCATGATTAAACAAAATTTGAAGACATGGGAGGAATGCATACCATTTATTGAATTTGCATATAATAGATCAATGCATTCATCCACTGGATTTTCACCCTTTGAGCTTGTCTATGGTTTTAATCCACTTACTCCATTAGATTTGTTGCCTCTTCCTACTAATGAGCTTACTAGTTTTGATGGTAAAAAGAAAGCTGAATTGGTGAAGCAAATGCATCAAAGGGCCAAGCAACAAATGGAGAAGATTAATGAGAATAGAGCAACAAAAGTAAACAAAGGAAGGAAAAAGATGGTGTTCCAGCCTGGTGATCTGGTATGGGTTCATTTGCGAAAAGAAAGGTTTCCTACACAAAGGAAATCAAAATTGCATGAATGTGCTAGGTGCATTAGTAAGACCAAACGGCATAACAAACCACTCATACAGCCCATATTTAGTCTTAAATGCTGTTTTCCACTCATCACCCACACTCATTCAAATTTGATAATAACCAGATTTCAAATCAATTTTCGTGAACAAACAAGAACCATGTAACTCATCAAGCATATCATCTAGTCTAGGAATAGGATGACGATACTTTACAGTGATTTTATTGATGGCTCTGCAATCCACGCACATCCTCCACGTCCCATCCTTCTTTGGCACAAGAAGAACAGGAACCGAACAAGGACTCAAACTTTCCCTCACGTATCCCTTAGCTAGCAATTCCTCCACTTGCTTTTGTATCTCCTTGGTCTCAAAAGGATTAGCTCGATACGCTGGCCTATTGGGAATGGAAGCTCCTGGAATGAAATCAATTTGATGCTCTATGCCTCTGATTGGCGGCATTTCTTCGGGAAACAAATCCGCATATTCCTTCAAAAAATCAACAAACACACTAGGCAAAGATTGGTTAAAAACAGTAGTATCTAAACGAGCCTCTTTGCACAAAAGCACAAACATAGGCTGATTGGTGTAAAAAACATGTTTAACCTCACTTGTACTAGCTAACAAACTCACATTCTTCTCTCCTTCTCTATTTTTCTCAAACTGAATTTGTTTTGATTTTTCTTTTCTCTCTTTCTTTTCATTTGCAATCTGATTTTTTTCACTCATTTTTTCGTCACTCTCTCTTTCTTTCTTTTCAAATTCAAGTCCCATTCTTTCCATTTTACATTGATCTTCATACACTTCTTTTGAAGAGAGTGGGGTCAGAATTATCTTTCATCCATCCTTAGTGAATGAATACCGATTTAGGTATCCATCATGCATAGCTCGCCTATCATACTGCCATGGACGTCCAAGTAAAATCTCACCAGCATGCATTGGCACCACATCACACAACACCTCATCATGATATTTACCAACGGGAAAAGAAATGTTGGATTGTCGATTTACCTTAACCTCTCCACATTCATTCAGCCACTGAAGTTTGTAAGGTCGGGGGTGAGGTTTTGTAGGCAGCCCCAATCGATCAACCAAGAGTGTACTTACCACATTGGTACAGCTTCCACCATCCACAATCACAATACAAGCCTTGCCTTGAACGTGACACCTTGTATGGAACAAGTTGTCTCGTTGTTCTTCATGGTTTTCCTCCTTCAATTGCGTGTTAAGAGCACGCCTAGCAACCAGCATGTCTCCCTTTATTGGTTCTTCAATGCTCCCATCACTAGAACATTCCAAGTCTTGCTTTTCTCCATCTTCACTCTCATCGTCACCTTCTTCTTCATCAGTCACTATCTCACCATTTCTTATGGTCATAACTCTCTTGTTTGGACATTCCTTGCTGATATGTCCCACACCTTGGCACTTCCAACACTTAATATCTCGATTTCGCAGCTTAGGCTCTTCAACTTTGGATTTGTCTTTAGAACTTGTTTCGTCCTTTGCTTTCCCACTATCTTGACCAACCTTTTTTCTGTCCTTGTAATCACGCCTTCCTTCCCTATTCCAAGGAGAAATAGAATTAGAAACAGGTTTCGAATGATACCTTGATGGTCGTCTTCCTTGGAGTTGTTTTTCCACTTTGACGGCAATATGCACCATCTCTTCTAACTCCACATAAGGCTGCAAATCAACCTGATCAGCAATGTCTGAATTCAAACCAGCCAAGAAACATGCCATAGTAGTCTCCATGTCTTCATCTATATTAGCTCTAGTCATTAACATCTCCATTTCTTTGTAGTAGTCATCGACACTTTTACTTCCTTGCTTGAAAACCTGAAGTCTCTGCATGATTTCCCTATGGAAATGTCTAGGCACAAACCTCTTCCTCATGACCGATTTAAGATCAGCTCAAGTCTCAATAGGATACTCCAAATTCCTTCTTCTACTAGTCACTAACTGATCCCACCAAGCTATAGCATAATCTGTAAATTAAGTAACAATAAGCTTGACCTTCTTTTCCTCAGTACATCGATGGCAATCAAATATGAGATCAACCCACTTTTCCCATTGCAAATAAGCTTCTGGATCTCATTTACCACGAAAATTAAGAATTTTCAGCTTGATGCTTCCCAAGCTCCTATCAACGACTTCATCATCACCATGATTTCTACCATAGAAAGCATTATTATTCATCCTTCCTCTACCTCGACCAGTACCACGGCCTCCTCTACCTCCACCTCTATGTAGAGCTCCTCCAACCAGACTTGCATTATCATCCTCAAGCTCATTTTCATCTTCCAAATGTTCAGGCTGTTGCATTTGATTTCTGCCACCTCTTTGCCTCTCATTGCGCTCCGGTGCGGCTCTTTCAACATTTTACAACCTCAAATTCATGCGCTCTAATGTTTCTATTATGTTCTCCATAACACGGTATAAACGTGTAAATTCAGCTTGCTGCGCCTCACGCAATCGAGCTAGATCAATTTGAACACCCCTGTCACTGTCATCTCAGCTAGACATTTTTCCTGCAATAAAAGGTTAGAACAAAACAAATAAAAGGCCTCACAACACTCCCTCACGTGTTTACACTCAATAGATGGGGTTGGTCACTCGTGTTCCACTCAATATAATGTATTCACTCACGGCTTAGCTCACACCTCTCAAGCTAATTTCTTTTATGTTCTTAGGTGAATCACACTTTATGAAACAACTCAAATAGCCTTTCGTGTGTAGTATCCCAAGTCTGAAATTTCGAATGAATCACTAATGCAATTAGAATCAAAACAGCCCCTCAATGGTGAAAATTTCGTGACCAGAAATTATATTGATTCTAACCTATCCAGATTCGATCCTTATCACCTAAATAGCAAGGAGAATGAAAAATTTTTGTTGAAGTGGTTTTGTACTCTTTTTTTTTTCTCCCTCTCACTATCTCTCTTAATGGGGCGACCTTAGTTCACACCACACAAAACTTTTACCCAATTAGGTAACAAGAACAAGATCGAATTTAGAGCACTTTGTTTGAAACTCGAAATTGAATCAGAATGAATAATCAAGAACAAGATTCGAATTTATCACACTTTGTTGAATTTCAAATTCAAATCAGAATGATGAACAAGACCAAGATTCGAATTTAAAACACCTTTTCTTGAATTTTGAATTTTAGGTTTTATAATATATTTTTTTGAATTTTCTAATTTGAAAGAAAACGAAAATGATTCAAGGAACAAACAATTTAGTCGATCAAGAAACAAAGAAAATGATTCAAGAATCAAGAACAAAGAAACAGAACGAAAATAACAAGTGAAGAAAACGAAAACGAAAATAACCTACAAAGAAAAACAAATCAAAGATTCAAGATTAAGAATCAAGAATTCGTCTAACAAGAGTTAAAAAGAAAATGAATCAAACAAAGAATTCAGAATCAAGAATTCGAATAACAAGAGAACAAGAAAGAAACGAAATAAATAAAGAATTCGAAATTGATAGAGATAAAACCTGATCTAGAGTGTTGGCTCTGATACCAAATGATACGGAACCTCCAAGAATAAGCCTGAGAACTCCTTGATGTCGAACCCCCAAAACATTAACTTGAAAATTCCTAGTTGAATTCTGTAAAACCTCCAAAGAATAAAGGTTAGATTTTAGATTTCTTTGAATTGATCAGAGATCCAAGATGTCGAAACAAACTAGTTCCCAAAATTCCAGATTCGAAACACTCCACAAGAAAGTTCATCAAACTACTTGAATGTTTCTTAAGCATGTATTCAAGCAAGAACACAAAGATAAAAGCAAAACAGCTTTAGGTTATTAATTTGTCCAAAAACCAAAACTACACCCTAATTCATCCAAGGCATATTTATAGCCTTTTCATAACATAAAATCCTAACCCAATAAGGAAATACTTAATTAAATAAGGCCCCAGTCTTAAACATATAGGACCACCCATTAAAAACATAACATGGTCCCACCATAACTAAATAACACATGTTTAAAATAACTAAATAATAAAACAGGGCTAAACAACTAAAACAAGCCTCATTGGTGAATTTCAACTTGTAGCAAGTTGTAATTGACTTCCTTTGGTCTTGTCTCCAAGCTTGTAATTCCTTGCAAACCATAGTTAGCCAAATTCACCAAATCTTGCAAATGGCAAATTAGTGCTTGCTAAATCTTTTTGGCTCGCGATCTAGTTATAGGACCTTATGGCAGAATAATTGGATTGATGATCTCCTCAACTTGTTCCTCACGTCGTAACTCTTGCTCATCCTTGCGGTGTGCTGGTTGTTCCACAACACCAACTCCACTTTCTTTTCACCATCTAAGTTAGTTATTTCATTTAATGGCAAAGGAAACAAATCAAGAGGTGTAAGGAAATTAAAACTATAAACAATTTCAAATGGTAAATAACCTGTAGAAGAATGTATGCTTCTATTATATGCAAACTCCACTAATGGCAAACAATCTTCCCATGTTTTCAAATTCTTACCCACAACAGCATGTAACAAAGATCCTAAAGTCCTATTTACCACTTTTGTTTGTCCATCAGTTTGTGGATGACAAGTTGTAGAGAACAACAATTTAGTACCTAACTTATTCCACAAAACACGCAAAAAATGACTTAAGAACTTAACATCTCTATCACTTATAATTGTTTTAGGAATGCCATGCAACGGAACAACTTCCCCAAAGAACAAATTAGCAATATTTGTTGCATCATCAGTTTTATGATATGCAATGAAATGAGCCATTTTGTTGAATCTATCAACAATAACAAATATGCTATCTTTCCCTTTTCTAGTCCTAAGCAGCCCCAAAACAAAGTCCATAGATATGTCAATCCAAGGTGCATTAGGAATAGGTAAAGGAGTATACAGCCCATGAGGTAAAGACTTAGATTTTGCTTGTTTACATGCAATACACTTGGCACAATTCTTTCAACATCCTTTCTCATGTTTGTCCAATAAAAATGTTCATGCAGAATGTCTAAAGTCTTAAATACCCCAAAATGTCCCATGAGTCCTCCACTATGTGCCTCACTCACAAGTAATTCCCTTAATGAGCAACTAGGCATGCATAATCTTTCATCCTTAAACAAGTACCCATCATGCCTATAAAACTTCTGAAATGCAGAATGCTCACATGTTTTATAAACATTTGCAAAGTCAACATCATTGGCATACATATCCTTAATTTGATCAAAGCCTAATAACTTAGAACTAAGAGTTGAGATTAAGGAATACCTTCTTGAAAGTGCATCTACTACTACATTATCTTTGCCACGCTTATACTTTATCACATATGGAAATGGTTCAATGAACTCTATCCACTTTCCATGTCTTCGGTTCAGCTTGGTTTGCCCCTTTAGATGCTTTAATGATTCATGATTTGTATGAATAACAAACTCTTTAGGCAATAAGTAATGTTGCCACACTTGTAAAGCTCTTACCAAAGCATACAACTCCTTGTCATAAGTGGAATAATTTAATTGTGCACCATGAAGCTTCTCACTAAAATATGCAATTGGTTACCCTTCTTGCATCAAAAGAGCACCTATGCCCACAGCTGAAGCATCACACTCTAATTCAAAGGTCTTATCAAAATCTGGTAAAGCAAGAATTAGAGCAGTAGTTAACCTTTCTTTCAACAAATTGAATGCATTTTCATGAATTTTAGTCCAATTAAACTTTACTTCTTTTTTTACCAATTCATTTAATGGTGCAACAATGGAACTAAAATCTTTAACAAAACTTCTATAGAAACTAGCCAAACCATGAAAACTTCTTACCTCACTCACTATTTTAGGTGCTGGCCAATCTCTTATTGCCTTTACCTTTTGATCATCAACCTCAATACCTTGTGCACTAACCATAAAACCTAAGAATATGATTTTAACACTACAAAACATGCACTTTTTCACGTTGGCATACAATTTTTCCTTTCTCAAGACATCAAGAATAGCCCTAATATGCTCTAAATGCTCATCTACTGATTTGCTATAAATGAGTATGTCATCAAAATACACAATAACAAATTTACCAAGATATGCACGCAAAACATGGTTCATTAATCTCATTAATGTACTAGGTGCATTAGATAAACCAAATGGCATAACTAACCACTCATAAAGACCATATTTTGTTTTGAATGCAGTTTTCCACTCATCTCCTTCCTTCATCCTATTTTGATGGTAACCACTTTTCAAATCAATCTTAGTAAAAATGCAAGAACCACTCAACTCATCAAGCATATCATCAAGTGATGCAAGAAAGGATCCCTTAAAGCTAGCAAGTGGACCAATCACTAGGAGAAAGGCAAAGAGATATCAAGCTAGTATGGCTTTGCATATTCAAGAAGAGATTTCCAAAGAGCTTCAAGAATTATCATTCAAGAAGATGGAGATAGAGCTTGAAGAAGACACACCAAAGCTGATTATGATGCTTAGTGTGGAAGCTAAAGGCTAGCTAAAGAAAGGTCCAACGTGCAAGAAAGGTCCATGGGGGTTCATATAAAGCCTTAGGAAGTAATTTAAGGCCCATGGACAGCCCAAATAGTGTGGCGCGTTTCTTATGTTGAAGTGATTAGTTTGGTTGTTTCCATACTTTATATTTTCCTTATTGGATTAGGATTTTGTTTCCATACTTTATATTTTCCTTAGTGAATTAGGAATGTTTTTCCTTATGCAATTAGGAATGTTTTCCTTATGCAATTAGGAATGTTTTAGTTTTCCATATGCAATTAGGAATTTTGTAACCCTTATTTAAGGGCACTATTAGGCCAAATTTCATATACAACAATTAATAAAAAAATTTGAATTCTTCTACATGTTCTTCTTGTGAATTTTTGTGTGAGAGTGGATTCTTTAATTCTTTCTTTGCATCAAGAATTAGGTTTACTTATCAATAAGAGTTGTGGCGTTTTCCTTCTTCTTACCAACTAAATCCTTTAATCATATGAGTTCGAGTCTCTTTATAGGCGTTGGGTTCCTTAGGAGGTGATTATCAAGTTTCAAGGAGTTCTCTACCATTGTTATACGTTGGGTTTGCTGCCATAGGTTTGCTGCCATCGTTGCTAAGGGTCCGCGTCATTTGGTATCAGAGCCTTGCTACAAGGTAATTTTTATCTACTTTGTCTTTCTAGGGTTTGCTAATTTAGGTCTTTTAAATTTCTGTATTTTAGGGTTCTTAGAGAGTCTAGTCTTTAATTTTTGAAAAAGAGTCATATATCAATTCTGATCAAGGCCGAATTGAAGGAGGGTATTCTTAGGGTGAAAACGAAACCTAGGAAAGGATTCTTGAAGAATTTTGAAACCAAGAATTAAGGTTCTTGAAAGAAAGCAAAAGCTAGAGTTTGTGTTCAAGTTTGATTTCGATTTGGTCTTGAGTGAATCTGGGGTTGCGAATTAAGTCCAGATTTTGAAAAGTCCTTGGGAGTAAATTAAGTCCCGAATCAAGGGGATAGTGAGAGGAAGCAAAAAAAAAAAAGAGTACGAAACCACCTCAACAAAAATTGTTTGATATTCTTGCTATTTGGGTGCTAAGGATCAGATCTAGGTGGGTGAGAAGTAATAAAACTGTTGGCCGAAAAATTTCACCTTTTGAGGGGCTTTTGGAATTCAAAAATCAGACCTTAATATTCATATTATTTGAGTGTTTTAGGTGGGAATTAGAATCTAGAAGCTAGCATTTTGGGTAGAATTGATTAGGTCCATAAAGCAGCTTGCCAAGTGTGGGCTGTTTTTGATTCATTATATCCAAATTTTTCTTGTTTATTATTGGCTTCATTGTTTCTAATTTCTTTACCTAGCTTTTAATTCCATTACATTGCTAAGTATCATTTTCTTGTGTCGATACTTAGTTCTATATCGTGTAGTTCAAATTACCTTGCATTACCTCCGGATACTTGTCTTGTTTTCTATCTAGTTCTAGGATTTAGGTTCTAGTTTCTTGAACGACTTGACAATTGTTGGTTGGTGAGCTTGGTTCTGAAGTGCAATCAAGGAAGACAAGAAAAGTGAGGTAATTCTAAACACTTGAGTGAATTTCGATTATTACTAATCTTGTTTCTTTGAGTTTGTTTGTTTGTTAACATGGCTGGAAAGGAGAAGAGACTGGCAAAGAAGGAGCTATGGCCGAAAGCTTGGCTAGGCTTAATGAGACTTTGGCAGCAATGCTTGGTCGAATGGAGATGATGGATACTAGATTGCAAGAGAATGCAGCACGGCAAGCACAACAAATGCAACAAGTGCAACAAATTCAGCAAGTGCAACAAGGGCAGCCAGCCGCACATCCTAATCCCATAATGCGAGCTAGAAGAGTGCTTAGGAGAGAAAGGCAAGGAAATCTTGAAGCCCTAGAAGCAGCCGAAAGGGTAGAAGATGAAGATGAAGGTGGAAATCAACCTACCACTGATGGTGACCTTACTTCCATCAAGATGAAGATTCCTTCCTTTGAAGGGAAGAACAATGCAGAAGAGTTCATAGAATGGGAGAGGAAAGTTGAGCAGATTTTCGAATGCCATAACTACACCGAAGAGAAGAAATCAGTTTTGGCAGCCGTAGAGTTCAAGGGTTATGCTACCTTTTGGTGGGATCAATTGAAAGCTAATAGAAGAGGGAAAGGTATGAAGCCTATTCCTGAATGGTCAACCTTGAAAGAACTAATGAGGAGCCAATTTGTACCATCTCACTACATTCGGGATTTGTACAATCGACTAGCAAGACTAGTTCAAGGTGGAAGAAGTGTGGAAGAATACCACAAAGAGATGGAGATGATCATTGCTAGGGCAAATATTGATGAAGATGAAGACAAGAAGATGTCACGATTTCTTGGGGGATTGAATTTGAACATAGCCAATGAATTGGAGATGTATGAATTCAACACAATGGAAGAGTTAGTTCAAAAGGCCATGAAGATAGAGAGAAGGTTGAAGAATAAAGCTATTTCGAAAACTGGCTACTCTAAAGCTAGTGGAAATTTTTCAAACTTCAAGGGTTCAAGTTCGAGTGGAGGTTCCTACAAAGGGGATTACAAGGGTTCTTTCCAAAAGAATTCTTCCTACAATCCTAATTTCAAGAAGCCGAATGATGGGGATGCAAAAACAGCCAAGGAAACACCTTCTAGACCTACTCCAAGTAGGGAAATTAAATGCTATAAGTGTTTGGGAAGTGGACACATTGCTTCTTAATGTCCGAATAAAAGGGTGATGATTGCTACTCATGAAGGAAAATTTGAATCAGAATCTGAACATGAAGAAGAAGAGGAGGCCGAATGTGGTGATATGGCCGAATATGATGAAGAGGCTTGGGAGAACCAAGTCTTGAATGCTGAACATGGAGAGATGCTTGTTACTAGAAGAGCCTTGAATATTCAAGTCAAGGAAGAAGGCTTTGATCAAAGGGAGAATCTTTTCCACTCTAGGTGTTTGGTGAATGGTAAGGTTTGTATACTTATCATTGATGATGGAAGTTGTACCAATGCTGCTAGTACTACAATGGTGGATAAATTGGGGTTAGCTTGTTTTAAACATCCCAATCCTTACAAGTTGCAATGGTTCAATGATGTTGGGGAAGTAAAAGTGTTGAAGCAAGTCAAGGTACCATTCTCCATTGGGTGGTATAAAGATGAGGTTTTGTGTGATGTAGTGCCAATGCAAGCTGGACATTTGCTATTAGAAAGACCATGGCAGCATGATAGAAGGGCACAACATAATGGCCTTTCTAATAAGTATACCTTTACTTATGAAGGAAAGAAGGTTATTCTAGCACCATTATCACCTCAAGAGGTGTATGAAGATCAGAAGAGGATGCTAGAGAGGGAGAAAGAAGTTTCGGCCAACAAGAACCAAGGGGGTTCAAATTCGGCCAATGATGTTTCTTCAACACCCAAGGGTAATTCTAAGGGTAGGGAGAGAGAAAATAATAAAGTGAGTGAGTGTCGAAAGGGAAAAGAGGCCGAGAGTCAAAAGAAAGTAAGCAAACAAATAAATGGCCCATTGGTGAGAGAAAATAAGCAAGGAGAGAAAGCAAAGCATACTTTTTATGTAAGAGCAAGAGAGATAGATGTAGGGCAGCCTGTACTCATTATTATGTATAAAGAATTGTTACTTGCTGACAGTGAAGAATCTCTTGATTCTTTACCTTCTAGTTTTGTGTCTTTGTTGCAGGATTTTAAGGATGTGTTTCCTAAAGACCTTCCTGGTGGTTTGTTGCCATTAAGAGGGATTAAACATCAAATTGATTTCATACCCGGTTCTTCAATTCCAAATCGGCCGGCATATAGGAGCAATCCTATGGAGACAAAAGAGATGCAAAGACTTTAGAAATGCTGAATGAACACTTTTATTGGCCAAATATGACAAGGGATGTAATTCGAATTTGTAAGGCCTGTTTGGCTTGTAGGCAAGCTAAGTCTAAGTCTATGCCTCATGGTTTGTATATGCCATTACCCGTTCCTAGTTCTCCTTGGATGGACATTAGTATGGATTTGTTTTAGGATTACCAAGGACTAAGAGGGGGAGAGATAGCATATTTGTGGTTGTTGATAGGTTTAGTAAGATGGCACACTTTATCCCATGTCATAAGAGTGATGATGCTAGTTTAGTGACCGAACTCTTCTTTAGGAAGGTGGTTCGAATTCATGGGATACCAAAATCCATAGTTTCTAATAGAGACACCAAGTTTTTGTCTCACTATTGGCGTGTGCTTTGGGGAAAGTTAGGTACCAAGTTGTTATTTTCCACCACTTGTCATCCTCAAACGGATGGACAAACAGAAGTAGTAAACAGAACTTTAGGTACCATGTTGAGAGCTTTAGTGGGTAAGAATTTGAGTTCTTGGGAAGATTGTTTGCCATTTATTGAGTTTGCTTATAATCGTGCTATTCATTCTTCTACAGGATATTCACCTTTTGAGCTTGTTTATGGTTTTAACCCACTAACAATTTTGGATCTTATTTCTTTACCTTCTCATGAGCTTGTTAGTTTAGATGGTGAGAAGAAAACTAAATTGGTGAAAGAGATGCATGAGAAAGCAAGGGCGAATATTGAGAAAAGGAACAAGAGATATGCTGATTCTGCAAATAGAGGGAGACGTGAGATGAAGTTTCAAGTAGGAGATTGGGTTTGGGTGCATTTTCGAAAAGAGAGGTTTCCTAACCCAAGGAAGAACAAGTTGCAAGCAAGGGGAGATGTCCCATTCCAAGTGCTGGAGAAGATTAATGACAATGCCTACAAGATCGACTTACCAGGTACGTATAATGTTAGTGCTACTTTCAATGTAAGTGATCTTTCTCCTTTTGATGATGTAGATTTGAGGACAAATCTTTTTGAAGAGGGGGAGAATGATGCAAGAAAGGATCCTTTGAAGCTAGCAAGTGGACCAATCACTAGGAGCAAGGCAAAGAGATATCAAGCTAGTATGGCTTTGCATATTCAAGAAGAGATTTCCAAAGAGCTTCAAGAATTATCATTCAAGAAGATGGAGATAGAGCTTGAAGAAGGCACACCAAAGCTGATTATGATGCTTAGTGTGGAAGCTAAAGGCTAGCTAAAGAAAGGTCCAACGTGCAAGAAAGGTCCATGGGGGTTCATATAAAGCCTTGGGAAGTAATTTAAGGCCCATGGACAGCCCAAATAGTGTGGGGCATTTCTTATGTTGAAGGGATTAGTTTGGTTGTTTCCATACTTTATATTTTCCTTATTGGATTAGGATTTTGTTTCCATACTTTATATTTTCCTTAGTGGATTAGGAATGTTTTCCTTATGCAATTAGGAATGTTTTTCCTTATGCAATTAGGAATGTTTTAGTTTTCCATATGCAATTAGGAATTTTGTAACCCTTATTTAAGGGCACTATTAGGCCGAATTTCATATACAACAATTAATAAAAAATTTTGAATTCTTCTACAAGTTCTTCTTGTGAATTTTTGTGTGAGAGAGATTAGAGTGGATTCTTTAATTCTTTCTTTGCATCTAGAATTAGGTTTACTTATCAATAAGAGTTGTGGCATTTTCCTTCTTCTTACCAACTAAATCCTTCAATCATAGTGAGTTCGCTTCTCTTTATAGGCGTTGGGTTCCTTAGGAGATGATTATCAAGTTTCAAGGAGTTCTCTACCATTGTTATACGTTGGGTTTGCTGCCATCGTTGCTAAGGGTCCATGTCATCAAGTCTAGGAATTGGATGTCTATACTTCACCGTGATTTTATTGATTGCTCGGCAGTCCACACACATTCTCCATGATCCATCCTTCTTTGGGACTAGTAAAACCTGAACAGCACATGGACTAAGACTTTCATGCACATGTCCCTTTGCTAGCAACTCCTCCACTTGCCTATGAAGTTCCTTGGTTTCCTCTGAATTACTTCTATAAGCTGGTCGGTTAGGAATTGTTGACCCTAAAATGAAGTTAATTTGATGCTCAATCCCTCTTAAAGGTGGTAAACCTTTAGGTACATCTTCTGGAAAAAACATCTCCAAATTCCTGTAAAATAGAATTAACACAACTAGGCAAAGGGTTATCAATGTCAGATGTAGAAATCAAGGTCTCTTTGTACCTAAGTACAATCAGACTTCTTTTCTCACAAAAAGCACTCCTTAACTCTTTTTCTTTTGCATAGAAACACTCTCTTTTATTTTCTCTCCCTTTCTCTTTTTCTCTTACCAATGGGCCATTTTTATCATTCTTTTTCTCACACTTGGCCTCTTGTACTCCATTTTTATTTGTTTTACCCTCACCATCAGAATTCCTTTCAAATGATCTCAAAATCTTTACTTGATCTTCAAATACTTGTTTAGGTGACAATGGAGCAAGAGTGAAATTTAAACCATTTAGGCTGAAAGAATAATGATTCTTAAAGCCATCATGCAAAGCTTTTCTATCAAACTGCCATGGACGACCAAGAAGGATATGGCTAGCATGCATAGGCACAATATCACAACAAACTTCATCTTTGTATCTCCCAATTGCAAAAGAAAACAGAACCTGCTTTGTTACTCTCACCTCTCCACATTCATTCAACCATTGCAGCTTGTAGGGTCTATTATATTTTGTGCATGCTAACCCTAATTTATCTACAAAATCAGTACTAGCAATATTTGCACAACTACCCCCATCAATGATCATGCTGCACACTTTTCCATTCACAATGCAACGAGTATGGAAAATGTTCTCTCTTTGATTACTTTCTTCATCTTTAATTTGCATGTTTAAAGCTCTTCTAATAACCAAAGATTCACCATGGGCAGGATATTCAATGATATGTTCAATTTCCTCTAATGGTGGCATGCTATCATTATCATCATCACTTTTAAGTTCACTAGCACTATCAAATTCACCATTATCTCGTATCAACATGATTTTCTTATTTGGACATTGAGATGATATATGCCCTACTCCTAAACACCTAAAGCATTTAAGGGTACTATGCTTTTGATTAGAGTTAGATGTTTTAAGTTACCTTTAGGGTCAGCTGGTACTTATTTTTCCTTTCCTTTCCAAACAGCCTCCTTCCCTTTAGGATTATCATCTTTCTTTGGCCATTTTGAAGTGAAACTAGAGCTGGAATTAGAAAATCCCTTTGCTGCTCCCTTGAGTTTCAGTTACTTCTCCACTTTCATGGCCATGTGTACCATATCTTCATGCTCCACATAATGATGTAATTCAATTATGTTAGCAATATCTCTATTCAGCCCACTCAAAAATCGAGCCATAGTGATTTCTGGATCCTTCTATATATTAGTTCTACTCATGATCATCTCCATCTCTTTATGGTAATCCTTTACTGACATGGATCCTTGAGTTAACCGCTGCAATTTTTGGTTAAGCTCCCTATAGTAGTAAGATGGTACATATCTCTTTATCATCACATTTTTCATTTCAGCCCAAGTAGTGATGGTTCTTTCTCCATTTCTCCTCTTGGAAATCATCAATTGATCCCACCAAATTAGTGCATAATCTATGAATTCAACTGCTGCAATTTTAACTTTCTTCATTTCACTATAATTATGACAATTAAACACCAACTCAACTTTTCTTTTCCATTCAAGGTAAGCTTCAGCATCATTTCTCCCCTTGAATGATGGTATCTTCATTTTTATGGAAGATATGTTACTGTCCCTTTTTTGAGGTCTTCTTTGAGCAATTGATTCCTCACTTTCTTCATCATCTTCCCTTTCTACCTCATCATCATTCATCATGTTTCCTCTCCCTCTATTCTGCCCCCTTTGATTAGTATTATTTTTCTGCCTTTGCATTATGCTGTCTACATCACCTCTCATGTTGTTTATGACCAAATCAATCCTTTCAAATTTCCTTTGCATTGCCTCTAACATGAAGGCTATGTCATTCATGGTCATGTCACGTGATATGTCCGAGGGTTTGGAGGGTTATGGATCAGGTTCGATAAAGGTAGCACATAAAGTCAAAAGAGACTGGTGAGCCCATGTTTGATCCAAATAAAGGAAATGGGTGCGCCTCTGCTGACAGCTTAAGCTTTTGGTAGAAATGGTTTGTGTTCTTTTTGATTAAGCGTGCTGGTGCAGGGTCAGTACCAAGATGGGTGACCTTTTGGGAAGTGCTTGGCCCAGCCGTGACCCTCAGCGTGCTAGTGCAGGGTTAGTACCAGAATGGGTGCCCTCCTGGGAAGTGCTTGGCCCGGCCGCATCATTTGGTATCAGAGCCTATTATCGGGTCTGGTCCCACTGCTCCAAGTTTGAGGACGAACTTCCTTAAAGAGGGAGGGAATGATATGTCCGAGGGTTTGGAGGATTGTGAATCAGGTTTGATAAAGGTGGCACATAAAGTCGAAAGAGACTGGTGAGCCCATGTTTGATCCAAATAAAGGAAATGGGTGCGCCTTTGCTAACAATTTAAGCTTTTGGTAGATATGGTTAGCGTTCTTTTCGGTTAAGCGTGTGGTGTAAGGTCAGTACCAGGATGGGTGACCTTCTAGGAAGTGCTTGGCCCAGCCGTGACCCTCAGCGTGCTGGTGCAGGGTCAGTACCAGAATGGGTGCCCTCCTGGGAAGTGCTTGGCCCGGCCGCATCATCACGTTTTTCACCTCTAGAATTTGACATGGTATAAGAACCTGCAAGAAAATGTTAGTAAAGAAAAATTTTCTCACCACACTCCCTTACGTGTTTCACTCAAGATCAGATTGCCACTCCTCTTGTATTACACTCAAAACTTGGTCCTTGTTACCTCTCAATTCTCCTTTTATAAAGTTGAATTTCAGAACTGAATCCACTTAAATCAAGTAAAACAAGTTTTGCTTTTAAAGACTATGCAAGGAACCTAATGAACAAAATGACTTCAACAATTCTAGAAGCAATTTAATTTAAACAACAAGAACTAAAAGTTAACACAAGAAGCAAAAAGTATTTGTGTTAATCAAACCAAATTAACTATGATTGAGAATTAGCTACTTAATGCATACAATAAACAAGAGGTATATGAAAGAATGAAACTAAGAATACGAAGAAAAATAATTCTGGATATTGAAAAATAGAATTCAAATCACTCCAATGAGTAATCTGAATATGCAACCTAAATCTATTCCCAATGCAAGCTATGCTCTAAATATCAGATTTTAAAAGCTAAATGGATGCATAATGAGGAGCTGATGTAATTTGATCAAATATAATAAGGTAGCAAGCTGTTAATGGTATAAATGTGCAAAAAAATCTCAAACACTTGTGTAGAAAAATATTGGACAGAAACAGGTACGATTTTTTTTTCTTTTATGTTGAGGAAGTTGAATCTGATTGATGAGGAAACTATAAGCAAGCTTGATGAATCTACACAAGGCAGCAAATATGTTGATACGGAACCTCCAAGAATAAGCCTGAGAACCCCTTGATTTTGAACCCCCACAGCATTAACTTGAAAACCCCTAGTCGAATTCGGTACAACCCCCAAGGATTAGGTTAGATTTCAGATTACCTTGAATTGATCAAAGATCCAAGATTTCGAAACAAGTCAGTTTCTATATCCCAGATTCGAAACACTCCACAAGAAAGTTGATCAAACTACTTGAATGTTTCTTAAGCATGTATTCAAGCAAGAACACAAAGATAAAGCAATTCGGCTTTAAGGTTAATAAATTCGTCCAAACTTCAAAACTGATCTCTTACAACCCTAAATGAGATATAAATAGCTAAACCCTAATTAGGGTTATTAAGTAGCGTTTGGCTTTCTAATCAAAATATAAGAAATAATAAAGTAATCAAAGTCCTAATTTAATACCAAACAAACAGGGCCCTTACTTTTTAAATGAGCATAACTAGTGGGCCTTAATACATACCTAGTGGGCCTTAATACAAGCCTCATTCGTGAACTACAACTTGAAGCAAGTTGTAATTGACTTCCTTTGGTCTTGTCTCCAAGCTTGTAATTCCTTGCAAACCATAGTTAGCCAAATTCACCAAATCTTGCAAATGGCAAATTAGTGCTTGCTGAATCTTTTTGGCTCGCGATCTAGTTATAGGACCTTGTGGCAGAATAATTGGATTGATGATCTCCTCAACTTGGTCCTCACGTCCTAGGCCTTGCTCATCCTTGCGGTGTGCTGGTTGTTCCACAACATATGTTGATAATATCATTATGCCAAGTGGACCAATCACAAGATCACAATCAAAGAAAATCCAACATGTGTTCCAACACTTCATTCAAAGGTGGATTAATGAAAAGGGAGACCAACTTATACTGAATATGATGGATCATGAAGAGAAAGTCAAAAACTCACCAAGAAGCATGAAGAATCTGCCCATAAGTATGGTGATGGGCATTAGCACGAATTTGGAATATAATATTGATGTGGTTTAGTGCTAGTGTGACTAGACACATGTGAACCAATACCAAAATGCATGTAGAATCTGCCCATCAATGTTGTCAGAATTATGGGCAGTAATTTAGGTTATATTTTTTATGTGGATGAATAATTAATGCTATTATGACTAGATACATGTAAACCTAGACTTTTAAGCTATTAGTTCTTCTTTTCCAACTATATAGGGAGGGGAAAAAGAACTCAAGAGGGTGACTACGAATTTTCAGATTGTTGAATGTAATTGATGTGTTTTCAAGTTTGAGAGGTTTTCTTCTTATTCTTGTTGCATGAAGAATTGGTTCTAACTTATCAAGTCTGACCTGTGGCGTTTAAATCAATTCATTTCTTCATCCCAATCACCCAAGTTCTCAATTACAGGTTAGTTGTACGTTTGGTAGGGAGGATTTGTTTTTGAGTTCTAAGATTCTATGCTAGATGTGTATGTGGAGTTCTAGATGTAATATTTGATCCATGGGTTCCGCATCACTGATTCTCTTTTTTTTTTCTTTTGATCCTTTCCTTCTTTTTTTATTGAACTTTCAGTAAACAAGGATAGAAATTTAAAAGATAAACAAAAATCCATAGATTTGAAGAACAAGAACAAGGTGCAACAATAACAGAAAATGAAGGGACATAGAAACTGAATCTGGTTCTTTTTTTTTCTTTTGGATAATTAAAACATAAAAGATACCCAGAGATCTATCTTCAAGCCAAAGCTCTGATACCAAATGATGCGGAACCCATGGATCAAATATTACATCTAGAACCCCACATACACATCTAGCATAGAATCTTAGAACTCAAAAACAAATCCTCCCTATCAAACCCACAACTAACCTGTAATTTAGAACTTGGGTGATTGGGATGAAGAAATGAATTGATTTAAATGCCACAAGTCAAACTTGATAAGCTAGAACCAATTCTTCATGCAACAAGAATAAGAAGAAAACCTCTCAAACTTGAAAACACTTAGATTACAATGATAACAATCTGAAAATTCATAGTCACCCCCATTAGTTCATTTTCCCCTCCCTATATAATTGGAAAAGAAGAACTAATGGCTTAAAAGTCTAGGTTTACATTTATCTAGTCACAATAGCATTAATTATTAATCCACATTAATAATATATTCTAAATTACTGCCCATAATTCTGACAACATTGATGGGCAGATTCTACATGCATTTTGGTGTTGGTTCATATGTGTCTAGTCACACTAGCACTAAACCACATCAATATTATTTTCCAAATTTGCGCTAATGCCCATCACCATACTTATGGGCAGATTCTTCATGCTTCTTGGTGAGTTTCTGACTTCCTCTTCATGATCCATCATATTCAGTACAAGTTGGTCTCCCTCTTCATTAATCCACCTTTGAATGAAGTGTTGGAACACATGCTAGAGTTTCTTTGATTGTGATCTTGTGATTGGTCCACTTGGCATAATGATATCATCAACATATTTGCTGCCTTGTGCAGATTCATCAAGCTTGCTGATAGTTTCCTCATCATAAAGAGAAGAATAAAAATAGAATATTAAAAGTGAAATAATCTGCAATTTAAAAGGGATACACAAATCTCCAACTTGATACCTACTCTAATACCAAAATGATGGAAATCATCAATTTAGCAACCATACACCCCAATAGTTAAAGAACTATGATATATATGGAATGCAAATTAACACCCTCCAAAAGTTGAATCAAAATCTAGATCGTTCAAGAATGAAGTAAGATTAACTATTCTAATCACTTTTACCAATGGAATTATGATTAAGTAATTAGAATAGCACTTTGATTTCCTCAAAACGCCACAAGCAAAGAAGGTTTGGTAAGTTAAGGATAAAAACAAAGATTCTGGAATTTGAACGCCACAAACTGAATAGCTTGATAAGTTCCAAAGTTCATGCAAGAACTTAAGACAAAACACTCACAAGGTTGTTGTGGAACAACCAGCACACCGCAAGGATGAGCAAGAGTTAGGACGTGGGGAACATGATACGGAACCTCCAAGAATAAGCCTGAGAACCCCTTGATTTCGAACCCCCACAGCATTAACTTGAAAACCCCTAGTCGAATTCGGTACAACCCCCAAGGATTAGGTTAGATTTCAGATTACCTTGAATTGATCAAAGATCCAAGAGTTCGAAACAAGTCAGTTCCTAAATCCCAGATTCGAAACACTCCACAAGAAAGTTGATCAAACTACTTGAATGTTTCTGAAGCATGTATTCAAGCAAGAACACAAAGATATAAGCACTTCGGCTTTAGGTTAATTAATTCGTTCAAAACTTCTAGGTGGGTTAGAAGTAACTGAATTTTTTTTTTCACGAAATTTCAGATTTTGGGAAAATGATATGGAACCTCCAAGAATAAGCCTGAGAACCCCTTGATTTCGAACCCCCACAGCATTAACTTGAAAACCCCTAGTCGAATTCGGTACAACCCCCAAGGATTAGGTTAGATTTCAGATTACCTTGAATTGATCAAAGATCCAAGAGTTCGAAACAAGTCAGTTCCTAAATCCCAGATTCGAAACACTCCACAAGAAAGTTGATCAAACTACTTGAATGTTTCCGAAGCATGTATTCAAGCAAGAACACAAAGATATAAGCAATTCGACTTTAGGTTAATTAATTCGTCCAAAACTTCAAAACTAAGATGGCTTACAACCCTAAATGAGATATAAATAGCTGAACCCTAATTAGGGTTATTAAGTAGCGTTTGGCTTTCTAATCAAATTTTAAGAAATAATAAGTAATCAAAGTCCTAATTTAATACCAAACAAACAGGGCCCTTACTTTTTAAATGAGCATAACTAGTGGGCCTTAATACATATTAACATAACAAGTTCAGCTAATTATTTAACTATAAATAAGCCCAACTAGTGACTTGAGCCAAATATGCTCCAATTTGCATCCTTGATCAGCCATATTGTGCACCTTCAGCTCCTCTTCAACAAAATGTTGCATGTAGCCTTGTGACGTCTCTATCATTCCCCCTTTGTTGGAGAAAACTCGTCCTCGAGTTTTAAAATGCTGAAGTAGTAAAGAAAAGCAACTTTGTAATTTCACTCCAATTACTTGTGGCATGTCATCAATTTGAAGAACCTGAAATTTTATTTCATAAACATCAAAATCATTGTTAGGCAAAATAAATTCCATGTTTGCAACAGACAGGCAATCATGAATGGTGGAAGTAGAAAGTTTTATTTTTCTTGCTTCTTCTTTTAGTTGTACTTCTAACCCAAGCATATCAATTTCTTCCTTCAATATTTCTTCAAAAGTTTCCAACTTTGGAATGTCTTGTTGAAAAGTAGCAGTTTCTTTTGATTCTAGTGATGAATCTTCACCAATAATCTCTAAAGTACGATCTTCAATATCACCCTGAAAAGAAGTATCACCATAAACAGCCTCGGATGACATTAACAAATCACTACCATCAACAATCTCTTCTGCATAAATTAATTCTTCTTCATTGCTATCTTCAACCTTCAAATTCTCCCTTTCTTTGTAGTAATCATCAACACTTTTACTTCCTTCCTTGATAGCCTGAAGTCTCTGCATGATACTCCTATAGAAATGTTCAGGTTGCTGCATTTGATTTCTGCCACCTCTTCGCCTCTCATTGCGCTCCAATGTGGCTCTTTCAACACTCTGCAACCTCAAATCCATGCGCTCCAATTTTTCTATTATGGTATCCATAGCACGGTGTAAACGTGTAAATTCAGCTTGTTGCGCCTCATGCAATCGAGCTGGATCAATCTGAACACCTGCATCTCTTCCAGACATGTTTCCTGCAATAAAAGGTTAGCACAAAACAAATAAAAAGGCCTCACAACACTCCCTCACGTGTTTACACTCAATAGATGAAGGTTGGTCTCTCGTGTTTCACTCAATATATGAAATCACTCACGGTTCAGCTCACACCTCTCAAGCTGACTTCTTTTATGTTCTTAGGTGAATCACACTTTATGAAACAACTCAAATAGCCTCCGTGTGTAGTATCCCAAAATCTAAAATTTGAATCAAAACAGCCCCTCAAATTTGTCAAAATTTCGTGACAAAATTTTGGTTACTTCTAACCTATCCAGATTCGACCCTTATCACCTAAATAACAAGGAAAACGAAAAAAATTTCTTGAAGCACTTTTGTACTCTTTTTTTTTTTTTGCTCCCTCTCACTATCTCAAGATGGGCAACCCTAGTTCACACCACACGAAATTTTTTCCCAATCAGGTAACAAGAACAAGATCAATTTAGAGGACTTCCTTTTGAAACTCGAAATTGGAACAGAATAAATAATCAAGACTTCCTTTAGACCAATTCAGCTTTCCTTTTGAAACTTGTTTGAAACACTTTCTTGGAAATTCGAAACAGAATCAGAATGATTAACAAGAATAAGATTCGGATTTAGAACACTTTCGAATCAACAAATTTCGAATCAACAATCAAGAACACAATTTCGAATTTGAACAAAGCAACCTAAATTCCCAATTCGGAAATCCACAATAGAACAAATCCAATTCGGAATAGATAGAACAAACCAATTCTGAACAAATCAACCAACCCAATTTCAGAATAAGAAAAACAATTTGGACTAAAAAGGCAAACTGAATTCGAAATTGAAATAAGACTCCAAACACAAAACGAAAACTAAATTAGAACCCTAACGGAATTTTTTTTTTTTGAATTTTCGACTTTGAAAGAAAAACGAAAACGATTCAAGGATCAATAACAACGAAACAAAACGAAACTAACAAGAAAAGAAACGAAAACGAAAGTAACCCACATAGGAAACAAAAACGCAAATAGCAGGTGAAGAAAACGAAAACGAAAATAACCCACAAAGAAAAACAATTCAGAGGAACAAGGAAAATAAGAGAACGAATTGAACAATTGAAACAAAGCAACAAAAACGCAAATAACAAAAGAAGAAATGAAAACGAATTGGAAGGGATAAAACCTGATCTAGAGCGTTGGCTCTGATACCAAATGATACGGAACCTCCAAGAATAAGCCTGAGAACCCCTTAATTTCGAACCCCCACAGCATTAACTTGAAAACCCCTAGTCGAATTCGGTACAACCCCCAAGGATTAGGTTAGATTTCATATTACCTTGAATTGATCAAAGATCCAAGAGTTCGAAACAAGTCAGTTCCTAAATCCCATATTCGAAACACTCCACAAGAAAGTTGATCAAACTACTTGAATGTTTCTGAAGCATGTATTCAAGCAAGAACACAAAGATATAAGCAATTCGGCTTTAGGTTAATTAATTCGTCCAAAACTTCAAAACTAAGATGGCTTACAACCCTAAATGAGATATAAATAGCTGAACCCTAATTAGGGTTATTAAGTAGCGTTTGGCTTTCTAATCAAATTTTAAGAAATAATAAGTAATCAAAGTCCTAATTTAATACCAAACAAACAGGGCCCTTACTTTTTAAATGAGCATAACTAGTGGGCCTTAATACATATTAACATAACAAGTTCAGCTAATTATTTAACTATAAATAGGCCCAACTAGTGACTTGAGCCAAATATGCTCCAATTTGCATCCTTGATCAGCCATATCGTGCACCTTCAGCTCCTCTTCAACAAAATGTTGCATGTAGCCTTGTGACGTCTCTATCAGAACAAGTTGAGGAGATCATCAATCCAATTATTTTTCCATAAGGTCCTATAACTAGATCGCGAGCCAAAAAAATTCAGCAAGCTCTAATTTGCCATTTGCAAGATTTGGTGAATTTGGCTAACTATGGTTTGCAAGGAATTACAAGCTTGGAGACAAGACCAAAGGAAGTCAATTACAACTTGCTACAAGTTGTAATTCACGAATGAGGCTTGTAATTAATATGTATTAAGGCCCACTAGTTATGCTTATTTAAAAAGTAAGGGCCCTGTTTGTTTTGTATTAAATTAGAACGTTGTTTACTTTATTATTTCTTAAATTTTAATTAGAAAGCCAAACACTACTTAATAACCCTAATTAGGGTTTAGCTATTTATATCTCATTTAGGGTTGTAAGACAGCAGTTTTAGTTTTGACAAATTGTTAACCTAAAAGCTGAATTTGCTTTTATCTTTGTGTTCTTGAGTAGAATACATGCTTAGAAACATTCAAGTAGTTTGATTAACTTTCTTGTAGAGTGTTTTGATTCTGGGGTTTAGGAACTAGTTTGTTTCAAAATCTTAGGACTGTGATCAATTCAAGGTAATATGAAAATCTAACCTAATCCTTGGAGGTTGTGCCGAATTCGACTAGGGGTTTTCAAGTTAATGCTGTGGGGGTTCGAAATCAAGGGGTTTTCAGGCTTATTCTTGGAGGTTCCGTATCATTTGGTATCAGAACCAACGCTCTAGATCAGGTTTTATCCCCATCAATTTCGAATTCTTTGTTTATTTCGTTTCTTCTCTTGTTATTTTCATTTTCGTTACTTTGATTTTGAATTGTTGAATTCATTCTCTTGTTTCCTTGTTCCTCTGAATTGTTTTCTTTGTGGGTTATTTTCATTTTTGTTTCTTTCTTTATTTTCATTCTGTTTCTTTGTTCTTGATTCTTGAGTCGTTTTCTTTGTTTCTTGATCGTCTAAGTTATTTGTTCCTTGAATCATTTTCATTTTCTTTCAAATTCGAAAATTCAAAAAAAAAATTATAAAACCTAAAATTCGAAATTCAAGAAAAGGTGTTTTAAATTCGAATTTTGGTCTTGTTCATCATTCTGATTTGCATTCGAAATTCAACAAAGTGTGCTAAATTCGAATCTTGTTCTTGATTATTCATTCTGATTCAATATCGAGTTTCAAACAAAGTGCTCTAAATTCGATCTTGTTCTTGTTACCTAATTGGGTAAAAGTTTTGTGTGGTGTGAACTAAGGTTCCCCATCAAGAGAGATAGTGAGAGGGAGCAAAAAAAAAAGAGTATAAAACCAGTTCAACAAAAAATTTTCATTCTCCTTGTTATTTAGGTGATAAGGGTCGAATCTGGATAGGTTAGAATCAATATAATTTCTAGTCACGAAATTTTCACCATTGAGGGCTGTTTTGATTCGAATTGCATTAGTGATTCATTCGTAATTTCAGACTTGGGATACTACACACGGAAGGCTATTTGATTTGTTTCATAAAGTGTGATTTTCCTAAGAACATAAAAGAAATTAGCTTGAGAGGTGTGAGCTAAGCCGTGAGTGAATACATTATATTGAGTGGAACACGAGTGACCAACCCCATCTATTGAGTGTAAACACGTGAGGGAGTGTTGTGAGGTCTTTTATTTGTTTTGTTCTAACCTTTTATTACAGGAAAAATGTCTGGCCAAGATGACAGTGACAGGGGTGTTCAAATTGATCCAGCTCGATTGCATGAGGAGCAGCAAGCTGAATTTACACGTTTATACCGTGTTATGGAGAACATAACAGAAACATTGGAGCGCATGGATTTGATGTTGCAAAATGTTGAAAGAGCCACACCGGAGCACAATGAGAGGCAAAGAGGTGGCAGAAATCAAATACAACAGCCTGAACATTTGGAAGATGAAAATGAGCTTGAGGATGATAATGCAAGTCTGGTTGGAGGAGCTCTACATAGAGGTGGAGGTAGAGGAGGCCGTGGTACTGGTCGAGGTAGAGGACGAATGAATAATAATGCTTTCTATGGTAGAAATAATGGTGATGATGAAGTCGTTGATAGGAGGAGCTTGGGAAGCATCAAGCTGAAAATTCCTAACTTTCATGGTAAATCAGATCCAGAAGCTTATTTGCAATGGGAAAAACAGGTTGATCTCATATTTGATTGCCATCGATGTACTGAGGAAAAGAAGGTCAAGCTTATTGTTACTCAATTTACAGATTATGCTATAACTTGGTGGGATCAGTTAGTGACTAGTAGAAGAAGGAATTTGGAGTATCCAATTGAGACTTGGGCTGATCTTAAATCGGTCATGAGGAAGAGGTTTGTGCCTAGACATTTCCATAGGGAAATTATACAAAGACTTTAGGTTCTTAAACAAGGTAGTAAAAGTGTTGATGACTACTACAAAGAAATGGAAATGTTAATGACTAGAGCTAATATAGATGAAGACATGGAGACTACTATGGCACGTTTCTTGGATGGTTTGAATTCGGACATTGCTGATTAGGTTGATTTGCAGCCTTATGTGGAGTTAGAAGAGATGGTGCATATTGTCGTCAAGGTGGAAAAACAACTCCAAGGAAGACGACCATCAAGGTATCATTCGAAACCTGTTTCTAATTCTATTTCTCCTTGGAATAGGGAAGGAAGGCATGATTACAAGGAAAGAAACAGGGCTGGTCAAGATAGTAGGAAAGTAAAGGCCGAAACAAGTTCTAAAGACAAATCCAAAGTTGAAGAGCCTAAGCTGCGAAATTGAGATATTAAGTGTTGGAAGTGCCAAGGTGTGGGACATATCAGCAAAGAATGTCCAAACAAGAGAGTTATGACCGTAAGAAATGATGAGATAGTGACTGATGAAGAAGAAGGTGACGATGAGAGTGAAGATGGAGAAAAGCAAGACTTGGAATGTTGTAGTGATGGGAGCATTGAAGAACCAATAAAGGGAGACTTGTTGGTTGCTAGGCGTGCTCTTAACATGCAATTGAAGGAGGAAAACCATGAAGAACAACGTGACAACTTGTTCCATACAAGTTGTCACGTTCAAGGCAAGGCTTGTATTGTGATTGTGGATGGTGGAAGCTGTACCAATGTGGTAAGTACACTCTTGGTTGATCGATTGGGGCTGCCTACAAAACCTCACCCCTGACCTTACAAACTTCAGTGGCTGAATGAATGTGGAGAGGTTAAGGTACATCGACAATCTAACATTTCTTTTTCCATTGGTAAATATCATGATGAGGTGTTGTGTGATGTGGTGCCAATGCATGCTGGAGAGATTTTACTTGGACGTCCATGGCAGTATGATAGGTGAGCTATGCATGATGGATACCTCAATCGGTATTCATTCACTAAGGATGGACGAAAGACAATTCTGACCCCACTCTCTTCAAAAGAAGTGTATGAAGATCAATGTAAAATGGAAAGAATGAGACTTGAATTTGAAAAGAAAGAAAGAGAAAGTGACAAAAAAATGAGTGAAAAAAATCAGATTGCAAATGAAAAGAAAGAGAGAAAAGAAAAATCAAAACAAATTCAGTTTGAGAAAAATAGAGAAGGAGAGAAGAATGTGCGTTTGTTAGCTAGTACAAGTGAGGTTAAACATGCTTTTTACACCAATCAGCCTATGTTTGTGCTTTTGTGAAAAGAGGCTCGTTTAGATACTACTATTTTTAACCAATCTTTGCCTAGTGTGTTTGTTGATCTTTTGCAGGAATATGCGGATTTGTTTCCCGAAGAAATGCTTGATGAATTGCCGCCAATCAGAGGCATAGAGCATCAAATTGATTTCATTTCAGGAGCTTCCATTCCCAATAGGCCAGCGTATCGAACTAATCCTTTCGAGACAAAGGAGATACAAAAGCAAGTGGAGGAATTGCTAGCTAAAGGATACGTGAGGGAAAGTTTAGTCCTTGTTCGGTTCCTGTTATTCTTGTGCCAAAGAAGGATGGGACGTGGAGGATGTGCGTGGATTGCGGAGCCATCAATAAAATCACTGTAAAGTATCGTCATCCTATTCCTAGACTAGATGATATGCTTGATGAGTTACATGGTTCTTGTTTGTTCACGAAAATTGATTTGAAATATGGTTATTATCAAATTCGAATGAGTGTGGGTGATGAGTCGAAAACAGCATTTAAGACTAAATATGGGCTGTATGAGTGGTTGGTTATGCCGGTTGGTCTTACTAATGCACCTAGCACATTCATGTGTTTGATGAATCATGTGTTGCGTGAGCACTTGGGTAAATTTGTTGTTGTTTACTTTGATGATATTCTTGTTTACTCTAAGTGTTTGGATGATCATGTCATGCATGTGCGTCTTGTGTTAGATATTCTCTTGGTTTTGTGGTGTCTAGTCAAGGCATTGAGGTTGATGAGGAAAAGGTAAAGGCTATTAGGGACTGGCCAAAACCTAAGAATGCTAGCGAGGTGAGGAGTTTTCATGGACTTGCTGGTTTCTATAGGAGATTCATTAGAAATTTCAGTACTATAGCTGCACCTTTGAATGAGTTAGTTAAGAAAAATGTCGGTTTTGTTTGGAGAGATGCACAAGAACATGCATTTAATGAACTTAAGGATAAATTGTGTAATGCACCCTTGCTTGATTTGCCTAATTTTGATAAGACTTTTGAGATTGAATGTGATGCAAGTGGCATAGGAATTGGAGCTGTTTTGATACAGGATCAAAGGCCATTGATGTACTGTAGCGAAAAACTAAGTGGAGCGGCTTTGAAGTATCCAACATATGATAAGGAGTTATATGCATTGTTTCGATCTTTGCATACATGGCAGCATTATTTGTGGTCAAAAGAGTTTGTGATACATACTGATCATGAAAGTTTAAAGCATTTGAAAGGTCAAGATAAGCTGAACCGTAGACATGCCAAATGGGTGGAATTCATAGAAACATTTTCCATATGTGATTAAATACAAGCGAGGTAAAGAGAATGTAGTGGCTGATGCGTTGTCGCGAAGGTATGTTTTACTTAATTCTCTTAGTGCTAGATTATTGGGTTTTGAGCATATTAAGGAATTATATGTTAGTGATGTGGATTTTGGTGACATATATAATTCGTGTGGAGATGTGGCTGTTTCAAAAGACTTTCATTTGTTTGATGGTTTCTTGTTTAAGAGAAATAGGTTGTATATTCCTAAGTGTTCCATGAGAGAGTTGTTAGTTAAGGAAGCACATGGAGGAGGTTTGATGGGTCATTTTGGGGTAAGTAAGACCTATGATGTGCTGATAGAACATTTTTATTGGCCTGGTATGAAACATGATGTGCACAAAGTTTGTGAGCATTGCATAACATGTAGAGAAGCTAAGTCTAGGATGAAACCGCATGGTTTGTACATGCCATTACCTGTTCCTAATGGACCTTGGACTGATTTGTCTATGGATTTTATGCTTGGATTACCTAAAACTAGGAGAGGTCATGATAGTATATTTGTTGTGGTTGATAGATTTAGTAAAATGGCTCATTTTATACCATGTCATAAAATTGATGATGCTAAATTGATTGCTGATTTGTTCTTTAAAGAGGTTGTTCGTTTGCATGGCATACCCAAAAGCATTGTTAGTGATAGAGATGTTAAGTTTTTGAGTCATTTCTGGCGTGTTTTATGGGGAAAATTGGGGACTAAGTTGTTGTTTTCTACTACTTGCCATCCTCAAACTGATGGTAAAACTGAGGTTGTGAATCGAACATTGATTACTTTGCTTAGGGCAGTGATAGAAAAGAATATCAGGATGTGGGAGGATTGTTTACCATTTGTGGAGTTTGCTTATAATAGGGCTGTTCATGGCACTACTAATTGTTCTCCATTTGAAATTGTTTATGGTTTTAATCCGCTTACTCCTTTGGATATTTTGCCATTGCCATCTAATGATTTTGTGAGTGTTGATGCTAGCTCAAAGGCAGATTTTGTGAAGCAGTTACATAAACAGGTTAAGGAAAGGATTGAAAGGCAAAATGCTAAAGTAGCTTCTCGAATGAATAAAGGAAGGAAGCCAATGATTTTTCAGCCTGGTGGTTGGGTTTGGGTTCATTTTCGCAAAGAACGGTTTCCACACCAAAGAAAGTCCAAGTTAAACCCACGAGGAGATGGTCATTTTCAGATACTTGAAAGGATTAATGACAATGCATATAAAGTGGATTTTCTAGGTGAGTATAATGTAAGTGCTTTGTTTAATGTTGCTGATTTAAGTCCTTTTGATATAGGTGATGCTTTTGATTCGAGGACGAATCCTTTTGAGAAGAGGGGAAATGTTGTGGAACAACTAGCACACCGCAAGGATGAGCAAGAGTTAGGATGTGGGGAACAAGTTGAGGAGATCATCAATCCAATTATTTTGCCACAAGGTCCTATAACTAGATCGCGAGCCAAAAAAATTCAGCAAGCACTAATTTGCCATTTGCAAGATTTGGTGAATTTGGCTAACTATGGTTTGCAAGGAATTACAAGCTTGGAGACAAGACCAAAGGAAGTCAATTACAACTTGCTACAAGTTGTAATTCACGAATGAGGCTTGTAATTAATATGTATTAAGGCCCACTAGTTATGCTTATTTAAAAAGTAAGGGCCCTGTTTGTTTTGTATTAAATTAGAAGGTTGTTTACTTTATTATTTCTTAAAATTTGATTAGAAAGCCAAACGCTACTTAATAACCCTAATTAGGGTTTAGCTATTTATATCAGGGTTGTAAGACAGCAGTTTTAGTTTTGACAAATTGTTAACCTAAAAGCTGAATTTGCTTTTATCTTTGTGTTCTTGAGTAGAATGCATGCTTAGAAACATTCAAGTAGTTTGATCAACTTTCTTGTGGAGTGTTTTGATTCTGGGGTTTAGGAACTAGTTTGTTTCAAAATCTTAGGACTGTGATCAATTCAAGATAATCTGAAATCTAACCTAATCCTTGGAGGTTGTGCCGAATTCGACTAGGGGTTTTCAAGTTAATGCTGTGGGGGTTCGAAATCAAGGGGTTCTCAGGCTTATTCTTGGAGGTTTCATATCACAAGTGCTCAAAATATCTTTTATAACTTTTGAATAATTGTATGATTACAAAGAAAATCAGCCTTGTTTATATAGAAGAAGGCCATATATAAAGAGAGCATCAGAATTAAGTTCATATGTAACTCCCATATTAATTGACTGCCCCATTACTTTGCCTACTCAATGTGAACGTTGGACCATTATTTTATTGGCTTTTGAGAATTAGCTCCTTAATGCATACAAGAAACAAGAGGTATATGAAAGAATGAAACTAAGAATACAACGAAAAAATAATTCTGGATATTGAAAAAAAAAGAATTCAAATCACCCTAATGAGCAATCTGGATATGCAACTAAATCTATTCCCAATATAAGCTATGCTCTAAATATCATATTTTAAATGCTAAATCAATGCATAATGAGGGACTGATGCAATTTGATCATATATAATAAGATAGAGAGCTGTTAATGGCATAAATAAGCTAAAACTCTTATACAATTGTGTAAAAAAAATACTGGACAAAAACAGGTACGAATTTTTTTTCTTTTTATTATATATGTCGAGGAAGTTGAATCTGATTCTTTTTTTCCTTGTTTTCTTTTCTTTTGATCTTTTCCTTCTTCTTTTTTTTAACTTTCAGTAAACAATAATAGCAAATGAAAAGATAAAAACAGAGACTTGAATAATAAGAACAAGGTACAACAAGGATAGAAAATAAAGAGAGTTAGAAACTGAATCTGGTTCTTTTTTTTCTTTTGATCTTTTAGTCTTTTTTTATCTTTTAAACTTTTAGTAAACAAGAATAGAAAATGATAAGATAAGAACACATAATCTAAAGAACAAGAACAATGTGCAATAAAAATAAAAAAAAATGAGGTGACTTAGATGATAAACAAGAACAAGAAAGTAGCTGAGATAATTAAAACAGAAAAGATACCTAGAGATTTATCTTCAAGCCAAAGCTCTGATGCCAAATGATTTAGAACCCATAGATCAAATATTACATCTAGAACCCCACATATACATATAGCATAGAATCTTAGAACTCAAAAATAAATCCTCCCTACCAAACCCACAACTAACATGTAATTGAGAACTTGGGTGATTGGGATGAAGTCAATGAATTGATTTAAACGCCACAAGTCAGACTTGATAAGTTAGAACCAATTCTTCGTGCAACAGGAATAAGAAGAAAATCTCTCAAACTTGAAAACACATAAATTACAATCAACATAATCTGAAAATTCATATCAGCCCCATTAGTCCTTTCCACCCCTCTCTATATAGCTAAAAATGAAGAATTAATGGCTTAGAAATCTAGGCTCACATGTATCTAGTCACACTAACATTAATTATTCATCCACATCAATATTATATTATAATTTAGTGCTCATAATTCTGATAATATTGATGGGCAGATTCTATATGCTTTTTGGTGTTGGTTCACATGTGTCTAGTCACACTAGAACTAAACCACATCAATATTATATTGTAAATTTATGCTAATTCCCATCAACATATTTATGGGCAGATTCTTCATGCTTTTTGGTGAGTTTCTGACTTTCCCTTCATGATTCTTCATATTCAGTACAAGTTGGTTTTCCTCTCCATTAATCCACCCTTGAATGAAGTGTTGGAACACATGCTGGAGTTTCTTTGATTGTGATCTTGTGATTGGTCCACTTGGCATAATGATATTATTAACATATTTGCTGTCTTGTGTAGATTCATCAAGCTTGCTTATAGTTTTCTCATCATTTAAGTTCTTGCATGAATTTTGGAACTTAACAAATTATTTTTAGTTTGTGGCATTCAACACCTAAAATCTTTGTTTTCTTTTTAACTTATCAAATTTGACAAGTTTGTGGCATTTTAAAGGATTCAAAGTGCTGCTCTAATTGTTTTTTAATCAATATTTCTTGATAAAGCAATTAGAATAGTTTTTCTTACTTCAATCTTAAATTGATCCTGGTTTGTTTCATCTAGTTGGAGGGTGTTAATTTGCTTTCCAATTGAATCATAGCTCCTTAGCTATTGGGCTTTATGGATGCTAAATTAGTGATTTCCATCATTTGGTATCAGAGCATGGTTCAGGTTTGAGGTTTACATATCCATTTTAACTTTTTTTTCTTATTTAAATTTTTTTATTCTTCTTATTTTGTTCTTTTATGCCATTTGTTTTTGTTCTTCTCAATTGTATTTGTTGGTGCCCTTTTAATTTATCTGTTCTTGAAAATCTGCAAATCTAAAAAAAAATCAAAATCAAAATCCAAAAAAAAAATCAAAATCAAAATCCTAAAAGAAATTACATATTTCAATTGTAATATAGGGGCTTTAAAGTTTGGCATATTTTTCTTGTTAACCATTTTTTATTTGGCCTACCTTATTATTCATTTTAGACCTGCCTAATTTTCACATTCCTTGATTACCACAAACTAATTTTGTTTTACTAAGGAACTTATTTTATCTAAGAGCCCAAAAACAAAACAAGAGAGGTAAAAGGCAAAAGTTGTGAGATTAGCATCGAGAAAAGCCAAATAGTTATGTGAAACACGAGTGATGTGAATCAAATCTTTGAGTGAAACACGTGAGGGAGTATCTTGTGAGGCTGTTTTAAATTTTCTTCTTTCAGGTTTTAAACATGTCTAACAAAGATAAAAACGTGAGTTCTTCCTCAAATGATTAAGTGATTCAAGCAATGCAACAGCAATTTGAACGCATGTTCAAAATGATTGGAGATGAAAGAGATCATTTAGAAAAATATGATGATGCAATTACCACATTTTAAGGTGAGCCAAGGCATAGAAGGCAACCAGCCTTTGCCAATGATGAATATCATGGTGGAATTGACACAGATGATGATCAAGCAACCATTATTGGAGGGGATGCTCATCCTAGAAGGCAAAATAGGAGAGTAAGGTTTGACGACATTGATCAAAATATAAGCAGCATAAAAATGAAGATTCCTTCCTTCCAAGGGAAGAATGACCCGGACAATTATTTCGAGAGGGAAAGAAATATGGAGATGATCTTCGAGTGTCACAGCTACTTAAAAAGGAAAAGGTAAAATTAGCCGCTATTGAATTTTGTGATTATGCTATTATTTAGTGGGATCAATTGTGTAAAGACAGGAGTCGAAATGGTGAAAAGTCCAATGAGACATGGTGATGAGAAAACTATAAGCAATCTTGGTGAATCTACATAATGCAACAAATATGTTGATGATATCATTACGCCAAGTAGACCAATCACAAGATCACAATCAAAGAAACTCCAGCATGTGTTCCAACACTTCATTCAAAGGTGGATTAATGAAGAGGGAGACCAACTTGTACTGAATATGAAGGAACATGAAGAGGAAGTCAGAAACTCACCAAGAAGCATGAAGAATCTGCCCATAAATATGGTGATGGGCATTAGCACGAATTTGAAATATAATATTGATGTTGTTTAGTTCTAGTGTGACTAGACACATGTGAACCAACACTTAAGTGCATGTAGAATCTGCCCATCGATATTGTCATAATTATGGGCAGTAATTTAGAATATATTATTGATGTGAATGGATAATTAATGCTAGTGTGACTAGATACATGTAAACCTAGAATTTTAAGCCATTAGTTCTTCTTTTGCAGCTATATAGGGAGGGGAAAAAGAACTCAAGAGGGCTGATACGAATTTTCAGTTTATGTTGAATGTAATTGATGTGTTTTCAAGTTTGAGAAGTTTTCTTATTATTCTTATTGCATGAAAAATTGGTCCTAACTTATCAAGTCTGACTTGTGGCGTTTAAATCAATTCATTTCTTCATCCCAATCACCCAAGTTCTCAATTACAGGTTAGTTGTGGGTTTGGTAGGGAGGATTTGTTTTGAGTTCTAAGATTCTATGCTAGATGTGTATGTGGGGTTCTAGATGTAATATTTGATCCATGGGTTCCACATCATTTTGGTATCAGAGCTTTGCCTTGAAGATAAATCTCTAGGTATCTTTTATGTTTTAATTATCTCAGTTTCTTTCTTGTTCTTGTTTATCATCTAAATCTCCTCATTTTTTTTCTATTCTTGTTACACCTTGTTCTTGTTCTTTAGATTTTGTGTTCTTATCTTTTTTTTTTCTATTGTTGTTTACTAAAAGTTCAAAGAAAAAAATGTAAAAGATAAAAAAAGAAAAGAAAAGAACCAAATTTAGTTTCTAAGTCTCTTCATTTTTCTGTTCTTGCTGCACCTTGTTCTTGTTCTTCAAATCTGTATTTTTTTTTTATGTTTTCATTTTCTATTCTTGTTTATTGAAAGTTCAAAAAAAAAAGAAGGAAAAGATCAAAAGAAAAGAAAAAAAAAGGAATCAGATTCAACTTCCTCAATATATGAAAAAAAAATTGTACCTGTTTATGTCTAGTATTTTTCTATACAAGTGTGTAAGAGTTTTTGCTTATTTATACCATTAACAGCTCTCTATCTTATTATATTTAATCAAATTGTTTCAGTTCCTTATTTTGCATTGATTTACCATTTAAAATAAGAAATTTAGAGCATAGCTTACATTGGGAATAGATTTAGGTTGCATATTCAGATTACTTATCGGAGTGATTTGAATTCTATTTTTTAATATCCAGAATTATTTTTTTTTTCATTTATTCTTAGTTTCATTCTTTCATATACCTCTTGTTTCTTGTATCTATTAAGTAGGTAATTCTCAATCATAGTTACTTTGGCTTGATTAACATAAATACTTTTTGCTTCTTGTGTTAACTTTCAGTTCTTGTTGTTTAAATTAAATTGCTTCTAGAATTGTTGAATTCGTTTTGTTCATTAGGTTCCTTGTAGAGTCTTTAAAACAAAACTTGTTTTACTTGATTTAATTGGATTCAGTTCTAAAATTCAACTTGATAAAAGAAGAATTGAGAGGTAATAAGGACCAAGTTTTGAGTGAAATATAAGAGGAGTGACAATCTGATCTTGAGTGAAACAAGTAAGGGAGTGTGGTGAGAAAATTTTTTTTTACTAACATTTTCTTACAAGTTCTTATACTATGTCAAATTCTGGAGATGAAAAACGTGATATGACCATGAATGACATAGCCTTCATGTTAGAGGCAATGCAAAGGAAATTTGAAAGGTTTGATTTGGTCATAAACAACATGAGAGGTGATGTAGACAACATAATGCAAAGGCAGCAAAATAATACTAATCGAAGGGGACAGAATAGAGGGAGAGGAAACATGATGAATGATGAAGAGGTAGAAAGGGAAGATGATGAAGAAAGTGAGGAATCAATTGCCCAAAGAAGACCTCAACAAATGGACAGCAACTTATCTTCCATAAAAATGAAGATACCATCATTCAAAGGGAGAAATGATGCTGAAGCTTATCTTGAATGGGAAAGAAAAGTTGATTTGGTGTTTGATTGTCATAATTATAGTGAAATGAAGAAAGTTAAAATTGCAACAGTTGAATTCACAGATTATGCACTAATTTGGTGGGATCAATTGATGATTTCCAAGACAATAAATGGAGAAAGAACCATCTCTACTTGGGCTGAAATGAAAACTTTGATGAGAAATAGATTTGTACCATCTTACTACTATCGAGAGCTTCACCAAAGATTGCAGCGGTTAACTCAAGGATCCATGTCAGTGGAGGATTACAATAAAGAGATGGAGATGATCATGAGTAGAACTAATATCGAGGAGGATCCAAAAATCACTATGGCTCAATTTTTGAGTGGGCTGAATAAAGAGATTGCCAACATAATTGAATTACATCATTATGTAGAGTTTGAAGATATGGTACACATGGCCATGAAAGTGGAGAAGCAACTGAAACTCAAGGGAGAAGCAAAGGGGTTTTCTAATTTCAGCCCTAGTTTCACTTCAAAGTGGCCAAAGAAAGATGATAATCCTAAAGGGAAGGAGGCTGCCTGGAATGAAAAGGAAAAGCAAGATCCAGCCGACCCTAAAGGTAACTCTAAAACATCTAACTCTAATCAAAAGCATAGTACCATTAATTGCTTTAGGTGTTTAGGAGTAGGACATATAACATCTCAATGTCCAAATAAGAAAATCATGCTAATAAGAGATAATGGTGAAATTGAAGTGCCAGTGAACATGAAAGTGATGATGATGATAATGATACCATGCCACCATTAGAGGAATTTGAACATATCATTGAATACCCTGCCCATGGTGAATCTTTGGTTATTAAAAGAGCTTTAAACATGCAAATTAAAGATGAAGCAAGTAATCAAAGAGAGAACATTTTCCATACTCATTGCATTGTGAATGGAAAAGTGTGCAGCTTGATCATTGATGGGGGTAGTTGTGCAAATGTTGCTAGTACTGATTTTGTGGATAAATTAGGGTTAGCATGCACAAAACATCCTAGTCCTTATAAGCTTCAATGGTTGAATCATTGTGGAGAGGTGAAGGTAACAAAGCAGGTTCTATTTTCTTTTGCAATTGGGAGATACAATGTTGTGGAACAACCAGCACACCGCAAGGATGAGCAAGAGTTAGGACGTGGGGAACAAGTTGAGGAGATCATCAATCCAATTATTTTGCCACAAGGTCCTATAACTAGATCGCGAGCCAAAAAGATTCAGCAAGCACTAATTTGCCATTTGCAAGATTTGGTGAATTTGGCTAACTATGGTTTGCAAGGAATTACAAGCTTGGAGACAAGACCAAAGGAAGTCAATTACAACTTGCTACAAGTTGTAATTCACGAATGAGGCTTGTAATTAATATGTATTAAGGCCCACTAGTTATGCTTATTTAAAAAGTAAGGGCCCTGTTTGTTTTGTATTAAATCAGAACGTTGTTTACTTTATTATTTCTTAAAATTTGATTAGAAAGCCAAACGCTACTTAATAACCCTAATTAGGGTTTAGTTATTTATATCTCATTTAGGGTTGTAAGACACCAGTTTTGAAGTTTTGGACGAATTTATTAACCTAAAGCCGAATTGCTTTTATCTTTGTGTTCTTGCTTGAATACATGCTTCAGAAACATTCAAGTAGTTTGATCAACTTTCTTGTGGAGTGTTTCGAATCTGGGATTTAGGAATTGACTTGTTTCGAACTCTTGGATCTTTGATCAATTCAAGGTAATCTAAAATCTAACCTAATCCTTGGGGGGTTGTACCGAATTCAACTAGGGGTTTTCAAGTTAATGCTGTGGGGGTTCGAAATCAAGGGGTTCTCAGGCTTATTCTTGGAGGTTTCGTATCATACAAAGATGAGGTTTATTGTGATGTTGTGCCTATGCACGCTAGCCATATCATTCTTTGTCGTCATGGAAGTTTGATAGGAAGGCTTTGCATGATGGCTTTAAGAATCATTATTCTTTCAGCCTTCCATTGTCACCTAAACAAGTATATGAAGATCAAGTGAAGATTTTGAGATCATTTGAAAGGAATTCTGGTGGTGAGGGTAAAACAAATAAAAATGGAGTACAAGAGGCCAAGTGTGAGCAAAAGAATGATAAAAATGGCCCATTGGTGAGAGAAAAAGAGAAAGGGAGAGAAAATAAGAGAGAGTGTTTCTATGCAAAAGAAAAAGAGTTAAGGAGTGCTTTTTGTGGGAAAATAAGTCTGATTGTACTTAGGTACAAAGAGACCTTGATTTCTACATTTGACCTTGATAACTCTTTGCCTAGTTGTGTTAGTTCTCTTTTACAGGAATTTGGAGATGTTTTTCCAGAAGATGTACCTAAAGGCTTACCACCTTTAAGAGGAATTGAGCATCAAATTGATTTCATTCCAGGCTCAACAATTCCTAATTGACCAGCTTATAGAAGCAATCCAGAGGAAACCAAGGAACTTCAAGGGCAAGTGGAGGAGTTGCTAGCAAAGGGACATGTGCATGAAAGTCTTAGTCCATGTGTTGTTCCGGTGTTATTAGTCCCAAAGAAGGATGGATCATGAAGAATGTGTGTGGACTACCGAGCAATCAATAAAATCATGGTGAAGTATAGACATCCAATTCCTAGACTTGATGATATGCTTGATGAGTTGAGTGGTTCTTGCATTTTTACTAAGATTGATTTGAAAAGTGGTTACCATCAAATTAGGATGAAAGAAGAAGATGAGTGGAAAACTGTATTCAAAATAAAATATGGTCTTTATGAGTGGTTAGTTATGCCAGTTGGTTTATCTAATGCACCTAGTACATTCATGAGATTAATAAACCATGTTTTGTGTGCATATCTTGGTAAATTTGTTATTGTATATTTTGATGACATACTTATTTATAGCAAATCAGTAGATGAGCATGTAGGACATATTAGGGCTGTTCTTGATGTTTTGAGAAAGGAAGAATTGTATGCCAACTTGAAAAAGTGCATGTTTTGTAGTGATAAAATCATATTCATAGGTTTTATGGTTAGTGCACAAGGAATTGAGGCTGATGATGAAAAGGTAAAGGCAATAAGAGATTGGCCAGCACCTAAAACCATGAGTGAGGTAAGAAGTTTTCATGGTTTGGCTAGTTTCTGTAGAAGGTTTGTTAAAGATTTTAGTTCCATTGCTGCACCATTAAATGAATTGGTAAAAAAAGATGTAAATTTTAATTGGACTGAAATTCATGAAAAGGCATTTAATTTATTGAAAGAAAGGTTAACTATTGCTCCAATTCTTGCTTTACCAGATTTTGATAAGACCTTCGAATTAGAGTGTGATGCTTCAGGTATGGGCATAGGTACTGTTTTGATACAAGAAGGGAAACAAATTGCATATTTTAGTGAGAAGCTTCATGGTGCACAATTAAATTATTCCACTTATGACAAGGAGCTGTATGCTTTGGTAAGAGCTTTACAAGTGTGGCAACATTACTTATTGCCTAAAGAGTTGTTATTCATACAGATCATGAATAATTAAAACATCTGAAGGGGCAAACCAAGCTGAACCGAAGGCATGGAAAGTGGGTAGAGCTCATTGAGCCATTTCCATATGTGATAAAGTATAAGCGTGGCAAAGACAATGTAGTAGCAGATGCACTTTCAAAAAAGTATTGCTTAATCTCAACTCTTAGTTCTAAGTTATTAGGCTTTGAGAAAATTAAGGATATGTATGCCAATGATGTTGACTTTGCAAATGTTTATAAAGATGTGAGCATTCTGCATTTTAGAAGTTTTATAGGCATGATGGATACTTGTTTAAGGATGGAAGATTATGCATGCCTAGTTGCTCATTAAGGGAATTGTTTGTGCATGAGGCACATAGTGGAGGACTCATGGGACATTTTGGGGTATTTAAGACTTTAGACATTTTGTATGAACATTTTTATTGGCCAAATATGAGAAAGATGTTGACAGAATTTGTGCCAAGTGTATTGCATGTAAACAAGCAAAATCTATGCCTTTACCTCATGGACTGTATACTCCTTTACCTATTCCTAATGCACCTTGGATAGACATATCTATGGACTTTATTTTGGAGCTGCCTAGGACTAGAAAAGGGAAATATAGCATATTTGTTATTATTGACAGATTCAGTAAAAAGGCTCATTTCATTGCATGTCACAAAATTGATGATGCAACAAATATTGCTAATTTGTTCTTTGGGGAAGTAGTTCGTTTGCATGGCATTCCTAAGACAATAGCGAGTGATAGAGATGTGAAATTCTTGTCATTTTTGGTGTGTTTTGTGGAATAAATTAGGTACTAAATTATTGTTCTCTACAACTTGTCATCCACAAACCGATGGACAAACAAAACTGGTAAATAGGACTTTAGGATCTAATACGGAACCCATGAATCAAATATTACATCTAGAACCCTACAAACACATCTAGCATAGAATCTTAGAACTCAAAACAAATCCTCCCTACCAAACCCCTCAACTAACCTGTAATTGAGAACTTGGGTGATTGGGATGAAGAAATGAATTGATTTAAACCCCACAAGTCAGACTTGATAAGTTAGAACCAATTCTTCTCAATGTGGAACCAGTTAGAACCAATTTTACTTGATTTAAGTGGAACTAGTTCTGAAATTTATCTTGATAATAGAAGAATTTAGAGGTAAAAAGGCTAAGAACTTGGGCTTATAAAAAAACGAAAAGAAAAAGGAACCAAGTTTTGAGTGAAATACAAGAAGAGTGACAATCTAATCTTGAGTGAAACACTAAGTGAGTGTGGTGAAGAAAATTTTTCTTTACTAATATTTTCTTGCAGGTTCTTATACTATATTAAATTCTGGAGTTGAAAAACATGATATGACCATGAATGGCATAGCCTTCATGTTAGAGGCAATGCAAAGGAAATTTGAAAGGTTTGATTTGGTCATAAACAACATGAGAGTTGATGTAGACAACATAATACAAAGGCAGCAAAATAATAATACTAATCGAAGGGGGCGGAATAGAGGAAGAGGAAACATGTTGAATGATGATGAGGTAGAAAGGGAAGATGATGAAGAAAGTGAGGAATCACTAGCCCAAAGAAGACCTGAACAAAGGGATAACACCATATCTTCCATAAAAATGAAGATACCATCATTCAAAGGGAGAAATGATGCTGAAGCTTACCTTGAATAGGAAAGAAAAGTTGAGTTGGTGTTTGATTGTCATAATTATAGTGAAATGAGAAAGCTAAACTTGCAACAGTTGAATTCACAAATTATGCAATAGTTTGGTGGATCTGATGCTGACCCTTAGCAATGATGGCAGCAAACCCAACGTATAACAATGGTAGAGAACTCCTTGAAACTTGATAATAACCTCCTAAGGAACCCAACGCCTATAAAGAGACGCAAACTCACTATAATTGAAGGATTTAGTTGGTAAGAAGAAGGAAAACGCCACAACTCTCGTTGATAAGTAAACCTAATTCTTGATGCAAAGAAAGAATTAAAGAATCCACTATAATCTCTCTCACACGAAAATTCATAAGAAGAACTTGTAGAAGAATTCAAAATTTTTTAATAATGATGGTGTCCCCCAATTCGGCCTAATAGTGCCCTTAAATAAGGGTTACAAAATTCCTAATTGCATATGGAAAATTAAGACTAAAACATTCTAGAAGGATCCTAGGCTTGTATGGGAAAACACTTCCAAAAACCCAACAAGAATAGGATTTGACAAAGTCAAAACAACTTAACTAATTAAAATAAAAGGATGGGGACCACAAAATAACAAAAATATCCCCTTTAACTAACTATGAAGATTCAGCCAAGGGGTGCAACAAACTCCCTTGGAATTCGGCCAACTTGCATCCATGAATGTGCATGCACGTGCATGGAAATAAGATTGACCAAGCTTTGACTCTTCCTTGGTAGTTTTGGCCTAGGCTTAAAAATAGCCTTCAAAGGCTCCTTCTTGGCTTCCATTGCATGCTTCTAGAACCATGATATATTTAGGCCTTCCTTGCAGCTCCATCTCCATCTTCTTGAATGATAATTCTTGAAGCTCTTTGGAAATCTCTTCTTGAATATGCAAAGCCATGCTAGCTTGATATCTCTTTGCCTTACTCCTAGTGATTTGTCCGCTTGCTAACTTCAAGGGGTCCTTTCTTGCATCATTCTCCCCCTCAAAAAGATTTGTCCTCAAATCTGCATCATCAAAAGGAGAAAGATCACTTACATTGAAAGTAGCACTAACATTATACATACCTGGTAAGTCGATCTTGTAGCCATTGTCAATAATCTTCTTCAGCACTTGGAATGGGCCATCTCCTCTAGCTTGCAACTTGTTCTTCCTTTGGTTAGGAAACCTTTCTTTTTGAAAATGCACCCAAACCCAATCTCCTACTTGAAACTTCATCTCACGTCTCCCTCTATTTGCAAAATCAGCATATCTCTTGTTCCTTTTCTCAATATTCGCCCTTGCTTTCTCATGCATCTCTTTCACCAATTTAGCTTTCTTCTCACCATCTAAACTAACAAGCTCATGAGAAGGTAAAGAAACAAGACCCAAAACTGTTAGTGGGTTAAAACAATAAACAAGCTCAAAAGGTGAATATCCTGTAGAAGAATGAATAACACGATTATAAGCAAACTCAATAAATGGCAAACAATCTTCCCAAGAACTCAAAAACTTCTGTTTGTCCATCCGTTTGAGGATGACAAGTGGTGGAAAATAACAACTTGGTACCTAACTTTCCCCAAAGCACACACCAAAAGTGAGACAAAAACTTGGTGTCTCTATCAGAAACTATGGATTTTGGTATCCCATGAATTCGAACCACCTCCCTAAAGAAAAGTTCAGCCACTAAACTAGCATCATCACTCTTATGACATGGGATAAAGTGTGCCATCTTACTAAACCATAGGATTCCTAAAACAAAGTCCATACTAATGTCCATCCAAGGAGAACTAGGAACGGGTAATGGCATATACAAACCAAGAGGCATAGACTTAGACTTAGCTTGCCTACAAGCCAAACAAGCCTTACAAATCTGAATTACATCCCTTTTCATATTCGCCCTTATCATGGCTATCTCCATTTCTTTGTGATATTCCTCCACACTCATGGAATCTTGTGTTAGAGTTTGCAAACGCTAGTGCAAGTCTCTATAATATTGGCTAGGGATAAATTGCTTTCTCATGATGCATTTCATCTCAAACCATGTCTCAACGGACCTTTTACCTTTTCAATGCTCATCTTTACACAATTGATCCCACCAAAAACTAGCATAATCACAAAATTCAACAGCGGCTAATTTTACCTTTTTTCTCTTTAGGGTAGTTGTGACACTCGAAGATCATCTCCACCTTTCTTCCCACTCCAAATAAGTGTCCGGGTCATTCTTTCCTTGGAAGGAAGGAATCTTCATTTTGATACTGCCTATATTTTGATCAAAGTCGGCAAACCGTGCTCTCCTATTTTGCCTTCTAGGATGAGCATCCCCTCCAATAATGGTTGCTTGATCATCATATATGTCAATTCCACCATCATATTCATCATTGGCAAAGGCTGGTTGCCTTCTATGCCTTGGCTCACCTTGCAATGTGGTAATCACATCATCATGTTTTTCTAAATGATCTCTAACATCTCCAATCATTTTGAACATACGTTTAAATTGTTGTTGCATTGCTTGAATCACTTGATCATTTGAGGAAGAACTCACTTCTTAATCTTTGTTAGACATGTTTAAAACCTAAAAGAAGAAAATTTAAAACAGCCTCACAAGATACTCCCTCATGTGTTTCACTCAAAGATTTGATTCACACCACTCCTGTTTCACACAACTATTTGGCTTTTCTCAATGTTAATCTCACAACTTTTGCCTTTTACCTCACTTGTTTTGTTTTTAGGTTCTTAGATAAACTAAGTTCCTTAGTCAAACAAAATTAGTTTGTGGTAATCAAGGAATGTGAAAATTGGGCAGGTCTAAAATGAATAATAAGGTAGGCCAAATAAAAAATGGTTAACAAGATAAATATGCTAAACTTCAAAGCTCCAATATTACAATTGAAATCTGCAACTTTTTTTTGGATTTTAATTCTAATTTTTTTTTTTGGATTTTGATTCTGAATTTTTTTTTTAGATTTGTAGATTTTCAAGAACAGATAAATTAAAAGGGCAACAACAAATACAATTGAGAAGAACAAAAACAAATGGCATAAAAGAACAAAAGAAGAAGAATAAAAAAATTAAAATAAGAAAAACTAGTTAAAATGGATACGCAAACCTCAAACCTGAACCAGGCTCTAATACCAAATGATGGAAATCACTAATTTAGCATTCTAATTTACCAAATGGTTTGTCTTGGTTTACTTCAATCTAAGGAGCTATGATTCAAATGGAATGCAAATTAACACCCTCCAACTAGATGAAACAAACCAGGATCAATTTAAGATTGAAGTAAGAAAAACTATTTTAATTGCTTTTATCAAGAAATATTGATTAAAAAAACAATTATAGCAGCACTTTGAATCCTTTAAAACGCCACAAACTTGTCAAATTTGATAAATTAAAAATAAAACATAGATTTTAGGTGTTGAATGCCACAAAATGAAAATAATTTGATAACTTCCAAAGTTCATGCAAGAACTTAAACCAAGACACTCACAAGTACTCAAATAGATTATATTACTCAAAAAAAAATGCCCTTACAATGGTTTTCAGCCTAGTATTTATAGGACTAAGTACCAAGGTTTAAGAAAGACATAAGTTACAAAAGAAAATGTAACTCCCAAATTCAATGCTGTCCTAAATGCCATAAAACTTGGTTATGTAACCTCCTTGACTTAAATCTGGAAAATGTAACTTATTTCTAACTAAATTAAACACAAAATTCGTTCATCCTAAATAGGCTAAAAATAACCAAAGAATAAAAGCCCAAATATGCATAAACAATGCCCAAAAAAAGCAAACTGATTTATTCAACCCAGAATGGCCCTTTTATTCTTCAAATATGGCTGATTGCTTCATATATAATGGTCTGGACTCTTGTCTTCATGATTTGAAAATGCTTGGATCAAGTTTACAATTTTTGACTCTTGTTCCTCCCATAATAAGTTAGCTGCATTGAAGTGTGCAGAACACCCTAAACCATATAGGCTACGGTGGCTAAATGATAGTGGTGAAGTGAAGGTAACAAAACAAGTTGTGGTGCCATTTTCTATTGGGAAATATGTTGATGAAGTGTTATGTGATGTAGTACCCATGCAAGCTGGACATTTATTATTGGGTAGGCCTTGGCAGTTTGATAGAAAAGTCACACATGATGGGTACAAGAATAGGTATTCTTTTAGTTTGACGGGGAAGATTTTTACTTTAGCACCTTTATCTCCAAAGGAAATGTATCAAGAACAGATTAAGATGATGAATACTTCAAATAGGGATTCGGGTAGTGAGTTAACTTAAAAAATGGAGGAACAAGAGGCCAAGAGTTAAGAAACAATTATGTGGCCCAATGGGGAGTGACTGCACAAGTGAAGTAAAGAAAGAGAGATGTGCAGGAGAGAACAGTAAGAGGAGAGAAAATAAGAGTGAAAAGAAGAAGAGTTTCTTTGCAAAAGAGAGAGATCTTAAGAGTGCTTACATAGGTAGAAGATCACTTATGGCAATAAGATTTAAGGAGAGTTTATTGATTATGACTGACCTTAACCCAAATTTGCCTAGTGGTTTTGTTTCTTTGTTATAGGAATTTGATGAAGTCTTTCCTGAAGAGATGCCAAAGGGACTCCCTCCCTTGAGGGGTATTGAGCATCAGATTTATTTTATTCCTAGAGCAGTAATTCCAAATAGGTCAGCCTATAGAAGTAACCCAGAGTAGACAAAGGAACTTCAAAGGCAAGTAGATGAATTGTTGGAGAAAGGGCATGTGAGAGAGAGCCTTAGCCCATGTGTTGTACCAGTATTGTTAGTACCCAAGAAAGATGGAACATGTAGGATGTGTGTGGATTGTCGTGTAGTCAACAAAATCACTGTAAAGTATCGCCATCCCATCCCTAGATTAGATGACATGTTAGATGAGTTATATGGTGCATGTATTTTCACTAAAATAGATTTGAAAAGTGGATATCATCAAATTAGGATGAAATCGGGTGATGAGTGGAAAACTGCATTTAAAACAAAATATAGTTTATATGAATGGATGGTTATGCCTTTTGGTTTGACTAATGCACCTAGCACATTTATGAGGCTAATGAACCATGTTTTGCATAATTTCCTTGGAAAATTTATTGTTGTGTATTTTGATGACATTCATATATACAGCAAGTCTCTAAATGAGCATATCATGCATGTTAGGTTAGTTCTAGAGGTTCTAAGGAAAGAGAAGTTGTATGCTAATTTGAAGAAGTGTACTTTTTGTATTGATAAACTTATTTTCTTGGGTTTTGTTGTGAGTGCTAAAGTGGTTGAGGTAGATGCTGAAAAGGTAAAAGCTACTCAAGAATGGCCTACGCCTAAGAGTATGTTTGAGGTAAAGAGTTTTCATGGGTTAGCTAGTTTTTATAGAAGATTTGTGAAATATTTCTCATCCATTGCAACTCCTTTGACTGAAATAATTAAAAAAGATGTTGGTTTAAGTGGGGAGATGAACAAAATAGGGCTTTTAACACTTTAAAAGATAGGTTGTGTTCTGCTCCTATTTTATGTTTACCAAACTTTGATAAAACTTTTAAACTTGAATGTGATGCTTCTGGGATTGGTATAGGTGCTGTGTTGATGTAGGAAAAATGTCTCATAGCATATTTTAGTGAGAAGTTGAATGGAGTTCAATTAAAGAACTCTACCTATGTACAAGGAGTTATATGCCCTAGTGAGAGCACTAGACGTGTGGCAACATTACTTGCTTCCAAAAGAATTTGTGATCCATACAAACCATGAGTCTCACCGGAAAGGGCGAGGGAAGCTGAATAAGAGGCATGCAAAATGGGTTGAATTCATTGAGACATTTCCTTATGTGATCCACTACAAGCAAGGTAAAGATAATGTTATTGCTGATGCATTATCAAGGAGGTATGCTTTAATCACTACACTTAGTTCTAAGATGTTAGGATTTGAGCAACTTAAAGATATGTATGCAACAGTTTCAGATTTTGGTAATGTCTATGTTGCTTGTGAACAAGCTGCTTTTCAAAGATTTTATAGGCATGAAGGATTTTTATTTCACAGGAATCGATTATGTGTACCAGCATGTTCATTAAGGGAATTACTTGTGCGTGAATCACATAGTGGTGGATTGATGGGTCATTTTGGTGTGCATAAGACTTTGGATATACTTTCTAAGCATTTTTATTGGCCACACATGTGTAGGGATGTTGAAAGAATTTGTTCTAAATGTATTGCATGTAGGCAAACTAAGTCCAAATCTATGCCTTATGGATTGTATACACCTCTTCTTATTCCTAATAAGCCTTGGGTTAACATTTCTATGAATTTTGTGTTAGGTTTACCTAGGACAAAGAAAGGTAGAGGCAACATATTTGTTGTTGTGGATAAATTTAGTAAAATGGCACATTTCATAGTTTGTCATAAAACTGATGATGCAACAAATATAGTTAATTTATTCTTTAGAGATGTTGTGCATTTGTATGGTATACATAGGACAATAGTCTCTGATCGTGATGTTAAATTCTTGAGCCACTTTTGGAGAGTTTTGTGGGGAAATTGGGTACTAAGTTATTATTTTCTACCACTTGTCATCCACAAACTGATGGATAAACTGAAGTGGTGAATAGAACTTTAGGGACCTTATTGCGTGTTGTGGTAGGTAAGAATTTGAGAACATGGGAAGAGGTCTTCCATTAGTTGAATTTGCTTATAATCGTAGTTTGCATTCTTCCACTGGATTCTCCCCTTTTGAAATTGTGAATGGGTTTAATCCTCTTACTCCTATGGATTTAATTCCTTTGCCATTACATGAGATTACTAACCTAGATGGACAGAGGAAGGCTGAGTTGGTCAAGACTATACATGAGAAGGCTAGACAACACATTGAGAAGAATGAGCATTATGCACGTCAAGCCAATTGGGGAACCAAAGTTGTTACTTTTGAACCTGGTGACTGGGTATGGGTGCATTTAAGGAAGGAAAGGTTTCCTAATATGAGAAAATCAAAGTTGGATCCAAGAAGCGATGGTCCTTTCCTAGTGCTGAAAAGATAAATGATAATGCTTATAAAATTGACTTGCCTGGTGAGTATCAAGTTTCTGCAACATTTAATATTTATGCTCTTTCTCCTTTTGATATGGACGTAGATTCGAGGATGAATCTTTTTGAGGAGGGAGGGATTAATGCGAACAAAGATGGCAGTATGAGCAAGGCTAGCGGAGCAAGCATAGGAGGCCAACATGACATGGAGCTCGTTTTACCAAATGGGCCAATTACAAGGTTGCAGGTCAAGAGGCTCAAATCTACCTTCCAAGGCTTTGTAAGATGATTCATGGAAGAAAGACTCAGTGGGCAGGCCTTTGACGCTGCGGATATAGAGGAGAAGTAGCCCATAAATTTAATTCAAGTATATGGGCCTATTATTTAATTTGTATTAAGGCCCACTAGTTATGCTTATTTAAAAAGTAAGGGCCCTCAACCTCAAACAACATACTCAACCTCAACATCACTACAATCCTCCGAACTAGGCATAGAATCACAGTCAGATTCTGATTCAGATTCAATTTCTCCATTGTCCCTCATAAGCATAGTCTTTTTATTGGGACATTGTGAAGCAATATGTCCATTACCCAAACACTTAAAACACTTAATATTTTTTTGCCTATTAGAAGAATTAGAAAAATCAGTGGTACCTTTATTTGTAGAAGAGACTCCTTTGCTCTTTTCAAAGCTTGCACCTTTCACCTTGGAACTTAAGTCTTTATCCTTAGACCTCTCATCTTTATTCTTCTCATCTTTCTTTGGCCACCTTGAGGTCCATGTTGGGTTGTAATTGGAGGAACTCCTTGCTGCCCCCTTTTGCTTGAGTTGTCTCTCCACCTTCATGGCCATGTTCATCATCTCCTCAAGCTCTATATAGTGATGTAGCTCTACCATATTTGCAAAATCTCTGTTTAGACCTCCCAAGAATCGAGACATGGTAGCTTTTCTATCCTCTTCAATATTTGCTCGAATCATTGCCATCTCCATCTCGTTGTGATAATCTTATACTGACATAAACCCTTGAGTGAGTCTCTGCAATTTTTGATGTAGCTCACGATAGTAGTAGGATGGCACAAATCTCCTCCTCATGACAGCCTTCATTTCTGCCCACGTCTCAATAGGCTTCTCTCCATTTTTTATTCTTGTAAGTTTCAGTTGTCCCCACCATATCGATGCATAATCTGTAAACTCCACTGCTGCTAACTTCACCTTCTTTCCCTCTGAGTAGTTATGACAATCAAATATAAGCTCCACCTTCCTTTCCCACTCTAGGTATGTTTCAGCATCATTCCTTCCTACAAATGTTGGAATCTTCATCTTTATGGAATTGATGTTGCTATCTCTTCTTCCTGGCCTCCTATCTCCTCCTGGCCTTCTATCTCTTCTAGGCCTAACCCTTGAAGATTGGTTGTCATCTTCATCTTCATCTTCATCAGGTTCATCATGGGACTCTATATCTTCTTCATCATAAGTTTGTTGCCTAGTGTCCCTCCGCTTTGTTGATGTAGCTCCTGATTGTTGGGATTGCTTAACAACCTCAACTTCATCCCTCAAATCATAACATCTAAACTAAACTTCTCAAATTGGTTTTGCATAGCCTTCATAAAAAAAAACTACATCTTTCATGGTCATGTCGCCACCCTTGCCTGCCTCCTCAAACACGATGTAAAACTGCAAGAAAATTTTAGAGAAGAGAGAAAAAAATCCTCACACTCTCCCTCACAAGTTTACACTCAATAATATATTAGTCCACTAGTGTTTCACTCAAATTAGGCTTTTACCCTCTTATTTTCTCACACTGTCTTGCCTTTTTCCCTCTCTTATTCCCTTCTTGAAGTTGCACTTCAGAATAAAACAACTAATCAGGTTAGTCACAAAGTAGCAATCTATAAAAAAATTACAATGAAAAGCCTAACAAGAAACAAAAGCAAAACACCCAAGTTCTAGAAGCAATTTAATAATCGTTGTAATAAAAAAAAGAGAAAACACACAGATGAAGAATTGTATGTTTGTGAATGCAAGTCCTACGAGTAACCAGAATGAAAAAGTCACCCTTATATGCATGGCAGAAACAAAAGAAATTGAAAACAAAGAAATTAAACTATGAATGCAATAAAATTGACAAAAACAGAAAGCTAAATTAAAGAATTTTGATTTTTCCCAAGTGGGAGCAGAAATAAACCCTAGACCTAGTGATTCAACTAACTTACACAAATTAGGAAGGTAAGATATGCTATAGATATGAAAGGAAATTAATTGAAACAAGAAAACCCTAAACAATTTTGGAAAAATAATCAATAATCCCAAAATTTGAGCAAGAATTTTCAGATGGTCCGTTCGCTCTAAAATTGAATGATTTGGGGGCCGTAACAGGCCATTATAAGTAAACCCGGTAACAAATGTAGGGCTCGAAAATCAGTTTCTAAATTGGTATTGTGAGTTCCGTAACTCTTCCGTAGTGAAAAGTTATGGCCTTCCAAAGTTGACCCTTCCACCACCAAAATTGACTCTATATTTTTCAACCCTAATTTCAACTCAAAAAGGTCTCCTTCAACTCTAGGTTTGTTCTAGCAGCCGCCAAGCTTTTTTTTTCTTTATTTTTTTTTTCATTTTTTCCATTTTTTTTTCGTTTTTTTCTTCTTTCCTTTTTTTTTTGTTTTTTTAAGCTAACGAACTAATAGTGATGGGATGATTAAAGTAAAGTAAAGAAAAGAATATTACAGAAAGCATAAGAATATAGATAGAACCAAAGCTCTGATACCAAAATGATGCGGAACCCCAAGATTAAGGAATCTGAAACCCCAACACACAAATTCAGTATACCAAGAACCCTAGCTGGTTGTTTGTCGTACTAAACTCCTAACTGAGATGTAACTAGAAACGTAGATAATTGGACAGAATTAAAGAAGAACTAGAAAGAACGCCACAAGTGTTACCTTGATAAGTTGATTCCAATTCTTGATGCAACAAGAAGAAGAGAACCCTCTCTTGATGAAATTCGGCCAAGCCAAAATAATTGCATAATATGATCACCAAAATTGATGTCTTACAACCCTAAATGAGATATAAATAGCTAAACCCTAATTAGTGTTATTAAGTAGCATTTGGTTGGCTAATCAAATTTTAAGAAATAATAAAGTAAACAAAGTTTTAATTCAATACAAAACAAACAGGGCCTTTACTTTTTAAATAAGCATAACTAGTGGGCCTTAATACAAATTAAATAATAAGCCCATATACTTGGATTAAATTTATGGGCTACTTCTCCTCTATATCCGTAGCGTCAAAGGCCTGCCCACCAAGTCTTTCTTCCATGAATCGCATTACAAAGCCTTGGAAGGTAGATTTGAGCTTCTTGGCCTGCAACCTTGTAATTGGCCCATTTGGTAAAATGAGCTCCATGCCATGTTGGCCTCCATGATTGCTCTGCTAGCCTTGCTCATACTGCCATCTTTGTTCGCATCAACTTAGCTTTTCACTAAAGAATGTTATTGGTCTTTGATGAGGAAACTATAAGGAAGCTTGATGAATCTACACAAGGCAGCAAATATGTTGATGATATCATTATGCCAAGTGGACCAATCACAAGATCATAACCAGCATGTGTTCCAGCACTTCATTCAAAGGTGGATTGATGAAGAGGGAGACCAACTTGTACTGAATATGAAGAATCGTGAAGGGGAAGTAAAAAAACTCACCAAAAAGTATGAAGAATCTGCCCATAAATATGTTGATGGGCATTAGCATGAATTTACAATATAATATTGATGTGGTTTAGTGCTAGTGTGACTAGACACATGTGAACCAACACCAAAAGGCATATAGAATCTACCCATCAATATTATCAGAATTATGGGCCCTAAGTTAGGATATAATATTGATGTGGATGAATAATTAATGCTAGTGTGACTAGATACATGTGAGCCTAGATTTCTAAGCCATTAATTCTTCATTTTCAGCTATATAGAGAGGGGTCGAAAGGACTAAAGGGGCTGATACGAATTTCCAGATTATGTTGATTGTAATTTATGTATTTTCAAGTTTGAGTGGTTTTCTTCTTATTCTTGTTGCATGAAGAATTGGTTCTAACTTATCAAATCTGACTTGTGGCTTTTTAAATCAATTAATTCATTTACTTCATCCCAATCACCCAAGTTCTCAATTACAGGTTAGTTTTGGGTTTGGTAGGGAGGATTTATTTTTGAGTTCTAAGATTCTATGATATATATATAAGTGGGGTTCTAGATGTAATATTTAATCCACGGGTTCCTCATGTAACACCCCGATACCCTATATAAGTACTATACATATACTTAGTATACATACAGTAAGTATATAAAGTATAAGGATGTCACTTTTCGTTATCTTTTACAAACCTGTAACATAGTTCAAACCATAATACGTTAATTTAAATAACATTTACAAAATCATTATCTTTATCAAAACTCCATTTATACATATAAATATTCTATTACCAGAAATACATCATAATTAAAAGTTATACATGTATGCATTACCGTCTAGTTGGTCTCGACAAACTCTTACTCTTCTCGTGGCATAACGAAAGACTTCATATCCTCCACCAACTACCTGCGCGATTACACATCCGCGCTAAGCCTGAGAGCTTAGCAGTACAAATATAACATATAAACATACATTATAAAAATACTAATATATAATGATATATCAATTCCATGTGTCATTAGTTTCTCATCATGTTTTCCTTTTAAATTGCACCTTTCATATATTTTAACTAATTTCATGTATTATATACATATCATTTTTACCAACCACAATTCATCACTAACAATCACCATCAACATAGTTATACCCACATTACATATCATATCATTATCACCAATCATCAATCCAACATTAATACTCACAATCAATATTTCAATATACATATTACATAACATTTCATGTCATTATTTTATTCACAATTCATCAATCATGAATCACAATTCCAACCAAATCCACCATAGATTTCATTACTCATTTATTACAACATTTATATATATCATATTGACAACAACGACAGACTCGGGCCCAAAACGACACTAATATGCCATTCAATTTTCAGAGTAATGCTTTGGTTCATTCATCACATTTATCATTATCATAGACCCAACTAGGCTTCAAGGATTAGGTTCAACCAAGCTTCAAGGGGAGCAAAGCATGCTAAGCTTCAACCAAACTTGGCTTCAAGAACCAACCCAACCTAGCTTCAAGGGTGGTAACATCTCAATTAGGCTTCAAGGATTCAATCCAACCTAACTTCAAGAGATTGTTACACTTATTAGGCATGCCACCAACAACAAACTCTGAAAATGGAATAACACATTAGTTACACAATTCATTTATTACTTTCATTCTCAATTCTCATCATCAATTAGGCAAACATGCCTTATGTCTTTCAATTGAATCATCATAGCCAATCACAATGGCATCACATCACATTTGAGTCATCATTATACATATACAACATCAATTACATTAGCTAAACAAACCAATCATTAGCTTTACATCTCTTTATGTCTCAATTCACATTATACACTTCATTATTCAAGCATACATAATCAATTTCATTGCACATGTATCTTAAATTCATCATCATATAAACAACATATCCCTTTATAACATTTCAATCATTTCTCAAAACACATTGACAACATTCATTATTAAGACATTTATTATAATAAATTGTATTGCACATACCTTTTGGGATGTTCCTCATCTCTTCCACACTATACAAGTCATCATATTAGTCACATTGTTCATATAACATACTACCATTCACAAGATTCACAATGCAAAACATAACCTTGTTTATACATAATCATATGCATCATTGATACAATATTTCAAAGTACACATCACATTACCATTCACAATGCATATAGCCTAACATTGTTCATATGCTTCATCAATCCCATCACGTGTGTGCTATAATCTCAACATCATATGAATGTATGTTCCACATATATTTATTTAGATCATTCTTTGTTTTCAAAGTGTTTAGAGTGTTTATGTTTAGGTTTAGGAACAACAAAACCTTTGAAGAATCAAAACAAAGTGAGAAAAGTCAAGAACCATCACAGTAGCAAACACCTTCATGGGACACGGCCAAGCTTGTGGCCGTGTCTCTCAAAACCAATTGGCAGTAGCAAACACATGCATAAGACACGGCCGTGTCTCTCCAAAATCAATCCAACACGGGCTAAATTTCCTTGACTTGGCCGTGTCTCTCATGAATTGGCCGTGTCTCTCTTTGCTTTTGGCCGTGTCACTCATGAACAACACCCTAACCAAAGCCAACACTCTTTCAATTGCATTTACACACTCTTTTGCACAACAATAACCTCATTCAAATGGATACAATCAATGACATAAACACATATCCTACATAATCATCACAATAATCACTTAAACAACACATTTAAACACAAGCCATCTCAAAACCCTAATTCCAACATCCTTCATAATCTTTCACTATCAACCTCTACATAACTTACCATATTCAAAACCAAACCAACACCAATTCAATCTTTTAACTTGCAATCAATTTAAACACTTGTAAACACATCTCAAACACATCAAATCAAGATTCCAACCAATCAAACCTCACATCAAACATAACTTTAAAAATAACTAAAGCAAACAAGAGAGTACTTACCTTAGATGAAGAAATTTCACAAATCTCCAACCAAAACCTTTGATTCTTCCTTCAATTTGATTCTAGTATCAAGAACACCTCTTGTTCTCTCTTTTGTTTAAGATGGCCGGCCAACCATGGAGAAGAGAAGAAGAAGAAATGAAGAAAAGACAAATCATCATCTCTTTAAATCTCCACCATGCATTTCACAAAGAGAAATATCTAAATGCCCTCTTCAACATAATTAAACCTCCTTTCATTTAACATGCCCTTAATAGTAATTTCACTTAGCACAAGTTAAAATATCCTCTTACCTTGACTCCCCATTTGACCAACTTATATGTTATATATATTACAATATACACAACATATACATTCTCTTAACACACTCATTTCCTTTACAAATATATATATATACATTTAATTCAAATCAAAACAACAGTTGTATCCAACTTCTAGGGTACACATTGGGATATTACACCTCATCATTTGGTATCAGAGCTTTGGCTTGAAGATAAATATCTAGGTATCTTTTCTATTTTAATTATCTTAGCTACTTTCTTGTTCTTGTTTATCATCTAAGTCACGTCATTTTTCTATTTTTATTGCACCTTGTTCTTGTTCTTTAGATTATATGTTCTTATCTTATCATTTTTCTAAGTCTGTTTATTTTTTGTTCTTGTTGCACCTCGTTCTTATTCTTCAAATCTCTATTTTTATCTTTTCATTTGCTATTCTTGTTTACTGAAAGTAAAAAAAAAAAAAGAAGGAAAAGAACAAAAGAAAAAAAAACAAGAAAAAAAAAGAATCAGATTCAACTTCCTCAACATATATAAAAAGAAAAAAAATCATACATGTTTCTATCCAGTATTTTTCTACACAAGTGTATAAGAATTTTTGCTTATTTTTGCCATTAACAGCTCTCAATCTTATTATATTCGATCAGTTTGTATCAGTTCCTCATTATGCATTGATCTAGCATTAAAAATCTGATATTTAGAGCATAGCTTATATTGGGAATAGATTTATGTTGCATATTCAAATTACTCATTTGGGTGATTTGAATTCTATTTTTTTTTTCAATATCCAGAATTGTTTTTGATGGAAATCATCAATTTAGCAACCATACACCCCAATAGTTAAAGAACTATGATATATATGGAATGCAAATTAACACCCTCCAAAAGTTGAATCAAAATCTGGATCGTTTAAGAATGAAGTAAGATTAACTATTCTAATCACTTTTATCAATGGAATTATGATTAAGTAATTAGAATAGCACTTTGATTTCCCCAAAACGCCACAAACAAATAAGGTTTGATAAGTTAAGGATGAAAACAAAGATTCTGGAATTTGAACGCCACAAACTGAATAGTTTGATAAGTTCCAAAGTTCATGCAAGAACTTAAGACAAAACACTCACAAGTGCTCAAAATATCTTTTATATCTCTTGAATAATTGTATGATTACAAAGGAAATCAGCCTTGTTTATAGAAGAAGGCCATATACAAAGAGAGCATCAGAATTAAGTTCATATGTAACTCCCATATTAATTGACTGCCTTATTACTTTGCCAACTCAATGTGAACGTTGGACCATTATTTTCTTGGCTTTTGTAACTCTTTTTCTTCATATTTCAGCCTTTGTAACTCATACTTAATAAGAATAAACCCTAATAAAAGTCAAAATACAGAATTAAAACACAAATAGTCTTAAACAGCCTATTAATTTGTCTTAGGCCATTGGTCTTTTAAACTTCAAGACCATGGCGAAATGACCTATTATTATTAAAAATGGACCTAAATCTTTACTCTCATAAGCCTGGATTAGCCTTCAAGATTAGATCTTGCTTGAATTATGTTGACCAACTTAAGATCTTCTTGCATCCATGGATCATCCTTAAACAAATCTTGAGCAACTTGTTTTCTCCAAATCTGATCCATGAAGGAAATTAAAAGCCTCTTTCAACTTATTAGCTCTAGACCTTGTCATTAGTCCTCCATATATGGCTAGTGGATCTTTGAATTGTTTGTTCACGTCATCATTGGACTTTTGTGCTTGGCCAATTTTTGATCAGCATGTAATTCCTCATCATTCCCCCTCTCCTCACAAGGATTCGTCCTTGAATCTGATCCTTCATCACCTACATCAAACAAAGACAAATCAAAAACATTGAAGGTTGCACTAACATTACCATACTCACTTGGAAATTCCAGCTTATATGCATTGTCATTTATTCTTTGAAGGACTCAAAATGGACCATCCCCTCTAGGCAAAGATTGGTTAAAAACAGTAGTATCTAAACGAGCCTCTTTGCACAAAAGCACAAACATAGGCTGATTGGTGTAAAAAACATGTTTAACCTCACTTGTACTAGCTAACAAACTCACATTCTTCTCTCCTTCTCTATTTTTCTCAAACTAAATTTGTTTTGAATTTTCTTTTCTCTCTTTCTTTTCATTTGCAATCTGATTTTTTTCACTCATTTTTTCGTCACTCTCTCTTTCTTTCTTTTCAAATTCAAGTCTCATTCTTTCCATTGTACATTGATCTTCATACACTTCTTTTGAAGAGAGTGGGGTCAGAATTGTCTTTCGTCCATCCTTAGTGAATGAATACCGATTGAGATATCTATCATGCATAGCTCGCCTATCATACTGCCATGGACGTCCAAGTAAAATCTCTCCAGCATGCATTGGCACCCATCACACAACACCTCATCATGATATTTACCAATGGAAAAAGAAATGTTGGATTGTCGATTTACCTTAACCTCTCCACATTCATTCAGCCACTGAAGTTTGTAAGGTCGGGGGTGAGGTTTTATAGGCAGCCCCAATCGATCAACCAAGAGTGTACTTACCACATTGGTACAGCTTCCACCATCCACAATCACAATACAAGCCTTGCCTTGAACGTGACACCTTGTATGGAACAAGTTGTCTCGTTGTTCTTCATGGTTTTCCTCCTTCAATTGCTTGTTAAGAGCATGCCTAGCAACCAGCAAGTCTCCCTTTATTGGTTCTTCAATGCTCCCATCACTACAACATTCCAAGTCTTGCTTTTCTACATCTTCACTCTCATCGTCACCTTCTTCTTCATCAGTCACTATCTCACCATTTCTTACGGTCATAACTCTCTTGTTTGGACATTCCTTGCTGATATGTCCCACACCTTGGCACTTCCAACACTTAATATCTCGATTTCGCAGCTTAGGCTCTTCAACTTTGGATTTGTCTTTAGAACTTGTTTCGGCCTTTGCTTTCCCACTATCTTGACCAGCCTTGTTTCTGTCCTTGTAATCACTCCTTCCTTCCCTATTCCAAGGAGAAATAGAATTAGAAACAGGTTTCGAATGATACCTTGATGGTCGTCTTCCTTGGAGTTGTTTTTCCACCTTAACGGCAATATGCACCATCTCTTCTAACTCCACATAAGGCTGCAAAATCAACCTGATCAGCAATGTCCGAATTCAAACCAGCCAAGAAATGTGCCATAGTAGTCTCCATGTCTTCATCTATATTAGCTCTAGTCATTAACATCTCCATTTCTTTGTAGTAGTCATCAACACTTTTACTTCCTTGCTTGAGAACCTAAAGTCTCTGCATGATTTCCCTATGGAAATGTCTAGGCACAAACCTCTTCCTCATGACCGATTTAAGATCAGCTTAAGTCTCAATATGATGTGAGCCTGCCTTGCTGGGATTTAATTCCTAAGGAAGCTCAAGCTACGGATCTTCTCCAAAACATAAGAACACCAACCAGCAACTTCAACCCAATACCAACTTGTGATGTAAAACTGAAGCTATATGGCTGGAAACCAAAGATTCAAGACCCAACCCCAACTTGTGAAGGAAAAACCTTGAATATAAGTTAAGACCTAGCAAACTTGGTTATTTTTGCAAGGAATTCGTGCAAGTTCTAACCAGAACTCAAAAGAAGGCTAAAAACCTCTCAAAGCTCTCAAAAATGGAGAGAAAACTCAGAATATTCATTAATTTCAAAGTCTGCCATTACATCTATTTTTAAAGACTTAAAGAAAGCATAAAACAAGTGAAATGATGGAAAAATACAAATATAATGATGTGGTTACATAAAAAAAATTGGGCAGCCATATAGCTTGTCTCCCACTAGCTTTTAAAAGGCATGGGCAGCCATATAGCTTGTCTCACACTAGCTTTTAAAAGGCATCTTTGACTCCCAATGTGAGTTTCAGCCACTCTTTATATATGGGCATCCAATGGTACGTGAATGGTATGTATTTAGCTCCCAAAGGTATAATGATGGATGCCAATATGTATTCTAACTCCTTTGGGTCAATTGGCCTCTTGGAAAGATTGCAATTTGGACACGTGCAACCAAACAGCTTCTTTGCTCTTATTTTCTTCAAGTCTTAACGTTCCAATTGTATTGAGAACATATAGATGTTTGGAAACTAATCCTTGATGTTTTCTTGCCATTGATCGAGTAATAGGTCCTTGGTGTTGTATGCTAGCAATCAGATCCTCATCACAATAGGATACTCCAAATTCCTTCTTCTACTAGTCACTAACAGATCCCACCAAGCTATAGCATAATCTGTAAATTGAGTAACAATAAGCTTGACCTTCTTTTCCTCAGTACATCGATGGCAATCAAATATGAGATCAACCTGCTTTTCCATTGCAAATAAGCTTCTGGATCTGATTTTCCACGAAAATTAGGAATTTTCAGCTTGATGCTTCCCAAGCTCCTATCAACGACTTCATCATCACCATGATTTCTACCATAGAAAGCATTATTATTCATCCTTCCTCTACCTCGACCAGTACCACGGCCTCCTCTACCTCCACCTCTATGTAGAGCTCCTCCAACCAGACTTGCATTATCATCCTCAAGCTCATTTTCATCTTCCAAATGTTCAGGCTGTTGCATTTGATTTCTGCCACCTCTTTGCCTCTCATTGCGCTCCGGTGTGGCTCTTTCAACATTTTGCAACCTCAAATCCATGCGCTCCAATGTTTCTGTTATGTTCTCCATAAAACGGTATAAACGTGTAAATTCAGCTTGCTGCGCCTCACGCAATCGAGCTGGATCAATTTGAACACCCCTGTCACTGTCATCTCGGCCAGACATTTTTCCTGCAATAAAAGGTTAGAACAAAACAAATAAAAGGCCTCACAACACTCCCTCACGTGTTTACACTCAATAGATGGGGTTGGTCACTCGTGTTCCACTCAATATAATGTATTCACTCACGGCTTAGCTCACACCTCTCAAGCTAATTTCTTTTATGTTCTTAGGTGAATCACACTTTATGAAACAACTCAAATAGCCTTCCGTGTGTAGTATCCCAAGTCTGAAATTTCGAATGAATCACTAATGCAATTCGAATCAAAACAGCCCCTCAATGGTGAAAATTTCGTGACCAGAAATTATATTGATTCTAACCTATCCAGATTCGACCCTTATCACCTAAATAGCAAGGAGAATGAAAAATTTTTGTTGAAGTGGTTTTGTACTCTTTTTTTTAGAGCACTTTGTTTGAAACTCGAAATTAGATCAGAATGAATAATCAAGAACAAGATTCGAATTTAGAACAATTTGTTGAATTTCGAATTCAAATCAGAATGATGAACAAGACCAAGATTCGAATTTAAAACACCTTTTCTTGAATTTTGAATTTTAGGTTTTATAATTTTTTTTTTGAATTTTTGAATTTGAAAGAAAACAAAAATGATTCAAGGGACATACAACTTAGATGATCAAGAAACAAAGAAAATGATTCAAGAATCAAGAACAAAGAAATAGAACGAAAAAAACAAGTGAAGAAAACGAAAACGAAAATAACCCACAAAGAAAAATAAATCAAAGATTCAAGATTAAGAATCAAGAATTCATCTAACAAGGGTTAAGAAGAAAATGAATCAAACAAAGAATTCAGAATCAAGAATTCGAATAACAAGAGAACAAGAAAGAAATGAAATAAACAAAGAATTCAAAATTGATAGGGATAAAACCTGATCTAGAGCGTTGGCTCTGATACCAAATGATACGGAACCTCCAAGAATAAGCCTGAGAACTCCTTGATGTCGAACCCCGAAAACATTAACTTGAAAACCCCTAGTCAAATTCGGTACAACCTCCAAAGAATAAAGGTTAGATTTCAGATTTCTTTGAATTGATCAGAGATCCAAGATGTCGAAACAAACTAGTTCCCAAAATCCCAGATTCGAAACACTCCACAAGAAAGTTGATCAAACTACTTGAATGTTTCTTAAGCATGTATTCAAGCAAGAACACAAAGATAAAAGCAAAACGGCTTTAGGTTATTAATTCGTCCAAAAACCAAAACTGATGTCTTACAACCCTAAATGAGATATAAATAGTTAAAACCTAATTAGGGTTATTAAGTAGCATTTGGTTTTCTAATCAAATTTTAAGAAATAATAAAGTAAATAAAGTTCTAATTTAATACAAAACAAACAGGGCCCTTACTTTTTAAATAAGCATAACTAGTGGGCCTTAATACATATTAACTACAAGCCTCATTCGTGAATTTCAACTTGTAACAAGTTGTAATTGACTTCCTTTGGTCTTGTCTCCAAGCTTGTTATTCCTTGCAAACCATAGTTAGCCAAATTCACCAAATCTTGCAAATGGCAAATTAGTGCTTGCTGAATCTTTTTGGCTCGCGATCTAGTTATAGGACCTTGTGGCAGAATAATTGGATTGATGATCTCCTCAACTTGTTCCTCACGTCCTAACTCTTGCTCATCCTTGCGGTGTGCTTGTTGTTCCACAACACAGATGCACTTTCAAGAAGGTATTCCTTAATCTCAACTCTTAGTTCTAAGTTATTAGGCTTTGAGCAAATTAAGGATATGATGCCAATGATGTTAACTTTGCAAATGTTTATAAAGCATGTGAGTATTCTGCATTTCAAAAGTTTTATAGGCATGATGGTTACTTGTTTAAGGATGGAAGATTATGCATTCCTTGATGAGGAATTACATGCTGATCAAAAATTGTCCAAGCACCAACAGTCCAATGACGACATGAACAAATAATTCAAAGATCCACTAGCCATATGTGGAGGATCAATGACAAGGTCTAGAGCTAATAAGTTGAAAGAGGCTTTAATTTCCTTCATGGATCAGATTTGGAGAAAATAAGTTGCTCAAGATTTGTTTAAGGATGATCCATGGATGCAAGAAGAGCTTAAGTTGGTCAACATAATTCAAGCAAGACCTAATCTTGAAGGCTAATCCAGGCTTATGAGAGTAAAGATTTAGGTCCATTTTTAATAATAACAGGTCATTTGGCCATGGTTTTGAAGTCTAAAAGACCAATGGCCTAAGACAAATTAATAGGCTATTTAAGACTATTTGTGTTTTAATTCTGCATTTTGACTTTTATTAGGGTTTATTTTTATTAAGTAAGAGTTACAAAAGCCAAGAAAATAATGGTCCAATATTCACATTGAGTTGGCAAAGTAATGGGGCTGTCAATTAATATGAGAGTTACATATGAACTTAATTTTGATGCTCTCTTTGTATATGGCCTTCTTCTATATAAACAAGGCTGATTTCCTTTGTAATCATACAATTATTCGAAAGATATAAAAGATATTTTGAGCACTTGTGAGTGTTTTATCTTAAGTCCTTGCATGAACTTTGGAACTTATCAAGCTATTCAGTTGGTGGTATTCAAATTCCAGAATCTTTGTTTTCGTCCTTAACTCATCAAACCTTCTTTGTTTGTGGCGTTTTGAGGAAATCAAAGTTTGTGGTTTGCTTATCCCTTTTAAATTGCAGATTGTTTCACTTTTAATATTCTACTTTTATTCTTCTCTTTATATCACCATGGATTAAAAAAAAGTTCTTACTTCATTCTAATTCTGTGTTCCTAGAGGAAATTGTTGTTCCTACTCCTTATACAAAAAAAAAAGTAAAAGAAAAGCAAAAAAAACAAAAAAAAAAAGAATATTCATCTATTAATATCCAAATTATATATTTTGCTTGTGTCCTTGTGTAAATCACTATTAATTTTTTTTAGCCTACCTTTATTTGCTCTTTAGACTTGCCCAATTTCACTCTATTGAATCAGCCATAATCTGAATTGTTTGGTTTGAGGACCTTAGTTTATCAGAGACCCCAAAGAACAAAACATGATAGGTAAAAGACATGAGTGGTGAGATAAGCATCGAGAAAAGCCAAATAATTGTGTAAAACAAGAGTGGTGTAAATAATTCAACGAGTTAAACACGTGAGGGAGTGCTGGTGAGGTTATTTTTTTTAATCTTCCTTATTTTACAGGTTTTAAAGATGTCTAACAAAGAAAAAGAAGGGAGTTCTTCCTCAAATGATCCAATGATACAAGCTATGCAACAACAATTTCAAAGGATGTTTAACATGATGGGAGAAATCAATGATTGTCTCGAAAGGCATGATGATGTTCTCAAACGTTTGCATGGTGAACCAACTCAACAAAGACAACCAGCCTTTCATCAAGAAGATTATGATGGCGAGGACGATATGGATGATGATCAAATCACTTTGGTTGGTCAAAACATCAATCCTAGGAGGCAAGTTAGGAGGGGACGTGTTGATGATGTAGATCGCAACATTGGCAGCCTTAAGATGAAAATTCCTCCATTTCAAGGAAGGAATAATCCAGATATTTACTTGGAATGGGAGTGAAAAGTGGAGCTGATATTTGAATGTCATAATTATTCTAAAGGGAAAAAGGTAAAACTTGTTTTTGTTGAATTTTGTGATTATGCTATTGTTTGGTGGGATCAAATTTGCAAGGAAAGATGTAGAAATGGTGAAAGACCCATAGATACATGGAGGGAGATGAAGCAAATCATGAGGAAGAGATTTGTCCCAAGTTATTACTATAGAGAATTGCATCAAAGGCTGCAAACTTTGACACAAGGCTCTATGAGTGTAGAGGAGTACCACAAGGAGATGGAAATAGCCATGATAAGGGCTAATATGGAGGAAGATCATGAGGCTACTATGGCACGATTTTTGAGTGGACTAAACAAGCAAATTTGATATGGAACCTCCAAGAATAAGCCTGAGAACCCCTTGATTTCAAACCCCCACAACATTAACTTGAAAACCCCTAGTCGAATTCGGTACAACCCCTAAGGATTAGGTTAGATTTCAGATTACCTTGAATTGATCAAAGATCCAAGATTTCGAAACAAGTCAGTTCCTAAATCCCAGATTCGAAACACTCCACAAGAAAGTTGATCAAACTACTTGAATGTTTCTGAAGCATGTATTCAAGCAAGAACACAAAGATAAAATCAATTTGGCTTTAGGTTAATAAATTTGTCCAAAACTTCAAAACTGGTGTCTTACAACCCTAAATGAGATATAAATAACTAAACCCTAATTAGGGTTATTAAGTAGCGTTTGGCTTTCTAATCAAAATTTAAGAAATAATAAAATAAACAACGTTCTGATTTAATACAAAACAAACAGGGCCCTTGCTTTTTAAATAAGCATAACTAGTGGGCCTTAATACATATTAATTACAAGCCTCATTCGTGAATTACAACTTGTAGCAAGTTGTAATTGACTTCCTTTGGTCTTGTCTCCAAGCTTGTAATTCCTTGCAAACCATAGTTAGCCAAATTCACCAAATCTTGCAAATGGCAAATTAGTGCTTGCTGAATCTTTTTGACTCGCGATCTAGTTATAGGACCTTGTGGCAAAATAATTGGATTGATGATCTCCTCAACTTGTTCCCCACGTCCTAACTCTTGCTCATCCTTGCGGTGTGCTGGTTGTTCCACAACATTTCCCCTCTCCTCAAAAGGATTCGTCCTCGAATCAAAAGCATCACCTACATCAAAAGGACTTAAATCAGCAACATTAATGAAGCACTCACATTATACTCACCTGGCAAATCCACTTTATACGCATTATCATTAATCCTTTCAAGTATTTGAAAAGGACCATCTCCTCGTGGATTTAACTTAGACTTGCGTTGCTGTGGGAACCTTTCTTTGCGAAAATGTACCCAAACCCAATCACCAGGCTGAAAAAGCATTGGCTTTCTTCTTTTATTCACTCTAGAAGCTACTTTGGCATTTTGCTTTTCAATCCTTTCCTTAACCTGCTTATGTAACTTCCTCACGAAATTTGCCTTTGAACTAGCATCAACACTCACAAAATCGTTAGATGGCAATGGCAAAATATCTAAAGGAGTAAACGGATTAAAACCATAAACAATTTCAAATGGAGAACAGTTAGTAGTGCTATGAACAGCCCTATTGTAAGCAAACTCCACAAATGGTAAACAATCCTCCCGCATCCTAATATTCTTTTCTATTACTGCCCTAAGCAAAGTAATCAATGTTCAATTCACAACCTCAGTTTGACCATCGGTTTGAGGATGGCAAGTAGTAGAAAACAGCAACTTAGTTCCCAACTTTTCACACAAAACACGCCAAAAATGGCTCAAAAACTTAACATCTCGATCACTAACAATGCTTTTGGGTATGCCATGCAAACGCACAACCTCTTTAAAGAACAAATCAGCAATCAATTTTGCATCATCAGTTTTATGACATGGTATAAAATGAGCCATTTTACTAAATCTATCAACTACAACAAATATACTATCACGACCTCTCCTAGTTTTAGGCAAACCAAGCACAAAATCCATAGACAAATCAGTCCAAGGTCCATCAGGAACAGGTAATGGCATGTACAAACCATGCGGTTTCAACCTAGACTTAGCTTCTCTACATGTTATGCAATGCTCACAAACTTTATGCACATCATGTTTCATACCAGGCCAATAAAAATGTTCTATCAACACATCATAGGTCTTACTTACCCCAAAATGACCCATCAAGCCTCCTCCATGGGCTTCCTTAACTAACAACTCTCTCATGGAACACTTAGGAATACACAATCTACTTTTCTTGAACAAAAAACCATCAAACAAATGAAAGTCTTTCAAAACAGCCACATCACCACACGAATTATATATGTCACCAAAATCCACATCACTAACATATAATCCCTTAATATGCTCAAAACCCAACAACCTAGCACTAAGAGAATTAAGTAAAACATACCTTCGCGACAAAGCATCAGCCACTACATTCTCCTTACCTCGATTGTATTTAATCACATATGGGAATGTTTCTATGAACTCCACCCATTTGGCATGCCTACGATTCAGCTTATCTTGACCCTTCAAATGCTTTAAACTCTCATGGTCAGTATGTATCACAAACTCTTTTGACCACAAATAATGCTGCCATGTATGCAAAGCTCGAAACAATGCATATAACTCCTTATCATATGTCGGATACTTCAAAGCCGCTCCACTTAGCTTTTCACTAAAGTACATCAATGGCCTTTGATCCTGTATCAAAACAGCTCCAATTCCTATGCCACTTGCAGCACATTCAATCTCAAAAGTCTTATCAAAATTAGGCAAAGCAAGCAAGGGTGCATTACACAATTTATCCTTAAGTTCATTAAATGCATGTTCTTGTGCATCTCCCCAAACAAATCCGACATTTTTCTTAACTAACTCATTCAAAGGTGCAGCTATAGTACTGAAATTTCTAATGAATCTCCTATAAAAACCAGCAAGTCCATGAAAACTCCTTACCTCACTAGCATTCTTAGGTTTCGGCCAGTCCCTAATAGCCTTTACCTTTTCCTCATCAACCTCAATACCTTGACTAGACACCACAAAACCAAGAAAATGAACCTTATCCATGCAAAAACTACACTTCTTAAGGTTAGCATATAACTCACGCCTAAGAATGTCTAACACAAGACGCACATGCATGACATGATCATCCAAACACTTAGAGTAAACAAGAATATCATCAAAGTAAACAACAATAAATTTACCCAAGTGCTCACGCAACACATGATTCATCAAACGCATGAATGTGCTAGGTGCATTAGTAAGACCGGCATAACCAACCACTCATACAGCCCATATTTAGTCTTAAATGCTGTTTTCCACTCATCACCCACACTCATTCTAATTTGATAATAACTAGATTTCAAATCAATTTTGGTGAACAAACAAGAACCATGTAACTCATCAAGCATATTATCTAGTCTAGGAATAGGATGATGATACATTACAGTGATTTTATTGATGGCTCTGCAATCCACGCACATCCTCCACGTCCCATCCTTCTTTGGCACAAGAATAACAGGAACTGAACAAGGACTCAAGCTTTCCCTCACATATCCCTTAGCTAGCAATTCCTCCACTTGCTTTTGTATCTCCTTTGTCTCAAAAGGATTAGCTCGATACACTGGCCTATTGGGAATGGAAGCTCCAGGAATGAAATCAATTTGATGCTCTATGCCTCTGATTGGCGGCAATTCATCAGGCATTTCTTCGGGAAACAAATCTGCATATTCCTGCAAAAGATCAACAAACACACTAGGCAAAGATTGGTTAGAAACAGTAGTATCTAAACGAGCCTCTTTGTACAAAAGCACAAACATAGGTTGTTTGGTGTAAAAAGCATGTTTAACCTCACTTGTACTAGCTAACAAACTCACATTCTTCTCTCCTTCTCTATTTTTCTCAAACTGAATTTGTTTTGATTTTTCTTTTCTCTCTTTCTTTTCATTTGCAATCTGATTTTTTTCACTCATTTTTTTGTCACTCACTCTTTCTTTCTTTTCATTTGCAATCTGATTTTTTTCACTCATTTTTTTGTCACTCTCTCTTTCTTTCTTTTCAAATTCAAGTCTCATTCTTTCCATTTTACATTGGTCTTCATACACTTCTTTTGGAGAGAGTGGTGTCAGAATTGTCTTTCGTCCATCCTTAGTGAATGAATACCGATTGAGATATCCATCATGCTTAGCTCGCCTATCATACTGCCATGGATGTCCAAGTAGAATCTCTCCAGCATGCATTGGCACCACATCACACAACACCTCATCATGATACTTACCAATGGAAAAAGAAATGATAGATTGTCGATTTACCTTAACCTCTCCACAATCTTTCAGCCACTGAAGTTTGTAAGGATGTGGGTGAAGTTTCATAGGCAGCCCCAATCGATCAACCAAAAATGTACTTACCACATTGGTACAGCTTCCACCATCCACAATCATACTACAAGCCTTGCCTTGAACGTGACACCTTGTATGGAACAAGTTGTCTCGTTGTTCTTCATGGTTTTCCTCCTTCAATTGCATATTAAGAGCACGCCTAGTAACCAGTAAGTCACCCTTAATTGGTTCTTCAATGCTCCCATCACTACAGCTTTCCAATGCTGGCATCTCACCATCATCACTCTCATTGTCTTCTTCCTCTTCATCAGTCACTATCTCACCATTTCTCATGGTCATAACTCTCTTGTTTGGACATTCTTTGCTGATATGTCCCACACCTTGGCACTTCCAACACTTAATATCTCGATTTCGCAGCTTAGGCTCTTCAACTTTGGACTTGTCTTTAGAACTTGATTCGGCCTTCACTTTCCCACTATCTTGACCAGCCTTGTTTCTTTCCTTGTAATCACGCCTTCCTTCCCTATTCCAAGGAGAAAAAGAATTAGAAACAGGTTTTGAATAATACCTTGATGGTCGTCTTCCTTGGAGTTGTTTTTCCACCTTGATGGCAATATGCACCATCTCTTCTAACTCCACATATGGCTGCAAATCAACCTGGTCAGCAATATCCAAATTCAAACCAGCCAAGAAACGTGCCATAGTAGCCTCTACATCCTCATCTAGGTTAGCTCTAGTCATCAACATCTCCATCTCTTTGTAGTAGTCATCAACACTTTTACTTCCTTGCTTGAGAACCTGAAGTCTCTGCATGATTTCCCTATGGAAATGTCTAGGCACAAACCTCTTCCTCATGACTGATTTAAGATCAGCCCAAGTCTCAATAGGATACTCCAAATTCCTTCTTCTACTAGTCACTAACTGATCCCACCAAGCTATAGCATAATCTGTAAATTGAGTAACAATAAGCTTGACCTTCTTTTCCTCAGTACATCGATGGCAATCAAATATGAGGTCAACCTGCTTCTCCCATTGCAAATAAGCTTCTGGATCTGATTTACCACGAAAATTAGGAATTTTCAGCTTGATGCTTCCCAAGCTCCTATCAACGACTTCATCATCACCATGATTTCTACCATAGAAAGAATTATTATTCATCCTTCCTCTACCTCTACCAGCACCACGTCCTCCTCTACCTCCACCTTTATGTAGAGCTCCTCCAACCAGACTTGCATTATCCTCCTCAAGCTCATTTTCATCTTCCAAATGTTCAGGCTGTTGCATTTGATTTCTGCCACCTCTTTGCCTCTCAATGTGCTCCGGTGTGGCTCTTTCAACACTCTGCAACCTCAAATCCATGCGCTCCAATGTTTCTGTTATGTTCTCCATAGTGCGGTATAAACGTGTAAATTCAGCTTGATGCACCTCATGCAATCGAGCTGGATCAATCGGAAAACCCCTGCTATCACTTTCATCTCTCCCAGACATTTTTCCTGCAATAAAAGGTTAGCACAAAACAAATAAAAGGCCTCACAACACTCCCTCACGTGTTTACACTCAATAGATGAAGGTTGGTCTCTCGTGTTTCACTCAATATATGAAATCACTCACGGTTCAGCTCACGCCTCTCAAGTTGATATCTTTTATGTTCTTAGGTGAATCACACTTTATGAAACAACTCAAATAGCCTTCCGTGTGTAGTATCCCAAAATCTGAAATTTCGTGAGAAAAAATTCAATTACTTCTAACCCACCTAGATTCGACCCTTAGCATCTAAATAACAAGGAAAACGAAAAAATTTTCTTGAAGTGATTCTATACTCTTTTTTTTTTTTGCTCCCTCTCACTATCTCTTTTGAAGGCAGCCCTAGTTCACACCACGAAACTTTTTTTCCAATTAGGTAACAAGAACAAGATCGAATTTGAAGCACTTTCTTTGAATTTCGAAACTGAATCAAAATGAATAATCAAGACAAGATTCGAATTTAGCACACTTTGTTGAATTTCGAATTCAAATCAGAATGATTAACAAGAACAAGATTCGGACTTAGAACACTTTCCCTGAATTTTGAATTTAGGTTTTATGAAAACGAAAATGAAAATAACCCACAAAGAAAAACAAAAACGCAAATAACAGGTGAAGAAAACAAAAACGAAAATAACCCACAAAGAAAACAATTCAGAGGAATAAGGAAAACAAGAGAACGAATTCAACAATTGGATCAAAGTAACGAAAACACAAATAACAAAAGAAGGAACGAAAACAAATTGATAGGGATAAAACCTGATCTAGAGCGTAGGCTCTGATACCAAATGATACGGAACCTCCAAGAATAAGCCTGAGAACCCCTTGATTTCGAACCCCCACAGCATTAACTTGAAAACCCCTAGTCGAATTCGGTACAACCCCCAAGGATTAGGTTAGATTTCAGATTACCTTGAATTGATCAAAGATCCAAGATTTCGAAACAAGTCAGTTCCTAAATCCCATATTCGAAACACTTCACAAGAAAGTTGATCAAACTACTTGAATGTTTCTGAAACATGTATTCAAGCAAGAACACAAAGATAAAAGCAATTCGGCTTTAGGTTAATAAATTCGTCCAAAACTTCAAAACTGGTGTCTTACAACCCTAAATGAGATATAAATAACTAAACCCTAATTAGGGTTATTAAGTAGCGTTTGGCTTTCTAATCAAATTTTAAGAAATAATAAAGTAAACAACGTTCTGATTTAATACAAAACAAACAGGGCCCTTACTTTTTAAATAAGCATAACTAGTGGGCCGTAATACATATTAATTACAAGCCTCATTCGTGAATTACAACTTGTAGCAAGTTGTAATTGACTTCCTTTGGTCTTGTCTCCAAGCTTGTAATTCCTTGCAAACCATAGTTAGCCAAATTCACCAAATCTTGCAAATGGCAAATTAGTGCTTGCTGAATCTTTTTGGCTCGCGATCTAGTTATAGGACCTTGTGGCAAAATAATTGGATTGATGATCTCCTCAACTTGTTCCCCACGTCCTAACTCTTGCTCATCTTGCGGTGTGCTGGTTGTTCCACAACAAAATTGCTGATCATTTGGAGTTGCAACAATATGTGGAGATGGAGGACATGATAAATATGGCCATGAAAATTGAAAGACAACTCAAAGGAAAAGGCACAAGGTATGATTCTAAACTTTCATCGGTTTCTTATTCTTGGAGATCGAATTGGAGTAAAAAGGATGATAAACCCATTGTTAAGCCTAAAATAGATGAAGTTAAAAACAAAAATGAATTAGGCAGCAAGGGTAAAGTTGAGAATCAACCTAATCAAACTAGAAGCATTAAATGCTTCAAGTGCCTTGGACATGGTCATGTGGCACATGAATGCCCTAATAAAAGAATAATGATCATGAGGGATGGGATTGTAGAATCTGAAAGTGATAGAGAAGATGAAGATGATATGCCACCTTTGGAAGATGATAGTGATGTAGAATATGCTAAGGGTGAAACTTTGGTTGTACAACGCACACTTAGTTTGCAAAATAAACAAGATGAACATGGGGAGCAACATGAGAATTTGTTTCATACTCATTGTTTGGTTGCTAATAAGTTGTGTAACTTGATTGTGGATAGTGGAAGTTGTACCGATGTAGCAAGCGCTTTGCTAGTAGAGAAGTTGAAGCTGCCCACTATTAAACACCCAAAACCATACAATCTTCAGTGGTTGAATGATAGTGGTATGGTGAAGGTAAATAAGCAAGTTTTGATTTCATTTTCCATTGGTAGATATAAGGATGAAGTTTTGTGTGATGTGGTACCCATGGATGCTGGACACATGTTATTGGGTAGACCATGGCAATATGATCGAAAAGTGTTGCATGATGGGTTCAAAAATCATTATTCTTTGAGTATGAATGGGGAAAAGTATCAATGACGTGGACCCTTAGCAATGATGGCAGCAAACCCAACGTATAACAATGGTAGAGAACTCCTTGAAACTTGATAATCACCTCCTAAGGAACCCAACGCCTATAAAGAGACACGAATCACTACGATTGAAGGATTTAGTTGGTAAGAAGAAGGAAAACGCCACAACTCTTGTTGATAAGTAAACCTAATTCTTGATGCAAAGAAAGAATTAAAGAATCCACTCTAATCTCTCTCACACGAAAATTCACAAGAAGAACTTGTAGAAGAATTCAAAAATTTTTATTAATTGTTGTATATGAAATTCGGCCTAATAGTGCCATTAAATAAGGGTTACAAAATTCCTAATTGCATATGGAAAATTAAGACTAAAACATTACTAATTGCATAAGGAAAACATTCCTAATTTTAGAACCAGGTATGAAATCAATTTGATGTTCAATCCCTCTTAATGGCTGCAAACCACTAGGAAGGTCTTCAGGAAACACATCTGATGAGGATCTGATTGCTAGCATACAACACCAAGGACCTGTTACTCGATCAATGGCAAGAAAACTTCAAGGATTAGTTTCCAAACATCTATATGTTCTCAATACAATTGGAACATTAAGACTTGAAGAAAATAAGAGCAAAGAAGCTGTTTGGTTGCACGTGTCCCAATTGCAATCTACCCAAGAGGCCAATTGACCCAAAGGAGTTAGAATACATATTGGCATCCATCATTATACCTTTGGGAGCTAAATACATACCATTCACGTACCATTGGATGCCCATATATTAAGAGTGGCTGAAACTCACATTGGGAGTCAAAGATGCCTTTTAAAAGCTAGTGGGAGACAAGCTATATGGCTGCCCAATTTGTTTTATGTAACCACATCATTATATTTGTATTTTTCCATCATTTCACTTGTTTTATGCTTTCTTTAAGTCTTTAAAAATAGATGTAACGGCAGACTTTGAACTTAATGAATATTCTGAGTTTTCTCTCCATTTTTGAGAGCTTGAGAGGTTTTTAGCCTTCTTTGAGTTCTGGTTAGAACTTGCACGAATTCCTTGCAAAAATAATCAAGTTTGCTAGGTCTTAACTTATATTCAAGGTTTTTCCTTCACAAGTTGGGGTTGGGTCTTGAATCTTTGGTGTCCAGCCATATAGCTTCAGTTTTACATCACAAGTTGGTGTTGGGTTGAAGGTGCTGGTTGGTGTTCTTATGTTTTGGAGACGATCCGTAGCTTGAGCTTCCTTAGGAATTAAATCCCAGCAAGGCAGGCTCACATCATTTGGTATCAGAGCTTAGGCTCTCCAAATCAGGTTTTTAGCATCATTCCTTGTTTATGTCAAAAAAAAAATATTGTCTTCCTTTGAGTCATTTTCTGCCATTAGTTTAATTTCTACAAGCTGTATGCTTTTTTGTTTCTTTGAGTCCTTCTTCCTTAATGTTGTTGCTGGATTAATTTAAAAAAAAAAGAAAAAAGAAAGAAAGAACAGAAAAGAAAAGAAAAAAAAAGAGGAAACAACAACTAATCTCTCAAATTTGCTAGTGGGTTAGAAACTGAAGTTGGGTTTGCACATAACCAAATCTTCTCAAATTTTATATGCTTGTTTCAGATGCTAAACTTAGCTTGGAAATCAAATTTTAAGTCAAAATTCCTCCATTTGCCTAGTTATCCATATATTGCAGCCAATTTAGCTAGTTTTGTGTCCAAAAGTGAACGTGTATATAAACATGTCCAAATCCTTTCAAAATTTATAGGCATGTTTTAGATATTCAGCTAAGCCTACATATTAAATTTCATATCAAAATTCATTCATTTGCTTGGTTGTCCATATATTACCGCTAGTTAGCCATTTTTGGGTCTAGAACATAAACATTTCATAAGAGACCTAAAAATTCGTTTTTCTTCTTCCATTTTGTCTCAATATATTGTCCTAAATCCAGTTTTGTCAAATTCTTCCCTTTAGTAATGTTTGTCTAAAATTTCAGTGTCTTTCATCCTTAGGTTTCAAATATCAGATATTCTGTTTTTTTTCCAGCTTGTTTTACTCTTGTTCCATTCTTGAATGTGTTTTAAACCTTGCAATTTAGTTATTTAGTTGAGGAAATATTAAGTTCTTGCTAGAACTTGGAAGGGGCTGAAGTGAGTGAAAAAAGGCATAGAGTGGTGAGATTGTTAGAGGGTAAAAGCCAAAGTTTGAGTGAAACACAGATTGAGAGTTACCAGATTAGAGTGAAACACATGAGGGAGTGTGTGAGAGAATATTTCTAACATTTGTTTTGCAGCAATCAGTATGTCAACAAAACGAGATAGTGATCGAGAGAGCAACCAACCCCAAGAGGAGCCAGAAGCTTCTTATGTTCTTAAGGCATTGCAATCTCAATTTCAAAGGATGAATGTGTTGTTTGTTGATATTAGAGAACAGATGGAAAAACACTCAAAGCAAATTGAATAATTGCAGCAAGCAGGCTCTACAAATCAAAGGAATTTAGGAAGGGATGAACGAGATAATTTTCATAGGGAGCAAAACACAAATAGGGGGCAGAATAGAGGTAGGTGCGCTGGACTAAATGATTTGCCAGTTTTCAATGACTTGGAGGATGTAGATGAAGATAATCTTGATGATGATGATGGGCAGCAATCTGTTGCACTTGATGATGTTATTAGACCAAGATATATGAGAGGTAATATGGGTGGTAGAGGTGGTGGCAGAAATATTAGGCAAGAAACTATGGAAAATGCAAGAGGGAGAGGGAGAGTAGACAACAACGTTAATGGAATTAAAATGAAAATTCCATCATTCCAAGGCAAAGCAAATCCAGATGCATATTTGGAATGGGAGAGAAAGACCGAACTCATCTTTAATTGCCACAACTATAGTGACCAAAAGAAGATGACACTTGCTGTGGTAGAATTTACTGATTATGCATTAGTTTGGTGGGATCAATTACTCACTAAACGAAGAAAAAATGGCATGATAGGAGTGCAGACTTGGGATGAGTTGAAACAGGTCATGAGAGATCGATTTGTTCCACAACACTACTATAGAGAGTTGCATCAAAGATTACAAGGGCTGGTGCAGGGCAATAAAAGTGTGGAAGAATATTTTCAAGAAATGGAAATGGCTATGATACGAGCTAATATAGAAGAAGAAAGGGAAGCAACTATGGCACGGTTCTTACATGGGCTGAAAGATGAAATTGCCGACATAGTGGAGCTGCATCATTATGTGGAGCTTGATGATATGTTAAATATGGCAATCAAGGTAGAAAAACAACTCAAGAAGAAGAAAACAACCAGATCGGGTATGGGAATGAATTCTACCAACAATGTTCCATGGAAGCCAAATTAGAAGAAAGGGGAATCTAGTGAGAGTAAATTTGTTTCAAAGGAGAAGAAAGAGGGAAACATGGCTGGAGAAAAACCCATTGTGATTGATAAGGGTAAGGCACCAATGAACTCCAGCGGAAGAACTAGAGACATCCAATGTTTTAGATGCTTAGGCAAGGGACATTATGCTGCACAATGCCCAAATAAAAGGGCAATGGTGATGAGGCCAAGTGGAGAGATAGAATCTGAAGATGATGAGGCTGTTAATGATGATTCAAGTGATGACATTCAACCTATGGGTGATGATAGTGATGTAGAGCATGCTGTACATGGCAACGTTCTAGTTATTATGCGTGCTTTAAATACCCAAGTAAAGGCAGATGATGGTGATGAGCTACAAAGAGAAAATATCTTTCATACTAGGTGTCTAGTTAAAGATAGAGTTTGTAGCATGATAATAGACAGTGGAAGTTGCGCGAATGTGGCTAGTACTCTACTAGTGGAAAAACTTGATTTCCCTACTACAAAACATCCTAAGCCATATAGATTGCAATGGTTTAATGATTGTGGTGAAGTTAGGGTGACTAAGCAAGTGCTGCTAACATTTTCCATTGGGAGGTATAAGGATGAAGTGTTATGTGATGTTGTTCCTATGCATGCTAGTCATATTCTGCTTGGGAGGCCATGGCAATATGATAGAAGGGCTGTACATGATGGATTCAAAAATAGGTACTCTTTTGATTTTGAAGGTCGAAAGTTGACGCTTGCACCTTTGACACCGATGGAGGCTTTTGAAGACCAAAAATGAATACAAGCTGCCATGGAAGAGAAAATGCAAAAAGAATCTGAAAAGAGAGTGAGAGAAAGAAAAGAGCAAGAGGAAAAACAAAGAATAAAAAAAGAGAAAGAAAAAGAAATTGAGAAAAAGAAAAAAATCTACAATAAAAATGAGAGTTGTGAGAAGAAAGTAAGTTTAGTTGCTAGGGGAAAAGATGTGAGGCAAGCCTATTCTTCAAATAATGTGATGCTACTCTTACTATGTAAGGGAGCTTTTCTTAATGTAACTGACCTTGATCCTCCTATTCCTAGTGTTGCATTGACTTTGTTGCAGGAATTTGAAGATGTCTTTCCCGATGAAGTATCTAGCAGACTACCACCTATCAGAGGAATAGAACATCAAATTGATTTTCCGAATCGGCCAGCATATAGAACCAATCCTCAAGAGGCCAAAGAGTTACAAAAACAGGTGGAAGAATTACTTGCAAAGGGTCATGCCAGAGAGAGCATGAGTCCATGCGCTGTACCGGTACTTTTGGTACCCAAAAAGGATGGATCAATGCGAATGTGTGTGGATTGTCGCGCCGTCAACAAAATCACTGTAAAGTATAGACATCCAATCCCTAGACTTGATGATATGCTTGATGAATTGCATGGTGCTTGTATATTTTCAAAAATTGATCTTAAAAGTGGTTATCATCAAATAAGAATGAGATTAGGAGATGAATGGAAAACAGCTTTTAAGACTCAATATGGTTTGTATGAATGGTTAGTCATGCCTTTTGGACTAAGCAATGCACCTAGTACTTTCATGAGATTAATGAATCATGTCTTGCGTGCTTTTCTGGGAAAGTTTGTTGTTGAGTATTTTGATGATATTTTAGTGTATAGTCAAAGTTTAAATGATCATTTAATGCATTTAAGATGTGTGCTTGAAGTTCTTAGGAAAGAGAAATTGTATGCAAATTTAAAGAAATGTACATTCTGCATGAAAAAAATCATTTTCTTAGGATTTGTAGTGAGTGGGAAAGGAATTGAGGTTGATGAGGATAAGGTAAAAGCCATCAAAGAATGGCCTACACCAAAATTCGTGACTGATGTTAGGAGTTTTCATGGTCTTGCTAGTTTTTATAGGAGGTTTGTTAGAGATTTTAGCATAATTGCAACCCCATTGAATGAAATAGTGAAGAAAAATGTAGGGTTCAGATGGAATGAGGAACAGGAGTATACATTTAGATTACTGAAAGAAAAATTATGTTCTACACCATTACTTGCATTACCTGATTTTTCTAAGACTTTTGAAGTTGAATGTGATGCTTCCGGAGTGGGTATAGGTGCTGTTTTGATGCAGGAAAGAAGACCAATTGCATACTTTAGTGAGAAGCTGAGTGGAGCTCCTTTGAATTACTCTACTTATGACAAGGAGATGTATGCATTAGTTAGGGCATTGGAGACCTGGCAGCATTATCTTTGGCCAAAGGAGTTTGTTATTCATAGTGATCATGAATCACTAAAATACTTGAAAGGACAAAGCAAGCTGAACAAACGCCATGCCAAATGGAGTGAATTTATTGAAGCGTTTCCATATGTGATTCAATATAAGCAAGGAAAAGAAAATGTTGTTGCTGATGCCTTATCTAGGAGGTATGCCCTAATCTCTATGCTTGATGCTAGACTTCTAGGATTTGAGCATATGAAAGAATTGTATAAGCATGACTCTGAATTTGCATAAATATATGCCTCTTGTGAAAATGCTGCCTTTGAAAATTTTTATAGGCATGATGGTTTCTTATTTAGAGAGAAACGACTTTGTGTTCCAAATAGCTCTATAAGAGGATTGCTTGTAAGAGAGTCACATGGGGGAGGTTTAATGGGACATTTTGGGGTGGCTAAAACATTAGAAATTCTGAATGAACATTTTTATTGGCCACTTATGAGGAAAGATGTAGAGAAATTTTGTGCTAAATGCGTGACATGTATGAAAGCAAAGTCCAAAGTAAGACCACATGGTTTGTATATGCCTTTAAGTGTACCTAGTGAACCTTGGGTAGACTTATCTATGGACTTTATTTTGGGGCTACCTAGGACAAAAAAGGGTCATGATAGTTTATTTGTTGTGGTTGATAGATTTTCTAAAATGGCACATTTCATTCCATGTCATGAAACTGTTGATGCATGCCATATATCTGATTTGTTCTTTAGAGAAGTAGTGAGATTGCATGGTATTCCTAGGACCATAGTAAGTGATCGAGATGTAAAATTTTTGAGTCATTTTTGGAAAGTCCTATGGGGAAAGTTAGGTACACAGCTTTGTTTCTCTACTACATGCCATCCGCAAACAGATGGGCAGACGGAAGTTGTTAATAGGACTGTGGGCACTCTTCTTCGTACCATGATTAAACAAAATTTGAAGACATGGGAGGAATGCATACCATTTATTGAATTTGCATATAATAGATCAATGCATTCATCCACTGGATTTTCACCCTTTGAGCTTGTCTATGGTTTTAATCCACTTACTCCATTAGATTTGTTGCCTCTTCCTACTAATGAGCTTACTAGTTTTGATGGTAAAAAGAAAGCTGAATTGGTGAAGCAAATGCATCAAAGGGCCAAGCAACAAATGGAGAAGATTAATGAGAATAGAGCAACCAAAGTAAACAAAGGAAGGAAAAAGATGGTGTTCCAGCCTGGTGATCTGGTATGGGTTCATTTGCGAAAAGAAAGGTTTCCTACACAAAGGAAATCAAAATTGCATGAATGTGCTAGGAGCATTAGTAAGACCAAACGGCATAACAAACCACTCATACAGCCCATATTTAGTCTTAAATGCTGTTTTCCACTCATCACCCACACTCATTCAAATTTGATAATAACCAGATTTCAAATCAATTTTCGTGAACAAACAAGAACCATGTAACTCATCAAGCATATCATCTAGTCTAGGAATAGGATGACGATACTTTACAGTGATTTTATTGATGGCTCTGCAATCCACGCACATCCTCCACGTCCCATCCTTCTTTGGCACAAGAAGAACAGGAACCGAACAAGGACTCAAACTTTCCCTCACGTATCCCTTAGCTAGCAATTCCTCCACTTGCTTTTGTATCTCCCTGGTCTCGAAAGGATTAGCTCGATACGCTGGCCTATTGGGAATGGAAGCTCCTGGAATGAAATCAATTTGATGCTCTATGCCTCTGATTGGCGGCATTTCTTTGGGAAACAAATCCGCATATTCCTGCAAAAAATCAACAAACACACTAGGCAAAGATTGGTTAAAAACAGTAGTATCTAAACGAGCCTCTTTGCACAAAAGCACAAACATAGGCTGATTGGTGTAAAAAACATGTTTAACCTCACTTGTACTAGCTAACAAACTCACATTCTTCTCTCCTTCTCTATTTTTCTCAAACTGAATTTGTTTTGATTTTTCTTTTCTCTCTTTCTTTTCATTTGCAATCTGATTTTTTTCACTCATTTTTTCGTCACTCTCTCTTTCTTTCTTTTCAAATTCAAGTCCCATTCTTTCCATTTTACATTGATCTTCATACACTTCTTTTGAAGAGAGTGGGGTCAGAATTATCTTTCGTCCATCCTTAGTGAATGAATACAGATTTAGGTATCCATCATGCATAGCTCGCCTATCATACTGCCATGGACGTCCAAGTAAAATCTCTCCAGCATGCATTGGCACCACATCACACAACACCTCATCATGATATTTACCAACGGGAAAAGAAATGTTGGATTGTCGATTTACCTTAACCTCTCCACATTCATTCAGCCACTGAAGTTTGTAAGGTCGGGGGTGAGGTTTTGTAGGCAGCCCCAATCGATCAACCAAGAGTGTACTTACCACATTGGTACAGCTTCCACCATCCACAATCACAATACAAGCCTTGCCTTGAACGTGACACCTTGTATGGAACAAGTTGTCTCGTTGTTCTTCATGGTTTTCCTCCTTCAATTGCGTGTTAAGAGCACGCCTAGCAACCAGCATGTCTCCCTTTATTGGTTCTTCAATGCTCCCATCACTAGAACATTCCAAGTCTTGCTTTTCTCCATCTTCACTCTCATCGTCACCTTCTTCTTCATCAGTCACTATCTCACCATTTCTTATGGTCATAACACTCTTGTTTGGACATTCCTTGCTGATATGTCCCACACCTTGGCACTTCCAACACTTAATATCTCGATTTCGCAGCTTAGGCTCTTCAACTTTGGATTTGTCTTTAGAACTTGTTTCGTCCTTTGCTTTCCCACTATCTTGACCAACCTTGTTTCTGTCCTTGTAATCACGCCTTCCTTCCCTATTCCAAGGAGAAATAGAATTAGAACCAGGTTTCGAATGATACCTTGATGGTCGTCTTCCTTGGAGTTGTTTTTCCACTTTGACGGCAATATGCACCATCTCTTCTAACTCCACATAAGGCTGCAAATCAACCTGATCAGCAATGTCTGAATTCAAACCAGCCAAGAAACATGCCATAGTAGTCTCCATGTCTTCATCTATATTAGCTCTAGTCATTAACATCTCCATTTCTTTGTAGTAGTCATCGACACTTTTACTTCCTTGCTTGAAAACCTGAAGTCTCTGCATGATTTCCCTATGGAAATGTCTAGGCACAAACCTCTTCCTCATGACCGATTTAAGATCAGCCCAAGTCTCAATAGGATACTCCAAATTCCTTCTTCTACTAGTCACTAACTGATCCCACCAAGCTATAGCATAATCTGTAAATTAAGTAACAATAAGCTTGACCTTCTTTTCCTCAGTACATCGATGGCAATCAAATATGAGATCAACCCACTTTTCCCATTGCAAATAAGCTTCTGGATCTGATTTACCACGAAAATTAGGAATTTTCAGCTTGATGCTTCCCAAGCTCCTATCAACGACTTCATCATCACCATGATTTCTACCATAGAAAGCATTATTATTCATCCTTCCTCTACCTCGACCAGTACCACGGCCTCCTCTACCTCCACCTCTATGTAGAGCTCCTCCAACCAGACTTGCATTATCATCCTCAAGCTCATTTTCATCTTCCAAATGTTCAGGCTGTTGCATTTGATTTCTGCCACCTCTTTGCCTCTCATTGCGCTCCGGTGTGGCTCTTTCAACATTTTACAACCTCAAATTCATGAGCTCTAATGTTTCTATTATGTTCTCCATAACACGGTATAAACGTGTAAATTCAGCTTGCTGTGCCTCACGCAATCGAGCTGGATCAATTTGAACACCCCTGTCACTGTCATCTCAGCTAGACATTTTTCCTGCAATAAAAGGTTAGAACAAAACAAATAAAAGGCCTCACAACACTCCCTCACATGTTTACACTCAATAGATGGGGTTGGTCACTCGTGTTCCACTCAATATAATGTATTCACTCACGGCTTAGCTCACACCTCTCAAGCTAATTTCTTTTATGTTCTTAGGTGAATCACACTTTATGAAACAACTCAAATAGCCTTCCGTGTGTAGTATCCCAAGTCTGAAATTTCGAATGAATCACTAATGCAATTAGAATCAAAACAGCCCCTCAATGGTGAAAATTTCGTGACCAAAAATTATATTGATTCTAACCTATCCAGATTCGATCCTTATCACCTAAATAGCAAGGAGAATGAAAAATTTTTGTTGAAGTGGTTTTGTACTCTTGAAGAATTCAGAATCAAGAATTCGAATAACAAGAGAACAAGAAAGAAACGAAATAAACAAAGAATTCGAAATTGATAGAGATAAAACCTGATCTAGAGTGTTGGCTCTGATACCAAATGATACGGAACCTCCAAGAATAAGCCTGAGAACTCCTTGATGTCGAACCCCCAAAACATTAACTTGAAAACTCCTAGTTGAATTCTGTAAAACCTCCAAAGAATAAAGGTTAGATTTCAGATTTCTTTGAATTGATCAGAGATCCAAGATGTCGAAACAAACTAGTTCCCAAAATTCCAGATTCGAAACACTCCATAAGAAAGTTCATCAAACTACTTGAATGTTTCTTAAGCATGTATTCAAGCAAGAACACAAAGATAAAAGCAAAACGGCTTTAGGTTATTAATTTGTCCAAAAACCAAAACTACACCCTAATTCATCCAAGGCATATTTATAGCCTTTTCATAACATAAAATCCTAACCCAATAAGGAAATACTTAATTAAATAAGGCCCCGATCTTAAACATCTAGGACCACCCATTAAAAACATAACATGGTCCCACCATAACTAAATAACACATGTTTAAAATAACTAAATAATAAAACAGGGCTAAACAACTAAAACAAGCCTCATTGGTGAATTTCAACTTGTAGCAAGTTGTAATTGACTTCCTTTGGTCTTGTCTCCAAGCTTGTAATTCCTTGCAAACCATAGTTAGCCAAATTCACCAAATCTTGCAAATGGCAAATTAGTGCTTGCTAAATCTTTTTGGCTCGCGATCTAGTTATAGGACCTTATGGCAGAATAATTGGATTGATGATCTCCTCAACTTGTTCCTCACGTCGTAACTCTTGCTCATCCTTGCGGTGTGCTGGTTGTTCCACAACACCAACTCCACTTTCTTTTCACCATCTAAGTTAGTTATTTCATTTAATGGCAAAGGAAACAAATCAAGAGGTGTAAGGAAATTAAAACTATAAACAATTTCAAATGGTAAATAACCTGTAGAAGAATGTATGCTTCTATTATATGCAAACTCCACTAATGGCAAACAATCTTCCCATGTTTTCAAATTCTTACCCACAACAGCATGTAACAAAGATCCTAAAGTCCTATTTACCACTTTTGTTTGTCCATCAGTTTGTGGATGACAAGTTGTAGAGAACAACAATTTAGTACCTAACTTATTCCACAAAACACACAAAAAATGACTTAAGAACTTAACATCTCTATCACTTATAATTGTTTTAGGAATGCCATGCAACGGAACTACTTCCCCAAAGAACAAATTAGCAATATTTGTTGCATCATCAGTTTTGTGATATGCAATGAAATGAGCCATTTTGTTGAATCTATCAACAATAACAAATATGCTATCTTTCCCTTTTCTAGTCCTAAGCAACCCCAAAACAAAGTCCATAGATATGTCAATCCAAGGTGCATTAGGAATAGGTAAAGGAGTATACAGCCCATGAGGTAAAGACTTAGATTTTGCTTGTTTACATGCAATACATTTGGCACAATTCTTTCAACATCCTTTCTCATGTTTGGCCAATAAAAATGTTCATGCATAATGTCTAAAGTCTTAAATACCCCAAAATGTCCCATGAGTCCTCCACTATGTGCCTCACTCACAAGTAATTCCCTTAATGAGCAACTAGGCATGCATAATCTTTCATCCTTAAACAAGTACCCATCATGCCTATAAAACTTCTGAAATGCAGAATGCTCACATGTTTTATAAACATTTGCAAAGTCAATATCATTGGCATACATATCCTTAATTTGATCAAAGCCTAATAACTTAGAACTAAGAGTTGAGATTAAGGAATACCTTCTTGAAAGTGCATCTACTACTACATTATCTTTGCCACGCTTATACTTTATCACATATGGAAATGGTTCAATGAACTCTATCCACTTTCCATGTCTTCGGTTCAGCTTGGTTTGCCCCTTTAGATGCTTTAATGATTCATGATTTGTATGAATAACAAACTCTTTAGGCAATAAGTAATGTTGCCACACTTGTAAAGCTCTTACCAAAGCATACAACTCCTTGTCATAAGTGGAATAATTTAATTGTGCATCATGAAGCTTCTCACTAAAATATGCAATTGGTTACCCTTCTTGCATCAAAAGAGCACCTATGCCCACAGCTGAAGCATCACACTCTAATTCAAAGGTCTTATCAAAATCTGGTAAAGCAAGAATTAGAGCAGTAGTTAACCTTTCTTTCAACAAATTGAATGCATTTTCATGAATTTTAGTCCAATTAAACTTTACTTCTTTTTTTACCAATTCATTTAATGGTGCAACAATGGAACTAAAATCTTTAACAAAACTTCTATAGAAACTAGCCAAACCATGAAAACTTCTTACCTCACTCACTATTTTAGGTGCTGGCCAATCTCTTATTGCCTTTACCTTTTGATCATCAACCTCAATACCTTGTGCACTAACCATAAAACCTAAGAATATGATTTTAACACTACAAAACATGCACTTTTTCACGTTGGCATACAATTTTTCCTTTCTCAAGACATCAAGAATAGCCCTAATATGCTCTAAATGCTCATCTACTGATTTGCTATAAATGAGTATGTCATCAAAATACACAATAACAAATTTACCAAGATATGCACTCAAAACATGGTTCATTAATCTCATTAATGTACTAGGTGCATTAGATAAACCAAATGGCATAACTAACCACTCATAAAGACCATATTTTGTTTTGAATGCAGTTTTCCACTCATCTCCTTCCTTCATCCTATTTTGATGGTAACCACTTTTCAAATCAATCTTAGTAAAAATGCAAGAACCACTCAACTCATCAAGTATATCATCAAGTGATGCAAGAAAGGATCCCTTAAAGCTAGCAAGTGGACCAATCACTAGGAGCAAGGCAAAGAGATATCAAGCTAGTATGGCTTTGCATATTCAAGAAGAGATTTCCAAAGAGCTTCAAGAATTATCATTCAAGAAGATGGAGATAGAGCTTGAAGAAGACACACCAAAGCTGATTATGATGCTTAGTGTGGAAGCTAAAGGCTAGCTAAAGAAAGGTCCAACGTGCAAGAAAGATCCATGGGGGTTCATATAAAGCCTTAGGAAGTAATTTAAGGCCCATGGATAGCCCAAATAGTGTGGCGCGTTTCTTATGTTGAAGGGATTAGTTTGGTTGTTTCCATACTTTATATTTTCCTTATTGGATTAGGATTTTGTTTCCATACTTTATATTTTCCTTAGTGGATTAGGAATGTTTTTCCTTATGCAATTAGGAATGTTTTCCTTATGCAATTAGGAATGTTTTAGTTTTCCATATGCAATTAGAAATTTTGTAACCCTTATTTAAGGGCACTATTAGGCCAAATTTCATATACAACAATTAATAAAAAAATTTGAATTCTTCTACATGTTCTTCTTGTGAATTTTTGTGTGAGAGAGATTAGAGTGGATTCTTTAATTCTTTCTTTGCATCAAGAATTAGGTTTACTTATCAATAAGAGTTGTGGCATTTTCCTTCTTCTTACCAACTAAATCCTTTAATCATAGTGAGTTCGAGTCTCTTTATAGGCGTTGGGTTCCTTAGGAGGTGATTATCAAGTTTCAAGGAGTTCTCTACCATTGTTATACGTTGGGTTTGCTGCCATGGGTTTGCTGCCATTGTTGCTAAGGGTCCACGTCATTTGGTATCAGAGCCTTGCTACAAGGTAATTTTTATCTACTTTGTCTTTCTAGGGTTTGTTAATTTAGGTCTTTTAAATTTCTGCATTTTAGGGTTCTTAGAGAGTCTAGTCTTTAATTTTTGAAAAAGAGTCATATATCAATTCTGATCAAGGTCGAATTGAAGGAGGGTATTCTTAGGGTGAAAACGAAACCTAGGAAAGGATTCTTGGAGAATTTTGAAGCCAAGAATTAGGGTTCTTGAAAGAAAGCAAAAGCTAGAGTTTGTGTTCAAGTTTGATTTCGATTTGGTCTTGAGTGAATCTGGGGTTGCGAATTAAGTCCAGATTTTGAAAAGTCCTTGGGAGTAAATTAAGTCCCCAATCAAGGGGATAGTGAGAGAAAGCAAAAAAAAAAGAGTACAAAACCACCTCAACAAAAATTGTTTGATATTCTTACTATTTGGGTGCTAAGGATCAGATCTAGGTGGGTGAGAAGTAATAAAATTGTTGGGCAAAAAATTTCACCTTTTGAGGGGCTTTTGGAATTCGAAAATCAGACCTTAATATTCATATTATTTGAGTGTTTTAGGTGGGAATTAGAATCTAGAAGCTAGCATTTTGGGTAGAATTGATTAGGTCCATAAAGCAGCTTGCCAAGTGTGGGCTGTTTTTGATTCATTATATCCAAATTTTTCTTGTTTATTATTGGCTTCATTGTTTCTAATTTCTTTATCTAGCTTTTAATTCCATTACATTGCTAAGTATCATTTTCTTGTGTCGATACTTAGTTCTATATCGTGTAGTGCAAATTACCTTGCATTACCTCCGGATACTTGTCTTGTTTTCTATCTAGTTCTAGGATTTAGGTTCTAGTTTCTTGAACGACTTGACAACTGTTGGTTGGTGAGCTTGGTTCTGAAGTGCAATCAAGGAAGACAAGAAAAGTGAGGTAATTCTAAACACTTGAGTGAATTTCGATTATTACTAATCTTGTTTCTTTGAGTTTGTTTGTTTGTTAACATGGCTGGAAAAGGAGAAGAGACTGGCAAAGAAGGAGCTATGGCCGAAAGCTTGGCTAGGCTTAATGAGACTTTGGGAGCAATGCTTGGTCGAATGGAGATGATGGATACTAGATTGCAAGAGAATGCAGCACGACAAGCACAACAAATGCAACAAGTGCAACAAATTCAGCAAGTGCAACAAGGGCAGCCAGCAGCACATCCTAATCCCATAATGCGAGCTAGAAGAGTGCTTAGGAGAGAAAGGCAAGGAAATCTTGAAGCCCTAGAAGCAGCCGAAAGGGTAGAAGATGAAGATGAAGGTGGAAATCAACCTACCACTGATGGTGACCTTACTTCCATCAAGATGAAGATTCCTTCCTTTGAAGGGAAGAACAATGCAGAAGAGTTCATAGAATGGGAGAGGAAAGTTGAGCAGATTTTCGAATGCCATAACTACACCGAAGAGAAGAAATCAGTTTTGGCAGCCGTAGAGTTCAAGGGTTATGCTACCTTTTGGTGGGATCAATTGAAAGCTAATAGAAGAGGGAAAGGTATGAGGCCTATTCCTGAATGGTCAACCTTGAAAGAACTAATGAGGAGCCGATTTGTACCATCTCACTACATTCGGGATTTGTACAATCGACTAGCAAGACTAGTTCAAGGTGGAAGAAGTGTGGAAGAATACCACAAAGAGATGGAGATGATCATTGCTAGGGCAAATATTGATGAAGATGAAGACAAGAAGATGTCACGATTTCTTGGGGGATTGAATTTGAACATAGCCAATGAATTGGAGATGTATGTTCAAATTCAACACAATGGAAGAGTTAGTTCAAAAGGCCATGAAGATAGAGAGAAGGTTGAAGAATAAAGCTATTTCGAAAACTGGCTACTCTAAAGCTAGTGGAAAATTTTCAAACTTCAAGGGTTCAAGTTCGAGTGGAGGTTCCTACAAAGGGGATTACAAGGGTTCTTTCCAAAAGAATTCTTCCTACAATCCTAATTTCAAGAAGCCGAATGATGGGGATGCAAAAACAGCCAAGGAAACACCTTCTAGACCTACTCCAAGTAGGGAAATTAAATGCTATAAGTGTTTGGGAAGTGGACACATTGCTTCTTAATGTCCGAATAAAAGGGTGATGATTACTACTCATGAAGGAAAAATTGAATCAGAATCTGAACATGAAGAAGAAGAGGAGGCCGAATGTGGTGATATGGCCGAATATGATGAAGAGGCTTGGGAGAATCAAGTCTTGAATGCTGAACATGGAGAGATGCTTGTTACTAGAAGAGCCTTGAATATTCAAGTCAAGGAAGAACGCTTGGATCAAAGGGAGAATCTTTTCCACTCTAGGTGTTTGGTGAATGGTAAGGTTTGTACACTTATCATTGATGGTGGAAGTTGTACCAATGCTGCTAGTACTACAATGGTGGATAAATTGGGGTTAGCTTGTTTTAAACATCCCAATCCTTACAAGTTGCAATGGTTCAATGATGCTGGGGAAGTAAAAGTGTTGAAGCAAGTCAAGGTACCATTCTCCATTGGGTGGTATAAAGATGAGGTTTTGTGTGATGTAGTGCCAATGCAAGCTGGACATTTGCTATTAGAAAGACCATGGCAGCATGATAGAAGGGCACAACATAATGGCCTTTCTAATAAGTATACCTTTACTTATGAAGGAAAGAAGGTTGTTCTAGCACCATTATCACCTCAAGAGGTGTATGAAGATCAGAAGAGGATGCTAGAGAGGGAGAAAGAAGTTTCGGCCAACAAGAACCAAGGGGGTTCAAATTCGGCCAATGATGTTTCTTCAACACCCAAGGGTAATTCTAAGGGTAGGGAGAGAGAAAATAATAAAGTGAGTGAGTGTCGAAAGGGAAAAGAGGCTGAGAGTCAAAAGAAAGTAAGCAAACAAATAAATGGCCTATTGGTGAGAGAAAATAAGCAAGGAGAGAAAGCAAAACATACTTTTTATGCAAGAGCAAGAGAGATAGATGTAGGGCAGCCTGTACTCATTATTATGTATAAAGAATTGTTACTTGCTGACAGTGAAGAATCTCTTGATTCTTTACCTTCTAGTTTTGTGTCTTTGTTGCAGGATTTTAAGGATGTGTTTCCTAAAGACCTTCCTGGTGGTTTGTTGCCATTAAGAGGGATTGAACATCAAATTGATTTCATACCCGGTTCTTCAATTCCAAACCGGCCGGCATATAGGAGCAATCCTATGGAGACAAAAGAGATGCAAAGACAAGTTGAAGAGCTTTTGGAGAAAGGCTTGGTTCGCGAGAGCATTAGTCCTTGTGCCGTTCCAGTCTTATTAGTACCTAAGAAAGATGGTACTTGGAGGATGTGTGTTGATTGTAGGGCTGTGAACAAGATTACTGTGAAGTATAGACATCCCATTCCTAGACTTGATGACATGTTGGACGAATTGCATGGGGCAAAATATTTCACAAAGATTGATCTTATGAGTGGTTATCATCAAATTCGCATGAAGCCTGGAGATGAATGGAAGACTGCCTTCAAAACGAAATATGATTTGTATGAATGGTTAGTTATGCCTTTTGGTTTATCTAATGCACCTAGTACTTTCATGAGATTAATGAACCATGTTTTGAGAGCTTATTTAGGTAAGTTTGTGGTAGTTTACTTTGATGATATTCTGATTTATAGCAAAACTGAGGAAACATGTTGAACATGTTAGGAAAGTGCTTGAAATCCTTAGGGAGCAAAACCTTTATGCTAAGCTTAAGAAGTGTTCTTTTTGTCTAGATAGGGTTGTTTTTCTTGGTTTTGTTGTAAGTATGCAGGGAATTGAAGTTGATCAAGAGAAGGTGAAAGCTATCCAAGAGTGGCCGAATCCTTCAAATGTGACAGAAGTGAGGAGTTTTCACGGATTGGCAAGCTTCTATAGGAGATTTGTCCCTAATTTCTCTACATTGGCAGCCCCCTTGACTAGCATAATCAAGAAAGAAGTGGGATTCGTTTGGGGCAAGGAGCAACAAGAAGCATTTGATGCTTTGAAAGAGAAGCTTTCTACTACACCCGTTTTAGCTTTACCTAACTTTGATTCTACTCTTGAAATTGAATGTGATGCTTCTGGTGTAGGTATTGGAGCTGTTTTAATGCAGGAGAAGAAGCCCATTGCATACTTTAGTGAAAAGCTTAATGGAGCAAAGCTGAATTATTCAACTTATGATAAGAAGCTATATGCTTTGGTGAGAGCATTGGAAGTATGGGAGCATTATTTGCTGCCCAAGGAATTCGTGAGGGGGAGAGATAGCATATTTGTGGTTGTTGATAGGTTTAGTAAGATGGCACACTTTATCCCATGTCATAAGAGTGATGATGCTAGTTTAGTGGCCGAACTCTTCTTTAGGAAGGTGGTTCGAATTCATGGGATACCAAAATCCATAGTTTCTAATAGAGACACAAAGTTTTTATCTCACTATTGGCGTGTGCTTTGGGGAAAGTTAGGTACCAAGTTGTTATTTTCCACCACTTATCATCCTCAAACGGATGGACAAACAGAAGTAGTAAACAGAACTTTAGGTACCATGTTGAGAGCTTTAATGGGTAAGAATTTGAGTTCTTGGGAAGATTGTTTGCCATTTATTGAGTTTGCTTATAATCGTGCTATTCATTCTTCTACAGGATATTCACCTTTTGAGCTTGTTTATGGTTTTAACCCACTAACAGTTTTGGATCTTGTTTCTTTACCTTCTCATGAGCTTGTTAGTTTAGATGGTGAGAAGAAAACTAAATTGGTGAAAGAGATGCATGAGAAAGCAAGGGCGAATATTGAGAAAAGGAACAAGAGATATGCTGATTCTGCAAATAGAGGGAGACGTGAGATGAAGTTTCAAGTAGGAGATTCGGTTTGGGTGCATTTTCAAAAAGAGAGATTTCCTAACCAAAGGAAGAACAAGTTGCAAGCAAGGGGAGATGTCCCATTCCAAGTGCTGGAGAAGATTAATGACAATGCCTACAAGATCGACTTACCAGGTACGTATAATGTTAGTGCTACTTTCAATGTAAGTGATCTTTCTCCTTTTGATGATGCAGATTTGAGGACAAATCTTTTTGAAGAGGGGGAGAATGATGCAAGAAAGGATCCTTTGAAGCTAGCAAGTTGACCAATCACTAGGAGCAAGGCAAAGAGATATCAAGCTAGTATGGCTTTGCATATTCAAGAAGAGATTTCCAAAGAGCTTCAAGAATTATCATTCAAGAAGATGGAGATAGAGCTTGAAGAAGGCACACCAAAGCTGATTATGATGCTTAGTGTGGAAGCTAAAGGCTAGCTAAAGAAAGGTCCAACGTGCAAGAAAGGTCCATGGGGGTTCATATAAAGCCTTGGGAAGTAATTTAAGGCCCATGGACAGCCCAAATAGTGTGGGGCATTTCTTATGTTGAAGGGATTAGTTTGGTTGTTTCCATACTTTATATTTTCCTTATTGGATTAGGATTTTATTTCCATACTTTATATTTTCCTTAGTGGATTAGGAATGTTTTCCTTATGCAATTAGGAATGTTTTTTCTTATGCAATTAGGAATGTTTTCCTTATGCAATTAGGAATGTTTTAGTTTTCCATATGCAATTAGGAATTTTGTAACCCTTATTTAAGGGCACTATTAGGCCGAATTTCATATACAACAATTAATAAAAATTTTCGAATTCTTCTACAAGTTCTTCTTGTGAATTTTCGTGTGAGAGAGATTAGAGTGGATTCTTTAATTCTTTCTTTGCATCAAGAATTAGGTTTACTTATCAACAAGAGTTGTGGCATTTTCCTTCTTCTTACCAACTAAATCCTTCAATCATAGTGAGTTTGCTTCTCTTTATAGGCGTTGGGTTCCTTAGGAGATGATTATCAAGTTTCAAGGAGTTCTCTACCATTGTTATACGTTGGGTTTGCTGCCATCGTTGCTAAGGGTCCATGTCATCAAGTCTAGGAATTGGATGTCTATACTTCACCGTGATTTTATTGATTGCTCGGCAGTCCACACACATTCTCCATGATCCATCCTTCTTTGGGACTAGTAAAACCTGAACAGCACATGGACTAAGACTTTCATGCACATGTCCCTTTGCTAGCAACTCCTCCACTTGCCTATGAAGTTCCTTGGTTTCCTCTGAATTACTTCTATAAGCTGGTCGGTTAGGAATTGTTGACCCTAAAATGAAGTCAATTTGATGCTCAATCCCTCTTAAAGGTGGTAAACCTTTAGGTACATCTTCTGGAAAAAACATCTCCAAATTCCTGTAAAATAGAACTAACACAACTAGGCAAAGGGTTATCAATGTCAGATGTAGAAATCAAGGTCTCTTTGTACCTAAGTACAATCAAACTTCTTTTCTCACAAAAAGCACTCCTTAACTCTTTTTCTTTTGCATAGAAACACTCTCTTTTATTTTCTCTCCCTTTCTCTTTTTCTCTTACCAATGGGCCATTTTTATCATTCTTTTTCTCACACTTGGCCTCTTGTACTCCATTTTTATTTGTTTTACCCTCACCATCAGAATTCCTTTCAAATGATCTCAAAATCTTTACTTGATCTTCAAATACTTGTTTAGGTGACAATGGAGCAAGAGTGAAATTTAAACCATTTAGGCTGAAAGAATAATGATTCTTTAAGCCATCATGCAAAGCTTTTCTATCAAACTGCCATGGACGACCAAGAAGGATATGGCTAGCATGCATAGGCACAATATCACAACAAACTTCATCTTTGTATCTCCCAATTGCAAAAGAAAACAGAACCTGCTTTGTTACTCTCACCTCTCCACATTCATTCAACCATTGCAGCTTGTAGGGTCTATTATATTTTGTGCATGCTAACCCTAATTTATCTACAAAATCAGTACTAGCAATATTTGCACAACTACCCCCATCAATGATCATGCTGCACACTTTTCCATTCACAATGCAACGAGTATGGAAAATGTTCTCTCTTTGATTACTTTCTTCATCTTTAATTTGCATGTTTAAAGCTCTTCTAATAACCAAAGATTCACCATGGGCAGGATATTCAATGATATGTTCAATTTCCTCTAATGGTGGCATGCTATCATTATCATCATCACTTTTAAGTTCACTAGCACTATCAAATTCACCATTATCTCGTATCAACATGATTTTCTTATTTGGACATTGAGATGATATATGCCCTACTCCTAAACACCTAAAGCATTTAATGGTACTATGCTTTTGATTAGAGTTAGATGTTTTAAGTTATCTTTAGGGTCAGCTGGTACTTATTTTTCCTTTCCTTTCCAAACAGCCTCCTTCCCTTTAGGATTATCATCTTTCTTTGGCCATTTTGAAGTGAAACTAGAGCTGGAATTAGAAAATCCCTTTGCTGCTCCCTTGAGTTTCAGTTACTTCTCCACTTTCATGGCCATGTGTACCATATCTTCAAGCTCCACATAATGATGTAATTCAATTATGTTAGCAATCTCTCTATTCAGCCCACTCAAAAATCGAGCCATAGTGATTTCTGGATCCTTCTATATATTAGTTCTACTCATGATCATCTCCATCTCTTTATGGTAATCCTTTACTGACATGGATCCTTGAGTTAACCGCTGCAATTTTTGGTTAAGCTCCCTATAGTAGTAAGATGGTACATATCTCTTTATCATCACATTTTTCATTTCAGTCCAAGTAGTGATGGTTCTTTCTCCATTTCTCCTCTTGGAAATCATCAATTGATCCCACCAAATTAGTGCATAATCTATGAATTCAACTGCTGCAATTTTAACTTTCTTCATTTCACTATAATTATGACAATTAAACACCAACTCAACTTTTCTTTTCCATTCAAGGTAAGCTTCAGCATCATTTCTCCCCTTGAATGATGGTATCTTCATTTTTATGGAAGATATGTTACTGTCCCTTTTTTGAGGTCTTCTTTGAGCAATTGATTCCTCACTTTCTTCATCATCTTCCCTTTCTACCTCATCATCATTCATCATGTTTCCTCTCCCTCTATTCTGCCCCCTTTGATTAGTATTATTTTTCTGCCTTTGCATTATGCTGTCTACATCACCTCTCATGTTGTTTATGACCAAATCAATCCTTTCAAATTTCCTTTGCATTGCCTCTAACATGAAGGCTATGTCATTCATGGTCATGTCACGTGATATGTCCGAGGGTTTGGAGGGTTGTGGATCAGGTTTGATAAAGGTAGCACATAAAGTCAAAAGAGACTGGTGAGCCCATGTTTGATCCAAATAAAGGAAATGGGTGCGCCTCTGCTGACAGCTTAAGCTTTTGGTAGAAATGGTTAGCGTTCTTTTCGATTAAGCGTGCTGGTGCAGGGTCAGTACCAAGATGGGTGACCTTTTGGGAAGTGCTTGGCCCAGCCGTGACCCTCAGCGTGCTGGTGCAGGGTTAGTACCAGAATGGGTGCCCTCCTGGGAAGTGCTTGGCCCGGCCGCATCATTTGGTATCAGAGCCTATTATCGGGTCTGGTCCCATTGCTCCAAGTTTGAGGACGAACTTCCTTAAAGAGGGAGGGAATGATATGTCCGAGGGTTTGGAGGATTGTGAATCAGGTTTGATAAAGGTGGCACATAAAGTCGAAAGAGACTGGTGAGCCCATGTTTGATCCAAATAAAGGAAATGGGTGCGCCTCTGCTAACAATTTAACTTTTGGTAGATATGGTTAGCGTTCTTTTCGGTTAAGCGTGCTGGTGTAAGGTCAGTACCAGGATGGGTGACCTTCTAGGAAGTGCTTGGCCCATCCGTGACCCTCAGCATGCTGGTGCAGGGTCAGTACCAGAATGGGTGCCCTCCTGGGAAGTGCTTGGCCCGGCCGCATCATCACGTTTTTCACCTCTAGAATTTGACATGGTATAAGAACCTGCAAGAAAATGTTAGTAAAGAAAAATTTTCTCACCACACTCCCTTACGTGTTTCACTCAAGATCAGATTGCCACTCCTCTTGTATTACACTCAAAACTTGGTCCTTGTTACCTCTCAATTCTCCTTTTATAAAGTTGAATTTCAGAACTGAATCCACTTAAATCAAGTAAAACAAGTTTTGCTTTTAAAGACTATACAAGGAACCTAATGAACAAAATGACTTCAACAATTCTAGAAGCAATTTAATTTAAACAACAAGAACTGAAAGTTAACACAAGAAGCAAAAAGTATTTGTGTTAATCAAACCAAATTAACTATGATTGAGAATTAGCTACTTAATGCATACAATAAACAAGAGGTATATGAAAGAATGAAACTAAGAATACGAAGAAAAATAATTCTGGATATTGAAAAATAGAATTCAAATCACTCCAATGAGTAATCTGAATATGCAACCTAAATCTATTCCCAATGCAAGCTATGCTCTAAATATCAGATTTTAAAAGCTAAATGGATGCATAATGAGGAGCTGATGTAATTTGATCAAATATAATAAGGTAGCAAGCTGTTAATGGTATAAATGTGCAAAAAATCTCAAACACTTGTGTAGAAAAATATTGGACAGAAACAGGTACGATTTTTTTTTCTTTTATGTTGAGGAAGTTGAATCTGATTGATGAGGAAACTATAAGCAAGCTTGATGAATCTACACAAGGCAGCAAATATGTTGATACAGAACCTCCAAGAATAAGCCTGAGAACCCCTTGATTTCGAACCCCCACAGCATTAACTTGAAAACGCCTAGTCGAATTCGGTACAACCCCCAAGGATTAGGTTAGATTTCAGATTACCTTGAATTGATCAAAGATCCAAGATTTCGAAACAAGTCAGTTTCTATATCCCAGATTCGAAACACTCCACAAGAAAGTTGATCAAACTACTTGAATGTTTCTTAAGCATGTATTCAAGCAAGAACACAAAGATAAAGCAATTCGGCTTTAAGGTTAATAAATTCGTCCAAACTTCAAAACTGATCTCTTACAACCCTAAATGAGATATAAATAGCTAAACCCTAATTAGGGTTATTAAGTAGCGTTTGGCTTTCTAATCAAAATATAAGAAATAATAAAGTAATCAAAGTCCTAATTTAATACCAAACAAACAGGGCCCTTACTTTTTAAATGAGCATAACTAGTGGGCCTTAATACATAACTAGTGGGCCTTAATACAAGCCTCATTCGTGAATTACAACTTGAAGCAAGTTGTAATTGACTTCCTTTGGTCTTGTCTCCAAGCTTGTAATTCCTTGCAAACCATAGTTAGCCAAATTCACCAAATCTTGCAAATGGCAAATTAGTGCTTGCTGAATCTTTTTGGCTCGCGATCTAGTTATAGGACCTTGTGGCAGAATAATTGGATTGATGATCTCCTCAACTTGGTCCTCACGTCCTAGGCCTTGCTCATCCTTACGGTGTGCTGGTTGTTCCACAACATATGTTGATAATATCATTATGCCAAGTGGACCAATCACAAGATCACAATCAAAGAAAATCCAACATGTGTTCCAACACTTCATTCAAAGGTGGATTAATGAAAAGAGAGACCAACTTATACTGAATATGATGGATCATGAAGAGAAAGTCAAAAACTCACCAAGAAGCATGAAGAATCTGCCCATAAGTATGGTGATGGGCATTAGCACGAATTTGGAATATAATATTGATGTGGTTTAGTGCTAGTGTGACTAGACACATGTGAACCAATACCAAAATGCATGTAGAATCTGCCCATCAATGTTGTCAGAATTATGGGCAGTAATTTAGGTTATATTTTTTATGTGGATGAATAATTAATGCTATTATGACTAGATACATGTAAACCTAGACTTTTAAGCTATTAGTTCTTCTTTTCCAACTATATAGGGAGGGGAAAAAGAACTCAAGAGGGTGACTACGAATTTTCAGATTGTTGAATGTAATTGATGTGTTTTCAAGTTTGAGAGGTTTTCTTTTTATTCTTGTTGCATGAAGAATTGGTTCTAACTTATCAAGTCTGACCTGTGGCGTTTAAATCAATTCATTTCTTCATCCCAATCACCCAAGTTCTCAATTACAGGTTAGTTGTAGGTTTGGTAGGGAGGATTTGTTTTTGAGTTCTAAGATTCTATGCTAGATGTGTATGTGGAGTTCTAGATGTAATATTTGATCCATGGGTTCCGCATCACTGATTCTCTTTTTTTTTTCTTTTGATCCTTTCCTTCTTTTTTTATTGAACTTTCAGTAAACAAGGATAGAAATTTAAAAGATAAACAAAAATCCATAGATTTGAAGAACAAGAACAAGGTGCAACAAGAACAGAAAATGAAGGGACATAGAAACTGAATCTGGTTCTTTTTTTTTTCTTTTGGATAATTAAAACATAAAAGATACCCAGAGATCTATCTTCAAGCCAAAGCTCTAATACCAAATGATGCGGAACCCATGGATCAAATATTACATCTAGAACCCCACATACACATCTAGCATAGAATCTTAGAACTCAAAAACAAATCCTCCCTATCAAACCCATAACTAACCTGTAATTTAGAACTTGGGTGATTGGGATGAAGAAATGAATTGATTTAAATGCCACAAGTCCGACTTGATAAGCTAGAACCAATTCTTCATGCAACAAGAATAAGAAGAAAACCTCTTAAACTTGAAAACACTTAGATTACAATGATAACAATCTGAAAATTCATAGTCACCCCCATTAGTTCATTTTCCCTTCCCTATATAGTTGGAAAAGAAGAACTAATGGCTTAAAAGTCTAGGTTTACATGTATCTAGTCACAATAGCATTAATTATTAATCCACATTAATAATATATTCTAAATTACTGCCCATAATTCTGACAACATTGATGGGCAGATTCTACATGCATTTTGGTGTTGGTTCATATGTGTCTAGTCACACTAGCACTAAACCACATCAATATTATTTTCCAAATTTGCGCTAATGCCCATCACCATACTTATGGGCAGATTCTTCATGCTTCTTGGTGAGTTTCTGACTTCCTCTTCATGATCCATCATATTCAGTACAAGTTGGTCTCCCTCTTCATTAATCCACCTTTGAATGAAGTGTTGGAACACATGCTAGAGTTTCTTTGATTGTGATCTTGTGATTGGTCCACTTGGCATAATGATATCATCAACATATTTGCTGCCTTGTGCAGATTCATCAAGCTTGCTGATAGTTTCCTCATCATAAAGAGAAGAATAAAAATAGAATATTAAAAGTGAAATAATCTGCAATTTAAAAGGGATACACAAACCTCCAACTTGATACCTACTCTAATACTAAAATGATGGAAATCATCAATTTAGCAACCATACACCCCAATAGTTAAAGAACTATGATATATATGGAATGCAAATTAACACCCTCCAAAAGTTGAATCAAAATCTAGATCGTTCAAGAATGAAGTAAGATTAACTATTCTAATCACTTTTACCAATGGAATTATGATTAAGTAATTAGAATAGCACTTTGATTTCCTCAAAACGCCACAAGCAAAGAAGGTTTGATAAGTTAAGGATGAAAACAAAGATTCTGGAATTTGAACGCCACAAACTGAATAGCTTGATAAGTTCCAAAGTTCATGCAAGAACTTAAGACAAAACACTCACAAGTTGTTGTGGAACAACCAGCACACCGCAAGGATGAGCAAGAGTTACGACGTGGGGAACATGATACGGAACCTCCAAGAATAAGCCTGAGAACCCCTTGATTTCGAACCCCCACAGCATTAACTTGAAAACCCCTAGTCGAATTCGGTACAACCCCCAAGGATTAGGTTAGATTTCAGATTACCTTGAATTGATCAAAGATCCAAGAGTTAGAAACAAGTCAGTTCCTAAATCCCAGATTCGAAACACTCCACAAGAAAGTTGATCAAACTACTTGAATGTTTCTGAAGCATGTATTCAAGCAAGAACACAAAGATATAAGCACTTCGGCTTTAGGTTAATTAATTCGTTCAAAACTTCTAGGTGGGTTAGAAGTAACTGAATTTTTTTTTTCACGAAATTTCAGATTTTGGGAAAATGATACGGAACCTCCAAGAATAAGCCTGAGAACCCCTTGATTTCGAACCCCCACAGCATTAACTTGAAAACCCCTAGTCGAATTCGGTACAACCCCAAAGGATTAGGTTAGATTTCAGATTACCTTGAATTGATCAAAGATCCAAGAGTTCGAAACAAGTCAGTTCCTAAATCCCAGATTCGAAACACTCCACAAGAAAGTTGATCAAACTACTTGAATGTTTCTGAAGCATGTATTCAAGTAAGAACACAAAGATATAAGCAATTCGGCTTTAGGTTAATTAATTCGTCCAAAACTTCAAAACTAAGATGGCTTACAACCCTAAATGAGATATAAATAGCTGAACCCTAATTAGGGTTATTAAGTAGCGTTTGGCTTTCTAATCAAATTTTAAGAAATAATAAGTAATCAAAGTCCTAATTTAATACCAAACAAACAGGGCCCTTACTTTTTAAATGAGCATAACTAGTGGGCCTTAATACATATTAACATAACAAGTTCAGCTAATTATTTAACTATAAATAAGCCCAACTAGTGACTTGAGCCAAATATGCTCCAATTTGCATCCTTGATCAGCCATATTGTGCACCTTCAGCTCCTCTTCAACAAAATGTTGCATGTAGCCTTGTGACGTCTCTATCATTCCCCCTTTGTTGGAGAAAACTCGTCCTCGAGTTTTAAAATGCTGAAGTAGTAAAGAAAAGCAACTTTGTAATTTCACTCCAATTACTTGTGGCATGTCATCAATTTGAAGAACCTGAAATTTTATTTCATAAACATCAAAATCATTGTTAGGCAAAATAAATTCCATGTTTGCAACAGACAGGCAATCATGAATGGTGGAAGTAGAAAGTTTTATTTTTCTTGCTTCTTCTTTTAGTTGTACTTCTAACCCAAGCATATCAATTTCTTCCTTCAATATTTCTTCAAAAGTTTCCAACTTTGGAATGTCTTGTTGAAAAGCAGCAGTTTCTTTTGATTCTAGTGATGAATCTTCACCAATAATCTCTAAAGTATGATCTTTAATATCACCCTGAAAAGAAGTATCACCATAAACAGCCTCGGATGACATTAACAAATCACTACCATCAACAATCTCTTCTGCATAAATTAATTCTTCTTCATTGCTATCTTCAACCTTCAAATTCTCCCTTTCTTTGTAGTAATCATCAACACTTTTACTTCCTTCCTTGATAGCCTGAAGTCTCTGCATGATACTCCTATAGAAATGTTCAGGTTGCTGCATTTGATTTCTGCCACCTCTTCGCCTCTCATTGCGCTCCAATGTGGCTCTTTCAACACTCTGCAACCTCAAATCCATGCGCTCCAATCTTTCTGTTATGTTATCCATAGCACGGTGTAAACGTGTAAATTCAGCTTGTTGCGCCTCATGCAATCGAGCTGGATCAATCTGAACACCTGCATCTCTTCCAGACATGTTTCCTGCAATAAAAGGTTAGCACAAAACAAATAAAAAGGCCTCACAACACTCCCTCACGTGTTTACACTCAATAGACGAAGGTTGGTCTCTCGTGTTTCACTCAATATATGAAATCACTCATGGTTCAGCTCACACCTCTCAAGCTGACTTCTTTTATGTTCTTAGGTGAATCACACTTTATGAAACAACTCAAATAGCCTCCGTGTGTAGTATCCCAAAATCTAAAATTTGAATCAAAACAGCCCCTCAAATTTGTCAAAATTTCGTGACAAAATTTTGGTTACTTCTAACCTATCCAGATTCGACCCTTATCACCTAAATAACAAGGAAAACGAAAAAAATTTCTTGAAGCACTTTTGTACTCTTTTTTTTTTTGCTCCCTCTCACTATCTCAAGATGGGCAACCCTAGTTCACACCACATGAAATTTTTTCCCAATCAGGTAACAAGAACAAGATCAATTTAGAGGACTTCCTTTTGAAACTCGAAATTGGAACAGAATAAATAATCAAGACTTCCTTTAGACCAATTCAGCTTTCCTTTTGAAACTTGTTTGAAACACTTTCTTGGAAATTCGAAACAGAATCAGAATGATTAACAAGAATAAGATTCGGATTTAGAACACTTTCGAATCAACAATCAAGAACACAATTTCGAATTTGAACAAATCAACCTAAATTCCCAATTCGGAAATCCACAATAGAACAAATCCAATTCGGAATAGATAGAACAAACCAATTCGGAACAAATCAACCAACCCAATTTCAGAATAAGAAAAACAATTTGGACTAAAAAGGCAAACTGAATTCGAAATTGAAATAAGACTCCAAACACAAAACGAAAACTAAATTAGAACCCTAACAGAATTTTTTTTTTTGAATTTTTGACTTTGAAAGAAAAACAAAAACGATTCAAGGATCAATAACAACGAAACAAAACGAAACTAACAAGAGAAGAAACGAAAACGAAAGTAACCCACAAAGGAAATAAAAACGCAAATAGCAGGTGAAGAAAATGAAAACGAAAATAGCCCACAAAGAAAAACAATTCAGAGGAACAAGGAAAACAAGAGAACGAATTGAACAATTGAAACAAAGCAACAAAAACGCAAATAACAAAAGAAGAAATGAAAACGAATTGGAAGGGATAAAACCTGATCTAGAGCGTTGGCTCTGATACCAAATGATACGGAACCTCCAAGAATAAGCCTGAGAACCCCTTGATTTCGAACCCCCACAGCATTAACTTGAAAACCCCTAGTCGAATTCGGTACAACCCCCAAGGATTAGGTTAGATTTCAGATTACCTTGAATTGATCAAAGATCCAAGAGTTCGAAACAAGTCAGTTCCTAAATCCCAGATTCGAAACACTCCACAAGAAAGTTGATCAAACTACTTGAATGTTTCTGAAGCATGTATTCAAGCAAGAACACAAAGATATAAGCAATTCGGCTTTAGGTTAATTAATTCGTCCAAAACTTCAAAACTAAGATGGCTTACAACCCTAAATGAGATATAAATAGCTGAACCCTAATTAGGGTTATTAAGTAGCGTTTGGCTTTCTAATCAAATTTTAAGAAATAATAAGTAATCAAAGTCCTAATTTAATACCAAACAAACAGGGCCCTTACTTTTTAAATGAGCATAACTAGTGGGCCTTAATACATATTAACATAACAAGTTCAGCTAATTATTTAACTATAAATAAGCCCAACTAGTGACTTGAGCCAAATATGCTCCAATTTGCATCCTTGATCAGCCATATCGTGCACCTTAAGCTCCTCTTCAACAAAATGTTGCATGTAGCCTTGTGACGTCTCTATCAGAACAAGTTGAGGAGATCATCAATCCAATTATTTTGTCATAAGGTCCTATAACTAGATCGCGAGCCAAAAAAATTCAGCAAGCACTAATTTGCCATTTGCAAGATTTGGTGAATTTGGCTAACTATGGTTTGCAAGGAATTACAAGCTTGGAGACAAGACCAAAGGAAGTCAATTACAACTTGCTACAAGTTGTAATTCACGTATGAGGCTTGTAATTAATATGTATTAAGGCCCACTAGTTATGCTTATTTAAAAAGTAAGGGCCCTGTTTGTTTTGTATTAAATTAGAACGTTGTTTACTTTATTATTTCTTAAATTTTAATTAGAAAGCCAAACACTACTTAATAACCCTAATTAGGGTTTAGCTATTTATTTCTCATTTAGGGTTGTAAGACAGCAGTTTTAGTTTTGACAAATTGTTAACCTAAAAGCTGAATTTGCTTTTATCTTTGTGTTCTTGAGTAGAATGCATGCTTAGAAACATTCAAGTAGTTTGATCAACTTTCTTGTGGAGTGTTTTGATTCTGGGGTTTAGGAACTAGTTTGTTTCGAAATCTTAGGACTGTGATCAATTCAAGGTAATATGAAAATCTAACCTAATCCTTGGAGGTTGTGTCGAATTCGACTAGGGGTTTTCAAGTTAATGCTGTGGGGGTTCAAAATCAAGGGGTTCTCAGGCTTATTCTTGGAGGTTCCGTATCATTTGGTATCAGAACCAACGCTCTAGATTAGGTTTTATCCCCATCAATTTTGAATTCTTTGTTTATTTCGTTTCTTCTCTTGTTATTTTCATTTTCGTTACTTTGATTTTGAATTGTTGAATTCATTCTCTTGTTTCCTTGTTCCTCTGAATTGTTTTCTTTGTGGGTTATTTTCATTTTCGTTTCTTTCTTTATTTTCGTTATGTTTCTTTGTTCTTGATTCTTGAGTCGTTTTCTTTGTTTCTTGATCGTCTAAGTTGTTTGTTCCTTGAATCATTTTCGTTTTCTTTCAAATTCGAAAATTCAAAAAAAAAATTATAAAACCTAAAATTCGAAATTCAAGAAAAGGTGTTTTAAATTTGAATTTTGGTCTTGTTCATCATTCTGATTTGCATTCGAAATTCAACAAAGTGTGCTAAATTCGAATCTTGTTCTTGATTATTTATTCTGATTCAATTTCGAGTTTCAAACAAAGTGCTCTAAATTCGATCTTGTTCTTGTTACCTAATTGGGTAAAAGTTTTGTGTGGTGTGAACTAAGGTTCCCCATCAAGAGAGATAGTGAGAGGGAGCAAAAAAAAAAAGAGTATAAAACCACTTCAACAAAAAATTTTCATTCTCCTTGTTATTTAGGTGATAAGGGTCGAATCTGGATAGGTTAGAATCAATATAATTTCTAGTCACGAAATTTTCACCATTGAGGGCTGTTTTGATTCGAATTGCATTAGTGATTCATTCGTAATTTCAGACTTGGGATACTACACACGGAAGGCTATTTGATTTGTTTCATAAAGTGTGATTTTCCTAAGAACATAAAAGAAATTAGCTTGAGAGGTGTGAGCTAAGCCGTGAGTGAATACATTATATTGAGTGGAACACGAGTGACCAACCCCATCTATTGAGTGTAAACACGTGAGGGAGTGTTGTGAGGTCTTTTATTTGTTTTGTTCTAACCTTTTATTGCAGGAAAAATGTCTGGCCAAGATGACAGTGACAGGAGTGTTCAAATTGATCCAGCTCGATTGCGTGAGGAGCAGCAAGCTGAATTTACACGTTTATACCGTGTTATGGAGAACATAACATAAACATTGGAGCGCATGGATTTGATGTTGCAAAATGTTGAAAGAGCCACACCGGAGCACAATGAGAGGCAAAGAGGTGGCAGAAATCAAATACAACAGCCTGAACATTTGGAAGATGAAAATGAGCTTGAGGATGATAATGCAAGTCTGGTTGGAGGAGCTCTACATAGAGGTGGAGGTAGAGGAGGCCGTGGTACTGGTCGAGGTAGAGGACGAATGAATAATAATGCTTTCTATGGTAGAAATAATGGTGATGATGAAGTCGCTGATAGGAGCTTGGGAAGCATCAAGCTGAAAATTCCTAACTTTCATGGTAAATCAGATCCAGAAGCTTATTTGTAATGGGAAAAACAGGTTGATCTCATATTTGATTACCATCGATGTACTGAGGAAAAGAAGGTCAAGCTTATTGTTACTCAATTTACAGAATATGCTATAACTTGGTGGGATCAGTTAGTGACTAGTAGAAGAAGGAATTTGGAGTATCCAATTGAGACTTGGGCTGATCTTAAATCGGTCATGAGGAAGAGGTTTGTGCCTAGACATTTCCATAGGGAAATTATACAAAGACTTCAGGTTCTTAAACAAGGTAGTAAAAGTGTTGATGACTACTACAAAGAAATGGAAATGTTAATGACTAGAGCTAATATAGATGAAGACATGGAGACTACTATGGCACGTTTCTTGGCTGGTTTGAATTCGGACATTGCTGATCAGGTTGATTTGCAGCCTTATGTGGAGTTAGAAGAGATGGTGCATATTGTCGTCAAGGTGGAAAAACAACTCCAAGGAAGACGACCATCAAGGTATCATTCGAAACCTGTTTCTAATTCTATTTCTCCTTGGAATAGGGAAGGAAGGCGTGATTACAAGGAAAGAAACAGGGCTGGTCAAGATAGTGGGAAAGTAAAGGCCGAAACAAATTCTAAAGACAAAGCCAAAGTTGAAGAGCCTAAGCTGCGAAATTGAGATATTAAGTGTTGGAAGTGCCAAGGTGTGGGACATATCAGCAAAGAATGTCCAAACAAGAGAGTTAAGACCGTAAGAAATGATGAGATAGTGACTGATGAAGAAGAAGGTGACGATGAGAGTGAAGATGGAGAAAATCAAGACTTGGAATGTTGTAGTGATGGGAGCATTGAAGAACCAATAAAGGGAGACTTGTTGGTTGCTAGGCGTGCTCTTAACATGCAATTGAAGGAGGAAAACCATGAAGAACAATGCGACAACTTGTTCCATACAAGTTTTCACATTCAAGGCAAGGCTTGTATTGTGATTGTGGATGGTGGAAGCTGTACCAATGTGGTAAGTACACTCTTGGTTGATCGATTGGGGCTGCCTACAAAACCTCACCCCTGACCTTACAAACTTCAGTGGCTGAATGAATGTGGAGAGGTTAAGGTACATCGACAATCTAACATTTCTTTTTCCATTGGTAAATATCATGATGAGGTGTTGTGTGATGTGGTGCCAATGCATGCTGGAGAGATTTTACTTGGACGTCCATGGCAGTATGATAGGTGAGCTATGCATGATGGATACCTCAATCGGTATTCATTCACTAAGGATGGACGAAAGACAATTCTGACCCCACTCTCTTCAAAAGAAGTGTATGAAGATCAATGTAAAATGGAAAGAATGAGACTTGAATTTGAAAAGAAAGAAAGAGAAAGTGACAAAAAAATGAGTGAAAAAAATCAGATTGCAAATGAAAAGAAAGAGAGAAAAGAAAAATCAAAACAAATTCAGTTTGAGAAAAATAGAGAAGGAGAGAAGAATGTGCGTTTGTTAGCTAGTACAAGTGAGGTTAAATATGCTTTTTACACCAATCAGCCTATGTTTGTGCTTTTGTGAAAAGAGGCTCGTTTAGATACTACTGTTTTTAACCAATCTTTGCCTAGTGTGTTTGTTGATCTTTTGCAGGAATATGCGGATTTGTTTCCCGAAGAAATGCCTGATGAATTGCCGCCAATCAGAGGCATAGAGCATCAAATTGATTTCATTTCAGGAGCTTCCATTCCCAATAGGCCAGCGTATCGAGCTAATCCTTTCGAGACAAAGGAGATACAAAAGCAAGTGGAGGAATTGCTAGCTAAAGGATACGTGAGGGAAAGTTTAGTCCTTGTTCGGTTCCTGTTATTCTTGTGCCAAAGAAGGATGGGACGTGGAGGATGTGCGTGGATTGCGGAGCCATCAATAAAATCACTGTAAAGTATCGTCATCCTATTCCTAGACTAGATGATATGCTTGATGAGTTACATGGTTCTTGTTTGTTCACGAAAATTGATTTGAAATATGGTTATTATCAAATTCGAATGAGTGTGGGTGATGAGTCGAAAACAGCATTTAAGACTAAATATGGGCTGTATGAGTGGTTGGTTATGCCGGTTGGTCTTACTAATGCACCTAGCACATTCATGCGTTTGATGAATCATGTGTTGCGTGAGCACTTGGGTAAATTTGTTGTTGTTTACTTTGATGATATTCTTGTTTACTCTAAGTGTTTGGATGATCATGTCATGCATGTGCGTCTTGTGTTAGATATTCTCTTGGTTTTGTGGTGTCTAGTCAAGGCATTGAGGTTGATGAGGAAAAGGTAAAGGCTAATATTAGGGACTGGCCAAAACCTAAGAATGCTAGTGAGGTGAGGAGTTTTCATGGACTTGCTGGTTTCTATAGGAGATTCATTAGAAATTTCAGTACTATAGGTGCACCTTTGAATGAGTTAGTTAAGAAAAATGTCGGTTTTGTTTGGAGAGATGCACAAGAACATGCATTTAATGAACTTAAGGATAAATTGTGTAATGCACCCTTGCTTGCTTTGCCTAATTTTGATAAGACTTTTGAGATTGAATGTGATGCAAGTGGCATAGGAATTGGAGCTGTTTTGATACAGGATCAAAGGCCATTGATGTACTTTAGCGAAAAACTAAGTGGAGCGGCTTTGAAGTATCCGACATATGATAAGGAGTTATATGCATTGTTTCGATCTTTGCATACATGGCAGCATTATTTGTGGTCAAAAGAGTTTGTGATACATACTGATCATGAAAGTTTAAAGCATTTGAAAGGTCAAGATAAGCTGAACCGTAGACATGCCAAATGGGTGGAATTCATAGAAACATTTTTCATATGTGATTAAATACAAGCGAGGTAAAGAGAATGTAGTGGCTGATGCGTTGTCGCGAAGGTATGTTTTACTTAATTCTCTTAGTGCTAGATTATTGGGTTTTGAGCATATTAAGGAATTATATGTTAGTGATGTGGATTTTGGTGACATATATAATTCGTGTGGAGATGTGGCTGTTTCAAAAGACTTTCATTTGTTTGATGGTTTCTTGTTTAAGAGAAATAGATTGTATATTCCTAAGTGTTCCATGAGAGAGTTGTTAGTTAAGGAAGCACATGGAGGAGGTTTGATGGGTCATTTTGGGGTAAGTAAGACCTATGATGTGTTGATAGAACATTTTTATTGGCCTGGTATGAAACATGATGTGCACAAAGTTTGTGAGCATTGCATAACATGTAGAGAAGCTAAGTCTAGGATGAAACCGCATGGTTTGTACACGCCATTACCTGTTCCTAATGGACCTTGGACTGATTTGTCTATGGATTTTATGCCTGGATCACCTAAAACTAGGAGAGGTCATGATAGTATATTTGTTGTGGTTGATAGATTTAGTAAAATTGCTCATTTTATACCATGTCATAAAATTGATGATGCTAAATTGATTGCTGATTTGTTCTTTAAAGAGGTTGTTCGTTTGCATGGCATACCCAAAAGCATTGTTAGTGATAGAGATGTTAAGTTTTTGAGTCATTTCTGGCGTGTTTTATGGGGAAAATTGGGGACTAAGTTGTTGTTTTCTACTACTTGCCATCCTCAAACTGATGGTAAAACTGAGGTTGTGAATTGAACATTGATTACTTTGCTTAGGGCAGTGATAGAAAAGAATATCAGGATGTGGGAGGATTGTTTACCATTTGTGGAGTTTGCTTATAATAGGGCTGTTCATGGCACTACTAATTGTTCTCCATTTGAAATTGTTTATGGTTTTAATCCGCTTACTCCTTTGGATATTTTGCCATTGCCATCTAATGATTTTGTGAGTGTTGATGCTAGCTCAAAGGCAGATTTTGTGAAGCAGTTACATAAACAGGTTAAGGAAAGGATTGAAAGGCAAAATGCTAAAGTAGCTTCTCGAATGAATAAAGGAAGGAAGCCAATGATTTTTCAGCCTGGTGGTTGGGTTTGGGTTCATTTTCGCAAAGAATGGTTTCCACACCAAAGAAAGTCCAAGTTAAACCCACGAGGAGATGGTCCTTTTCAGATACTTGAAAGGATTAATGACAATGCATATAAAGTGGATTTTCTAGGTGAGTATAATGTAAGTGCTTCGTTTAATGTTGCTGATTTAAGTCCTTTTGATATAGGTGATGCTTTTGATTCGAGGACGAATCCTTTTGAGGAGAGGGGAAATGTTGTGGAACAACTAGCACACTGCAAGGATGAGCAAGAGTTAGGACGTGGGGAACAAGTTGAGGAGATCATCAATCCAATTATTTTGCCACAAGGTCCTATAACTAGATCGCGAGCCAAAAAAATTCAGCAAGCACTAATTTGCCATTTGCAAGATTTGGTGAATTTGGCTAACTATGGTTTGCAAGGAATTACAAGCTTGAGACAAGACCAAAGGAAGTCAATTACAACTTGCTACAAGTTGTAATTCACGAATGAGGCTTGTAATTAATATGTATTAAGGCCACTAGTTATGCTTATTTAAAAAGTAAGGGCCCTGTTTGTTTTGTATTAAATTAGAACGTTGTTTACTTTATTATTTCTTAAAATTTGATTAGAAAGCCAAACGCTACTTAATAACCCTAATTAGGGTTTAGCTATTTATATCAGGGTTGTAAGACAGCAGTTTTAGTTTTGACAAATTGTTAACCTAAAAGCTGAATTTGCTTTTATCTTTGTGTTCTTGAGTAGAATGCATGCTTAGAAACATTCAAGTAGTTTGATCAACTTTCTTGTGGAGTGTTTTGATTCTGGGGTTTAGGAACTAGTTTGTTTCAAAATCTTAGGACTGTGATCAATTCAAGATAATCTGAAATCTAACCTAATCCTTGGAGGTTGTGCCGAATTCGACTAGGGGTTTTCAAGTTAATGCTGTGGGGGTTCGAAATCAAGGGGTTCTCAGGCTTATTCTTGGAGGTTTCGTATCACAAGTGCTCAAAATATCTTTTATAACTTTTGAATAATTGTATGATTACAAAGAAAATCAGCCTTGTTTATATAGAAGAAGGCCATATACAAAGAGAGCATCAGAATTAAGTTCATATGTAACTCCCATATTAATTGACTGCCCCATTACTTTGCCTACTCAATGTGAACGTTGGACCATTATTTTATTGGCTTTTGAGAATTAGCTCCTTAATGCATACAAGAAACAAGAGGTATATGAAAGAATGAAACTAAGAATACAATGAAAAAATAATTCTGGATATTGAAAAAAAAAGAATTCAAATCACCCTAATGAGCAATCTGAATATGCAACTAAATCTATTCCCAATATAAGCTATGCTCTAAATATCATATTTTAAATGCTAAATCAATGCATAATGAGGGACTGATGCAATTTGATCAAATATAATAAGATAGAGAGCTGTTAATGGCATAAATAAGCTAAAACTCTTATACAATTGTGTAAAAAAATACTGGACAAAAACAGGTACGAATTTTTTTTCTTTTTATTATAATATATGTTGAGGAAGTTGAATCTGATTCTTTTTTTCCTTGTTTTCTTTTCTTTTGATCTTTTCCTTCTTTTTTTTTTTAACTTTCAGTAAACAATAATAGCAAATGAAAAGATAAAAACAGAGACTTGAAGAATAAGAACAAGGTACAACAAGGATAGAAAATAAAGAGAGTTAGAAACTGAATCTGGTTCTTTTTTTTCTTTTGATCTTTTAGTCTTTTTTTATCTTTTAAACTTTTAGTAAACAAGAGCAGAAAATGATAAGATAAGAACACATAATCTAAAGAACAAGAACAAGGTGCAATAAAAATAAAAAAAAATGAGGTGACTTAGATGATAAACAAGAACAAGAAAGTAGCTGAGATAATTAAAACAGAAAAGATACCTAGAGATTTATCTTCAAGCCAAAGCTCTGATGCCAAATGATTTAGAACCCATAGATCAAATATTACATCTAAAACCCCACATATACATATAACATAGAATCTTAGAACTCAAAAATAAATCCTCCCTACCAAACCCACAACTAACATGTAATTGAGAACTTGGGTGATTGGGATGAAGTCAATGAATTGATAAGTTAGAACCAATTCTTCATGCAACAAGAATAAGAAGAAAATCTCTCAAACTTGAAAACACATAAATTACAATCAACATAATCTGAAAATTCATATCAGCCCCATTAGTCCTTTCCACCCCTCTCTATATAGCTAAAAATGAAGAATTAATGGCTTAGAAATCTAGGCTCACATGTATCTAGTCACACTAACATTAATTATTCATCCACATCAATATTATATTATAATTTAGTGCTCATAATTCTGATAATATTGATGGGCAGATTCTATATGTTTTTTGGTGTTGGTTCACATGTGTCTAGTCACACTAGAACTAAACCACATCAATATTATATTGTAAATTTATGCTAATTCCCATCAACATATTTATGGGCAGATTCTTCATGCTTTTTGGTGAGTTTCTGACTTTCCCTTCATGATTCTTCATATTCAGTACAAGTTGGTTTTCCTCTCCATTAATCCACCCTTGAATGAAGTGTTGGAACACATGCTGGAGTTTCTTTTATTGTGATCTTGTGATTGGTCCACTTGGCATAATGATATTATTAACATATTTGCTGTCTTGTGTAGATTCATCAAGCTTGCTTATAGTTTTCTCATCATTTAAGTTCTTGCATGAATTTTGGAACTTAACAAATTATTTTTAGTTTGTGGCATTCAACACCTAAAATCTTTGTTTTCTTTTTAACTTATCAAATTTGACAAGTTTGTGGCATTTTAAAGGATTCAAAGTGCTGCTCTAATTGTTTTTTAATCAATATTTCTTGATAAAGCAATTAGAATAGTTTTTCTTACTTCAATCTTAAATTGATCCTGGTTTGTTTCATCTAGTTGGAGGGTGTTAATTTGCTTTCCAATTGAATCATAGCTCCTTAGCTATTGGGCTTTATGGATGCTAAATTAGTGATTTCCATCATTTGGTATCAGAGCATGGTTCAGGTTTGAGGTTTACATATCCATTTTAACTTTTTTTTCTTATTAAAATTTTTTTATTCTTCTTATTTTGTTCTTTTATGCCATTTGTTTTTGTTCTTCTCAATTGTATTTGTTGGTGCCCTTTTAATTTATCTGTTCTTGAAAATCTGCAAATCTAAAAAAAAATCAAAATCAAAATCCAAAAAAAAATCAGAATCAAAATCCTAAAAAAAATTACATATTTCAATTGTAATATAGGGGCTTTAAAGTTTGGCATATTTTTCTTGTTAACCATTTTTTATTTGGCCTACCTTATTATTCATTTTAGACCTGCCTAATTTTTACATTCCTTGATTACCACAAACTAATTTTGTTTTACTAAGGAACTTATTTTATCTAAGAGCCCAAAAACAAAACAAGAGAGGTAAAAGGCAAAAGTTGTGAGATTAGCATCGAGAAAAGCCAAATAGTTATGTGAAACACGAGTGATGTGAATCAAATCTTTGAGTGAAACACGTGAGGGAGTATCTTGTGAGGCTGTTTTAAATTTTCTTCTTTCAAGTTTTAAACATGTCTAACAAAGATAAAAACATGAGTTCTTCCTCAAATGATTAAGTGATTCAAGCAATGCAACAGCAATTTGAACGCATGTTCAAAATGATTGGAGATGAAAGAGATCATTTAGAAAAATATGATGATGCAATTACCACATTTTAAGGTGAACCAAGGCATAGAAGGCAACCAGCCTTTGCCAATGATGAATATCATGGTGGAATTGACACAGATGATGATCAAGCAACCATTATTGGAGGGGATGCTCATCCTAGAAGGCAAAATAGGAGAGTAAGGTTTGACGACATTGATCAAAATATAAGCAGCATAAAAATGAAGATTCCTTCCTTCCAAGGGAAGAATGACCCGGACAATTATTTCGAGAGGGAAAGAAATGTGGAGATGATCTTCGAGTGTCACAGCTACTTAAAAAGAAAAAGGTAAAATTAGCCGCTATTGAATTTTGTGATTATGCTATTATTTAGGGGGTTCAATTGTGTAAAGACAGGAGTCGAAATGGTGAAAAGTCCAATGAGACATGGTGATGAGAAAACTATAAGCAATCTTGGTGAATCTACATAATGCAACAAATATGTTGATGATATCATTACGCCAAGTAGACCAATCACAAGATCACAATCAAAGAAACTCCAGCATGTGTTCCAACACTTCATTCAAAGGTGGATTAATGAAGAGGGAGACCAACTTGTACTGAATATGAAGGAACATGAAGAGGAAGTCAGAAACTCACCAAGAAGCATGAAGAATCTGCCCATAAATATGGTGATGGGCATTAGCACGAATTTGAAATATAATATTGATGTGGTTTAGTTCTAGTGTGACTAGACACATGTGAACCAACACTTAAGTGCATGTAGAATCTGCCCATCAATATTGTCATAATTATGGGCAGTAATTTAGAATATATTATTGATGTGAATGGATAATTAATGCTAGTGTGACTAGATACATGTAAACCTAGAATTTTAAGCCATTAGTTCTTCTTTTGCAGCTATATAGGGAGGGGAAAAAGAACTCAAGAGGGCTGATACGAATTTTCAGTTTATGTTGAATGTAATTGATGTGTTTTCAAGTTTGAGAAGTTTTCTTATTATTCTTATTGCATGAAAAATTGGTCCTAACTTATCAAGTCTGACTTGTGGCGTTTAAATCAATTCATTTCTTCATCCCAATCACCCAAGTTCTCAATTACAGGTTAGTTGTGGGTTTGGTAGGGAGGATTTGTTTTGAGTTCTAAGATTCTATGCTAGATGTGTATGTGGGGTTCTAGATGTAATATTTGATCCTTGGGTTCCACATCATTTTGGTATTAGAGCTTTGCCTTGAAGATAAATCTCTAGGTATCTTTTATGTTTTAATTATCTCAGTTTCTTTCTTGTTCTTGTTTATCATCTAAATCTCCTCATTTTTTTTTCTATTCTTGTTACACCTTGTTCTTGTTCTTTAGATTTTGTGTTCTTATCTTTTTTTTTTCTATTGTTGTTTACTAAAAGTTCAAAGAAAAAAATGTAAAAGATAAAAAAAGAAAAGAAAAGAACCAAATTTAGTTTCTAAGTCTCTTCATTTTTCTGTTCTTGCTGCACCTTGTTCTTGTTCTTCAAATCTGTATTTTTTTTTTATGTTTTCATTTTCTATTCTTGTTTATTGAAAGTTCAAAAAAAAAAGAAGGAAAAGATCAAAAGAAAAGAAAAAAAAAGGAATCAGATTCAACTTCCTCAATATATGAAAAAAAAATTGTACCTGTTTATGTCCAGTATTTTTCTATACAAGTGTGTAAGAGTTTTTGCTTATTTATACCATTAACAGCTCTCTATCTTATTATATTTAATCAAATTGTTTCAGTTCCTTATTTTGCATTGATTTACCATTTAAAATAAGAAATTTAGAGCATAGCTTACATTGGGAATAGATTTAGGTTGCATATTCAGATTACTTATCGGAGTGATTTGAATTCTATTTTTTAATATCCAGAATTATTTTTTTTTCATTTATTCTTAGTTTCATTCTTTCATATACCTCTTGTTTCTTGTATCTATTAAGTAGCTAATTCTCAATCATAGTTACTTTGGCTTGATTAACATAAATACTTTTTGCTTCTTGTGTTAACTTTCAGTTCTTGTTGTTTAAATTAAATTGCTTCTAGAATTGTTGAATTCGTTTTGTTCATTAGGTTCCTTGTAGAGTCTTTAAAACAAAACTTGTTTTACTTGATTTAATTGGATTCAGTTCTAAAATTCAACTTGATAAAAGAAGAATTGAGAGGTAATAAGGACCAAGTTTTGAGTGAAATATAAGAGGAGTGACAATCTGATCTTGAGTGAAACAAGTAAGGGAGTGTGGTGAGAAAATTTTTTTTTACTAACATTTTCTTACAAGTTCTTATACCATGTCAAATTCTGGAGATGAAAAACGTGATATGACCATGAATGACATAGCCTTCATGTTAGAGGCAATGCAAAGGAAATTTGAAAGGTTTGATTTGGTCATAAACAACATGAGAGGTGATGTAGACAACATAATGCAAAGGCAGCAAAATAATACTAATCGAAGGGGACAGAATAGAGGGAGAGGAAACATGATGAATGATGAAGAGGTAGAAAGGGAAGATGATGAAGAAAGTGAGGAATCAATTGCCCAAAGAAGACCTCAACAAATGGACAGCAACTTATCTTCCATAAAAATGAAGATACCATCATTCAAAGGGAGAAATGATGCTGAAGCTTATCTTGAATGGGAAAGAAAAGTTGATTTGGTGTTTGATTGTCATAATTATAGTGAAATGAAGAAAGTTAAAATTGCAACAGTTGAATTCACAGATTATGCACTAATTTGGTGGGATCAATTGATGATTTCCAAGACAATAAATGGAGAAAGAACCATCTCTACTTGGGCTGAAATGAAAACTTTGATGAGAAATAGATTTGTACCATCTTACTACTATCGAGAGCTTCACCAAAGATTGCAGCGGTTAACTCAAGGATCCATGTCAGTGGAGGATTACAATAAAGAGATGGAGATGATCATGAGTAGAACTAATATCGAGGAGGATCCAAAAATCACTATGGCTCAATTTTTGAGTGGGCTGAATAAAGAGATTGCCAACATAATTGAATTACATCATTATGTAGAGTTTGAAGATATGGTACACATGGCCATGAAAGTGGAGAAGCAACTGAAACTCAAGGGAGCAGCAAAGGGGTTTTCTAATTTCAGCCCTAGTTTCACTTCAAAGTGGCCAAAGAAAGATGATAATCCTAAAGGGAAGGAGGCTGCCTGGAATGAAAAGGAAAAGCAAGATCCAGCCGACCCTAAAGGTAACTCTAAAACATCTAACTCTAATCAAAAGCATAGAACCATTAAATGCTTTAGGTGTTTAGGAGTAGGACATATAGCATCTCAATGTCCAAATAAGAAAATCATGCTAATAAGAGATAATGGTGAAATTGAAGTGCCAGTGAACATGAAAGTGATGATGATGATAATGATACCATGCCACCATTAGAGGAATTTGAACATATCATTGAATACCCTGCCCATGGTGAATCTTTGGTTATTAAAAGAGCTTTAAACATGCAAATTAAAGATGAAGCAAGTAATCAAAGAGAGAACATTTTCCATACTCATTGCATTGTGAATGGAAAAGTGTGCAGCTTGATCATTGATGGAGGTAGTTGTGCAAATGTTGCTAGTACTGATTTTATGGATAAATTAGGGTTAGCATGCACAAAACATCCTAGTCCTTATAAGCTTCAATGGTTGAATCACTGTGGAGAGGTGAAGGTAACAAAGCAGGTTCTATTTTCTTTTGCAATGGGAGATACAATGTTGTGGAACAACCAGCACACCGCAAGGATGAGCAAGAGTTAGGACGTGGGGAACAAGTTGAGGAGATCATCAATCCAATTATTTTGCCACAAGGTCCTATAACTAGATCGCGAGCCAAAAAGATTCAGCAAGCACTAATTTGTCATTTGCAAGATTTGGTGAATTTGGCTAACTATGGTTTGCAAGGAATTACAAGCTTGGAGACAAGACCAAAGGAAGTCAATTACAACTTGCTACAAGTTGTAATTCACGAATGAGGCTTGTAATTAATATGTATTAAGGCCCACTAGTTATGCTTATTTAAAAAGTAAGGGCCATGTTTGTTTTGTATTAAATCAGAACGTTGTTTACTTTATTATTTCTTAAAATTTGATTAGAAAGCCAAACGCTACTTAATAACCCTAATTAGGGTTTAGTTATTTATATCTCATTTAGGGTTGTAAGACACCAGTTTTGAAGTTTTGGACGAATTTATTAACCTAAAGCCGAATTGCTTTTATCTTTGTGTTCTTGCTTGAATACATGCTTCAGAAACATTCAAGTAGTTTGATCAACTTTCTTGTGGAGTGTTTCGAATCTGGGATTTAGGAACTGACTTGTTTCGAACTCTTGGATCTTTGATCAATTCAAGGTAATCTGAAATCTAACCTAATCCTTGGGGGTTGTACCGAATTCGACTAGGGGTTTTCAAGTTAATGCTGTGGGGGTTTGAAATCAAGGGGTTCTCAGGCTTATTCTTGGAGGTTTCGTATCATACAAAGATGAGGTTTATTGTGATGTTGTGCCTATGCACGCTAGCCATATCATTCTTTGTCGTCATGGAAGTTTGATAGGAAGGCTTTGCATGATGGCTTTAAGAATCATTATTCTTTCAGCCTTCCATTGTCACCTAAACAAGTATATGAAGATCAAGTGAAGATTTTGAGATCATTTGAAAGGAATTCTGGTGGTGAGGGTAAAACAAATAAAAATGGAGTACAAGAGGCCAAGTGTGAGCAAAAGAATGATAAAAATGGCCCATTGGTGAGAGAAAAAGAGAAAGGGAGAGAAAATAAGAGAGAGTGTTTCTATGCAAAAGAAAAAGAGTTAAGGAGTGCTTTTTGTGGGAAAATAAGTCTGATTGTACTTAGGTACAAAGAGACCTTGATTTTTACATTTGACCTTGATAACTCTTTGCCTAGTTGTGTTAGTTCTCTTTTACAGGATTTTGGAGATGTTTTTCCAGAAGATGTACCTAAAGGCTTACCACCTTTAAGAGGAATTGAGCATCAAATTGATTTCATTCCAGGCTCAACAATTCCTAATTGACCAGCTTATAGAAGCAATCCAGAGGAAACCAAGGAACTTCAAGGGCAAGTGGAGGAGTTGCTAGCAAAGGGACATGTGCATGAAAGTCTTAGTCCATGTGTTGTTCCGGTGTTATTAGTCCCAAAGAAGGATGGATCATGAAGAATGTGTGTGGACTACCGAGCAATCAATAAAATCATGGTGAAGTATAGACATCCAATTCCTAGACTTGATGATATGCTTGATGAGTTGAGTGGTTCTTGCATTTTTACTAAGATTGATTTGAAAAGTGGTTACCATCAAATTAGGATGAAAGAAGAAGATGAGTGGAAAACTGTATTCAAAATAAAATATGGTCTTTATGAGTGGTTAGTTATGCCAGTTGGTTTATCTAATGCACCTAGTACATTCATGAGATTAATAAACCATGTTTTGTGTGCATATCTTGGTAAATTTGTTATTGTATATTTTGATGACATACTTATTTATAGCAAATCAGTAGATGAGCATGTAGGACATATTAGGGCTGTTCTTGATGTTTTGAGAAAGGAAGAATTGTATGCCAACTTGAAAAAGTGCATGTTTTGTAGTGATAAAATCATATTCATAGGTTTTATGGTTAGTGCACAAGGGATTGAGGCTGATGATGAAAAGGTAAAGGCAATAAGAGATTGGCCAGCACCTAAAACCATGAGTGAGGTAAGAAGTTTTCATGGTTTGGCTAGTTTCTGTAGAAGGTTTGTTAAAGATTTTAGTTCCATTGCTGCACCATTAAATGAATTGGTAAAAAAAGATGTAAATTTTAATTGGACTGAAATTCATGAAAAGGCATTTAATTTATTGAAAGAAAGGTTAACTATTGCTCCAATTCTTGCTTTACCAGATTTTGATAAGACCTTCGAATTAGAGTGTGATGCTTCAGGTATGGGCATAGGTACTGTTTTGATACAAGAAGGGAAACAAATTGTATATTTTAGTGAGAAGCTTCATGGTGCACAATTAAATTATTCCACTTATGACAAGGAGCTGTATGCTTTGGTAAGAGCTTTACAAGTGTGGCAACATTACTTATTGCCTAAAGAGTTTGTTATTCATACAGATCATGAATAATTAAAACATCTGAAGGGGCAAACCAAGCTGAACCGAAGGCATGGAAAGTGGGTAGAGCTCATTGAGCCATTTCCATATGTGATAAAGTATAAGCGTGGCAAAGACAATGTAGTAGCAGATGCACTTTCAAAAAAGTATTGCTTAATCTCAACTCTTAGTTCTAAGTTATTAGGCTTTGAGAAAATTAAGGATATGTATGCCAATGATGTTGACTTTGCAAATGTTTATAAAGATGTGAGCATTCTGCATTTTAGAAGTTTTATAGCCATGATGGATACTTGTTTAAGGATGGAAGATTATGCATGCCTAGTTGCTCATTAAGGGAATTGTTTGTGCATGAGGCACATAGTGGAGGACTCATGGGACATTTTGGGGTATTTAAGACTTTAGAAATTTTGCATGAACATTTTTATTGGCCAAAAATGATAAAAGATGTTGACAGAATTTGTGCAAAGTGTATTGCATGTAAACAAGCAAAATCTATGCCTTTACCTCATGGGCTGTATACTCCTTTACCTATTCCTAATGCACCTTGGATAGACATATCTATGGACTTTATTTTGGAGCTGCCTAGGACTAGAAAAGGAAAAGATAGCATATTTGTTATTATTGACAGATTCAGTAAAAAGGCTCATTTCATTGCATGTCACAAAATTGATGATGCAACAAATATTGCTAATTTGTTCTTTGGGGAAGTAGTTCGTTTGCATGGCATTCCTAAGACAATAGCGAGTGATAGAGATGTGAAATTCTTGTCATTTTTGGTGTGTTTTGTGGAATAAATTAGGTACTAAATTATTGTTCTCTACAACTTGTCATCCACAAACCGATGGACAAACAAAACTAGTAAATAGGACTTTAGGATCTAATACGGAACCCATGAATCAAATATTACATCTAGAACCCTACAAACACATCTAGCATAGAATCTTAGAACTCAAAACAAATCCTCCCTACCAAACCCACAACTAACCTGTAATTGAGAACTTGGGTGATTGGGATGAAGAAATGAATTGATTTAAACCTCACAAGTCAGACTTGATAAGTTAGAACCAATTCTTCTCAATGTGGAACCAGTTAGAACCAATTTTACTTGATTTAAGTGGAACTAGTTCTGAAATTTATCTTGATAATAGAAGAATTTAGAGGTAAAAAGGCTAAGAACTTGGGCTTATAAAAAAAACGAAAAGAAAAAGGAACCAAGTTTTGAGTGAAATACAAGAAGAGTGACAATCTAATCTTGAGTGAAACACTAAGTGAGTGTGGTGAAGAAAATTTTTCTTTACTAATATTTTCTTGCAGGTTCTTATACTATATTAAATTCTAGAGTTGAAAAACATGATATGACCATGAATGGCATAGCCTTCATGTTAGAGGCAATGCAAAGGAAATTTGAAAGGTTTGATTTGGTCATAAACAACATGAGAGTTGATGTAGACAGCATAATACAAAGGCAGCAAAATAATAATACTAATCGAAGGGGGCGGAATAGAGGAAGAGGAAACATGTTGAATGATGATGAGGTAGAAAGGGAAGATGATGAAGAAAGTGAGGAATCACTAGCCCAAAGAAGACCTGAACAAAGGGACAACACCATATCTTCCATAAAAATGAAGATACCATCATTCAAAGGAAGAAATGATGCTGAAGCTTACCTTGAATAGGAAAGAAAAGTTGAGTTGGTGTTTGATTGTCATAATTATAGTGAAATGAGAAAGCTAAACTTGCAACAGTTGAATTCACAAATTATGCAATAGTTTGGTGGATCTGATGCCGACCCTTAGCAACGATGGCAGCAAACCCAACGTATAACAATGGTAGAGAACTCCTTGAAACTTGATAATCACCTCCTAAGGAACCCAACGCCTATAAAGAGACGCGAACTCACTATAATTGAAGGATTTAGTTGGTAAGAAGAAGGAAAATGCCACAACTCTCGTTGATAAGTAAACCTAATTCTTGATGCAAAGAAAGAATTAAAGAATCCACTATAATCTCTCTCACACGAAAATTCACAAGAAGAACTTGTAGAAGAATTCGAAAATTTTTAATAATGATGGTGTCCCCCAATTCGGCCTAATAGTGCCCTTAAATAAGGGTTACAAAATTCCTAATTGCATATGGAAAATTAAGACTAAAACATTCTAGAAGGATCCTAGGCTTGTATGGGAAAACACTTCCAAAAACCCAACAAGAATAGGATTTGACAAAGTCAAAACAACTTAACTAATTAAAATAAAAGGATGGGGACCACAAAATAACAAAAATATCCCCTCTAACTAACTATGAAGATTCAGCCAAGGGGTGCAACAAACTCCCTTGGAATTCGGCCAACTTGCATCCATGAATGTGCATGCATGTGCATGGAAATAAGATTGACCAAGCTTTGACTCTTCCTTGGTAGTTTCAGCCTAAGCTTAAAAATAGCCTTCAAAGGCTCCTTCTTGGCTTCCATTGCATGCTTCTAGAACCATGATATATTTAGGCCTTCCTTGCAGCTCCATCTCCATCTTCTTGAATGATAATTCTTGAAGCTCTTTGGAAATCTCTTCTTGAATATGCAAAGCCATGCTAGCTTGATATCTCTTTGCCTTACTCCTAGTGATTTGTCCACTTGCTAACTTCAAGGGGTCCTTTCTTGCATCATTCTCCCCCTCAAAAAGATTTGTCCTCAAATCTGCATCATCAAAAGGAGAAAGATCACTTACATTGAAAGTAGCACTAACATTATACATACCTGGTAAGTCGATCTTGTAGGCATTGTCAATAATCTTCTCCAGCACTTGGAATGGGCCATCTCCTCTAGCTTGCAACTTGTTCTTCCTTTGGTTAGGAAACCTTTCTTTTTGAAAATGCACCCAAACCCAATCTCCTACTTGAAACTTCATCTCACGTCTCCCTCTATTTGCAGAATCAGCATATCTCTTGTTCCTTTTCTCAATATTCGCCCTTGCTTTCTCATGCATCTCTTTCACCAATTTAGCTTTCTTCTCACCATCTAAACTAACAAGCTCATGAGAAGGTAAAGAAACAAGACCCAAAACTGTTAGTTGGTTAAAACAATAAACAAGCTCAAAAGGTGAATATCCTATAGAAGAATGAATAACACGATTATAAGCAAACTCAATAAATGGCAAACAATCTTCCCAAGAACTCAAAAACTTCTGTTTGTTCATCCGTTTGAGGATGACAAGTGGTGGAAAATAACAACTTGGTACCTAACTTTCCCCAAAGCACACGCCAAAAGTGAGATAAAAACTTGGTGTCTCTATCAGAAACTATGGATTTTGGTATCCCATGAATTCGAACAACCTCCCTAAAGAAGAGTTCAGCCACTAAACTAGCATCATCACTCTTATGACATGGGATAAAGTGTGCCATCTTACTAAACCTATCAACAACCACAAATATGCTATCTCTCCCCCTCTTAGTCCTTGGTAATCCTAAAACAAAGTCCATACTAATGTCCATCCAAGGAGAACTAGGAACGGGTAATGGCATATACAAACCAAGAGGCATAGACTTAGACTTAGCTTGCCTACAAGCCAAACAAGCCTTACAAATCTGAATTACATCCCTTTTCATATTCGGCCAATAAAAGTGTTCATTCAGCATGTCTAAAGTCTTATCAACTCCAAAATGCCCCATCAAACCCCCCACAATGTGATTCTAATACTAGCAAATCTCTCATAGAACATCTAGGCATGTATAATTTCGAACCCTTAAACAAAAACCCATCATGTCTATAGAAAGAATTATAAGCACCATGCTCACAAGCATCATAAACATTGCCAAAATCAGAATCACCAACATATAAGTCCTTTATACATTCAAATCCAAGCAATTTAGTACTCAAAACATTAAGTAAAGCGTACCTCCTTGAAAGTGCTTCTGCCACTACATTGTCTTTACCTTGCTTGTATTTGATCACATAAGGAAACTTCTCAATCTTCAGAACCCATTTTGCATGTCTTTTATTGAACTTGCCTTGCCCTCTCAAATGCTTCAATGATTCATGGTCTGAATGGATCACGAATTCCTTGGGCAGCATATAATGCTCCCATACTTCCAATGCTCTCACCAAAGCATATAGCTCCTTGTCATAAGTTGAATAATTCAGCTTTGCTCCATTAAGCTTTTCACTAAAGTGTGCAATGGGCTTCTTCTCTTACATCAAAACAGCTCCAATACCTACATCAGAAGCATCATATTCAATTTCAAAAGTAGAATCAAAGTTAGGTAAAGCTAAAACGGGTGTAGTAGAAAGCTTCTCTTTCAAAGCATCAAATGCTTCTTGTTGCTCCTTGCCCCAAACGAATCCCACTTCTTTCTTGATTATGCTAGTCAAGGGGGCTGCCAATGTAGAGAAATTAGGGACAAATCTCCTATAGATGCTTGCCAATCCGTGAAAACTCCTCACTTCTATCACACTTGAAGGATTCGGCCACTCTTGGATAGCTTTCACCTTCTCTTGATCAACTTCAATTCCCTGCATACTTACAACAAAACCAAGAAAAACAACCCTATCTAGACAAAAAGAACACTTCTTAAGCTTAGCATAAAGGTTTTGCTCCCTAAGGATTTCAAGGACTTTCCTAACATGTTCAACATGTTCTTCTTCAGTTTTGCTATAAATCAGAATATCATCAAAGTAAACTACCACAAACTTACCTAAATAAGCTCTCAAAACATGGTTCAATAATCTCATGAAAGTACTAGGTGCATTAGATAAACCAAAAGGCATAACTCACCATTCATACAAACCATATTTCGTTTTGAAGGCAGTCTTCCATTCATCTCCCGGCTTCATGCGAATTTGATGATAACCACTCATAAGATCAATCTTTGTGAAATATCTCACCCCATGCAATTCGTCCAACATGTCATCAAGTCTAGGAATGGGATGTCTGTACTTCACAGTAATCTTGTTCAAAGCCCTACAATCAACACACATCCTCCAAGAACCATCTTTCTTGGGTACTAATAAGACTGGAACGGCACAAGGACTAAGACTCTCACGAACCAAGCCTTTCTCCAAAAGCTCTTCAACTTGTCTTTGCATCTCTTTTGTCTCCATAGGATTACTCCTATATGCTGGCCGATTTGGAATTGCAGAACCGGGTATGAAGTCAATTTGATGCTCAATCCCTCTTAATGGCAGCAAACCACTAGGAAGGTCTTCAGGAAACACATCCTTAAAATCCTGCAACAAAGACAAAAAAAACCAGAAGGTAAAGAATCAAGAGATTCTTCACTGTCAGCAAGTAACAATTCTTTATACATAATAATGAGTACAGGCTGCCCTACATCTATCTTTCTTGCTCTTGCATAAAAAGTATATTTTGCTTTTTCTCCTTGCTTATTTTCTCTCACTAATGGGCCATTTATTTGTTTGCTTACTTTCTTTTGACTCTCGGCCTCTTTTCCCTTTCTGCACTCACTCACTTTATTATTTTCTCTCTCCCTACCCTTAGAATTACCCTTGGGTGTTGAAGAAACATCATTGGCCAAATTTGAACCCCCTTGGTTCATGTTGGCCGAAACTTCTTTCTCCCTCTCTAGCATCCTCTTTTGATCTTCATACACCTCTTGAGGTGATAATGGTGCTAGAACAACCTTCTTTCCTTCATAAGTAAAGGTATACTTATTAGAGAAGCCATCATGTTGTGCCCTCCTATCATGCTGTCATGGTCTTCCTAATAGCAAATGTCCAGCTTGCATTGGCACTACATCACACAAAACCTCATCTTTATACTACCCAATGGAGAATGGTACCTTGACTTGCTTCAACACTTTTACTTCCCCAGCGTCATTGAACCATTGCAACTTGTAAGGATTGGGATGTTTAAAACAAGCTAACCCCAATTTATCCACCATTATAGTACTAGCAGCATTGGTAAAACTTCCACCATCAATGATAAGTGTACAAACCTTACCATTCACCAAACACCTAGAGTGCAAAAGATTCTCCCTTTGATCCAAGCCTTCTTCCTTGACTTGAATATTCAAGGCTCTTCTAGTAACAAACATCTCTCCATGTTCAGCAATCAAGACTTGATTCTCATAAGCCTCTTCATCATATTCGGCCCTATCACCACATTCGGCCTCCTCTTCTTCTTCATGTTCAGATTCTAATTCAATTTCCCCTTCATGGGTAGCAATCATCACCCTCTTATTCGGACATTGAGAAGCAATATGTCCACTTCCCAAACACTTGTAGCATTTAATTTCCCTACTTGGAGTAGGTCTAGAAGGTGTTTCCTTGGCTGTTTTTGCATCCCCATCATTCGGCTTCTTGAAATTAGGATTGTAGGAAGAATTCTTTTGGAAAGAACCCTTGTAATACCCTTTGTAGGAACCTCCACTCGAACTTGAACCCTTGAAGTTTGAAAAATTTCCACTAGCTTTAGAGTAGCCAGTTTTCGAAATAGCTTTATTCTTCAATCTTCTCTCTATTTTCATGGCCTTTTGAACTAACTCTTCAATTGTGTTGAATTCATATATCTCCAATTCATTGGCTATGTTCAAATTCAATCCCCCAAGAAATCATGACATCTTCTTGTCTTCATCTTCATCAATATTTGCCCTAGCCATGATCATCTCCATCTCTTTGTGGTACTCTTCCACACTTCTTCCACCTTGAACTAGTATTGCTAGTCGATTGTACAAATCCCAAATGTAGTGAGATGGTACAAATCGGCTTCTCATTAGTTCTTTCAAGGTTGACCATTCAGGAATAGGCCTCATACCTTTCCCTCTTCTATTAGCTTTCAATTGATCCCACCAAAATGTAGCATACCCTTTGAACTCTACGGCTGCCAAAAATGATTTCTTCTCTTCGGTGTAGTTATGGCATTCGAAAATCTACTCAACTTTCCTCTCCCATTCTATGAACTCTTCTGCATTGTTCTTCCCTTCAAAGGAAGGAATCTTCATCTTGATGGAAATAAGGTCACCATCAGTGGTAGGTTGATTTCCACCTTCATCTTCATCTTCTACCCTTTCGGCTGCTTCGAGAGCTTCAAGATTTCCTTGCCCTTCTCTCCTAAGCACTCTTCTAGCTAGCATAATGGGATTTGGATGTGCGGCTGGCTGCCCTTATTGCACTTGCTGAATTTGTTGCACTTGTTGCATTTGTTGTGCTTGACGTGCTGCATTCTCTTGCAATCTAGTATCCATCATCTCCATTCGACCAAGCATTGCTGCCAAAGTCTCATTAAGCCTAGCCAAGCTTTCGGCCATTGCTCCTTCTTTGCTAGTCTCTTCTCCTTTTCCATCCATGTTAACAAACAAACAAACTCAAAGAAACAAGATTAGTAATAATCAAAATTCACTCAAGTGTTTAGAATTACCTCACTTTTCTTGTCTTCCTTGATTGCACTTCAGAACCAAGCTCTCCAACCAACAATTGTCAAGTCGTTCAAGAAACTAGAACCTAAATCTTAGAACTAGATAGAAAACAAGACAAGTATCCGGAGGCAATGCAAGGTAATTTACACTACACGATATAAAACCAAGTATCGACACAAGCAAATGATACTTAGCAATGTAATGGAATTAATAGCTAGATAAAGAAATCAGAAATAATGAAACCAATAAACAAGACCAATTTGGATATAATGAATCAAAAACAACCCACACTTGGCAAGCTGCTTTATGGACCTAATCAATTCTACCCAAAATGCTAGCTTCTAGACTCTAATTTCCACCTATAAAACTCAAATAATATGAATATTAAGGTCTGATTTTCGAATTCTAAAAGCCCCTCAAAAGGTGAAATTTTTCGCCCCAAAAATTTTATTACTTCTAACCCACCTAAATCTGATCTTTAGCACCCAAATAGCAAGAATATCAAACAATTTTTGTTGAAGTGGTTTTGTACTCTTTTTTTTTTTTGCTTCCTATCACTATACCCTTGATTCAGAACTTAATTTACTCACAAGAATTTTTTGAAATCTAACTTAATTCGCAACACAGAATTCACCCACAAAACAAATCGAGGGAATACCCAACAACACAAAACAATTTTTGAATTTCAATCAGATTAACTCCCTAGGTTCCGAATCCAATTCAGATGCAAGGCCTAGGTTTCGAAATTCGATCAGACTCCTTTTCCTAGGTTTCGAATTACTCTTTGAACAATCTTTAGGCTTTTCGAATTTTGATATATGACTCTTTTTCAAAAATTAAAGACTAAACTCTCTAAGAACCCTAAAACGCAGAAATTTAAAAGACCTAAATTAACAAACCCTAGAAAGACAAAGTAGATAAAAATTACCTTGTAGCAAGGCTCTGATACCAAATGACACGGACTCTTAGCAACGATGGCAACAAACCCAACGTATAACAATGGTAGAGAACTCCTTGAAACTTGATAATCACCTCCTAAGGAACCCAACGCCTATAAAGAGACGCGAACTCACTATGACTGAAGGATTTAGTTGGTAAGAAGAAGGAAAACGCCACAACTCTCGTTGATAAGTAAACCTAATTCTTGATGCAAAGAAAGAATTAAAGAATCCACTATAATCTCTCTCACACGAAAATTCACAAGAAGAACTTGTAGAAGAATTCAAAAATTTTTAATAATGATGGTGTCCCCCAATTCGGCCTAATAGTGCCCTTAAATAAGGGTTACAAAATTCCTAATTGCATATGGAAAATTAAGACTAAAACATTCTAGAAGAATCCTAGGCTTGTATGGGAAAACACTTCCAAAAACCCAACAAGAATAGGATTTGACAAAGTCAAAACAACTTAACTAATTAAAATAAAAGGATGGGGACCACAAAATAACAAAAATATCCCCTCTAACTAACTATGAAGATTCGGCCAAGGGGTGCAACAAACTCCCTTGGAATTCGGCCAACTTGCATCCATGAATGTGCATGCATGTGCATGGAAATAAGATTGACCAAGCTTTGACTCTTCCTTGGTAGTTTCGGCCTAGGCTTAAAAATAGCCTTCAAAGGCTCCTTCTTGGCTTCCATTGCATGCTTCTAGAACCATGATATATTTAGGCCTTCCTTGCAGCTCCATCTCCATCTTCCTGAATGATAATTCTTGAAGCTCTTTGGAAATCTCTTCTTGAATATGCAAAGCCATGCTAGCTTGATATCTCTTTGCCTTGCTCCTAGTGATTGGTCCACTTGCTAGCTTCAAGGGGTCCTTTTTTGCATCAGGATCAATTAATGATTTCCAAGAGAAGGAATGGAGAAAGAACCATCACTACTTTGGCTGAAATGAAACTGTGATGAGAAAGAGATTTGTACCATCTTACTACTATAGAAAGCTTCACCAAATATTACAGTGGTTAACTCAAGGATCCATGTCAGTGGAGGATTATCATAAAGAAATGGAGATGATCATGATTAGAACTAATATAGAGGAGGATTCAGAAATTACTATTGCACAATTTTTAAGTGGGCTGAATAGGGCGATTGCCGACATAGTTGAACTACATCATTATGTGGAGCTTGAAGATATGGTACACATGGCCATGAAAGTAGAGAAGCAACTGAAACTCAAAGGAGCAGCAAAAGGATTTTCTAATTCTAGCTCTAGTTTCACTTCAAAGTGGCCAAAGAAAGAAGATAAACCTAAAGGTAATGAGGCTGCTTGGAAAGGAAAGGAAAGGCAAGTTCCAGCTGATTCTAAAGGTAACTCTAAAACATCTAATTCTAATCAAAAGCACAGTACCATTAAATGCTTTAGGTGTTTAGGAGTACGGCATATAGAATCTCAATGTCCAAATAAGAAAATCATGCTGATAAGAGATAATGGTGAAATTGATAGTGCTAGTGACATGAAAGTAATGATGATGATAATGATAGCTTGCCACCATTAGAGGAAATTGAACATATCATTGAATATCCTGCACATGGTGAATCTTTGGTTATTAGGAGAGCTTTTGATGAGAAAACTATAAGCAATCTTGATGAATCTACACAATGCAGCAAATATGTTGATGATATCATTATGCCAAGTGGACCAATCACAAGATCACAATCAAAGAAACTCCAGCATGTGTTCCAACACTTCATTCAAAGGTGGATTAATGGAGAGGGAGACCAACTTGCACTGAATATGAAGAATCATGAAGGAGAAGTCAGAAACTCACCAAAAAGCATGAAGAATCTGCTCATAAATATGGTGATGGGCATTAGCACGAATTTACAATATAATATTGATGTGGTTTAGTTCTAGTGTGACTAGACACATGTGAACCAACACCAAAAAGCATATAGAATCGGCCCATCCATATTATCAGAATTATGAGCACTAAGTTAAAATATAATATTGATGTGGATGAATAATTAATGCTAGTGTGACTAGATACATGTGAGCCTAGATTTCTAAGCCATTGATTCGTCATTTCTAGCAAATAGAGAGGGATGAAAAGGACTAAAGGGGCTGTATGAATTTCCAGATTATATTGATTGTAATTTATGTGTTTTCAAGTTTGAGAGGTTTTCTTCTTATTCTTGTTGCATGAAGAATTGGTTCTAACTTATCAATTCTGACTTGTAGCATTTTAAATCAATTCATTTACTTCATCCCAATCACCCAAGTTCTCAATTTCAGGTTAGTTGTGGATTTGGTAGGGAGGATTTATTTTTAAGTTCTAAGATTCTATGCTATCTGTATATGTGGGGTTCTAGCTGTAATATTTGATCCATAGGTTCCGCATCATTTGGTATCAGAGCTTTGGCTTGAAGATAAAATCTCTAGGTATCTTTTCTGTTTTAATTATCTCAGCTACTTTCTTGTTCTTGTTTATCATCTAAGTCACCTCATTTTTTTTATTTTTGTTGCACCTTGTTCTTGTTCTTTAGATTATGTGTTCTTATCTTATCATTTTCTATTCTTTTTTACTAAAAGTTTTAAAAAAAAAAGACTAAAAGATCAAAAGAAAAAAAGAAAAAAAAGAACCAGATTCAGTTTCAAAGTCTCTTTATTTTTTGTTCTTATTTAACCTTTTCTTATTCTTCAAATCTCTATTTTTATCTTTTCATTTGCTATTATTGTTTACTGAAAGTTAAAAATAAAAAAGAAGGAAAAAATAAAAAGAAAAAAAAATAGAAAGAAAAAGAATCAGATTTAACTTCCTCAATAAATATAATAAAAAGAAAAAAAATCATACATGTTTCTGCCCAGTATTTTTCTACACAATTGTATAAGAATTTTTGCTTATTTATGTCATTAACAGCTCTCTATCTTATTATATTTGATCAAATTGCATCAGTTCCTCATTATGCATTGATTTAGCTTTTATAATATGATATTTAGAGCATAGCTTACATTGGGAATAGATTTAGTTGCACATTCAGATTGCTCATTGGGGTGATTTGAATTTTATTTTTTTTTCAATATCCAAAATTATTTTTTCTTTGTATTCCTAGATTCATTCTTTCATATACCTCTTTTTTCTTGTTTTCATTAAGTAGCTAATTCTCAATTATAGTTACTGTGGTTTGATTAACACAAATACTTCTTGCTCCTTGTGTTAATTTTCAGTTCTTATTGATTTAAATTGAATTGCTTCTAGAATTGCTGAATTCATTTTGTTCATTAGGTTCCTTGTAGAGTCTTTAAAATAAAACTTGTTTCACTTGATTTAAGTGGAACCAGTTCTGAAATTCAACTTGATAACAGAAGAATTGAGAGGTAAAAAGGCTAAGAACTTGAGCTTATAAAAAATAAAAAGAAAAAGGAACCAAGTTTTGAGTGAAATACAAGAAGAGTGACAATTTGATCTTAAGTGAAACACTAAGGGAGTGTGGTGAGGAAAATTTTTCTTTACTAACATTTCTTGCAGTTTCTTATACTATGTCAAATTCTAGAGGTGAAAAAAGTGATATGACCATGAATAACATAGCCTTCATGTTAGAGGCAATGCAAAGAAAATTTGAAAGGTTTGATTTGGTCATAAAAACATGAGAGGTGATGTAGACAGCATAATGCAAAGGCAGCAAAACAATACTAATCGAAGTGGGTGGAATAGAAGGAGAGGAAACATGTTGAATGATGATGAGGTAGAAAGGGAAGATGATGAAGAAAGTGAGGAATCATTAGCCCAAAGAAGACCTGAACAAAGGGACAACAACATATCTTCCATAAAAATAAAAATACCATCATTCAAAGGGAGAAATGATGCTGAAGCTTACTTTGATTGGGAAAGAAAAGTTGAGTTGGTGTTAGATTGTCATAATTATAATGAAATGAAGAAATTTAAACTTACAGTAGTAGAATTCACAAATTATGCACTAGTTTGGTGGGATCAATTAATGATTTCCAGGAGAAGGAACGGAGAAAGAACTATTATTACTTGGGCTGAAATGAAAACTGTGATGGGAAAGAGATTTGTACCATTTTACTACTATAGATAGCTTCACCCAAGATTGTAGCGGTTAACTCAAGGATCTATGTCAGTGGAGAGTTACCATAAAGAAATGGAGATGATCATGAGTAGAACTAATATAGAGGAGGATTCAGAAATCACTATGGCACAATTTTTGAGTGGTCTGAATAGGGAGAAGGCCAACATAGTTGAATTGCATCATTATGTGGAGCTTGAAGATATGGTACACATGGCCATCAAAGTGGAGAAGCAACTGAAACTCAAGGGAGCAGCAAAATGATTTTCTAATTCCAGCTCTAGTTTCACTTCAAAGTGGCCAAAGAAAGCAGATAAACCTAAAGGTAATGAGGCTGCTTGGAAAGGAAAGGAAAGGCAAGTTCCAGCTTATTCTAAAGGTAACTCTAAAACAAGTAACTCTAATCAAAAGCATAGTACCATTAAATGCTTTAGGTGTTTAGGAGTAGGGCATATAGCATCTCAATGTCCAAATAAGAAAATCATGCTGATAAGTGATAATGGTGAAATTGATAGTGCTAGTGAACATGAAAGTGATGATGATGATGATATTGATAGCTTGCCACCATTAGAGGAAATTGAACATATCATTGAATATCCTTCACATGGTGAATCTTTAGTTATTAGGAGAGCTTTTGATGAGAAAACTATAAGCAATCATGGTGAATCTACACAATGCAGCAAATATGTTGATGATATCATTATGCCAAGTGGACCAATCACAAGATCACAATCAAAGAAATTCCATCATGTGTTCCAACACTTCATTCAAAGGTGGATTAATGAAGAGGGAGACCAACTTATACTGAATATGAAAGAACATGAAGAGGAAGTCAGAAACTCACCAAGAAGCATGAAGAATCTGCCCCTAAATATGGTGATGGGCATTAGCACGAATTTTGAATATAATATTGATGTGGCTTAGTGTTAGTGTGACTAGACATATGTGAACCAACTCCAAAGTGCATGTAGAATCTATCCATCAATGTTGTCAGAATTATGGGCAGTAATTTAGAATATATTATTGAATGTGGATGGATAATTAATGCTTGTGTGACTAGATACATGTAAACCTAGAATTTTAAGCCATTAGTTCTTCTTTTGTAGCTATATAGGGAGGGGAAAAAGAACTCAAAAGGGTGGATACGAATTTTCAGTTTATGCTAAATGTAATTAATGTGTTTTCAAGTTTGAGAGGCTTTCTTCTTATTCTTGTTGCATGAAGAATAGGTTCTAACTTATCAAGTCTGACTTGTGGCGTTTAAATCAATTCATTTCTTCATCCCAGTCACACAAGTTCTCAATTACAGGTTAGTTGTGGGTTTGGTAGGGAGGATTTATTTTTGAGTTCTAAAATTCTATTCTAGATGTGTATGTGGGGTTCTAGATGTAATATTTGATCCATGGGTTCCGCATCATTTGGTATCAGAGCTTTGGCTTGAAGATAAATCTCTAAGTATCTTGTATGTTTTAATTATCTCAGTTTCTTTCTTATTCTTGTTTATCATCTAAATCTCCTCATTTTTTTCTATTCTTGTTGCTCCTTGTTCTTGTTCTTTAGATTTTGTGTTCTTATCTTTCATTTTCTATTGTTGTTTACTAAAAGTTCAAAGAAAAAAATGTAAAAGATAAAAAAAAAAAGGAAAGAACCAGATTCAGTTTCTAAGTCTCTTCATTTTTCTGTTCTTGTTGCACCATATTCTTGTTCTTCAAATCTTTGCTTTTTTTATCTTTTCATTTTCTATTATTGTTTATTGAAAGTTCAACAAAAAAAAAAGAAGGAAAAGATCAAAAGAAAAAAAAAGGAATCAGATTCAACTTCCTCAATATATGAAAAAAAAATTTCGTACCTGCTTCTGTCCAATATTTTTCTAGTAAGAGTTTTTGCTTATTTATGCCATTAACAGCTCTCTATCTTATTGTATTTAATCAAATTGTATCAGTTCCTCATTTTACAATGATTTAGCATTTAAAATCTGAAATTTAGAGCATAGCTTACATTGAGAATAGATTTAGGTTGCATATTCATATTACTTATTGGAGTGATTTGAATTCTATTTTTCAATATCCAGAATTATTTTTTCTTTGTATTCTTAGTTTCATTCTTTCATATACCTCTTGTTTCTTGTATGCATTAAGTAGCTAATTCTCAATCATAGTTACTTTGGCTTGATTAACACAAATACTTTTTGCTTCTTGTGTTAACTTTCAGTTCTTGTTGTTTAAATTAAATTGCTTCTAAAATTGCTGAATTCATTTTGTTCTTTAGGTTCCTTGTAGAGTCTTTAAAACAAAACTTATTTTACTTGATTTAAGTGGATTCAGTTCTGAAATTCAACTTGATAAAAGAAGAGTTGAGAGGTAAAAAGGACCAAGTTTTGAGTGAAATACAAGAGGTGTAACAATCTGATCTTGAGTGAAACACGTAAGGGAGTGTGGTGAGGAAATTTTCTTTACTTACATTTTCTTATAGGTTCTTCTCACACCATGTCAAATTCTAGAAGTGAAAAATGTGATATGACTATAAATGACAAAGCCTTCATGTTAGAGGTAATACAAAGGAGATTTTAAAGGTTCGATTTGGTAATAAACAACATGAGAGGTGATGTAGATAGCATAATTCAAAGGCAATGAAATGATACTAATCGAAGGGGACAGAATAGAGGGAGAGGAAACATGATGAATGATGATAAGGTAGAAAGGGAAGATGATGAAGAAAGTGAGGAATCAATAGCCCAAAGAAGACCTGAAAGAAGGGACAGCAACATATCTTCAATAAAAATGAAGATACCATCATTCAAGGGGAGAAATTATGCTGAAGCTTACCTTGAATGGGAAAGAAAAGTTGAGTTGGGGTTTGATTGTCATAATTATAATGAAATGAAGAAAGTTAAAATTGCAGCAGTTGAATTCACAGATTATGCACTAATTCGGTGGGATTAATTGATGGTTTCCCAGAGAAGAAATGAAGAAAGAACCATCACTACTTGGGCTGAAATGAAAACTGATACAAACCAGATATGGCAGCTTTGTGCCATTGAAGAAAAAGCAATCTTACATCATCCAAATAGATTTAAAAGGAGTTCAAAAGCTCTTTCATGGTGCTGAAATATACACATGGTGCTGAAATGTGTGAACTGTCCAGCCAGTTTCACAACCACGTGTGAAATATGCTGCTTGTCCAGAAAGTCTCACAGGTACATGTGAGATCGTGTAGTGTGAGGGATTTAATGACGCGGACCCTTAGCAACGATGGCAGCAAATCCAACGTATAACAATGGTAGAGAACTCCTTGAAACTTGATAATCACCTCCTAAGGAACCCACACCTTGGCACATTCTTGTTTGGACATTCTTTGCTGATATGTCCCACACCTTGGCACTTCCAAAACTTAATATCTCGATTTCGCAGCTTAGGCTCTTCAACTTTGGACTTGTCTTTAGAACTTGATTCGGCCTTCACTTTCCCACTATCTTGACCAGCCTTGTTTCTTTCCTTGTAATCACGCCTTCCTTCCCTATTCCAAGGAGAAAAAGAATTAGAAACAGGTTTTGAATAATACCTTGATGGTCGTCTTCCTTGGAGTTGTTTTTCCACCTTGATGGCAATATTCACCATCTCTTCTAACTCCACATATGGCTGCAAATCAACCTGGTCAGCAATATCCAAATTCAAACCAGCCAAGAAACGTGCCATAGTAGCCTCTACATCCTCATCTAGGTTAGCTCTAGTCATCAACATCTCCATCTCTTTGTAGTAGTCATCAACACTTTTACTTCCTCGCTTGAGAACCTGAAGTCTCTGCATGATTTCCCTATGGAAATGTCTAGGCACAAACCTCTTCCTCATGACTGATTTAAGATCAGCCCAAGTCTCAATAGGATACTCCAAATTCCTTCTTCTACTAGTCACTAACTGATCCCACCAAGCTATAGCATAATCTGTAAATTGAGTAACAATAAGCTTGACCTTCTTTTCCTCAGTACATCGATGGCAATCAAATATGAGGTCAACCTGCTTCTCCCATTGCAAATAAGCTTCTGGATCTGATTTACCACGAAAATTAGGAATTTTCAGCTTGATGCTTCCCAAGCTCCTATCAACGACTTCATCATCACCATGATTTCTACCATAGAAAGAATTATTATTCATCCTTCCTCTACCTCTACCAGCACCACGTCCTCCTCTACCTCCACCTTTATGTAGAGCTCCTCCAACCAGACTTGCATTATCCTCCTCAAGCTCATTTTCATCTTCCAAATGTTCAGGCTGTTGCATTCGATTTCTGCCACCTCTTTGCCTCTCAATGTGCTCCGGTGTGGCTCTTTCAACACTCTGCAACCTCAAATCCATGCGCTCCAATGTTTCTGTTATGTTCTCCATAGTGCGGTATAAACGTGTAAATTTAGCTTGATGCGCCTCATGCAATCGAGCTGGATCAATCGGAAAACCCCTGCTATCACTTTCATCTCTCCCAGACATTTTTCCTGCAATAAAAGGTTAGCACAAAACAAATAAAAGGCCTCACAACACTCCCTCACGTGTTTACACTCAATAGATGAAGGTTGGTCTCTCGTGTTTCACTCAATATATGAAATCACTCACGGTTCAGCTCACACCTCTCAAGTTGATATCTTTTACGTTCTTAGGTGAATCACACTTTATGAAACAACTCAAATAGCCTTCCGTGTGTAGTATCCCAAAATCTGAAATTTCGTGAGAAAAAATTCAATTACTTCTAACCCACCTAGATTCGACCCTTAGCATCTAAATAACAAGGAAAACGAAAAAAATTTTCTTGAAGTGATTCTATACTCTTTTTTTTTTTTGCTCCCTCTCACTACCTCTTTTGAAGGCAGCCCTAGTTCACACCACGAAACTTTTTTTCCAATTAGGTAACAAGAACAAGATCGAATTTGAAGCACTTTCTTTGAATTTCGAAACTGAATCAAAATGAATAATCAAGACAAGATTCGAATTTAGCACACTTTGTTGAATTTCGAATTCAAATCAGAATGATTAACAAGAACAAGATTCGGACTTAGAATACTTTCCCTGAATTTTGAATTTAGGTTTTATGAAAACGAAAATGAAAATAACCCACAAAGAAAAACAAAAACACAAATAACAGGTGAAGAAAACAAAAACGAAAATAACCCACAAAGAAAACAATTCAGAGGAATAAGGAAAACAAGAGAACGAATTCAACAATTGGATCAAAGTAACGAAAACACAAATAACAAAAGAAGGAACGAAAACAAATTGATAGGGATAAAACCTGATCTAGAGCGTAGGCTCTGATACCAAATGATACGGAACCTCCAAGAATAAGCCTGAGAACCCCTTGATTTCGAACCCCCACAGCATTAACTTGAAAACCCCTAGTCGAATTCGGTACAACCCCCAAGGATTAGGTTAGATTTCAGATTACCTTGAATTGATCAAAGATCCAAGATTTCAAAACAAGTCAGTTCCTAAATCCCATATTCGAAACACTTCACAAGAAAGTTGATCAAACTACTTGAATGTTTCTGAAACATGTATTCAAGCAAGAACACAAAGATAAAAGCAATTCGGCTTTAGGTTAATAAATTCGTCCAAAACTTCAAAACTGGTGTCTTACAACCCTAAATGAGATATAAATAACTAAACCCTAATTAGGGTTATTAAGTAGCGTTTGGCTTTCTAATCAAATTTTAAGAAATAATAAAGTAAACAACGTTCTGATTTAATACAAAACAAACAGGGCCCTTACTTTTTAAATAAGCATAACTAGTGGGCCTTAATACATATTAATTACAAGCCTCATTCGTGAATTACAACTTGTAGCAAGTTGTAATTGACTTCCTTTGGTCTTGTCTCCAAGCTTGTAATTCCTTGCAAACCATAGTTAGCCAAATTCACCAAATCTTGCAAATGGCAAATTAGTGCTTGCTGAATCTTTTTGGCTCGCGATCTAGTTATAGGACCTTGTGGCAAAATAATTGGATTGATGATCTCCTCAACTTGTTCCCCACATCCTAACTCTTGCTCATCCTTGCGGTGTGCTGGTTGTTCCACAACAAAATTGCTGATCATTTGGAGTTGCAACAATATGTGGAGATGGAGGACATGATAAATATGGCCATGAAAATTGAAAGACAACTCAAAGGAAAAGGCACAAGGTATAATTCTAAACTTTCATCGGTTTCTTATTCTTGGAGATCGAATTGGAGTAAAAAGGATGATAAACCCATTGTTAAGCCTAAAATAGATGAAGTTAAAAACAAAAATGAATTAGGCAGCAAGGGTAAAGTTGAGAATCAACCTAATCAAACTAGAAGCATTAAATGCTTCAAGTGCCATGGACATGGTCATGTGGCACATGAATGCCCTAATAAAAGAATAATGATCATGAGGGATGGGATTGTAGAATCTGAAAGTGATAGAGAAGATGAAGATGATATGCCACCTTTGGAAGATGATAGTGATGTAGAATATGCTAAGGGTGAAACTTTGGTTGTACAACGCACACTTAGTTTGCAAAATAAACAAGATGAACATGGGGAGCAACATGAGAATTTGTTTCATACTCATTGTTTGGTTGCTAATAAGTTGTGTAACTTGATTGTGGATAGTGGAAGTTGTACCGATGTAGCAAGCGCTTTGCTAGTAGAGAAGTTGAAGCTGCCCACTATTAAACACCCAAAACCATACAATCTTCAGTGGTTGAATGATAGTGGTATGGTGAAGGTAAATAAGCAAGTTTTGATTTCATTTTCCATTGGTAGATATAAGGATGAAGTTTTGTGTGATGTGGTACCCATGGATGCTGGACACATGTTATTGGGTAGACCATGGCAATATGATCGAAAAGTGTTGCATGATGGGTTCAAAAATCATTATTCTTTGAGTATGAATGGGGAAAAGTATCAATGACGTGGACCCTTAGCAACGATGGCAGCAAACCCAACGTATAACAATGGTAGAGAACTCCTTGAAACTTGATAATCACCTCCTAAGGAACCCAACGCCTATAAAGAGACACGAACTCACTACGATTGAAGGATTTAGTTGGTAAGAAGAAGGAAAACGCCACAACTCTTGTTGATAAGTAAACCTAATTCTTGATGCAAAGAAAGAATTAAAGAATCCACTCTAATCTCTCTCACACGAAAATTCACAAGAAGAACTTGTAGAAGAATTCAAAAATTTTTATTAATTGTTGTATATGAAATTCGGCCTAATAGTGCCATTAAATAAGGGTTACAAAATTCCTAATTGCATATGGAAAATTAAGACTAAAACATTACTAATTGCATAAGGAAAACATTCCTAATTTTAGAACCAGGTATGAAATCAATTTGATGTTCAATCCCTCTTAATGGCTGCAAACCACTAGGAAGGTCTTCAGGAAACACATCTGATGAGGATCTGATTGCTAGCATACAACACCAAGGACCTGTTACTCGATCAATGGCAAGAAAACTTCAAGGATTAGTTTCCAAACATCTATATGTTCTCAATACAATTGGAACATTAAGACTTGAAGAAAATAAGAGCAAAGAAGCTGTTTGGTTGCACGTGTCCCAATTGCAATCTACCCAAGAGGCCAATTGACCCAAAGGAGTTAGAATACATATTGGCATCCATCATTATACCTTTGGGAGCTAAATACATACCATTCACGTACCATTGGATGCCCATATATTAAGAGTGGCTGAAACTCACATTGGGAGTCAAAGATGCCTTTTAAAAGCTAGTGGGAGACAAGCTATATGGCTGCCCAATTTGTTTTATGTAACCACATCATTATATTTGTATTTTTCCATCATTTCACTTGTTTTATGCTTTCTTTAAGTCTTTAAAAATAGATGTAACGGCAGACTTTGAACTTAATGAATATTCTGAGTTTTCTCTCCATTTTTGAGAGCTTGAGAGGTTTTTAGCCTTCTTTGAGTTCTGGTTAGAACTTGCACGAATTCCTTGCAAAAATAATCAAGTTTGCTAGGTCTTAACTTATATTCAAGGTTTTTCCTTCACAAGTTGGGGTTGGGTCTTGAATCTTTGGTGTCCAGCCATATAGCTTCAGTTTTACATCACAAGTTGGTGTTGGGTTGAAGGTGCTGGTTGGTGTTCTTATGTTTTGGAGACGATCCGTAGCTTGAGCTTCCTTAGGAATTAAATCCCAGCAAGGCAGGCTCACATCATTTGGTATCAGAGCTTAGGCTCTCCAAATCAGGTTTTTAGCATCATTCCTTGTTTATGTCAAAAAAAAAATATTGTCTTCCTTTGAGTCATTTTCTGTCATTAGTTTAATTTCTACAAGCTGTATGCTTTTTTGTTTCTTTGAGTCCTTCTTCCTTAATGTTGTTGCTGGATTAATTTAAAAAAAAAAGAAAAAAGAAAGAAAGAACAGAAAAGAAAAGAAAAGAAAAAAAAAGAGGAAACAACAACTAATCTCTCAAATTTGCTAGTGGGTTAGAAACTGAAGTTGGGTTTGCACATAACCAAATCTTCTCAAATTTTATATGCTTGTTTCAGATGCTAAACTTAGCTTGGAAATCAAATTTTAAGTCAAAATTCCTCCATTTGCCTAGTTATCCATATATTGCAGCAAATTTAGCTAGTTTTGTGTCCAAAAGTGAACGTGTATATAAACATGTCCAAATCCTTTCAAATTTTATAGGCATGTTTTAGATATTCAGCTAAGCCTACATATTAAATTTCATATCAAAATTCATTTGTTTGCTTGGTTGTCCATATATTACCGCTAGTTAGCCATTTTTGGGTCTAGAACATAAACATTTCATAAGAGACCTAAAAATTCGTTTTTCTTCTTCCATTTTGTCTCAATATATTGTCCTAAATCCAGTTTTGTCAAATTCTTCCCTTTAGTAATGTTTGTCTAAAATTTCAGTGTCTTTCATCCTTAGGTTTCAAATATCAGATATTCTGTTTTTTTTCCAGCTTGTTTTACTCTTGTTCCATTCTTGAATGTGTTTTAAACCTTGCAATTTAGTTATTTAGTTGAGGAAATATTAAGTTCTTGCTAGAACTTGGAAGGGGCTGAAGTGAGTGAAAAAAGGCATAGAGTGGTGAGATTGTTAGAGGGTAAAAGCCAAAGTTTGAGTGAAACACAGATTGAGAGTTACCAGATTAGAGTGAAACACATGAGGGAGTGTGTGAGAGAATATTTCTAACATTTGTTTTGCATCAATCAGTATGTCAACAAAACGAGATAGTGATCGAGAGAGCAACCAACCCCAAGAGGAGCCAGAAGCTTCTTATGTTCTTAAGGCATTGCAATCTCAATTTCAAAGGATGAATGTGTTGTTTGTTGATATTAGAGAACAGATGGAAAAACACTCAAAGCAAATTGAAGAATTGCAGCAAGCAGGCTCTACAAATCAAAGGAATTTAGGAAGGGATGAACGAGATAATTTTCATAGGGAGCAAAACACAAATAGGGGGCAGAATAGAGGTAGGTGCGCTGGACTAAATGATTTGCCAGTTTTCAATGACTTGGAGGATGTAGATGAAGATAATCTTGATGATGATGATGGGCAGCAATCTGTTGCACTTGATGATGTTATTAGACCAAGATATATGAGAGGTAATATGGGTGGTAGAGGTGGTGGCAGAAATATTAGGCAAGAAACTATGGAAAATGCAAGAGGGAGAGGGAGAGTAGACAACAACGTTAATGGAATTAAAATGAAAATTCCATCATTCCAAGGCAAAGCAAATCCAGATGCATATTTGGAATGGGAGAGAAAGACCGAACTCATCTTTAATTGCCACAACTATAGTGACCAAAAGAAGATGACACTTGCTGTGGTAGAATTTACTGATTATGCATTAGTTTGGTGGGATCAATTACTCACTAAACGAAGAAGAAATGGCATGAGAGGAGTGCAGACTTGGGATGAGTTGAAACAGGTCATGAGAGATCGATTTGTTCCACAACACTACTATAGAGAGTTGCATCAAAGATTACAAGGGCTGGTGCAGGGCAATAAAAGTGTGGAAGAATATTTTGAAGAAATGGAAATGGCTATGATATGAGCTAATATAGAAGAAGAAAGGGAAGCAACTATGGCACGGTTCTTACATGGGCTGAAAGATGAAATTGCCGACATAGTGGAGCTGCATCATTATGTGGAGCTTGATGATATGTTAAATATGGCAATCAAGGTAGAAAAACAACTCAAGAAGAAGAAAACAACCAGATCGGGTATGGGAATGAATTCTACCAACAATGTTCCATGGAAGCCAAATTAGAAGAAAGGGGAATCTAGTGAGAGTAAATTTGTTTCAAAGGAGAAGAAAGAGGGAAACATGGCTGGAGAAAAACCCATTGTGATTGATAAGGGTAAGGCACCAATGAACTCCAGCGGAAGAACTAGAGACATCCAATGTTTTAGATGCTTAGGCAAGGGACATTATGCTGCACAATGCCCAAATAAAAGGGCAATGGTGATGAGGCCAAGTGGAGAGATAGAATCTGAAGATGATGAGGCTGTTAATGATGATATAAGTGATGACATTCAACCTATGGGTGATGATAGTGATGTAGAGCATGTTGTACATGGCAACGTTCTAGTTATTATGCGTGCTTTAAATACCCAAGTAAAGGCAGATGATGGTGATGAGCTACAAAGAGAAAATATCTTTCATACTAGGTGTCTAGTTAAAGATAGAGTTTGTAGCATGATAATAGACAGTGGAAGTTGCGTGAATGTGGCTAGTACTCTACTAGTGGAAAAACTTGATTTCCCTACTACAAAACATCCTAAGCCATATAGATTGCAATGGTTTAATGATTGTGGTGAAGTTAGGGTGACTAAGCAAGTGCTGCTAACATTTTCCATTGGGAGGTATAAGGATGAAGTGTTATGTGATGTTGTTCCTATGCATGCTAGTCATATTCTGCTTGGGAGGCCATGGCAATATGATAGAAGGGCTGTACATGATGGATTCAAAAATAGGTACTCTTTTGATTTTGAAGGTCGAAAGTTGACGCTTGCACCTTTGACACCGATGGAGGCTTTTGAAGACCAAAAATGAATACAAGCTGCCATGGAAGAGAAAATGCAAAAAGAATCTGAAAAGAGAGTGAGAGAAAGAAAAGAGCAAGAGGAAAAACAAAGAATAAAAAAAGAGAAAGAAAAAGAAAATGAGAAAAAGAAAAAAATCTACAATAAAAATGAGAGTTGTGAGAAGAAAGTAAGTTTAGTTGCTAGGGGAAAAGATGTGAGGCAAGCCTATTCTTCAAATAATGTGATGCTACTCTTACTATGTAAGGGAGCTTTTCTTAATGTAACTGACCTTGATCCTCCTATTCCTAGTGTTGCATTGACTTTGTTGCAGGAATTTGAAGATGTCTTTCCCGATGAAGTATCTAGCAGACTACCACCTATCAGAGGAATAGAACATCAAATTGATTTTATTCCTGGAGCTGTAATTCCGAATCGGCCAGCATATAGAACCAATCCTCAAGAGGCCAAAGAGTTACAAAAACAGGTGGAAGAATTACTTGCAAAGGGTCATGCCAGAGAGAGCATGAGTCCATGCGCTGTACCGGTACTTTTGGTACCCAAAAAGGATGGATCAATGCGAATGTGTGTGGATTGTCGCGTCATCAACAAAATCACTGTAAAGTATAGACATCCAATCCCTAGACTTGATGATATGCTTGATGAATTGCATGGTGCTTGTATATTTTCAAAAATTGATCTTAAAAGTGGTTATCATCAAATAAGAATGAGATTAGGAGATGAATGGAAAACAACTTTTAAGACTCAATATGGTTTGTATGAATGGTTAGTCATGCCTTTTGGACTAAGCAATGCACCTAGTACTTTCATGAGATTAATGAATCATGTCTTGCGTGCTTTTCTGGGAAAGTTTGTTGTTGAGTATTTTGATGATATTTTAGTGTATAGTCAAAGTTTAAATGATCATTTAATGCATTTAAGATGTGTGCTTGAAGTTCTTAGGAAAGAGAAATTGTATGCAAATTTAAAGAAATGTACATTCTGCATGAAAAAAATCATTTTCTTAGGATTTGTAGTGAGTGGGAAAGGAATTGAGGTTGATGAGGATAAGGTAAAAGCCATCAAAGAATGGCCTACACCAAAATTCGTGACTGATGTTAGGAGTTTTCATGGTCTTGCTAGTTTTTATAGGAGGTTTGTTAGAGATTTTAGCATAATTGCAACCCCATTGAATGAAATAGTGAAGAAAAATGTAGGGTTCAGATGGAATGAGGAACAGGAGTATACATTTAGATTACTGAAAGAAAAATTATGTTCTACACCATTACTTGCATTACCTGATTTTTCTAAGACTTTTGAAGTTGAATGTGATGCTTCCGGAGTGGGTATAGGTGCTGTTTTGATGCAGGAAAGAAGACCAATTGCATACTTTAGTGAGAAGCTAAGTGGAGCTCCTTTGAATTACTCTACTTATGACAAGGAGATGTATGCATTAGTTAGGGCATTGGAGACCTGGCAGCATTATCTTTGGCCAAAGGAGTTTGTTATTCATAGTGATCATGAATCACTAAAATACTTGAAAGGACAAAGCAAGCTGAACAAACGCCATGCCAAATGGAGTGAATTTATTGAAGCGTTTCCATATGTGATTCAATATAAGCAAGGAAAAGAAAATGTTGTTGCTGATGCCTTATCTAGGAGGTATGCCCTAATCTCTATGCTTGATGCTAGACTTCTAGGATTTGAGCATATGAAAGAATTGTATAAGCATGACTCTGAATTTGCATAAATATATGCCTCTTGTGAAAATGCTGCCTTTGAAAATTTTTATAGGCATGATGGTTTCTTATTTAGAGAGAAACGACTTTGTGTTCCAAATAGCTCTATAGGAGGATTGCTTGTAAGAGAGTCACATGGGGGAGGTTTAATGGGACATTTTGGGGTGGCTAAAACATTAGAAATTCTGAATGAACATTTTTATTGGCCACTTATGAGGAAAGATGTAGAGAAATTTTGTGCTAAATGCGTGACATGTATGAAAGCAAAGTCCAAAGTAAGACCACATGGTTTGTATATGCCTTTAAGTGTACCTAGTGAACCTTGGGTAGACTTATCTATGGACTTTATTTTGGGGCTACCTAGGACAAAAAAGGGTCATGATAGTTTATTTGTTGTGGTTGATAGATTTTCTAAAATGGCACATTTCATTCCATGTCATGAAACTGTTGATGCATGCCATATATCTGATTTGTTCTTTAGAGAAGTAGTGAGATTGCATGGTATTCCTAGGACCATAGTAAGTGATCGAGATGTAAAATTTTTGAGTCATTTTTGGAAAGTCCTATGGGGAAAGTTAGGTACACAGCTTTGTTTCTCTACTACATGCCATCCGCAAACAGATGGGCAGACGGAAGTTGTTAATAGGACTGTGGGCACTCTTCTTCATACCATGATTAAACAAAATTTGAAGACATGGGAGGAATGCATACCATTTATTGAATTTGCATATAATAGATCAATGCATTCATCCACTGGATTTTCACCCTTTGAGCTTGTCTATGGTTTTAATCCACTTACTCCATTAGATTTGTTGCCTCTTCCTACTAATGAGCTTACTAGTTTTGATGGTAAAAAGAAAGCTGAATTGGTGAAGCAAATGCATCAAAGGGCCAAGCAACAAATGGAGAAGATTAATGAGAATAGAGCAACCAAAGTAAACAAAGGAAGGAAAAAGATGGTGTTCCAGCCTGGTGATCTGGTATGGGTTCATTTGCGAAAAGAAAGGTTTCCTACACAAAGGAAATCAAAATTGCATGAATGTGCTAGGAGCATTAGTAAGACCAAACGGCATAACAAACCACTCATACAGCCCATATTTAGTCTTAAATGCTGTTTTCCACTCATCACCCACACTCATTCAAATTTGATAATAACCAGATTTCAAATCAATTTTCGTGAACAAACAAGAACCATGTAACTCATCAAGCATATCATCTAGTCTAGGAATAGGATGACGATACTTTACAGTGATTTTATTGATGGCTCTGCAATCCACGCACATCCTCCACGTCCCATCCTTCTTTGGCACAAGAAGAACAGGAACCGAACAAGGACTCAAACTTTCCCTCACGTATCCCTTAGCTAGCAATTCCTCCACTTGCTTTTGTATCTCCTTGGTCTCGAAAGGATTAGCTCGATACGCTGGCCTATTGGGAATGGAAGCTCCTAGAATGAAATCAATTTGATGCTCTATGCCTCTGATTGGTGGCATTTCTTTGGGAAACAAATCCGCATATTCCTGTAAAAAATCAACAAACACACTAGGCAAAGATTGGTTAAAAACAGTAGTATCTAAACGAGCCTCTTTGCACAAAAGCACAAACATAGGCTGATTGGTGTAAAAAACATGTTTAACCTCACTTGTACTAGCTAACAAACTCACATTCTTCTCTCCTTCTCTATTTTTCTCAAACTGAATTTGTTTTGATTTTTCTTTTCTCTCTTTCTTTTCATTTGCAATTTGATTTTTTTCACTCATTTTTTCGTCACTCTCTCTTTCTTTCTTTTCAAATTCAAGTCCCATTCTTTCCATTTTACATTGATCTTCATACACTTCTTTTGAAGAGAGTGGGGTCAGAATTATCTTTCGTCCATCCTTAGTGAATGAATACAGATTTAGGTATCCATCATGCATAGCTTGCCTATCATACTGCCATGGACGTCCAAGTAAAATCTCTCCAGCATGCATTGGCACCACATCACACAACACCTCATCATGATATTTACCAACGGGAAAAGAAATGTTGGATTGTCGATTTACCTTAACCTCTCCACATTCATTCAGCCACTGAAGTTTGTAAGGTCGGGGGTGAGGTTTTGTAGGCAGCCCCAATCGATCAACCAAGAGTGTACTTACCACATTGGTACAGCTTCCACCATCCACAATCACAATACAAGCCTTGCCTTGAACGTGACACCTTGTATGGAACAAGTTGTCTCGTTGTTCTTCATGGTTTTCCTCCTTCAATTGCGTGTTAAGAGCACGCCTAGCAACCAGCATGTCTCCCTTTATTGGTTCTTCAATGCTCCCATCACTAGAACATTCCAAGTCTTGCTTTTCTCCATCTTCACTCTCATCGTCACCTTCTTCTTCATCAGTCACTATCTCACCATTTCTTATGGTCATAACTCTCTTGTTTGGACATTCCTTGCTGATATGTCCCACACCTTGGCACTTCCAACACTTAATATCTCGATTTCGCAGCTTAGGCTCTTCAACTTTGGATTTGTCTTTAGAACTTGTTTCGTCCTTTGCTTTCCCACTATCTTGACCAACCTTGTTTCTGTCCTTGTAATCACGCCTTCCTTCCCTATTCCAAGGAGAAATAGAATTAGAACCAGATTTCGAATGATACCTTGATGGTCGTCTTCCTTGGAGTTGTTTTTCCACTTTGACGGCAATATGCACCATCTCTTCTAACTCCACATAAGGCTGCAAATCAACCTGATCAGCAATGTCTGAATTCAAACCAGCCAAGAAACATGCGATAGTAGTCTCCATGTCTTCATCTATATTAGCTCTAGTCATTAACATCTCCATTTCTTTGTAGTAGTCATCGACACTTTTACTTCCTTGCTTGAAAACCTGAAGTCTCTGCATGATTTCCCTATGGAAATGTCTAGGCACAAACCTCTTCCTCATGACCGATTTAAGATCAGCCCAAGTCTCAATAGGATACTCCAAATTCCTTCTTCTACTAGTCACTAACTGATCCCACCAAGCTATAGCATAATCTGTAAATTAAGTAACAATAAGCTTGACCTTCTTTTCCTCAGTACATCGATGGCAATCAAATATGAGATCAACCCACTTTTCCCATTGCAAATAAGCTTCTGGATCTGATTTACCACGAAAATTAGGAATTTTCAGCTTGATGCTTCCCAAGCTCCTATCAACGACTTCATCATCACCATGATTTCTACCATAGAAAGCATTATTATTCATCCTTCCTCTACCTCGACCAGTACCACGGCCTCCTCTACCTCCACCTCTATGTAGAGCTCCTCCAACCAGACTTGCATTATCATCCTCAAGCTCATTTTCATCTTCCAAATGTTCAGGCTGTTGCATTTGATTTCTGCCACCTCTTTGCCTCTCATTGCGCTCCGGTGCGGCTCTTTCAACATTTTACAACCTCAAATTCATGAGCTCTAATGTTTCTATTATGTTCTCCATAACACGGTATAAACGTGTAAATTCAGCTTGCTGCGCCTCACGCAATCGAGCTGGATCAATTTGAACACCCCTGTCACTGTCATCTCAGCTAGACATTTTTCCTGCAATAAAAGGTTAGAACAAAACAAATAAAAGGCCTCACAACACTCCCTCACATGTTTACACTCAATAGATGGGGTTGGTCACTCGTGTTCCACTCAATATAATGTATTCACTCACGGCTTAGCTCACACCTCTCAAGCTAATTTCTTTTATGTTCTTAGGTGAATCACACTTTATGAAACAACTCAAATAGCCTTCCGTGTGTAGTATCCCAAGTCTGAAATTTCAAATGAATCACTAATGCAATTAGAATCAAAACAGCCCCTCAATGGTGAAAATTTCGTGACCAAAAATTATATTGATTCTAACCTATCCAGATTCGATCCTTATCACCTAAATAGCAAGGAGAATGAAAAATTTTTGTTGAAGTGGTTTTGTACTCTTGAAGAATTCAGAATCAAGAATTCGAATAACAAGAGAACAAGAAAGAAACGAAATAAACAAAGAATTCAAAATTGATAGAGATAAAACCTGATCTAGAGTGTTGGCTCTGATACCAAATGATACGGAACCTCCAAGAATAAGCCTGAGAACTCCTTGATGTCGAACCCCCAAAACATTAACTTGAAAACTCCTAGTTGAATTCTGTAAAACCTCCAAAGAATAAAGGTTAGATTTCAGATTTCTTTGAATTGATCAGAGATCCAAGATGTCGAAACAAACTAGTTCCCAAAATTCCAGATTCGAAACACTCCACAAGAAAGTTCATCAAACTACTTGAATGTTTCTTAAGCATGTATTCAAGCAAGAACACAAAGATAAAAGCAAAACGGCTTTAGGTTATTAATTTGTCCAAAAACCAAAACTACACCCTAATTCATCCAAGGCATATTTATAGCCTTTTCATAACATAAAATCCTAACCCAATAAGGAAATACTTAATTAAATAAGGCCCCGGTCTTAAACATCTAGGACCACCCATTAAAAACATAACAAGGTCCCACCATAACTAAATAACACATGTTTAAAATAACTAAATAATAAAACAGGGCTAAACAACTAAAACAAGCCTCATTGGTGAATTTCAACTTGTAGCAAGTTGTAATTGACTTCCTTTGGTCTTGTCTCCAAGCTTGTAATTCCTTGCAAACCATAGTTAGCCAAATTCACCAAATCTTGCAAATGGCAAATTAGTGCTTGCTAAATCTTTTTGGCTCGCGATCTAGTTATAGGACCTTATGGCAGAATAATTGGATTGATGATCTCCTCAACTTGTTCCTCACGTCGTAACTCTTGCTCATCCTTGCGGTGTGCTGGTTGTTCCACAACACCAACTCCACTTTCTTTTCACCATCTAAGTTAGTTATTTCATTTAATGGCAAAGGAAACAAATCAAGAGGTGTAAGGAAATTAAAACTATAAACAATTTCAAATGGTAAATAACCTGTAGAAGAATGTATGCTTCTATTATATGCAAACTCCACTAATGGCAAACAATCTTCCCATGTTTTCAAATTCTTACCCACAACAGCATGTAACAAAGATCCTAAAGTCCTATTTACCACTTTTGTTTGTCCATCAGTTTGTGGATGACAAGTTGTAGAGAACAACAATTTAGTACCTAACTTATTCCACAAAACACACAAAAAATGACTTAAGAACTTAACATCTCTATCACTTATAATTGTTTTAGGAATGCCATGCAACGGAACTACTTCCCCAAAGAACAAATTAGCAATATTTGTTGCATCATCAGTTTTGTGATATGCAATGAAATGAGCCATTTTGTTGAATCTATCAACAATAACAAATATGCTATCTTTCCCTTTTCTAGTCCTAAGCAGCCCCAAAACAAAGTCCATAGATATGTCAATCCAAGGTGCATTAGGAATAGGTAAAGGAGTATACAGCCCATGAGGTAAAGACTTAGATTTTTCTTGTTTACACGCAATACATTTGGCACAATTCTTTCAACATCCTTTCTCATGTTTGGCCAATAAAAATGTTCATGCAGAATGTCTAAAGTCTTAAATACCCCAAAATGTCCCATGAGTCCTCCACTATGTGCCTCACTCACAAGTAATTCCCTTAATGAGCAACTAGGCATGCATAATCTTTCATCCTTAAACAAGTACCCATCATGCCTATAAAACTTCTGAAATGCAGAATGCTCACATGTTTTATAAACATTTGCAAAGTCAATATCATTGGCATACATATCCTTAATTTGATCAAAGCCTAATAACTTAGAACTAAGAGTTGAGATTAAGGAATACCTTCTTGAAAGTGCATCTACTACTACATTATCTTTGCCACGCTTATACTTTATCACATATGGAAATGGTTCAATGAACTCTATCCACTTTCCATGTCTTCGGTTCAGCTTGGTTTGCCCCTTTAGATGCTTTAATGATTCATGATTTGTATGAATAACAAACTCTTTAGGCAATAAGTAATGTTGCCACACTTGTAAAGCTCTTACCAAAGCATACAACTCCTTGTCATAAGTGGAATAATTTAATTGTGCATCATGAAGCTTCTCACTAAAATATGCAATTGGTTACCCTTCTTGCATCAAAAGAGCACCTATGCCCACAGCTGAAGCATCACACTCTAATTCAAAGGTCTTATCAAAATCTGGTAAAGCAAGAATTAGAGCAGTAGTTAACCTTTCTTTCAACAAATTGAATGCATTTTCATGAATTTTAGTCCAATTAAACTTTACTTCTTTTTTTACCAATTCATTTAATGGTGCAACAATGGAACTAAAATCTTTAACAAAACTTCTATGGAAACTAGACAAACCATGAAAACTTCTTACCTCACTCACTATTTTAGGTGCTGGCCAATCTCTTATTGCCTTTACCTTTTGATCATCAACCTCAATACCTTGTGCACTAACCATAAAACCTAAGAATATGATTTTAACACTACAAAACATGCACTTTTTCACGTTGGCATACAATTTTTCCTTTCTCAAGACATCAAGAATAGCCCTAATATGCTCTAAATGCTCATCTACTGATTTGCTATAAATGAGTATGTCATCAAAATACACAATAACAAATTTACCAAGATATGCACTCAAAACATGGTTCATTAATCTCATTAATGTACTAGGTGCATTAGATAAACCAAATGGCATAACTAACCACTCATAAAGACCATATTTTGTTTTGAATGCAGTTTTCCACTCATCTCCTTCCTTCATCCTATTTTGATGGTAACCACTTTTCAAATCAATCTTAGTAAAAATGCAAGAACCACTCAACTCATCAAGTATATCATCAAGTGATGCAAGAAAGGATCCCTTAAAGCTAGCAAGTGGACCAATCACTAGGAGCAAGGCAAAGAGATATCAAGCTAGTATGGCTTTGCATATTCAAGAAGAGATTTCCAAAGAGCTTCAAGAATTATCATTCAAGAAGATGGAGATAGAGCTTGAAGAAGACACACCAAAGCTGATTATGATGCTTAGTGTGGAAGCTAAAGGCTAGCTAAAGAAAGGTCCAACGTGCAAGAAAGATCCATGGGGGTTCATATAAAGCCTTAGGAAGTAATTTAAGGCCCATGGATAGCCCAAATAGTGTGGCGCGTTTCTTATGTTGAAGGGATTAGTTTGGTTGTTTCCATACTTTATATTTTCCTTATTGGATTAGGATTTTGTTTCCATACTTTATATTTTCCTTAGTGGATTAGGAATGTTTTTCCTTATGCAATTAGGAATGTTTTCCTTATGCAATTAGGAATGTTTTAGTTTTCCATATGCAATTAGAAATTTTGTAACCCTTATTTAAGGGCACTATTAGGCCAAATTTCATATACAACAATTAATAAAAAATTTTGAATTCTTCTACATGTTCTTCTTGTGAATTTTTGTGTGAGAGAGATTAGAGTGGATTCTTTAATTCTTTCTTTGCATCAAGAATTAGGTTTACTTATCAATAAGAGTTGTGGCGTTTTCCTTCTTCTTACCAACTAAATCCTTTAATCATAGTGAGTTCGAGTCTCTTTATAGGCGTTGGGTTCCTTAGGAGGTGATTATCAAGTTTCAAGGAGTTCTCTACCATTGTTATACGTTGGGTTTGCTGCCATGGGTTTGCTGCCATTGTTGCTAAGGGTCCACGTCATTTGGTATCAGAGCCTTGCTACAAGGTAATTTTTATCTACTTTGTCTTTCTAGGGTTTGTTAATTTAGGTCTTTTAAATTTCTGCAGTTTAGGGTTCTTAGAGAGTCTAGTCTTTAATTTTTGAAAAAGAGTCATATATCAATTCTGATCAAGGTCGAATTGAAGGAGGGTATTCTTAGGGTGAAAACGAAACCTAGGAAAGGATTCTTGGAGAATTTTGAAACCAAGAATTAGGGTTCTTGAAAGAAAGCAAAAGCTAGAGTTTGTGTTCAAGTTTGATTTCGATTTGGTCTTGAGTGAATCTGGGGTTGCGAATTAAGTCCAGATTTTGAAAAGTCCTTGGGAGTAAATTAAGTCCCCAATCAAGGGGATAGTGAGAGAAAGCAAAAAAAAAAGAGTACAAAACCACCTCAACAAAAATTGTTTGATATTCTTGCTATTTGGGTGCTAAGGATCAGATCTAGGTGGGTGAGAAGTAATAAAATTGTTGGGCAAAAAATTTCACCTTTTGAGGGGCTTTTGGAATTCGAAAATCAGACCTTAATATTCATATTATTTGAGTGTTTTAGGTGGGAATTAGAATCTAGAAGCTAGCATTTTGGGTAGAATTGATTAGGTCCATAAAGCAGCTTGCCAAGTGTGGGCTGTTTTTGATTCATTATATCCAAATTTTTCTTGTTTATTATTGGCTTCATTGTTTCTAATTTCTTTATCTAGCTTTTAATTCCATTACATTGCTAAGTATCATTTTCTTGTGTCGATACTTGGTTCTATATCGTGTAGTGCAAATTACCTTGCATTACCTCCGGATACTTGTCTTGTTTTCTATCTAGTTCTAGGATTTAGGTTCTAGTTTCTTGAATGACTTGACAATTGTTGGTTGGTGAGCTTGGTTCTGAAGTGCAATCAAGGAAGACAAGAAAAGTGAGGTAATTCTAAACACTTGAGTGAATTTCGATTATTACTAATCTTGTTTCTTTGAGTTTGTTTGTTTGTTAACATGGCTGGAAAAGGAGAAGAGACTGGCAAAGAAGGAGCTATGGTCGAAAGCTTGGCTAGGCTTAATGAGACTTTGGCAGCAATGCTTGGTCGAATGGAGATGATGGATACTAGATTGCAAGAGAATGCAGCACGGCAAGCACAACAAATGCAACAAGTGCAACAAATTCAGCAAGTGCAACAAGGGCAGCCAGCAGCACATCCTAATCCCATAATGCGAGCTAGAAGAGTGCTTAGGAGAGAAAGGCAAGGAAATCTTGAAGCCCTAGAAGCAGCCGAAAGGGTAGAAGATGAAGATGAAGGTGGAAATCAACCTACCACTGATGGTGACCTTACTTCCATCAAGATGAAGATTCCTTCCTTTGAAGGGAAGAATAATGCAGAAGAGTTCATAGAATGGGAGAGGAAAGTTGAACAGATTTTTGAATGCCATAACTACACCGAAGAGAAGAAATCAGTTTTGGCAGCCGTAGAGTTCAAGGGTTATGCTACCTTTTGGTGGGATCAATTGAAAGCTAATAGAAGAGGGAAACGTATGAGGCCTATTCCTGAATGGTCAACCTTGAAAGAACTAATGAGGAGCCGATTTGTACCATCTCACTACATTCGGGATTTGTACAATCGACTAGCAAGACTAGTTCAAGGTGGAAGAAGTGTGGAAGAATACCACAAAGAGATGGAGATGATCATTGCTAGGGCAAATATTGATGAAGATGAAGACAAGAAGATGTCACGATTTCTTGGGGGATTGAATTTGAACATAGCCAATGAATTGGAGATGTATGAATTCAACACAATGGAAGAGTTAGTTCAAAAGGCCATGAAGATAGAGAGAAGGTTGAAGAATAAAGCTATTTCGAAAACTGGCTACTCTAAAGCTAGTGGAAAATTTTCAAACTTCAAGGGTTCAAGTTCGAGTGGAGGTTCCTACAAAGGGGATTACAAGGGTTCTTTCCAAAAGAATTCTTCCTACAATCCTAATTTCAAGAAGCCGAATGATGGGGATGCAAAAACAGCCAAGGAAACACCTTCTAGACCTACTCCAAGTAGGGAAATTAAATGCTATAAGTGTTTGGGAAGTGGACACATTGCTTCTTAATGTCTGAATAAAAGGGTGATGATTACTACTCATGAAGGAAAAATTGAATCAGAATCTGAACATGAAGAAGAAGAGGAGGCCGAATGTGGTGATATGGCCGAATATGATGAAGAGGCTTGGGAGAATCAAGTCTTGAATGCTGAACATGGAGAGATGCTTGTTACTAGAAGAGCCTTGAATATTCAAGTCAAGGAAGAAGGCTTGGATCAAAGGGAGAATCTTTTCCACTCTAGGTGTTTGGTGAATGGTAAGGTTTGTACACTTATCATTGATGGTGGAAGTTGTACCAATGCTGCTAGTACTACAATGGTGGATAAATTGGGGTTAGCTTGTTTTAAACATCCCAATCCTTACAAGTTGCAATGGTTCAATGATGCTGGGGAAGTAAAAGTGTTGAAGCAAGTCAAGGTACCATTCTCCATTGGGTGGTATAAAGATGAGGTTTTGTGTGATGTAGTGCCAATGCAAGCTGGACATTTGCTATTAGAAAGACCATGGCAGCATGATAGAAGGGCACAACATAATGGCCTTTCTAATAAGTATACCTTTACTTATGAAGGAAAGAAGGTTGTTCTAGCACCATTATCACCTCAAGAGGTGTATGAAGATCAGAAGAGGATGCTAGAGAGGGAGAAAGAAGTTTCGGCCAACAAGAACCAAGGGGGTTCAAATTCGGCCAATGATGTTTCTTCAACACCCAAGGGTAATTCTAAGGGTAGGGAGAGAGAAAATAATAAAGTGAGTGAGTGTCGAAAGGGAAAAGAGGCTGAGAGTCAAAAGAAAGTAAGCAAACAAATAAATGGCCCATTGGTGAGAGAAAATAAGCAAGGAGAGAAAGCAAAACATACTTTTTATGCAAGAGCAAGAGAGATAGATGTAGGGCAGCCTGTACTCATTATTATGTATAAAGAATTGTTACTTGCTGACAGTGAAGAATCTCTTGATTCTTTACCTTCTAGTTTTGTGTCTTTGTTGCAGGATTTTAAGGATGTGTTTCCTAAAGACCTTCCTGGTGGTTTGTTGCCATTAAGAGGGATTGAACATCAAATTGATTTCATACCCGGTTCTTCAATTCCAAACCGGCCGGCATATAGGAGCAATCCTATGGAGACAAAAGAGATGCAAAGACAAGTTGAAGAGCTTTTGGAGAAAGGCTTGGTTCGCGAGAGCATTAGTCCTTGTGCCGTTCCAGTCTTATTAGTACCTAAGAAAGATGGTACTTGGAGGATGTGTGTTGATTGTAGGGCTGTGAACAAGATTACTGTGAAGTATAGACATCCCATTCCTAGACTTGATGACATGTTGGACGAATTGCATGGGGCAAAATATTTCACAAAGATTGATCTTATGAGTGGTTATCATCAAATTCGCATGAAGCCTGGAGATGAATGGAAGACTGCCTTCAAAACGAAATATGATTTGTATGAATGGTTAGTTATGCCTTTTGGTTTATCTAATGCACCTAGTACTTTCATGAGATTAATGAACCATGTTTTGAGAGCTTATTTAGGTAAGTTTGTGGTAGTTTACTTTGATGATATTCTGATTTATAGCAAAACTGAGGAAACATGTTGAACATGTTAGGAAAGTGCTTGAAATCCTTAGGGAGCAAAACCTTTATGCTAAGCTTAAGAAGTGTTCTTTTTGTCTAGATAGGGTTGTTTTTCTTGGTTTTGTTGTAAGTATGCAGGGAATTGAAGTTGATCAAGAGAAGGTGAAAGCTATCCAAGAGTGGCCGAATCCTTCAAATGTGACAGAAGTGAGGAGTTTTCACGGATTGGCAAGCTTCTATAGGAGATTTGTCCCTAATTTCTCTACATTGGCAGCCCCCTTGACTAGCATAATCAAGAAAGAAGTGGGATTCGTTTGGGGCAAGGAGCAACAAGAAGCATTTGATGCTTTGAAAGAGAAGCTTTCTACTACACCCGTTTTAGCTTTACCTAACTTTGATTCTACTCTTGAAATTGAATGTGATGCTTCTGGTGTAGGTATTGGAGCTGTTTTAATGCAGGAGAAGAAGCCCATTGCATACTTTAGTGAAAAGCTTAATGGAGCAAAGCTGAATTATTCAACTTATGATAAGAAGCTATATGCTTTGGTGAGAGCATTGGAAGTATGGGAGCATTATTTGCTGCCCAAGGAATTCGTGATCCATTCAGACCATGAATCATTGAAGCATTTGAGAGGGCAAGGCAAGTTGAATAAAAGACATGCAAAATGGGTTGTGAAGATTGAGAAATTTCCTTATGTGATCAAATACAAGCAAGGTAAAGACAATGTAGTGGCAGAAGCACTTTCAAGGAGGTACGCTTTACTTAATGTTTTGAGTACTAAATTGCTTGGATTTGAATGTATAAAGGACTTATATGTTGGTGATTCTGATTTCGGCAATGTTTATGATGCTTGTGAGCATGGTGCTTTTAATTCTTTCTATAGACATGATGGGTTTTTGTTTAGGGGTTCGAAATTATGCATGCCTAGATGTTCTATGAGAGATTTGCTAGTATTAGAATCACATTGTGGGGGATTTGATGGGGCATTTTGGAGTTGATAAGACTTTAGACATGCTGAATGAACACTTTTATTGGCCAAATATGAAAAGGGATGTAATTCGAATTTGTAAGGCCTGTTTGGCTTGTAGGCAAGCTAAGTCTAAGTCTATGCCTCATGGTTTGTATATGCCATTACCCGTTCCTAGTTCTCCTTGGATGGACATTAGTATGGATTTGTTTTAGGATTACCAAGGACTAAGAGGGGGAGAGATAGCATATTTGTGGTTGTTGATAGGTTTAGTAAGATGGCACACTTTATCCCATGTCATAAGAGTGATGATGCTAGTTTAGTGGCCGAACTCTTCTTTAGGAAGGTGGTTCGAATTCATGGGATACCAAAATCCATAGTTTCTAATAGAGACACCAAGTTTTTATCTCACTATTGGAGTGTGCTTTGGGGAAAGTTAGGTACCAAGTTGTTATTTTCCACCACTTATCATCCTCAAACGGATGGACAAACAGAAGTAGTAAACAGAACTTTAGGTACCATGTTGAGAGCTTTAATGGGTAAGAATTTGAGTTCTTGGGAAGATTGTTTGCCATTTATTGAGTTTGCTTATAATCGTGCTATTCATTCTTCTACAGGATATTCACCTTTTGAGCTTGTTTATGGTTTTAACCCACTAACAGTTTTGGATCTTGTTTCTTTACCTTCTCATGAGCTTGTTAGTTTAGATGGTGAGAAGAAAACTAAATTGGTGAAAGAGATGCATGAGAAAGCAAGGGCGAATATTGAGAAAAGGAACAAGAGATATGCTGATTCTGCAAATAGAGGGAGACGTGAGATGAAGTTTCAAGTAGGAGATTCGGTTTGGGTGCATTTTCAAAAAGAGAGATTTCCTAACCAAAGGAAGAACAAGTTGCAAGCAAGGGGAGATGTCCCATTCCAAGTGCTGGAGAAGATTAATGACAATGCCTACAAGATCGACTTACCAGGTACGTATAATGTTAGTGCTACTTTCAATGTAAGTGATCTTTCTCCTTTTGATGATGCAGATTTGAGGACAAATCTTTTTGAAGAGGGGGAGAATGATGCAAGAAAGGATCCTTTGAAGCTAGCAAGTGGACCAATCACTAGGAGCAAGGCAAAGAGATATCAAGCTAGTATGGCTTTGCATATTCAAGAAGAGATTTCCAAAGAGCTTCAAGAATTATCATTCAAGAAGATAGAGATAGAGCTTGAAGAAGGCACACCAAAGCTGATTATGATGCTTAGTGTGGAAGCTAAAGGCTAGCTAAAGAAAGGTCCAACGTGCAAGAAAGGTCCATGGGGGTTCATATAAAGCCTTGGGAAGTAATTTAAGGCCCATGGACAGCCCAAATAGTATGGGGCATTTCTTATGTTGAAGGGATTAGTTTGGTTGTTTCCATACTTTATATTTTCCTTATTGGATTAGGATTTTATTTCCATACTTTATATTTTCCTTAGTGGATTAGGAATGTTTTCCTTATGCAATTAGGAATGTTTTTCCTTATGCAATTAGGAATGTTTTCCTTATGCAATTAGGAATGTTTTAGTTTTCCATATGCAATTAGGAATTTTGTAACCCTTATTTAAGGGCACTATTAGGCCGAATTTCATATACAACAATTAATAAAAATTTTCGAATTCTTCTACAAGTTCTTCTTGTGAATTTTCGTGTGAGAGAGATTAGAGTGGATTCTTTAATTCTTTCTTTGCATCAAGAATTAGGTTTACTTATCAACAAGAGTTGTGGCATTTTCCTTCTTCTTACCAACTAAATCCTTCAATCATAGTGAGTTCGCTTCTCTTTATAGGCGTTGGGTTCCTTAGGAGATGATTATCAAGTTTCAAGGAGTTCTCTACCATTGTTATACGTTGGGTTTGCTGCCATCGTTGCTAAGGGTCCATGTCATCAAGTCTAGGAATTGGATGTCTATACTTCACCGTGATTTTATTGATTGCTCGGCAGTCCACACACATTCTCCATGATCCATCCTTCTTTGGGACTAGTAAAACCTGAACAGCACATGGACTAAGACTTTCATGCACATGTCCCTTTGCTAGCAACTCCTCCACTTGCCTACGAAGTTCCTTGGTTTCCTCTGAATTACTTCTATAAGCTGGTCGGTTAGGAATTGTTGACCCTAAAATGAAGTCAATTTGATGCTCAATCCCTCTTAAAGGTGGTAAACCTTTAGGTACATCTTCTGGAAAAAACATCTCCAAATTCCTGTAAAATAGAACTAACACAACTAGGCAAAGGGTTATCAATGTCAGATGTAGAAATCAAGGTCTCTTTGTACCTAAGTACAATCAAACTTCTTTTCTCACAAAAAGCACTCCTTAACTCTTTTTCTTTTGCATAGAAACACTCTCTTTTATTTTCTCTCCCTTTCTCTTTTTCTCTTACCAATGGGCCATTTTTATCATTCTTTTTCTCACACTTGGCCTCTTGTACTCCATTTTTATTTGTTTTACCCTCACCATCAGAATTCCTTTCAAATGATCTCAAAATCTTTACTTGATCTTCAAATACTTGTTTAGGTGACAATGGAGCAAGAGTGAAATTTAAACCATTTAGGCTGAAAGAATAATGATTCTTAAAGCCATCATGCAAAGCTTTTCTATCAAACTGCCATGGACGACCAAGAAGGATATGGCTAGCATGCATAGGCACAATATCACAACAAACTTCATCTTTGTATCTCCCAATTGCAAAAGAAAACAGAACCTGCTTTGTTACTCTCACCTCTCCACATTCATTCAACCATTGCAGCTTGTAGGGTCTATTATATTTTGTGCATGCTAACCCTAATTTATCTACAAAATCAGTACTAGCAATATTTGCACAACTACCCCCATCAATGATCATGCTGCACACTTTTCCATTCACAATGCAACGAGTATGGAAAATGTTCTCTCTTTGATTACTTTCTTCATCTTTAATTTGCATGTTTAAAGCTCTTCTAATAACCAAAGATTCACCATGGGCAGGATATTCAATGATATGTTCAATTTCCTCTAATGGTGGCATGCTATCATTATCATCATCACTTTTAAGTTCACTAGCACTATCAAATTCACCATTATCTCGTATCAACATGATTTTCTTATTTGGACATTGAGATGATATATGCCCTACTCCTAAACACCTAAAGCATTTAATGGTACTATGCTTTTGATTAGAGTTAGATGTTTTAAGTTACCTTTAGGGTCAGCTGGTACTTATTTTTCCTTTCCTTTCCAAACAGCCTCCTTCCCTTTAGGATTATCATCTTTCTTTGGCCATTTTGAAGTGAAACTAGAGCTGGAATTAGAAAATCCCTTTGCTGCTCCCTTGAGTTTCAGTTACTTCTCCACTTTCATGGCCATGTGTACCATATCTTCAAGCTCCACATAATGATGTAATTCAATTATGTTAGCAATCTCTCTATTCAGCCCACTCAAAAATCGAGCCATAGTGATTTCTGGATCCTTCTATATATTAGTTCTACTCATGATCATCTCCATCTCTTTATGGTAATCCTTTACTGACATGGATCCTTGAGTTAACCGCTGCAATTTTTGGTTAAGCTCCCTATAGTAGTAAGATGGTACATATCTCTTTATCATCACATTTTTCATTTCAGTCCAAGTAGTGATGGTTCTTTCTCCATTTCTCCTCTTGGAAATCATCAATTGATCCCACCAAATTAGTGCATAATCTATGAATTCAACTGCTGCAATTTTAACTTTCTTCATTTCACTATAATTATGACAATTAAACACCAACTCAACTTTTCTTTTCCATTCAAGGTAAGCTTCAGCATCATTTCTCCCCTTGAATGATGGTATCTTCATTTTTATGGAAGATATGTTACTGTCCCTTTTTTGAGGTCTTCTTTGAGCAATTGATTCCTCACTTTCTTCATCATCTTCCCTTTCTACCTCATCATCATTCATCATGTTTCCTCTCCCTCTATTCTGCCCCCTTTGATTAGTATTATTTTTCTGCCTTTGCATTATGCTGTCTACATCACCTCTCATGTTGTTTATGACCAAATCAATCCTTTCAAATTTCCTTTGCATTGCCTCTAACATGAAGGCTATGTCATTCATGGTCATGTCACGTGATATGTCCGAGGGTTTGGAGGGTTGTGGATCAGGTTCGATAAAGGTAGCACATAAAGTCAAAAGAGACTGGTGAGCCCATGTTTGATCCAAATAAAGGAAATGGGTGCGCCTCTGCTGACAGCTTAAGCTTTTGGTAGAAATGGTTAGCGTTCTTTTCGATTAAGCGTGCTGGTGCAGGGTCAGTACCAAGATGGGTGACCTTTTGGGAAGTGCTTGGCCCAGCCGTGACCCACAGCGTGCTGGTGCAGGGTTAGTACCAGAATGGGTGCCCTCCTGGGAAGTGCTTGGCCCGGCCGCATCATTTGGTATCAGAGCCTATTATCGGGTCTGGTCCCACTGCTCCAAGTTTGAGGACGAACTTCCTTAAAGAGGGAGGGAATGATATGTCCGAGGGTTTGGAGGATTGTGAATCAGGTTTGATAAAGGTGGCACATAAAGTCGAAAGAGACTGGTGAGCCCATGTTTGATCCAAATAAAGGAAATGGGTGCGCCTCTGCTAACAATTTAACTTTTGGTAGATATGGTTAGCGTTCTTTTCGGTTAAGCGTGCTGGTGTAAGGTCAGTACCAGGATGGGTGACCTTCTAGGAAGTGCTTGGCCCATCCGTGACCCTCAGCATGCTGGTGCAGGGTCAGTACCAGAATGGGTGCCCTCCTGGGAAGTGCTTGGCCTGGCCGCATCATCACGTTTTTCACCTCTAGAATTTGACATGGTATAAGAACCTGCAAGAAAATGTTAGTAAAGAAAAATTTTCTCACCACACTCCCTTACGTGTTTCACTCAAGATCAGATTGCCACTCCTCTTGTATTACACTCAAAACTTGGTCCTTGTTACCTCTCAATTCTCCTTTTATAAAGTTGAATTTCAGAACTGAATCCACTTAAATCAAGTAAAACAAGTTTTGCTTTTAAAGACTATACAAGGAACCTAATGAACAAAATGACTTCAACAATTCTAGAAGCAATTTAATTTAAACAACAAGAACTGAAAGTTAACACAAGAAGCAAAAAGTATTTGTGTTAATCAAACCAAATTAACTATGATTGAGAATTAGCTACTTAATGCATACAATAAACAAGAGGTATATGAAAGAATGAAACTAAGAATATGAAGAAAAATAATTCTGGATATTGAAAAATAGAATTCAAATCACTCCAATGAGTAATCTGAATATGCAACCTAAATCTATTCCCAATGCAAGCTATGCTCTAAATATCAGATTTTAAAAGCTAAATGGATGCATAATGAGGAGCTGATGTAATTTGATCAAATATAATAAGGTAGCAAGCTGTTAATGGTATAAATGTGCAAAAAATCTCAAACACTTGTGTAGAAAAATATTGGACAGAAACAGGTACGATTTTTTTTTCTTTTATGTTGAGGAAGTTGAATCTGATTGATGAGGAAACTATAAGCAAGCTTGATGAATCTACACAAGGCAGCAAATATGTTGATACGGAACCTCCAAGAATAAGCCTGAGAACCCCTTGATTTCGAACCCCCACAGCATTAACTTGAAAACCCCTAGTCGAATTCGGTACAACCCCCAAGGATTAGGTTAGATTTCAGATTACCTTGAATTGATCAAAGATCCAAGATTTCGAAACAAGTCAGTTTCTATATCCCAGATTCGAAACACTTCACAAGAAAGTTGATCAAACTACTTGAATGTTTCTTAAGCATGTATTCAAGCAAGAACACAAAGATAAAGCAATTCGGCTTTAAGGTTAATAAATTCGTCCAAACTTCAAAACTGATCTCTTACAACCCTAAATGAGATATAAATAGCTAAACCCTAATTAGGGTTATTAAGTAGCGTTTGGCTTTCTAATCAAAATATAAGAAATAATAAAGTAATCAAAGTCCTAATTTAATACCAAACAAACAGGGCCCTTACTTTTTAAATGAGCATAACTAGTGGGCCTTAATACATAACTAGTGGGCCTTAATACAAGCCTCATTCGTGAATTACAACTTGAAGCAAGTTGTAATTGACTTCCTTTGGTCTTGTCTCCAAGCTTGTAATTCCTTGCAAACCATAGTTAGCCAAATTCACCAAATCTTGCAAATGGCAAATTAGTGCTTGCTGAATCTTTTTGGCTCGCGATCTAGTTATAGGACCTTGTGGCAGAATAATTGGATTGATGATCTCCTCAACTTGGTCCTCACGTCCTAGGCCTTGCTCATCCTTGCGGTGTGCTGGTTGTTCCACAACATATGTTGATAATATCATTATGCCAAGTGGACCAATCACAAGATCACAACCAAAGAAAATCCAACATGTGTTCCAACACTTCATTCAAAGGTGGATTAATGAAAAGGGAGACCAACTTATACTGAATATGATGGATCATGAAGAGAAAGTCAAAAACTCACCAAGAAGCATGAAGAATCTGCCCATAAGTATGGTGATGGGCATTAGCACGAATTTGGAATATAATATTGATGTGGTTTAGTGCTAGTGTGACTAGACACATGTGAACCAATACCAAAATGCATGTAGAATCTGCCCATCAATGTTGTCAGAATTATGGGCAGTAATTTAGGTTATATTTTTTATGTGGATGAATAATTAATGCTATTATGACTAGATACATGTAAACCTAGACTTTTAAGCTATTAGTTCTTCTTTTCCAACTATATAGGGAGGGGAAAAAGAACTCAAGAGGGTGACTACGAATTTTCAGATTGTTGAATGTAATTGATGTGTTTTCAAGTTTGAGAGGTTTTCTTTTTATTCTTGTTGCATGAAGAATTGGTTCTAACTTATCAAGTCTGACCTGTGGCGTTTAAATCAATTCATTTCTTCATCCCAATCACCCAAGTTCTCAATTACAGGTTAGTTGTAGGTTTGGTAGGGAGGATTTGTTTTTGAGTTCTAAGATTCTATGCTAGATGTGTATGTGGAGTTCTAGATGTAATATTTGATCCATGGGTTCCGCATCACTGATTCTCTTTTTTTTTTCTTTTGATCCTTTCCTTCTTTTTTTATTGAACTTTCAGTAAACAAGGATAGAAATTTAAAAGATAAACAAAAATCCATAGATTTGAAGAACAAGAACAAGGTACAACAAGAACAGAAAATGAAGGGACATAGAAACTGAATCTGGTTCTTTTTTTTTTCTTTTGGATAATTAAAACATAAAAGATACCCAGAGATCTATCTTCAAGCCAAAGCTCTAATACCAAATGATGCGGAACCCATGGATCAAATATTACATCTAGAACCCCACATACACATCTAGCATAGAATCTTAGAACTCAAAAACAAATCCTCCCTATCAAACCCACAACTAACCTGTAATTTAGAACTTGGGTGATTGGGATGAAGAAATGAATTGATTTAAATGCCACAAGTCAGACTTGATAAGCTAGAACCAATTCTTCATGCAACAAGAATAAGAAGAAAACCTCTCAAACTTGAAAACACTTAGATTACAATGATAACAATCTGAAAATTCATAGTCACCCCCATTAGTTCATTTTCCCCTCCCTATATAGTTGGAAAAGAAGAACTAATGGCTTAAAAGTCTAGGTTTACATGTATCTAGTCACAATAGCATTAATTATTAATCCACATTAATAATATATTCTAAATTACTGCCCATAATTCTGACAACATTGATGGGCAGATTCTACATGCATTTTGGTGTTGGTTCATATGTGTCTAGTCACACTAGCACTAAACCACATCAATATTATTTTCCAAATTTGCGCTAATGCCCATCACCATACTTATGGGCAGATTCTTCATGCTTCTTGGTGAGTTTCTGACTTCCTCTTCATGATCCATCATATTCAGTACAAGTTGGTCTCCCTCTTCATTAATCCACCTTTGAATGAAGTGTTGGAACACATGCTAGAGTTTCTTTGATTGTGATCTTGTGATTGGTCCACTTGGCATAATGATATCATCAACATATTTGCTGCCTTGTGCAGATTCATCAAGCTTGCTGATAGTTTCCTCATCATAAAGAGAAGAATAAAAATAGAATATTAAAAGTGAAATAATCTGCAATTTAAAAGGGATACACAAACCTCCAACTTGATACCTACTCTAATACTAAAATGATGGAAATCATCAATTTAGCAACCATACACCCCAATAGTTAAAGAACTATGATATATATGGAATGCAAATTAACACCCTCCAAAAGTTGAATCAAAATCTAGATCGTTCAAGAATGAAGTAAGATTAACTATTCTAATCACTTTTACCAATGGAATTATGATTAAGTAATTAGAATAGCACTTTGATTTCCTCAAAACCCCACATGCAAAGAAGGTTTGATAAGTTAAGGATGAAAACAAAGATTCTGGAATTTGAACGCCACAAACTGAATAGCTTGATAAGTTCCAAAGTTCATGCAAGAACTTAAGACAAAACATTCACAAGTTGTTGTGGAACAACCAGCACACCGCAAGGATGAGCAAGAGTTACGACGTGGGGAACATGATACGGAACCTCCAAGAATAAGCCTGAGAACCCCTTGATTTCGAACCCCCACAGCATTAACTTGAAAACCCCTAGTCGAATTCGGTACAACCCCCAAGGATTAGGTTAGATTTCAGATTACCTTGAATTGATCAAAGATCCAAGAGTTCGAAACAAGTCAGTTCCTAAATCCCAGATTCGAAACACTCCACAAGAAAGTTGATCAAACTACTTAAATGTTTCTGAAGCATGTATTCAAGCAAGAACACAAAGATATAAGCACTTCGGCTTTAGGTTAATTAATTCGTTCAAAACTTCTAGGTGGGTTAGAAGTAACTGAATTTTTTTTTTCACGAAATTTCAGATTTTGGGAAAATGATACGGAACCTCCAAGAATAAGCCTGAGAACCCCTTGATTTCGAACCCCCACAGCATTAACTTGAAAACCCCTAGTCGAATTCGGTACAACCCCCAAGGATTAGGTTAGATTTCAGATTACCTTGAATTGATCAAAGATCCAAGAGTTCGAAACAAGTCAGTTCCTAAATCCCAGATTCGAAACACTCCACAAGAAAGTTGATCAAACTACTTGAATGTTTCTGAAGCATGTATTCGAGCAAGAACACAAAGATATAAGCAATTCGGCTTTAGGTTAATTAATTCGTCCAAAACTTCAAAACTAAGATGGCTTACAACCCTAAATGAGATATAAATAGCTGAACCCTAATTAGGGTTATTAAGTAGCGTTTGGCTTTCTAATCAAATTTTAAGAAATAATAAGTAATCAAAGTCCTAATTTAATACCAAACAAACAGGGCCCTTACTTTTTAAATGAGCATAACTAGTGGGCCTTAATACATATTAACATAACAAGTTCAGCTAATTATTTAACTATAAATAAGCCCAACTAGTGACTTGAGCCAAATATGCTCCAATTTGCATCCTTGATCAGCCATATTGTGCACCTTCAGCTCCTCTTCAACAAAATGTTGCATGTAGCCTTGTGACGTCTCTATCATTCCCCCTTTGTTGGAGAAAACTCGTCCTCGAGTTTTAAAATGCTGAAGTAGTAAAGAAAAGCAACTTTGTAATTTCACTCCAATTACTTGTGGCATGTCATCAATTTGAAGAACCTGAAATTTTATTTCATAAACATCAAAATCATTGTTAGGCAAAATAAATTCCATGTTTGCAACAGACAGGCAATCATGAATGGTGGAAGTAGAAAGTTTTATTTTTCTTGCTTCTTCTTTTAGTTGTACTTCTAACCCAAGCATATCAATTTCTTCCTTCAATATTTCTTCAAAAGTTTCCAACTTTGGAATGTCTTGTTGAAAAGTAGCAGTTTCTTTTGATTCTAGTGATGAATCTTCACCAATAATCTCTAAAGTATGATCTTTAATATCACCCTGAAAAGAAGTATCACCATAAACAGCCTCGGATGACATTAACAAATCACTACCATCAACAATCTCTTCTGCATAAATTAATTCTTCTTCATTGCTATCTTCAACCTTCAAATTCTCCCTTTCTTTGTAGTAATCATCAACACTTTTACTTCCTTCCTTGATAGCCTGAAGTCTCTGCATGATACTCCTATAGAAATGTTCAGGTTGCTGCATTTGATTTCTGCCACCTCTTCGCCTCTCATTGCGCTCCAATGTGGCTCTTTCAACACTCTGCAACCTCAAATCCATGCGCTCCAATCTTTCTGTTATGGTATCCATAGCACGGTGTAAACGTGTAAATTCAGCTTGTTGCGCCTCATGCAATCGAGCTGGATCAATCTGAACACCTGCATCTCTTCCAGACATGTTTCCTGCAATAAAAGGTTAGCACAAAACAAATAAAAAGGCCTCACAACACTCCCTCACGTGTTTACACTCAATAGACGAAGGTTGGTCTCTCGTGTTTCACTCAATATATGAAATCACTCATGGTTCAGCTCACACCTCTCAAGCTGACTTCTTTTTATGTTCTTAGGTGAATCACACTTTATGAAACAACTCAAATAGCCTCCGTGTGTAGTATCCCAAAATCTAAAATTTGAATCAAAACAGCCCCTCAAATTTGTCAAAATTTCGTGACAAAATTTTGGTTACTTCTAACCTATCCAGATTCGACCCTTATCACCTAAATAACAAGGAAAACGAAAAAAATTTCTTGAAGCACTTTTGTACTCTTTTTTTTTTTTGCTCCCTCTCACTATCTCAAGATGGGCAACCCTAGTTCACACCACACGAAATTTTTTCCCAATCAGGTAACAAGAACAAGATCAATTTAGAGGACTTCCTTTTGAAACTCGAAATTGGAACAGAATAAATAATCAAGACTTCCTTTAGACCAATTCAGCTTTCCTTTTGAAACTTGTTTGAAACACTTTCTTGGAAATTCGAAACAGAATCAGAATGATTAACAAGAATAAGATTCGGATTTAGAACACTTTCGAATCAACAATCAAGAACACAATTTCGAATTTGAACAAAGCAACCTAAATTCCCAATTCGGAAATCCACAATAGAACAAATCCAATTCGGAATAGATAGAACAAACCAATTCGGAACAAATCAACCAACCCAATTTCAGAATAAGAAAAACAATTTGGACTAAAAAGGCAAACTGAATTCGAAATTGAAATAAGACTCCAAACACAAAACGAAAACTAAATTAGAACCCTAACGGAATTTTTTTTTTGAATTTTTGACTTTGAAAGAAAAACAAAAACGAATCAAGGATCAATAACAACGAAACAAAACGAAACTAACAAGAGAAGAAACGAAAACGAAAGTAACCCACAAAGGAAACAAAAACGCAAATAGCAGGTGAAGAAAACGAAAACGAAAATAACCCACAAAGAAAAACAATTCAGAGGAACAAGGAAAACAAGAGAATGAATTGAACAATTGAAACAAAGCAACAAAAACGCAAATAACAAAAGAAGAAACGAAAATGAATTGGAAGGGATAAAACCTGATCTAGAGCGTTGGCTCTGATACCAAATGATACGGAACCTCCAAGAATAAGCCTGAGAACCCCCACAGCATTAACTTAAAAACCCCTAGTCGAATTCGGTACAACCCCCAAGGATTAGGTTAGATTTCAGATTACCTTGAATTGATCAAAGATCCAAGAGTTCGAAACAAGTCAGTTCCTAAATCCCAGATTCAAAACACTCCACAAGAAAGTTGATCAAACTACTTGAATGTTTCTGAAGCATGTATTCAAGCAAGAACACAAAGATATAAGCAATTCGGCTTTAGGTTAATTAATTCGTCCAAAACTTCAAAACTAAGATGGCTTACAACCCTAAATGAGATATAAATAGCTGAACCCTAATTAGGGTTATTAAGTAGCGTTTGGCTTTCTAATCAAATTTTAAGAAATAATAAGTAATCAAAGTCCTAATTTAATACCAAACAAACAGGGCCCTTACTTTTTAAATGAGCATAACTAGTGGGCCTTAATACATATTAACATAACAAGTTCAGCTAATTATTTAACTATAAATAAGCCCAACTAGTGACTTGAGCCAAATATGCTCCAATTTGCATCCTTGATCAGCCATATCGTGCACCTTAAGCTCCTCTTCAACAAAATGTTGCATGTAGCCTTGTGACGTCTCTATCAGAACAAGTTGAGGAGATCATCAATCCAATTATTTTGCCATAAGGTCCTATAACTAGATCGCGAGCCAAAAAAATTCAGCAAGCACTAATTTGCCATTTGCAAGATTTGGTGAATTTGGCTAACTATGGTTTGCAAGGAATTACAAGCTTGGAGACAAGACCAAAGGAAGTCAATTACAACTTGCTACAAGTTGTAATTCACGTATGAGGCTTGTAATTAATATGTATTAAGGCCCACTAGTTATGCTTATTTAAAAAGTAAGGGCCCTGTTTGTTTTGTATTAAATTAGAACGTTGTTTACTTTATTATTTCTTAAATTTTAATTAGAAAGCCAAACACTACTTAATAACCCTAATTAGGGTTTAGCTATTTATTTCTCATTTAGGGTTGTAAGACAGCAGTTTTAGTTTTGACAAATTGTTAACCTAAAAGCTGAATTTGCTTTTATCTTTGTGTTCTTGAGTAGAATGCATGCTTAGAAACATTCAAGTAGTTTGATCAACTTTCTTGTGGAGTGTTTTGATTCTGGGGTTTAGGAACTAGTTTGTTTCGAAATCTTAGGACTGTGATCAATTCAAGGTAATATGAAAATCTAACCTAATCCTTGGAGGTTGTGTCGAATTCGACTAGGGGTTTTCAAGTTAATGCTGTGGGGGTTCAAAATCAAGGGGTTCTCAGGCTTATTCTTGGAGGTTCCGTATCATTTGGTATCAGAACCAACGCTCTAGATCAGGTTTTATCCCCATCAATTTTGAATTCTTTGTTTATTTCGTTTCTTCTCTTGTTATTTTCATTTTCGTTACTTTGATTTTGAATTGTTGAATTCATTCTCTTGTTTCCTTGTTCCTCTGAATTGTTTTCTTTGTGGGTTATTTTCATTTTCGTTTCTTTCTTTATTTTCGTTCTGTTTCTTTGTTCTTGATTCTTGAGTCGTTTTCTTTGTTTCTTGATCGTCTAAGTTGTTTGTTCCTTGAATCATTTTCGTTTTCTTTCAAATTCGAAAATTCAAAAAAAAAATTATAAAACCTAAAATTTGAAATTCAAGAAAAGGTGTTTTAAATTTGAATTTTGGTCTTGTTCATCATTCTGATTTGCATTTGAAATTCAACAAAGTGTGCTAAATTCGAATCTTGTTCTTGATTATTCATTCTGATTCAATTTCGAGTTTCAAACAAAGTGCTCTAAATTCGATCTTGTTCTTGTTACCTAATTGGGTAAAAGTTTTGTGTGGTGTGAACTAAGGTTCCCCATCAAGAGAGATAGTGAGAGGGAGCAAAAAAAAAAGAGTATAAAACCACTTCAACAAAAAATTTTCATTCTCCTTGTTATTTGGGTGATAAGGGGTCGAATCTGGATAGGTTAGAATCAATATAATTTCTAGTCACGAAATTTTCACCATTGAGGGCTGTTTTGATTCGAATTGCATTAGTGATTCATTCGTAATTTCAGACTTGGGATACTACACACGGAAGGCTATTTGATTTGTTTCATAAAGTGTGATTTTCCTAAGAACATAAAAGAAATTAGCTTGAGAGGTGTGAGCTAAGCCGTGAGTGAATACATTATATTGAGTGGAACACGAGTGACCAACCCCATCTATTGAGTGTAAACACGTGAGGGAGTGTTGTGAGGTCTTTTATTTGTTTTGTTCTAACCTTTTATTGCAGGAAAAATGTCTGGCCAAGATGACAGTGACAGGAGTGTTCAAATTGATCCAGCTCGATTGCGTGAGGAGCAGCAAACTGAATTTACACGTTTATACCGTGTTATGGAGAACATAACAGAAACATTGGAGCGCATGGATTTGATGTTGCAAAATGTTGAAAGAGCCACACCGGAGCACAATGAGAGGCAAAGAGGTGGCAGAAATCAAATACAACAGCCTGAACATTTGGAAGATGAAAATGAGCTTGAGGATGATAATGCAAGTCTGGTTGGAGGAGCTCTACATAGAGGTGGAGGTAGAGGAGGCCGTGGTACTGGTCGAGGTAGAGGACGAATGAATAATAATGCTTTCTATGGTAGAAATAATGGTGATGATGAAGTCGTTGATAGGAGCTTGGGAAGCATCAAGCTGAAAATTCCTAACTTTCGTGGTAAATCAGATCCAGAAGCTTATTTGCAATGGGAAAAACAGGTTGATCTCATATTTGATTGCCATCGATGTACTGAGGAAAAGAAGGTCAAGCTTATTGTTACTCAATTTACAGATTATGCTATAACTTGGTGGGATCAGTTAGTGACTAGTAGAAGAAGGAATTTGGAGTATCCAATTGAGACTTGGGCTGATCTTAAATCGGTCATGAGGAAGAGGTTTGTGCCTAGACATTTCCATAGGGAAATTATACAAAGACTTCAGGTTCTTAAACAAGGTAGTAAAAGTGTTGATGACTACTACAAAGAAATGGAAATGTTAATGACTAGAGCTAATATAGATGAAGACATGGAGACTACTATGGCACGTTTCTTGGCTGGTTTGAATTCGGACATTGCTGATCAGGTTGATTTGCAGCCTTATGTGGAGTTAGAAGAGATGGTGCATATTGTCGTCAAGGTGGAAAAACAACTCCAAGGAAGACGACCATCAAGGTATCATTCGAAACCTGTTTCTAATTCTATTTCTCCTTGGAATAGGGAAGGAAGGCGTGATTACAAGGAAAGAAACAGGGCTGGTCAAGATAGTGGGAAAGTAAAGGCCGAAACAAGTTCTAAAGACAAAGCCAAAGTTGAAGAGCCTAAGCTGCGAAATTGAGATATTAAGTGTTGGAAGTGCCAAGGTGTGGGACATATCAGCAAAGAATGTCCAAACAAGAGAGTTAAGACCGTAAGAAATGATGAGATAGTGACTGATGAAGAAGAAGGTGACGATGAGAGTGAAGATGGAGAAAAGCAAGACTTGGAATGTTGTAGTGATGGGAGCATTGAAGAACCAATAAAGGGAGACTTGTTGGTTGCTAGGCGTGCTCTTAACATGCAATTGAAGGAGGAAAACCATGAAGAACAACGCGACAACTTGTTCCATACAAGTTTTCACATTCAAGGCAAGGCTTGTATTGTGATTGTGGATGGTGGAAGCTGTACCAATGTGGTAAGTACACTCTTGGTTGATCGATTGGGGCTGCCTACAAAACCTCACCCCTGACCTTACAAACTTCAGTGGCTGAATGAATGTGGAGAGGTTAAGGTACATCGACAATCTAACATTTCTTTTTCCATTGGTAAATATCATGATGAGGTGTTGTGTGATGTGGTGCCAATGCATGCTGGAGAGATTTTACTTGGACGTCCATGGCAGTATGATAGGTGAGCTATGCATGATGGATACCTCAATCGGTATTCATTCACTAAGGATGGACGAAAGACAATTCTGACCCCACTCTCTTCAAAAGAAGTGTATGAAGATCAATGTAAAATGGAAAGAATGAGACTTGAATTTGAAAAGAAAGAAAGAGAAAGTGACAAAAAAATGAGTGAAAAAAATCAGATTGCAAATGAAAAGAAAGAGAGAAAAGAAAAATCAAAACAAATTCAGTTTGAGAAAAATAGAGAAGGAGAGAAGAATGTGCGTTTGTTAGCTAGTACAAGTGAGGTTAAATATGCTTTTTACACCAATAAGCCTATGTTTGTGCTTTTGTGAAAAGAGGCTCGTTTAGATACTACTGTTTTTAACCAATCTTTGCCTAGTGTGTTTGTTGATCTTTTGCAGGAATATGCGGATTTGTTTCCCAAAGAAATGCCTGATGAATTGCCGCCAATCAGAGGCATAGAGCATCAAATTGATTTCATTTCAGGAGCTTCCATTCCCAATAGGCCAGCGTATCGAGCTAATCCTTTCGAGACAAAGGAGATACAAAAGGAAGTGGAGGAATTGCTAGCTAAAGGATACGTGAGGGAAAGTTTAGTCCTTGTTCGGTTCCTGTTATTCTTGTGCCAAAGAAGGATGGGACGTGGAGGATGTGCGTGGATTGCGGAGCCATCAATAAAATCACTGTAAAGTATCGTCATCCTATTCCTAGACTAGATGATATGCTTGATGAGTTACATGGTTCTTGTTTGTTCACGAAAATTGATTTGAAATATGGTTATTATCAAATTCGAATGAGTGTGGGTGATGAGTCGAAAACAACATTTAAGACTAAATATGGGCTGTATGAGTGGTTGGTTATGCCGGTTGGTCTTACTAATGCACCTAGCACATTCATGCGTTTGATGAATCATGTGTTGCGTGAGCACTTGGGTAAATTTGTTGTTGTTTACTTTGATGATATTCTTGTTTACTCTAAGTGTTTGGATGATCATGTCATGCATGTGCGTCTTGTGTTAGATATTCTCTTGGTTTTGTGGTGTCTAGTCAAGGCATTGAGGTTGATGAGGAAAAGGTAAAGGCTAATATTAGGGACTGGCCAAAACCTAAGAATGCTAGTGAGGTGAGGAGTTTTCATGGACTTGCTGGTTTCTATAGGAGATTCATTAGAAATTTCAGTACTATAGGTGCACCTTTGAATGAGTTAGTTAAGAAAAATGTCAGTTTTGTTTGGAGAGATGCACAAGAACATGCATTTAATGAACTTAAGGATAAATTGTGTAATGCACCCTTGCTTGCTTTGCCTAATTTTGATAAGACTTTTGAGATTGAATGTGATGCAAGTGGCATAGGAATTGGAGCTGTTTTGATACAGGATCAAAGGCCATTGATGTACTTTAGCGAAAAACTAAGTGGAGCGACTTTGAAGTATCCGACATATGATAAGGAGTTATATGCATTGTTTCGATCTTTGCATACATGGCAGCATTATTTGTGGTCAAAAGAGTTTGTGATACATACTGATCATGAAAGTTTAAAGCATTTGAAAGGTCAAGATAAGCTGAACCGTAGACATGCCAAATGGGTGGAATTCATAGAAACATTTTTCATATGTGATTAAATACAAGCGAGGTAAAGAGAATGTAGTGGCTGATGCGTTGTCGCGAAGGTATGTTTTACTTAATTCTCTTAGTGCTAGATTATTGGGTTTTGAGCATATTAAGGAATTATATGTTAGTGATGTGGATTTTGGTGACATATATAATTCGTGTGGAGATGTGGCTGTTTCAAAAGACTTTCATTTGTTTGATGGTTTCTTGTTTAAGAGAAATAGATTGTATATTCCTAAGTGTTCCATGAGAGAGTTGTTAGTTAAGGAACCACATGGAGGAGGTTTGATGGGTCATTTTGGGGTAAGTAAGACCTATGATGTGTTGATAGAACATTTTTATTGGCCTGGTATGAAACATGATGTGCACAAAGTTTGTGAGCATTGCATAACATGTAGAGAAGCTAAGTCTAGGATGAAACCGCATGGTTTGTACACGCCATTACCTGTTCCTAATGGACCTTGGACTGATTTGTCTATGGATTTTATGCCTGGATTACCTAAAACTAGGAGAGGTCATGATAGTATATTTGTTGTGGTTGATAGATTTAGTAAAATGGCTCATTTTATACCATGTCATAAAATTGATGATGCTAAATTGATTGCTGATTTGTTCTTTAAAGAGGTTGTTCGTTTGCATGGCATACCCAAAAGCATTGTTAGTGATAGAGATGTTAAGTTTTTGAGTCATTTCTGGCGTGTTTTATGGGGAAAATTGGGGACTAAGTTGTTGTTTTCTACTACTTGCCATCCTCAAACTGATGGTAAAACTGAGGTTGTGAATCGAACATTGATTACTTTGCTTAGGGCAGTGATAGAAAAGAATATCAGGATGTGGGAGGATTGTTTACCATTTGTGGAGTTTGCTTATAATAGGGCTGTTCATGGCACTACTAATTGTTCTCCATTTGAAATTGTTTATGGTTTTAATCCGCTTACTCCTTTGGATATTTTGCCATTGCCATCTAATGATTTTGTGAGTGTTGATGCTAGCTCAAAGGCAGATTTTGTGAAGCAGTTACATAAACAGGTTAAGGAAAGGATTGAAAGGCAAAATGCTAAAGTAGCTTCTCGAATGAATAAAGGAAGGAAGCCAATGATTTTTCAGCCTGGTGGTTGGGTTTGGGTTCATTTTCGCAAAGAATGGTTTCCACACCAAAGAAAGTCCAAGTTAAACCCACGAGGAGATGGTCCTTTTCAGATACTTGAAAGGATTAATGACAATGCATATAAAGTGGATTTTCTAGGTGAGTATAATGTAAGTGCTTCGTTTAATGTTGCTGATTTAAGTCCTTTTGATATAGGTGATGCTTTTGATTCGAGGACGAATCCTTTTGAGGAGAGGGGAAATGTTGTGGAACAACTAGCACACCGCAAGGATGAGCAAGAGTTAGGACGTGGGGAACAAGTTGAGGAGATCATCAATCCAATTATTTTGCCACAAGGTCCTATAACTAGATCGCGAGCCAAAAAAATTCAGCAAGCACTACTTTGCCATTTGCAAGATTTGGTGAATTTGGCTAACTATGGTTTGCAAGGAATTACAAGCTTGGAGACAAGACCAAAGGAAGTCAATTACAACTTGCTACAAGTTGTAATTCACGAATGAGGCTTGTAATTAATATGTATTAAGGCCCACTAGTTATGCTTATTTAAAAAGTAAGGGCCCTGTTTGTTTTGTATTAAATTAGAACGTTGTTTACTTTATTATTTCTTAAAATTTGATTAGAAAACCAAACGCTACTTAATAACCCTAATTAGGGTTTAGCTATTTATATCAGGGTTGTAAGACAGCAGTTTTAGTTTTGACAAATTGTTAACCTAAAAGCTGAATTTGCTTTTATCTTTGTGTTCTTGAGTAGAATGCATGCTTAGAAACATTCAAGTAGTTTGATCAACTTTCTTGTGGAGTGTTTTGATTCTGGGGTTTAGGAACTAGTTTGTTTCAAAATCTTAGGACTGTGATCAATTCAAGATAATCTGAAATCTAACCTAATCCTTGGAGGTTGTGCCGAATTCGACTAGGGGTTTTCAAGTTAATGCTGTGGGGGTTCGAAATCAAGGGGTTCTCAGGCTTATTCTTGGAGGTTTCGTATCACAAGTGCTCAAAATATCTTTTATAACTTTTGAATAATTGTATGATTACAAAGAAAATCAGCCTTGTTTATATAGAAGAAGGCCATATACAAAGAGAGCATCAGAATTAAGTTCATATGTAACTCCCATATTAATTGACTGCCCCATTACTTTGCCTACTCAATGTGAACGTTGGACCATTATTTTATTGGCTTTTGAGAATTAGCTCCTTAATGCATACAAGAAACAAGAGGTATATGAAAGAATGAAACTAAGAATACAATGAAAAAATAATTCTGGATATTGAAAAAAAAAAGAATTCAAATCACCCTAATGAGCAATCTGAATATGCAACTAAATCTATTCCCAATATAAGCTATGCTCTAAATATCATATTTTAAATGCTAAATCAATGCATAATGAGGGACTGATGCAATTTGATCAAATATAATAAGATAGAGAGCTGTTAATGTCATAAATAAGCTAAAACTCTTATACAATTGTGTAAAAAAATACTGGACAAAAACAGGTACGAATTTTTTTTCTTTTTATTATAATATATGTTGAGGAAGTTGAATCTGATTCTTTTTTTCCTTGTTTTCTTTTCTTTTGATCTTTTCCTTCTTTTTTTTTTTAACTTTCAGTAAACAATAATAGCAAATGAAAAGATAAAAACAGAGACTTGAAGAATAAGAACAAGGTACAACAAGGATAGAAAATAAAGAGAGTTAGAAACTGAATCTGGTTCTTTTTTTTCTTTTGATCTTTTAGTCTTTTTTTATCTTTTAAACTTTTAGTAAACAAGAACAGAAAATGATAAGATAAGAACACATAATCTAAAGAACAAGAACAAGGTGCAATAAAAATAAAAAAAAAATGAGGTGACTTAGATGATAAACAAGAACAAGAAAGTAGCTGAGATAATTAAAACAGAAAAGATACCTAGAGATTTATCTTCAAGCCAAAGCTCTGATGCCAAATGATTTAGAACCCATAGATCAAATATTACATCTAGAACCCCACATATACATATAGCATAGAATCTTAGAACTCAAAAATAAATCCTCCCTACCAAACCCACAACTAACATGTAATTGAGAACTTGGGTGATTGGGATGAAGTCAATGAATTGATAAGTTAGAACCAATTCTTCGTGCAACAAGAATAAGAAGAAAATCTCTCAAACTTGAAAACACATAAATTACAATCAACATAATCTGAAAATTCATATCAGCCCCATTAGTCCTTTCCACCCCTCTCTATATAGCTAAAAATGAAGAATTAATGGCTTAGAAATCTAGGCTCACATGTATCTAGTCACACTAACATTAATTATTCATCCACATCAATATTATATTATAATTTAGTGCTCATAATTCTGATAATATTGATGGGCAGATTCTATATGTTTTTTGGTGTTGGTTCACATGTGTCTAGTCACACTAGAACTAAACCACATCAATATTATATTGTAAATTTATGCTAATTCCCATCAACATATTTATAGGCAGATTCTTCATGCTTTTTGGTGAGTTTCTGACTTTCCCTTCATGATTCTTCATATTCAGTACAAGTTGGTTTTCCTCTCCATTAATCCACCCTTGAATGAAGTGTTGGAACACATGCTGGAGTTTCTTTTATTGTAATCTTGTGATTGGTCCACTTGGCATAATGATATTATTAACATATTTGCTGTCTTGTGTAGATTCATCAAGCTTGCTTATAGTTTTCTCATCATTTAAGTTCTTGCATGAATTTTGGAACTTAACAAATTATTTTTAGTTTGTGGCATTCAACACCTAAAATCTTTGTTTTCTTTTTAACTTATCAAATTTGACAAGTTTGTGGCATTTTAAAGGATTCAAATTGCTGCTCTAATTGTTTTTTAATCAATATTTCTTGATAAAGCAATTAGAATAGTTTTTCTTACTTCAATCTTAAATTGATCCTGGTTTGTTTCATCTAGTTGGAGGGTGTTAATTTGCTTTCCAATTGAATCATAGCTCCTTAGCTATTGGGCTTTATGGATGCTAAATTAGTGATTTCCATCATTTGGTATCAGAGCATGGTTCAGGTTTGAGGTTTACATATCCATTTTAACTTTTTTTTCTTATTAAAATTTTTTTATTCTTCTTATTTTGTTCTTTTATGCCATTTGTTTTTGTTCTTCTCAATTGTATTTGTTGGTGCCCTTTTAATTTATCTGTTCTTGAAAATCTGCAAATCTAAAAAAAATTCAAAATCAAAATCCAAAAAAAAATCAAAATCAAAATCCTAAAAAAAATTACATATTTCAATTGTAATATAGGGGCTTTAAAGTTTGGCATATTTTTCTTGTTAACCATTTTTTATTTGGCCTACCTTATTATTCATTTTAGACCTGCCTAATTTTTACATTCCTTGATTACCACAAACTAATTTTGTTTTACTAAGGAACTTATTTTATCTAAGAGCCCAAAAACAAAACAAGAGAGGTAAAAGGCAAAAGTTGTGAGATTAGCATCGAGAAAAGCCAAATAGTTATGTGAAACACGAGTGATTTGAGTGAAACACGTGAGGGAGTATCTTGTGAGGCTGTTTTAAATTTTCTTCTTTCAAGTTTTAAACATGTCTAACAAAGATAAAAACATGAGTTCTTCCTCAAATGATTAAGTGATTCAAGCAATGCAACAGCAATTTGAACGCATGTTCAAAATGATTGGAGATGAAAGAGATCATTTAGAAAAATATGATGATGCAATTACCACATTTTAAGGTGAACCAAGGCATAGAAGGCAACCAGCCTTTGCCAATGATGAATATCATGGTGGAATTGACACAGATGATGATCAAGCAACCATTATTGGAGGGGATGCTCATCCTAGAAGGCAAAATAGGAGAGTAAGGTTTGACGACATTGATCAAAATATAAGCAGCATAAAAATGAAGATTCCTTCCTTCCAAGGGAAGAATGACCCGGACAATTATTTCGAGAGGGAAAGAAATGTGGAGATGATCTTTGAGTGTCACAGCTACTTAAAAAGAAAAAGGTAAAATTAGCCGCTATTGAATTTTGTGATTATGCTATTATTTAGGGGGTTCAATTGTGTAAAGACAGGAGTCGAAATGGTGAAAAGTCCAATGAGACATGGTGATGAGAAAACTATAAGCAATCTTGGTGAATCTACATAATGCAACAAATATGTTGATGATATCATTACGCCAAGTAGACCAATCACAAGATCACAATCAAAGAAACTCCAGCATGTGTTCCAACACTTCATTCAAAGGTGGATTAATGAAGAGGGAGACCAACTTGTACTGAATATGAAGGAACATGAAGAGGAAGTCAGAAACTCACCAAGAAGCATGAAGAATCTGCCCATAAATATGGTGATGGGCATTAGCACGAATTTGAAATATAATATTGATGTGGTTTAGTTCTAGTGTGACTAGACACATGTGAACCAACACTTAAGTGCATGTAGAATCTGCCCATCAATATTGTCATAATTATGGGCAGTAATTTAGAATATATTATTGATGTGAATGGATAATTAATGCTAGTGTGACTAGATACATGTAAACCTAGAATTTTAAGCCATTAGTTCTTCTTTTGCAGCTATATAGGGAGGGGAAAAAGAACTCAAGAGGGCTGATACGAATTTTCAGTTTATGTTGAATGTAATTGATGTGTTTTCAAGTTTGAGAAGTTTTCTTATTATTCTTATTGCATGAAAAATTGGTCCTAACTTATCAAGTCTGACTTGTGGCGTTTAAATCAATTCATTTCTTCATCCCAATCACCCAAGTTCTCAATTACAGGTTAGTTGTGGGTTTGGTAGGGAGGATTTGTTTTGAGTTCTAAGATTCTATGCTAGATGTGTATGTGGGGTTCTAGATGTAATATTTGATCCATGGGTTCCACATCATTTTGGTATTAGAGCTTTGCCTTGAAGATAAATCTCTAGGTATCTTTTATGTTTTAATTATCTCAGTTTCTTTCTTGTTCTTGTTTATCATCTAAATCTCCTCATTTTTTTTCTATTCTTGTTACACCTTGTTCTTGTTCTTTAGATTTTGTGTTCTTATCTTTTTTTTTTCTATTGTTGTTTACTAAAAGTTCAAAGAAAAAAAATGTAAAAGATAAAAAAAGAAAAGAAAAGAACCAAATTTAGTTTCTAAGTCTCTTCATTTTTCTGTTCTTGCTGCACCTTGTTCTTGTTCTTCAAATCTGTATTTTTTTTTTATGTTTTCATTTTCTATTCTTGTTTATTGAAAGTTCAAAAAAAAAAAGAAGGAAAAGATCAAAAGAAAAGAAAAAAAAAGGAATCAGATTCAACTTCCTCAATATATGAAAAAAAAATTGTACCTGTTTATGTCCAGTATTTTTCTATACAAGTGTGTAAGAGTTTTTGCTTATTTATACCATTAACAGCTCTCTATCTTATTATATTTAATCAAATTGTTTCAGTTCCTTATTTTGCATTGATTTACCATTTAAAATAAGAAATTTAGAGCATAGCTTACATTGGGAATAGATTTAGGTTGCATATTCAGATTACTTATCGGAGTGATTTGAATTCTATTTTTTAATATCCAGAATTATTTTTTTTTCATTTATTCTTAGTTTCATTCTTTCATATACCTCTTCTTTCTTGTATCTATTAAGTAGCTAATTCTCAATCATAGTTACTTTGGCTTGATTAACATAAATACTTTTTGCTTCTTGTGTTAACTTTCAGTTCTTGTTGTTTAAATTAAATTGCTTCTAGAATTGTTGAATTCGTTTTGTTCATTAGGTTCCTTGTAGAGTCTTTAAAACAAAACTTGTTTTACTTGATTTAATTGGATTCAGTTCTAAAATTCAACTTGATAAAAGAAGAATTGAGAGGTAATAAGGACCAAGTTTTGAGTGAAATATAAGAGGAGTGACAATCTGATCTTGAGTGAAACAAGTAAGGGAGTGTGGTGAGAAAATTTTTTTTTACTAACATTTTCTTACAAGTTCTTATACCATGTCAAATTCTGGAGATGAAAAACGTGATATGACCATGAATGACATAGCCTTCATGTTAGAGGCAATGCAAAGGAAATTTGAAAGGTTTGATTTGGTCATAAACAACATGAGAGGTGATGTAGACAACATAATGCAAAGGCAGCAAAATAATACTAATCGAAGGGGACAGAATAAAGGGAGAGGAAACATGATGAATGATGAAGAGGTAGAAAGGGAAGATGATGAAGAAAGTGAGGAATCAATTGTCCAAAGAAGACCTCAACAAATGGACAGCAACTTATCTTCCATAAAAATGAAGATACCATCATTCAAAGGGAGAAATGATGCTGAAGCTTATCTTGAATGGGAAAGAAAAGTTGATTTGGTGTTTGATTGTCATAATTATAGTAAAATGAAGAAAGTTAAAATTGCAACAGTTGAATTCACAGATTATGCACTAATTTGGTGGGATCAATTGATGATTTCCAAGACAATAAATGGAGAAAGAACCATCTCTACTTGGGCTGAAATGAAAACTTTGATGAGAAATAGATTTGTACCATCTTACTACTATCGAGAGCTTCACCAAAGATTGCAGCGGTTAACTCAAGGATCCATGTCAGTGGAGGATTACAATAAAGAGATGGAGATGATCATGAGTAGAACTAATACCGAGGAGGATCCAAAAATCACTATGGCTCAATTTTTGAGTGGGCTGAATAAAGAGATTGCCAACATAATTGAATTACATCATTATGTAGAGTTTGAAGATATGGTACACATGGCCATGAAAGTGGAGAAGCAACTGAAACTCAAGGGAGCAGCAAAGGGGTTTTCTAATTTCAGCCCTAGTTTCACTTCAAAGTAGCCAAAGAAAGATGATAATCCTAAAGGGAAGGAGGCTGCCTAGAATGAAAAGGAAAAGCAAGATCCAGCCGACCCTAAAGGTAACTCTAAAACATCTAACTCTAATCAAAAGCATAGTACCATTAAATGCTTTAGGTGTTTAGGAGTAGGACATATAGCATCTCAATGTCCAAATAAGAAAATCATGCTAATAAGAGATAATGGTGAAATTGAAGTGCCAGTGAACATGAAAGTGATGATGATGATAATGATACCATGCCACCATTAGAGGAATTTGAACATATCATTGAATACCCTGCCCATGGTGAATCTTTGGTTATTAAAAGAGCTTTAAACATGCAAATTAAAGATGAAGCAAGTAATCAAAGAGAGAACATTTTCCATACTCATTGCATTGTGAATGGAAAAGTGTGCAGCTTGATCATTGATGGGGGTAGTTGTGCAAATGTTGCTAGTACTGATTTTATGGATAAATTAGGGTTAGCATGCACAAAACATCCTAGTCCTTATAAGCTTCAATGGTTGAATCACTGTGGAGAGGTGAAGGTAACAAAGCAGGTTCTATTTTCTTTTGCAATTGGGAGATACAATGTTGTGGAACAACCAGCACACCACAAGGATGAGCAAGAGTTAGGACGTGGGGAACAAGTTGAGGAGATCATCAATCCAATTATTTTGCCACAAGGTCCTATAACTAGATCGCGAGCCAAAAAGATTCAGCAAGCACTAATTTGTCATTTGCAAGATTTGGTGAATTTGGCTAACTATGGTTTGCAAGGAATTACAAGCTTGGAGACAAGACCAAAGGAAGTCAATTACAACTTGCTACAAGTTGTAATTCACGAATGAGGCTTGTAATTAATATGTATTAAGGCCCACTAGTTATGCTTATTTAAAAAGTAAGGGCCATGTTTGTTTTGTATTAAATCAGAACGTTGTTTACTTTATTATTTCTTAAAATTTGATTAGAAAGCCAAACGCTACTTAATAACCCTAATTAGGGTTTAGTTATTTATATCTCATTTAGGGTTGTAAGACACCAGTTTTGAAGTTTTGGACGAATTTATTAACCTAAAGCCGAATTGCTTTTATCTTTGTGTTCTTGCTTGAATACATGCTTCAGAAACATTCAAGTAGTTTGATCAACTTTCTTGTGGAGTGTTTCGAATCTGGGATTTAGGAACTGACTTGTTTCGAACTCTTGGATCTTTGATCAATTCAAGGTAATCTGAAATCTAACCTAATCCCTGGGGGTTGTACCGAATTCGACTAGGGGTTTTCAAGTTAATGCTGTGGGGGTTCGAAATCAAGGGGTTCTCAGGCTTATTCTTGGAGGTTTCGTATCATACAAAGATGAGGTTTATTGTGATGTTGTGCCTATGCACGCTAGCCATATCATTCTTTGTCGTCATGGAAGTTTGATAGGAAGGCTTTGCATGATGGCTTTAAGAATCATTATTCTTTCAGCCTTCCATTGTCACCTAAACAAGTATATGAAGATCAAGTGAAGATTTTGAGATCATTTGAAAGGAATTCTGGTGGTGAGGGTAAAATGAATAAAAATGGAGTACAAGAGGCCAAGTGTGAGCAAAAGAATGATAAAAATGGCCCATTGGTGAGAGAAAAAGAGAAAGGGAGAGAAAATAAGAGAGAGTGTTTCTATGCAAAAGAAAAAGAGTTAAGGAGTGCTTTTTGTGGGAAAATAAGTCTGATTGTACTTAGGTACAAAGAGACCTTGATTTCTACATTTGACCTTGATAACTCTTTGCCTAGTTGTGTTAGTTCTCTTTTACAGGAATTTGGAGATGTTTTTCCAGAAGATGCACCTAAAGGTTTACCACCTTTAAGAGGAATTGAGCATCAAATTGATTTCATTCCAGGCTCAACAATTCCTAATTGACCAGCTTATAGAAGCAATCCAGAGGAAACCAAGGAACTTCAAGGGCAAGTGGAGGAGTTGCTAGCAAAGGGACATGTGCATGAAAGTCTTAGTCCATGTGTTGTTCCGGTGTTATTAGTCCCAAAGAAGGATGGATCATGAAGAATGTGTGTGGACTACCGAGCAATCAATAAAATCATGGTGAAGTATAGACATCCAATTCCTAGACTTGATGATATGCTTGATGAGTTGAGTGGTTCTTGCATTTTTACTAAGATTGATTTGAAAAGTGGTTACCATCAAATTAGGATGAAAGAAGAAGATGAGTGGAAAACTATATTCAAAATAAAATATGGTCTTTATGAGTGGTTAGTTATGCCAGTTGGTTTATCTAATGCACCTAGTACATTCATGAGATTAATAAACCATGTTTTGTGTGCATATCTTGGTAAATTTGTTATTGTATATTTTGATGACATACTTATTTATAGCAAATCAGTAGATGAGCATGTAGGACATATTAGGGTTGTTCTTGATGTTTTGAGAAAGGAAGAATTGTATGCCAACTTGAAAAAGTGCATGTTTTGTAGTGATAAAATCATATTCATAGGTTTTATGGTTAGTGCACAAGGGATTGAGGCTGATGATGAAAAGGTAAAGGCAATAAGAGATTGGCCAGCACCTAAAACCATGAGTGAGGTAAGAAGTTTTCATGGTTTGGCTAGTTTCTGTAGAAGGTTTGTTAAAGATTTTAGTTCCATTGCTGCACCATTAAATGAATTGGTAAAAAAAGATGTAAATTTTAATTGGACTGAAATTCATGAAAAGGCATTTAATTTATTGAAAGAAAGGTTAACTATTGCTCCAATTCTTGCTTTACCAGATTTTGATAAGACCTTCGAATTAGAGTGTGATGCTTCAGGTATGGGCATAGGTACTGTTTTGATACAAGAAGGGAAACAAATTGCATATTTTAGTGAGAAGCTTCATGGTGCACAATTAAATTATTCCACTTATGACAAGGAGCTGTATGCTTTGGTAAGAGCTTTACAAGTATGGCAACATTACTTATTGCCTAAAGAGTTTGTTATTCATACAGATCATGAATAATTAAAACATCTGAAGGGGCAAACCAAGCTGAACCGAAGGCATGGAAAGTGGGTAGAGCTCATTGAGCCATTTCCATATGTGATAAAGTATAAGCGTGGCAAAGACAATGTAGTAGCAGATGCACTTTCAAAAAAGTATTGCTTAATCTCAACTCTTAGTTCTAAGTTATTAGGCTTTGAGAAAATTAAGGATATGTATGCCAATGATGTTGACTTTGCAAATGTTTATAAAGATGTGAGCATTCTGCATTTTAGAAGTTTTATAGCCATGATGGATACTTGTTTAAGGATGGAAGATTATGCATGCCTAGTTGCTCATTAAGGGAATTGTTTGTGCATGAGGCACATAGTGGAGGACTCATGGGACATTTTGGGGTATTTAAGACTTTAGAAATTTTGCATGAACATTTTTATTGGCCAAATATGAGAAAAGATGTTGACAAAATTTGTGCAAAGTGTATTGCATGTAAACAAGCAAAATCTATGCCTTTACCTCATGGGCTGTATACTCCTTTACCTATTCCTAATGCACCTTGGATAGACATATCTATGGACTTTATTTTGGAGCTGCCTAGGACTAGAAAAGGAAAAGATAGCATATTTGTTATTATTGACAGATTCAGTAAAAAGGCTCATTTCATTGCATGTCACAAAATTGATGATGCAACAAATATTGCTAATTTGTTCTTTGGGAAAGTAGTTCATTTGCATGGCATTCCTAAGACAATAGCGAGTGATAGAGATGTGAAATTCTTGTCATTTTTGGTGTGTTTTGTGGAATAAATTAGGTACTAAATTATTATTCTCTACAACTTGTCATCCACAAACCGATGGACAAACAAAACTGGTAAATAGGACTTTAGGATCTAATACGGAACCCATGAATCAAATATTACATCTAGAACCCTACAAACACATCTAGCATAGAATCTTATAACTCAAAACAAATCCTCCCTACCAAACCCACAACTAACCTGTAATTGAGAACTTGGGTGATTGGGATGAAGAAATGAATTGATTTAAACCTCACAAGTCAGACTTGATAAGTTAGAACCAATTCTTCTCAATGTGGAACCAGTTAGAACCAATTTTACTTGATTTAAGTGGAACTAGTTCTGAAATTTATCTTGATAATAGAAGAATTTAGAGGTAAAAAGGCTAAGAACTTGGGCTTATAAAAAAAACGAAAAGAAAAAGGAACCAAGTTTTGAGTGAAATACAAGAAGAGTGACAATCTAATCTTGAGTGAAACACTAAGTGAGTGTGGTGAAGAAAATTTTTCTTTACTAATATTTTCTTGCAGGTTCTTATACTATATTAAATTCTAGAGTTGAAAAACATGATATGACCATGAATGGATAGCCTTCATGTTAGAGGCAATGCAAAGGAAATTTGAAAGGTTTGATTTGGTCATAAACAACATGAGAGTTGATGTAGACAGCATAATACAAAGGCAGCAAAATAATAATACTAATCGAAGGGGGCAGAATAGAGGAAGAGGAAACATGTTGAATGATGATGAGGTAGAAAGGGAAGATGATGAAGAAAGTGAGGAATCACTAGCCCAAAGAAGACCTGAACAAAGGGACAACACCATATCTTCCATAAAAATGAAGATACCATCATTCAAAGGAAGAAATGATGCTGAAGCTTACCTTGAATAGGAAAGAAAAGTTGAGTTGGTGTTTGGTTGTCATAATTATAGTGAAATGAGAAAGCTAAACTTGCAACAGTTGAATTCACAAATTATGCAATAGTTTGGTGGATCTGATGCCGACCCTTAGCAACGATGGTAGCAAACCCAACGTATAACAATGGTAGAGAACTCCTTGAAACTTGATAATCACCTCCTAAGGAACCCAACGCCTATAAAGAGACGCGAACTCACTATAATTGAAGGATTTAGTTGGTAAGAAGAAGGAAAATGCCACAACTCTCGTTGATAAGTAAACCTAATTCTTGATGCAAAGAAAGAATTAAAGAATCCACTATAATCTCTCTCACACGAAAATTCACAAGAAGAACTTGTAGAAGAATTCAAAATTTTTTAATAATGATGGTGTCCCCTAATTCGGCCTAATAGTGCCCTTAAATAAGGGTTACAAAATTGCTAATTGCATATGGAAAATTAAGACTAAAACATTCTAGAAGGATCCTAGGCTTGTATGGGAAAACACTTCCAAAAACCCAACAAGAATAGGATTTGACAAAGTCAAAACAACTTAACTAATTAAAATAAAAGGATGGGGACCACAAAATAACAAAAATATCCCCTCTAACTAACTATGAAGATTCAGCCAAGGGGTGCAACAAACTCCCTTGGAATTCGGCCAACTTGCATCCATGAATGTGCATGCATGTGCATGGAAATAAGATTGACCAAGCTTTGACTCTTCCTTGGTAGTTTCAGCCTAGGCTTAAAAATAGCCTTCAAAGGCTCCTTCTTGGCTTCCATTGCATGCTTCTAGAACCATGATATATTTAGGCCTTCCTTGCAGCTCTATCTCCATCTTCTTGAATGATAATTCTTGAAGCTCTTTGGAAATCTCTTCTTGAATATGCAAAGCCATGCTAGCTTGATATCTCTTTGCCTTACTCCTAGTGATTTGTCCACTTGCTAACTTCAAGGGGTCCTTTCTTGCATCATTCTCCCCCTCAAAAAGATTTGTCCTCAAATCTGCATCATCAAAAGGAGAAAGATCACTTACATTGAAAGTAGCACTAACATTATACATACCTGGTAAGTCGATCTTGTAGGCATTGTCAATAATCTTCTCCAGCACTTGGAATGGGCCATCTCCTCTAGCTTGCAACTTGTTCTTCCTTTGGTTAGGAAACCTTTCTTTTTGAAAATGCACCCAAACCCAATCTCCTACTTGAAACTTCATCTCACGTCTCCCTCTATTTGCAGAATCAGCATATCTCTTGTTCCTTTTCTCAATATTCGCCCTTGCTTTCTCATGCATCTCTTTCACCAATTTAGCTTTCTTCTCACCATCTAAACTAACAAGCTCATGAGAAGGTAAAGAAACAAGACCCAAAACTGTTAGTTGGTTAAAACAATAAACAAGCTCAAAAGGTGAATATCCTGTAGAAGAATGAATAACACGATTATAAGCAAACTCAATAAATGGCAAACAATCTTCCCAAGAACTCAAAAACTTCTGTTTGTTCATCCGTTTGAGGATGACAAGTGGTGGAAAATAACAACTTGGTACCTAACTTTCCCCAAAGCACACGCCAAAAGTGAGATAAAAACTTGGTGTCTCTATCAGAAACTATGGATTTTGGTATCCCATGAATTCGAACAACCTCCCTAAAGAAGAGTTCAGCCACTAAACTAGCATCATCACTCTTATGACATGGGATAAAGTGTGCCATCTTACTAAACCTATCAACAACCACAAATATGCTATCTCTCCCCCTCTTAGTCCTTGGTAATCCTAAAACAAAGTCCATACTAATGTCCATCCAAGGAGAACTAGGAACGGGTAATGGCATATACAAACCAAGAGGCATAGACTTAGACTTAGCTTGCCTACAAGCCAAACAAGCCTTACAAATCTGAATTACATCCCTTTTCATATTCGGCCAATAAAAGTGTTCATTCAGCATGTCTAAAGTCTTATCAACTCCAAAATGCCCCATCAAACCCCCCACAATGTGATTCTAATACTAGCAAATCTCTCATAGAACATCTAGGCATGTATAATTTCGAACCCTTAAACAAAAACCCATCATGTCTATAGAAAGAATTATAAGCACCATGCTCACAAGCATCATAAACATTGCCAAAATCAGAATCACCAACATATAAGTCCTTTATACATTCAAATCCAAGCAATTTAGTACTCAAAACATTAAGTAAAGCGTACCTCCTTGAAAGTGCATCTGCCACTACATTGTCTTTACCTTGCTTGTATTTGATCACATAAGGAAACTTCTCAATCTTCAGAACCCATTTTGCATGTCTTTTATTGAACTTGCCTTGCCCTCTCAAATGCTTCAATGATTCATGGTCTGAATGGATCACGAATTCCTTGGGCAGCATATAATGCTCCCATACTTCCAATGCTCTCACCAAAAGCATATAGCTCCTTGTCATAAGTTGAATAATTCAGCTTTGCTCCATTAAGCTTTTCACTAAAGTGTGCAATGGGCTTCTTCTCTTACATCAAAACAGCTCCAATACCTACATCAGAAGCATCATATTCAATTTCAAAAGTAGAATCAAAGTTAGGTAAAGCTAAAACGGGTGTAGTAGAAAGCTTCTCTTTCAAAGCATCAAATGCTTCTTGTTGCTCCTTGCCCCAAACGAATCCCACTTCTTTCTTGATTATGCTAGTCAAGGGGGCTGCCAATGTAGAGAAATTAGGGACAAATCTCCTATAGATGCTTGCCAATCCGTGAAAACTCCTCACTTCTATCACACTTGAAGGATTCGGCCACTCTTGGATAGCTTTCACCTTCTCTTGATCAACTTCAATTCCCTGCATACTTACAACAAAACCAAGAAAAACAACCCTATCTAGACAAAAAGAACACTTCTTAAGCTTAGCATAAAGGTTTTGCTCCCTAAGGATTTCAAGGACTTTCCTAACATGTTCAACATGTTCTTCTTCAGTTTTGCTATAAATCAGAATATCATCAAAGTAAACTACCACAAACTTACCTAAATAAGCTCTCAAAACATGGTTCAATAATCTCATGAAAGTACTAGGTGCATTAGATAAACCAAAAGGCATAACTAACCATTCATACAAACCATATTTCATTTTGAAGGCAGTCTTCCATTCATCTCCCGGCTTCATGCGAATTTGATGATAACCACTCATAAGATCAATCTTTGTGAAATATCTCACCCCATGCAATTCGTCCAACATGTCATCAAGTCTAGGAATGGGATGTCTATACTTCACAGTAATCTTGTTCAAAGCCCTACAATCAACACACATCCTCCAAGAACCATCTTTCTTGGGTACTAATAAGACTGGAACGGCACAAGGACTAAGACTCTCGCGAACCAAGCCTTTCTCCAAAAGCTCTTCAACTTGTCTTTGCATCTCTTTTGTCTCCATAGGATTGCTCCTATATGCTGGCCGATTTGGAATTGCAGAACCGGGTATGAAGTCAATTTGATGCTCAATCCCTCTTAATGGCAGCAAACCACTAGGAAGGTCTTCAGGAAACACATCCTTAAAATCCTGCAACAAAGACAAAAAAAACCAGAAGGTAAAGAATCAAGAGATTCTTCACTGTCAGCAAGTAACAATTCTTTATACATAATAATGAGTACAGGCTGCCCTACATCTATCTTTCTTGCTCTTGCATAAAAAGTATATTTTGCTTTTTCTCCTTGCTTATTTTCTCTCACTAATGGGCCATTTATTTGTTTGCTTACTTTCTTTTGACTCTCGGCCTCTTTTCCCTTTCTGCACTCACTCACTTTATTATTTTCTCTCTCCCTACCCTTAGAATTACCCTTGGGTGTTGAAGAAACATCATTGGCCAAATTTGAACCCCCTTGGTTCATGTTGGCCGAAACTTCTTTCTCCCTCTCTAGCATCCTCTTTTGATCTTCATACACCTCTTGAGGTGATAATGGTGCTAGAACAACCTTCTTTCCTTCATAAGTAAAGGTATACTTATTAGAGAAGCCATCATGTTGTGCCCTCCTATCATGCTGTCATGGTCTTCCTAATAGCAAATGTCCAGCTTGCATTGGCACTACATCACACAAAACCTCATCTTTATACTACCCAATGGAGAATGGTACCTTGACTTGCTTCAACACTTTTACTTCCCCAGCGTCATTGAACCATTGCAACTTGTAAGGATTGGGATGTTTAAACAAGCTAACCCCAATTTATCCACCATTATAGTACTAGCAGCATTGGTAAAACTTCCACCATCAATGATAAGTGTACAAACCTTACCATTCACCAAACACCTAGAGTGCAAAAGATTCTCCCTTTGATCCAAGCCTTCTTCCTTGACTTGAATATTCAAGGCTCTTCTAGTAACAAACATCTCTCCATGTTCAGCATTCAAGACTTGATTCTCATAAGCCTCTTCATCATATTCGGCCCTATCACCACATTCGGCCTCCTCTTCTTCTTCATGTTCAGATTCTGATTCAATTTCCCCTTCATGGGTAGCAATCATCACCCTCTTATTCGGACATTGAGAAGCAATATGTCCACTTCCCAAACACTTGTAGCATTTAATTTCCCTACTTGGAGTAGGTCTAGAAGGTGTTTCCTTGGCTGTTTTTGCATCCCCATCATTCGGCTTCTTGAAATTAGGATTGTAGGAAGAATTCTTTTGGAAAGAACCCTTGTAATCCCCTTTGTAGGAACCTCCACTCGAACTTGAACCCTTGAAGTTTGAAAAATTTCCACTAGCTTTAGAGTAGCCAGTTTTCGAAATAGCTTTATTCTTCAATCTTCTCTCTATTTTCATGGCCTTTTGAACTAACTCTTCAATTGTGTTGAATTCATATATCTCCAATTCATTGGCTATGTTCAAATTCAATCCCCCAAGAAATCATGACATCTTCTTGTCTTCATCTTCATCAATATTTGCCCTAGCCATGATCATCTCCATCTCTTTGTGGTACTCTTCCACACTTCTTCCACCTTGAACTAGTATTGCTAGTCGATTGTACAAATCCCAAATGTAGTGAGATGGTACAAATCGGCTTCTCATTAGTTCTTTCAAGGTTGACCATTCAAGAATAGGCCTCATACCTTTCCCTCTTCTATTAGCTTTCAATTGATCCCACCAAAATGTAGCATACCCTTTGAACTCTACGGCTACCAAAAATGATTTCTTCTCTTCGGTGTAGTTATGGCATTCGAAAATCTACTCAACTTTCCTCTCCCATTCTATGAACTCTTCTGCATTGTTCTTCCCTTCAAAGGAAGGAATCTTCATCTTGATGGAAATAAGGTCACCATCAGTGGTAGGTTGATTTCCACCTTCATCTTCATCTTCTACCCTTTCGGCTGCTTCGAGGGCTTCAAGATTTCCTTGCCCTTCTCTCCTAAGCACTCTTCTAGCTAGCATAATGGGATTTGGATGTGCGGCTGGCTGCCCTTATTGCACTTGCTGAATTTGTTGCACTTGTTGCATTTGTTGTGCTTGACGTGCTGCATTCTCTTGCAATCTAGTATCCATCATCTCCATTCGATCAAGCATTGCTGCCAAAGTCTCATTAAGCCTAGCCAAGCTTTCGGCCATTGCTCCTTCTTTGCTAGTCTCTTCTCCTTTTCCATCCATGTTAACAAACAAACAAACTCAAAGAAACAAGATTAGTAATAATCAAAATTCACTCAAGTGTTTAAAATTACCTCACTTTTCTTGTCTTCCTTGATTGCACTTCAGAACCAAGCTCACCAACCAACAATTGTCAAGTCGTTCAAGAAACTAGAACCTAAATCTTAGAACTAGATAGAAAACAAGACAAGTATCCGGAGGCAATGCAAGGTAATTTACACTACACGATATAAAACCAAGTATCGACACAAGCAAATGATACTTAGCAATGTAATGGAATTAATAGCTAGATAAAGAAATCAGAAATAATGAAACCAATAAACAAGACCAATTTGGATATAATGAATCAAAAACAACCCACACTTGGCAAGCTGCTTTATGGACCTAATCAATTCTACCCAAAATGCTAGCTTCTAGACTCTAATTTCCACCTATAAAACTCAAATAATATGAATATTAAGGTCTGATTTTCGAATTCTAAAAGCCCCTCAAAAGGTGAAATTTTTCGCCCCAAAAATTTTATTACTTCTAACCCACCTAAATCTGATCTTTAGCACCCAAATAGCAAGAATATCAAACAATTTTTGTTGAAGTGGTTTTGTACTCTTTTTTTTTTTGCTTCCTATCACTATACCCTTGATTCAGAACTTAATTTACTCACAAGAATTTTTTGAAATCTAACTTAATTCGCAACACAGAATTCACCCACAAAACAAATCGAGGGAATACCCAACAACACAAAACAATTTTTGAATTTCAATCAGATTAACTCCCTAGGTTCCGAATCCAATTCATATGCAAGGCCTAGGTTTCGAAATTCGATCAGACTCCTTTTCCTAGGTTTCGAATTACTCTTTGAACAATCTTTAGGCTTTTCGAATTTTGATATATGACTCTTTTTCAAAAATTAAAGACTAAACTCTCTAAGAACCCTAAAACGCAGAAATTTAAAAGACCTAAATTAACAAACCCTAGAAAGACAAAGTAGATAAAAATTACCTTGTAGCAAGGCTCTGATACCAAATGACGCGGACTCTTAGCAACGATGGCAACAAACCCAACGTATAACAATGGTAGAGAACTCCTTGAAACTTGATAATCACCTCCTAAGGAACCCAACGCCTATAAAGAGACGCGAACTCACTATGATTGAAGGATTTAGTTGGTAAGAAGAAGGAAAACGCCACAACTCTCGTTGATAAGTAAACCTAATTCTTAATGCAAAGAAAGAATTAAAGAATCCACTATAATCTCTCTCACACGAAAATTCACAAGAAGAACTTGTAGAAGAATTCGAAAATTTTTAATAATGATGGTGTCCCCCAATTCGGCCTAATAGTGCCCTTAAATAAGGGTTACAAAATTCCTAATTGCATATGGAAAATTAAGACTAAAACATTCTAGAAGAATCCTAAACACTTCCAAAAACCCAACAAGAATAGGATTTGACAAAGTCAAAACAACTTAACTAATTAAAATAAAAGGATGGGGACCACAAAATAACAAAAATATCCCCTCTAACTAACTATGAAGATTCGGCCAAGGGGTGCAACAAACTCCCTTGGAATTCGGCCAACTTGCATCCATGAATGTGCATGCATGTGCATGGAAATAAGATTGACCAAGCTTTGACTCTTCCTTGGTAGTTTCGGCCTAGGCTTAAAAATAGCCTTCAAAGGCTCCTTCTTGGCTTCCATTGCATGCTTCTAGAACCATGATATATTTAGGCCTTCCTTGCAGCTCCATCTCCATCTTCCTGAATGATAATTCTTGAAGCTCTTTGGAAATCTCTTCTTGAATATGCAAAGCCATGCTAGCTTGATATCTCTTTGCCTTGCTCCTAGTGATTGGTCCACTTGCTAGCTTCAAGGGGTCCTTTTTTGCATCAGGATCAATTAATGATTTCCAAGAGAAGGAATGGAGAAAGAACCATCACTACTTTGGCTGAAATGAAACTGTGATGAGAAAGAGATTTGTACCATCTTACTACTATAGAAAGCTTCACCAAATATTACAGTGGTTAACTCAAGGATCCATGTCAGTGGAGGATTATCATAAAGAAATGGAGATGATCATGATTAGAACTAATATAGAGGAGGATTCAGAAATTACTATTGCACAATTTTTAAGTGGGCTGAATAGGGCGATTGCCGACATAGTTGAACTACATCATTATGTGGAGCTTGAAGATATGGTACACATGGCCATGAAAGTAGAGAAGCAACTGAAACTCAAAGGAGCAGCAAAAGGATTTTCTAATTCTAGCTCTAGTTTCACTTCAAAGTGGCCAAAGAAAGAAGATAAACCTAAAGGTAATGAGGCTGCTTGGAAAGGAAAGGAAAGGCAAGTTCCAGCTGATTCTAAAGGTAACTCTAAAACATCTAATTCTAATCAAAAGCACAGTACCATTAAATGCTTTAGGTGTTTAGGAGTACGGCATATAGAATCTCAATGTCCAAATAAGAAAATCATGCTGATAAGAGATAATGGTGAAATTGATAGTGCTAGTGACATGAAAGTAATGATGATGATAATGATAGCTTGCCACCATTAGAGGAAATTGAACATATCATTGAATATCCTGCACATGGTGAATCTTTGGTTATTAGGAGAGCTTTTGATGAGAAAACTATAAGCAATCTTGATGAATCTACACAATGCAGCAAATATGTTGATGATATCATTATGCCAAGTGGACCAATCACAAGATCACAATCAAAGAAACTCCAGCATGTGTTCCAACACTTCATTCAAAGGTGGATTAATGGAGAGGGAGACCAACTTGCACTGAATATGAAGAATCATGAAGGAGAAGTCAGAAACTCACCAAAAAGCATGAAGAATCTGCCCATAAATATGGTGATGGGCATTAGCACGAATTTACAATATAATATTGATGTGGTTTAGTTCTAGTGTGACTAGACACATGTGAACCAACACCAAAAAGCATATAGAATCGGCCCATCCATATTATCAGAATTATGAGCACTAAGTTAAAATATAATATTGATGTGGATGAATAATTAATGCTAGTGTGACTAGATACATGTGAGCCTAGATTTCTAAGCCATTGATTCGTCATTTCTAGCAAATAGAGAGGGATGAAAAGGACTAAAGGGGCTGTATGAATTTCCAGATTATATTGATTGTAATTTATGTGTTTTCAAGTTTGAGAGGTTTTCTTCTTATTCTTGTTGCATGAAGAATTGGTTCTAACTTATCAATTCTGACTTGTAGCATTTTAAATCAATTCATTTACTTCATCCCAATCACCCAAGTTCTCAATTTCAGGTTAGTTGTGGATTTGGTAGGGAGGATTTATTTTTAAGTTCTAAGATTCTATGCTATCTGTATATGTGGGGTTCTAGCTGTAATATTTGATCCATAGGTTCCGCATCATTTGGTATCAGAGCTTTGGCTTGAAGATAAAATCTCTAGGTATCTTTTCTGTTTTAATTATCTCAGCTACTTTCTTGTTCTTGTTTATCATCTAAGTCACCTCATTTTTTTTATTTTTGTTGCACCTTGTTCTTGTTCTTTAGATTATGTGTTCTTATCTTATCATTTTCTATTCTTTTTTACTAAAAGTTTTAAAAAAAAAAAGACTAAAAGATCAAAAGAAAAAAAGAAAAAAAGAACCAGATTCAGTTTCAAAGTCTCTTTATTTTTTGTTCTTATTTAACCTTTTCTTATTCTTCAAATCTCTATTTTTATCTTTTCATTTGCTATTATTGTTTACTGAAAGTTAAAAATAAAAAAGAAGGAAAAAATAAAAAGAAAAAAAAACAAGAAAGAAAAAGAATCAGATTCAACTTCCTCAATAAATATAATAAAAAGAAAAAAAATCATACATGTTTCTGCCCAGTATTTTTCTACACAATTGTATAAGAATTTTTGCTTATTTATGTCATTAACAGCTCTCTATCTTATTATATTTGATCAAATTGCATCAGTTCCTCATTATGCATTGATTTAGCTTTTATAATCTGATATTTAGAGCATAGCTTACATTGGGAATAGATTTAGTTGCACATTCAGATTGCTCATTGGGGTGATTTGAATTTTATTTTTTTTTCAATATCCAAAATTATTTTTTCTTTGTATTCCTAGATTCATTCTTTCATATACCTCTTTTTTCTTGTATTCATTAAGTAGCTAATTCTCAATTATAGTTACTGTGGTTTGATTAACACAAATACTTCTTGCTCCTTGTGTTAATTTTCAGTTCTTATTGATTTAAATTGAATTGCTTCTAGAATTGCTGAATTCATTTTGTTCATTAGGTTCCTTGTAGAGTCTTTAAAATAAAACTTGTTTCACTTGATTTAAGTGGAACCAGTTCTGAAATTCAACTTGATAACAGAAGAATTGAGAGGTAAAAAGGCTAAGAACTTGAGCTTATAAAAAATAAAAAGAAAAAGGAACCAAGTTTTGAGTGAAATACAAGAAGAGTGACAATTTGATCTTAAGTGAAACACTAAGGGAGTGTGGTGAGGAAAATTTTTCTTTACTAACATTTCTTGCAGTTTCTTATACTATGTCAAATTCTAGAGGTGAAAAAAGTGATATGACCATGAATAACATAGCCTTCATGTTAGAGGCAATGCAAAGAAAATTTGAAAGGTTTGATTTGGTCATAAAAACATGAGAGGTGATGTAGACAGCATAATGCAAAGGCAGCAAAATAATACTAATCGAAGTGGGTGGAATAGAAGGAGAGGAAACATGTTGAATGATGATGAGGTAGAAAGGGAAGATGATGAAGAAAGTGAGGAATCATTAGCCCAAAGAAGACCTGAACAAAGGGACAACAACATATCTTCCATAAAAATAAAAATACCATCATTCAAAGGGAGAAATGATGCTGAAGCTTACTTTGATTGGGAAAGAAAAGTTGAGTTGGTGTTAGATTGTCATAATTATAATGAAATGAAGAAATTTAAACTTACAGTAGTAGAATTCACAAATTATGCACTAGTTTGGTGGGATCAATTAATGATTTCCAGGAGAAGGAACGGAGAAAGAACTATTATTACTTGGGCTGAAATGAAAACTGTGATGAGAAAGAGATTTGTACCATTTTACTACTATAGATAGCTTCACCCAAGATTGTAGCGGTTAACTCAAGGATCTATGTCAGTGGAGAGTTACCATAAAGAAATGGAGATGATCATGAGTAGAACTAATATAGAGGAGGATTCAGAAATCACTATGGCACAATTTTTGAGTGGTCTGAATAGGGAGAAGGCCAACATAGTTGAATTGCATCATTATGTGGAGCTTGAAGATATGGTACACATGGCCATCAAAGTGGAGAAGCAACTGAAACTCAAGGGAGCAGCAAAATGATTTTCTAATTCCAGCTCTAGTTTCACTTCAAAGTGGCCAAAGAAAGCAGATAAACCTAAAGGTAATGAGGCTGCTTGGAAAGGAAAGGAAAGGCAAGTTCCAGCTTATTCTAAAGGTAACTCTAAAACAAGTAACTCTAATCAAAAGCATAGTACCATTAAATGCTTTAGGTGTTTAGGAGTAGGGCATATAGCATCTCAATGTCCAAATAAGAAAATCATGCTGATAAGTGATAATGGTGAAATTGATAGTGCTAGTGAACATGAAAGTGATGATGATGATGATATTGATAGCTTGCCACCATTAGAGGAAATTGAACATATCATTGAATATCCTTCACATGGTGAATCTTTAGTTATTAGGAGAGCTTTTGATGAGAAAACTATAAGCAATCATGGTGAATCTACACAATGCAGCAAATATGTTGATGATATCATTATGCCAAGTGGACCAATCACAAGATCACAATCAAAGAAATTCCATCATGTGTTCCAACACTTCATTCAAAGGTGGATTAATGAAGAGGGAGACCAACTTATACTGAATATGAAAGAACATGAAGAGGAAGTCAGAAACTCACCAAGAAGCATGAAGAATCTGCCCCTAAATATGGTGATGGCATTAGCACGAATTTTGAATATAATATTGATGTGGCTTAGTGTTAGTGTGACTAGACATATGTGAACCAACTCCAAAGTGCATGTAGAATCTATCCATCAATGTTGTCAGAATTATGGGCAGTAATTTAGAATATATTATTGAATGTGGATGGATAATTAATGCTAGTGTGACTAGATACATGTAAACCTAGAATTTTAAGCCATTAGTTCTTCTTTTGTAGCTATATAGGGAGGGGAAAAAGAACTCAAAAGGGTGGATACGAATTTTCAGTTTATGCTAAATGTAATTGATGTGTTTTCAAGTTTGAGAGGCTTTCTTCTTATTCTTGTTGCATGAAGAATAGGTTCTAACTTATCAAGTCTGACTTGTGGCGTTTAAATCAATTCATTTCTTCATCCCAGTCACACAAGTTCTCAATTACAGGTTAGTTGTGGGTTTGGTAGGGAGGATTTATTTTTGAGTTCTAAAATTCTATTCTAGATGTGTATGTGGGGTTCTAGATGTAATATTTGATCCATGGGTTCCGCATCATTTGGTATCAGAGCTTTGGCTTGAAGATAAATCTCTAAGTATCTTGTATGTTTTAATTATCTCAGTTTCTTTCTTATTCTTGTTTATCATCTAAATCTCCTCATTTTTTTCTATTCTTGTTGCTCCTTGTTCTTGTTCTTTAGATTTTGTGTTCTTATCTTTCATTTTCTATTGTTGTTTACTAAAAGTTCAAAGAAAAAAAATGTAAAAGATAAAAAAAAAAAGGAAAGAACCAGATTCAGTTTCTAAGTCTCTTCATTTTTCTGTTCTTGTTGCACCATATTCTTGTTCTTCAAATCTTTGCTTTTTTTATCTTTTCATTTTCTATTATTGTTTATTGAAAGTTCAACAAAAAAAAAAGAAGGAAAAGATCAAAAGAAAAAAAAAAGGAATCAGATTCAACTTCCTCAATATATGAAAAAAAAATTTCGTACCTGCTTCTGTCCAATATTTTTCTAGTAAGAGTTTTTGCTTATTTATGCCATTAACAGCTCTCTATCTTATTGTATTTAATCAAATTGTATCAGTTCCTCATTTTACAATGATTTAGCATTTAAAATCTGAAATTTAGAGCATAGCTTACATTGAGAATAGATTTAGGTTGCATATTCATATTACTTATTGGAGTGATTTGAATTCTATTTTTCAATATCCAGAATTATTTTTTCTTTGTATTCTTAGTTTCATTCTTTCATATACCTCTTGTTTCTTGTATGCATTAAGTAGCTAATTCTCAATCATAGTTACTTTGGCTTGATTAACACAAATACTTTTTGCTGAATTCATTTTGTTCTTTAGGTTCCTTGTAGAGTCTTTAAAACAAAACTTATTTTACTTGATTTAAGTGGATTCAGTTCTGAAATTCAACTTGATAAAAGAAGAGTTGAGAGGTAAAAAGGACCATGTTTTGAGTGAAATACAAGAGGTGTAACAATCTGATCTTGAGTGAAACACGTAAGGGAGTGTGGTGAGGAAATTTTCTTTACTTACATTTTCTTATAGGTTCTTCTCACACCATGTCAAATTCTAGAAGTGAAAAATGTGATATGACTATAAATGACAAAGCCTTCATGTTAGAGGTAATACAAAGGAGATTTTAAAGGTTCGATTTGGTAATAAACAACATGAGAGGTGATGTAGACAGCATAATTCAAAGGCAATGAAATGATACTAATCGAAGGGGACAGAATAGAGGGAGAGGAAACATGATGAATGATGATAAGGTAGAAAGGGAAGATGATGAAGAAAGTGAGGAATCAATAGCCCAAAGAAAGACCTGAAAGAAGGGACAGCAACATATATTCAATAAAAATGAAGATACCATCATTCAAGGGGAGAAATTATGCTGAAGCTTACCTTGAATGGGAAAGAAAAGTTGAGTTGGGGTTTGATTGTCATAATTATAATGAAATGAAGAAAGTTAAAATTGCAGCAGTTGAATTCACAGATTATGCACTAATTCGGTGGGATTAATTGATGGTTTCCCAGAGAAGAAATGAAGAAAGAACCATCACTACTTGGGCTGAAATGAAAACTGATACAAACCAGATATGGCAGCTTTGTGCCATTGAAGAAAAAGCAATCTTACATCATCCAAATAGATTTAAAAGGAGTTCAAAAGCTCTTTCATGGTGCTGAAATATACACATGGTGCTGAAATGTGTGAACTGTCCAGCCAGTAAGGAAAACATAAAGTAAATCTGAATCTAAATCAGATAAGTAATCTAAATCCTATCCAAATCTAATAAAACAAATCCAAAATAGATTTGGAAAGACTAAATAATATCAAATCCTAAAAGATATGGAAAATAAAATAATATCCTAACTAACTAAGGAATGAGGGGACCACATCCCATGTGACAAAAAGATGCCTTCCACTTGCTGAAATTCGTAACTTCCTTGGGCCCATATTAAACATGCCTTAATTAAGTCCAAAAAAATGCCTAATGTATTGGAAAAACAAGCCCAACATGTGCAGCCATGTTCAGCCTTAAAAACTTGCTAAACATGCCAAAAAAACTTGCTGAACAAGCCCAAGAAAGCATGCCCATGTGTTTGGACGTGATTTCCATACTTTGATCTTCACTTTAGGCTTCCCTTTGTGTAGCTTTGGCCTATAAGCTGTATCAAGCTCCACAAAGCCCATATTTCTTGAATTGCACCAAATCTGCTCCATATGAAGTGTAGCACACCCCAAGTGTATTTCAGCCTCATAAAAGAGCTTTTGAACTCCTTTTAAATCTATTTGGATGATGTAAGATTGCTTTTCTTCAATGGCACAAAGCTGCCATATCTGGTTTGTATCATTTGGTATCAGAGCAACGATGGCAGCAAACCCAACGTATAACAATGGTAGAGAACTCCTTGAAACTTGATAATCACCTCCTAAGGAACCCAACGCCTATAAAGAGACGCGAACTCACTATGATTGAAGGATTTAGTTGGTAAGAAGAAGGAAAACGCCACAACTCTTGTTGATAAGTAAACCTAATTCTTGATGCAAAGAAAGAATTAAAGAATCCACTCTAATCTCTCTCACACGAAAATTCACAAGAATAACTTGTAGAAGAATTGATACGAGCAAGGACCCTAACTCCACCACAAAAGCTAGCTCAAGAGTGGAGGTTTAGCCCATGCTTATATAGTAGCCAGGATCTCCTTACACAGCCGATGTGGGATCACATCATCCTCCCCTTCTTTAGACTGCACGTCCTCGTGCTCGTGCCAACTCAATCGTTTACCCGCAGTCCACACACGAGTCGCTTGTGCCAACTCACTCGTTAACCCGCACCCGAGCCAAGGAACGAAGGGACAAGGACCACACCGGTGCGTGCAAGGTTGGCTCTGATACCAACTGATACGAGCAAGGACCCTAACTCCACCACAAAAGCTAGCTCAAGAGTGGAGGTTTAGCCCATGCTTATATAGTAGCCAGGATCTCCTTACACGGCCGATGTGGGATCACATCAAGAATTCAAAATTTTTTATTAATTGTTGTATGTCAAATTCTGCCTACTAGTGCCCTTAAATAAGGGTTACAAAATTCCTAATTGCATAAGGAAAACATTCCTAATTGCATAAGGAAAATGGAAAACATTCCTAATTGCATAAGGAAAAATATAAAGTAATCCTAATCCACTAAGGAAAATATAAAGTAATCCTAATCCACTAAGGAAAACATAAAGTAAATCTAAATCTAAATCAGATAAGTAATCTAAATCCTATCCAAATCTAATAAAACAAATCCAAAATAGATTTGGAAAGACTAAATAATATCAAATCCTAAAAGATATGGAAAATAAAATAATATCCTAACTAACTAAGGAATGAGGGGACCACATCCCATGTGACAAAAAGATGTCTTCCACTTGCTGAAATTCGTAACTTCCTTGGGACCATATTAAACATGCCTTAATTAAGTCCAAAAAAAGGCCTAATGTATTGGAAAAACAAGCCCAACATGTGCAGCCATGTTCAGCCTTAAAAACTTGCTAAACATGCCAAAAAACTTGCTGAACAAGCCCAAGAAAGCATGCCCATGTGTTTGGACGTGATTTCCATACTTTGATCTTCACTTTAGGCTTCCCTTTGTGTAGCTTTGGCCTATAAGCTGTATCAAGCTCCACAAAGCCCATATTGCTTGAATTGCACCAAATCTGCTCCATATGAAGTGTAGCACGCCCCAAGTGTATTTCAGCCTCATAAAAGAGCTTTTGAACTCCTTTTAAATCTATTTGGATGATGTAAGATTGCTTTTCTTCAATGGCACAAAGCTGCCATATCTGGTTTGTATCATTCTCCCTTTCTTTTGAAAAGATTCGTCCTCGAATCTTGCTCATGTTCAGATCTGGAATGGAAACTTTAGGCACCAATTGATCTTCAAAAACCTCCTCTTGAGTTGATGAAAATAGTTTGAATGTTTCTTCTAGAACATCAACCTGCACATTGTCAAAAAAACTAGGAAAAACTCTGTTAGTTAAAGACAGCTCACATGGAACTGAACCATCCTCTTCTTGAACTTCTAAATCAGCTCCATATTCTTTGTCTATCTCTTCAACCATATTTTGAACAATTTCATCGCAATCATCATCATCACAACCATAATCATCATAAATAGGTGAATTCTCATCCACATCTCCAAGAAGATCTCCATTTTTCACAAACTCTTCTTTAAATTCAATTATGGGAATCTCAGTAACTTCACTCCTTACTTCATCAAGTAATGGCACTACATCCTCTACTTCACAAACATCCTCTTCATGCAACTCTTCCAATTCATCCTCTTTTTTTAGTTCAACATTGGAATCCTCCATGGTTGCACTCTCCTCTTTCACCTTAATGGTAGGAATTTTTGAAACCACACTTATTGCTTCACATAGTTTAGAAGTATGCTTACACATATCTTCCAATTGTTGTCTCAGTTTCTTATATTCTAGTTTCATCCTCTTAGATTTCCTTTCTTCTTGTCGTCTCTTACAATGAATAAGAAAGTTTCTCTCCTTTGCATAGAAAACTGAAAGTTCTTCCTCTAATGAAGCAATCTCCTTTTCACAATATGAATATTCCCTTGTGTACCTTCGTGCACCTCCTAACTTTTGATACCACCTTTCAATAAGCTCTTCAAGAAATCGAATCTCACCATCGAGATATTGTAGATGGTATTTTTCTTTGGCTTCCTCTTCATCCATCTCAATCTCAATTGTTGTTGACATTTTTTTTTATATGTAGAATTTGAAAATCACTTGTAGCAAGGCTCTGATACCAAATTACGCGGACCCTTAGCAACGATGGCAGCAAATCCAACGTATAACAATGGTAGAGAACTCCTTGAAACTTGATAATCACCTCCTAAGGAACCCAACGCCTATAAAGAGACGCGAACTCACTATGATTGAAGGATTTAGTTGGTAAGAAGAAGGAAAACGCCACAACTCTTGTTGATAAGTAAACCTAATTCTTGATGCAAAGAAAGAATTAAAGAATCCACTCTAATCTCTCTCACACGAAAATTCACAAGAATAACTTGTAGAAGAATTCAAAATTTTTTATTAATTGTTGTATGTCAAATTCTGCCTAATAGTGCCCTTAAATAAGGGTTACAAAATTCCTAATTGCATAAGGAAAACATTCCTAATTGCATAAGGAAAACATTCCTAATTGCATAAGGAAAATGGAAAACATTCCTAATTGCATAAGGAAAAATATAAAGTAATCCTAATCCACTAAGGAAAATATAAAGTAATCCTAATCCACTAAGGAAAACATAAAGTAAATCTAAATCTAAATCAGATAAGTAATCTAAATCCTATCCAAATCTAATAAAACAAATCCAAAATAGATTTGGAAAGACTAAATAATATCAAATCCTAAAAGATATGGAAAATAAAATAATATCCTAACTAACTAAGGAATGAGGGGACCACATCCCATGTGACAAAAAGATGCCTTCCACTTGCTGAAATTCGTAACTTCCTTGGGACCATATTAAACATGCCTTAATTAAGTCCAAAAAAAGGCCTAATGTATTGGAAAAACAAGCCCAACATGTGCAGCCATGTTCAGCCTTAAAAACTTGCTAAACATGCCAAAAAACTTGCTGAACAAGCCCAAGAAAGCATGCCCATGTGTTTGGACGTGATTTCCATACTTTGATCTTCACTTTAGGCTTCCCTTTGTGTAGCTTTGGCCTATAAGCTGTATCAAGCTCCACAAAGCCCATATTGCTTGAATTGCACCAAATCTGCTCCATATGAAGTGTAGCACGCCCCAAGTGTATTTCAGCCTCATAAAAGAGCTTTTGAACTCCTTTTAAATCTATTTGGATGATGTAAGATTGCTTTTCTTCAATGGCACAAAGCTGCCATATCTGGTTTGTATCAAAAACTTTGATGAGAATGAGATTTGTACCATCTTACTACTATCTAGAGCTTCACCAAAGATTGCAGCAGTTAACTCAAGGATCCATATCAGTGGAGGATTACCATAAAGAGATGGAGATGATCATGAGTAGAACTAACATAGTGGAGGATCCAAAAATCACTATGGCTCAATTTTGGAGTGGGCTGAATAGGGAGATTGCCAACATAATTAAATTACATCATTATGTGGAGCTTGAAGATATGGTACACATGGCCATGAAAGTGGAGAAGCAACTGAAACTCAAGGGAGCAGCAAAGGGGTTTTCTAATTCCATCCCTAGTTTCACTTCAAAGTGGCCAAAGAAAGATGATAATCCTAAAGGGAAGGAAGCTGCCTGGAAAGAAAAGGAAAAGCAAGTTCCAGCAGACCCTAAAGGTAACTTTAAAACATCTAACTCTAATCAAAAGCATAGTACCATTAAATGCTTTAGGAGTTTAGGAGTAGGACATATAGCATCTCAATGTCCAAATAAGAAAACCATGCTGATAAGAGATAATGGTGAAGTTGATAGTGCTAGTGAACATAAAAGTAATGATGATGATAATGATAGCATGCCACCATTAGAGGTGACGCGGACCCTTAGCAACGATGGCAGCAAACCCAACATATAACAATGGTAGAGAACTCCTTGAAACTTGATAATCACCTCCTAAGGAACCCAACGCCTATAAAGAGACGCGAACTCACTATGATTGAAGGATTTAGTTGGTAAGAAGAAGGAAATCGCCACAACTCTTGTTGATAAGTAAACCTAATTCTTGATGTAAAGAAAGAATTAAAGAATCCACTCTAATCTCTCTCACACGAAAATTCAGAAGAACTTGTAGAAGAATTCAAAATTTTTTATTAATTGTTGTAGTGTGAAATTCGGCCTAATAGTGCCCTTAAATAAGGGTTACAAAATTCCTAATTGCATATGGAAAACTAAAACATTCCTAATTGCATAAGGAAAACATAAAAGTATGGAAACAAAATCCTAATCCACTAAGGAAAATATAAAGTATGGAAACAAAATTCTAATCCAATAAGGAAAATATAAAGTATGGAAACAACCAAACTAATCCCTTCAACATAAGAAACGCCCCACACTATTTGGGCTGTCCATGGGCCTTAAATTACTTCCCAAGGCTTTATATGAGCCCCCATGGACCTTTCTTACACGTTGGACCTTTCTTTAGCTAGCCTTTAGCTTCCACACTAAGCATCATAATCAGCTTTGGTGTACCTTCTTCAAGCTCTATCTCCATCTTCTTGAATGATAATTCTTGAAGCTCTTTGGAAATCTCTTCTTGAATATGCAAAGCCATACTAGCTTGATATCTCTTTGCCTTGCTCCTAGTGATTGGTCCACTTGCTAGCTTCAAGGGATCCTTTCTTGCATCATTCTCCCCCTCTTCAAAAAGATTTGTCCTCAAATCTGCATAATCAAAAGGAGAAAGATCACTTACATTGAAAGAAGCACTAACATTATACGTACCTGGTAAGTCGATCTTGTAGGCATTGTAATTAATCTTCTCCAGCACTTGGAATGGGCCATCTCCCCTTGCTTGCAACTTGTTCTTCCTTTGGTTAGGAAACCTCTCTTTTCGAAAATGCACCCAAACCCAATCTCCTACTTGAAACTTAATCTCATGTCTCCCTCTATTTGCAGAATCAGCATATCTCTTGTTCCTTTTCTCAATATTCGCCCTTGCTTTCTCATGCATCTCTTTCACCAATTTAGCTTTCTTCTCACCATCTAAACTAACAAGCTCATGAGAAGGTAAAGAAACAAGATCCAAAACTGTTAGTGGGTTAAAACCATAAACAAGCTCAAAAGGTGAATATCCTGTAGAAGAATGAATAGCACGATTATAAGCAAACTCAATAAATGGCAAACAATCTTCCCAAGAACTCAAATTCTTACCCACTAAAGCTCTCAACATGGTACCTAAAGTTCTGTTTACTACTTCTGTTTGTCCATCCATTTGAGGATGACAAGTGGTGGAAAATAACAACTTGGTACCTAACTTTCCCCAAAGCACACGCCAAAAGTGAGACAAAAACTTGGTGTCTCTATCAAAAACTATGGATTTTGGTATCCCATGAATTCGAACCACCTCCCTAAAGAAGAGTTCGGCCACTAAACTAGCATCATCACTCTTATGACATGGGATAAAGTGTGCCATCTTACTAAACCTATCAACAACCACAAATATGCTATCTCTCCCCCTCTTAGTCCTTGGTAATCCTAAAACAAAGTCCATACTAATGTCCATCCAAGGAGAACTAGGAACGGGTAATGGCATATACAAACCATGAGGCATAGATTTAGACTTAGCTTGCCTACAAGCCAAACAAGCCTTACAAATCCAAATTACATCCCTTGTCATATTTGGCCAATAAAAGTGTTCATTCAGCATGTCTAAAGTCTTATCAACTCCAAAATGCCCCATCAAACCCCCCACAATGTGATTCTAATACTAGCAAATCTCTCATAGAACATCTAGGCATGCATAATTTCGAACCCTTAAACAAAAACCCATCATGTCTATAGAAAGAATTATAAGCACCATGCTCACAAGCATCATAAACATTGCCGAAATCAGAATCACCAACATATAAGTCCTTTATACATTCAAATCCAAGCAATTTAGTACTCAAAATATTAAGTAAAGCGTACCTCCTTGAAAGTGCATCTGCCACTACATTGTCTTTACCTTGCTTGTATTTGATCACATAAGGAAACTTCTCAATCTTTAGAACCCATTTTGTATGTCTTTTATTCAACTTGCCTTGCCCTCTCAAATGCTTCAATGATTCATGGTCTGAATGGATCACAAATTCCTTGGGCAGCAAATAATGCTCCCATACTTCCAATGCTCTCACCAAAGCATATAGCTCCTTGTCATAATTTGAATAATTCAGCTTTGCTCCATTAAGCTTTTCACTAAAGTATGCAATGGGTTTCTTCTCTTGCATCAAAACAGCTCCAATACCTACACCAGAAGCATCACATTCAATTTCAAAAGTAGAATCAAAGTTAGGTAAAGCTAAAACGGGTGTAGTAGAAAGCTTCTCTTTCAAAGCATCAAATGCTTCTTGTTGCTCCTTGCCCCAAATGAATCCCACTTCTTTCTTGATTATGCTAGTCAAGGGGGCTGCCAATGTAGAGACATTAGGGACAAATCTCCTATAGAAGCTTGCCAATCCCTGAAAACTCCTCACTTCTATCACACTTGAAGGATTCGGCCACTCTTGGATAGCTTTCACCTTCTCTTGATCAACTTCAATTCCCTGCATACTTACAACAAAACCAAGAAAAACAACCCTATCTAGACAAAAAGAACACTTCTTAAGCTTAGCATAAAGGTTTTGCTCCCTAAGGATTTCAAGGACTTTCCTAACATGTTCAACATGTTCTTCCTCAGTTTTGCTATAAATCAGAATATCATCAAAGTAAACTACCACAAACTTACCTAAATAAGCTCTCAAAACATGGTTCATTAATCTCATGAAAGTACTAGGTTCATTAGATAAATCAAAAGGCATAACTAACCATTCATACAAACCATATTTCGTTTTGAAGGCAGTATTCCATTCATCTCCAGGCTTCATGCGAATTTGATGATAACCACTCATAAGATCAATCTTTGTGAAATATTTCGCCCCATGCAATTTGTCCAACATGTGATCAAGTCTAGGAATGGGATGTCTATACTTCACAGTAATCTTGTTCACAGCCCTACAATCAACACACATCCTCCAAGCACCATCTTTCTTGGGTACTAATAAGACTGGAATGGCACAAGGACTAAGGCTCTCCCAAACCAAGCCTTTCTCCAAAAGCTCTTCAACTTGTCTTTGCATCTCTTTTGTCTCCATAGGATTGCTCCTATATGCTGGCCGGTTTGGAATTGTAGAACCGGGTATGAAATTAATTTGATGTTCAATCCCTCTTAATGGCGGCAAACCACTAGGAAGGTCTTCAGGAAACACATCCTTAAAATCCTGCAACAAAGACACAAAACTAGAAGGTAAAGAATCAAGAGATTCTTCACTGTCAGCAAGTAACAATTCTTTATACATAATAATGAGTACAAGCTGCCCTACATCTATCTCTCTTGCTCTTGCATAAAAAGTATGTTTTGCTTTTTCTCCTTGCTTATTTTCTCTCACCAATGGGCAATTTATTTGTTTGCTTACTTTCTTTTGACTCTCGTCTCTTTTCCCTTTCTGCACTCACTCACTTTATTATTTTCTCTCTCCTTACCCTTAGAATTACCCTTGGGTGTTAATGAAACATCATTGGCCGAATTTGAACCCCCTTGGTTCATGTTGGCCGAAACTTCTTTCTCCCTCTCTAGCATCCTCTTCTGATCTTCATACACCTCTTGAGGTGATAATGGTCCCAGAACAACCTTCTTTCCTTCATAAGTAAAGGTATACTTATTAGAAAAGCCATCATGTTGTGCCCTTCAATCATGCTGCCATGGTCTTCCTAATAGCAAATGCCCAGCTTGCATTGGCACTACATCACGCAAAACCTCATCTTTATACCACCCAATGGAGAATGGTACCTTGACTTGCTTTAACACTTTTACTTCCCCAGCGTCATTGAACCATTGCAACTTGTAAGGATTGGGATGTTTAAAACAAGTTAACCCCAATTTAACCACCATTGTAGTACTAGCAGCATTGGTAAAACTTCCACCATCAATGATAAGTGTACAAACCTTACCATTCACCAAACATCTAGAGTGAAAAAGATTCTCCCTTTGATCCAAGCCTTCTTCCTTGACTTGAATATTCAAGGCTCTTCTACTAAAAAGCATCTCTCCATGTTCAACATTCAAGACTTGATTCTCCCAAGCCTCTTCATCATATTCGGCCCTATCACCACATTCGACCTCCTCTTCTTCTTCATGTTCAGATTCTGATTCAATTTCCCCTTCATGGGTAGCAATCATCACCCTCTTATTCAGACATTGAGAAGTAATGTGTCCACTTCCCAAACACTTGTAGCATTTAATTTCCCTACTCGGAGTAGGTCTAGAAGGTGTTTCCTTGGCTGTTTTTGCATCCCCATCATTCGGCTTCTTGAAATTAGGATTGTTGGAAGAATTCTTTTGGAAAGAACCATTGTAATCCCCTTTGTAGGAGCCTCCACTCGAACTTGAACCCTTGAAGTTTGAAAATTTTCCACTAGCTTTAGAGTAGCCAGTTTTCGAAATAGCTTTATTCTTCAATCTTCTCTCTATCTTCATGGCCTTTTGAACTAACTCTTCCATTGTGTTGAATTCATACATCTCCAATTCATTGGCTATGTTCAAATTCAATCCCCCAAGAAATCGTGACATCTTTTTGTCTTCTTCTTCATCAATATTTGCCCCAGCTATGATCATCTCCATCTCTTTGTGGTACTCTTCCACACTTCTTCCACCTTGAACTAGTCTTGCTAGTCGATTGTACAAATCCCGAATGTAGTGAGATGGTACAAATCGGCTCCTCATTAGTTCTTTCAAGGTTGACCATTCAGGAATAGGCCTCATACCTCTCCCTCTTCTATTAGCTTTCAATTGATCCCACCAAAAGGTAGCATACCCCTTGAACTCTACGGCTGCCAAAACTGATTTCTTCTCTTCGGTGTAGTTATGGCATTCGAAAATCTGCTCAACTTTCCTCTCCCATTCTATGAACTCTTCTGCATTGTTCTTTCCTTCAAAGGAAGGAATCTTCATCTTGATGGAAGTAAGGTCACCATCAGTGGTAGGTTGATTTCCACCTTCATCTTCATCTTCTACCCTTTCGGCTGCTTCTAGGGCTTCAAGATTTCCTTGCCCTTCTCTCCTAAGCACTCTTCTAGCTCGCATTATGGGATTTGGATGTGCGGATGGCTGTCCTTGTTGCACTTGCTGAATTTGTTATGCTTGTCATGCTGCATTCTCTTGCAATCTAGTATCCATCATCTCCATTCGACCAAGCATTGCTGTCAAAGTTTCATTAAGCCTAGCCAAGCTTTCGGCCATAACTCCTTCTTTGCTAGTCTCTTCTCCTTTTCCAGCCATGTTAACAAACAAACAAACTCAAAGAAACAAGATTAGTAATAATCGAAATTCACTCAAGTGTTTAGAATTACCTCACTTTTCTTGTCTTCCTTGATTGCACTTCAGAACCAAGCTCACCAACCAACAATTATAAAGTCGTTCAAGAAACTAGAACCTAAATCCTAGAACTAGATAGAAAACAAGACAAGTATCCGAAGGCAATGCAAGGTAATTTGCACTACACGATATAAAACCAATTATCGACACAAGTAAATGATACTTAGCAATGTAATGGAATTAAAAGCTAGATAAAGAAATCAAAAATAATGAAGACAATAAACAAGACAAATTTGGATATAATGAATCAAAAACAACCCACACTTGGCAAGCTGCTTTATGGACCTAATCAATTCTACCCAAAACGCTAGCTTCTAGACTCTAATTCCCACCTATAACACTCAAATAACATGAATATTAAGGTCTGATTTTCGAATTCCAAAAGCCCCTCAAAAGGTGAAATTTTTCGCCCAAAAATTTTATTACTTCTCACCCACCTAGATCTGATCCTTAGCACCCAAATGGCAAGAATATCAAACAATTTTGTTTAGGTGGTTTTGTACTTTTTTTTTTTTTGCTTCCTCTCACTATCCCCTTGATTCAGGACTTAATTTACTCCCAAGGACTTTTCGAAATCTGGACTTAATTCCCAACCCCAGATTCACTCAAGACTAAATCGAAATCAAACTTGAACACAAACTCTAGCTTTTGCTTTCTTTCAAGAACCCTAATTCTTGGTTTTGAAATTCTCCAAGAATCCTTTCCTAGGTTTCATTTTCACCCTAAGAATACCTTCCTTCAATTCGGCCTTGATCAGAATTGATATATGACTCTTTTTTGAAAATTAAAGACTAGACTCTCTAAAAACCCTAAAACACAGAAATTTAAAAGACCTAAATTAACAAGCCCTAGAAAGATAGTAGATAAAAATTACCTTGTAGCAAGGCTCTGATACCAAATGACGCGGACCTTAGAAACGATAGCAGCAAACCCAACGTATAACAATTTTAGAGAACTCCTTGAAACTTGATAATCACCTCCTAAGGAACCCAACGCCTATAAAGAGACGCGAACTCACTATGATTGAAGGATTTAGTTGGTAAGAAGAAGGAAAATGCCACAACTCTTGTTGATAAGTAAACCTAATTCTTGATGCAGAGAAAGAATTAAAGAATCCACTCTAATCTCTCTCACACGAAAATTCACAAGAAGAACTTGTAGAAGAATTCGAAAATTTTTATTAATTGTTGTAGTGTGAAATTCGGCCTAATAGTGCCCTTAAATAAGGGTTACAAAATTCCTAATTGCATATGGAAAACTAAAACATTCCTAATTGCATAAGGAAGACATAAAGTATGGAAACAAAATCCTAATCCACTAAGAAAAATATAAAGTATGGAAACAAAATCCTAATCCAATAAGGAAAATATAAAGTATGGAAACAACCAAACTAATCCCTTCAACATAAGAAACGCCCCACACTATTTGGGCTGTCCATGGGCCTTAAATTGCTTCCCAAGGCTTTATATGAACCCCCATGGACCTTTCTTGCACGTTGGACCTTTCTTTAGCTAGCCTTTAGCTTCCATACTAAGCATCATAATCAGCTTTGGTGTGCCTTCTTCAAGCTTTATCTCCATCTTCTTGAATGATAATTCTTAAAGCTCTTTGGAAATCTCTTCTTGAATATGCAAAGCCATACTAGCTTGATATCTCTTTGCCTTGCACCTAGTGATTGGTCCACTTGCTAGCTTCAAGGGATCCTTTCTTGCATCAAGAGGATATTGAACATATCATTGAATACCCTTCAAGGGATCCTTTCTCCTTTCAATGTAGGTTCAGATTTGAGGATAAATCTTTTTGAGAAAGGAGGGAATGATGAGGAAACTATAGGCAAGCTTAATGAATCTACACAAGGCAGCAAATATGTTGATGATATCATTATGCCAAGTGGACCAATCACAAGATCACAATAAAAAAAACTCCAGCATGTGTTTCAACACTTCATTCAAAGGTGGATTAATGAAGAGGGAGACCAACTTGTACTGAATATGAAGAATCATGAAGGAAAAGTCAGAAACTCATCAAAAAGCATGAAGAATCTGCCCATGAATATGTTGATGGGCATTAGTACGAATTTACAATATAATATTGATGTGGTTTTATGCTAGTGTGACTAGACACATGTGAACCAACACCAAAATGCATGTAGAATCTGCCCATCAATATTATCAGAATTATGGGCACTAATTTAGAATATAATATTGATGTGGATGGATAATTAATGCTAGTGTGACTAGATACACGTGAGCCTAGATTTCTAAGTCATTAATTCTTCATTTTCAGCTATATAGAGAGGGGTGGAAAGAACTAAAGGGGCTGATACAAATTTTCATATTGTTATCGTTGTAATCTATGTGTTTCAAGTTTTGAGAGGTTTTCCTTCTTATTCTTTTTGCATGAAGAATTGGTTCTAACTTATCAAGTCTGACTTATGGCATTTTAAATCAATTCATTTACTTCATCCCAATCACCCAAGTTCTCAATTACATGTTAGTTGTGGGTTTGGTAGGGAGGATTTATTTTTGAGTTCTAAGATTCTATGCTAGATGTATATGTGGAGTTCTAGATGTAATATTTGATTCATGGATTCTGTATCAAGTAGGGTCAGCTTCATTTAGGATTACATAGACTTGGTCAAAGAGGCTGGGTTCCATGTTGCCTATCCAATCATCTTCCTTATTCATTGGTTCTTCATCTAAGGACATCCTAACATCAAAGAACAATTAAAAGTCAAAAACTAGCTTTTCGGTCACTGTGCTTACAAAGGGCTCAAGAAAACCTCAATAAGGAAAGTCAATCCCCTCTTTCACAAAATATCCATTCAAGTTTGGAAAATATGGCCTCATGGGCTAATCATAGGGTTCACTAGATTTATAGGCCTTAGTTCTTTCTTTTCTTGTTGTCTCTACCTCCTTCATGTCCTATGGGTTGGGGACCTAAGCCCAAATGGTGGGTTAGAAACTAGATATTCAGAAAATGTGGCTACCCCTTATGGATGGCAATTGGGGGGGGGGGGGGGGGGGGGGGGTTGGGTGGGCAACATTTAACATTCTCATCCTCGTATGGGATATTTGCACCTCACAAACGGGGGCAAATTTGCCCTTGTCCCCATCCTTGTCCTAGACAGAGATCTCCATGGGAAATTTATATTCTTTTATTTTAAAAAATTAAAATTTAATGGTATAAAAAATTAACAATCCATAATAATTATACACTACAATAAGATAAACATTCAATTATTATATATAATAAAATTCAAAAAAATATGATAAAATAAAATACATCAAGTTAGATTTACTCCACATGTACAACTAACTAAAATGTAATTTACATAATACATAATATATATTATATGTTATGTATTAATATAACATATTCTGGTATCAGAGCCATTTTCTTTTAGGGGTGGTAGTAGATAGATATAGAACTGTTTACATAGTTAAATTTTTGTTTTATAGATCTAGAAGTGGACTTAGTGTTGTCTAGGTATTGGATATGCAGTAAGACCCGTGTTAACCGACAAACAGGCGTTTAGGGCAGTAAGTCAGTGGTCGCTACCAAAACCAACATTAATAAACTTTAAAGTCTATTTTTCAAAAATTTAAAAATGGAACCATTTCTATGTAAATCTGCTAGTACAACTAAATCAGATAGTTCTGAGTCATCAGAAGTTAAAAGGATAGTTAATAGAAATGAAGTAATTTTAGAAGATTTTAATAAAGCAATTGATAATTGGGTAATACCAAAGATAGATAAAGAACAGATTTATAAAATACCAAAATTAAACATATTTAAAAATGATTATATAATTAAAGCTGAAGAAAGAGATGTACAGTTAAGTAAACCTTTTGAGAAAATAACTTTACTTTCTGCAGAGTCAATAAAGCATCATAAAAATAAAAAATACAAGTATATACATATAGGATTAGTACAAATAGGTATAAAACCTTTAACTAGAGAAGGATTAAACACTAGTATTCTGGCTGTGGTCAGAGATGCTAGGTTTGTAAATTTTAATGACTCACTTTTAGGAACTATAAAAACCAGTCTGAGTAGTGGTCCAATCTCATTTGACTGCTTCCCAGACATAACAATTTCATTAAATGATCTAAATATATTAAAAAGTGTAGTTTTAGAAATTAAAACACATAATTATAAAATGCTTGAAGGATCTATTCCTGTAGCATTAATGTATAAAATAAATTATAAAGCTATGGTATCTGCTTTTGCTACAAAATATATAATGCAACCTAAATTAGGAGAAACAAAATTTTTACAGACAGATTTAAGTAAAGCTAACACAGTAATTCCTAAGACTATTCAGTGGAAAGATATTAGTCTCCCTGATGAATGGGTTTTAGAGGATGTTGTTCCTCTTCCTGAACCAAAAACTGTAGTTAAACCTAATATAGAACTCAGTAAAATTGAACAGTATGAAGACGGTAAAGTTAAATTAAAATTCAGTAGACATAGCATAAGCGGTAGGTATTCAGACTCTTCCTCCTCTGTATCAACAGTAGATATAGGTAGAACCTCACAGTTACCTTCTGTAATATACGCCTCATATAAAGAAAATGAACCTAAACCTGTATTGCAAACAGTAGTAAAGCCTAGGTATTCTACATCAGATATACCTGAATCTAGTAATAAACTAAAAAGTGTAGATTATAGTACAACAGTTCCACACTTATATTATAATCCAACAGGAACAAAGAACCCTTTGGAACCAAACCCTAATTATAATCAATCTCAAAATATAGAACACTCACCTTCTCCACCTATGTCACCTACAGCTTCCTTCATGACAGGAAATGTAGAAAGCATGGATAGAGAATTAAATGTAATTAATAAAGAATTTGTTTTTAATTATGATAAATTAAATAAAGAATTAACAGCAATTAAAAATAAAGATAAATTAGAAAATATAATAAAAAAGGTAAAAGATTTTGAGTCAGTTAAAGAAGAATATATTGACTTTATAAGAAATTATGAAGTTAATATGAATTTCTTTGATTGGTTTAAAAGAAATTATAGAGGTAAACTTAAAGCAGAAAAATTAATAAATCCAGTAACTATTAGGAATAAAAATACAGAATGGAAAGTAAAAGATAAAATCATACAGAGTGAACATCCACCTAAAACATCAAGTGTATTTTTACATGGAGATAAAGAAATAAATATAGCACCATTTAAAATAGTATCTGAAGATGATCCTAATAGGAAAATATTAGAACAAAATAATTTTAGTAATGCACACCTATTAAGTATAGGACAACAGTTAAACAGAATAGAAGATACTATTAAAGAAAGTAAAATAGTAAAAATTGAAAAAGATGTAAAAGATAAAAAAACTTAAATCTCATGTTTTTAAACCTTTTGAAGTTTCTAAAACAGGACAAAAAGAAGTAAAATCTAAAGATTCTGATTTTGTTAAAGCAATTAAAGAACAATTAAGTAAAATTGACTCTTCTTCTGGGTCAAAACAGGTAGTTCAAGAAACACCTCAATCTAAAGCTTCTAAAACCATTAGTATAGTCACCCAAGAACCAGAATCAGAATTAGTTGAGGAATCTCAACCTGAGTCTAAATGATGTGAGCCTGCCTTGCTGGGATTTAATTCCTAAGGAAGCTCAAGCTACGGATCGTCTCCAAAACATAAGAACACCAACCAGTACCTTCAACCCAACACCAACTTGTGATGTAAAACTGAAGCTATATGGCTGGAAACCAAAGATTCAAGACCCAACCCCAACTTGTGAAGGAAAAACCTTGAATATAAGTTAAGACCTAGCAAACTTGGTTATTTTTGCAAGGAATTCGTGCAAGTTCTAACAAGAACTCAAAAGAAGGCTAAAAACCTCTCAAAGCTCTCAAAAATGGAGAGAAAACTCAGAATATTCATTAAGTTCAAAATCTGCCATTACATCTGTTTTTAAAGACTTAAAGAAAGCATAAAACAAGTGAAATGATGGAAAAATACAAATATAATAATGTGGTTACATAAAACAAATTGGGCAGCCATATAGCTTGTCTCCCACTAGCTTTTAAAAGGCATGGGCAGCCATATAGCTTGTCTCCCACTAGCTTTTAAAAGGCATCTTTGACTCCCAATGTGAATTTCAGCCACTCTTAATATATGGACATCCAATGGAACGTGAATGGTATGTATTTAGCTCCCAAAGGTATAATGATGGATGCCAATATGTATTCTAACTCCTTTGGGTCAATTGGCCTCTTGGGTAGATTGCAATTTGGACACATGCAACCAAACAGCTTCTTTGCTCTTATTTTCTTCAAGTCTTAACGTTCCAATTGTATTGAGAACATATAGATGTTTGGAAACTAATCCTTGAAGTTTTCTTGCCATTGATCGAGTAACAGGTCCTTGGTGTTGTATGCTAGCAATCAGATCCTCATCATCCTCTCCCTCTTCAAAAGAATTCGTCCTCGAATCTTCATCATCTGCATAGTAAGGAGCAAGATCAGAAACATTAAAAGTTGCACTTACACCATACTCACCTGGTAGATTAATCTTGTAGGCATTATCATTAATCCTTTCGAGTACTTCAAATGGTCCATCACTTCTCGGCTGCAATTTTGATTTCCTTTGTGTAGGAAACCTTTCTTTTCGCAAATGAACCCATACCAGATCACCAGGCTGGAACACCATCTTTTTCCTTCCTTTGTTTACTTTGGTTGCTCTATTCTCATTAATCTTCTCCATTTGTTGCTTGGCCCTTTGATGCATTTGCTTCACCAATTCAGCTTTCTTTTTACCATCAAAACTAGTAAGCTCATTAGTAGGAAGAGGCAACAAATCTAATGGAGTAAGTGGATTAAAACCATAGACAAGCTCAAAGGGTGAAAATCCAGTGGATGAATGCATTGATCTATTATATGCAAATTCAATAAATGGTATGCATTCCTCCCATGTCTTCAAATTTTGTTTAATCATGGTACGAAGAAGAGTGCCCACAGTCCTATTAACAACTTCCGTCTGCCCATCTGTTTGCGGATGGCATGTAGTAGAGAAACAAAGCTTTGTACCTAACTTTCCCCATAGGACTTTCCAAAAATGACTAAAAAATTTTACATCTCGATCACTTACTATGGTCCTAGGAATACCATGCAATCTCACTACTTCTCTAAAGAACAAATCAGATATATGGCATGCATCATCAGTTTTATGACATGGAATGAAATGTGCCATTTTAGAAAATCGATCAACCACAACAAATAAACTATCATGACCTTTTTTTGTCCTAGGTAGCCCCAAAATAAAATCCATAGATAAGTCTACCCAAGGTTCACTAGGTACACTTAAAGGCATATACAAACCATGTGGTCTTACTTTGGATTTTGCTTTCATACATGTCACGCATTTAGCACAAAATTTCTCTACATCTTTCCTCATATGTGGCTAATAAAAATGTTCATGCAGAATTTCTAATGTTTTAGCCACCCCAAAATGTCCCATTAAACCTCCCCCATGTGACTCTCTTACAAGCAATCCTCTTATAGAGCTATTTGGAACACAAAGTCGTTTCTCTCTAAATAAGAAACCATCATGCCTATAAAATTTTTCAAAGGCAGCATTTTCACAAGAGGCATATATTTGTGCAAATTCAGAGTCATGCTTATACAATTCTTTCATATGTTCAAATCCTAGAAGTCTAGCATCAAGCATAGAGATTAGGGCATACCTCCTAGATAAGGCATCAGCAACAACATTTTCTTTTCCTTGCTTATATTGAATCACATATGGAAATGCTTCAATAAATTCACTCCATTTGGCATGGCGTTTGTTCAGCTTGCTTTGTCCTTTCAAGTATTTTAGTGATTCATGATCACTATGAATAACAAACTCCTTTGGCCAAAGATAATGCTGCCACGTCTCCAACGCCCTCACTAATGCATACATCTCCTTGTCATAAGTAGAGTAATTCAAAGGAGCTCCACTTAGCTTCTCACTAAAGTATGCAATTGGTCTTCTTTCCTGCATCAAAACAGCACCTATACCCACTCCGGAAGCATCACATTCAACTTCAAAAGTCTTAGAAAAATTAGGTAATGCAAGTAATGGTGCAGAACATAATTTTTCTTTTAGTAATCTAAATGCATGCTCCTGTTCCTTATTCCATTTGAACCCTACATTTTTCTTCACAATTTCATTTAATGGGGCTGCAATTGTACTAAAGTCTCTAACAAATCTCCTATAAAAACTAGCAAGACCATGAAAACTCCTAACATCAGTCACGGATTTTGGTGTAGGCCACTCTTTGATGGCTTTTACCTTATCATCATCAACCTCAATTCCTTTCCCACTCACTACAAATCCTAAGAAAATGACTTTTTCCATACAGAATGTACATTTCTTTAAATTTGCATACAATTTCTCTTTCCTAAGAACTTCAAGCACACATCTTAAATGCATTAAATGATCATTTAAACTTTGACTATACACTAAAATATCATCAAAATACACAACAACAAACTTTCCAAGAAAAGCACGCAAGACATGATTCATTAATCTCATGAAAGTACTAGGTGCATTGCTTAGTCCAAAAGGCATGACTAACCATTCATACAAACCATATTGAGTCTTAAAAGCTGTTTTCCATTCATCTCCTAATCTCATTCTTATTTGATGATAACCACTTTTAAGATCAATTTTTGAAAATATACATGCACCATGCAATTCATCAAGCATATCATCAAGTCTAGGAATTGGATGTCTATACTTTACAGTGATTTTATTGATAGCACGACAATCCACACACATTCGCATTGATCCATCCTTTTTAGGTACTAGAAGTACCGGCACAGCACATGGACTCATGCTCTCCCTAACATGACCTTTCGCAAGCAGCTCATCCACCTGTTTTTGCAACTCCTTGGCCTCTTGAGGATTTGTCCTATATGCTGGACGATTTGGAATTACAGCTCCAGGAATGAAATCAATTTGATGTTCTATTCCTCTAATGGGTGGCAATCCACTCGGTACCTCATTTGGAAAGACATCTTCAAATTCCTGCAACAAAGTCAAAGCAACACTAGGAATAGATGGATCAAGGTCAGTTACATTAAGAAAAACTCCCTTACATATCAGAAGGAGCATCATACTATCAGAAGAGTATGCTTGCCTCACATCTTTCCCCCTAGCAACTAAACTTACTTTCTTCTCTCCACTCTCATTTTTATTATGTAATTTCTTCTTTTTCTCTTTTTCTTTTTCTCTCTCAGCTTTTATTCTTTGTTTTTCCTCTTGATCTTTCTTTTCTCTCTCCCTCTTTTCAACCTCTCTTTGCATTTTCTCTTGCATGGCAGCTTGTACTCTCTTTTGGTCTTCAAAAGCCTCCATAGGTGTTAAAGGTGCAAGAGTCACCTTTCGGCCTTCAAAATCAAATGAATACCTATTCTTAAACCCGTCATGTGTTGCTTTTCTATCTTATTGCCATGGCCTCCCAAGTAGGATATGACTAGCATGCATGGGAACTACATCACACAACACTTCATCCTTATACCTCCCAATGGTAAATGACAATAATACTTGCTTGGTCACCTTAACTTCTCCACTATCATTCAACCACTGCAATCTGTATGGATTAGGATGTTTTGTAGTAGGAAATGCAAGTTTCTCTACTAGTAGAGTGCTAGCCACATTAACACAACTCCCACCATCTATGATCATACTACAAACTTTTTCTTTGACTAAACATCTAGTATGAAAAATATTTTCTCTTTGCAGTTCATCACCTTCATCTTCCTTCACCTGTATATTTAAAGCACGCATAACAACAAGAGCACTTCCATGCACAGCATGCTCTACATCACTATCTTCATCCAAAGGTAGAATGTTAACATCTGAATCTTCATCTACAACTTCATCATCTTCAGATTCAATATCACCACTCGGCCTCACCACCATCACCCTTTTATTTGGACATTCTCTAGCATAATGCCCTTTCCCTAAACATCGGAAACATTGGATGTCTCTTGTTCTTCCATTGGAGTTCATTGGGGCCTTACCCTTATCAATCACAATGGGTTTTTCTCCAGCCTTGTTCCCCTCTTTCTTCTCCTTTGAAACAAATTTATTCTCACTAGATTCCCCTTTCTTCCAATTTGGCTTCCAAGGAACATTATTGGCAGAATTCATTCCCATTCCAGATCTGGTTGTTTTCTTCTTCTTGAGTTGTTTTTCTACCTTGATTGCCATATTTAACATGTCATCAAGCTCCACATAATGATGCAGCTCCACTATGTCGGCAATTTCATCTTTCAGCCCATGTAGAAACCGTGCCATAGTTGCTTCCCTTTCTTCTTCTATATTAGCTCGTATCATAGCCATTTCCATCTCTTGAAAATATTCTTCCACATTTTATTGCCTTGTACCAGCCCTTGTAATCGTTGATGTAACTCCCTATAGTAGTGTTGTGGTACAAATCTATCTCTCATGACTTGTTTCAGCTCATCCCAAGTCTGCACTCCTCTCATGCCATTTCTTCTTCGTTTAGTGAGTAATTGATCCCACCAAACTAATGCATAATCAGTAAACTCTACCACAGCAAGTGTCACCTTCTTTTGCTCACTATAGTTGTGGCAATCAAAGATGAGTTCAGTCTTTCTCTCCCATTCCAAGTATGCATCTGGATTTGCTTTGCCTTGGAATGATGGAATTTTCATTTTAATTCCATTAACATTGCTGTCTACTCTCCCTCTCCCTCTTGCATTTTCCACAGTTTCTTGCCTAATATTTCTGCCACCACCTCTACCACCCATATTACCTCTCATATATCTTGGTCTAATAACATCATTAAGTGCAACAGATTGCTGCCCATCATCATCATCAAGATTATCTTCATCTACATCCTCCAATTCATTGAAAACTGGCAAATCATTTAGTCCAGCACGCCTACCTCTATCTGCCCCCTATTTGTGTTTTGCTCCCTATGAAAATTATCTCGTTCATCCCTTCCTAAATTCCTTTGATTTGTAGAGCTTGCTTGCTGCAATTCTTCAATTTGTTTTGAGTGTTTTTCCATCTGTTCTCTAATATCAACAAACAACACATTCATCCTTTGAAATTGAGATTGCAATGCCTTAAGAACATTAGAAGCTTCTGGCTCTTCTTGGGGTCGGTTGCTCTCTCGATCACTATCTCGTTTTGTTGACATACTGATTGCTGCAAAACAAATGTTAGAAATATTCTCTCACACACTCCCTCACGTGTTTCACTCTAATATGGTAACACTCAATCTGTATTTCACTCAAACTTTGGCTTTTACCCTCTAACAATCTCACCACTCTGCCTTTTTCCACTCACTTCAGCCCCTTCCAAGTTCTAGCAAGAACTTAATATTTCCTCAACTAAATAACTAAATTGCAAGGTTTAAAACACATTCAAGAATGGAACAAGAGTAACACAAGCTGAAAAAAAACAGAATATATGATATTTGAAACCTAAGGACGAAAGACACTAAAATTTTAGACAAACATTACCAAAGGGAAGAATTTGACAAAACTGGATTTAGGACAATATATTGAGACAAAATGGAAGAAGAAAAACGAATTTTTAGGTCTCTTATGAAACATTTATATTATGGACCCAAAAATGGCTAACTAGCGGTAATATATGGACAACCAAGCAAACGAACGAATTTTGACATGAAATTTAATATGTATGCTTAGCTGAATATCTAAAACATGCCTGTAAAATTTGAAAGGATTTGGACATGTTTACATACACATTCACTTTTGGAAGGCAAAAATTGTCACAACCCCCTGTGAGAAGGCAAAAATTTTCACAACCCCCTGTGAAAAAAACTGGAAGCCAGAAATTTTCACACCCCCCTGTGAAAAAAACTGGAAGCCTGTGAGAATCCACCCATTGCTTAAAAATCTTTAATTTCTAATCCAAGGGCCACGAATTTACTTTTTTTTTTTTCGTTCTTTCTTTCTTTCTTTTTTTTTTAATTTAATCCAGCAACAACATTAAGGTAGAAGGACTCAAAGAAACAAGAAGGCATACAGCTTGTAGAAATTAAACTAATGGCAAAAAAAATGACTCCAAGGAAGACAATATATATATATTTTTGACATAAACAAGAAGGAATGATGCTAAAAACCTGATTTGGAGAGCCTAAGCTCTGATACCAAATGATGTGAGCCTGCCTTGCTGGGATTTAATTCCTAAGGAAGCTCAAGCTACGGATCGTCTCCAAAACATAAGAACACCAACCAGTACCTTCAACCCAACACCAACTTGTGATGTAAAACTGAAGCTATATGGCTGGAAACCAAAGATTCAAGACCCAACCCCAACTTGTGAAGGAAAAACCTTGAATATAAGTTAAGACCTAGCAAACTTGGTTATTTTTGCAAGGAATTCGTGCAAGTTCTAACAAGAACTCAAAAGAAGGCTAAAAACCTCTCAAAGCTCTCAAAAATGGAGAGAAAACTCAGAATATTCATTAAGTTCAAAATCTGCCATTACATCTGTTTTTAAAGACTTAAAGAAAGCATAAAACAAGTGAAATGATGGAAAAATACAAATATAATAATGTGGTTACATAAAACAAATTGGGCAGCCATATAGCTTGTCTCCCACTAGCTTTCAAAAGGCATGGGCAGCCATATAGCTTGTCTCCCACTAGCTTTTAAAAGGCATCTTTGACTCCCAATGTGAATTTCAGCCACTCTTAATATATGGACATCCAATGGAACGTGAATGGTATGTATTTAGCTCCCAAAGGTATAATGATGGATGCCAATATGTATTCTAACTCCTTTGGGTCAATTGGCCTCTTGGGTAGATTGCAATTTGGACACATGCAACCAAACAGCTTCTTTGCTCTTATTTTCTTCAAGTCTTAACGTTCCAATTGTATTGAGAACATATAGATGTTTGGAAACTAATCCTTGAAGTTTTCTTGCCATTGATCGAGTAATAGGTCCTTGGTGTTGTATGCTAGCAATCAGATCCTCATCACTAAAGATATTGAAACCTTTAGTAAAGCCCTAGAGCCACAAATAAATCGTATAACATATAATCAATCTATAGTACCTAGAATGTCTGCCCCAGACTTAGGTATAACAGATAGACCAAATATCCTATCACAATATAAATATAATGCCTCTTCTGTTTATGAATGGAACATTGATGGCCTATCAGAATACAATATTCTGAGTCTTCTTCAACAGATGACAATGGCTGCCAATGCCTATAGAACCCAAACAGGAACTTTAGATAGAACTATAGCTGAACTTCTTATAGCTGGCTTTACAGGACAACTTAAAGGTTGGTGGGATAATCATCTCACTGATGAACAACATTTAAAAATTTTAAATGCCGTAAAAACTTATGAAGATGGAATACCTATATTAGATGAGCTTGGTGATACTATTCAAGATGCTGTGGCAACACTAATTTTGACTATATCACTTCATTTTATAGGTGATCCTACTCATCTAAAAGATAAAAATGCAGAATTACTAAGTAACTTTAGATGTAAGAAACTTAGTGATTTCCAATTTTATAAAACAACTTTCCTAACTAGGATAATGCTTAGAGAAGATTCTAACCAGGCTTTCTAGAAATAAAAATTCTTAGCAGGATTACCTTTCTTCTTAGGAGAAAAGGTTAGGAACTATATAAAACTGGAATTTGGAAACCCTATTCCTTATGACCTATTGACCTATGGACAACTATTTAGTATAGTTCAAAAAGAAGGATTAAAGCTTTGTCAAGGCATAAAACTTCAAAAATCATTAAAATATGAAAATGAGAAAGACTAAACAAGAATTAGGTTCTTTCTGTAAACAATTTGATTATAGTATAACACAGAAACATAAAGATTGTAATGGACAGTGTTCTACTACAAGAAAATATAAAAAACCTTATAAAAAATATCACAAAAAGAGTTATAAGAAAAAACTTGATAAAGATGATTATTATAAAAAACAGAAACCCTATAAGCCTTACAAATATAGAAAACCTAGTAGAAAACCATATAAACAAAAAGATAAAAAATTTACATCATATAAAGATTTAACATGTTATAAATGTGGAAGGAAAGGCCACACATCAAGGTTTTGTAAATTTGATAAAAAAATTACAAGAATTAAATTTAGAAGAATCTGTATTAAATAAAATTTATGAATTATATTTAGATTATTCAGATTCTGAAGATTATTCAGACTCTAAAGAATTAAACCAAATAGATGATATAGGATCATAATCAAATTCTGAATATAGTAGTAAATCATTAAATGTATTAACTAAAGAACAAGAATCTATATTAGAAGCAATAAAATTTATAAGTGATCCTAAAATCCAAGAAAAAATGTTAAATAAGATATTAGAAAATGATAAACCTAAAAATTCAATGTTACCTAGTACTAGTAAACAAACATATGATTTAACCACAATATTAAACAAGAATAAAACAGTAAAAAATAAACCAACCATAAGTGATTTACAAAAAGAAATTAAAGAAATTAAATTAGAATTAAAAGAATTAAAAAATAAACAAGAACAAGATTCACAGATAATAAAATCTTTAATGAACTCAACTTCTTCTTCTGATGAAGAAGCTGAAGAATATATTGAACAGATAAATGGTAAAGAAACTGATAATGAAATTAGTTTAATTAATAAAGATAAAATTCCTGATAATTTAATTTTTATGTTGCATGAAATAACATCTAGGAAATATTTAATAAAAATAAAATTAAAATTCTCAGATAATTATAATATAGAAACTATAGCATTATTTGATACAAGAGCTGATTTAAACTGCATTAAACCTAGTTTAATACCAAAAAGATTTTGGCAAGAAACTAATGAAAGTTTATCAGCAGCAAATAAATCTAAATTAAACATACTTGGTAAAGCAGAAGCATCAATTATAGATAAAAATCTAGAAATAAAGAATATATTTATTTTAACTAATATTCATCATATGGTAATCTTAGGAACACCATTAATGAATTTAATAACACCTTATTCAGTAAATGATGATAGTATAAGTTTTAAAGTTAGAAATCAAAAGATAATTTTTCCATTTTTAGAAAAACCTAAAAAGAGGAATTTAAATCTCTTAAAGGCACATTCAATTAATGAATTACAAATAAATGCTCTTATAAAAGCAAAGTCTGAACAACTTTGTAATTTAAAGAATAATTATCATTTACAAAAAATAAATGAACAGTTAAATAATAAATTTATACAGGATAAGATTAATAAATTAAAATCACAAATAGAAAAAGAATTGTGTGCTGATATTCCAAATGCGTTTTGGAACAGAAAGCAACACATGGTTGATTTACCCTATGAAATAGGCTTTGATGAAAATTCTATTACAACTAAAGCTAGGCCCATTCAGATGGCGCCTGATTTAATTGAATTTTGTAAAAAAGAAATAAATGATTTAGAAAATAAAGGATTAATAACTAAATCTAGAAGCCCTTGGTCTTGTGCTGCATTTTATGTTAACAAGGCCTCTGAAATAGAAAGAGGAGCACCTGGAATAGTAATAAATTATAAACCTTTAAATAAAGCTTTAAAATGGATTAGGTATCCTATTCCAAATAAAAAAGATTTATTAGAAAGATTATATAAAGCAAACATATTTAGTAAATTTGATATGAAATCAGGATTTTGGCAAATCCAGATTAACCCTAAAGATAGGTATAAGACAGCATTCACTGTTCCATTTGGACAGTATGAATGGAATGTTATGCCTTTTGGTTTAAAGAATGCACCCTCTGAGTTTCAGAGAGTGATGAATGATATTTTTAACCCTTATACTAAATTTTGTATAGTATACATTGATGATGTATTAATATACTCTACAACTATAGATGAACATTTTAAACATTTAAAAACATTTTTTATGGTAATTAAACATAATGGTTTAGTATTAAGTAAAACGAAGATGTCTCTGTTTCAAACTAAGATTAGGTTCTTAGGACATTATATAGAACAGGGAATTGTAGAACCTATAGAAAGAAACTTAGCTTTTGGAGATAAGTTTCCTGATCAGATTGTTAATAAAGCTCAGTTACAAAGATTTTTAGGTTGTTTAAATTATGTTATAGAATTCTTTCCCAACCTAAATAGAACTATTAAACCTTTGCATGATAGGTTAAAGAAAAACCCAGGTCCATGGACTGAAGTCCATTCTGGCATAGTTAGACAAATTAAAAACCTAGTCAAAACTATTCCTTGCCTGCATATAGCTGATCCCTTAGCCTCTAAGATAGTAGAGACTAATGCATCAGATATAGGTTTTGGTGGGATTTTAAAACAGTTTAAAGAGGGTAAAGAAACCATAGTCCAATTCTATTCAGGACATTGGAGTCCAACCCAGTTAAACTATTCTACTATAAAGAAAGAAATTTTGAGTATTGTTTTATGTATTTCAAAATTTCAATCTGATTTATTAAATAAAAAATTTCTATTGAGGATTGATTGTAAAAGTGCAAAAGATGTTTTGCAAAAGGATGTTAAAAATCTTGCCTCAAAACAAATCTTTGCTAGATGGCAAGCTATATTAAGTATATTTGATTTTGATATTGAATTTATTAAAGGAGAAAACAATAGTTTACCTGATTTCCTTACTCGTGAATTCCTTCTCAGGAATCATGGGGAGAAAAAAGAAAACAGCCAATAAAGAGAAGGAAACCCTAAATGATGATTCTCCTAAAGCCCTATATGATCACTCAGATAGTATTGCAAACCCTAAACCTATAAAGTCTTGGGCTAATGCTGTCCAAGCAGAAGATGATAAAGCTAAAATGGATATATGGGTCTCTCAGCTGGCCCAATCTCCAGAAGTCATTAAAGCTCTTGCAAAAATGGGCTTCCCGCCTCCTGAGGCCCCAGGTATGAATTCTTTGATCCCTTTTAAAACAGAGTTAGGTCAATCTTCAAAAACCCTAACTCAAAATGTTTCTAAAAATGAGTTGAATGTTTCAAGCTCTTCAACTCAAATTGTTTCTTCAAATTTTCCTTTAAAGTCTAAAACTTTTTGGCACAATAAAAATTTTTGGTCTACAGAATTAATTACTGATTTCGGGTCTACTCAGCTAAACCTATGGTCTATAATTGAAACTGTATACCCTAAAAGATGGTTTTTTAAAACCAAAAGAATTTTCAAAACCTCAAGAATATTATCTTCATATTCTTGTGGATTCAGGTTCTTTGTTTTTAAAACACAATTATAGTCAGCAAGATAAGGCTGTCATAGCCTATTCTTCCTTCAAAATAAAGAAAATTCTCCATCCTTCTGAATGGGGAAGATCTTTGCACATTCCTGTGCAATTTAAAACCCTTCCTTCTTTATCATGTTGTTCCTCATATACCTATTGGGACTATATAGAAGCCTGGACTAAAGCCTTGTTTTTCCAAAACCCTGGTAAAACCCATTCCTGGCTAATCTATTGTGAGACCAATTTAAAGATTAATAACCTCCCATCCTGGTTTGTTGATTGGTGGTACTATTGTGGTAATGATGAGCGTTGTCTACCACAAGATGTACAATTAGCTTACCAGCATTATAAAACTCACTTAAACCCTAATCCTTATTAGAAGAATTTTCCTCCTCTTCTTCTCTTTAGTTTGACTTTCAATATACCCTGGGTATATCAATGGTATCTTGAATCATCTATTCTTCCAGGTACCAATATCCCTGTTATATTAAGGAAGTCTAAAGTCAAGTGGTGGACTGCCTTTCGCAATTCTACCACTGAGGAGACTGTTAAAGCATGGCTCCTTAAGAGAAACCACAATGGTCTTGACCCAAGGCTATCTGTCTCTTTTGGAGCTCAAAGAGCCCAGAATATTGCCCTTCTTGCAGCTGCCAAGACTGCAGAAGAATATAAAGCCTTAATGGAACAGATGGTTGGGTCTCTTCCCTCAACATCTGAGCCCGTTAAGCCCAGTAGAACCTGCTCTGCTGGATCTTCAAATAAAGCCCAAACTAAAGTCTCTAAAGCTTCATCCAGAAGAAGAAAATCTCCTTCCTCTTCTTCGGATTCCTCTTCATCATCCATCACGTCATCTTCCACTGGGACATCTGACTCGGATTACTGTCCCAGTAATGAGGATGATTGCTATGGTATATTGTCTCCTATCAGAGTAAAAAGTAAAGAAAAAATAAAAAAGAATAAAGAAAAAGAAAAAGAGAAAAAAGAAAAGATAAAAGATAAAGATAAAAGAAAAGAAAAAGAAAAAAGAAAAAGTAAAGAAAAAGAAAAAGAAAAAGAAAAGAAAAATAAAGAAAAGAAAAAAGAAAAAGAAAAGAAAAGTAAAAAGAAAATTGAGTCAGAATCTGACTCAGATTTGTCTGATTAAAGGCAGGAGAAACCTAATTTCTCCACTCAGAATTTTAAAGTCAATAAAGACGGTGCCCACTGACAAGATACTGTTCATCTACAGTATTCACCAGAGGGATTCCAACAGTAAAGTCAGAAGAACTGTTCATCCATAGTTCCCAACGGTAAAGCCAAACAGTACCCCAGATAAGATACTATTCATCCACAGTTCCAGACGCGTGAAGGTACAGTAAAAGTAAATAGTAACGACAGGTTACTATTCATATACAGTGCCAAAGCATGTGAAAAGAACAGTGGAATTTTAAAGCCTCTGTCTATATAATGAAGCTCATTCTGAAGGTAAAGGGGATCCGAAACACTTCTCTCTCAACACAGAAGACATTAGAGAACCTCTTAGCCTAGTTTTAGCTTCACACCTCTCTTCTTCTTTCATTTACTATTCTTCCAGCTCTGTACTCCACACCTATTGATCTCCTTGTATAAGGTAGTTATATTTTATAATTAATTTATAATTATAAATTGTATTTTATATTTAAAGTTTTATTCTTTATTGTTATTTCAATTAAATAAATTTAAATTTTTATATATCTCATCTCTCATTTCATTTTATAAGTATGCTCTGTTCTAGTTCTTGCAAGCAAAAAACGTGCAAGTTGAGCTTGATCTGAAACTAAAACATCAGAAAATATATTTGCACTACTTACAGACTGAAAAGGACTTCTACATTCTATCCTTTTCTGTCTTTCTCCTCTCTATATTCTACGCTGTATATTTATACGGGATCCGTATACTTATACCAGATATAGTATAATTAGGTATATTAAAAGATATAGACATAAGAGTGTGTATCGTTTAAAATATTCTAGACTTAAGATACAAAATTATTCTTTATATAATTTTATATGTTTTTAATATATGCTTTTGAATTATTTAATTTACATGACTACATATTTAAGAAACTTCTAACACTTGAGGCGGAAACGTTCTGTGATACTGAATGGAAGTTGTTTCTTAAATCATCATTTGAATTTTATACAGTCTTTTACATTCTGTTTCTTATTTTTTTAATTAATCTGTATTGTTTTATCTAACTGTTTATTGTTTTATTAATGCTTTTCAAAAATTATTTTATCCCCCTGTCAAAGATCCTTAAATTTTGCTGATATTAATACATAACATATAATATATATTATAGTATTATATATTATTAGGTCCTCAAGGGGTGGGGAGTAAATTCCCCACCCCGCCATGCCCAACAGGGAGAGAATTCTCCACATCCTTGCCCCTATGGGTAAAGATGGTAGGGAATCCCTACCCCATTATGGGCAAATTCCCATAGGGAGTGGAGATTCCCTGCCCCATTGCAAACCCTACCCCTTGTTGTTTCTTGTCTAAACTTAAACTAAGAAAAACTCATTCTCTTCATAATGTTATTGATAACTAAACTGCTATTGGGATAAAAATCTACAGGCACCATTTTCCATACATGTTTCTTGTTCAATTAACATTATAGTATCAAAAGCAAGCCTTGATAAGGGATATGCATTAGGCTTACTTAGGCTTAATCTCCAATATGGGCATTTGGGCTAGAATCTTTAATTTTCCATTTGAGTCTTTACATATTGTGATAACACATATTTTATCAGGTAGTTTTAATTGTTGATGGTAAGAAGAAGGTACAACTATTGCTTGATGGATCCATGTCCTTCCAAGTGAAAGGTTAAAACATTTTGGAACATCCAATACTTAAAAAGGAATAGTCTAGATCATGGGTCTAATAATGACATGCAAATTAGCCATCCTAAGAACTTCCCTCTTAGTATTGTCATAAGCTCTGATGATCTAATTTGAGGGTACCAAGTCTGTAGCTTTAATCCCCAAACAACTGGCTACCTTAAGAGGACATAAATTCAAGGCTAAGCCATTATCCATAAGTACCATGGGTATGGTCTTCCCTTTGGCTATCACTATGATAAATAAGGCCTGGTTATAGTTCTCTTCTTTCTTTGGAAGATCCTTATCATAAAAACTATATAATATATTTAAGTGAATTGGGTGAGGAGGCAACTAGGGCTTTTAATGTTAAGTTATTAGGAGCTTGCCACTAGTTAAGGGCTTTGAGGACTGCTTGTCAGTGTGGATAAGAAGACATGAGAAGTCTCCATATGGAAATATTGGCTTGGGTGTTCTTGAGCTACTTAGGGAGAGGGTCCTCTTCTGGTTGAGGGGTTGGATTGAATCTTTAGGGTGAATGCTCTTATTACTGAGGGTGAGGAGGAGATTAGGTAACTCGTCCACTTATTGTCAGGGCATAAACTTCATCGACCTTATCTATATAGTCATTAGGTCTAGTACACAATAGAAAAGATCATCGACTGGCTAGCTTATAGAGACATGATGAAACTCAACTACTAGAATGGTGGAAATACAATTGATAGTCCATGGCAGGTGGTTAGGCAGAGGATTTGTATCTATGGGATAAATCAACCAGATCTTGGATTTTATGCTTTAAAGAGATGCAAACGTCAGTCTTCTCTAGTGATAATCATAAAATTTACCCACCCTATGGTTCTTAAGTAATGAATTAGGTAGCAGTGTAGGAGGTAAAGGCTCTATCAAATTTTCCTTACAAAGTCTTCTTGTAAACTACTCCCAGTGGCATCCTAAGATTAGCAAATGTTCTTATCTCATGCCTTTCCAACCTAATAGGCTACTGAGCACCAATGTTGGCTACCTTACTATTCTTCTTGCTAGGAGTAGGGTTGGAGCTTGAATAATTTCCTCCTTTTCTATACCAGGAGGATGAGGGCACTATAGATTCATCTTTAAACTAATTGGATTGTACTAGATCTTCTATTTTAGTTGTAGTTGTGATTAAGGCTTTAAAATTCAAAAGATATTCGGTCTGAAGATGAGTCTGGTAAATAGGCTACAAATTCTTGACTATTATATCAATTTGCTCTTTTTCAGGTAGTGATGAGTATCAACAAGGTTGAGTCCATTCAGCTAAGGATGAAAATGCAAAGAAAGACCCTTTAGCCATTCATGGAGGCTTAATAACAAGAGCTAGAGCCAAAAAGATGAAGCAAACATTAACTTGCTTAATTAAAGATATTTGGAAGAAACAAGCTCAATGTGATGCAGCTATTTATTATGGGAGGAAAAGGAGTCACAGATTGTAAACTTGATCCAAGCATGTTCAAATAATGAAGACAAGAATCCAGACCATTGTATTTGAAGAATAAAAGGGCCATTCTAGGTTGAATAAATTAGTTTGTTTTTTTAGGGCTTTGTTTATGCATATTTGGGCTTTTATGCTTTGGTTATTTTTAGCCTATTTAGGATGAACGAATTTTGTGTTTAATTTAGTTAGAAATAAGTTACATTTTCCAGATTTAAGTCAAGGAGCTTTGATGCGGAACCCATGGATCAAATATTACATCTAGAACTCCACATATACATCTAGCATAGAATCTTAGAACTCAAAAATAAATCCTCCCTACCAAACCCACAACTAACTTGTAATTGAGAACCTGGGTGAATGGGATGAAGTAAATGAATTGATTTAAAATGCCAAAAGTTATACTTGATAAGTTAGAACCAATCCTTCATGCAACAAGAATAAGAAGAAAACCTCTCAAACTTGAAAACACATAAATTACAATCAACATAATCTGGAAATTCGTATCAGCCCCTTTAGTTCTTTTTACCCCTCTCTATATAGCTGGAAATGAAGAATTAATGGCATAGAAATCTAGGTTCACATGTATCTAGTCACACTCGCATTAATTACTCATCCACATCAATATTATATTCTAAATTAGTGCTCATAATTCTGATAATATTGATGGGCAGATTCTACATGCATTTTGGTATTGATTCACATGTGTCTAGTCCCACTAGCGCTAAACCACATCAATATTACATTGTAAATTCGTGCTAATGCCCATCAACATATTTATGGGCAGATTCTTCACGCTTTTTAGTGAGTTTCTGACTTTCCCTTCATGATTCTTCATATTCAGTACAAGTTAGTCTCCCTTTTCATTAATCCACCTTTGAATGAAATGTTGGAACACATGCTGGAGTTTTTTTAATTGTGATCTTGTGATTGGTCCACTTTGCATAATGATATCATCAACGTATTTGCTGCCTTGTGTAGATTCATCAAGCTTGCTTATAGTTTCCTCATCATTCCCTCCTTACTCAAAAAGATTTATCCTCAAATCTGAACCTACATTGAAAGGAGAAAGATCATGAACATTGAAAGTTGCAGAAACATTATACTCACTTGGTAGATCAATTTTGTAGGAGAAAGATCACTAATATTACTAAGATATGCTCGTAAAACATAGTTCATTAATCTCATGAATGTACTAGGTGTATTAGATAAACCAAATGGCATAACTAACCACTCATAAAGATCATATTTTGTTTTGAATGCAATTTTCCACTCATCTCCTTCTTTTATCCTAATTTGATGGTGACCACTTTCCAAATCAATCTTAGTAAAAATGCAAGAACCACTCAACTCATCAAGCATATCATCAAGTCTAGGAATTGGATGTCTATACTTCACTATGATTTTATTGATTACTCGACAGTCCACACACATTCTCCATGATCCATCCTTCTTTGGGACTAATAACACCGGAACAGCACATGGACTATGACTTTCACGCACATGTCCCTTTGCTAGCAACTCCTCCACTTGCCTTTGAAGTTCCTTGGTTTCTCCGGATTACTTCTATAAGCTAGTCGATTAGGAATTGTTGAGTCCGAAATGAAGTCAATTTGATGCTCAATCCCTCTTAAAGGTGGTAAACCTTTAGGTACATCTTCTGGAAAAACATCTCCAAATTCATATAAAAGAGAACTAACACAACTAGGCAAAGGGTTATCAAGGTCAGATGTTGATGCAAGAAAGGATCCCTTGAAGCTAGCAAGTGGACCAATCACTAGGAGCAAGGCAAAGAGATATCAAGCTAGTATGGCTTTGTATATTCAAGAAGAGATTTCCAAAGAGCTTCAAGAATTATCATTCAAGAAGATGGAGATAGAGCTTGAAGAAGGCACACCAAAGCTGATTATGATGCTTAGTGTGGAAGCTAAAGTCTAGCTAAAGAAAGGTCCAACGTGCAAGAAAGGTCCATGGGGGTTCATATAAAGCCTTGGGAAGTAATTTAAGGCCCATGGACAGCCCAAATAGTGTGGGGCGTTTCTTATGTTGAAGGGATTAGTTTGGTTGTTTCCATACTATATATTTTCCTTATTGTATTAGGATTTTGTTTCCATACTTTATATTTTCCTTAGTGGATTAGGATTTTGTTTCCATACTTTATGTTTTCCTTATGCAATTAGAAATGTTTTAGTTTTCCATATGCAATTAGGAATTTTTGTAACCCTTATTTAAGGGCACTATTAGGCCGAATTTCATATACAATAATTAATAAAAATTTTTGAATTCTTCTACAAGTTCTTCTTGTGAATTTTCGTGTGAGAGAGATTAGAGTGGATTCTTTAATTCTTTCTTTGCATCAAGAATTAGATTTACTTATCAACAAGAGTTGTGGCGTTTTCCTTCTTCTTACCAACTAAATCCTTCAATCATAGTGAGTTTGCGTCTCTTTATAGGCGTTGGGTTCCTTAGGAGGTGATTATCAAGTTTCAAGGAGTTCTCTACCATTGTTATACTTTGGGTTTGCTGCCATCGTTGCTAAGGGTCCACGCATTTGGTATCAGAGCCTTGCTACAAGGTAATTTTTATCTACTTTGTCTTTCTAGGGTTTGTTAATTTAGGTCTTTTAAATTTCTGCATTTTAGGGTTCTTAGAGAGTCTAGTCTTTAATTTTCGAAAAAAAGTCATATATCAATTCTGATCAAGGCCGAATTGAAGGAGGGTATTCTTAGGGTGAAAACAAAACCTAAGAAAGGATGCTTGGAGAATTTCGAAACCAAGAATTAGGGTTCTTGAAAGAAAACAAAAGCTAGAGTTTGTGTTCAAGTTTGATTTAGATTTGATTTTGAGTGAATCTAGGGTTGCGAATTAAGTCCAGATTTTGAAAAATTCTTGGGAGTAAATTAAGTCCTAAATCAAGGGGATAGTGAGAGGAAGCAAAAAAAAAAAGAGTACAGAACCACCTCAACAAAAATTGTTTGATATTCTTGCTATTTGGGTGCTAAGGATCAGATCTAGGTGGGTGAGAAGTAATAAAGTTTTGGGCGAAAAATTTCACTTTTGAGGGGCTTTTGGAATTCGAAAATCAGACCTTAATATTCATGTTATTTGAGTGTTATAGGTGGGAATTAGAGTCTAGAAGCTAGCATTTTGGGTAGAATTGATTAGGTCCATAAAGCAGCTTGCCAAGTGTGGGTTGTTTTTGATTCATTATATCCAAATTGGTCTTGTTTATTGGTTTCATTCCTGAATGGTCAACCTGAAAGAACTAATGAGGAGCCGATTTGTACCATCTCACTACATTTGGGATTTGTACAATCGACTAGCAAGACTAGTTCAAGGTGGAAGAAGTGTGGAAGAGTACCACAAAGAGATGGAGATGATCATGGCTAGGGCAAATATTGATGAAGATGAAGACAAGAAGATGTCACGATTTCTTGGGGGATTGAATTTGAACATAGCCAATGAATTGGAGATGTATGAATTCAACACAATGGAAGGGTTAGTTCAAAAGGCCGTGAAGATAGAGAGAAGATTGAAGAATAAAGCTATTTCAAAAACTGGCTACTTTAAAGCTAGTGGAAAATTTTCAAACTTCAAGGGTTCAAGTTCGAGTGGAGGTTCCTACAAAGGTGATGAGGATCTGATTGCTAGCATACAACACCAAGGACCTGTTACTCGATCAATGGCAAGAAAACTTCAAGGATTAGTTTCCAAACATCTATATGTTCTCAATACAATTGGAACGTTAAGACTTGAAGAAAATAAGAGCAAAGAAGCTGTTTGGTTGCACGTGTCGAAATTGCAATCTACCCAAGAGGCCAATTGACCCAAAGGAGTTAGAATACATATTGGCATCCATCATTATACCTTTGGGAGCTAAATACATACCATTCACGTACCATTGGATGCCTATATATTAAGAGTGGCTGAAACTCACATTGGGAGTCAAAGATGCCTTTTAAAAGCTAGTGGGAGACAAGCTATATGGCTGCCCAATTTGTTTTATGTAACCACATCATTATATTTGTATTTTTCCATCATTTCACTTGTTTTATGCTTTCTTTAAGTCTTTAAAAACAGATGTAATGGCAGACTTTGAACTTAATGAATATTCTGAGTTTTCTCTCCATTTTTGAGAGCTTTGACATATTTTTAGCCTTCTTTTGAGTTCTGGTTAGAACTTGCATGAATTCCTTGCAAAAATAACCAAGTTTGCTAGGTCTTAACTTATATTCAAGGTTTTTCCTTCACAAGTTGGGGTTGGGTCTTGAATCTTTGGTTTCCAGCCATATAGCTTCAGTTTTACATCACAAGTTGGTGTTGGGTTGAAGGTGCTGGTTGGTATTCTTATGTTTTGGAGACAATCCGTAGCTTGAGCTTCCTTAGGAATTAAATCCCAGCAAGGCAGGCTCACATCATTTGGTATCAGAGCTTAGGCTCTCCAAATCAGGTTTTTAGCATCATTCCTTCTTGTTTATGTCAAAAAAAAATATTGTCTTCCTTTGAGTCATTTTCTGCCATTAGTTTAATTTCTACAAGCTGTATGCTTTCTTGTTTCTTTGAGCCCTTCTTCCTCAATGTTGTTGCTGGATTAATTTAAAAAAAAGAAAGAAAGAAAGAACAGAAAAGAAAAGAAAAAAAAAGAGGAAACAACAACTAATCTCTCAAATTTGCTAGTGGGTTAGAAACTGAAGTTGGGTTTGCACATAACCAAATCTTCTCAAATTTTATATGCTTGTTTCAGATGCTAAACTTAGCTTGGAAATCAAAGTTTAAGTCAAAATTCCTCCATTTGCCTAGTTATCCATATATTGCAGCCAATTTAGCTAGTTTTGTGTCCAAAAGTGAACGTGTATGTAAACATGTCCAAATCATTTCAAATTTTACAGGCATGTTTTAGATATTCAGCTAAGCCTACATATTAAATTTCATGTCAAAATTCATTCATTTGCTTGGTTGTCCATATATTACCGCTAGTTAGCCATTTTTGGGTCCAAAACATAAACATTTCATAAGAGACCTAAAAATTCATTTTTCTTCTTCCATTTTGTCTCAATATATTGTCCTAAATCCAGTTTTGTCAAATTCTTCCCTTTAGTAATGTTTGTCTAAAATTTCAGTGTCTTTCATCCTTAGGTTTCAAATATCAGATATTATGATTATTAAGTTATTTAGTTGAATGTGTTTTAAACTTTGCAATTTAGTTATTTAGTTGAGGAAATATTAAGTTCTTGCTAGAACTTGGAAGGGGCTGAAGTGAGTGAAAAAAAGGCATAGAGTGGTGAGATTGTTAGAGGGTAAAAGCCAAAGTTTGAGTGAAACACAGATTGAGTGTTACCAGATTAGAGTGAAACACGTGAGGGAGTGTGTGAGAGAATATTTCTAACATTTGTTTTACAGCAATCAGTATGTCAACAAAACGAGATAGTGATCGAGAGAGCAACCAGCCCCAAGAGGAGCCAGAAGCTTCTTATGTTCTTAAGGCATTGCAATCTCAATTTCAAAGGATGAATGTGTTGTTTGTTGATATTAGAGAACAGATGGAAAAACACTCAAAGCAAATTGAAGAATTGCAGCAAGCAAGCTCTACTAATCAAAGGAATTTAGGAAGGGATGAACGAGATAATTTTCATAGGGAGCAAAACACAAATAGGGGGCAGAATAGAGGTAGGCGCGCTGGACTAAATGATTTGCCAATTTTCAATGACTTGGAGGATGTAGATGAAGATAATCTTGATGATGATGATGGGCAGCAATCTGTTGCACTTGATGATGTTATTAGACCAAGATATATGAGAGGTAATATGGGTGGTAGAGGTGGTGGCAGAAATATTAGGCAAGAAACTATGGAAAATGCAAGAGGGAGAGGGAGAGTAGACAACAACGTTAATGGAATTAAAATGAAAATTCCATCATTCCAAGGCAAAGCAAATCCAGATGCATATTTGGAATGGGAGAGAAAGACCGAACTCATCTTTGATTGTCACAACTATATTGAGCAAAAGAAGTGATGTGAGCCTGCCTTGCTGGGATTTAATTCCTAAGGAAGCTCAAGCTATGGATCATCTCCAAAACATAAGAACACCAACCAGCACCTTCAACCCACTCCGGAAGCATCACATTCAACTTCAAAAGTCTTAGAAAAATTAGGTAATGCAAGTAATGGTGCAGAACATAATTTTTCTTTCAGTAATCTAAATGCATGCTCCTGTTCCTCATTCCATCTGAAACCTACATTTTTCTTCACTATTTCATTCAATGGGGCTGCAATTGTGCTAAAATCTCTAACAAACCTCCTATAAAAACTAGCAAGACCATGAAAACTCCTAACATCAGTCACGGATTTTGGTGTAGGCCATTCTTTGATGGCTTTTACCTTATCCTCATCAACCTCAATTCCTTTCCCACTCACTACAAATCCTAAGAAAATGACTTTTTTCATGCAGAATGTACATTTCTTTAAATTTGCATACAATTTCTCTTTCCTAAGAACTTCAAGCACACATCTTAAATGCATTAAATGATCATTTAAACTTTGACTATACACTAAAATATCATCAAAATACACAACAACAAACTTTCCAAGAAAAGCACGCAAGACATGATTCATTAATCTCATGAAAGTACTAGGTGCATTGCTTAGTCCAAAAGGCATGACTAACCATTCATACAAACCATATTGAGCCTTAAAAGTTGTTTTCCATTCATCTCCTAATCTCATTCTTATTTGATGATAACCACTTTTAAGATCAATTTTTGAAAATATACATGCACCATGCAATTCATCAAGCATATCATCAAGTCTAGGGATTGGATGTCTATACTTTACAGTGATTTTGTTGACGGCGCGGCAATCCACACACAATCGCATTGATCCATCCTTTTTGGATACCAAAAGTACCGGTACAGCACATGGACTCATGCTCTCTCTAACATGACCCTTTGCAAGTAATTCTTCCACCTGTTTTTGTAACTCTTTGGCCTCTTGAGGATTGGTTCTATATGCTGGCCGATTCGGAATTACAGCTCCAGGAACAAAATCAATTTGATGTTCTATTCCTCTGATAGGTGGTAGTCCGCTAGATACTTCATCGGGAAAGACATCTTCAAATTCCTGCAACAAAGTCAATGCAACACTAGGAATAGGAGGATCAAGGTCATTTACATTAAGAAAAGCTCCCTTACATAGTAAGAGTAGCATCACATTATTTGAAGAATAGGCTTGCCTCACATCTTTTCCCCTAGCAACTAAACTTACTTTCTTCTCACAACTCTCATTTTTATTGTAGATTTTTTTCTTTTTCTCATTTTCTTGTTCTCTCTCTTTTTTTAATCTTTGTTTTTCCTCTTGCTCTTTTCTTTCTCTCACTCTCTTTTCAGATTCTTTTTACATTTTCTCTTCCATGGCAGCTTGTATTCATTTTTGGTCTTCAAAAGCCTCCATCGGTGTCAAAGGTGCAAGCGTCAACTTTCGACCTTCAAAATCAAAAGAGTACCTATTTTTGAATCCATCATGTACAGCCCTTCTATCATATTGCCATGGCCTCCAAGCAGAATATGACTAGCATGCATAGGAATAACATCACATAACACTTCATCTTTATACCTCCCAATGGAAAATGTTAGCAGCACTTGCTTAGTCACCCTAACTTCACCACAATTATTAAACCATTGCAACCTATATGGCTTAGGATGTTTTGTAGTAGGGAAATCAAGTTTTTCCACTAGTAGAGTACTAGCCACATTCACGCAACTTCCACTGTCTATTATCATGCTACAAACTCTATCTTTAACTAGACACCTAGTATGAAAGATATTTTCTCTTTGTAGCTCATCACCATCATCTGCCTTTACTTGGGTATTTAAAGCACGCATAACAACTAGAACGTTGCCATGTACAGCATGCTCTACATCACTATCATCACCCATAGGTTGAATGTCATCACTTGAATCATCATTAACAGCCTCATCATCTTCAGATTCTATCTCTCCATTTGGCCTCATCACCATTGCCCTTTTATTTGGACATTGTGCAGCATAATGTCCCTTGCCTAAGCATCTAAAACATTGGATGTCTCTAGTTCTTCCGCTGGAGTTCATTGGTGCCTTACCCTTATCAATCACAATGGGTTTTTCTCCAGCCTTGTTTCCCTCTTTCTTCTCCTTTGAAACAAATTTACTCTCACTAGATTCCCCTTTCTTCCAATTTGGCTTCCATGGAACATTGTTGGTAGAATTCATTCCCATACCCGATCTGGTTGTTTTCTTCTTCTTGAGTTGTTTTTCTACCTTGATTGCCATATTTAACATATCATCAAGCTCCACATAATGATGCAGCTCCACTATGTCGGCAATTTCATCTTTCAGCCCATGTAGGAACCGTGCCATAGTTGCTTCCCTTTCTTCTTCTATATTAGCTCGTATCATAGCCATTTCCATTTCTTGAAAATATTCTTCCACACTTTTATTGCCCTGCACCAGCCCTTGTAATCTTTGATGCAACTCTCTATAGTAGTGTTGTGGAACAAATCGATCTCTCATGACCTGTTTCAACTCATCCCAAGTCTGCACTCCTCTCATGCCATTCCTTCTTCGTTTAGTGAGTAATTGATCCCACCAAACTAATGCATAATCAGTAAACTCTACCACAGCAAGTGTCACCTTCTTTTGCTCACTATAGTTGTGGCAATCAAAGATGAGTTCAGTCTTTCTCTCCCATTCCAAATATGCATCTAGATTTGCTTTGCCTTGGAATGATGGAATTTTCATTTTAATTCCATTAACGTTGCTGTCTACTCTCCCTCTCCCTCTTGCATTTTCCATAGTTTCTTGCCTAATATTTCTGCCACCACCTCTACCACCCATATTACCTCTCATATATCTTGGTCTAATAACATCATCAAGTGCAACAGATTGCTATCCATCATCATCATCAAGATTATCTTCATCTACATCCTCTAAGTCATTGAAAACTGGTAAATCATTTAGTTCGGCGCGCCTACCTCTATTCTGCCCCCTATTTGTGTTTTGCTCCCTATGAAAATTATCTCGTTCATCCCTTCCTAAATTCCTTTGATTTGTAGAGCTTGCTTGCTGCAATTCTTCAATTTGCTTTGAGTGTTTTTCCATCTGTTCTCTAATATCAACAAACAACACATTCATCCTTTGAAATTGAGATTGCAATGCCTTAAGAACATAAGAAGCTTCTGGCCCCTCTTGGGGCTGGTTGCTCTCTCGATCACTATCTCGTTTTGTTGACATACTGATTGCTGCAAAACAAATGTTAGAAATATTCTCTCACACACTCCCTCACGTGTTTCACTCTAATCTGGTAACACTCAATCTGTGTTTCACTCAAACTTTGGCTTTTACCCTCTAACAATCTCACCACTCTATGCCTTTTTTCACTCACTTCAGCCCCTTCCAAGTTCTAGCAAGAACTTAATATTTCCTCAACTAAATAACTAAATTGCAAGGTTTAAAACACATTCAAGAATGGAACAAGAGTTAAACAAGCTGGAAAAAAAAAACAGAATATCTGATATTTGAAACCTAAGAACGAAAGACACTGAAATTTTAGACAAACATTACTAAAGGGAAGAATTTGACAAAACTGGATTTAGGACAATATATTGAGACAAAATGAAAGAAGAAAAATGAATTTTTAGGTCTCTTAAGAAATGTTTATGTTCTGGACCCAAAAATGGCTAACTAGTGGTAATATATGGACAACCAAGCAAACGAACGAATTTTGATATGAAATTTAATATGTAGGCTTAGCTGAATATCTAAAACATGCCTGTAAAATTTGAAAGGATTTGGACATGTTTACATACACATTCACTTTTGGACACAAAACTAGCTAAATTGGCTGCAATATATGGATAACTAGGCAAATGGAGGAATTTTGACTTAAAATTTGATTTCCAAGCTAGGTTTAGCATCTGAAACAAGCATATAAAATTTGAGAAGATTTGGTTATGTGCAAACCCAACTTCAGTTTCTAACTCACTAGCAAATTTGAGAGATTAGTTGTTGTTTTCTCTTTTTTTTTTCTTTTCTTTTTTGTTCTTTTTTTTTAAATGAATCCAGAAACAACATTAAGGAAGAAGGACTCAAAGAAACAAGAAAGCATACAGCTTGTAGAAATTAAACTAATGGCAGAAAATGACTCAAAGGAAGACAATATATATATATATATATATATATATATATTGACATAAACAAGAAGGAATGATGCTAAAAACCTGATTTGGAGAGCCTAAGCTCTGATACCAAATGATGTGAGCCTGCCTTGCTGGGATTTAATTCCTAAGGAAGCTCAAGCTACGGATCGTCTCCAAAACATAAGAACACCAACCAGCACCTTCAACCCAACACCAACTTGTGATGTAAAACTGAAGCTATATGGCTGGAAACCAATGATTCAAGACCCAACCCCAACTTGTGAAGGAAAAACCTTGAATATAAGTTAAGACCTAGCAAACTTGGTTATTTTTGCAAGGAATTCGTGCAAGTTCTAACCAGAACTCAAAAGAAGGCTAAAAACCTCTCAAAGCTCTCAAAAATGGAGAGAAAACTCAGAATATTCATTAAGTTCAAAGTCTGCCATTACATCTATTTTTAAAGACTTAAAGAAAGCAAATTGGGCAGCCATATAGCTTGTCTCCCACTAGCTTTTAAAAGGCATGGGCAGCCATATAGCTTGTCCATATAGCTTGTCTCCCACTAGCTTTTAAAAGGCATGGGCAGCCATATAGCTTGTCTCCCACTAGCTTTTAAAAGGCATCTTTGACTCCCAATGTGAGTTTCAGTCACTCTTAATATATGGGCATCCAATGGTACGTGAATGGTATGTATTTAGCTCCCAAAGGTATAATGATGGATGCCAATATGTATTCTAACTCCTTTGGGTCAATTGGCCTCTTGGGTAGATTGCAATTTGGACACGTGCAACCAAACAACTTCTTTGTTCTTATTTTCTTCAAGTCTTAACGTTCCAATTGTATTGAGAACATATAGATGTTTGGAAACTAATCCTTGAAGTTTTCTTGCCATTGATCGAGTAACAGGTCCTTGGTGTTGTATGCTAGCAATCAGATCCTCATCAAGAAGGTGACACTTGCTGTGGTAGAGTTTACTGATTATGCATTAGTTTGGTGGGATCAATTACTCACTAAACGAAGAAGAAATGGCATGAGAGGAGTGCAGACTTGGGATGAGTTGAAACAGGTCATGAGAGATCGATTTGTTCCACAACACTACTATAGAGAGTTCCATCAAAAATTACAAGGGCTGGTGCAAGAATATTTTCAAGAAATGGAAATGGCTATGATACAAGCTAATATAGAAGAAGAAAGGGAAGCAACTATGGCACTGTCCTACATGGGCTGAAAGATGAAATTGCCAACATAGTGGAGCTACATCATTATGTGGAGCTTGATGATATGTTAAATATGGCAATCAAGTTAGAAAAACAACTGAAGAAGAAGAAAACAACCAGATCGGGTATGGGAATGAATTCTACCAACAATGTTCCATGGAAGCCAAATTGGAAGAAAGGGGAATCTAGTGAGAGTAAATTTGTTTCAAAGGAGAAGAAAGAGGGAAACAAGGCTGGAGAAAAACCCATTGTGATTGATAAGGGTAAGGCACCAATGAACTCCAGCGGAAGAACTAGAGACATCCAATGTTTTAGATGCTTAGGCAAGGGACATTATGCTGCACAATGTCCAAATAAAAGGGCAATGGTGATGAGGCCAAGTGGAGAGATAGAATCTGAAGATGATGAGGCTGTTAATGATGATTCAAGTGATGACATTCAACCTATGGGTGATGATAATGATGTAGAGCATGCTGTACATGGCAACGTTCTAGTTGTTATGCGTGCTTTAAATACCCAAGTAAAGGCAGATGATGGTGATGAGCTACAAAGAAAAAATATCTTTCATACTAGGTGTCTAGTTAAAGATAGAGTTTGTAGCATGATAATAGACAGTGGAAGTTGCGTGAATGTGGCTAGTACTCTACTAGTGGAAAAACTTGATTTCCCTACTACAAAACATCCTAAGCCATATAGGTTGCAATGGTTTAATGATTGTGGTGAAGTTAGGGTGACTAAGCAAGTGCTGCTAACATTTTCCATTGGGAGGTATAAGGATGATGTAAACCAGCATGGCAAGGATCCTTTGGTGCTACAACAAGGACCATTGACAAGGAATAAAACAAGGAAGTATGGCGTCACTCTTGGATTGCATGTTCAAGACTTTGTTACAAGGGAGGTGACTGAATTAGCAATAAACAAGTGCAGTATGGAGTTGGAAGACCAACAAAGGCTGATTGTGATGCTGAATGTCTATATGGAAGATAAGGCTTTAAAAATGGGCTAGAGGAGCAAGAAAGGAGTAAGGAAGGCAGGCCACATGCAAGCACATGGGCCTTGGACGAAATTAGGTTTTTGGGACCACTTTTGTCACATGGGCAGCCTATTCTTTCATGCACATGGGCTGTGTTCACACCCATGCATATGGGATGTGGTTCCCTTCTTTCATTAGTTGGTTAGGATGATTTTTTCCTTATTTGACAAGGATTTTGACTTTTTTAATTTTCCTTTTTCCACTAGGGTTAGGATGTGGTTCCCTTCTTTCCTTAGTTGGTTAGGATGATATTTTCCTTATTTGACAAGGATTTTGACTTTCTAATTTTCCTTTTTCCACTAGGGTTAGGATAGTTACAAATTTTTAATTTGTTTTTCTATAAATAGGGCCTTATTTTCTTGTAAGAGGACCTTTTTTGACAATTATATTCAGATTTCTCTTTATGCAAATTTCGGCCATCTTTGAGAGAGTGAGAGATTTTGCTTCTTTCATTGATTGCATCACGAATCAGACTAACTTATCAATTTTGATTGTGGCATTCTTCTGATCCATCCTTCCAAATCCTTTCGTCGTTAGTGTTCTTGCTTCGCTAAGCATTGGGTGCTATAGAGGGTGGTTTATCCTTGTTCTTGGATTCCTATATCGAAGCGTGCAGGCCTTCATTGCCATAGGGCTCCGCGTCATTTGGTATCAGAGCCAATTACAGGTAAATCTTTATCTATCTGTCTTTCTAGGGCTTGTTTTTATTTCCGTTAGAGTCTTCATTTGTTCAATTCATTTTTTAGGGTTCTTTTATTTTATTCGAAATTTCTTCTTTCCCCATACCCCAATTCGTTTGTGTCCCCTTTTCATCATAGTCCAAATCGTTTTCACCTACTTCACCATAGTTAATTCATTTTCAATTTTTAAAGTATACGGATCTTTCCGTTTGAGCTTGCAATAATTCGTTTGCTGTTTAAGCTTCTATTTATTGATATTCGTTTAGAATTTTAGGGGGGGGGGGGATCTAGAGATAGTGATCTATCCCTAAAAAAAAAATGAGTACAAAAGTGCTCCAACAAAATTTTTTCTGTTTCTTAGTAATTAAAGGTTCCGTGGTTGGTTTGAAGTGGGTTAGAAGCAATCAAAATTTTTAGGCCACAAAATTTCCATTTTTTTTTGGGGGCTATTTTGTTCGAATTGTGGGGGCTGCCATTGCAAAGGGGAATTCGAAATTCTCTTTAGTTTAGGAAGACTTGACACTAGCTTTCTTGGGTAGAATCAATAGGTCCATAAATCAGCTTGCTAAATGTGGGTTGGTTTTGATACATCTTGGCCAGAATTGTCATATTTTTTACCTCTTTGTTTCTAATTCTTGATTGAGCTATCATTTTTTTTGGATTCCGTTACGTTGCTGGAGTGTTATTTGCTTGTTCCAACACTCTGGTTTATGATAATCGTGTGACACAAATTTCCTTGTGTCGCCTCCAAATCGTCGAGTTTCTTTTCTAGGTGTCTAGGAATTAGGTTTCTAGCTTCCTTGAACGTGCTTGGCAGATTGATTTGTGAGCCTCGATTCTGAAGTGCAATCGAAGAATCAGCAAAGGTGAGGTAAGAGCGAAACACTTTGAGTGAATTTTGTTTATTACTAATCTTTTCTTTGTGAGTTTGTGTTTGTGATCATGAGTAGTGGGAGAAACCAGAACGTGCAAGATGGGGAGGAAAATGTCCAAGAAGGTTCTAGCAATTTTGAGAAATATATGCAGCAAAGTAATGAGAGGATGAATGAGATGGCAAGAATGATGGCTACTCTACAAGAGAGCATGAATCTAATCATGAGAGAAAGAGCGCAGCAACCAGCAGCTCAAGTGAGGTTACCACAAAGGGTTCTACTAAGAATCGGTGAAGGAGATCGTAGAGCACCTAGAGGTAATGAAGAGGTTGGTGAAAATAACCCAGCAAATGACAATGACCTTACTTCCATAAAGATGAAGGTATCTTCCTTTGAAGGGAGAAACAATGCTGAAGAGTACATTGAATGGGAGAGAAAGGTGGAGCAGATTTTTGAATGCCATAATTATTCAGAAGAGAAGAAGTCCCACATTGCAGCCGTGGAATTTAAGGGATATGCTACATTCTGGTGGGATCAACTCAAATCTAATAGAAGAGGAAAGGGATTGAGACCCGTACCTGATTGGGAGACTTTGAAAGACTTAATGAGAACAAGGTTTGTCCCTTCTCATTACTATAGGGATTTGTATAATAGGTTGGCAAGGCTGATCCAAGGTGGTAAGAGTGTTGAAGAATACCACAAGGAGATGGAGATGATCATGGCAAGAGCTGATATTGAAGAGGATGAGTAGAGGTTGATGTCTAGATTCCTTGGGTGTCTAAATTCAAACATAGCAAGTGAGCTGGAAATGTATGATTACAATTCCATGGGAGAGTTGGTTGAAAAGGCCATGAAGATAGAAAGGAGACTAAAGAGCAAGAATTACACCAAGTCTGGTTCTAGCAAATTTTAGAATATGGGTGGAAGTAGTTCGACCTACAGAGGACCTCAAAACACTAGTGGCAATTCGTCCTCAAGAAGTGGAGATTTCAAGAATTCCTTCCAAAGGAACAATCCTCCACCTACAAGTGGAAAAGGGACGAATGGTGGTTCAAATAGGCAGCAATCAGGTACTTCTAATACTACTCCTAGTAGAGATATTAAATGTTTCAAATGTTTAGGGAATGGGCATATTGCTTCTGAATGTCCAAATAGGAGAGTTATGATTGCTACTGATGATGGGGGTATAATTTCTGATTCTAATCATAGTGATGTTGATAATGATGTGAATGACATGTATAATGATGATGATGAGTGTAGTGAGCAAGTTGAAAATGTGTTGATGGCTGAACATGGTGAAATGTTAGTTGCTAGGTGTGCTTTGAATATGCAGGTGAAGGAAGAGGGCCTTGAGCAATGAGATAACATATTTTATTCTAGATGTTTAGTTGATGGTAAGGTTTGTATGCTCATCATTGACAGCGGTAGTTGTACTAATGCCGCAAGTGAGACCATGGTGGAGAAGCTGAAATTGACTTGTTTAAAACATCCCAATCCATATAGACTACAATGGTTTAATGATAGTGGAGAGGTGAAGGTTACTAAACAAGTGAGAATACCATTCTCTATAGGTTGGTATAAAGATGAAGTGTTGTGTGATGTAGTTCCTATGCAAGCAGGCCATATGTTATTGGGAAGACCTTGGCAATTTGATAGGAAAGCACAGCATGATGGGCATTCAAATAGGTACACGTTTACCTATGAGGGAAAGCTGGTTACTCTTGTTCCATTATCACCCTTGGAGGTTTATGAAGATCATCGAAAGATGCTTGAGAAAGCAAAGCAAGATTCGGCCAAAGTAGTGGTTGGGGCTGTTTCTTCGAAAAACAAGGGGAGTACGAGAGACATGATAAGGTGAGTGAAAGTGAGAAGAAAATGGGAAAAGAGGCCAGAAAAGAAACTAATCAAATTAATGGCCCATTGGTGAGAGAAAACAAGAAAGAAGGGAAGGCAAAACAAACTTTTTATGCAAGAGCGAGATAATTAAATGTTGGGCAGCCTGTGTTATTCATTAGATACAAGGAAACTTTGTTTGCTAAAATTGATGTTTCACTTGAACATTTGACTTCTACCTTTGTGTCTTTATTGCAGGATTTCCAAGATGTGTTTCCGAAGGAGTTGCCTAGTGGTTTGCCACCATTAAGAGGGATCGAACATCAAATTGACTTCATACCTAGTTCTACCATTCCAAATAGACCAGCATATCAAAGTAATCCGATGGAGACCAAGGAGATGCAGAGACAAGTGGAAGAGTTGTTGGAGAAAGGGTTGATTCGAGAGAGTTTAAGTTCGTGTGCCGTTCCTATTTTGTTGGTTCCAAAGAAAGATGGCACGTGGAGAATGTGTGTTAATTGTAGGGCTGTAAATAAGATCACCGTGAAGTATCGGCATCCTATACCGCGTCTTGATGATATGTTGGACGAATTACATGGTGCAAGGTATTTTACTAAAATTGATCTTATGAGTGGATATCATCAAATTCGTATAAAACCTGGGGATGAATGGAAAACAGCTTTTAAAACAAAATATGGGTTGTATGAGTGGTTGGTAATGCCTTTTGGGTTGTCTAATGCACCTAGTACTTTTATGAGGTTGATGAACCATGTTTTGAGGGCTTATTTGGGCAGATTTGTAGTTGTTTATTGACGCGGAACCCTATGGCAATGAAGGCCTCAAACCCCAACGTACGCTTCGATATAGGAATCCAAGAACAAGGATAAACCACCCTCTATAGCATCCAATGCTTAGCGAAGCAAGAACACTAATGACGGAAGGATTTGGAAGGACGGATCAGAAGAACGCCACAATCGAAATTGATAAGTTAGTATGATTCGTGATGCAATCAATGAAAGAAGCAAAATCTCTCACTCTCTCAAAGATGGTCGAAATTTGCATAAAAAGCAATCTAAATATAATTTTATCAAAAGTTTTTTCTTACAAGAAAATAAGGCCCTATTTATAGAAAAACAAATTAAAATTCGTAACTATCCTAACCCTAGTGAAAAAAGGAAAATTACAAAGTCAAAATCCTTGTCAAATAAGGAAAATATCATCCTAACCAACTAAGGAAAGAAGGATCCTTGTCAAATAAGGAAAATATCATCCTAACCAACTAAGGAAAGAAGGATCCTTGTCAAATAAGGAAAATATCATCCTAACCAACTAAGGAAAGAAGGGAACCACATCCCATGTGCATGGGTGTGAACACAGCCCATGTGCATGAAAGAATAGGCTGCCCATGTGACAAAAGTGGTCTCAAAAAACCTAATTTCGTCCAAGGCCCATGTGCTTGCATGTGGGCTGCCTTCCTTACTCCTTTCTTGCTCCTCTAGCCCATTTTTAAAGCCTTATCTTCCATATAAACATTCAGCATCACAATCAGCCTTTGTTGGTCTTCCAGCTCCATACTGCACTTGTTTATTGCTAATTCAGTCACCTCCCTTGTAACAAAGTCTTGAACATGCAATCCAAGAGTGACGCCATACTTCCTTGCTTTATTCCTTGTCAATGGTCCTTGTTGTAGCACCAAAGGATCCTTGCCATGCTAGTTTACATCATTCTTCCCTTCTCTAAAAAGATTTGTCCTCAAATTTGCATCATCATAAGGAGATAAATCAGTCACATTAAAAGTAGCACTAACACCATACTCACCAGGCAAGTCGATCTTGTATGCATTGTCATTGATTTTCTCCAATACTTGGAATGGACCATCACCGCATGCATCAAGCTTACTCTTCCTTTGATTTGGAAACCTCTCCTTTCGGAAGTGTACCCAAACCCAATCGCCAGGAGCAAATGCCATTTTCTTTCGTCCCTTATTTGCCCTATCAGCATATGACTTGTTCTTTTTCTCTATATTTGCTCGAACCTTTTCATGCAAAGACTTTACCAAATCACCCTTCTTCTCACCATCCAAACTAGCAAGCTCATGTAAAGGCAAAGGAACAAGATCAAGTACAGTTAATGGATTAAAACCATAAACAATCTCAAATGCCGAATAACCTGTAGAAGAATGAATTGAACGATTATAAGCAAATTCAATGAAAGGTAAACATTCTTCCCAAGTGACCAAATTCTTCCCCCACTAAAGCTCTCAACAATGTACCAAGTGTACGATTCACTACTTCAGTTTGCCCATCTGTTTGTGGATGACAAGTAGTAGAAAACAAAAGCTTAGTTCCTAATCTACTCCATAACACACGCCAAAAATGGGACAAAAACTTAGTATCTCTATCAGAAACAATTGTCCGAGGCACCCCATGTAAACGAACAACATCTCTAAAGAACAAATCAACCACAACTTTGGCATCATCAGCTTTGTGACATGGAATAAAAGGTGCCATCTTACTAAACCTATCAACAACCACAAAAATGCTATCTCTACCTTTCCTAGTCCTAGGCAAACCAAGCACAAAATCCATACTAATTTCAACCCAAGGTGAACTAGGTACAGGTAATGGCATATAAAGACCATGAGGCATAGACTTAGATTTCGCCTGTCTACATGCAATACAAGCAGAACATAATCTCCCAACATCTTTACGCATAGACGGCCAATAAAAATGCTCAAACAGAATATCATAAGTCTTAGACACACCAAAATGTCCCATCAAACCACCACAATGAGATTCCAAAACAAGCAAATTACGCATGGAACATCTAGGCACACATAGTTTACTTCCCTTAAACAAATAACCATCCTGCCTAAAAAATGAATTAAAAGCTCCTTGTTCACATGCGACATAAACATTGCCAAAATCAATATCACCAATATATAAGTCCTTAATATACTCAAAACCAAGCAATTAGAACTCAAAACAGACAGCAATGTATATCTCCTAGACAACGCATCAGCAACAACATTATCCTTACCTTGCTTATACTTAATGACATAAGGAAATTTCTCAATTTGTTCAATCCACTTACCATGTCTTTTGTTCAACTTACCTTGGCTCTTCAAATGCTTGAGGGATTCATGGTCAGTGTGAATAATGAACTCCTTTGGCAGCAAATAATGCTCCCACACATTCAATGCCCTTACCAAATCATGCAACTCCTTGTCATAGGTAGAATAATTCAGTTGCGCACCATTGAGCTTCTCACTAAAATATGCTATTGGCTTCTTTTCTTGCATCAAAACAGCCCCAATACCTATACCTGAAGCATCACATTCAATCTAAAAAATAGAATCAAAGTAAGGTAAAGCTAAAACAGGCGCAGTAGTGAGTTTTTCTTTCAAACTTTCAAACGATCGTTGTTGTTGTTCACCCCATTGAAATCCAACTTCCTTCTTGACAATACTTGTGAGTGGTGCGACGATGGTAGAAAAATCCTTCACGAATCTCCTATAAAAACTCGCCAGCCCATGGAAGCTCCTCACTTCCGTCTCACTCTTAAGAACAGGCCATTCCCTTATAGCTTTCACTTTCTCTTCATCAACTTCCAATCCCTGCGCACTAACAACAAAACCAAGAAAAACAAGCCTATCCATGCAAAATGTGCACTTCTTAAGCTTTGCATATAAGTTCTCTTTTCTCAAAGCTTCTAAAACCAACCTAACATGTTCTATATGCTCTTCCTCAGTCTTACTATAAATCAAAATATCATCAAAATAAACAACTACAAATCTGCCCAAATAAGCCCTCAAAACATGGTTCATCAACCTCATAAAAGTACTAGGTGCATTAGACAACCCAAAAGGCATTACCAACCACTCATACAACCCATATTTTGTTTTAAAAGCTATTTTCCATTCATCCCCAGGCTTCATACGAATTTGATGATATCCACTCATAAGATCAATTTTTGTAAAATACCTTGCACCATATAATTCGTCCAACATGTCATCAAGACGTGGTATAGGATGCCGATACTTCACGGTGATCTTATTTACAGCCCTACAATCAACACACATTCTCCACGTGCCATCTTTCTTTGGAACCAACAAAACAGGAACGGCACACGGACTTAAACTCTCTCGAATCAACCCTTTCTCCAATAACTCTTCCACTTGTCTCTGCATCTCCTTGGTCTCCATCGGATTACTTCGATATGCTGGTCTATTTGGAATGGTAGAACCAGGTATGAAGTCAATTTGATGTTCGATTCCTCTTAATGGTGGCAAACCACTAGGCAACTCCTCCGGAAACACATCTTGGAAATCCTGTAATAAAGACACAAAACTAGAAGGCAGATGTTCAAGTGAAACATCAATGTTAGCAAACAAAGTTTCCTTGTATCTAATGAGTAACACAGGCTGCCCAACATTTAATTCTCTCACTCTTGCATAAAAAATTTGTTTTGCCTTCCCTTCTTTCTTGTTTTCTCTCACCAATGGGCCATTAATTTGATTAGTTTCTTTTCTGGCCTCTTTTCCCATTTTCTTCTCACTTTCACTCACCTTATCATGTTCTCTCGCACTCCCCTTGTTTTTGGAAGAAATAGCCCCAACCACTACTTTGGCCGAATCTTGCTTTGCTTTCTCAAGCACCTTTCGATGATCTTCATAAACCTCCAAGGGTGATAATGGAACAAGAGTAACCAGCTTTCCCTCATAGGTAAACGTGTACCTATTTGAATGCCCATCATGCTGTGCTTTCCTATCAAATTGCCAAGGTCTTCCCAATAACATATGGCCTGCTTGCATAGGAACTACATCACACAACACTTCATCTTTATACCAGCCTATAGAGAATGGTATTCTCACTTGTTTAGTAACCTTCACCTCTCCACTATCATTAAACCATTGTAGTCTATATGGATTGGGATGTTTTAAACAAGTCAATTTCAGCTTCTCCACCATGGTCTCACTTGCGGCATTAGTACAACTACCGCTGTCAATGATGAGCATACAAACCTTACCATCAACTAAACATCTAGAATAAAATATGTTATCTCGCTGCTCAAGACCCTCTCCCTTCACCTGCATATTCAAAGCACGCCTAGCAACTAACATTTCACCATGTTCAGCCATCAACACATTTTCAACTTGCTCACTACACTCATCATCATCATCATACATGTCATTCACATCATTATCAACATCACTATGATCAGAATCAGAAATTATACCCCCATCATTAGTAGCAATCATAACTCTCCTATTTGGACATTCAGAAGCAATATGCCCATTCCCTAAACATTTGAAACATTTAATATCTCTACTAGGAGTAGTATTAGAAATACCTGATTGCTGCCTATTTGGACCACCATTCATCCCTTTTCCACTTGTAGGTGGAGGATTGTTCCTTTGGAAGGAATTCTTGAAATCTCCACTTCTTGAGGACGAATTGCTACTAGTGTTTTGAGGTCCTCTGTAGGTCGAACTACTTCCACCCATATTCTGAAATTTGCTAGAACCAGACTTGGTGTAATTCTTGCTCTTTAGTCTCCTTTCTATCTTCATGGCCTTTTCAACCAATTCTCCCATGGAATTGTAATCATACATTTCCAGCTCATTTGCTATGTTTGAATTTAGACCCCCAAGGAATCTAGACATCAACCTCTGCTCATCCTCTTCAATATCAGCTCTTGCCATGATCATCTCCATCTCCTTGTGGTATTCTTCAACACTCTTACCACCTTGGATCAGCCTTGCCAACCTATTATACAAATCCCTATAGTAATGAGAAGGGACAAACCTTGTTCTCATTAAGTCTTTCAAAGTCTCCCAATCAGGTACGGGTCTCAATCCCTTTCCTCTCCTATTAGATTTGAGTTGATCCCACCAGAATGTAGCATATCCCTTAAATTCCACGGCTGCAATGTGGGACTTCTTCTCTTCTGAATAATTATGGCATTCAAAAATCTGCTCCACCTTTCTCTCCCATTCAATGTACTCTTCAGCATTGTTTCTCCCTTCAAAGGAAGGTACCTTCATCTTTATGGAAGTAAGGTCATTGTCATTTGCTGGGTTATTTTGACCAACCTCTTCATTACCTCTAGGTGCTCTACGATCTCCTTCACCGATTCTTAGTAGAACCCTTTGTGGTAACCTCACTTGAGCTTCTGGTTGCTGCTCTCTTTCTCTCATCATTAGATTCATGCTCTCTTGTAGAGTAGCCATCATTCTTGCCATCTCATTCATCCTTTCATTACTTTGCTGCATATATGTCTCAAAATTGCTAGAACCTTCTTGGACATTTTCCTCCCCATCTTGCAAGTTCTGGTTTCTCCCACTACTCATGATCACAAACACAAACTCACAAAGAAAATATTAGTAATAAACAAAATTCCCTCTAAGTGTTTCGCTCTTACCTCACCTTTGCTGATTCTTCGATTGCACTTCAGAATCGAGGCTCACAAATCAATCTGCCAAGCACGTTCTAGGAAGCTAGAAACCTAATTCCTAGACACCTAGAAAAGAAATTCGACGATTTGGAGGCGACAAAAGGAAATTTATGTCACACTATTATCATAAACCAGAGTGTTGGAATAAGCAAATAACACTCCAGCAATGTAACGGAATCCAAAAAACGGTAGCTCAATCAAGAATTAGAAACAAAGAGGTAAAAATATGACAATTTTGGCCAAGATGTATCAAAACCACAAGCTGATTTATGGACCTATTGATTCTACCCAAGAAAGCTAGTGTCAAGTCTTCCTAAACTAAAGAGAATTTCGAATTCCCCTTTGCAATGGCAGCCCCCACAATTCAAAAAAAAAAAACAGCCCAAAAAAAAAATGGAAATTTTGTGGCCTAAAAATTTTGATTGCTTCTAACCCACTTCAAACCAATCACGGAACCTTTAATTACTAAGAAACAGAAAAACTTTTTTGTTGGAGTACTTTTGTACTCTTTTTTTTTGGATAGATCACTATCTCTAGATCACCCCCCCCCCCCCAAAATACTAAACGAAAATCAAGAAATAGAAGCTTAAACAGCACACGAATTATTGCAAACTCAAACGGAAATATCCGTATACTTTAAAAATTGAAAACGAATTGACTATGGTGAAGTAGGTGAAAAACGATTTGGACTACGATGAAAAGGGGACACAAATGAATTAGGGTATGGGGAAAGAAGAAATTTCAAATAAAATAAAAGAACCCTAAAAAAAATGAATTGAACAAATGAAGACTCTAATAGAAATAAAAACAAGCCCTAGAAAGACAGATAGATAAAGATTTACCTGTAATTGTCTCTGATACCAAATGACGCGGAACCCTATGGTAATGAAGGCCTCAAACCCCAACGTATGCTTCGATATAGGAATCCAAGAACAAGGATAAACCACCCTCTATAGCACCCAATGCTTAGCGAAGCAAGAACACTAATGACGGAAGGATTTGGAAGGACGGATCAGAAGAACGCCACAATCGAAATTGATAAGTTAGTCTGATTCGTGATGCAATCAATGAAAGAAGCAAAATCTCTCACTCTCTCAAAGATGGCCGAAATTTGCATAAAAAGCAATCTAAATATAATTTTGTCAAAAGTTTTTTCTTACAAGAAAATAAGGCCCTATTTATAGAAAAACAAATTAAAATTCGTAACTATCCTAACCCTAGTGAAAAAAGGAAAATTACAAAGTCAAAATCCTTGTCAAATAAGGAAAATATCATCCTAACCAACTAAGGAAAGAAGGATCCTTGTCAAATAAGGAAAATATCATCCTAGCCAACTAAGGAAAGAAGGGAACCACATCCCATGTGCATGGGTGTGAACACAGCCCATGTGCATGAAAGTTTAGGCTGCCCATGTGACAAAAGTGGTCCCAAAAAACCTAATTTCGTCCAAGGCCCATGTGCTTGCATGTGGGCTGCCTTCCTTACTCCTTTCTTGCTCCTCTAGCCCATTTTTAAAGCCTTATCTTCCATATAAACATTCAGCATCACAATCAGCCTTTGTTGGTCTTCCAGTTCCATACTGCACTTGTTTATTGCTAATTCAGTCACCTCCCTTGTAACAAAGTCTTGAACATGCAATCCAAGAGTGACGCCATACTTCCTTGCTTTATTCCTTGTCAATGGTCCTTGTTGTAGCACCAAAGGATCCTTGCCATGCTGGTTTACATCATTTATTTTGATGATATTTTGATCTATAGTAAGACTGAGGAAGAGCATATAGAACATGTTAGGTTGGTTTTAGAAGCTTTGAGAAAAGAGAACTTATATGCAAAGCTTAAGAAGTGCACATTTTGCATGGATAGGCTTGTTTTTCTTGGTTTTGTTGTTAGTGCGCAGGGATTGGAAGTTGATGAAGAGAAAGTGAAAGCTATAAGGGAATGGCCTGTTCCTAAGAGTGTGACGGAAGTGAGGAGCTTCCATGGGCTGGCGAGTTTTTATAGGAGATTCGTGAAGGATTTTTCTACCATCGCCGCACCACTCACAAGTATTGTCAAGAAGAAGTTGGATTTCAATGGGGGTGAACAGCAACAACGATCGTTTGAAAGTTTGAAAGAAAAACTCACTACTGCGCCTTTTTTAGCTTTACCTAACTTTGATTCTATTTTTGAGATTGAATGTGATGCTTCAGGTATAGGTATTGGGGCTGTTTTGATACAAGAAAAGAAGCCAATAGCATATTTTAGTGAGAAGCTCAATGGTGCGCAACTGAATTATTCTACCTATGACAAGGAGTTGCATGCTTTGGTAAGGGCATTGAATGTGTGGGAGCATTATTTGCTGCCAAAGGAGTTCATTATTCACACTGACCATGAATCCCTCAAGCATTTGAAGGGCCAAGGTAAGTTGAACAAAAGACATGGTAAGTGGATTGAACAAATTGAGAAATTTCCTTATGTCATTAAGTATAAGCAAGGTAAAGATAATGTTGTTGCTGATGTGTTGTCTAGGAGATATACATTGTTGTCTGTTTTGAGTTCTAAATTGTTTGGTTTTGAGTATATTAAGGACTTATATATTGGTGATATTGATTTTGGCAATGTTTATGTCGCATGTGAACAAGGAGCTTTTAATTCATTTTTTAGGCAGGATGGTTATTTGTTTAAGGGAAGTAAACTATGTGTGCCTAGATGTTCCATGCGTAATTTGCTTGTTTTGGAATCTCATTGTGGTGGTTTGATGGGGCATTTTGGTGTGTCTAAGACTTATGATCTTCTGTTTGAGCATTTTTATTGGCCGTCTATGTGTAAAGATGTTGGGAGATTATGTTCTGCTTGTATTGCATGTAGACAGGCGAAATCTAGGTCTATGCCTCATGGTCTTTATATGCCATTACCTATACCTAGTTCACCTTGGGTTGATATTAGTATGGATTTTGTGCTTGGTTTGCCTAGGACTAGGAAAGGTAGAGATATCATTTTTGTGGTTGTTGATAGTTTTAGTAAGATGGCACATTTTATTCCATGTCACAAAGCTGATGATGCAAAAGTTGTGGCTGATTTGTTCTTTAGAGATGTTGTTCGTTTACATGGGGTGCCTAGGACAATTGTTTCTGATAGAGATACTAAGTTTTTGTCCCATTTTTGGCGTGTTTTATGGAGTAGATTAGGAACTAAGCTTGTTGTGGAACAACCAGCACACCGCAAGGATGAGCAAGGCCTAGGACGTGAGGACCAAGTTGAGGAGATCATCAATCCAATTATTCTGCCACAAGGTCCTATAACTAGATCGCGAGCCAAAAAGATTCAGCAAGCACTAATTTGCCATTTGCAAGATTTGGTGAATTTGGCTAACTATGGTTTGCAAGGAATTACAAGCTTGGAGACAAGACCAAAGGAAGTCAATTACAACTTGCTACAAGTTGTAATTCACGAATGAGGCTTGTATTAAGGCTCACTAGTTATGTATTAAGGCCCACTAGTTATGCTCATTTAAAAAGTAAGGGCCCTGTTTGTTTGGTATTAAATTAGGACTTTGATTACTTTATTATTTCTTATATTTTGATTAGAAAGCCAAACGCTACTTAATAACCCTAATTAGGGTTTAGCTATTTATATCTCATTTAGGGTTGTAAGAGATCAGTTTTGAAGTTTGGACGAATTAATTTAACCTAAAGCTGAATTGCTTTTATCTTTATGTTCTTGCTTGAATACATGCTTCAGAAACATTCAAGTAGTTTGATCAACTTTCTTGTGGAGTGTTTCGAATCTGGGATTTAGGAACTGACTTGTTTCGAAATCTTAGATCTTTGATCAATTCAAGGTAATCTGAAATCTAACCTAATCCTTGGGGGTTGTACCGAATTCGACTAGGGGTTTTCAAGTTAATGCTGTGGGGGTTCGAAATCAAGGGGTTCTCAGGCTTATTCTTGGAGGTTCCGTATCATTTGGTATCAGAGCCTACGCTCTAGATCAGGTTTTATCCCTTCTAATTCGTTTTCGTTTCTTCTTTTGTTATTTGCGTTTTTGTTGCTTTGTTTCAATTGTTCAATTCGTTCTCTTATTTTCCTTGTTCCTCTGAATTGTTTTCTTTGTGGGTTATTTTCGTTTTCATTTTTCTTCACCTGCTATTTGCATTTTTGTTTCCTTTGTGGGTTATTTTCGTTTTCGTTTTCTTCACCTGCTATTTGCATTTTTGTTTCCTTTGTGGGTTACTTTCATTTTCGTTTCGTCTCTTGTTAGTTTCGTTTTGTTTCTTTGTTATTGATCCTTGAATCGTTTTTGTTTTTCTTTCAAAGTCGAAAATTCAAAAAAAAAATTCCGTTAGGGTTCTAATTTAGTTTTCGTTTTGTGTTTAGAGTCTTATTTCAATTTCGAATTCAGTTTGCCTTTTTAGTCCAAATCATTTTTTTTTCTTTCTTATTCTGAAATTGGGTTGGTTGATTTGTTCCGAATTGGTTTGTTCTATCTATTCCTAATTGGATTTGTTCTATTGTGGATTTCCGAATTGGGAATTTAGGTTGCTTTGTTCAAATTTGAAATTGTGTTCTTGATTGTTGATTTGAAATTTGTTGATTCGAAAGTGTTCTGAATCCGAATCTTATTCTTATTAATCATTCTGATTCTGTTTCAAATTTCCAAGAAAGTGTTTCAAACAAGTTTCAAAAGGAAAGCTGAATTGGTCTAAAGGAAGTCTTGATTATTTATTCTGCTCCAATTTCGAGTTTCAAAAGGAAGTCCTCTAAATTGATCTTGTTCTTGTTACCTGATTGGAAAAAAATTTCGTGTGGTGTGAACTAGGGCTGCCCTTCAAAATAGATAGTGAGAGGGATCAAAAAAAAAAAAGAGTATAGAATCACTTCAAGAAAAATTTTTCATTTTCCTTGTTATTTAGGTGCTAAGGGTCGAATCTAGGTGGGTTAGACGTAACTGAATTTTTTTTCACGAAATTTCAGATTTTGGGATACTACACACGGAATGCTATTTGAGTTGTTTCATAAAGTGTGATTCACCTAAGAACATAAAAGATATTAGCTTGAGAGGTGTGAGCTGAACCGTGAGTGATTTCATATATTGAGTGAAACACGAGAGACCAACCTTCATCTATTGAGTGTAAACACGTGAGGGAGTGTTGTGAGGCCTTTTATTTGTTTTGTGCTAACCTTTTTATTGCAGGGAAAATGTCTGGCCAAGATGACAGTGACAGGGATGTTCCGATTGATCTAGCTCGATTGCGTGAGGCGCAGCAAGCTGAATTTACACGTTTATACCGCACTATGGAGAACATAACAGAAACATTGGAGCGCATGGATTTGAGGTTGCAGAGTGTTGAAAGAGCCACACCGGAGCGCATTGAGAGGCAAAGAGGTGGCAGAAATCGAATGCAACATCCTGAACTTTTGGAAGATGAAAATGAGCTTGAGGAGGATAATGCAAGTATGGTTGAAGGAGCTCTACATAGAGGTGGAGGTAGAGGAGGATGTGGTGCTGGTAGAGGTAGAGGAAGGATGAATAATAATCCTTTCTATGGTAGAAATCATGGTGATGATGAAGTCGTTGATAGGAGCTTGGGAAGCATCAAGCTGAAAATTCCTAATTTTCGTGGTAAATCAGATCCAGAAGCTTATTTGCAATGGGAGAAGCAAGTTGACCTCATATTTGATTGCCATCGATGTACTGAGGAAAAGAAGGTCAAGCTTATTGTTACTCAATTTACAGATTATGCTATAGCTTGGTGGGATCAGTTAGTGACTAGTAGAAGAAGGAATTTGGAGTATCCTATTGAGACTTGGGCTGATCTTAAATCAGTCATGAGGAAGAGGTTTGTACCTAGACACTTCCATAGGGAAATCATGCAGAGACTTCAGGTTCTCAAGCAAGGAAGTAAAAGTGTTGATGACTACTACAAAGAGATGGAGATGTTGATGACTAGAGCTAACCTAGATGAGGATGTAGAGGCTACTATGGCACTTTTCTTAGCTGGTTTGAATTCGGATATTGCTGATCAAGTTGATTTGCAGCCATATGTGGAGTTAGAAGAGATGGTGCATATTGCCATCAAGGTGGAAAAACAACTCCAAGGAAGAAGACCATCAAGGTATTATTCAAAACCTGTTTCTAATTCTTTTTCTCCTTGGAATAGGGAAGGAAGGTGTGATTACAAGGGAAGAAACAAGGCTGGTCAAGATAGTGGGAAAGTGAAGGCCGAATCAAGTTCTAAAGACAAGTCCAAAGTTGAAGAGCCTAAGCTGCGAAATCGAGATATTAAGTGTTGGAAGTGCCAAGGTGTGGGATATATCAGCAAAGAATGTCCAAACAAGAGAGTTATGACCATGAGAAATGGTGAGATAGTGACTGATGAAGAGGAAGACGACAATGAGAGTGATGATGGTGAGATGCCAGCATTGGAAAGTTGTAGTGATGGGAGCATTGAAGAACCAATTAAGGGTGACTTGCTAGTTACTAGGCATGTTCTTAATATGCAATTGAAGGAGGAAAACCATGAAGAACAACGAGACAACTTGTTCCATACAAGGTGTCACATTCAAGGCAAGGCTTGTAGTATGATTGTGGATGGTGGAAGCTGTACCAATGTGGTAAGTACATTTTTGGTTGATCGATTGGGGCTGCCTATGAAACTTCACCCACATCCTTACAAACTTCAGTGGCTGAATGATTGTGGAGAGGTTAAGGTAAATCGACAATCTATCATTTCTTTTTCCATTGGTAAGTATCATGATGAGGTGTTGTGTGATGTGGTGCCAATGCATGCTGGAGAGATTCTACTTGGATGTCCATGGCAGTATGATAGGCGAGCTAAGCATGATGGATATCTCAATCGATATTCATTCACTAAGGATGGACGAAAGACAATTCTGACACCACTTTCTCCAAAAGAAGTGTATGAAGACCAATGTAAAATGGAAAGAATGAGACTTGAATTTGAAAAGAAAGAAAGAGAGAGTGACAAAAAAATGAGTGAAAAAAATCAGATTGCAAATGAAAAGAAAGAGAGAAAAGAAAAATCAAAACAAATTCAGTTTGAGAAAAATAGAGAAGGAGAGAAGAATGTGAGTTTGTTAGCTAGTACAAGTGAGGTTAAACATGCTTTTTACACCAAACAGCCTATGTTTGTGCTTTTGTGCAAAGAGGCTCGTTTAGATACTACTGTTTCTAACCAATCTTTGCCTAGTGTGTTTGTTGATCTTTTGCAGGAATATGCATATTTATTTCCCGAAGAAATGCCTGATGAATTGCCGCCAATCAGAGGCATAGAGCATCAAATTGATTTCATTCCTGGAGCTTCCATTCCCAATAGGCCAGCGTATCGAGCTAATCCTTTTGAGACAAAGGAGATACAAAAGCAAGTGGAGGAATTGCTAGCTAAGGGATATGTGAGGGAAAGCTTGAGTCCTTGTTCAGTTCCTGTTATTCTTGTGCCAAAGAAGGATGGGACGTGGAGGATGTGCGTGTATTGCAGAGCCATCAATAAAATCACTGTAAAGTATCGTCATCCTATTCCTAGACTAGATGATATGCTTGATGAGTTACATGGCTCTTGTTTGTTCACCAAAATTGATTTGAAATCTGGTTATTATCAAATTAGAATGAGTGTGGGTGATGAGTGGAAAACAGCATTTAAGACTAAATATGGGCTGTATGAGTGGTTGGTTATGCCGTTTGGTCTTACTAATGCACCTAGCACATTCATGCGTTTGATGAATCATGTGTTGCATGAGCACTTGGGTAAATTTGTTGTTGTTTACTTTGATGATATTCTTGTTTACTCTAAGTGTTTGGATGATCATGTCATGCATGTGCGTCTTGTGTTAGACATTCTTAGGCGTGAGAAGTTATATGCTAACCTTAAGAAGTGTAGTTTTTGCATGGATAAGGTTCATTTTCTTGGTTTTGTGGTGTCTAGTCAAGGTATTGAGGTTGATGAGGAAAAGGTAAAGGCTATTAGGGACTGGCCGAAACCTAAGAATGCTAGTGAGGTGAGGAGTTTTCATGGACTTGCTGGTTTTTATAGGAGATTCATTAGAAATTTCAGTACTATAGCTGCACCTTTGAATGAGTTAGTTAAGAAAAATGTCGGATTTGTTTGGGGAGATGCACAAGAACATGCATTTAATGAACTTAAGGATAAATTGTGTAATGCACCCTTGCTTGTTTTGCCTAATTTTGATAAGACTTTTGAGATTGAATGTGATGCAAGTGGCATAGGAATTGGAGCTGTTTTGATACAGGATCAAAGGCCATTGATGTACTTTAGTGAAAAGCTAAGTGGAGCGGCTTTGAAGTATCCGACATATGATAAGGAGTTATATGCATTGTTTCGAGCTTTGGATACATGGCAGCATTATTTGTGGTCAAAAGAGTTTGTGATACATACTGACCATGAGAGTTTAAAGCATTTGAAGGGTCAAGATAAGCTGAATCGTAGGCATGCCAAATGGGTGGAATTCATAGAAACATTCCCATATGTGATTAAATACAAGCGAGGTAAGGAGAATGTAGTGGCTGATGCATTGTCGCGAAGGTATGTTTTACTTAATTCTCTTAGTGCTAGATTGTTGGGTTTTGAGCATATTAAGGGATTATATGTTAGTGATGTGGATTTTGGTGACATATATAATTCGTGTGGTGATGTAGCTGTTTTGAAAGACTTTCATTTGTTTGATAGTTTTTTGTTCAAGAAAAGTAGATTGTGTATTCCTAAGTGTTCCATGAGAGAGTTGTTAGTTAAGGAAGCCCATGGAGGAGGCTTGATGGGTCATTTTGGGGTAAGTAAGACCTATGATGTGTTGATAGAACATTTTTATTGGCCTGGTATGAAACATGATGTGCATAAAGTTTGTGAGCATTGCATAACATGTAGAGAAGCTAAGTCTAGGTTGAAACCGCATGGTTTGTACACGCCATTACCTGTTCCTGATGGACCTTGGACTGATTTGTCTATGGATTTCGTGATAGTATATTTGTTGTGGTTGATAGATTTAGTAAAATGGCTCATTTTATACCATGTCATAAAACTGATGATGCAAAATTGATTGCTGATTTGTTCTTTAAAGAGGTTGTGCATTTGCATGGCATACCCAAAAGCATTGTTAGTGATCGAGATGTTAAGTTTTTGAGTCATTTTTGGCGTGTTTTGTGGGGAAAGTTGGGAACTAAGTTGCTGTTTTCTACTACTTGCCATCCTCAAACCGATGGTCAAACTGAGGTTGTGAATCGAACATTGATTACTTTGCTTAGGGCAGTAATAGAAAAGAATATTAGGATGTGGGAGGATTGTTTACCATTTGTGGAGTTTGCTTACAATAGGGCTGTTCATAGCACTACTAACTGTTCTCCATTTGAAATTGTTTATGGTTTTAATCCGCTTACTCCTTTAGATATTTTGCCATTGCCATCTAACGATTTTGTGAGTGTTGATGCTAATTCAAAGGCAGATTTCTTGAGGAAGTTACATAAGCAGGTTAAGGAAAGGATTGAAAAGCAAAATGCCAAAGTAGCTTCTAGAGTGAATAAAGGAAGAAAGCCAATGCTTTTTCAGCCTGGTGATTGGGTTTGGGTACATTTTCGCAAAGAAAGGTTCCCACAGCAACGGAAGTCTAAGTTAAATCCACAAGGAGATGGTCCTTTTCAAATACTTGAAAGGATTAATGATAATGCGTATAAAGTGGATTTGCCAGGTGAGTATAATGTGAGTGCTTCATTTAATGTTGCTGATTTAAGTCCTTTTGATGTAGGTGATGCTTTTGATTCGAGGACGAATCCTTTTGAGGAGAGGGGAAATGTTGTGGAACAACCAGCACACCGCAAGGATGAGCAAGGCCTAGGACGTGAGGACCAAGTTGAGGAGATCATCAATCCAATTATTCTACCACAAGGTCTTATAACTAGATCGTGAGCCAAAAAGATTCAGCAAGCACTAATTTGCCATTTGCAAGATTTGGTGAATTTGGCTAACTATGGTTTGCAAGGAATTACAAGCTTGGAGACAAGACCAAAGGAAGTCAATTACAACTTGCTACAAGTTGTAATTCACGAATGAGGCTTGTATTAAGGCTCACTAGTTATGTATTAAGGCCCACTAGTTATGCTCATTTAAAAAGTAAGGGCCCTGTTTGTTTGGTATTAAATTAGGACTTTGATTACTTTATTATTTCTTATATTTTGATTAGAAAGCCAAGCCAAACGCTACTTAATAACCCTAATTAGGGTTTAGCTATTTATATCTCATTTAGGGTTGTAAGAGATCAGTTTTGAAGTTTGGACGGATTAATTAACCTAAAGCTGTATTGCTTTTATCTTTGTGTTCTTGCTTGAATACATGCTTCAGAAACATTCAAGTAGTTTGATCAACTTTCTTGTGGAGTGTTTCTAATCTGGGATTTAGGAACTGACTTGTTTCGAAATCTTAGATCTTTGATCAATTCAAGGTAATCTGAAATCTAACCTAATCCTTGGGGGTTGTACCGAATTCGACTAGGGGTTTTCAAGTTAATGCTGTGGGGGTTCGAAATCAAGGGGTTCTCAGGCTTATTCTTGGAGGTTCTGTATCAAAGCTTTTGTTTTCTACTACTTGTCATCCACAAACAGATGGGCAAACTGAAGTAGTAAATCGTACACTTGGTACGTTGTTGAGAGCTTTAGTGGGGAAGAACTTGGTCACTTGGGAAGATTGTTTACCTTTCATTGAATTTGCTTATAATTGTTCAATTCATTCTTCTACAGGTTATTCGCCATTTGAAATTGTTTATGGTTTTAATCCATTAACTGTACTTGATCTTGTTCCTTTGCCTTTACATGAGCTTGCTAGTTTAGATGGTGAGAAGAAGGCTGATTTGGTAAAGTCTTTGCATGAAAAGGTTCGAGCAAATATAGAGAAAAAGAACAAGTCATATGCTGATAGGACAAATAAGGGACGAAAGAAAATGGCATTTGCTCCTGGCGATTGGGTTTGGGTACACTTCCGAAAGGAGAGGTTTCCAAATCAAAGGAAGAGTAAGCTTGATGCACGTGGTGATGGTCCATTCCAAGTATTGGAGAAAATCAATGACAATGCATACAAGATCGACTTGCCTGGTGAGTATGGTGCTAGTGCTACTTTTAATATGACTGATTTATCTCCTTATGATGATGCAGATTTGAGGACAAATCTTTTTAAAGAAGGGGAGAATGATGTAAACCAGCATGGCAAGGATCCTTTGGTGCTACAACAAGGACCATTGACAAGGAATAAAGCAAGGAAGTATGGCGTCACTCTTGGATTGCATGTTCAAGACTTTGTTACAAGGGAGGTGACTGAATTAGCAATAAACAAGTGCAGTATGGAGCTGGAAGACCAACAAAGGCTGATTGTGATGCTGAATGTCTATATGGAAGATAAGGCTTTAAAAATGGGCTAGAGGAGCAAGAAAGGAGTAAGGAAGGCAGGCCACATGCAAGCACATGGGCCTTGGATGAAATTAGGTTTTTGGGACCACTTTTGTCATATGGACAGCCTATTCTTTCATGCACATGGGCTGTGTTCACACCCATGCACATGGGATGTGGTTCCCTTCTTTCCTTAGTTGGTTAGGATGATATTTTCCTTATTTGACAAGGATTTTGACTTTGTAATTTTCCTTTTTCCACTAGGGTTAGGATGTGGTTCCCTTCTTTTCTTAGTTGGTTAAGATGATATTTTCCTTATTTGACAAGGATTTTGACTTTGTAATTTTCCTTTTTCCACTAGGGTTAGGATAGTTACGAATTTTTAATTTGTTTTTCTATAAATAGGGCCTTATTTTCTTGTAAGAGGACCTTTTTTGACAATTATATTCAGATTGCTCTTTATGCAAATTTCGGCCATCTTTGAGAGAGTGAGAGATTTTGCTTCTTTCATTGATTGCATCACGAATCAGACTAACTTATCAATTTTGATTGTGGCATTCTTCTGATCCGTCCTTCCAAATCCTTCCGTCATTAGTGTTCTTGGCATTGGGTGCTATAGAGGTTGGTCTATCCTTGTTCTTGGATTCCTATATCGAAGCGTGCGTTGGGGTTTGAGGCCTTCATTGCCATAGGGTTCCGCGTCAAAGGATGAAGTGTTATGTGATGTTGTTCCTATGCATGCTAGTCATATTCTGCTTGGGAGGGCATGGCAATATGATAGAAGGGCTGTACATGATGGATTCAAAAATAGGTACTCTTTTGATTTTGAAGGTCGAAAGTTGACACTTGCACCTTTGACACCGATGGAGGCTTTTGAAGACCAAAAACGAATACAAGCTGCCATGGAAGAGAAAATGCAAAAAGAATCTAAAAAGAGAGTGAGAGAAAGAAAAGAGCAAGAGGAAAAACAAAGAATAAAAAAAGAGAAAGAAAAAGAAAATGAGAAAAAGAAAAAAAGAAAAAAAATCTACAATAAAAATGAGAGTTGTGAGAAGAAAGTAAGTTTAGTTGCTAGGGGAAAAGATGTGAGGCAAGCCTATTCTTCAAATAATGTGATGCTACTCTTACTATGTAAGGGAGCTTTTCTTAATGTAACTGACCTTGATCCTCCTATTCCTAGTGTTGCATTGACTTTGTTGCAGGAATTTGAAGATGTCTTTCCCGATGAAGTATCTAGCGGACTACCACCTATCAGAGGAATAGAACATCAAATTAATTTTGTTCTTGGAGCTGTAATTCCGAATCGGCCAGCATATAGAACCAATCCTTAAGAGGCCAAAGAGTTATAAAAACAGGTGGAAGAATTACTTGCAAAGGGTCATGTTAGAGAGAGCATGAGTCCATGCGCTGTACCGGTACTTTTGGTACCCAAAAAGGATGGATCAATGCGAATGTGTGTGGATTGTCGCTCCGTCAACAAAATCACTGTAAAGTATAGACATCCAATCCCTAGACTTGATGATATGCTTGATGAATTGCATGGTGCATGTATATTTTTGAAAATTGATCTTAAAAGTGGTTATCATCAAATAAGAATGAGATTAGGAGATGAATGGAAAACAGCTTTTAAGACTCAATATAGTTTGTATGAATGGTTAGTCATGCCTTTTTGACTAAGCAATGCACCTAGTACTTTCATGAGATTAATGAATCATGTCTTGCGTGCTTTTCTTGGAAAGTTTGTTGTTGTGTATTTTGATGATATTTTAGTGTATAGTCAAAGTTTAAATGATCATTTAATGCATTTAAGATGTGTGCTTGACGTTCTTAGGAAAGAAAAATTGTATGCAAATTTAAAGAAATGTACATTCTGCATGAAAAAAGTCATTTTCTTAGGATTTGTAGTGAGTGGGAAAGGAATTGAGGTTGATGAGGATAAGGTAAAAGTCATCAAAGAATGGCCTACCCCAAAATCTGTGACTGATGTTAGGAGTTTTCATGGTTTTGCTAGTTTTTATAGGAGGTTTGTTAGAGATTTTAGCACAATTGCAGCCCCATTGAATGAAATAGTGAAGAAAAATATAGGGTTCAGATGGAATGAGGAACAGGAGCATGCATTTAGATTACTGAAAGAAAAATTATGTTCTGCACCATTACTTGCATTACCTGATTTTTCTAAGACTTTTGAAGTTGAATGTGATGCTTCCGGAGTGGGTATAGGTGCTGTTTTGATGCAGGAAAGAAGACTAATTTCATACTTTAGTGAGAAGCTAAGTGGAGCTCCTTTGAATTACTCTACTTATGACAAGGAGATGTATGCATTAGTTAGGGCGTTGGAGACATGGCAGCATTATCTTTGGCCAAAGGAGTTTGTTATTCATAGTGATCATGAATCACTAAAATACTTGAAAGGACAAAGCAAGCTGAACAAACGCCATGCCAAATGGAGTGAATTTATTGAAGCGTTTCCATATGTGATTCAATATAAGCAAGGAAAAGAAAATGTTGTTGCTGATGCCTTATCTAGGAGGTATGCCCTAATCTCTATGCTTGATGCTAGACTTTTAGGATTTGAGCATATGAAAGAATTGTATAAGCATGACTCTGAATTTGCACAAATATATGCCTCTTGTGAAAATGCTGCCTTTGAAAAATTTTATAGGAATGTTGGTTTCTTATTTAGAGAGAAACGACTTTGTGTTCCAAATAGCTCTATAAGAGGATTGCTTGTAAGAGAGTCACATGGGGGAGGTTTAATGGGACCTTGTGGCAAAATAATTGGATTGATGATTTCCTCAACTTGTTCCCCACGTCCTAACTCTTTTTCATCCTTGCGGTGTGCTGGTTGTTCCACAACAGTGCTGGTTGGTATTCTTATGTTTTGGAGACGATCCATAGCTTGAGCTTCCTTAGGAATTAAATCCCAGCAAGGCAGGCTCACATCAAAAGGGGATTACAAGGGTTCTTTCCAAAAGAATTCTTCCTACAATCCTAATTTCAAGAAGCCGAATAATGGGAATGCAAAAACAGCCAAGGAAACACCTTCTAAACCTACTCCAATTAGGGAAATTAAATGCTATAAGTGTTTTGGAAGTGGACACATTGCTTCTCAATGTCCGAATAAGAGGGTGATGATTGCTACCCATGAAGGGGAAATTGAATCAGAATCTGAACATGAAGAAGAAGAGGAGGCCGAATGTGGTGATAGGGCCGAATATGATGAAGAGGCTTGAGGGAATCAAGTCTTGAATGCTGAACATGGAGAGATGCTTGTTACTAGAAGAGCCTTGAATATTCAAGTCAAGGAAGAAGGCTTGGATCAAAGGGAGAATCTTTTCCACTCTAGGTGTTTGGTGAATGGTAAGGTTTGTACACTTATCATTGATGGTGGAAGTTGTACCAATGCTGCTAGTACTACAATGGTGGATAAATTGGGGTTAGCTTGTTTTAAACATCCCAATCCTTACAAGTTGCAATGGTTCAATGACACTGGGGAAGTAAAAGTGTTGAAGCAAGTCAAGGTACCATTCTCCATTGGGTGGTATAAAGATGAGGTTTTGTGTGATGTAGTGCCAATGCAAGCTGGACATTTGCTATTAGGAAGACCATGGCAGCATGATAGAAGGGCACAACATGATGGCTTTTCTAATAAGTATACATTTACTTATGAAGGAAACAAGGTTGTTCTAGCACCATTATCACCTCAAGAGGTGTATGAAGATCAGAAGAGGATGCTAGAGAGGGAGAAAGAAGTTTCGGCCAACATGAACCAAGGGGGTTCAAATTCGGCCAATGATGTTTCTTCAACACCCAAGGGTAATTCTAAGGGTAGGGAGAGAGAAAATAATAGTGAGTGAGTGCATAAAGGGAAAAGAGGCCGAGAGTCAAAAGAAAGTAAGCAAACAAATAAATGGCCCATTGGTGAGAGAAAATAAGCAAGGAGAAAAAGCAAAACATACTTTTTATGCAAGAGCAAGAGAGATAGATGTAGGGCAGCCTGTACTCATTATTATGTATAAAGAATTGTTACTTGCTGACAGTGAAGAATCTCTTGATTCTTTACCTTCTAGTTTTGTGTCTTTGTTGCAGGATTTTAAGGATGTGTTTCCTGAAGACCTTCCTAGCGGTTTGCCGCCATTAAGAGGGATTGAACATCAAATTGATTTCATACCCGGTTCTACAATTACAAACCGGCCAGCATATAGGAGCAATGTTATGGAGACAAAAGAGATGCATGAGAAAGCAAGGGCGAATATTGAGAAAAGGAACAAGAGATATGTTGATTCTGCAAATAGAGGGAGACGTGAGATTAAGTTTCAAGTAGGAGATTGGGTTTGGGTGCATTTTCAAAAAGAGAGGTTTCCTAACCAAAGGAAGAACAAGTTGCAAGCAAGGGGAGATGGCCCATTCCAAGTGCTGGAGAAGATTAATGACAATGCCTACAAGATCGACTTACTAGGTACGTATAATGTTAGTGCTACTTTCAATGTAAGTGATCTTTCTCCTTTTGATGATGCAGATTTGAGGACAAATCTTTTTGAAGAGGGGGAGAATGATGCAAGGAAGGATCCCTTGAAGCTAGCAAGTGGACCAATCACTAGGAGCAAGGCAAAGAGATATCAAGCTAGTATCGCTTTGCATATTCAAGAAGAGATTTCCAAAGAGCTTCAAGAATTATCATTCAAGAAGATGGAGATAGAGCTTGAAGAAGGCACGCCAAAGCTGATTATGATGCTTAGTGTGGAAGCTAAAGGCTAGCTAAAGAAAGGTCCAATGTGCAAGAAAGGTCCATGGGGGTTCATATAAAGCCTTGGGAAGTAATTTAAGGCCCATGGACAGCCCAAATAGTGTGGGGGCATTTCTTATGTTGAAGGGATTAGTTTGGTTGTTTCCATACTTTATATTTTCCTTATTGTATTAGGATTTTGTTTCCATACTTTATATTTTCCTTAGTGGATTAGGATTTTGTTTGCATACTTTATGTTTTCCTTATGCAATTAGGAATGTTTTCCTTATGCAATTAGGAATGTTTTAGTTTTCCATATGCAATTAGGAATTTTTGTAACCCTTATTTAAGGGCACTATTAGGCCGAATTTCAGACAACAACAATTAATAAAAATTTTTGAATTCTTCTACAAGTTCTTCTTGTGAATTTTCGTGAGAGAGAGATTAGAGTGGATTCTTTAATTCTTTCTTTGCATCAAGAATTAGGTTTACTTATCAACAAGAGTTGTGGCATTTTCCTTCTTCTTACCAACTAAATCCTTCAATCATATTGAGTTCGCGTCTCTTTATAGGTGTTGGGTTCCTTAGGAGGTGATTATCAAGTTTCAAGGAGTTCTCTACCATTGTTATACGTTGGGTTTGCTGCCATCGTTGCTAAGGGTCCGCGTAAGATGTAGAAATCAAGGTCTCTTTGTACCTAAGTACAATCATACTTCTTTTCTCACAAAAAGTACTCCTTAAGTCTTTTTCTTTTGCACAGAAACACTCTCTTTTATGTTTCTCTCCCTTTCTCTTTTTCTCTCACCAATGGGCCATTTTTATCATTTTTTGCTCACACTTGGCCTCTTCTGCTCTATTTTTATTTATTTTACCCTCACCACCAAAATTCCTTTTAAATGATCTCAAAATCTTCACTTGATCTTCATACACTTATTTAGGTGACAATGGAGCAAGAGTGAAATTTAAACCATTTAGGCTGAAAGAATAATGATTCTTAAAGCCATCATGCAAAGCCTTCCTATCCAACTGCCATGGGAAACCAAGAAGGATATGGCTAGCGTGCATAGGCACAACATCAGAATAAACCTCATCTTTGTATCTTCCAATTGCAAAAGAAAACAGAACCTGCTTTGTTACCTTCACCTCTTCACAATCATTCAACCATTTTAGCTTATAGGGACTGAGATGTTTTGTGCATGTTAACCCTAATTTATCCACAAAATCAGTACTAGTAATATTTGCACAACTACCCCCATCAATGATCATGCTGCACACTTTTCTATTCACAATGCAACTAGTATGGAAAATATTCTCTCTTTGATTACTTTCTTCATCTTTAATTTGCATGTTTAAGGCTCTTCTAATAACCAAAGATTCACCATGTGCAGGATACTCAATGATATATTCAATTTTCTCGAATGGTGACATGCTATCATTATCATCATCATCACTTTCATGTTCACTTGCACTATCAATTTCACCACTATCTCTTATCTGCATGATTTTCTTATTTGGACATTGAGATGCTATATGCCCTACTCCTAAACACCTAAAGCATTTAATGGTACTATGCTTTTGATTAGAGTTAGATATTTTAAAGTTACCTTTAGGGTCGGCTGGACTTTTCCTTTCCTTTCCAGGCAGCCTCCTTCCCTTGAGGATTATCATCTTTCTTTGGCCACTTTGAAGCGAAACTAGATCTGGAATTAGAAAATCCCTTTGCTGCTCCCTTTAGTTTCAGTTGATTCTCAACTTTCATGGCCATGTGTACCATATCTTCAAGCTCCACATAATGATGTAACTCAACTATGTTGGCAATCTCCCTATTCAGCCCACTCAAAAATTGAGCCATAGTGATTTCTAAATCCTCCTCTATATTAGTTCTACTCATGATCATCTCCATTTCTTTATGGTAATCCTCCACTGACATGGATCCTTGAGTTAACCACTGCAATCTTTGGTGAAAGCTCCCTATAGTAGTAAGATGATACAAATCTCTTCCTCATTACAGTTTTCATTTCAGCCCAAGTAGTGATGGTTCTTTCTCCATTTCTTCTCTTGAAAATCATTAATTGATCCCACCAAACTAGTGCATAATCTATAAATTCAACTGCTGCAAGTTTATCTTTCTTCATTTCACTATAATTATGACAATCAAACACCAACTCAACTTTTCTTTCCCATTGAAGGTAAGCTTCAGCATCATTTCTCCCTTTGAATGATGGTATCTTCATTTTTATGGAAGATATGTTGTTGTCCCTTTGTTGAGGTCTTCTTTGGGTAATTGATTGCTCACTTTCTTCATCATCTTCACTTTCTACCTCATCATCATTCATCATGTTTCCTCTCCCTCTATTCTGTCCACTTTGATTAGTATTATTTTGCTGCCTTTGCATTATGTTGTCTACATCACCTCTCATGATGCAAGAAAGGATCCCTTGAAGCTAGCAAATGGACCAATCACTAGGAGCAAGGCAAAGAGATATCAAGCTAGTATGGCTTTGCATATTCAAGAAGAGATTTCCAAAGAGCTTCAAGAATTATCATTCAAGAAGATGGAGATAGAGCTTGAAGAAGGCACACCAAAGCTGATTATGATGCTTAGTGTGGAAGCTAAAGGCTAGCTAAAGAAAGGTCCAACGTGCAAGAAAGGTCCATGGGGGTTCATATAAAGCCTTGGGAAGTAATTTAAGGCCCATGGACAGCCCAAATAGTGTGGGGCATTTCTTATGTTGAAGGAATTAGTTTGGTTGTTTCCATACTTTATATTTTCCTTAGTGGATTAGGATTTTCTTTCCATACTTTATATTTTCCTTAGTGGATTAGGATTTTCTTTCCATACTTAATGTTTTCCTTATGCATTTAGGAATGTTTTCCTTATGCAATTAGGAATGTTTTAGTCATAATTTTCCATATGCAATTAGGAATTTTGTAACCCTTATTTAAGGGCACTATTAGGCCGAATTGGAGACAACAACAATTAATAAAAATTTTCGAATTCTTCTACAAGTTCTTCTTGTGAATTTTCGTGTGAGAGAGATTAGAGTGGATTCTTTAATTCTTTCTTTGCATCAAGAATTAGGTTTACTTATCAACAAGAGTTGTGGCGTCTTCCTTCTTCTTACCAACTAAATCCTTCAATCATAGTGAGTTCGCGTCTCTTTATAGGCGTTGGGTTCCTTAGGATGTGATTATCAAGTTTCAAGGAGTTCTCTACCATTGTTATACGTTGGGTTTGCTGCCATCATTGCTAAGGGTCCGCGTCATTGTCTTTTTAGGGTTTGTTAATTTAGGTCTTTTAAATTTCTGCATTTTAGGTTTCTTAGAGAGAGTCTAGTCTTTAATTTAAAAAAAAAAAAGTCATATATCAATTCTGATCAAGGCCAAATTGAAGGAGGGTATTCTTAGGGTGAAAATGAAACCTAGGAAAGGATTCTTGGAGAATTTCGAAACCAAGAATTAGGGTTCTTGAAAGAAAGCAAAAGCTAGAGTTTTGTTCAAGTTTGATTTCGATTTGATCTTGAGTGAATCTGGGGTTGCAAATTAAGTCCAGATTTCAAAAAGTCCTTGGAAGTAAATTAAGTCCCGAATCAAGGGGATAGTGAGAGGAAGCAAAAAAAAAAAGAGTACAAAACCACCTCAACAAAAATTGTTTGATATTCTTGCTATTTGGGTGCTAAGGATCAGATCTAGGTGGGTGAGAAGTAATAAAATTTTTGGGCGAAAAATTTCACCTTTTGAGGGACTTTTGGAATTCGAAAATCAGACCTTAATATTCATATTATTTGAGTGTTTTAGGTGGAAATTAGAGTCTCGAAGCTAGCATTTTGGGTAGAATTGATTAGGTCCATAAAGTAGCTTGCCAAGTGTGGGTTGTTTTTGATTCATTATATCCAAATTTGTCTTGTTTATTGGCTTCATTGTTTCTAATTTCTTTATCTAGCTTTTAATTCCATTATATTGCTAAGTATCATTTGCTTGTGTCGATACTTGGTTTATATCGTGTAGTGCAAATTACCTTGCATTGCCTCCGGATACTTATCTTGTTTTTTATCTAGTTCTAGGACTTAGGTTCTAGTTTCTTGAACGACTTGACAATTGTTGGTTGGTGAGCTTGGTTCTGAAGTGCAATCAAGGAAGACAAGAAAAGTGAGGTAATTCTTAACACTTGAGTGAATTTTGATTATTACTAATATTGTTTCTTTGAGTTTGTTTGTTTGTTAACATGGCTGGAAAAGGAGAAGAGACTAGCAAAGAAGGAGCTATGGCCGAAAGCTTGGCTAGGCTTAATGACACTTTGGCAGCAATGCTTGGTCGAATGGAGATGATGGATACTAGATTGCAAGAGAATGTAGCACGACAAGCACAACAAATTCAGCAAGTGCAACAAGGGCAGCCAGCCGCATATCCAAATCCCATAATTCGAGCTAGAACAGTGCTTAGGAGAGAAGGGCAAGGAAATCTTGAAGCCCTAGAAGCAGCCGAAAGGGTAGAAGATGAAGATGAAGGTGGAAATCAACCTACCACTGATGGTGACCTTATTTCCATCAAGATGAAGATTCCTTCCTTTGAAGGGAAGAATAATGCAGAAGAGTTCATAGAATGGGAGAGGAAAGTTGAGCAGATTTTCGAATGCCATAACTACACCGAAGAGAAGAAATAAGTTTTAGCAGCCGTAGAGTTCAAGGGGTATGCTACCTTTTGGTGGGATCAATTGAAAGCTAATAGAAGAGGGAAAGGTATGAGGCCTATTCTTGAATGGTCAACATTGAAAGAACTAATGAGGAGCAGATTTGTACCATCTCACTACATTCGGGATTTGTACAATTGACTAGCAAGACTAGTTCAAGGTGGAAGAAGTGTGGAAGAGTACCACAAAGAGATAGAGATGATCATGGCTAGGGAAAATATTGATGAAGATGAAGACAAGAAGATGTCAAGATTTCTTGGGGGATTGAATTTGAACATAGCCAATGAATTGGAGATGTATGAATTCAACACAATGGAAGAGTTAGTTCAAAAGGCCATAAAGATAGAGAGAAGATTGAAGAATAAAGCTATTTCGAAAACTGTCTACTCTAAAGCTAGTGGAAAATTTTCAAACTTCAAGGGTTCAAGTTCGAGTGGAGGTTCCTACAAAGGGGATTACAAGGGTTCTTTCCAAAAGAATTCTTCCTACAATCCTAATTTCAAGAATCTGAATGATGGGGATGCAAAAACAGCCAAGGAAACACCTTCTAGACCTACTCCAAGTAGGGAAATTAAATGCTACAAGTGTTTGGGAAGTGGACACATAAATGCTACAAGTGTCCGAATAAGAGGGTGATGATTGCTACCCATGAAGGAGAAATTGAATCAGAATCTGAACATGAAGAAGAAGAGGAGGTTGAATATGGTGATAGGGCCGAATATGATGAAGAGGCTTGGGAGAATTAATTCTTGAATGCTGAACATGGAGAGATGCTTGTTACTAGAAGAGCCTTGAATATTCAAGTCAAGGAAGAAGGCTTGGATCAAAGGGAGAATCTTTTCCACTCTAGGTGTTTGGTGAATGGTAAGGTTTGTACACTTATCATTGATGGTGGAAGTTGTACCAATGCTGCTAGTACTACAATGGTGGATAAATTGGGGTTAGCTTGTTTTAAACATCCCAATCTTTACAAGTTGCAATGGTTCAATGACGCTGGGGAAGTAAAAGTGTTGAAGCAAGTCAAGGTACCATTCTCCATTGGGTAGTATAAAGATGAGGTTTTCTGTGATGTAGTGCCAATGCAAGCTGGACATTTGCTATTAGGAAGACCATGGCAGCATTTTGTGTCTTTGTTACAGGATTTTAAGGATGTGTTTCCTGAAGACCTTCCTAGTGGTTTGCCGCCATTAAGAGGGATTGAACATCAAATTGATTTCATACCCGGTTCTACAATTCCAAACCTGCCAGCATATAGGAGCAATCCTATGGAGACAAAAAGAGATTCAAAGACAAGTTGAAGAGCTTTTGGAGAAAGGCTTAGTCCTTGTGCCGTTCCAGTCTTATTAGTACCCAAGAAAGATGGTTCTTGGAGGATGTGTGTTGATTGTAGGGCTGTGAACAAGATTACTGTGAAGTATAGACATCTCATTCCTAGACTTGATGACATGTTGGACGAATTGCATGGGGCAAAATATTTCACAAAGTTTGATCTTATGAGTGGTTATCATCAAATTGGCATGAAGCCTGGAGATGAATGGAAGACTGCCTTCAAAACGAAATATGGTTTGTATGAATGGTTAGTTATGCCTTTTGGTTTATCTAATGCACCTAGTACTTTCATGAGATTAATGAACCATGTTTTGAGAGCTTTAGTGGGTAAGAATTTGAGTTCTTGGGAAGATTGTTTGCCATTTATTGAGTTTGCTTATAATCGTGCTATTCATTCTTCTACAGGATATTCACCTTTTTTGCTTGTTTATGGTTTTAACCCATTAACAGTTTTGGATCTTGTTTCTTTACCTTCTCATGAGCTTGTTAGTTTAGATGGTGAGAAGAAAGCTAAATTGGTAAAAGAGATGCATGAGAAAGCAAGGGCGAATATTGAGAAAAGGAACAAGAGATATGCTGATTCTGCAAATAGAGGGAGACGTGAGATTAAGTTTCAAGTAGGAGATTGGGTTTGGGTGCATTTTCAAAAAGAGAGGTTTCCTAACCAAAGGAAGAACAAGTTGCAAGCAAGGGGAGATGGCCCATTCCAAGTGCTGGAGAAGATTAATGACAATGCCTACAAGATTGACTTACCAGGTGCGTATAATGTTAGTGCTACTTTCAATATAAGTGATCTTTCTCCTTTTGATGATGCAGATTTGAGGACAAATCTTTTTGAAGAGGGGGAGAATGATGCAAGAAAGAATCCCTTGAAGCTAGCAAGTGGACCAATCACTAGGAGCAAGGCAAAGAGATATCAAGCTAGTATGGCTTTGCATATTCAAGAAGAGATTTCCAAAGAGCTTCAAGAATTATCATTCAAGAAGATGGAGATAGAGCTTGAAGAAGGCACGCCAAAGCTGATTATGATGCTTAGTGTGGAAGCTAAAGGCTAGCTAAAGAAAGGTCCAACGTGTAAGAAAGGTCCATGGGGGTTCATATAAAGCCTTGGGAAGTAATTTAAGGCCCATGGACAGCCCAAATAGTGTGGGGCGTTTCTTATGTTGAAGGAATTAGTTTGGTTGTTTCCATACTTTATATTTTCCTTAATGGATTAGGATTTTGTTTCCATACTTTATATTTTCCTTAGTGGATTAGGATTTTGTTTGCATACTTAATGTTTTCCTTATGCATTTAGGAATGTTTTCCTTATGCAATTAGGAATGTTTTCCTTATGCAATCAGGAATGTTTTCCTTATGCAATCAGGAATGTTTTCCTTATGCAATTAGGAATGTTTTAGTCTTAATTTTCCATATGCAATTAGGAATTTTGTAACCCTTATTTAAGGGCACTATTAGGCCGAATTGGAGACAACAACAATTAATAAAAATTTTCCAATTCTTCTACAAGTTCTTCTTGTGAATTTTCGTGTGAGAGAGATTAGAGTGGATTCTTTAATTCTTTCTTTGCATCAAGAATTAGGTTTACTTATCAACAAGAGTTATGGTGTTTTCCTTCTTCTTACCAACTAATTCCTTCAATCATAGTGAGTTCGCGTCTCTTTATAGGCATTGGGTTCCTTAGGAGGTGATTATCAAGTTTCAAGGAGTTCTCTACCATTTTTATACGTTGGGTTTGCTGCCATCGTTGCTAAGGGTCCGCGTCATCTCATGTTGTTTATGACCAAATCAAACCTTTCAAATTTCCTTTGCATTGCCTCTAACATGAAGGCTATGTCATTCATGGTCATATCACAATTTTCACCTTTAGAATTTGACATGGTATAAGAACCTGTAAGAAAATGTTAGTGAAAAAAAATTTCCTCACCACACTCCCTTAGTGTTTCATTCAAGATCAGATTGTCACTCCTCTTGTATTTCACTCAAAACTTGGTTCTTTTTTCTTTTCTATTTTTTATAAGCTCAAGTTCTTAGCCTTTGTACCTCTCAATTCTTTTGTTATCAGGTTGAATTTTAGAACTAGTTCCACTTAAATCAAGTAAAACAAGTTTTGTTTTAAAGACTCTACAAGGAACCTAATGAACAAAATGAATTCAAAAAATCTATAAGAAATTCAATTTAAATCAATAAGAACTGAAAGTTAACAAAAGGAGCAAGAAGTATTTGTGTTAATCAAACTAAAGTAAATACGATTGAGAGTTAGCTACTTAATGCATACAGGAAACAAAAGGTATATGAAAAATGAAACTAAGAATACAAAGAAAAATAATTCTGAATATTGAAAAATAGAATTCAAATCACTCTAATGAGTAATCTGAATATGCAACTTAATCTATTCCCAATGTAAGATATGCTCTAAAGATCATATTTTAAAAGCTAAATGGATGCATAATGAGGAATTGATGTATTTTGATCAAATATAATAAGATGGAGAGCTGTTAATGGCATAAATATGCAAGAACTCTTATACACTTGTGTAGAAAAATAATGGATAGAAATAGGTACGAATTATTTTATATATATATTGAGGAAGATGAATCTGACTCTTTTTTCTTTGTTTTTTTTTCTTTTGATCTTTTCCTTCTTTTTTTTAAACTTTCAGTAAACAAGCATAGAAAATGCAAAGTTAAAACATAGATTTGAAGAACAAGAACAAGGTGCAACAAGAACAGAAAATAAAGAGACTTAGAAACTGAATCTGGTTCTTTTTTTTTATCTTTTACTCTTTTTTGTCTTTTAAACTTTTAGTAAACAAGAATAGAAAATGATAAGATAAGAACACATAATCTAAAGAACAATAACAAGGTGCAACAAAAATAGAAAAAATGAGGAGACTTAGATGATATTAAGAACAAGAAAGTAGCTGAGATAATTAAAACATAAAAGATACCTAGAGATTTATCTTCAAGCCAAAGCTTTGATACCAAATGATACAGAGCTCATGAATCAAATATTACATCTAGAACTCCACATATACATCTAGCATAGAATCTTAGAATTCAAAAATAAATCCTCCCTACCAAACCCACAACTAACCTGTAATTGAGAACTTGTGTGATTAGGATGAAGTAAGTGAATTGATTTAAAATGCCACAAGTCAGACTTGATAAATTAGAATAAATTCTTTATACAACAATAATAAGAAGGAAAACCTCCCAAAACTTGAAACACATAGATTACAATGATAACAATCTGAAAATTCATATCAGCCCCTTTAGTTCTTTCCACCGCTCTCTATATAACTGGAAATAAAGAATTAATGGCTTAGAAATCTAGGCTCGCATGTATCTAGTCACACTAGCATTAATTATTCATCCACATCAATATTATATTCTAAATTAGTGTCCATAATTATGATAATATTGATGGGCAGATTCTACATGCATTTTGGTGTTGGTTCACATGTGTCTAGTCACACTAGCACTAAACCACATTAATATTATATTGTAAATTCGTGCTAATGCCCATTAATATATTTATGGGCAGATTCTTCATGCTTTTTAGTGAGTTTCTGACTTTCCCTTCATGATTCTTCATATTCAGTACAAGTTGGTCTCCCTCTTCATTAATCCACCTTTGAATGAAGTATTGGAACACATGTTGGAGTTTTTTTTATTGTGATCTTGTGATTGGTCTACTTGGCATAATGATATAATCAACATATTTGCTGCCTTGTGTAGATTCATCAAACTTGCTTATAGTTTCCTCATCACTACTTATCCAACCAACACAAGAACCTCCATCCAATTGGTCTTATGAGAAGAATAGCGGTTGTTGTCCCTTGATGGCAACCAAGTTAAGAGGGGGTGAACTAGTTGTTTTTGTGAAATAAGGGCAAATTAAAAATTTTAACAAATAAGAGAGAGTTGAGAAGTAGAGATTGAACACAATCAATTAAAGTGGTTCAGATTCCTCAATCCTATATCTACTTTCTTAATAACTTTTTGAGTTCTACTAACTTTGAGTTTTTACAATTTCAACTCTAACTTTATATTTTAGCAAGATCACATCGAACTTTTACAATGTTTTGAGCTACCTCACATCCCAACAAGAGTTTAGTTTCCCTTGGTTCACTCTCTAACCAACTCATAATTATAATTGTTTAAGGTCACACACCCAACACTCAAGAGTAATAAAAAAAGAATTTAATACAAAGCAATTCAAGAAATAAATTTGCAAGATTTTGGATATATGAAAATCTTGGTGGGGTATTTATAGCCTCATTAACTCTATATAGTCATTGGAGAAGAGGGGTGTCAAATTCACGCTTCACCAACCAAAGTACCATGCATTTAATGCTTATTAGAAGATGTTCCCAATGAGAAAACCTCTGGTCCAATCGGAAGATGGCTATTCTAGTCAAATTACTTCAAGTCTGATCAGAATTCTTGATTATGAGTCTAACATCTCTCTAACGACTAATACACATGGCAATCTCTCATTGGGTATAAGAATAAAGGTCAAATTTGACCTGACAAATATGAATAATCTAGTCATACCCAAGGCTAGTCCAGTTGGCCCTTTTAAAATAAAAAACAAACTTTCTTTCTTTTGGTTCTTGCCATGTGTAGTGCTCTAATTAGCTGATCACTTATTGCTTTGAGGCTCTCTTACTAGAATGAATGATCCAATAAGAATTTGCCTTGGTCTAGTCAAACTGTGTGTGGTATGTTAAAGAATTGGCTATGCAACTAAGCGAGAAACTCTCTAGAAATTTTTAGACAAATTGCTCATATCTGGTTCGATCACACTACAGCTAGTTCAATCGGACTGGCTTGTCCTGCTGACAAGTCAAGAGTACCAGTTGGGTGAGAACTCAACTAGACAAATTTCAAAACTTCTTGTAGCCTTTTCTAGTCAAACTAAATCCTGGTTCGAGCGGGACACAGTGGTCTGCTAAGAATTTAAGAGCAACCTTGGCCATGATCTTTATCATTTAATTTTGGTTTAGAAGCCCAAGTTTCAATCTAGTCAGACTTCCTAATGGTCTGGTTTGGACTTGACCAATTTCACCAAAATCTCAAGTTCATGCACAATGTATCTTAGTACAATTATTAGTTCTATTCAATTTGATTGCCTAAAATCAAAATATAGGATATTAGGCTAATGATTTGGCTAATAGTGGTATAGATAGCCAGTCATAATTTGAGTCTAGTTCCACCGAGTCAGATTTCATAACTTCTTTTGAGTCAGAGTCAGAGTTAGAGCCGATATCAACCCAGTCTGTGTCCCATTTTGAGGCTGAGTCCTCTTGTAATAAGAACTTTTCTTTTGATTTTGAGGTTGTAACAAACAATTTTCTTTACAATAAAAAGTTTTAATGTTTTAATATTCCTATTATTCCCCTTCATCTCCTTTTGACTCAAATATAGGAAAAAATTAATTCAATAAATGAAGAAAAAGAAGACAAATAATATATAAATCTTAGCACTAATGAAAAGCAACAAAATAGATATATTGCATCATCATATCATAACAAGTAGGGTTGGTGCAAATTGCTGGGAGAATTTATGGATTGTTTTGCATGGAAGCTAAAAGACATGGTGGTAATAGACCCAGCCATCATGGTACATAAGATTGTGAACCCCTAATTTTGCACCAAGGGAACACTCAATTACTGATTCTAAATGAAAGGCCATGTGACCATGAATCCAATGCAACTAGATCACGTGAATAGAATGTTGGATGGGCCCGAATCTGCCTCCAAAAGTTTTTTGCATCATCATATCATAACAAGCAGGGTTGGTACAAATTGCAAGGAGAATTCATGGATTGTTTTGCATGGAAGATAAAAGACATGGTGGGAATAGACCCAGCCATCATGGTACATAAGATTTGCACCAAGGGAACACTCAATTATTGATTCTAAATGAAAGGCCATGTGACCATGAATCCAATACAACCAGAATCACGTGAATTGAATGTTAGATGGGCCCGAATGAGCCTCCAAAATTTTTTTATACAAACTTGGGCTTTTGTATTTATAATCTTTAATTTTTCACCATTATATTAAAATTCAATTTGTAATGATTTCAACGCATAAAAAAATACTCAAATTAGACATCTAATGGGCTTGAAATATGCAAAACTATCAAGCTACTTGAGGACAGTCTATGCCAACCTTATTTTTCATTAATCCCACATCTAAAACTTACAATCTTTGTGCACTCATGCTTGGCTATAAATACCCCTCCCTACCCCACATATTCCACACACCAAACAACTAAGCATACCTAATTATTAGTTGGTTCTCTCTCCCTCCTTTAAAGGAAAAAGGTTCAAGCTTCATTAGCAAGAATTTCCTAAAGTTAGCTTCCTTATCGACCTTAGTTGGGTGCTTGGTCCATATTTTGTTTTCCTTAAACAACCTCAAACCAATTACTTCCTTAGCAATCTAAGCCCTAGACAATTGTGGAACTAAGGTCCTATCATAAGCTCAAGCTATTACCAACTAAGGTGCCAGTGAAGGTATGGACACTTAACTCTAATCTTAATCATCCTTTGGTCACTTTTATTTGAGTTGGACTCTTTTCAAGTTTTCCAAAATAATTGGACTCTTCTCAAGTTTCCATAATAATTGGACTCTTTTCATGTTTCCTAAAGTAATTGGACTCTTTTCAAGTTTCCTAAAATAATTAGACTCATTTCAAGTTTTTCAAAAATAATTGGACTCATTCCAAGTTTCCCAAAATAATTAGACTCTTTTTTTAAGTTTCCCCAATTGAATGTACTCTTTGATGAGGATCAACTGGGGAATGATTCAGCTAAGGTTAGAAGTAACATCAAGAATGATCCTTTAACCATTAATAGAGGACCAATGACAAGAGCAAAAGCTAAAAGGATGAAAGAAGCATTAAATTGCTTACTTGAAGACATTTGGGAGGACCAAGCTCATCTAGATTCTGTCAAGGGTCTATGTATGCAAGAAGACCTTAACATTGTCAACAAGTTTCAAGCATCTTCAAATATGAAGACAATAGTCCAGCCCACATTGTTTGAAACAATCTAGTCCATTGAAGAATAAAAGGCCATTCAGCCTTGATTAAATGTGCATGGATCTTGGGCTGTCATTTTATTTTAATTATCAATTTGGGTTTAGTTTATTTGCTTTATGAAATCAACATATTAGAGTTAGGGTTTTATTCTTGTTAAAGTTTGAGTTTTTGATCAGTTGTCATTTGGGAGTTACAAATGAGTGCATTTAGTTTGGGTGTGATCAGTTGTCATTTGGGAGTTACAAAATGAATGCTTTTAATGTATAATAGCTCTTTTCAGCGAGAGTTAGTGGGGATTAAAGGGAAGAACGTGGAAGAGCTATAATAATAGCCATTTAGGTTTCTTCTACCTCACTTTGGCTATAAATATCAAAGCCAAACTAATTTGTAAAAGGACAATTGATGAATGATAATCTGAATTTGCTCTTTGTGAGTGTTTTTGCCTAAGTTCTTTCATGAACTTTAAACTTATCAAACTAATTTGGTTTGCGGCGTTCTCTAACTAAAAAAATCTTGTGTTTAATTCTTAACTTATCAGATCATATCCGGTTTTTGGCGTTGTGGGTTGAATTCAAGTACTAGTTTCATTGGTAAACAATAAAAATTGGAACTAGTTTTTTTCCTAACTTCACTTGAGGGGGTCCTTGGGTTTTGGAATCATCTTAACTGGAGGGTGTTTTCTTGAATTCCATATGTATCATAACTTAATAGTTATTAGGGTATATGGTTGCTAAGATGATTTCCTATCATTTGGAATCAGAGCAAGGCTCAAGTTGAGGTTTGCTTATCTTTGTGTATTTTTTTTTTTTGTTCAAGTTTATCATCTTCATCTTATTTTTCTTTGTTTATGCTGAATCTTCTTGTTTTAATTTTTTCCTATTAAGTATTCTTTGATTTAAGTTCGTACCTCTTTGTGTTGACATAACATGTTTTGTTGTCCCTTCTCTTATTGTTACTTTCTTGTGTTAATCTTAAAATTTCTGCACTTTTGTTAATATCATAAAAAAAAGAAAAAAATAAAAATTTTTAAAAACATTAGAATTGTAAAAGTGTGGAATTCTAGTTCTTAAAGTTTCTGAATTGTTTGAGGCTAAGGGACCTAAATTTCAGCACTTAGGTTTATTTTCTTATGTTTAGCTACTTTAAATTTGGCCTTACCTAAAATCTTGATCTAGACCAGCCCTTTTCAATCCATTGAATTGCCATAATCTAATTTGGTTTGTTTAGTTTATGAACCCAAAGCAAAAGCAAGAGAGGTAAAAGGCAAGAGTGGTAAGACCAGCATTGAGAAAAGCCAAATTTTTGTGTGAAACATGAGTGGTGTGAATCAAATCTTTGAGTGAAACACGTGAGGGAGTATCTTGTGAGGCTGTTTTAAATTTTCTTCTTTCAGGTTCTTCTTCAAATGATCAAATAATTCAAGCAATGCAACAGCAATTTGAAGGTATGTTCAAAATGATTGGAGATGTAAGAGATCATTTAGAAAAACATGATGATGTGATTACCATATTGCAAGATGAGCCAAGGCATAGAAGGCAACTAGCCTTTGCTAATGATGAATATGATGGAGGAATTAACACAGATGATGATTAAGCAACCATTATTGGAGGGGTTGCTCATCCTAGAAGGCAAAATAGGAGAGCAAGATTTGAAGGCATTGATCGAAATATAGGTAGCATCAAAATGAAGATTCCTTCCTTCTAAGGAAAGAATGACCCGGATGCTTATTTGGAGTGGGAAAGAAAGATGGAGATGTTCTTCCAGTGTCACAACTACTCTGAAGAGAAAAAGGTAAAATTAGCCGCTATTGAATTTTGTAATTATGCTATTGTTTGGTGGGATCAATTGTGTAAAGACAGGCGTCGAAATGGTGAAAGGTCCTTTGAGACATTGCTTGAGATGAAATGCATTATGAGAAAGCGATTTATTCCTAGCCGCTAATATAGGGACTTGCACCAGTGTTTACAAACCCTAACACAAGGTTCCATGAGTGTGGAGGAATATCACAAAGAAATGGAGACAGCCATGATAAGGGCTAATGTGGATGAGGATCGTGAAGCCACCATGGCAAGGTTCTTGAATGGCTTGAACAAGAACATTGCCATCTTGTGGAGTTGCAACACTATGTGGAGATTGAAGACATGGTGAATGTGGCCATGAAAATTAAAAGACAACTGAAATGCAAGGGTACAAGTAAGTATGATTCTAAACCTTATTTGACTTCCTCTTCTTCTTCTTGGAAACCAAATTGGAGTAAAAAAGGTTGATAAACCTATTGTTAAGCCTAAGATTGATGAAAATAAAAAACAAAAATGAAATAGGCAGCAAGGGTAGAGGTGAGAATCAAACTAATCAAACTAGAGGAATTAAGTGTTTTAAGTGCCTAGGAAATGGTCATATGGCATGAGAATGTCCCAATAAAAAGGTAATGATCATGAGGGATGGGACTGTTGAGTCTGAAAGTGAGAGAAAGGAAGATGATGAAATGTCATCTTTAGAAGATGCTAGTGATGTTGAGTTTGCTAAGAGAGATGTGTTAGTTGTACAACGCACACTTAGTTTTCAAAGTAAACATGATGAACATGGTGAACAACTTGAAAATCTATTTCATACTCATTGTTTGATTGCTAACAAGTTGTGTAATACTATTGTGGATAGTGGTAGTTGTACAAACGTGGCTAGTACTTTGCTTGTGGAAAAACTGAAATTACCTACTACTAAACATCCAAAACAGTACAAGTTACAATGGTTGAATGATAGTGGTGTTGTAAAGGTGAATAAGCAAGTATTGGTTTCTTTCTCCATTGGTAGATATAAAGATGAGGTGTTGTGTGATGTGGTTCCTATGTATGTTGGTCACATATTGTTGGGGAGACCATGGCAATATGATCGAAGGGTCATACATGATGTGTTTAAGAACCGATATTCTTTGATCATGAATGGACAGAAATACCAACTAGGACCTTTCTCTCCAAAGACCATTTTAGAAGACCAAATGAGAATAAAAGAGCAATATGAGGAACTTGAATTTTGATTGGCAGAAACTTTGGAGAGGGAGCAAGAAAGAGAGAAAAAAGAAAAAGGTGAGATGAGTTGTAAGAATAAGAGCAATGGGAAACACAAGGGGAGAGAAAACAAGGGAGGAATGAATGAAAGAAAAATGAGTGTTTATGAAAAAATGAGTGACGTGAGGAAAACATTAACCATGAGGCAGCTTATACTTGTACTTACATACATGGATGTTTTAATTATATCTAATGAGCTTGACAAGAGTTTGCCTAGTGTTATTGTTGATTTATTGCAAGAACATGAAGATATCTTTCCTGAAGATGTCCCTAAGGGTTCTCCACCAATTCGAGGAATTGAACATCAAATTAATTTCATTCTCGGTGCAAGCATACTGATGTGAGCCTACCTTGCTGGGATTTAATTCCTAAGGAAGCTCAAGCTACGGATCATCTCCAAAACATAAGAACACCAACCAGCACCTTCAACCCAACACCAACTTGTGATGTAAAACTGAAGCTATATGGCTGGAAACCAAAGATTCAAGACCCAACCCCAATGTGAAGGAAAAACCTTGAATATAAGTTAAGACCTAGCAAACTTGGTTATTTTTGCAAGGAATTCGTGCAAGTTCTAACCAGAACTCAAAAGAAGGCTAAAAACCTCTCAAAGCTCTCAAAAATGGAGAGAAAACTCAGAATATTCATTCAGTTCAAAGTCTGCCATTACATCTGTTTTTAAAGACTTAAAGAAAGCATAAAACAAGTGAAATGATGGAAAAATACAAATATAATGATGTGGTTACATAAAACAAATTGGGCAGCCATATAGCTTGTCTCCCACTAGCTTTTAAAAGGCATCTTTGACTCCCAATGTGAGTTTCAGCCACTCTTAATATATGGGCATCCAATGGTACGTGAATGGTATGTATTTAACTCCCAAAGGTATAATGATGGATGCCAATATGTATTCTAACTCCTTTGGGTCAATTGGCCTCTAGGGAAGATTGCAATTTGGACACGTGCAACCAAACAGCTTCTTTGCTCTTATTTTCTTCAAGTCTTAACGTTCCAATTGTATTGAGAACATATAGATGTTTGGAAACTAATCCTTGAAGTTTTCTTGCCATTGATCGAGTAACAGGTCCTTGGTGTTGTATGCTAGCAATCAGATCCTCATCACATACCAAAGAGTCCAGCTTATAGTTGCAACCCTGAGGAGACCAAGAAAATCCAAAGGCAAGTGAGTGAACTTATGAAGAAGGGGTATGTGCGTGAAAGCATGAGTTTATACAAGGCTCATTAGGAATAGGTAAAGGTTTATACAATCTATGAGGCATAGGTTTGGACTTTGCTTGTCTACAAGCAATACAGTTAGAATAAATTCTCTCAACATCCTTATGCATGTGTGGCAAATAAAAATACTCAAAAAGCATGTCCAAAATCTTATACACCCCAAAATGACCCATCAATCCATCACTATGTGACTCATGCACAAGCAATTCCCTTAATTGATACGGAACCTTCAAGAATAAGCCTGAGAACTCCTTGATGTCGAACTCCCAAAACATTAACTTGAAAACCCCTAGTCAAATTCGGTACAACCTCCAAAGAATAAAGGTTAGATTTCAGATTTCTTTGAATTGATCAGAGATCCAAGATGTCAAAATAAACTAGTTCCCAAAATCCCAGATTCGAAACACTCCACAAGAAAGTTGATCAAACTACTTGAATGTTTCTTAAGCATGTATTCAAGCAAGAACACAAAGATAAAAGCAAATCGGCTTTAGGTTATTAATTCGTCCAAAAACCAAAACTGATGTCTTACAACCCTAAATGAGATATAAATAGCTAAACCATAATTAGGGTTATTAAGTAGCATTTGGCTTTCTAATCAAAGTTTAAGAAATAATAAAGTAAACAAAGTTCTAATTTAATACAAAACAAACAGGGCCTTTACTTTTTAAATAAGCATAACTAGTGGGCCTTAATACATATTAATTACAAGCCTCATTCGTGAATTTCAACTTATAGCAAGTTGTAATTGACTTCCTTTGGTCTTGTCTCCAAGCTTGTAATTCCTTGCAAACCATAGTTTGCCAAATTCACCAAATCTTGCAAATGGCAAATTAGTGCTTGCTGAATCTTTTTGGCTCGCGATCTAGTTATAGGACCTTGTGGCAGAATAATTGGATTGATGATCTCCTCAACTTGTTCCTCACGTCCTAACTCTTGTTCATCCTTGCGGTGTGCTGGTTGTTCCATAAAATTTCCCCTCTCCTCAAAAGGATTCGTCCTCGAATCAAAAGCATCACCTACATCAAAAGGACTTAAATCAGCAACATTAAACGAAGCACTTACATTATACTCACCTGGAAAATCCACTTTATATGCATTGTCATTAATCCTTTCAAGTATCTGAAAAGGACCATCTCCTCGTGGGTTTAACTTGGACTTTCTTTGGTGTGGAAACCGTTCTTTGTGAAAATGAACCCAAACCCAATCACCAGGCTGAAAAATCATTGGCTTCCTTCCTTTATTCACTCGAGAAGCTACTTTAGCATTTTGCCTTTCAGTCCTTTCCTTAACCTGTTTATGTAACTTCTTCACAAAATCTGCCTTTGAGCTAGCATCAACACTCACAAAATCATTAGATGGCAATGGCAAAATATCCAAAGGAGTAAGTGAATTAAAACCATAAACAATTTCAAATATCCAAACATTAGATGGCAATGGCAAAATATCCACAAATGGTAAACAATCCTCCCACATCCTAATATTCTTTTCTATCACTGCCCTAAGCAAAGTAATCAATGTTCGATTCACAACCTCAGTTTGACCATCGGTTTGAGGATGGCAAGTAGTAGAAAACAACTTAGTCCCCAATTTTTCCCATAAAACACGCCAGAAATGACTCAAAAACTTAACATCTCTATCACTAACAATGCTTTTGGGTATGCCACGCAATCAAACAACCTCTTTAAAGAACAAATCAGTAATCAATTTAGCATCATCAGTTTTATGACATGGTATAAAATGAGCCATTTTACTAAATCTATCAACCACAACAAATATACTATCACGACCTCTCCTAGTTTTAGGTAATCCAAGCACAAAATCCATAGACAAATCAGTCCAAGGTCCATTAGGAACAGGTAATGGCATGTACAAACCATACGGTTTCACCCTAGACTTAGCTTCTCTACATGTTATGCAATGCTCACAAACTTTATACACATCATGTTTCATACAAGGCCAATAAAAATGTTCTATCAACACATCATAGGTCTTACTTACCCTAAAATGACCCATCAAACCTCCTCCATGTGCTTCCTTAACTAACAACTCTCTCATGGAACACTTAGGAATACACAATCTATTTCTCTTAAACAAGAAACCATCAAACAAATGAAAGTCTTTTGAAACAGCCACATCTTCACATGAATTATATATGTCACCAAAATCCACATCACTAACATATAATTCCTTAATATGCTCAAAACCCAATAATCTAGCACTAAGAGAATTAAGTAAAACATACCTTCACGACAACGCATCAGCCACTACATTATCTTTACCTCGCTTGTATTTAATCACATATGGAAATGTTTCTATGAATTCCACCCATTTGGATGTCTACGATTCAGCTTATCTTGACCTTTCAAATGCTTTAAACTTTCATGATCAGTATGTATCACAAACTCTTTTGACCACAAATAATGCTGCCATGTATGCAAAGCTCGAAACAATGCATATAACTCCTTATCATATGTCGGATACTTCAAAGCCGCTCCACTTAGTTTTTCGCTAAAGTACATCAATGGCCTTTGATCCTGTATCAAAACAGCTCCAATTCCTATGCCACTTGCATCACATTCAATCTCAAAAGTCTTATCAAAATTAGGTAAAGCAAGCAAGGGTGCATTACACAATTTATCCTTAAGTTCATTAAATGCATGTTCTTGTGCATCTCCCCAAATAAAACCGACATTTTTCTTAACTAACTCATTCAAAGGTGCAGCTATAGTACTGAAATTTCTAATGAATCTCCTATAAAAACCAGCAAGTCCATGAAAACTCCTCACCTCACTAGCATTCTTAGGTTTCGGCCAGTTCCTAATAGCCTTTACCTTTTCCTCATCAACCTCAATACCTTGACTAGACACCACAAAACCAAGAAAATGAACCTTATCCATGCACAAACTACACTTCTTAAGGTTAGCATACAACTTCTCAAGCCTAAGAATGTCTAACACAAGACGCACATGTATGACATGATCATCCAAACACTTAGAGTAAACAAGAATATCATCAAAGTAAACAACAACAAATTTACCCAAGTGCTCACGCAACACATGATTCATCAAATGCATGAATGTGCTAGGTGCATTAGTAAGACTGATATGTCCGAGGGTTTGGAGGGTTGTGGATCAGGTTCGATAAAGGTGGCACATATAGTCGAAAGAGACTGGTGAGCCCATGTTTGATCCAAATAAAGGAAATGGGTGCGCCTCTGCTGACAGCTTAAGCTTTTGGTAGAAATGGTTAGTGTTTTTTCCGGTTAAGCATGTTGGTGCAGGGTCAGTACCAGGAGGGGTGACCTTCTGGGAAGTGCTTGGCCCAGCCGTGCTGGTGCAGGGTCAGTATCAGGAGGGCTGTCCACTTGGGAAATGCTTGGCCCGGCCGCGTCATTTGGTATCAGAGCCTATTATCGGGTCTGGTCCCACTGCTCCAAGTTCGAGGACGAACTTCCTTAAAGAGGGAGGGAATGATATGTCTGAGGGTTTGGAGGGTTGTGGATCAGGTTCGATAAAGGTGGCACATATTGATGCGGAACCCATGGATCAAATATTACATCTAGAACCCCACATACACATCTAGCATAGAATCTTAGAACTCAAAAACAAATCCTCCCTACCAAACCCACAACTAACCTGTAATTGAGAACTTGGGTGATTGGGATGAAGAAATGAATTGATTAAAACGCCACAAGTGAGACTTGATAAGTTAGAACCAATTCTTCATGCAACAAGAATTAAGAAGAAAACCTCTCAAACTTGAAAACACAGAAATTACATTCAACAATTCTGGAAATTCGTAGTCAACCCTATTAAGTTCTTTTTCCCATCCTTATATAGTTGGAAAAGAAGAACTAATGGCTTAAAGTCTAGGTTTACATGTATCTAGTCACAATAGCATTAATTGTTCATCCACCTCAATAATATACTCTAAATTACTGCCCATAATTATGACAACATTGATGGGCAGATTCCACATGCATTTTGGTGTTGGTTCACATGTGTCTAGTCACACTAGCACTAAACCATGTCAATATTATATTCCAAATTCGTGCTAATGCCCATCACCATACTTATGGGCAGATTCTTCATGCTTGTTGGTGATTTTTCTGACTTCCTCTTCATGATCCATCATATTCACTACAAGTTGGTCTCCCTCTTCATTAATCCACCTTTGAATGAAGTGCTGGAACACATGCTGGAGTTTCTTTGATTGTGATCTTGTGATTGGTCCACTTGGCATAATGATATCATCAACATATTTCCTATAAGGAAAACTATTAACTAATATTACAATAAAAACCTAATAAGCAAAATATGGAGGGGACCACTTAAAAGACTCAAAAAACACACCCCAAACATGTGTTAAGCATGCCAAAGTCGTTCTTGCTGAAACTGGTATAGGGGGTTGTGAAACAGTAGATTTCACAGGGGGTTGTGGGACTTTCTGGACTAGCAGCACATTTCACAGGGTGGTTGTGGTATTGGCTGGACAATTCGCACATTTCAGCACCATGTGTACAATCCAGCACCATGACTAGCTTGGGTTGGTCTTCTAGTTCCTTCTCGCACTTGTCCCATGCTAATTCAGTCACCTCTCTTGTAATAAAGTATTGAATATGCATTCCAAGAGTGATGCCATATTTCTTTGCTTTATTCCTCGTCAATGGCCCTTGTTGTAGCACCAATGGATCCTTGCTATGCTGGTTCACATCATTCTCCCCTTCTTTAAAAAGATTTGTCCTCAAATCTGCATCATCAAAAGGAGATAAATCAGTTACATTAAAAGTAGCACTAATACCATACTCACCAGGTAAGTCGATCTTGTAGGCATTGTCATTGATTTGCTCCAATACTTGGAAAGGACCATCTCCCCTTGCATCCAACTTGGATTTTCTTTGTTTAGGAAATCTTTTCTTTCTCACATGAACCCATACCCAATTACCAGGTTGGAAAATCACATGTTTCCTTCTTTTATTTGCTTTATGGGCAAATGATTCATCCTTCTTTAGGACTAGTAAAACCAGAATAGTACATGGACTAATACTTTCACACACATGTCCCTTTGCTAGCAACTCCTCCACTTGCCCTTGAAGTTCCTTGGTTTCCTCCGGATTACTTCTATAAGCTGGTCGGTTAGGAATTGTTGAGCCCGGAATGAAGTCAATTTGATGCTCAATCCCTCTTAAAGGTGGTAAGCCTTTGGGTACATTTTCTGGAAAAACATCTCCAAATTCCTGTAAAAGAGAACTAACACAACTAGGCAAAGGGTTATCAAGGTTAGATGTAGAAATCAAGGTCTCTTTGCACCTAAGTACAATCAGACTTCTTTTCTCACAAAAAGCACTCCTTAACTCCTTTTCTTTTGCATAGAAACACTCTCTTTTATTTTCTCTCCCTTTCTCTTTTTCTCTCACCAATGGGCCATTTTTATCATTCTTTTCCTCACACTTGGCCTCTTTTACTCCATTTTTATTTGTTTTACCCTCACCACCAGAATTCTTTTCAAATGATCTCAAAATATTTACTTGATCTTCATACACTTGTTTAGGTGACAATGGAGCAAGAGTGAAATTTAAACCATTTAGGCTGAAAGAATAATGATTCTTAAAGCCATCATGCAAAGCTTTTCTATCAAACTGCCATGGACGACCAAGAAGGATATGGCTAGCATGCATAGGCACAACATCACAGCAAACTTCATCCTTGTATCTCCCAATTGCAAAAGAAAATAGAACCTGCTTTGTTACCCTCACCTCTCCACTATCATTCAACCATTGCAGCTTGTAAGGACTAGGATGTTTTGTGCATGCTAACCCTAATTTATCCACAAAATCAGTACTAGCAACATTTGCACAACTACCCCCATCAATGATCATGCTGCACACTTTTCCATTCACAGTGCAACGAGTATGGAAAATGTTCTCTCTTTGATTACTTTCTTCATCTTTAATTTGCATGTTTAAAGCTCTTCTAATAACCAAAGATTCACCATGGGCAGGATATTCAATAATATGTTCTATTTCTTCTAATGGTGGCATGCTATCATTATCATCATCACTTTCATGTTCACTAGCACTATCAATTTCACCATTATCTCGTATCAACATGATTTTCTTATTTGGACATTGAGAAGCTATATGCCCTACTCCTAAACACCTAAAGCATTTAATGGTACTATGCTTTTGATTAGAGTTAGATGTTTTAGAGTTACCTTTAGGGTCATCTAGAACTTGTTTTTCCTTTCCTTTCCAGGCAGCCTCCTTCCCTTTAGGATTATCATCTTTCTTTGGCCATTTTGAAGTGAAACTAGAGCTGGAATTAGAAAATCCCTTGGCTGCTCCCTTGAGTTTCAGTTGCTTCTCCACTTTCATGGCCATGTGTACCATATCTTCAAGCTCCACATAATGATGTAATTCAATTATGTTAGCTATCTCTCTATTCAGCCCACTCAAAAATCGAGCCATAGTGATTTATGGATCCTCCTCTATATTAGTTCTACTCATGATCATCTCCATCTCTTTATGGTAATCCTCCACTGACATGGATCCTTGAGTTAACCTCTGTAATTTTTGGTGAAGCTCCCTATAGTAGTAAGATGGTACAAATCTCTTTCTCATCACAGTTTTCATTTATAGTTTTCATTTCAGCCCAAGTAGTGATGGTTCTTTCTCCATTTCTCCTCTTGGAAATCATCAATTGATCCCACCAAATTAGTGCATAATCTGTGAATTCAACTGCTGCAATTTTAACTTTCTTCATTTCACTATAGTTGTGACAATCAAACACCAACTCAACTTTTCTTTCCCATTCAAGGTAAGCTTCAGCATCATTTCTCCCCTTGAAGGATGGTATCTTCATTTTTATGGAAGATATGTTACTGTCCCTTTGTTGAGGTCTTCTTTGAGCAATTGATTGCTCACTTTCTTCATCATCTTCCCTCTCTATCTCATCATCATTCATCATGTTTCCTCTCCCTCTATTCTGCCCCCTTCGATTAGTATCATTTCGCTGCCTTTGCATTATGCTGTCTACATCACCTCTCATGTTGTTTATGGTCAAATCAAACCTTTCAAATCTCCTTTGCATTGCCTCTAACATGAAGGCTATGTCATTTATGGTCATATCACGTTTTTCACTTCCAGAATTTGACATGGTGTAAGAAGAACCTACAAGAAAATGTTAGTAAAGAAAATTTTCTCACCTCACTCCCTTACGTGTTTCACTCAAGATCAGATTGACACTCCTCTTGTATTTCACTCAAACCTTGGTCCCTTTTACCTCTCAATTCTTCTTTTATCAAGTTGAATTTCAGAATTGAATCCACTTAAATCAAGTAGAACAAGTTTTGTTTTAAAGACTCTACAAGGAACCTAATGAACAAAATGAATTCTGCAATTCTAGAAGCAATTTAATTTTAGACAACAAGAACTGAAAGTTATCACAAGAAGCAAAAGTATTTGTGTTAATCAAACCAAAGTAACTATGATTGAGAATTAGCTACTTAATGCATACAAGAAACAAGAGGTATATGAAAGAATGAAACTAAGAATACAAAGAAAAACAATTCTGGATCCTAAAAAAAAACAGAATTCAAATCACTCCAATGAGTAATCTGAATATGCAACCTAAATCTATTCCCAATGCAAGAAAGGCTCTAAATATCAGATTTTAAATGCTAAATGGATGCATAATGAGGAGCTGATGTAATTTGATCAAATATAATAAGGTAGCAAGCTGTTAATGGTATAAATATGCAAAAAATCTCAAACACTTGTGAAGAAAAATTCTGGACAGAAACAGGTACGATTTTTTTTTCTTTTATGTTGAGGAAGTTGAATCTGATTCTCTTTTCTTTTTTTTTTTTGTTTTTCTTTTGATCTTTTCCTCTTTTTTTCTTTTGAACTTTCAGTAAACAAGGATAGAAATTGAAAAATTAAACAAAAGTTCACAGATTTGAAGAATAAGAACAAGGTGCAACAAGAACAGAAAATGAAGAAATATAGAAACTGAATCTGATTCGTTTTTTTTTTCTTTGGATAATTAAAACATAAAAGATACCTAGAGATTTATCTTCAAGCCAAAGCTCTGATACCAAATGATGCGGAACCCATGGATCAAATATTACATCTAGAACCCCACATACACATCTAGCATAGAATCTTAGAACTCAAAAACAAATCCTCCCTACCAAACCCACAACTAACCTGTAATTGAGAACTTGGGTGATTGGGATGAAGATATGAATTGATTAAAACGCCACAAGTGAGACTTGATAAGTTAGAACCAATTCTTCATGCAACAAGAATTAAGAAGAAAACCTCTCAAACTTGAAAACACAGAAATTACATTCAACAATTCTGGAAATTCGTAGTCAACCCTATTAAGTTCTTTTTCCCATCCTTATATAGTTGGAAAAGAAGAACTAATGGCTTAAAGTCTAGGTTTACATGTATCTAGTCACAATAGCATTAATTGTTCATCCACCTCAATAATATACTCTAAATTACTGCCCATAATTATGACAACATTGATGGGCAGATTCCACATGCATTTTGGTGTTGGTTCACATGTGTCTAGTCACACTAGCACTAAACCATGTCAATATTATATTCCAAATTCGTGCTAATGCCCATCACCATACTTATGGGCAGATTCTTCATGCTTGTTGGTGATTTTTCTGACTTCCTCTTCATGATCCATCATATTCACTACAAGTTGGTCTCCCTCTTCATTAATCCACCTTTGAATGAAGTGCTGGAACACATGCTGGAGTTTCTTTGATTGTGATCTTGTGATTGGTCCACTTGGCATAATGATATCATCAACATATTTCCTATAAGGAAAACTATTAACTAATATTACAATAAAAACCTAATAAGCAAAATATGGAGGGGACCACTTAAAAGACTCAAAAAACACGCCCCAAACATGTGTTAAGCATGCCAAAGTCGTTCTTGCTGAAACTGGTATAGGGGGTTGTGAAACAGTAGATTTCACAGGGGGTTGTGGGACTTTCTGGACTAGCAGCACATTTCACAGGGTGGTTGTGGTATTGGCTGGACAATTCGCACATTTCAGCACCATGTGTACAATCCAGCACCATGACTAGCTTGGGTTGGTCTTCTAGTTCCTTCTCGCACTTGTCCCATGCTAATTCAGTCACCTCTCTTGTAATAAAGTATTGAATATGCATTCCAAGAGTGATGCCATATTTCTTTGCTTTATTCCTCGTCAATGGCCCTTGTTGTAGCACCAATGGATCCTTGCTATGCTGGTTCACATCACATATAGTCGAAAGAGACTGGTGAGCCCATGTTTAATCCAAATAAAGGAAATGGGTGCGCCTCTGCTGACAGCTTAAGCTTTTGGTAGAAATGGTTAGTATTCTTTCCGGTAAAGCGTGCTGGTGCAGGGTCAATACCAGGATGGGTGACCTTCTGGGAAGTGCTTGGCCTAGCCGTGTTAGTGCAGGGTCAGTACCAGGAGGGGTGACCTTCTGGGAAGTGCTTGGCCCAGCTGTGCTGGTGCAGGGTCAGTACCAGAATGGGTGTCCACCTATGAAATGCTTGGCCTGGCCGTATCAAAGACCAAACGGCATAACCAACCACTCATACAGCCCATATTTAGTCTTAAATGTTGTTTTCCACTCATCACCCACACTCATTCGAATTTGATAACAACCAGATTTCAAATCAATTTTCGTGAACAAACAAGAACCATGTAACTCATCAAGCATATCATCTAGTCTAGGAATAGGATGATGATACTTAACAGTGATTTTATTGATGGCTCTGCGATCCACGTACATCCTCCACGTCCCATCCTTCTTTGGCACAAGAATAACAGGAATCGAACAAGGACTCAAACTTTTCCTCACGTATCCCTTAGCTAGCAATTCCTCCACTTGCTTTTGTTTCTTCTTTGTCTCGAAAGGATTAGCTCGATATGCTGGCCTATTGGGAATGGAAGCTCCCGAAATGAAATCAATTTGATGCTCTATGCCTCTGATTGGCGGAAATTCATTAGGCATTTCTTCGGGAAACAAATCCGCATATTCCTGCAAAAGATCAACAAACACACTAGGCAAAGATTGGTTAAAAACAGTAGTATCTAAACGAGCCTCTTTGCACAAAAGCACAAACATAGGCTGATTAGTGTAAAAGCATGTTTAACCTCGCTTGCACTAGCTAACAAACTCACATTCTTCTCTCCTTCTCTATTTTTCTCAAACTGAATTTGTTTTGATTTTTCTTTTCTCTCTTTATTTTCATTTGCAATCTGATTTTTTTCACTCATTTTTTTGTCACTCTCTCTTTCTTTCTTTTCAAATTCAAGTCTAATTCTTTCCATTTTACATTGATCTTCATACACTTCTTTTGAAGAGAGTGGGGTCAGAATTGTCTTTCGTCCATCCTTAGTGAATGAATACCGATTGAGGTATCCATCATGCATAGCTCGCCTATCATACTGCCATGGACGTCCAAGTAAAATCTCTCCAGCATGCATTGGCACCACATCACACAACACCTCATCATGATATTTACCAATGGAAAAAGAAATGTTAGATTGTCGATTTACCTTAAACTCTCCACATTCATTCAGCCACTGAAGTTTGTAAGGTCGGGGGTGAGGTTTTGTAGGCAGCCCCAATCGATTAACCAAGAGTGTACTTACCACATTGGTACAGCTTCCACCATCCACAATCACAATACAAGCCTTGCCTTGAACGTTACACCTTGTATGGAACAAGTTGTCTCGTTGCTCTTCATGGTTTTCCTCCTTCAATTGCGTGTTAAGAGCACGCCTAGCAACCAGCAAGTCTCCCTTTATTGGTTCTTCAATGCTCCCATCACTACAACATTCCAAGTCTTGCTTTTCTCCATCTTCACTCTCATCGTCATCTTCTTCTTCATCAGTCACTATCTCACCATTTCTTACGGTCATAACTCTCTTATTTGGACATTCTTTGCTGATATGTCCCACACCTTGGCACTTCCAACACTTAATATCTCGATTTCGCAGCTTAGGCTCTTCAACTTTGGATTTGTCTTTAGAACTTGTTTTGGCCTTTGCTTTCCCACTATCTTGACCAGCCTTGTTTCTTTCCTTGTAATCACGCCTTCCTTCCCTATTCCAAGGAGAAATAGAATTAGAAACAGGTTTCGAATGATACCTTGATGGTCGTCTTCCTTGGAGTTGTTTTTCCACCTTGACGGCAATATGCACCATCTCTTCTAACTCCACATAAGGCTGTAAATCAACCTGATCAGCAATGTCCGAATTCAAACCAGCCAAGAAATGTGCCATAGTAGTCTCCATGTCTTCATCTATTTTAGCTCTAGTCATTAACATTTCCATTTCTTTGTAGTAGTCATCAACACTTTTACTACCTTGTTTAAGAACCTGAAGTCTTTGTATAATTTCCCTATGGAAATGTCTAGGCACAAACCTCTTCCTCATGACCGATTTAAGATCAGCCCAAGTCTCAATTGGATACTCCAAATTCCTTCTTCTACTAGTCACTAACTTATCCCACCAAGCTATAGCATAATCTGTAAAATGAGTAACAATAAGCTTGACCTTCTTTTCCTCAGTACATCGATGGCAATCAAATATGAGATCAACCTGCTTTTCCCATTGCAAATAAGCTTCTGGATCTGATTTACCACGAAAGTTAGGAATTTTCAGCTTGATGCTTCCCAAGCTCCTATCAACTACTTCATCATCACCATGATTTCTACCATAGAAAGCATTATTATTCATCCTTCCTCTACCTCGACCAGTACCACGGCCTCCTCTACCTCCACCTCTATGTAGAGCTCCTCCAACCAGACTTGCATTATCATCCTCAAGCTCATTTTCATCTTCCAAATGTTCAGGTTGTTGCATTTGATTTCTGCCACCTCTTTGCCTCTCATTGCGCTCCGGTGTGGCTCTTTCAACATTTTACAACCTCAAATCCATGCACTCCAATGTTTCTGTTATGTTCTCCATAACACGGTATAAACGAGTAAATTCAGCTTGCTACGCCTCACGCAATCGAGCTGGATCAATTTGAACACCCTTGTCACTGTCATCTCGGCCAAACATTTTTTCCTACAATAAAAGGTTAGAACAAAACAAATAAAAGGCCTCACAACACTCCCTCACGTGTTTACACTCAATAGATGGGGTTGGTCACTCGTGTTCCACTCAATATAATGTATTCACTCACGGCTTAGCTCACACCTCTCAAGCTAATTTCTTTTATGTTCTTAGGTGAATCACACTTTATGAACAAATCAAATAGTCTTCCGTGTGTAGTATCCCAAGTCTGAAATTTCGAATGAATCACTAATGCAATTCGAATCAAAATAGCCCTTCAATGGTGAAAATTTCGTGACCAGAAATTATATTGATTCAAACCTATCCAGATTTGACCCTTATCTCCTAAATAGCAAGGAGAATGAAAAATTTTTGTTGAAGTGGTTTTGTACTCTTTTTTTTTTTTTTTGCTCCCTCTCACTATCTCTCTTGATGGGGGCAACCTTAGTTCACACCACACAAAACTTTTACCCAATTAAATAACAAGAATAAGATCGAATTTAGAGTACTATCTTTGAAACTCGAAATTAAATTAGAATGAATAATCAAGAACAATATTCAAATTTAGCACACTATGTTGAATTTCGAATTCAAATAAGAATGATGAACAAGACCAAGATTCAAATTTAAATCACCTTTTCTTGAATTTCGAATTTTAGGTTTTATAATTTTTTTTTTTGAATTTTCGAATTTGAAAGAAAACGAAAACGATTCAAGGAACATACAACTTAGACGATCAAGAAACAAAGAAAAAGAATCAAGAATCAAGAATAAAGAAACAGAATGAAAATAACAAGTGAAGAAAACGAAAACGAAAATAACCCAAAAAGAAAAACAAATCAAAGATTCAAGATTAAGAATCAAGAATTCGTCTAACAAGAGTTAAGAAGAAAAACGAATCAAACAAAGAATTCAGAATCAAGAATTTGAATAACAAGAGAACAAGAAAGAAATGAAATAAATAAAGAATTCGAAATTGATAGGGATAAAACCTGATCTAGAGCGTTGGCTCTGATACCAAATGATACGGAACCTCCAAGAATAAGCCTGAGAACTCCTTGATGTCGAACCCCCAAAACATTAACTTGAAAACCCCTAGTCGAATTCGGTACAACCTCCAAAGAATAAAGGTTAGATTTCATATTTCTTTGAATTGATCAGAGATCCAAGATATCGAAACAAACTAGTTCCCAAAATCCCAGATTCGAAACACTCCACAAGAAAGTTGATCAAACTACTTGAATGTTTCTTAAGCATGTATTCAAGCAAGAACACAAAGATAAAAGCAAAATGGCTTTAGGTTATTAATTCGTCCAAAAAACAAAACTGATGTCTTACAACCCTAAATGAGATATAAATAGCTAAACCCTAATTAGGGTTATTAAGTAGCATTTGGTTTTCTAATCAAATTTTAAGAAATAATAAAGTAAATAAAGTTCTAATTTAATACAAAACAAACAGGGCCCTTACTTTTTAAATAAGCATAACTAGTGGGCCTTAATACATATTAACTACAAGCCTCATTCGTGAATTTTAACTTGTAGCAAGTTGTAATTGACTTCCTTTGGTCTTGTCTCCAAGCTTGTAATTCCTTGCAAACCATAGTTAGCCAAATTCACCAAATCTTGCAAATGGCAAATTAGTGCTTGCTGAATCTTTTTGGCTCGCGATCTAGTTATAGGACCTTGTGGCAGAATAATTGGATTGATGATCTCCTCAACTTGTTCATCACGTCCTAACTCTTTCTCATCCTTGCGGTATGCTGGTTGTTCCATAACATTAATGCTCATGTAGGTACACATAATCGATTTCCACGAAATAAAAACCCATCATGCCTATAAAATTTTTGAAAAGCAGCATGTTTACGAGCAACATACACATTAATAAAATCAAAATCTATTGCATACATATCCTTAAGTTGCTTAAATCCTAACAACTTAGAACTAAGTGTAGTGATTAAAGCATACCTCCTTGATAATGCATCATCAACAACATTATCTTTACCTTGCTTGTAGTGGATCACATAAGGAAATGCCTTGATGAATTCAACCCATTTTGCACGCCACTTATTCAGCATCCCTTCTACTTTGAGGTGCTTAAGTGACTCATGGTCTATATGGATCACAAATTCTTTTGGAAGTAGGTAATGTTGCCACACGTCTAGTGCTCTTACTAGAGCATACAACTCCTTGTTGTAGGTAGAGTACTTCAATTGATCTCCATTCAACTTCTCATTGAAAGCTTCTATTCTTAATAACTTGTCATATACAAATAGATGGACAAACGGAATGGTCAATAGGACTCTTTCATAGCTATTGTGGGCAATAATTTATAGAAATCTCAAGAATTGGGAAGAATATTTGCCACATGTTGAGTTTGCTTACAATAGGAGTATTCTTGCTACAATAAGTTATTCACCTTTTGAGGCTGTATACGGGTCCAATCCATTAACTCCTATGGATTTACTGCCCTACCCATTGAAAAAGTTAATTTGGAAGGCAAACAAAAGGTTGAATTTGTTAAAATCTTACATGAAAGGGTGCATGCTCAAATAGAGAAAAGAACTTAACAATATGAAAAGCAACATAACAAAGAGAGTTGTATTTGAATCAGGTGATTGAGTTTGGGTATGCTTGAGGAATAAATGATTTCCAAACAAAAGGAAGTCTAAGTTAATGTCTAGAGGGGATGGTCCATTTTGAGTCCTTCAAAAAATAAATGACAATGCATATAAGTTGGAATTACCAAGTGAGTATGGTAATGTTAGTGCAACATTCAATGTTTCAATTTGTCTTTGTTTAATGTAGGTGATGAAGGATCAGATTTAAGGACAAATCCTTACGACAAAGGAGGGAATGATGAGGAACTAGAAACTGATCAACAATTGGCCAAGCACCAGCAATCCAAAGATGGCAAGAACCAACAAGTCGAAGATCCATTAGCCATATATGGAGGACCAATGACAAGGTCTAGAGCTAATAAGTTACAAGATGCTTTAATTTCCTTCATGGATCATATTTGAAGAAAATAAGTTGCACAAGATTTGTTCAAGTTTGTTCTATGGATACAAGAAGAGCTTAAGTTAGTTAACATAATTCAAACAAGTCCAACTCTTGAAGGCCCAAATCCTGGCTTATATGTTTCACGACCCAACCCAGGGGCAAGTGACCAGCATTAGGAAATGGAAAAAGCACATGGCTTTTAGAACCCATAGTAAGTTTGACAACTCATTTTCCAATAAATCTAGATTATAATAATCATCACTGTTTCAAACTGGACTAATGAGCCCACTAATTATGCACTACTAGTACATCTCACCATTACTATAATACATTGGTTAACAATCTTATTTGACCAAACAACATAATTAAATAGAAAAAATAGATAGAGAAGTATCATACGGAGTTCTAAATTACAACAAGGTGAATTAGATAAGTAATAAAATAAATAATTGAATAATTGCTGCCAAGAAATAAAAAGGCAAATTGACCTGAATAAGCAATACTTCTATGCTCAAGCTGCAACAGATTTATGAAAACCCAACTATTCTCTTTGAAACATTAGATTGGAAATAGAGGACACTAATTTCACTGTGAAAGGAGATCAGAAAATGGCCGAAAATCTCATTGGAAGCTCTCGGGAGGTGACAACTTATTCGAATAGCATGTGAACAGTGCTCCGGACGATGGGCTTTCTAATGGTGTAGGAGGTGTTGGAATCGTCAAATGATGGGCTTTCCAATGATGTCGGAGGTGTCTATAAATGATGGTCGTACAACGGTAGATCGAAAAAAACTGATTTGCCTCTCTCTCTTTCTCACTTTCTCTCTCCTCATTTCTGCTCTTTCTCTTTCTTCCTCTTTTCTACTTTTCTGTTTCCTTTATTTTTTTCTCTTTCTCTTATAAATACAAATATATATTTTTATTTTTATTCTCTTCTTTTTTAAAATATTAAATATTCTATTTAATTATTATTATTATTATTATTATTATTCTCACCATTTTTTACATTTTTTTATATAATTTAAAATTTGGGTTATTACAATCTTCACTCCTTTTAAAAATTTGTCCTCAAATTTTTAAACTAAGAAAAATGCTCAAGTGAAAAGTCAAACTATCTACGCTTCCCTAGGCACTATGATATATTATCCTTAAGAATCACATTTAATATTCTTAATTCAACTAATTTGCCATCTCAAAAATCTTATCTGGCTATGTCCACAAATGACCTCAAAATGCTTGATTAGCCATTTTAAACCTAACTCTCAATTTACTGATTGATCATGTTACTACTTTACAATCCAAATGAAGTTATATTTAAAGATAACATAAATATGCTAACTTCATTTATTTATCTTTATACTTTCAATTCTGGTAACTTAATCTAAATATCTCTTTTAATAGATTCTTTTAAATAATGCCTTATGCCTATCACTTTTAAATTTCACATTTTAAAACATATCAATTTAGTTACACTTCAACTAATCACTTCAAATTCACATACTCTAATTATTTTAAAAACTCCAACAATTCATATAGTCTCTACATCACAATTTTACTTAATAAATTTCACTTTTAACCCAAAATTATCATGATATGTATACAACTTGCATAAAAAATCTTAACAAATTTCTAAAACCTTTGCCACCTCAAAATTGTTTACATTTTATAAACTCTAAAATGTTGTTTGTTTTAATCTCGACTAAACATCTTGCCTTCTTTTCTTTTCTACCATAGAAAATCAAATCAATTTAATCCAAAATAGATTTTTCATCAATTCAAATATTAAATTCATTTATTATCATCAACTCATCAAAGTCAAACTCCAATTTAATTTATTAATTTATTCAATTGAATCTTAGAATAGAAATTACTCATTTCTACTAACAATGTTCCTATACCATATTAATCCCAATTAAATTGATAACATTATTATATATATATATATTCGTCTAGCTTAAACCAGTTGGGGTAGCTCAACTGGCCACCTGATGTTACTCTCAATAGGAGAGGTCAGGGGTTCAAACCTTAAAAATGATTTCCAACGTTCGAGCTTTTTTTTAAAAAAAAATATATTCGTCCAACTTAACCCAAAAACTTACAGTATTCAATCATTCTCTATCACTTCAGCTCATCATTGTACTATATGTCATTTCCATGAATATAACTCTAATAATATTATAGCTTACCTTTATTATCCATCCAAAATATTTATTTTCGCAATATGTTTATATTCCTATATCATAAATATATTCATATTTAAACTCATCATACTATCCATTATCAAAATTTAAGTTTACTTTGTCTTTGTAATTCATAATTATTACATGTCATTTTATTCAATGTCAAGTCCTAATGTTATTATTGATTTAGAGATCCAAAATTTCTATCCATACATATCCTCAACCCCTTAGGCTTCACAAGTAAAATCAAACATATCACAATTGAATACGTCATTCATACTCTAATTATCTCATGTGTTATACTTCATATTTGGTTTTTTTCACTTATATTCTATTTTCTTACCAATCATTGTTCAAATAAGAATTTAAACTTATCCTAAATCAACTATCTCATTTTTAAGTTACTAGTTCTGCTTAAGGAACTACTCGGAGTCTAGCAAATATGTAAGTCATGATATACAACCTCTTAACACAATCCACATACATGTGACAACTGTTGAATCACAACCCATGGGTACCACTGAATTTGAGGCAATCAAAACTCAATAAAAAAATGAAGAGGAATCCTATACTCCACATGATATACGAACATAGACCAAATAGAGCTCTTCAACAATAGACATATTATAGGCTATAAGATCTTTGTTGTGATACTAACTTTATCATGACCCAACCCGAGAGAAAGCACGTGGCTTTCAGAACCCTTAGTAAGCCTGACAACTCATTTCTTAATAAATCTAGATTATAATAATCATCATTATTTTAAACTGGACCTATGAGCCCACTAATTATACACTCTTAGTACATCTCATCATTGCCATAATATATTGGTTAACAATCCTATTTGACCAAACAATAGAGTTAAATAGAAAAATAGATAGAGAAGTATCATACGGAGCTTTAAATTATAATAAGGTGAACTAGATAAGTAATAAAAAAATAATTGAATAATTTCTGTTGAGGAATAAAAAAGCAGGATGACCTAAATAAACAGTATTCTATGCTCAACCTACAACAGATTTATGGAAACCCAATAATTCTCCTTGAAATATGTGATTAAAAATATAGGACACCAATTTTGCTGTGAAAGGAGATAAAAAAATGGCCGAAAACTTCGTCGAAAGCTCTCGACAGACGGACTATTCGGACGGAGAATGAATAGTTCTTCGGCGTTGGATGATGGCGATCTTAGTGGCGTTGAACTCATTGGACAATGGACTTTCCAATGGTATTAGAAGTGTCTATAAATGATGGTCGGATGATGGTAGATCGGAGAAAAATCGATCCATCCCTCTCTCCCTCTCACTTTCTCTCTCATTAGTTCTGCTCTTTGTCTCTCTTCCACTTTTCTTCTTTTTCTATTTCCTTCCTTTTTTTTCTTCTTTCTCTTATAAATACATATATATATATATATTAATTTTAATTTTAATTTTATTTTCTCTTATTTTTTAAATATTAAATATTCTATTTAATTAATATTATTATTATTATTCTCATCATTTTTTTACATTTTTTAAAAATAATTTAAAATTTGGATTATTACAATGTGAGTAAAGATTTAGGTCCATATTGAATAATACGAGGTCATTTTGCCATGCTCTTAAAGCCTAAAAAGCCAATGGCTCAAGGCAAATTAATAGTTTTAATGCTATTTGTGTTTTAATTTTGCATTTTGACTTTTACTAGGATTTAATCTTATTAAGTATAAGATACAAAGGTTGAATTATGAAGAAAATGTGTTACAAAAGCCATGAAATAGAGGCCAAGAATTCATATTAAGTTGGCAAAGTAATGAGGCTATTTATTAAGTATAATGGGGCTATCAAATAATATAAAAGTTACATATGAGCTTAATGTTGATGCTCTCTTTGTACTTGGACTTCTTCTATATAAACAAGGCTGATTTCCTTTGTAAAGACGCTATTGAAGATATAAAAGTTATTTTGAGCACTTATGGCTATTTTGTCTTAATAAACTTTACAACTTATTAAGCTTTTCAGCTTGTGACATTCAAAATCCAGAATCATTGTTTTCATTCTTAACTTATCAAACCTCTTTGTTTGTGACATTTTGAGAAAATCAAAATGCTATTTTAATTACTTAATCATAATTTTATTGATAAAAGTGATTAGAATAATTAATCTTATTTCATTCTTGAACGATCCACATTTGAATTAACTAGTTGGAGGGTGTTAATTTGCGTTCCATATATATCATAGTTCTTTAGCTATTGGGGTGTATGTTGCTAAATTGATGAATTCCATCAAAAACTCTTGTAAAAGTTTAGATTGAGCTTTAGGAAAATTATTATAAGGCTTTGTGTGAACCCCACAAAACACTAAGCTCGGTGTGAGTTTCAAACACAAATTAGGAGTAAGCTTATAAAACTTTGAATATAGTGAAAATTCACAATTGAAAGTTGAGAAATGGACATAGGATTAATTGAATTCAAATTGTTGAGTCAAATTTTTATTTTTCTATTGAGTATACATTCCACCAATTCAATCCCTTTTTTAGTGCCACAATAATAATAACACAAAATTTAAATTTAGCAATTTAATTCCATTTTATATTGGATGTCAATGGAATGATTAAATTGAGAGACCAATTTAATGATTGATATTATCGACGCTAATGAGTAGGACCATCTAGTCCTAATGAGCAGATAGAAGATAATTGCTCCATTAAAGTGTTCCTTATTCCTAAGCGAATTAAATATAGCTTGGCCTAATTGAAGCCATCCAAGCCATAGTAGTTTAGTGGAAGATAAGGAAATACTAAGATGAAATTTTGACTTCATTAAAATATATACAGAGATAATTCTCTTACTTATTTTCCCATTTTCAAACCACTAATTGTTAGCTCTAAATTTGAACTTAATCAATTAGTTTACCTTAACTAAAACTTAATGAAGTCAAATTGAGAAATTATTTCAAAAAAAATGTAAAACAAAGTAAAAAAAAAATGAGCGTGTTCAATTAATTTTTTTGAAGTTATCTATAATTTTCTCATTTATTTCATCAAGACTAAATGTAATACAAGATATAAACTTCACCAATTAAAGTGCTTGGTCAAATTCTCTATGCTACGGATTAGTTGTAGCCTTCCCTCGGTAGCAAGGACAGTTGTTGTCTTGACATTGAATTGCGTTAATTATAGTTTTATTTCGAGTTGCGAAGGGTACCAGAAACCAATGAAAAGAATATAGGACTTCTCCTATGGATGCTAGAAAGAGATTATGATTGTCGTGACAAGAAATTTGAGACTGTAACCATGGGAAACAATTATCGTGAAGACCTTAGTTGCCGTGGCTTCAGCAAAGTTGGAACTTTCTAATTCTGCAAAACCATGAATACAGTAGGAATGGAACATGGGAAATTGTCGTGAAGACCTTTGATGAGGACCAGCAAGCTTGAGTCCATTCGGCTAAGGATGAAAATGCAAAGAAAGACCCTTTAGACATTCATGGAGGCCCAATAACAAGAGCTAGAGCCAAAAAGATGAAGGAAACATTAACTTGCTTAATTGAAGACATTTGGAAGAAACAAGCTCAATGTGATGCAGCTAACTTATTATAGGAGGAACAAGAGTCAAAGATTGTAAACTTGATCCAAGCATATTCAAATATTAAGACAATAGTCTAACCCACATTGTCAGAATCAATCCAGCCCATTGAGGAATAAAGGGCCATTCAGCCTTGATTAAGTGAGCATGGATCTTGGGCTATCATTTTATGTTATTTATGAATTTGGGTTTATTTCATTTGCTTTGTGAAATCAACATATCAGAGTTAGCATTTTATTCTTGTTAAGTGTGAGTTTTAATGAGTTTTAATGAGTGTATTTAGTTAGGGGTGAGATTAATTGTCATTTAGGAGTTACAAATGAGTGCATTTAATGTATAACAGCTCTTTTCAATGAAAGTTAGTGGGATTAAAGGGGAGAACGTGGAGAGCTATAATAACAACCATTTAGGTTTCTTCTACCATGCTTTGGCTATAAATATCAAAGTCAAACTCATTTGTAAAAAGACCATTGATGAATGATAATCTGAATTTGCTCTTTGTGAGTGTTTTTGGTTAAGTTCTTTCATTAACTTTGAACTTATCAAACTAATTCAGTTTGTGGCATTCTCTAACAAAAAAAAATCTTGTATTTAATTCTTAACTTATCAAATCATATTTGGTTTGTGGCATTGTGGGTTGAATTCAAGTACTAGTTTCATTGGTAAACAATAACAATTGGAACTAGTTTTTCACTAACTTCACTTGAGGAGGTCCTTGGATTTTGGAATCATCTTGACTGGAGAGTATTTTCTTGTATTCCATATGTATCATAACTTAATAGTTATTGGGTATATGATTGCTAAGATGATGATTTCCTATCATTTGGTATCAGAGCCAAGCTCAAGTTGAGGTTTGTTTATCTTTGTGTTTATTTTTTTGTTCAAGTTTATCATCTTCATCTTATTTTTCTTTATTTGTGCTGAATCTTTTTGTTGTGGAACAACCAGCACACCGCAAGGATGAGCAAGGCCTAGGACGTGAGGACCAAGTTGAGGAGATCATCAATCCAATTATTCTGCCACAAGGTCCTATAACTAGATCGAGAGCCAAAAAGATTCAGCAAGCACTAATTTGCCATTTGCAAGATTTGGTGAATTTGGCTAACTATGGTTTGCAAGGAATTACAAGCTTGGAGACAAGACCAAAGGAAGTCAATTACAACTTGCTACAAGTTGTAATTCACGAATGAGGCTTGTATTAAGGCCCACTAGTTATGTAATAAGGCCCACTAGTTATGCTCATTTAAAAAGTAAGGGCCCTGTTTGTTTGGTATTAAATTAGGACTTTGATTACTTTATTATTTCTTATATTTTGATTAGAAAGCCAAACGCTACTTAATAACCCTAATTAGGGTTTAGCTATTTATATCTCATTTAGGGTTGTAAGAAATCAGTTTTAGTTTTGGACGAATTTATTAACCAAAAGCCGAATTGCTTTTATCTTTGTGTTCTTGCTTGAATACATGCTTCAGAAACATTCAAGTAGTTTGATCAACTTTCTTGTGGAGTGTTTCGAATCTGGGATTTAGGAACTGACTTGTTTTGAAATCTTGGATCTTTGATCAATTCAAGGTAATCTGAAATCTAACCTAATCCTTGGGGGTTGTACCGAATTCGACTAGGGGTTTTCAAGTTAATGCTGTGGGGGTTCGAAATCAAGGGGTTCTCAGGCTTATTCTTGGAGGTTCTGTATCATTTGGTATCAGAGCCTACGCTCTAGATCAGGTTTTATCCCTTCCAATTCGTTTTCGTTTCTTCTTTTGTTATTTGCGTTTTTGTTGCTTTGTTTCAATTGTTCAATTCGTTCTCTTGTTTTCCTTGTTCCTTTGAATTGTTTTCTTTGTGGGTTATTTTCATTTTCGTTTTCTTCACCTGCTATTTGCGTTTTTGTTTCCTTTGTGGGTTACTTTCGTTTTCGTTTCTTCTCTTGTTAGTTTCGTTTTGTTTTTTTTGTTATTGATCCTTGAATCGTTTTCGTTTTTCTTTCAAAGTCGAAAATTCAAAAAAAATTCCGTTAGGGTTCTAATTTAGTTTTCGTTTTGTGTTTAGAGTCTTATTTTAATTTTGAATTCAGTTTGCCTTTTTAGTCCAAATCGTTTTTTTTTCTTATTCTGAAATTGGGTTGGTTGATTTGTTCCAAATTGGTTTGTTCTATCTATTCCGAATTGGATTTGTTCTATTGTGGATTTCCGAATTGGGAATTTAGGTTGCTTTGTTCAAATTTGAAATTGTGTTCTTGATTGTTGATTCGAAAGTGTTCTAATTCTGAATCTTATTCTTGTTAATCATTCTGATTCTGTTTCGAATTTCCAAGAAAGTGTTTCAAACAAGTTTCAAAAGGAAAGCTGAATTGGTCTAAAGGAAGTCTTGATTATTTATTCTGTTCCAATTTCGAGTTTCAAAAGGAAGTCCTCTAAATTGATCTTGTTCTTGTTACCTGATTGGAAAAAAAATTTCCTGTGGTGTGAACTAGGGCTGCCCTTCAAAAGAGATAGTGAGAGGGAGCAAAAAAAAAAAGTATAAAATCACTTCAAGAAAAATTTTTCATTTTCCTTGGTATTTAGGTGCTAAGGGTCAAATCTAGGTGGGTTAGACGTAACTGAATTTTTTTTCTCACGAAAATTCAGATTTTGGGATACTACACACGGAAGGCTATTTGAGTTGTTTCATAAAGTGTGATTCACCTAAGAACGTAAAAGATATCAGCTTGAGAGGTGTGAACTGAACCGTGAGTGATTTCATATATTGAGTGAAACACGAGAGACCAACCTTCATCTATTGAGTGTAAACACGTGAGGGAGTGATGAGGCCTTTTATTTGTTTTGTGCTAACCTTTTTATTGCAGGGAAAATGTCTGGCCAAGATGACAGTGACAGGGGTGTTCCGATTGATCCAGCTCGATTGCGTGAGGCGCAGCCAGCTAAATTTACACGTTTATACCGCACTATGGAGAACATAACAGAAACATTGAAGCGCATGGATTTGAGGTTGCAGAGTGTTGAAAGAGCCACACCGGAGAGCATTGAGAGGCAAAGAGGTGGCAGAAATCAAATGCAACATCCTGAACTTTTGGAAGATAAAAATGAGCTTGAGGAGGATAATGCAAGTCTGGTTGGAGGAGCTCTACATAGAGGTCGAGGTAGAGGAGGACGTGGTGCTGGTAGAGGTAGAGGAAGGATGAATAATAATCCTTTCTATGGTAGAAATCATGGTGATGATGAAGTCGTTGATAGGAGCTTGGGAAGCATCAAGCTGAAAATTCCTAATTTTCGTGGTAAATCAGATCCAGAAGCTTATTTGCAATGGGAGAAGCAGGTTGACCTCATATTTGATTGCCATCGATGTACTGAGGAAAAGAAGGTCAAGCTTATTGTTACTCAATTTACAGATTATGCTATAGCTTGGTGGGATCAGTTAGTGACTAGTAGAAGAAGGAATTTGGAGTATCCTATTGAGACTTGGGCTGATCTTAAATCAGTCATGAGGAAGAGGTTTGTACCTAGACATTTCCATAGGGAAATCATGCAGAGACTTCAGGTTCTCAAGCAAAGAAGTAAAAGTGTTGATGACTACTACAAAGAGATGGAGATGTTGATGACTAGAGCTAACCTAGATGAGGATGTAGAGGCTACTATGGCACGTTTCTTGGCTGGTTTGAATTCGGATATTGCTGACCAAGTTGATTTGCAGCCATATGTGGAGTTAGAAGAGATGGTGCATATTGCCATCAAGGTGGAAAAACAACTCCAAGGAAGAAGACCATCAAGGTATTATTCAAAACCTGTTTCTAATTCTTTTTCTCCTTGGAATAGGGAAGGAAGGCGTGATTACAAGGGAAGAAACAAGGCTGGTCAAGATAGTGGGAAAGTGAAGGCCGAATCAAGTTCTAAAGACAAGTCCAAAGTTGAAGAGCCTAAGCTGCGAAATCGAGATATTAAATGTTGGAAGTGCCAAGGTGTGGGGCATATCAGCAAAGAATGTCCAAACAAGAGAGTTATGACCATGAGAAATGGTGAGATAGTGACTGATGAAGAGGAAGACGACAATGAGAGTGATGATGGTGAGATGCCAGCATTGGAAAGTTGTAGTGATGGGAGCATTGAACCAATTAAGGGTGACTTGCTGGTTACTAGGCGTGTTCTTAATATGCAATTGAAGGAGGAAAACCATGAAGAACAACGAGACAACTTGTTCCATACAAGGTGTCACGTTCAAGGCAAGGCTTGTAGTATGATTGTGGATGGTGGAAGCTGTACCAATGTGGTAAGTACATTTTTGGTTGATCGATTGGGGCTGCCTATGAAACTTCACCCACATCCTTACAAACTTCAGTGGCTGAATGATTGTGGAGAGGTTAAGGTAAATCGACAATCTATCATTTCTTTTTCCATTGGTAAGTATCATGATGAGGTGTTGTGTGATGTGGTGCCAATGCATGCTGGAGAGATTCTACTTAGACGTCCATGGCAGTATGATAGGCGAGCTAAGCATGATGGATATCTCAATCGGTATTCATTCACTAAGGATGGACGAAAGACAATTCTGACACCACTTTCTCCAAAAGAAGTGTATGAAGACCAATGTAAAATGGAAAGAATGAGACTTGAATTTGAAAAGAAAGAAAGAGAGAGTGACAAAAAAATGAGTGACAAAAAAATGAGTGAAAAAAATCAGATTGCAAATGAAAAGAAAGAGAGAAAAGAAAAATCAAAACAAATTCAGTTTGAGAAAAATAGAGAAGGAGAGAAGAATGTGAGTTTGTTAGCTAGTACAAGTGAGGTTAAACATGCTTTTTACACCAAACAACCTATGTTTGTGCTTTTGTGTAAAGAGGCTCATTTAGATACTACTGTTTCTAACCAATCTTTGCCTAGTGTGTTTGTTGATCTTTTGCAGGAATATGCATATTTGTTTCCCGGAGAAATGCCTGATGAATTGCCGCCAACCAGAGGCATAGAGCATCAAATTGATTTCATTCCTGGAGCTTCCATTCCCAATAGGCCAGCGTATCGAGCTAATCCTTTTGAGACAAAGGAGATACAAAAGCAAGTGGAGGAATTGCTAGCTAAGAGATATGTGAGGGAAAGCTTGAGTCCTTGTTCAGTTCCTGTTATTCTTGTGCCAAAGAAGGATGGGACGTGGAGGATGTGCGTGGATTGCAGAGCCATCAATAAAATCACTGTAAAGTATCGTCATCCTATTCCTAGACTAGATGATATGCTTGATGAGTTACATGGTTCTTGTTTGTTCACCAAAATTGATTTGAAATCTGGTTATTATCAAATTAGAATGAGTGTGGGTGATGAGTGGAAAACAGCATTTAAGACTAAATATGGGCTGTATGAGTGGTTGGTTATGCCATTTGGTCTTACTAATGCACCTAGCACATTCATGCTTTTGATGAATCATGTGTTGCGTGAGCACTTGGGTAAATTTGTTATTGTTTACTTTGATGATATTCTTGTTTACTCTAAGTGTTTGGATGATCATGTCATGCATGTGCGTCTTGTGTTAGACATTCTTAGGCGTGAGAAGTTATATGCTAACCTTAAGAAGTGTAGTTTTTGCATGGATAAGGTTCATTTTCTTGGTTTTGTGGTGTCTAGTCAAGGTATTGAGGTTGATGAGGAAAAGGTAAAGGCTATTAGGGACTGGCCGAAACCTAAGAGTGAGGTGAGGAGTTTTCATGGACTTGCTGGTTTTTATAGGAGATTCATTAGAAATTTCAGTACTATAGCTGCACCTTTGAATGAGTTAGTTAAGAAAAATGTCGGATTTGTTTGGGGAGATGCACAAGAACATGCATTTAACGAACTTAAGGATAAATTGTGTAATGCACCCTTGCTTGCTTTGCCTAATTTTGATAAGACTTTTTCGATTGAGTGTGATGCAATAGGCATAGGAATTGGAGCTGTTTTGATACAGGATCAAAGGCCATTGATGTACTTTAGTGAAAAGCTAAGTGGAGCGGCTTTGAAGTATCCGACATATGATAAGGAGTTATATGCATTGTTTCGAGCTTTGGATACATGGCAGCATTATTTGTGGTCAAAAGAGTTTGTGATACATACTGACCATGAGAGTTTAAAGCATTTGAAGGGTCAAGATAAGATGAATCGTAGGCATGCCAAATGGGTGGAGTTCATAGAAACATTCCCATATGTGATTAAATACAAGCGAGGTAAGGAGAATGTAGTGGCTGATGCGTTGTCGCAAAGGTATGTTTTACTTAATTCTCTTAGTGCTAGATTGTTGGGTTTTGAGCATATTAAGGGATTATATGTTAGTGATGTGGATTTTGGTGACATATATAATTCGTGTGGTGATGTGGCTGTTTTGAAAGACTTTCATTTGTTTGATGGTTTTTTGTTCAAGAAAAGTAGATTGTGTATTCCTAAGTGTTCCATGAGAGAGTTGTTAGTTAAGGAAGCCCATGGAGGAGGCTTGATGGGTCATTTTGGGGTAAGTAAGACCTATGATGTGTTGATAGAACATTTTTATTAGCCTGGTATGAAACATGATGTGCATAAAGTTTGTGAGCATTGCATAACATGTAGAGAAGCTAAGTCTAGGTTGAAACCGCATGGTTTGTACACGCCATTACCTGTTCCTGATGGACCTTGGACTGATTTGTCTATGGATTTTGTGCTTGGTTTGCCTAAAACTAGGAGAGGTCGTGATAGTATATTTGTTGTGGTTGATAGATTTAGTAAAATGGCTCATTTTATACCATGTCATAAAACTGATGATGCAAAATTGATTGCTGATTTGTTCTTTAAAGAGGTTGTGCGTTTGCATGGCATACCCAAAAGCATTGTTAGTGATCGAGATGTTAAGTTTTTGAGTCATTTTTGGCGTGTTTTGTGGGGAAAGTTGGGAACTAAGTTCCTGTTTTCTACTACTTGCCATCCTCAAACTGATGGTCAAACTGAGGTTGTGAATCGAACATTGATTACTTTGCTTAGGGCAGTAATAGAAAAGAATATTAGGATGTGGGAGGATTGTTTACCATTTGCGGAGTTTGCTTACAATAGGGCTGTTCATAGCACTACTAACTGTTCTCCATTTGAAATTGTTTATGGTTTTAATCCGCTTACTCCTTTAGATATTTTGCCATTGCCATCTAACGATTTTGTGAGTGTTGATGCTAGTTCAAAGGCAGATTTCTTGAGGAAGTTACATAACAGGTTAAGGAAAGGATTGAAAAGCAAAATGCCAAAGTAGCTTCTAGAGTGAATAAAGGAAGAAAGCCAATGCTTTTTCAGCCTGGTGATTGGGTTTGGGTACATTTTCACAAAGAAAGGTTCCCACAGCAACGGAAGTCTAAGTTAAATCCACGAGGAGATGGTCCTTTTCAAATACTTGAAAGGATTAATGATAATGCGTATAAAGTGGATTTGCCAGGTGAGTATAATGTGAGTGCTTCGTTTAATGTTGCTGATTTAAGTCCTTTTGATGTAGGTGATGCTTTTGATTCGAGGACGAATCCTTTTGAGGAGAGGGGAAATGTTGTGGAACAACCAGCACACCGCAAGGATGAGCAAGGCCTAGGACGTGAGGACCAAGTTGAGGAGATCATCAATCCAATTATTCTGCCACAAGGTCCTATAACTAGATCGAGAGCCAAAAAGATTCAGCAAGCACTAATTTGCCATTTGCAAGATTTGGTGAATTTGGCTAACTATGGTTTGCAAGGAATTACAAGCTTGGAGACAAGACCAAAGGAAGTCAATTACAACTTGCTACAAGTTGTAATTCACGAATGAGGCTTGTATTAAGGCCCACTAGTTATGTAATAAGGCCCACTAGTTATGCTCATTTAAAAAGTAAGGGCCCTGTTTGTTTGGTATTAAATTAGGACTTTGATTACTTTATTATTTCTTATATTTTGATTAGAAAGCCAAACGCTACTTAATAACCCTAATTAGGGTTTAGCTATTTATATCTCATTTAGGGTTGTAAGAAATCAGTTTTAGTTTTGGACGAATTTATTAACCAAAAGCCGAATTGCTTTTATCTTTGTGTTCTTGCTTGAATACATGCTTCAGAAACATTCAAGTAGTTTGATCAACTTTCTTGTGGAGTGTTTCGAATCTGGGATTTAGGAACTGACTTGTTTTGAAATCTTGGATCTTTGATCAATTCAAGGTAATCTGAAATCTAACCTAATCCTTGGGGGTTGTACCGAATTCGACTAGGGGTTTTCAAGTTAATGCTGTGGGGGTTCGAAATCAAGGGGTTCTCAGGCTTATTCTTGGAGTTTCTGTATCACTTTTTGTTTTAATTCTATCCTATTAAGTATTCTTTGATTAATTTTATACCTCTTTATGTTGACACAACAAGTTTTGTTGTCCCTTCTCTTATTGTTACTTTCTTGGTTAATCTTAATATTTTTGCACTTTTATTAATATCATAAAAAAAAAGAGAAAAAATCAGAATTGCAAAAGTGTGGAATTCTAGTTCTTAAAGTTTCAGAATTATTTGAGGCTAAGGGACCTAAATTTCAGCACTTAGGTTTGTTTTCTTGTGTTTAGCTACTTTAAATTTGGCCTTAGCTAAAATCTTGATCTAGACTAGCCCTTTTCAATCCATTGAATTGCCATAATCTAATTTGGTTTGTTTAGGTGATTAGTTCATTTATGAACCCAAAACAAAAGCAAGAGAGATAAAAGGCAAGAGTGGTAAGACCAGCATCGAGAAAAGCCAAATTTTGTGTGAAACATGAGTGGTGTGAAACAAATTTTTGAGTGAAACACATGAGGGTATCTTGTGAGGCTATTTTAAATTTTCTTCTTTCAGGTTTTAAACATGTCTAACAAAGATAAAGAAGTAAGTTCTTCTTCAAATGATCAAATAATTCAAGCAATGCAACAGCAATTTGAACGTATGTTCAAAATGATTGGTGATGTAAGAGATCATTTAGAAAAATATGATGATGCGATTACCACATTGTAAGGTGAGCCAAGGCATAGAAGGCAACTAGCCTTTGCCAATGATGAATATGATGTAGGAATTGACACAGATGATGATCAAGCAACCATTATTGGAGGGGATGCTCATCCTAGAAGGCAAAATAAGAGAGCAAGGTTTGATAGCATTGATCGAAATATAGGCAGCATCAAAATGAAGATTCCTTCCTTCCAAGGAAAGAATGACCCGGATGCTTATTTGGAGTGGGAAAGAAAGGCGGAGATGATCTTTGAGTGTCATAACTACTCTGAAGAGAAAAAGGTAAAATTAGCCATTGCTGAATTTTGTGATTATGCTATTGTTTGGTAGGATCAATTGTGTAAAGATAGGCATCAAAATGGTGAAAGGTCCATTGAGACATGTTTTGAGATGAAACGCATCATGAGAAAGTGATTTATTCCTAGCCACTATTATAGAGACTTGCACCAACGTTTACAAATCCTAACACAAGGTTCCATGAGTGTGGAGGAATATCACAAAGAAATGGAGATAGCCATGATAAGGGCTAATGTGGATGAGGATCATGAAGCCACCATGGAAATGTTCTTGAATGGCTTGAACAAGAACATTGCTGATCTTGTGGAGCTGCAACACTATGTGGAGATTAAAGACATGGTGAATGTGGCCATAAAAATTGAAAGACAATTGAAATGCAAGGGTACAAGTATGATTCTAAACCTTATTTGACTTCTTCTTCTTCTTCTTGGAGACCAAATTGGAGTAAAAAGGATGATAAACCTATTTTAAGCCTAAGATTGATGAAAATAAAAACAAAAATGAAATAGGCAGCAAGTGTAGAGGTGAGAATCAAACTAATCAAACTATAGGAATTAAGTATTTTTAAGTGCCTAGGACATGGTCATATGGCACATGAATATCCCAATAAAAGGATAATGATCATGAGGGATGGGACTGTTGAGTCTGAAATTGAGAGAGAGGAAGATGATGAAATGCCATCTTTAGAAGATGCTAGTGATGTTGAGTTTGCTAAGGGATATGTGTTAGTTGTACAATGCACACTTAGTTTGCGAAGTAAACATGATGAACATGGGAACAATGTGAAAATCTGTTTCATACTTTTTGTTTGATTGCTAACAAATTGTGTAATATGATTGTGGATAGTGGTAGTTATACAAACGTGGCTAGTACTTTGCTTGAGGAAAAACTGAAATTACCTACTACTAGACATTCGAAACCATACAAGTTACAATGGTTGAATGATAGTGGTGTTGTGAAGGTGAATAAGCAAGTATTGGTTTCTTTCTCTATTGGTAGATATAAAGATGAGGTGTTGTGTGATATGGTTCCTATGTATGCTGATCACATATTGTTAGGGAGACCATGGCAATATGATCGAAGGGTCATACATGATGGGTTTAAGAACCGAATATTCTTTGATCATGAATGGACAGAAATACCAACTTGGACCTTTATATCCAAAGACCATTTTTGAAGACCAAATGAGAATAAAAGATCAATATGAAGAACTTGAATTTTTCATTGGCTGAAACTTTAGGGAGGGAGCAAGAAAGAGAGAAAAAAAAGAAAAAGGTGAGATGAGTGGTAAGAATGAGAGCAATGGGAAATACAAGGGGAGAGAAAATAAGGGAGGAAGGAATGAAAGAAAATTGAGTGTTTATGCAAAAACGAGTGATGTGAGGAAAACACTAACCATGAGGCAGTTTATACTTGTACTTATGTCCAAGGATGTTTTGATTATATCTAACGAGCTTGACAAGAGTTTGCCTATATTATTGTTGATTTATTGCAGGAACATGAAGATCTCTTTTCTGAAGATATGCCTAAGGGTTTGCCACCAATTCTAGGAATTGAATATCAAATTGATTTCATTCCTTGTGCAAGCATACCAAATAGGCCAGCTTATTGATGCAAGAAAGGATCCCTTGAAGCTAGCAAGTGGACCAATCACTAGGAGCAAGGCAAAGAGATATCAAGCTAGTATGTCTTTGCATATTCAAGAAGAGATTTCCAAAGAGCTTCAAGAATTATCATTCAAGAAGATGGAGATAGAGCTTGAAGAAAGCACACCAAAGCTGATTATGATGCTTAGTGTGAATATAGAAGCTAAAGGCTAGCTAAAGAGGTCCAACTTGCAAGAAAGGTCCATGTGGATTCATATAAAGCCTTGGGAAGTAATTTAAGGCCTTAGTAAGATGATGGAAGTGATTGGAAGAAAAACTTGGAGTGCAGCCAGTTTCACACGTACCTGTGAGATTTCTGAAGCCCTATGAGAATAGCTGGATGGACCCAATGCTTAAAGATTATTAATTATGTTTAATGAGCCACGTTTTATATCATTATGGAAGGCTTAAAAATAGGATTTTGTTTCCATACTTTATATTTTCCTTAGTAGATTAGGATTACTTTATGTTTTTCCTTATGCAATTAGGAATGTTTTCCTTATGCAATTAGGAATGTTTTAGTTTTCCATATGCAATTAGGAATTTTGTAACCCTTTTTTAAGGGCACTATTAGGCCGAATTTCAGAAAACAACAATTAATAAAAATTTTTGAATTCTTCTACAAGTTCTTGTGAATTTTCGTGTGAGAGAGATTAGAGTGGATTCTTTAATTCTTTCTTTGCATCAAGAATTAGGTTTACTTATCAACAAGAGTTGTGGCATTTTCCTTCTTCTTACCAACTAAATCCTTCAATCATAGTGAGTTCGCGTCTCTTTATAGGCGTTGGGTTCCTTAGGAGGTGATTATCAAGTTTCAAGGAGTTCTCTACCATTGTTATACGTTGGGTTTGCTGCCATCGTTACTAAGGGTCCGCGTCACTTATAGATGCAACCCTGAGGAGACCAAGGAAATCCAAAGGCGAGTGAGTGAACTTATGGAGAAGGGGTATGTACGTGAAAGCATGAGTCCATGTGCAGTTTCTGTATTATTGGTGCCTAAAAAGGATGGTTCATGGAGGATGTGTATTGATTGTCAAGCCATCAACAAAATAACAGTGAAGTATAGACATCCTATTCCTAGGCTAGATGATATGTTGGATGAATTGAATGGTTCTTGTGTTTTTTCTAAAATTGATTTAAAATCTAGATATCATCAAATTAGAATGTGTGAAGGTGATAAATGGAAAACTACTTTCAAAACTAAACATGGTTTATATGAATGGTTAGTAATGCCCTTTGGCTTAACTAATGCACCAAGTACTTTTATGCAATTAATGAATCATGTTTTGCGTGCTTTCATTGGAAAGTTTGTGGTGGTTTATTTTGATAATATTATTGTGTGTAGCAAATCTTTAGATGAGCATGTAACACATTTAAAGGCTCTTTTTGATGTGTTAAGGCAAGAAAAGTTATATGCTAATCTTAAGAAATGTACTTTTTCCACTAATGAAATTACTTTTCTTGGATATATTGTTAATGACAAAGGAATTCATGTTAATCAAGAAAAAGTAAAAGTAATTAGAGATTGGCCGAAACCTACTAGTGTGCATGATGTTAGGAGTTTTCATGGTCTTGCTATCTTTTATAGGAGATTTATTAGGGATTTTTCTACAATTGTTGCACCTGTAACTGAATGCATTAAAAAGAATGTGGGTTTCAAGTGGGGAAAAGAACAAGATGATGCTTTTAACTTGCTAAAAGACAAACTTAGTTCAGCATCTTTACTTGCTTTGCCTAACTTTTCTAAAACTTTTGAGGTCGAGTGTGATGCAAGTGGAATAGGTATTGGTGGAGTCTTGATGCAAGAAGGAAGACCAATAGCATTCTTTAGTGAGAAGCTAAGTAGAGCAAGTCTAAACTACCCAACTTATATGATAAGGAGTTCTATGCATTGGTGAGAGTACTAGAAAATTGGCAACACTACTTATGGTATAAGGAATTCATAATCCACACCGATCATGAGTCTTTGAAATATCTCAAAGGACAAGGAAAGCTCAGTCGAAGACATGCTAAATGGGTAGAGTTCATTGAATCATTTTCTTATATCATCAAGTTCAAGCAAGGTAAGGAAAATGTGGTTGCCGATGCTTTATCAAGGAGGTATGCTCTAATTTCTACACTTGATGCAAAATTATTGGGTTTTGAGTTAATTAAGAATTTATATAATTCAGACCTTGATTTTGCTAATGTTTATGATGCATGTGAGAAAGGGGGTTTTGGCATGTTTTATAGGCTAGATGATTTTCTTTTCAAAGAAAATAAGTTGTGTGTGCCTCAATCTTCTTTGAGAGAGTTGCTTGTGAGGGAGGCACATGGTGGGGGGTTTGATGGGGCATTTTGGTGTGAAAAAAACTTTAGATGTTTTAAGTGATCATTTCTTTTGGCCACAAATGAAAAGAGACGTTGAGAGAATTTGATGCATTACTTGTAAACAAGCTAAATCCAAATTGATGTCTCATGGGTTGTATACACCACTTCCCATACCTATTGAACCTTGGGTTGACATTTTCATAGACTTTATTTTAGGATTACATAGGTCAAGGGGAGGGAAAAATTCTGTTTTTATTGTTGTTGACAAGTTTAGCAAAATGGCACATTTCATTCCATGCCATAAGACGGATGATGCAACTCATATTGCAGGGCTGTTCTTCAAAGAAATTGTGAGATTGCATGAAGTTCCAAGGATAATTGTTAGTGATAGAGATGTCAAGTTCTTTTGCCACTTTTGGAAGACACTTTGGAGCAAGTTGGGAACAAAGCTTCTATTCTTAACAACTTGTGCCGCGGACCCTTAGCAACGATGGCAGCAAACCCAACGTATAACAATGGTAGAGAACTCCTTGAAACTTGATAATCACCTCCTAAGGAACCCAACGCCTATAAAGAGATGCGAACTCACTATGATTGAAGGATTTAGTTGGTAAGAAGAAGGAAAACGCCACAACTCTTGTTGATAAGTAAACCTAATTCTTGATGCAAAGAAAGAATTAAAGAATCCACTCTAATCTCTCTCACACGAAAATTCACAAGAAGAACTTGTAGAAGAATTCAAAAATTTTTATTAATTGTTGTATATAAAATTCGGCCTAATAGTGCCCTTAAATAAGGGTTACAAAATTCCTAATTGCATATGGAAAATTAAGACTAAAACATTCCTAATTGCATAAGGAAAACATTAAGTATGGAAATAAAATCCTAATCCACGAAGGAAAATATAAAGTATGGAAATAAAATCCTAATCCACTAAGGAAAATATAAAGTAATCCTAATCCACTAAGGAAAATATAAAGTATGGAAACAACCAAACTAATCCCTTCAACATAAGAAACGCCCCACACTATTTGGGCTGTCCATGGGCCTTAAATTACTTTCCAAGGCTTTATATGAACCCCCATGGACCTTTCTTGCACATTGGACCTTTCTTTAGCTAGCCTTTAGCTTCCACACTAAGCATCATAATCAGCTTTGGTGTGCCTTCTTCAAGCTCTATCTCCATCTTCTTGAATGATAATTCTTGAAGCTCTTTGGAAATCTCTTCTTGAATATGCAAAGCCATACTATCTTGATATCTCTTTGCTTTGCTCCTAGTGATTGGTCCACTTGCTATCTTCAAGGGATCCTTTCTTGCATCATTCTCCCCCTCTTCAAAAAGATTTGTCCTCAAATCTGCATCATCAAAAGGAGAAAGATCACTTACATTGAAAGTAGCACTAACATTATACGTACCTGGTAAGTCGATCTTGTAGGCATTGTCATTAATCTTCTCCAGCACTTGGAATGGGCCATCTCCCCTTGCTTGCAACTTGTTCTTCCTTTGGTTAGGAAATCTCTCTTTTCGAAAATGCACCCAAACCCAATCTCCTACTTGAAACTTAATCTCACGTCTCTCTCTATTTGCAGAATCAGCATATCTCTTGTTCCTTTTCTCAATATTCGCCCTTGCTTTCTCATGCATCTCTTTCACCAATTTAGCTTTATTCTCACCATCTAAACTAACAAGCTCATGAGAAGGTAAAGAAACAAGATCCAAAACTGTTAGTGGGTTAAAACCATAAACAAGCTCAAAAGGTGAATATCCTGTAGAAGAATGAATAGCACGATTATAAGCAAACTCAATAAATAGTAAACAATCTTCCCAAGAACTCAAATTCTTACCCACTAAAGCTCTCAACATGGTACCTAAAGTTCTGTTTACTACTTCTGTTTGTCCATCCGTTTGAGGATGACAAGTGGTGGAAAATAACAACTTGGTACCTAACTTTCCCAAAAGCACACGCCAAAAGTGAGACAAAAACTTGGTGTCTCTATCAGAAACTATGGATTTTGGTATCCCATGAATTCGAACCACCTCCCTAAAGAAGAGTTCGGCCACTAAACTAGCATCATCATACTTATGACATGGGATAAAGTGTGCCATCTTACTAAACCTATCAACAACCACAAATATGCTATCTCTCCCCCTCTTAGTCCTTGGTAATCCTAAAACAAAGTCCATACTAATGTCCATCCAAGGAGAACTAGGAACGGGTAATGGCATATACAAACCATGAAGCATAGATTTAGACTTAGCTTGCCTACAAGCCAAACAAGCCTTACAAATCCGAATTACATCTCTTTTCATATTTGGCCAATAAAAGTGTTCATTCAGCATGTCTAAAGTCTTATCAACTCCAAAATTCCCCATCAAACCCCCACAATGTGATTTTAATACTAGCAAATCTCTCATAGAACATCTAGGCATGCATAATTTCGAACCCTTAAACAAAAACCCATCATGTCTATAGAAAGAATTAAAAACACCATGCTCACAAGCATCATAAACATTGCCGAAATCAGAATCACCAACATATAAGTCCTTTATACATTCAAATCCAAGCAATTTGGTACTCAAAACATTAAGTAAAGCGTACCTGCTTGAAAGTGCATCTGCCACTACATTGTCTTTACCTTGCTTGTATTTGATCACATAAGGAAACTTCTCAATCTTCATAACCCATTTTGCATGTCTTTTATTCAACTTGCCTTGCCCTCTCAAATGCTTCAATGATTCATGGTCTGAATGGATCACGAATTCCTTGGGCAGCAAATAATGCTCCCATACTTCCAATGCTCTCACCAAAGCATATAGCTCCTTGTCATAAGTTGAATAATTCAGCTTTGCTCCATTAAGCTTTTCACTAAAGTATGCATTGGGCTTCTTCTCTTGCATCAAAAAAGCTCCAATACCTACACCAGAAGCATCACATTCAATTTCAAAAGTAGAATCAAAGTTAGGTAAAGCTAAAATGGGTGTAGTAGAAAGCTTCTCTTTCAAAGCATCAAATGCTTCTTGTTGCTCCTTGCCCCAAACGAATCCCACTTCTTTCTTGATTATGCTAGTCAAGGGGGCTGCCAATGTAGAAACATTAGGACAAATCTCCTATAAAAGCTTGCCAATCCGTGAAAACTCCTCACTTCTGTCACACTTGAAGGATTCGGCCACTCTTGGATAGCTTTCACCTTCTCTTGATCAACTTCAATTCCCTGCATACTTACAACAAAACCAAGAAAAACAACCCTATCTAGACAAAAAGAACACTTCTTAAGCTTAGCATAAAGGTTTTGCTCCCTAAGCATTTCAAGCACTTTCCTAACATGTTCAACATGTTCTTCCTCAGTTTTGCTATAAATCAGAATATCATCAAAGTAAACTACCACAAACTTACCTAAATAAGTGATGAAAGAAAGGATCCCTTGAAGCTAGCAAGTGGACCAATCACTAGGAGCAAGGCAAAGAGATATCAAGCTAGTATGGCTTTGCATATTCAAGAAGAGATTTCCAAAGAGCTTCAAGAATTATCATTCAAGAAGATTGAGATAGAGCTTGAAGAAGGCACTCCAAAGCTGATTATGATGCTTAGTGTGGAAGCTAAAGGCTAGCTAAACAAAGGTCCAACGCACAAGAAAGGTCCAGGGGGTTCATATAAAGCCTTGGGAAGTAATTTAAGGCCCATGGACAGCCCAAATAGTGTGGGGCGTTTCTTATGTTGAAGGGATTAGTTTGGTTGTTTCCATACTTTATATTTTCCTTATTGGATTAGGATTTTGTTTCCATACTTTATATTTTCCTTAGTGGATTACGATTTTGTTTCCATACTTTATGTTTTCCTTATGCAATTAGGAATGTTTTCCTTATGCAATTAGGAATGTTTTAGTTTTCCATATGCAATTAGAAATTTTGTAACCCTTATTAAGGGCACTATTAGGCCGAATTTCAGACAACAATAATTAATAAAAATTTTTGAATTCTTCTACAAGTTCTTCTTGTGAATTTTCGTTTGAGAGAGATTAGAGTGGATTCTTTAATTCTTTCTTTGCATCAAGAATTAGGTTTACTTATCAACAAGAGTTGTGGCGTTTTCCTTCTTCTTACCAACTAAATCCTTCAATCATAGTGAGTTCGCGTCTCTTTATAGGCGTTGGGTTCCATAGGAGGTGATTATCAAGTTTCAAGGAGTTCTCTACCATTGTTATACGTTGGGTTTGCTGCCATCGTTGCTAAGGGTCCGCGTCATTTGGTATCAGAGCCTTGCTACAAGGTAATTTTTATCTACTTTGTCTTTCTAGGGTTTGTTAATTTAGGTCTTTTAAATTTCTGTGTTTTAGGGTTCTTAGAGAGTCTAGTCTTTAATTTTCGAAAAAGAATCATAGATCAAAATTTTATTACTTCTTACCCACCTAGGAAAGGATTCTTGGAGAATTTCGAAACCAAGAATTAGGGTTCTTGAAAGAAAGCAAAAGCTAGAGTTTGTGTTCAAGTTTGATTTCGATTTGGTCTTGAGTGAATCTGGGGTTGCGAATTAAGTCCAGATTTCGAAAAGTTCTTGGGAGTAAATTAAGTCCCGAATCAAAGGGATAGTGAGAGGAAGCAAAAAAAAAAAAGAGTACAAAACCACCTCAACAAAAATTGTTTGATATTCTTGCTATTTGGGTGCTAAGGATCAGATCTAGGTGGGTGAGAAGTAATAAAATTTTTGGGCAAAAAATTTCACCTTTTGAGGGGCTTTTGGAATTCGAAAATCAGACCTTAATATTCATGTTATTTGAGTGTTATAGGTGGGAATTAGAGTCTTGAAGCTAGCATTTTGGGTAGAATTGATTAGGTCCATAAAGCAGCTTGCCAAGGTGGGTTGTTTTTGATTCATTATATCCAAATTTGTCTTGTTTATTGTCTTCATTGTTTCTGATTTCTTTATCTAGCTTTTAATTCCATTACATTGCTAAGTATCATTTGCTTGTGTCGATACTTGGTTTTATATCGTGTAGTGCAAATTACCTTGCATTGCCTCCGGATACTTGTCTTGTTTTCTATCTAGTTCTAGGATTTAGGTTCTAGTTTCTTGAACGACTTGACAATTGTTGGTTGGTGAGCTTGGTTCTGAAGTGCAATCAAGGAAGACAAGAAAAGTGAGGTAATTCTAAACACTTGAGTGAATTTTGATTATTACTAATAATGTTTCTTTGAGTTTGTTTGTTTGTTAACATGGCTGGAAAAGGAGAAGAGACTAGCAAAGAAGGAGCTATGGCCGAAAGCTTGGCTAGGCTTAATGAGACTTTGGCAACAATGCTTTGTTGAATGGAGATGATGGATACTAGATTGCAAGAGAATGCAGCACGACAAGCACAACAAATTCAGCAAGTGCAACAAGGGCAACCAGCCGCACATCCAAATCCCATAATGCGAGCTAGAAGAGTGCTTAGGAGAGAAGGGAAAGGAAATCTTGAAGCCCCAGAAGCAGCCGAAAGGGTAGAAGAAGAAGATGAAGGTGGAAATCAACCTACCATTGATGGTGACCTTACTTCCATCAAGATGAAGATTCTTTCCTTTGAAGGGAAGAACAATGCAGAAGAGTTCATAGAATGGGAGAGGAAAGTTGAGTAGATTTTCGAATGCCATAACTACACCGAAGAGAAGAAATCAGTTTTGGCAGCCGTAGAGTTCAAGGGGTATGCTACCTTTTGGTGGGATCAATTGAAAGCTAATAGAAGAGGGAAAGGTATGAGGCCTATTCCTGAATGGTCAACCTTGAAAGAACTAATGAGGAGCCGATTTGTACCATCTCACTACATTCGGGATTTGTACAATCGACTAGCAAGACTAGTTCAAGGTGGAAGAAGGGTGGAAGAGTACCACAAAGAGATGGAGATGATCATGGCTAGGGCAAATATTGATGAAGATGAAGATAAGAAGATGTCACAATTTCTTGGGGGATTGAATTTGAACATAGCCAATGAATTGGAGATGTATGAATTCAACACAATTGAAGAGTTAGTTCAAAAGGCCATGAAGATAGAGATAAGATTGAAGAATAAAGCTATTTCGAAAACTAGCTACTCTAAAGCTAGTGGAAATTTTTCAAACTTCAAGGGTTCAAGTTCGGGTGGAGGTTCCTACAAAGGGGATTACAAGGGTTATTTCCAAAAGAATTCTTCCTACAATCCTAATTTCAAGAAGCCGAATGATGGGGATGCAAAAACAGCCAAGGAAACACCTTCTAGACCTACTCCAAGTAGGGAAATTAAATGCTACAAGTGTTTGGGAAGTGGACACATTGCTTCTCACTGTCCGAATAAGAGGGTGATGATTGCAACCCATGAAGGGGAAATTGAATCAGAATCTGAACATGAAGAAGAAGAGGAGGTCGAATGTGGTGATAGGGCCGAATATGATAAAGAGGCTTGGGAGAATCAAGTCTTGAATGCTAAACATGGAGAGATGCTTGTTACTAGAAGAGCCTTGAATATTCAAGTCAAGGAAGAAGGCTTGGATCAAAGGGAGAATCTTTTCCACTCTAGGTGTTTGGTGAATGGTAAGGTTTGTAAACTTATCATTGATGGTGGAAGTTGTACCAATGTTGCTAGTACTATAATGGTGGATAAATTGGGATTAACTTGTTTTAAACATCCCAATCCTTACAAGTTGCAATGGTTCAATGACGCTGGGGAAGTAAAAGTGTTGAAGCAAGTCAAGGTACCATTCTCCATTGGGTGGTATAAAGATGAGGTTTTGTGTGATGTAGTGCCAATGCAAGCTGGACATTTGCTATTAGGAAGACCATGGCAGCATGATAGAAGGGCATAACATGATGGCTTTTCTAATAAGTATACCTTTACTTATGAAGGAAAGAAGGTTGTTCTAGTACCATTATCACCTCAAGAGGTGTATGAAGATCAGAAGAGGATGCTAGAGAGGGAGAAAGAAGATTCGACCAACATGAACCAAGGGGGTTCAAATTCGGCCAATGATGTTTCTTTAACACCCAAGGGTAATTCTAAGGGTAGGGAGAGAGAAAATAATAAAGTGAGTGAGTGCAGAAAGGGAAAAGAGGCCGAGAGTCAAAAGAAAGTAAGCAAACAAATAAATAGCCCATTGGTGAGAGAAAATAAGCAAGGAGAAAAAGCAAAACATACTTTTTATGCAAGAGCAAGAGAGATAGATGTAGGGCAGCCTGTACTCATTATTATTATTATATATAAAGAATTGTTACTTGCTGACTGTGAAGAATCTCTTGATTCTTTACCTTCTAGTTTTGTGTCTTTGTTGCAGGATTTTAAGGATGTGTTTCCTGAAGACCTTCCTAGTGGTTTGCCGCCATTAAGAGGGATTGAACATCAAATTGATTTCATACCCGGTTCTACAATTCCAAACCTGCCAGCATATAGGAGCAATCCTATGGAGACAAAAGAGATGCAAAGACAAGTTGAAGAGCTTTTGGAGAAAAGCTTGGTTCGCGAGAGCCTTAGTGCTTGTGCCGTTCCAGTCTTATTAGTACCCAAGAAAGATGGTTCTTGGAGGATGTGTGTTGATTGTAGGGCTGTGAATAAGATTACTGTGAAGCATAGACATCACATTCCTAGACTTGATGACATGTTGGACAAATTGCATGGGGCGAAATATTTCACAAAGATTGATCTTATGAGTGGTTATCATCAAATTCGCATGAAGCCTGGAGATGAATGGAAGACTGCCTTCAAAACGAAATATGGTTTGTATGAATGGTTAGTTATGCCTTTTGGTTTATCTAATGCACCTAGTACTTTCATGAGATTAATGAACCATGTTTTTAGAGCTTATTTAGGTAAGTTTGTGGTAGTTTACTTTGATGATATTCTGATTTATAGCAAAACTGAGGAAGAACATGTTGAACATGTTAGGAAAGTGCTTGAAATCCTTAGGGAGCAAAACCTTTATGCTAAGCTTAAGAAGTGTTCTTTTTGTCTAGATAGGGTTGTTTTTCTTGGTTTTGTTGTAAGTATGCAGGGAATTGAAGTTGATCAAGAGAAGGTGAAAGCTATCCAAGAGTGGCCGAATCCTTCAAGTGTGACAGAAGTGAGGAGTTTTCACGGATTGGCAAGCTTCTATAGGTGATTTGTCCCTAATTTCTCTACATTGGCAGCCCCCTTGACTAGCATAATCAAGAAAGAAGTGGGATTCGTTTGGGGCAAGGAGCAACAAGAAGCATTTGATGCTTTGAAAGAGAAGCTTTTTACTACACCCGTTTTAGCTTTACCTAACTTTAATTCTACTTTTGAAATTGAATGTGATGCTTCTGGTGTAGGTATTGGAGCTGTTTTGATGCAAGAGAAGAAGCCCATTGCATACTTTAGTGAAAAGCTTAATGGAGCAAAGCTGAATTATTCAACTTATGACAAGGAGCTATATGCTTTGGTGAGAGCATTGGAAGTATGGGAGCATTATTTGCTGCCCAAGGAATTCGTGATCCATTCAGACCATGAATCATTGAAGCATTTGAGAGGGCAAGGCAAGTTGAATAAAAGACATGCAAAATGGGTTATGAAGATTGAGAAGTTTCCTTATGTGATCAAATACAAGCAAGGTAAAGACAATGTAGTGGCAGATGCACTTTCAAGGAGGTACGCTTTACTTAATGTTTTGAGTACTAAATTGCTTGGATTTGAATGTATAAAGGACTTATATGTTGGTGATTCTGATTTCGGCAATGTTTATGATGCTTGTGAGCATGGTGCTTTTAATTCTTTCTATAGACATGATGGGATTTTGTTTGAGGGTTCAAAATTATGCATGCCTAGATGTTCTATGAGAGATTTGCTAGTATTAGAATCACATTGTGGGGGTTTGATGGGGCATTTTGGAATTGATAAGACTTTAGACATGCTGAATGAACACTTTTATTGGCCAAATATGAAAAGGGATGTAATTCGGATTTGTACGGCTTGTTTGGCTTGTAGGCAAGCTAAGTCTAAATCTATGCTTCATGGTTTGTATATGCCATTACCCGTTCCTAGTTCTCCTTGGATGGACATTAGTATGGACTTTGTTTTAGGATTACCAAGGACTAAGAGGGGGAGAGATAGCATATTTGTGGTTGTTGATAGGTTTAGTAAGATGGCACACTTTATCCCATGTCATAAGTGTGATGATGCTAGTTTAGTGGCCGAACTCTTCTTTAGGGAGGTGGTTCGAATTCATGGGATACCAAAATCCATAGTTTCTGATAGAGACACCAAGTTTTTGTCTCACTTTTGGGGTGTGCTTTTGGGAAAGTTAGGTACCAAGTTGTTATTTTCCACCACTTGTCATCCTCAAACGGATGGACAAACAGAAGTAGTAAACAGAACTTTAGGTACCATGTTGAGAGCTTTAGTGGGTAAGAATTTGAGTTCTTGGGAAGATTGTTTACTATTTATTGAGTTTGCTTATAATCGTGCTATTCATTCTTCTACAGGATATTCACCTTTTGAGCTTGTTTATGATTTTAACCCACTAACAGTTTTGGATCTTGTTTCTTTACCTTCTCATGAGCTTGTTAGTTTAGATGGTGAGAATAAAGCTAAATTGGTGAAAGAGATGCATGAGAAAGCAAGGGCGAATATTGAGAAAAGGAACAAGAGATATGCTGATTCTGCAAATAGAGAGAGACGTGAGATTAAGTTTCAAGTAGGAGATTGGGTTTGGGTGCATTTTCGAAAAGAGAGATTTCCTAACCAAAGGAAGAATAAGTTGCAAGCAAGGGGAGATGGCCCATTCCAAGTGCTGGAGAAGATTAATGACAATGCCTACAAGATCGACTTACCAGGTACGTATAATGTTAGTGCTACTTTCAATGTAAGTGATCTTTCTCCTTTTGATGATGAAGATTTGAGGACAAATCTTTTTGAAGAGGGGGAGAATGATGCAAGAAAGGATCCCTTGAAGCTAACAAGTAGACCAATCACTAGGAGCAAGGCAAAGAGATATCAAGCTAGTATGGCTTTGCATATTCAAAAAGAGATTTCCAAAGAGCTTCAAGAATTATCATTCAAGAAGATGGAGATAGAGCTTAAAGAAGGCACACCAAAGCTGATTAAGATGCTTAGTGTGGAAGCTAAAGGCTAGCTAAAGAAAGGTCCAACGTGCAAGAAAGGTCCATGGGGGTTCATATAAAGCATTGGGAAGTAATTTAAGGCCCATGGACAGCCCAAATAGTGTGGGGCGTTTCTTATATTGAAAAGATTAGTTTGGTTGTTTCCATACTTTATATTTTCCTTATTGGATTAGGATTTTGTTTCCATACTTTATATTTTCCTTAGTGGATTAGGATTTTGTTTCCATACTTAATGTTTTCCTTATACAATTAGGAATGTTTTAGTCTTAATTTTCCATGCGCAATTAGGAATTTTGTAACCCTTATTTAAGGGCACTATTAGGCCGAATTTCAGAAAACAACAATTAATAAAAATTTTCGAATTCTTCTACAAGTTCTTCTTGTGAATTTTCGTGTGAGAGAGATTAGAGTGGATTCTTTAATTTTTTTTTTGCTTCAAGAATTAGGTTTACTTATCAACAAGAGTTGTGGCGTTTTCCTTCTTCTTACCTACTAAATCCTTCAATCATAGTGAGTTCGCGTCTCTTTATAGGCGTTGGGTTCCTTAGGAGGTGATTATCAAGTTTCAAGGAGATCTCTACCATTGTTATACGTTGGGTTTGTTGCCATCGTTGCTAAGGGTCTGCGTCAGGCTGCTTCTAGGGCTTCAAGATTTCCTTGCCCTTGTCTCCTAAGCACTCTTCTAGCTCGCATTATGGGATTTGGATGTGCGGCTGGCTGCCCTTGTTACACTTACTGAATTTGTTGTGCTTGTCGTGCTACATTCTCTTGCAATCTAGTATCCATCATCTCCATTCGACCAAGCATTGCTGCCAAAGTTTCATTAAGCCTAGCCAAGCTTTCGGCCATAACTCCTTCTTTGCTAGTCTCTTCTCCTTTTCCAGCCATGTTAACAAACAATCAAACTCAAAGAAACAAGATTAGTAATAATCGAAATTCACTCAAGTGTTTAGAATTACCTCACTTTTCTTGTCTTCCTTGATTTCATTTCAGAACCAAGCTCACCAACCAACAATTGTCAAGTCGTTCAAGAAACTAGAACCTAAATCCTAGAACTAGATAGAAAACAAGATAAGTATCTGGAGGCAATGCAAGGTAATTTGCACTACACGATATAAAACCAAGTATCGACACAAGCAAATGATACTTAGCAATGTAATGGAATTAAAAGCTAGATAAAGAAATCAGAAATAATGAAGACAATAAACAAGACAAATTTGGATATAATGAATCAAAAATAACCCACACTTGGCAAGCTGCTTTATGGACCTAATCAGTTCTACCCAAAACGCTTGCTTCTAGACTCTAATTCCCACCTATAACACTCAAATAACATGAATATTAAGGTCTGATTTTCGAATTCCAAAAGCCCCTCAAAAGGTGAAATTTTTCGCCCAAAAATTTTATTACTTCTCACCCACCTAGATCTGATCCTTACCACCCAAATAGCAAGAATATCAAACAATTTTTGTTGAGGTGGTTTTGTACTCTTTTTTTTTTTTTGCTTCCTCTCACTATCCCCTTGATTCGGGACTTAATTTACTCCCAAGAATTTTTCAAAATCTGGACTTAATTCGCAACCCCAGATTCACTCAAGACCAAATCGAAATCAAACTTGAACACAAACTCTAGCTTTTGCTTTCTTTCAAGAACCCTAATTCTTGGTTTCGAAATTCTCCAAGAATCCTTTCCTAGGTTTCGTTTTCACCCTAAGAATACCCTCCTTCAATTTGGCCTTGATCAGAATTAATATATGACTCTTTTTCAAAAATTAAAGACTAGACTCTCTAAGAACCCTAAAACGCAGAAATTTAAAAGACCTAAATTAACAAACCCTAGAAAGACAAAGTAGATAAAAATTACCTTGTAGCAAGGCTCTGATACCAAATGACGGGGACCCTTAGCAACGATGGCAGCAAACCCAACGTATAACAATGGTAGAGAACTCCTTGAAACTTGATAATCACCTCCTAAGGAACCCACCGCCTATAAAGAGACGCGAACTCACTATGATTGAAGGATTTAGTTGGTAAAAAGAAGGAAAACACCACAACTCTTGTTGATAAGTAAACCTAATTCTTGATGCAAAGAAAGAATTAAAGAATCCACTCTAATCTCTCTCACACAAAAATTCACAAGAAGAACTTGTAGAAGAATTTAAAAATTTTTATTAATTGTTGTATATGAAATTCGGCCTAATAGTGCCCTTAAATAAAGGTTACAAAATTCCTAATTGCATATGGAAAATTAAGACTAAAACATTCCTAATTGCATAAGGAAAACATTCCTAATTGCATAAGGAAAACATTAAGTATGGAAACAAAATCCTAATCCACTAAGAAAAATATAAAGTATGAAAACAAAATCCTAATTCACGAAGGAAAATATAAAGTAATCCTAATCCACTAAGGAAAATATAAAGTATGGAAATAACCAAACTAATCCCTTCAACATAAGAAATGCCCCACACTATTTGGGTTGTCCATGGGCCTTAAATTACTTTCCAAGGCTTTATATGAACCCCCATGGACCTTTCTTGCACGTTGGACCTTTCTTTAGCTAGCCTTTAGCTTCCACACTAAGCATCATAATCAGCTTTGGTGTGCCTTCTTCAAGCTCTATCTCCATCTTCTTGAATGATAATTCTTGAAGCTCTTTGGAAATCTCTTCTTGAATATGCAAAGCCATACTAGCTTGATATCTCTTTGCTTTGCTCCTAGTGATTGGTCCACTTGCTAGCTTCAAGGGATCCTTTCTTGCATCAACTTGTCATCCACAAACGGATGGACAAACGGAAGTGGTCAATAGAACTCTTTCACAACTATTGAGGGCAATAATTCAAAGAAATTTGAAGAATTGAAAAGAATGTTTGCCACATGTTGAGTTTGCCTACAATAGGAGTATTCATGCTACAACAAATTGTTTACCTTTTGAGGTTGTATATGGTTTCAATCCATTAACACCTATGGATTTACTGTCATTATCCATTGAAAAAGCTAATTTGGAAGGAAAGCAAAAGGCTAAATTTGTTAAATGCTTACATAAGAGGGTGCGTGCTCAAATAGAGAAAAAAAACTCAACAATATAAAAAACAACACAACAAGGGAAGAAAGAAAGTCATATTTGAACTAGGTGATTGGGTTTGGGTACACTCAAGGAAGGAAAGATTTCCAAGTCAAAGAAAGCCTAAGCTGATGCTGAGAGGAGATGGGTCATTTCAAGTCCTACAAAGAATCAATGACAATCATGGAGGCCCAATAATAAGAGCTAGAGCCAAAAAGATGAAGGAAACATTAACTTGCTTAATTGAAGATATTTGGAAGAAACAAGCTCAATGTGATGCAACTAACTTATTATGGGATGAACAAGAGTCAAAGATTATAAACTTGATCCAAACATGTTCAAATATGAAGACAATAGTCTATAACCCACATTGTCTGAATCAATCCCGCCCATTGAAGAATAAAGGGCCATTCAGCATTGATTAAGTAAGTATGGATCTTGGACTGTCATTTTATGTTATTTATTAATTTGAATTTATTTTATTTGCTTTGTGAAATTAACATATCAAAGTTGAGGTTTTATTCCTGTTAAGTGTGAGTTTTAATGTGTTTAAATGAGTGCATTTAGTTTGGGTGTGATTAATTATCATTTAGGAGTTACAAATGTGTGCATTTAATGTATAACAACTCTTTTCAATAAAAGTTAGTGGAATTAAAGGGAAGAATGTGAAGAGCTATACTAACAGCCATTTAAATTTCTTCTACCATGCTTAGACTATAAATACCAAAGCTAAACTCATTTGTAAAAATATTATTGATAAATGATAATTTAAATTTACACTCTGTGAATATTTTTGCTTAACTTCTTTCATAAACTTTAAATTTGTCAAATTAATTCAGTTGGTGGCATTTTATAACAAAAAAAAATCTTGTATTTTATTTTTAACTTATCAAATCATATTTGATTTGTGACGTTATGAATTAAATTCAAATACTAATTTTATTGATAAATAATAACAATTGAAACTAATTTTTCACTAACTTCACTTGAGGAGATTCTTAAATTTTAAAATCATTTTGATTGAAAGGTATTTTTTTTCATTCCATATCTATCATAACTTAATAATTATTGGAATATATAATTACTAAGATAATTTTCTATCAACCTCAGTTGCCGTGGCTTCAGCTAAGTTGGAACTTTCTAATTCTGCAAAACCATGAATACACTAGGAATGGAACGGTCTAATAATAATAATAATAATAATAATAATAATAATAATAATAATAATAATAATAATAATAATAATAAAAGGTTTCATCCTTATTAAGACATCTCAAGTTTACACAAATTAAATTCAAATAAGACAAAAATTCAAATAAGACAATGTTGAGAAAGAAAAAACTAAGCATAGAAAAAAACAAGAGCAAATCTGAAAAAAAAAAATAAATTGGAGTCATCCACTAGTCTCCTCTAAATTCAGCAAGACATTAATCAGATATATTAAAGGGTATATTAAAGGAAAACCAAACAATTCACCTTCGCCATGGATAGATCATACAAAAAGAAAATAGAAATCTATATTATATTAGTTTCGTTTCTTAATCTTTAATTCAATAATAATAATAATAATAATAATAATAATAATAATAAAATTCATTTAGTTTAGGCAAGAATAATGGAAATTAAGATCACTTGGCCATCATGACTTTGACAAATTCTTCATAATTGATCTGGCCATCACCATCAACATCTGCCTCCCTTATCATTTCATCGACTTCTTCATCAGTAAGCTTTTCCCCAAGATTAGTCATAACATGGCGTAACTCAGCAGCAGAAATAAAACCATTTTGATCCTTGTCAAAAACTCTGAATGCCTCTTTCAGCTCTTCTTCTGAGTCTGTATCTTTCATCTTCCTTGCCATAAGATTCAGAAATTCTGGGAAATCAATTGTTCCATTCCCATCAGCATCAACTTCATTAATCATGTCTTGAAGCTCTGCCTCCGTAGGGTTCTGTCCCAGCGATCTCATTACAGTTCCAAGTTCCTTTGTGGTAATGCAACCTGCCATAGTAAAATATAAACATCTTATAATTAAAAACACCAAAATTCTATAAACAAATAATTATCGAATTCAAAAATTAAACAAACACCCGTCTCAAATCAAAACTAGATCTTGCTATCGGCACCTAATTTCACTATTTTAGGGGCTATATTAAAGAAACTTTTAACGCAAAATATATATATGTGATCTTTCGCGCCGACTGTCACTGCTCCTCAGAGATCCACCACTAGATCTAGCCATATTGATAGAAAAGAGGGTGAAGGAATCAAACCATCTCCATCCTTGTCGAACAAACTGAAGGCTTCCTTGAACTCAGAGATCTGATCATCAGTAAGTTGATCCGCCATTTCTTTTTTCTCCTTTTCTTTTGGTTTTCAGAAATATATTTCTTCTGTAAGAAGACCTCTAACAATGCAAATAGAAGATAATGGGAGAAATTGACTTTTAAAGAAAGAAAATAATAATAAAAATATAAAAAAAGCGTAGTTTTCGGCTGAGAAAAACAAGCGTTAAAGGACAGAAGAGAGAGTAAGAGAGAGAGCGCGCCTTTTCTCCCTTTAGATTCAGACAAAGCATAGGTTTCATTCTCCATTTTGCCCAGCTTTTTCTAATGACTATAGTGCCCATAAACTGTCTTTTTCTTCCTGTACTTCTTTTTTCCAATTTTTTTCTAAATTGTTTGCCATTTTTTTGACATGTGCAGTTGGTTCATAAATAATTATTATTTTAAAATTTTTATACTAAAACTTAAAAAATTATTTAATAATTTAATTTATATAATTATTTTATCAAAATTTATATCTACTTAATTTATTATTTATTTTATTAATAATAATTTTTAATAATTATATAAAAATAAATTTAAAATAATAATATAAAATAATTTTAATTTTTATAAAATAATAATTACTTATGAACAAAAAAAAGTATTATTATAAAATTTATAAACATCATAATACTTTATTTTTGAATCAAATAAATATTATAATGTTAATACTTGAATTGATACATATATATCATATAAAATGTTTTGACTGTAATTTTTTTTAAATTATAAAAATATCATTGAGTAATTTTGTTTGATAGAACAATGTTTATTTAAAGAAAATATGTTTGTATTAAGTATTTGAAATTTGTTGTTACATTTATTTTTATAATTTTACAAAAATGTCAATATAAATTTATTCAACTGAACATTTATCAATTAAATTCAAATATTGATCGCTGTTTTTTTTTATTTCACATATATATCCAAATCAATTACTTAAGGAAATTAAAAATTGTATTCACTACTGATTCAATATTTTAAAAATTAAAAAATAAAAAAGCACATGAAAAATAATTACATCAGTAATGATAAACTCGTAAGTGCGTATTTAAGTTGAAAATAAAATAAAAAGAATAAAAAAGGAAAAGGAGTCTGTCAGATACTCAGATTTGTCAAAATTGAAAACTGTGAAATCGTGTTAATATCGGAGCATAACATTAGGCGAAGCCACTTGTCCAAAGGAGGTACAGAGACGAGAATCAAGCAAAAATGAATTGCCATGTGGCTTACGTGAAGAGATGTGAAAATAAAAAAAACAAAAAAATAAAATCAGTCTATGCCTAAAATATTCCATTTTGTGCGCGCGTGTGCATTTTTATATATATATGGAAGCCCAATTTATAAAAAGAATAATCAATTTATATATTATCAAAAAAATTATTTAAATAAATTTCTTTTACCATATGTCCAGTAATTTAGAGTTATTAAATTCACATAACATATTTTAACATTTTTGTTTTCATATTATTTTAGTATAGTAAATTTTAATTAAAACTTATATGACTGTTTGCTGTGAAAAGCAAATTTGGCCTTTTAGTAATTTTACAACCATATAAGAGGATTTAAATTTTTCAACCAATTTTGCCACAGCATATTTTCTCAAGTGACTCTGCTTTTCTTCAGATAACTGAAAAAGAAAATAAATCTCCTAATTTTGCCTCAAGGTTTACTTGAATCTTGAAAGATAATGCTAATAATTTTGATTTGGTATGTTATGAAAAGCATATCAAGAGAAAAAAAAAAGGCAAATAATAACTTTACACCACAAAGAATTTACAAGATGATTTTCTCTTACACGAACTTGTGTTTTGGATTTTGTCTTTGTACACAAATTGATGTTAACCAAATGAACCAGAACCTAATTGCAAAAGATCTAAACAAAAATTCAAAGGACAATTGAAAATTAACTTGTGAAAAGAGCAAGAAATAAGGAAAACACATTTGAAACTTAAGCTGTGTTTGGGATGGATTTGTTTTTTGGTTTTTAGCTTTTTATGCGAAAAAAAAAATCAAAACGTATTATATAATATTATTAAGTTCTAAATTTTTCTAATTAAATATAAAATTATTTTCATCTTAAATATGAAATCTATAAAATATAATTTTGAGAAGATATTTTATATCAATAAAACTTTTATTCTTCACTGCAAAATTCAATTTTTGACATTTTTTTTAATTTTTTAATTTCTTTATTTATATAGTTTTTAAAAATATAAAACAAAACTACAAATAGTTTTTTATTTTAAAAAATAAAAATCTAAAACCTAAACGAGCACACCCTTTATCTTTAGCTATTTTTATTTTGGTTTTGTATAATTTTTATTGATTTTCTTGACATTGATGTTGATGCCCATGCTTTCCTAGCCATTGCCATTTCAAAAAAAGGAATTGAGTGGTGCTTCTGATTTTCTCTCAAAATTGTTTATTCATTTTACCACATATGCATCTTTCTGAGTTTGTTGGGTGTGTTCCTGCACACAACCTCTGTTCCTGTGGAATTAGTCTAATTTGTTGATTATGTTTTCCATAGCTAATATTCACAAAATTTTAGCTCTCTTTGGTTGGGCTTTTTATTGGGCCCATATTTCAACTTGGATGCAAATAATGCCTCTTTGTGAATCCTTAATTTTTGCACTTAAAAGAAAACCCATGAGATAACTAATCTAACCAACTAGAATCGTGCGAATTGGACATTGAATGGGCCAAAAATAGGAAAATCCATTAAGAAACTGAAGGGCTGCCTACAGTGTTCGTGCTAGGCAACATGCCACTGTTGTAGGGACAACATTGTGGCTACCGTGGTTATCATGGCTGTCGGGGTGAGTTCATCTGCAGTAAAGCGCAAGGCAGCTTTCTCTTGCATGGCTTTCGATGGGCCTTTTGGCAGTTCATCGCGCTTACATTATGTGGACACCACATTCTTATGCTGAATCCCACATTGGAAAATTAATTTTTTGAGCTTCAAGTGTTTATTTATAAATAGCCAAACCCCTCTAAGGTTCAAGACACACTAAAAATCAAGCAACACCTATTTGCTACTTTCTTTTTCTCTTTTTTCTCTCTTTTATTCCCTATAATGGAAAAAAGTTCTTCTTCCTTGCTTTCAAATCGCCTAGGGCTCACCTCCTTGATTAGCTTAGGTTCTAAAATTAACTTCGCCTGTGGAGCCATTGATTTGACTTAATTTAAAATTGGTTTAGTTTAATTTAAATTGGACCAACTATTGGAGTTAATTTTCAACTACCTTTTCTTTGGAGTGGAAATTTGGCCCAAATCCATCAAGTTCATTACCAAGCCTATCATCATCAATTTGAAGCTTCTCCAATGTGGAATTTCACTCTGGAAAAGTGCTTCAAGGTATAAGTCGGCAAAAGGTAAAGCACCGTAACCCAATTCTTTCTAGTAATTAAAAACAAAACAAAACATGATAAATGAAAACAAAGTCTATTGGCACAATGAAAGAACTATGAGATTGTGATTCCCATTCAAAGGAATACATCTAGGATCTAACCCCAAGTAGGGAACCAAATTAAAATAAACTCAATTGGTTTTCTCCCTTCTTCTAACTTTCTTTAATTATTTTAATTTAATACTTTAATTAATCCTTTTTTGCTTTGTTTTTTACTTACTTTATTTATATTTGGACTATTTCTAATGAATGTAACTTAGAACCCATAAGGGTGTCACACCCTAATTCCAGAGTGTGACAGTTTTAAGGTTTAGGTCAGCATAAGTGTACTGAAACCATGAAGAACATTAGACCCCTAAAAGAGCTAAGCAATAAAGTCCAATTTATTTATAACTCCTACTAAATAGATTACATAAGGGTATTATATCAATAATGAAAATACAAATAAATGACACCGTTTCTCTTCACTTAAGCCCCACTTGTTCAATTGTTATGCCATGAAATTACCTATCAATAGCCTTGAACATGCAAAACAACTAATCACAAAGCGATATGATGAGCCGCTAACTCAGTGAGTACTCGGGCTTTCAATTTGTTTAATTTCACCTTTACTTAGGTAGATTTTATTTTATAGCTTATTAAAGTTTTTATGATGTGCCCACACCACCAAATCCTGACCATAGAGTTCTAGCCTATGATGTTTGTACTTCATTCCTTGTGCATTACAAGGCTCACCAAAAGTGGTGTATATGCCATATAAGGTTCACTTATATCATACAATGCCCAAGTGCCCTTCTGGTAAGAACTTTTGTAGACCCTTAATTTTAGCCCTAAATAAATCAAGTCCCAAGTAAAATGCCCAAATCGAATCTAGAACTGATGCAAGAAAGGACCCCTTGAAGCTAGCAAGTGGACCAATCACTAAGAGCAAGGCAAAGAGATATCAAGCTAGCATGGCTTTGCATATTCAAGAAGAGATTTCCAAAGAGCTTCAAGAATTATCATTCAAGAAGATGGAGATAGAGCTGCAAGGAAGGCCTAAATATATCATGGTTCTAGAAGCATGCAATGGAAGCCAAGAAGGAGCCTTTGAAGGCTATTTTTAAGCCTAGGCCGAAACTACCAAGGAAGAGTCAAAGCTTGGTCAATCTTATTTCCATGCACATGCATGCACATTCATGGATGCAAGTTGGCCGAATTCCAAGGGAGTTTGTTGCACCCCTTGGATGAATCTTCATAGTTAGTTAGAGGGGATATTTTTGTTATTTTGTGGTCCCCATCCTTTTATTTTAATTAGTTAAGTTGTTTTGACTTTGTCAAATCCTATTCTTGTTGGGTTTTTGGAAGTGTTTTCCCATACAAGCCTAGGATCCTTCTAGAATGTTTTAGTCTTAATTTTGCATATGCAATTAGGAATTTTGTAACCCTTATTTAAGGGCACTATTAGGCCGAATTGGGGAGACCATTATTATTAAAGAAAATTTTGAATTCTTCTACAAGTTCTTCTTGTGAATTTTCGTGTGAGAGAGATTAGAGTGGATTCTTTAATTCTTTCTTTGCATCAAGAATTAGGTTTACTTATCAACGAGAGTTATGGCGTTTTCCTTCTTCTTACTAACTAAATCCTTCAATCATAGTGAGTTCGCGTCTCTTTATAGGCGTTGGGCTCCTTAGGAGGTGATTATCAAGTTTCAAGGAGTTCTCTACCATTGTTATACGTTGGGTTTGCTACCATCGTTGCTAAGGGTCCGCGTCATTTTGGTATCAGAGCCTTGCTACAAGGTAATTTTTATCTACTTTGTCTTTCTAGGGTTTGTTAATTTAGATCTTTTAAATTTCTGCGTTTTAGGGTTCTTAGAGAGTCTAGTCTTTAATTTTCGAAAAAGAATCATATATCAAAATTCGAAAAGCATGAAGATTGTTCAAAGAGTAATTCGAAACCTAGGAAAAGGAGTCTGATAGAATTTCGAAACCTAGGCCTTGCATCTGAATTGGATTCGAAACCTAGGGAGTTAATCTGATTGAAATTCGAAAATTGTTTTGTGTTGTTGGGTATTCCCTCGATTTGTTTTGTGGGTGAATTCTGTGTTGCGAATTAAGTCTAGATTTCGAAAAGTTCTTGTGAGTAAATTAAGTTCCGAATTAAGGGGATAGTGATAGGAAGCAAAAAAAAAAGAGAGTACAAAATCACTTCAACAAAAATTGTTTGATATTCTTGCTATTTGGGTGCTAAAGATCAGAGCTAGGTGGGTTAGAAGTAATAAAATTTTTTGGGCGAAAAATTTCACCTTTTGAGGGGCTTTTGGAATCCGAAAATCAGACCTTAATATTCATATTATTTGAGTATTATAGGTGGGAATTAGAGTCTAGAAGCTAGCATTTTGGGTAGAATTGTTTAGGTCCATAAAGCAGCTTGCCAAGTGTGGGTTGTTTTTGATTCATTATATCCAAATTGGTCTTGTTTATTGGCTTCATTGTTTCTGATTTCTTTATCTAGCTTTTAATTCCATTACATTGCTAAGTATCATTTGCTTATGTCGATACTTGGTTTTATATCGTGTAGTGCAAATTACCTTGCATTGCCTCCGGATACTTGTCTTGTTTTCTATCTAGTTCTAGGATTTAGGTTCTAGTTTCTTGAACGACTTGACAATTGTTGGTTAGTGAGCTTGGTTCTGAAGTGCAATCAAGGAAGACAAGAAAAGTGAGGTAATTCTAAACACTTGAGTGAATTTCGATTATTACTTGAATTTCGATTATTACTAATATTGTTTCTTTGAGTTTGTTTGTTTGTTAACATGGCTAGAAAAGGAGAAGAGACTAGCAAAGAAGGAGCTATGGCCGAAAGCTTGGCTAGGCTTAATGAGACTTTGGCAGCAATGCTTGGTCGAATGGAGATGATGGATACTAGATTGTAAGAGAATGCAGCACGGCAAGCACAACAAATGCAACAAGTGCAACAAATTCAGCAAGTGCAACAAGGGTAGCCATCCGCACATCCAAATCCCATAATGCGAGCTAGAAGAGTGCTTAGGAGAGAATGGCAAGGAAATCTTGAAGCCCTAGAAGCAGCCGAAAGGGTAGAAGATGAAGATGAAGGTGGAAATCAACCTACCACTGATGGTGACCTTACTTCCATCAAGATGAAGATTCCTTCCTTTGAAGGGAAGAACAATGCAGAAGAGTTCATAGAATGGGAGAGGAAAGTTGAGCATATTTTCGAATGCCATAACTACACCGAAGAGAAGAAATCAGTTTTGGCAGCCGTAGAGTTCAAAGGGTATGCTACCTTTTGGTGGGATCAATTGAAAGCTAATAGAAGAGGGAAAGGTATGAGGCCTATTCCTGAATGGTCAACCTTGAAAGAACTAATGAGAAGCCAATTTGTACCATCTCACTACATTCGGGATTTGTACAATCGACTAGCAAGACTAGTTCAAGGTGGAAGAAGTGTGGAAGAGTACCACAAAGAGATGGAGATGATCATGGCTAGGGCAAATATTGATGAAGATGAAGACAAGAAGATGTCACGATTTCTTGGGGGATTGAATTTGAACATAGCCAATGAATTGGAGATGTATGAATTCAACACAATGGAAGAGTTAGTTCAAAAGGCCATGAAGATAGAGAGAAGATTGAAGAATAAAGCTATTTCGAAAACTGGCTACTCTAAAGCTAGTGGAAAATTTTCAAACTTCAAGGGTTCAAGTTCGAGTGGAGGTTCCTACAAAGGGGATTATAAGGGTTCTTTCCAAAAGAATTCTTCCTACAATCCTAATTTCAAGAAGCCGAATGATGGGGATGCAAAAACAGCCAAGGAAACACCTTCTAGACCTACTCCAAGTAGGGAAATTAAATGCTACAAGTGTTTGGGAAGTGGACACATTGCTTCTAAATGTCCGAATAAGAGGGTGATGATTGCTACCCATGAAGGGGAAATTGAATCAGAATCTGAACATGAAGAAGAAGAGGAGGCCGAATGTGGTGATAGGGCCGAATATGATGAAGAGGCTTGGGAGAATCAAGTCTTGAATGCTGAACATGGAGAGATGCTTGTTACTAGAAGAGCCTTGAATATTCAAGTCAAGGAAGAAGGCTTGGATCAAAGGGAGAATCTTTTCCACTCTAGGTGTTTGGTGAATGGTAAGGTTTGTACACTTATCATTGATGGTGGAAGTTGTACCAATGCTGCTAGTACTACAATGGTGGATAAATTGGGGTTAGCTTGTTTTAAACATCCCAATCCTTACAAGTTGCAATGGTTCAATGACGCTGGGGAAGTAAAAGTGTTGAAGCAAGTCAAGGTACCATTCTCCATTGGGTGGTATAAAGATGAGGTTTTGTGTGATGTAGTGCCAATGCAAGCTGGACATTTGCTATTAGGAAGACCATGGCAGCATGATAGAAGGGCACAACATGATGGCTTTTCTAATAAGTATACCTTTACTTATGAAGGAAAGAAGGTTGTTCTAGCACCATTATCACCTCAAGAGGTGTATGAAGATCAAAAGAGGATGCTAGAGAGGGAGAAAAAAGTTTCGGTCAACATGAACCAAGGGGGTTCTAATTCGGCCAATGATGTTTCTTCAACACCCAAGGGTAATTCTAAGGGTAGGGAGAGAGAAAATAATAAAGTGAGTGAGTGCAGAAAGGGAAAAGAGGCCGAGAGTCAAAAGAAAGTAATCAAACAAATAAATGCCCATTGGTGAGAGAAAATAAGCAAGGAGAAAAAGCAAAACATACTTTTTATGCAAGAGCAAGAGAGATAGATGTAGGGCAGCCTGTACTCATTATTATGTATAAAGAATCGTGTTGTGGAACAACCAGCACACCGCAAGGATGAGCAAGAGTTAGGACGTGAGGAACAAGTTGAGGAGATCATCAATCCAACTATTCTGCCACAAGGTCCTATAACTAGATCACGAGCCAAAAAGATTCAGTAAGCACTAATTTGCCATTTGCAAAATTTGGTGAATTTGGCTAACTATGGTTTGCAAGGAATTACAAGCTTGGAGACAAGACCAAAGGAAGTCAATTACAACTTGCTAAAAGTTGTAATTCACGAATAAGGCTTGTAATTAATATGTATTAAGGCCCACTAGTTATGCTTATTTAAAAAGTAAGGGTCTTGTTTGTTTTGTATTAAATTAGGACTTTGTTTACTTTATTATTTCTTAAAATTTGATTAGAAAGCCAAACGCTACTTAATAACCCTAATTAGGGTTTAGCTATTTATATCTCATTTAGGGTTATAAGACATGAGCCTTTAGTTTTGACAAATTATTAACCTAAAAGCCGAATTTGCTTTTATCTTTGTGTTCTTGAGTAGAATGCATGCTTAGAAACATTCAAGTAGTTTGATCAACTTTCTTGTGGAGTGTTTCGATTCTGGGGTTTAGGAACTAGTTTGTTTCGAAATCTTAGGACTGTGATCAATTCAAGGTAATATGAAATCTAACCTAATCCTTGGAGGTTGTGCCAAATTCGACTAGGGGTTTTCAAGTTAATGCTGTGGGGGTTCGAAATCAAGGGGTTCTCAGGCTTATTCTTGGAGGTTCCATATCATTTGGTATCAGAGCCAACGCTCTAGATCAGGTTTTATCCCTATCAATTTCGAATTCTTTGTTTATTTCGTTTCTTCTCTTGTAATCAACCTAATCAACCTCAATGCTAGTGAGGTGAGGAGTTTTCATGGACTTGCTGGTTTCTATAGGAGATTCATTAGAAATTTGGTATCAGAGCCAGTCCCTAATAGCCTTTACCTTTTCCTCATCAACCTCAATGCTAGTGAGGTGAGGAGTTTTCATGGACTTGCTGGTTTCTATAGGAGATTCATTAGAAATTTCAGTACTATAGCTGCACCTTTGAATGAGTTAGTTAAGAAAAATGTCGGTTTTGTTTGGAGAGATGCACAAGAACATGCATTTAATGAACTTAAGGATAAATTGTGTAATGCACCCTTGCTTGCTTTGCCTAATTTTGATAAGATCTTTGAGATTGAATGTGATGCAAGTGGCATTGGAATTGGAGCTGTTTTGATACAGGATCAAAGGCCATTGATGTACTTTAGCGAAAAACTAAGTGGAGCGGCTTTGAAGTATCCGACATATGATAAGGAGTTATATGCATTGTTTCGAGCTTTGCATACATGGCAACATTATTTGTGGTCAAAAGAGTTTGTGATACATACTGATCATGAAAGTTTAAAGCATTTGAAAGGTCAAGATAAGCTGAATTGTAGACATGCCAAATGGGTGGAATTTATAGAAACATTTCCATATGTCATTAAATACAAGCGAGGTAAAGAGAATGTAGTGGCTGATGCGTTGTCGCGAAGGTATGTTTTACTTAATTCTCTTACTGCTAGATTATTGGGTTTTGAGCATATTAAGAAATTATATGTTAGTGATGTGGATTTTGGTGACATATATAATTCGTGTGGAGATGTGGCTGTTTCAAAAGACTTTCATTTGTTTGATGGTTTCTTGTTTAAGAGAAATAGATTGTGTATTCCTAAGTGTTCCATGAGAGAGTTGTTAGTTAAGGAAGCACATGGAGGAGGTTTGATGGGTCATTTTGGGGTAAGTAAGACCTATGATGTGTTGATAGAATATTTTTATTGGCCTGTTATGAAACATGATGTGCATAAAGTTTGTGAGCATTGCATAACATGTAGAGAAGCTAAGTCTAAGATGAAACCGCATGGTTTGTACACGCCATTACCTGTTCCTAATGGATCTTGGACTGATTTGTCTATGGATTTTGTGCTTGGATTACCTAAAACTAGGAGAGGTCATGATAGTATATTTGTTGTGGTTGATAGATTTAGTAAAATGGCTCATTTTATACCATGTCATAAAACTGATGATGCTAAATTGATTGCTGATTTGTTCTTTAAAGAGGTTGTTCGTTTGCATGGCATACCCAAAAGCATTGTTAGTGATAGAGATGTTAAGTTTTTGAGTCATTTCTGGCGTGTTTTATGGGGAAAATTGGGGACTAAGTTGTTGTTTTCTACTACTTGCCATCCTCAAACCGATGGTCAAACTGAGGTTGTGAATCGAACATTGATTACTTTGCTTAGGGCAGTGATAGAAAAGAATATCAGGATGTGGGAGGATTGTTTACCATTTGTGGAGTTTGCTTATAATAGGGCTGTTCATAGCACTACTAATTGTTCTCAATTTAAAATTGTTTATGGTTTTAATCCGCTTACTCCTTCAAATATTTTGCCATTGCCATCTAATGATTTTGTGAGTGTTGATGCTAGCTCAAAGGCAGATTTTGTGAAGCAGTTACATAAACAGGTTAAGGCAAGGATTGAAAGGCAAAATGCTAAAGTAGCTTTCTCGAGTGAATAAAGGAAGGAAGCCAATGAATTTTCAGCCTGGTGATTGGGTTTGGGTTCATTTTCGCAAAGAACGGTTTCCACACCAAAGAAAGTCCAAGTTAAACCCACGAGGAGATGGTCCTTTTCAGATACTTGAAAGGATTAATGACAATGCATAAAAAGTGGATTTTCCAGGTGAGTATAATGTAAGTGCTTCGTTTAATGTTGCTGATTTAAGTCCTTTGATGTAGGTGATGCTTTTGATTCGAGGACGAATCCTTTTGAGGAGAGGGGAAATGTTGTGGAACAACCAGCACACCGCAAGGATGAGCAAGAGTTAGGACGTGAGGAACAAGTTGAGGAGATCATCAATCCAATTATTCTGCCACAAGGTCCTATAACTAGATCGTGAGCCAAAAAGATTCAGCAAGCACTAATTTGCCATTTGCAAGATTTGGTGAATTTGGCTAACTATGGTTTGCAAGGAATTACAAGCTTGGAGACAAGACCAAAGGAAGTCAATTACAAATTGCTACAAGTTGTAATTCACGAATGAGGCTTGTAATTAATATGTATTAAGGCCCACTAGTTATGCTTATTTAAAAAGTAAGGACCCTGTTTGTTTTGTATTAAATTAGGACTTTGTTTACTTTATTATTTCTTAAAATTTGATTAGAAAGCCAAACGCTACTTAATAACCCTAATTAGGGTTTAGCTATTTATATCTCATTTAGGGTTGTAAGACATGAGCTTTTAGTTTTGATAAATTATTAACCTAAAAGCCGAATTTGCTTTTATCTTTGTGTTCTTGAGTAGAATGCATGCTTAAAAACATTCAAGTAGTTTGATCAACTTTCTTGTGGAGTGTTTCGATTCTGGGGTTTAGGAACTAGTTTGTTTCGAAATCTTAGGACTGTGATCAATTCAAGATAATCTGAAATCTAACCTAATCCTTGGAGGTTGTGCCAAATTCGACTAGGGGTTTTCAAGTTAATGCTGTGGGGGTTCGAAATCAAGGGGTTCTCAGGCTTATTCTTGGAGGTTCCGTATCAAATCGTTACTTGCCGACAGTGAAGAATCTCTTGATTCTTTACCTTCTGGTTTTTTGTCTTTGTTGCAGGATTTTAAGGATGTGTTTCCTGAAGACCTTCCTAGTGGTTTGCCGCCATTAAGAGGGATTGAACATCAAATTGACTTCATACCCGGTTCTGCAATTCCAAACTGGCCAGCATATAGGAGCAATCCTATGGAGACAAAAGAGATGCAAAGACAAGTTGAAGAGCTTTTGGAGAAAGGCTTGGTTCATGAGAGCCTTAGTCCTTGTGTCGTTCCAGTCTTATTAGTACCCAAGAAAGATGGTTCTTGGAGGATGTGTGTTGATTGTAGGGCTGTGAACAAGATTACTGTGAAGTATAGACATCCCATTCCTAGACTTGATGACATGTTGGACGAATTGCATGGGGCGAGATATTTCACAAAGATTAATCTTATGAGTGGTTATCATCAAATTCGCATGAAGCCGGGAGATGAATGGAAGACTGCCTTCAAAACGAAATATGGTTTGTATGAATGGTTAGTTATGCCTTTTGGTTTATCTAATGCACCTAGTACTTTCATGAGATTAATGAACCATGTTTTGAGAGCTTATTTAGGTAAGTTTGTGGTAGTTTACTTTGATGATATTCTGATTTATAGCAAAACTGAGGAAGAAAATGTTGAACATGTTAGGAAAGTGCTTGAAATCCTTAGGGAGCAAAACCTTTATGCTAAGCTTAAGAAGTGTTCTTTTTGTCTAGATAGGGTTGTTTTTCTTGGTTTTGTTGTAAGTATGCAGGGAATTAAAGTTGATCAAGAGAAGGTGAAAGCTATCCAAGAGTGGCTGAATCCTTCAAGTGTGACAGAAGTGAGGAGTTTTCACGGATTGGCAAGCTTCTATAGGAGATTTGTCCCTAATTTCTCTACATTGGCAGCCCCCTTGACTAGCATAATCAAGAAAGAAGTGGGATTCATTTGGGGCAAGGAGCAACAAGAAGCATTTGATGCTTTGAAAGAGAAGCTTTCTACTACACCCATTTTAGCTTTACCTAACTTTGATTCTACTTTTGAAATTGAATGTGATGCTTCTGGTGTAGGTATTGGAGCTGTTTTGATGCAAGAGAAGAAGCCCATTGCATACTTTAGTGAAAAGCTTAATGGAGCAAAGCTGAATTATTCAACTTATGACAAGGAGCTATATGCTTTGGTGAGAGCATTAGAAGTATGGGAGCATTATTTGCTGCCCAAGGAATTTGTGATCCATTCAGACCATTAATCATTGAAGCATTTGAGAGGGCAAGGCAAGTTGAATAAAAGACATGCAAAATGGGTTGTGAAGATTGAGAAGTTTCCTTATGTGATCAAATACAAGCAAGGTAAAGACAATGTAGTGGCAGATGCACTTTCAAGGAGGTACGCTTTACTTAATGTTTTGAGTACTAAATTGCTTCGATTTGAATGTATAAAGGACTTATATGTTGGTGATTCTGATTTTGGCAATGTTTATGATGCTTGTGAGCATGGTGCTTTTAATTCTTTCTATAGACATGATGGGTTTTTGTTTAAGGGTTCAAAATTATGCATGCCTAGATGTTCTATGAGAGATTTGCTAGTATTAGAATCACATTGTGGGGGTTTGATAGGGCATTTTAGAGTTGATAAGACTTTAGACATGCTGAATGAACACTTTTATTGGCCGAATATGAAAAGGGATGTAATTTGAATTTGTAAGGCTTGTTTGGCTTGTAGGCAAGCTAAGTCTAAGTCTATGCCTCATGGTTTGTATATGCCATTACCCGTTCCTAGTTCTCCTTGGATGGACATTAGTATGGACTTTGTTTTAGGATTACCAAGGACTAAGAGGGGGAGAGATAGCATATTTGTGGTTGTTGATAGGTTTAGTAAGATGGCACACTTTATCCCATGTCACAAGAGTGATGATGCTAGTTTAGTGGCCGAACTCTTCTTTAGGGAGGTGGTTCAAATTCATGGGATACCAAAATTCATAGTTTCTGATAGAGACACCAAGTTTTTGTCTCACTTTTGGCGTGTGCTTTGGGGAAAGTTAGGTTCTAAGTTGTTATTTTCCACCACTTATCATCCTCAAACGGATGGACAAACAGAAGTAGTAAACAGGACTTTAGGTACCATGTTGAGAGCTTTAGTGGGTAAGAATTTGAGTTCTTGGGAAGATTGTTTGCCATTTATTGAGTTTGCTTATAATCGTGTTATTCATTCTTCTACAAGATATTCACCTTTTGAGCTTGTTTATGGTTTTAACCCACTAACAGTTTTGGATCTTGTTTCTTTACCTTCTCATGAGCTTGTTAGTTTAGATGGTGAGAAGAAAGCTAAATTGGTGAAAGAGATGCATGAGAAAGCAAGGGCGAATATTGAGAAAAGGAACAAGAGATATGCTGATTCTGCAAATAGAGGGAGACGTGAGATGAAGTTTCAAGTAGGAGATTGGGTTTGGGTGCATTTTCGGAAAGAGAGGTTTCCTAACCAAAGGAAGAACAAGTTGCAAGCTAGAGGAGATGACCCATTCCAAGTGCTAGAGAAGATTAATGACAATGCCTACAAGATCGACTTACCAGGTACGTATAATGTTAGTGCTACTTTCAATGTAAGTGATCTTTCTCCTTTTGATGATGCAGATTTGAGGACAAATCTTTTTGAAGAGGGGGAGAATGATGCAAGAAAGGACCCCTTGAAGCTAGCAAGTGGACCAATCACTAGGAGCAAGGAAAAGAGATATCAAGCTAGCATGGCTTTGCATATTCAAGAAGAGATTTCCAAAGAGCTTCAAGAATTATCATTCAAGAAGATGGAGATGGAGCTGCAAGGAAGGCCTAAATATATCATGGTTGTAGAAGCATGCAATGGAAGCCAAGAAGGAGCCTTTGAAGGCTATTTTTAAGCCTAGGCCGAAACTACCAAAGAAGAGTCAAAGCTTGGTCAATCTTATTTCCATGCACATGCATGCACATTCATGGATGCAAGTTGGCCGAATTCCAAGGGAGTTTGTTGCACCCCTTGGCTGAATCTTCATAGTTAGTTAGAGGGGATATTTTTGTTATTTTGTGGTCCCCATCCTTTTATTTTAATTAGTTAAGTTGTTTTGACTTTGTCAAATCCTATTCTTGTTGGGTTTTTGAAAGTGTTTTCCCATACAAGCCTAGGATCCTTCTAGAATGTTTTAGTCTTAATTTTCTATATGCAATTAGGAATTTTGTAACCCTTATTTAAGGGCACTATTAGGCCAAATTGGGGAGACCATTATTATTAAAGAAATTTTTGAATTCTTCTACAAGTTCTTCTTGTGAATTTTCGTGTGAGAGATTAAAGTGGATTCTTTAATTCTTTCTTTGCATCAAGAATTAGGTTTACTTATCAACGAGAGTTGTGGCATTTTCCTTCTTCTTACCAACTAAATCCTTCAATCATAGTGAGTTCGCGTCTCTTTATAGGCGTTGGGTTCCTTAGGAGGTGATTATCAAGTTTCAAGGAGTTCTCCACCATTGTTATACGTTGGGTTTGCTGCCATCGTTGCTAAGGGTCCGCGTCAAGTACTGAATAAAAGCCCAAATTACTATATTGGAGCCAAAAATCATGACAAATTAGCCATTACCTATGGCAAATTGGCCATGATTCCATGGCCAATTCGTTATGACTCGCCCATTAAATTTTCTAATCTGACTTTTATTTGGAATTTACTTAGATAAACATAAGGCTTTCCTAATTAAAATGACCTTTTCAACCGGATTAAGAGGGTATTAACCATAACAAAAATGATAATTAATAGATTTAGAGGGGGAATTAGCATACAGTAGCAACAAAAAAAGAAGGAATGACAGAAATAAAATAGAGACAGAGAGAAAAAAAAATAGAAACCATAGACACAGTAGCTAAGGCAAAACTTGTGTGACTTAAGCCAATTGCAGAAGATCAAGGTAGACCTAACACCAATCTTTACAAAAGAGATCATGCCAAGGCTTGGATCAAGATAACCATTTAGTGTAATCTTCAATGACTGTATGATTTATTCAACTTATTAAGTTATCTTCCTTATTGGTTATGACTTTGTAGATTTGCTTTGTTTTAATTTGTTGTTTTAATCTTGCATGTTTGCAAATCCCAAACCCTAACCTTATAAATTAAAACCTTAATTTTGCAATTTCAACCCTAGTTTTGTAATTAAGATCCTAATTTGATATCAAAATCCTAAAATTGTAATTAAAACCCTAATTTCGTTAGTTAAAAACTAATTTAGTGATTGTTTGTGTAATAACTATGTGTATGATGATTATTTGTATGTTTGTATATTTTGATTGTTTATTATTTGAATTTTAAGGTTGTAAAAGGCATGTTTCCACTTATATAGGTGACTTGTTTATTTAAATTATTTATTTTACTTGTTCTTCGGATAATTGTAAATGATAAGTTTTCACCTTTCAGTGAGTGTGCTGTTGGGCCACTTCTCACCTTTTTTTTATGCATGCTCAACTTTTCTAACCCAGTAGGGATTATGGATTTCTTAGGAATTGAGTCATTCACGCCTTCTATTTTTTTAACCCATCTAGCTGGCAACTCTTATTCTTCAAGTTTAGGCCCATATTTTCTAAGGCCTAGAGCCTAATAGTGCTGAAGTTGCAAGATCCATTCCATTAGTAGGTTGAAAATCTTAGCTTACAGTGGCGACTCCACTAGAGATAAGCGAAGTTGATTTTATTGGTCTTTATATTATTTTATTTTTTATTATAATAATTTATTGCATCACTTAGAATTATATTGTGTGTGTAAGTTAGGATGCCCTGTGGAACCTGTGTTATATTTATGTAAGTAATATCATATTTTCACTCAAGACATAAAGATCAAGCACTGCATAACCACTCACAATTTTATACCACCTTTTGATATATATTTGTTGTGAGAATCTAAGCCTTTCACCATAAAGACTAAAGCCCGTGTAGTTAGCCTAGTAACTTTTCTTAGATTTATCTTAAATGCTTTTGTTATTTGACTATGATGAATATATTTTGGTTTGAGTTATGACCTATTTGGTTTGTCTTTTCCTAATATGACCTAATTATAATGTAAGCCCAAAATTATTTTATGACTCAAAAATTACTCTTTTAAGCTCAAAGATTAAAATTATTTTCAAACATTTCAAGATGAATTTTGGGCATGGAAACTTTTTTTTTAAGATGGGTCAAAATTTATTTTCTATCTCATGGCCTAAGCATAAAGCCCAAAATTAATTTTTGAAATAAATCTTTTACAATGGACTTCAAAATATTTTCAAAGATGGGCTCAAACTATGGCCCAAAGTTAAGCTTTTATCAGGCTTTGAAAATTAAAACCTTTTATTGAAATGAGCTTGCAACTAGTTGGATCAATTATGAAATATTAAAATCAATTATACCAAGACTTTTTAGTCGTGTGTTTGTATGTGGCATGGATCATTAGTTATTTTTTCAAATGAGAAGCCTATTTATAAAAAACCCTTTAATTCAGTTTTAATCCAAAATATAGCAAAAATGCTATTATAATTTTTTAGTGGATTTAAAGGATTAAAGTTTAATTGATAAGAATTATCATAAATTGACTTCTATATTTGAAAATACAACTATTGGTTAATCGATCTGAGTGATTCTTTCGAAAATAAAAATATCCCCTGCTAATATTATTGTTGACCATAATACCTAGAAAAATAGACTTGCCACTCGTGTGTGGGATATAAGGTTGGAAGGGATGCCCTAACTCTTTTTTTTTATTGCTACACATGTATACATGCATACATGCATCACATTGATTCTTTCTGGCTCATAGATCTGGAGTACAGCAGTTCAAGAGCTTATGATAATCCGACCTACGTCAGTGATTTAGAATTTAGTGAAGGATCAATCAACTTCACACCAAAAGCAATGGATTATAAGCAAGTTTAGAAGCTGATGATTATGAGAAGTCAGTTAGTTGCACTATTAAAAAATAACATTTATGAGGCACTACCACTTCTAAGAAGCAGAAGGATAAGAGAAAAACTAAGGTAGCTAAGGCAGCCTTTGTTGAAGAAAATGCGGTGATTGATGATGATGACTAGGATACATACTTCTAAGACCAATAAGAAAGGAAGAAATAGAAGAAGGCTACAGAGCAAATTGAATATGCTAATGAGGAAAAACTCATTGTTGACCAAAAAAAGAAGCTTGAAAAGATACTAAAAGTTAAAGAGGCCTCAGAAGTTGATAAGCTTATTGAAGAAGGCAAGAATCTCCCATTTAACTTCAAAATGCCTACTTTAACTAAGTACAATGCTACAAGAAATCCTCACTTGCATGTAAATTAGTATATTACTACCATGCAATCTGTTAGAGATACTAAGGCTTAAATACTGAGGTATTTTATGCTTTTTTTGGGTTATGTAGTGCAAAATTGATTTAATACTTTAGAGGAGAGCATTTACAAAGACTATAATTTCTTATTCAAAGCTTTCATCTAACAGTATCGATACAACATTGAGCTAGAGATAACCTTAATAGAGGTTGAGTCTATCAAGCAGAGACATAATGAGGGCTTCGCATAAAGAGATGGAGAAATAAGGCATCCCTTCTCAAAAAAAGGCTAGATGATTCATCCTAGATATGAATGATGGTCAATGGAGCTTTTGCCCCACCTCCAAGAAAGAATGGCTCAGACCCTTATAAGGTATTTCAAAGATCTTCTACAGGCAGGTCTTCACTTGGAAGAATGGGAGAGAGAAAAGAATATATAGTACAAAAAAGAGGGTAATAAAAGTGGCTATCAATATAGTACATAAAGTCAGAGGGGACAAAAAGATGTTAAGGTGAATGCAACAATCGAACTAGCAAAGAAACATCAATTCTCAAAATTGGAAAAGCCATTATCTTAGCTCTTAAACAAATTATAGAAGAAGAGTGATGCGAACAAAGATGGCAATATGAGTAAGGCTAGCGGAGCAAGCATAGGAGGCCAACATGGCATGGAGCTCATTTTACCAAATGGGCCAATTACAAGGTTGCAGGCCAAGAAGCTCAAATCTACCTTCCAAGGCTTTGTAAGGCGATTCATGGAAGAAAGACTTGGTGGACAGGCCTTTGACGCTACGGATATAGAGGAGAAGCAGCCCATATATTTAATCCAAGTATATGGGCCTATTATTTAATATGTATTAAGGCCCACTAGTTATGCTTATTTAAAATGTTTGTTTTGTATTAAATTAAAACTTTGTTTACTTTATTATTTCTTAAAAATTTGATTAGCCAACCAAATGCTCCTTAATAACCCTAATTAGGGTTTAGCTATTTATATCTCATTTAGGGTTGTAAGACATCAGTTTTGGTGATCATATTATTCAATTATTTTGGCTTGGCCGAATTTCATCAAGAGAGGGTTCTCTTCTTCTTGTTGCATTAAGAATTGGAATCAACTTATCAAGGTAACACTTGTGGCATTCTTTCTAGTTCTTCTTTAATTCTGTCCAATTATCTACGTTTCTAGTTGCATGTCAATTATGGGTTTAGTAGGACAAACAACCAGTTAGGGTTCTTGGTATACTGAATTTGTGTGTTGGAGTTTTGGATTCTTTATAATCTTGGGGTTCCACATCATTTGGTATCAGAGCTTTGGCTCTATCTATGTTCTTATGCTTTCTGTGATATTCTTTTCTTTACTTTAATCAATTCTTTAATTTTGTTTGGTTTTTTATTTCAATCCATTCAGAATTTTGATTTTGGCCTATTAGTTCGTTAGCTTAAAAAAACATGTGAAGATTTTTGTATTGAGTGTAAACATGTGAGGGAGAGTGTGAGAATTTTTTTTTCTCTCTTCTCTAAAATTTTCGTAGTTTTACATCATGTCTGAGGAGGCAAGCAAGAGTGGCGACATGAGCATGAAAGATGTAGTTTTCATGATGAAGGCTATGCAAAACCAATTTGAGAAGTTTAGTTTAGATGTTATGAATTTGAGGGATGAAGTTGAGGTTGTTAAGCAATCCCAACAATTAGGAGCTACATCAACAAAGCGGAGGGACACTAGGCAACAAATTTATGATGAAGAAGATATAGAGTCCCATGATGAACCTGATGAAGATGAAGATGAAGATGACAACCAATCTTCAAGGGTTAGACCTAGAAGAGATAGAAGGCCAGGAGGAGATAGGAGGCCAGAAAGGAGAGATAGTAACATCAATTCCATAAAGATGAAGATTCCAACATTTGTAGGAAGGAATGATGCTGAAACATACTTAGAGTGGGAAAGGAAGGTGGAGCTTATATTTAATTATCATAACTACTCAGAGGAAAGAAGGTGAAGTTAGCAGCAGTTGAGTTTACAGATTATGCATCGATATGGTGGGGACAACTGAAACTTACAAGAATAAGAAATGGAGAGAAGCCTATTGAGACTTGGGCAGAAATGAAGGTTGTTATGAGGAGGAGATTTGTGTCATCCTACTACTATCGTGAGCTACATAAAAAATTGCAGAGACTCACTCAAGGGTCTATGTTAGTAGAAGATTATCACAAAGAGATGGAGATGGCAATGATTCAAACAAATATTGAAGAGGATAGAGAAGCTACCATGGCTCAATTCTTGGGAGGTCTAAATAGAGATATTGCAAATATGGTAGAGCTACATCACTAAATAAAGCTTGATGAGATGGTGAACATGGCCATGAAGGTGGAGAGACAACTCAAGCAAAAGGGGGCAGCAAGGAGTTCCTCCAATTACAACCCAACATGGACCTCAAGGTGGCCAAAGAAAGATGAGAAGAATAAAATGAGAGGTCTAAGGATAAAGACTTAAGTTCCAAGGTGAAAGGTACAAGCTTTGAAAAGAGCAAAGGAGTCTCTTCTACAAATAAAGGTACAGCTGATTTTTCTAATTCTTCTAATAGGCAAAGAAATATTAAGTGTTTTAAATGTTTGGGTAATGGACATACTGCTTCACAATGTCCCAATAAAAAGACTATGCTTATGAGGGACAATGGAGAAATTGAATCTGAATCAGAATCTGACTGTGATTTTATGCTTAGTTTGAAGGGTTGTAGTGATGTTGAGATTGAGTATGCTGTTTATGGTGAATCTTTGGTAGTTAGGCGTGCACTTAATGTTCAGGTTAAGGAAGAGAGCATAGAACAGAGGAAAAACATCTTTCACACTAGGTGTTTGGTATGAGGGAAAGTTTGCAGCATGATTATAGATGGAGGCAGTTGTGCAAATGTGGCTAGTACAACCTTAGTTGATAAGTTAGGGTTGAAGTGTGCAAAACACCCTAAACCATATAGGCTACAGTGGCTAAATGATAGTGGTGAAGTGAAGGTAACAAAACAAGTTGAGGTGCCATTTTCTATTGGGAAATATGATGATGAAGTGTTATGTGATGTAGTACCCATGCAAGCTGGACATTTATTATTGGGTAGGCCTTGGTAGTTTGATAGGAAAGTCACACATGATGGGTACAAGAATAGGTATTCTTTTAGTTTGAAGGAGAAGATTTTCACTTTAACACCTTTATCTCCAAAGGAAGTGTATCAAGAATAGATTAAGATGATTAATACTTCAAATAGGGATTCGGTTAGTGAGTTAACTAAAAAAAATGGAGGAACAAAAGGCCAAGAGAGAAAAGAAACAATTATGTGGCCCAATGGGGAGTGACTGCACAAGTGAGGTAAAGAAGGAGAGATGTGCAGGAGAGAATAGTAAGAGGAGAGAAAATAAGAGTGAAAAGAAGAAGAGTTTCTTTGCAAAAGAGAGAGATCTTAAGAGTGCTTACATATGCAGAAGATCACTTATAGCAAAAAGGTTTAAGGAGAGTTTATTGATTATGACTGACCTTAACTCAAATTTGCCTAGTGGTTTTATTTCTTTGTTATAAGAATTTGATGAAGTCTTTCCTGAAGAGATGCCAAAGGGACTCCCTCCCTTGAGGGGTATTGAGCATCAGATTGATTTTATTCCTGGAGCAGTAATTCCAAATAGGCCAGCCTATAGAAGTAACCCAGAGGAGACAAAGGAACTTCAAAGGCAAGTAGATGAATTGCTGGAGAAGGGGCATGTGAAAGAGAGCCTTAGCCCATGTGTTGTACCAGTGTTGTTGTTACCCAAGAATGATGAAACATGGAGGATGTGTGTGGATTATCATGCATTCAACAAAATCACTGTAAAGTATCGTCATTCCATTCCTAGATTAGATGACATGTTAGATGAGTTATATGGTGCATGTATTTTCACTAAAATAGATTTGAAAAGTGGATATCATCAAATTAGGATGAAACTGGGTGATGAGTGAAAAACTGTATTTAAAATAAAATATGGTTTATATGAATGGATGGTTATGCCTTTTGTTTTGACTAATGCACCTAGCACATTTATGAGGCTAATGAACCATGTTTTGCATAATTTCCTTGGAAAATTTGCTGTTGTGTATTTTGATGACATTCTTATATACAACAAGTCTCTAGATGAGCATATCATGTATGTTAGGTTAGTTCTAGAGGTTCTAAGGAAAGAGAAGTTGTATGCTAATTTGAACAAGTGTACTTTTTGTATAGATAAAATTATTTTCTTGGGTTTTGTTATGAGTGCTAAAGGGGTTGAGGTAGATGCTGAAAAGGTAAAAGCTATTCAAGAATGGCCTACGCCTAAGAGTATGTCTGAGGTAAGGAGTTTTCATGGGTTAGCTAGTTTTTATAGAAGATTTGTGAAAGATTTCTCGTCCATTGTAGCTCCTTTGACTGAAATAATTAAAAAAGATGTTGGTTTTAAGTGGGGAGATGAACAAAATAGGGCTTTTAATACTTTAAAAGATAGGTTGTGTTCTGCCCCTATTTTATGTTTACCAAACTTTGATAAAACTTTTGAACTTGAATGTGATGCTTCTGAGATTGGTATAGGTGCTGTGTTATGCAGGAAGAATGTCCCATAGCATATTTTATTGAGAAGTTGAATGGAGCTCAATTAAAGTACTCTACCTATGATAAGGAGTTATATGCCCTAGTGAGAGCACTAGAAGTGTGGCAACATTACTTGCTTCCAAAAGAATTTGTGATCCATACAGACCATGAGTCACTTAAGCACCTGAAAGGGCAAGGGAAGCTGAATAAGAAGCATTCAAAATGGCTTGAATTCATTGAGACATTTCCTTATGTGATCCACTACAAGCAAGGTAAAGATAATGTTGTTGCTGATGCATTATCAAGGAGGTATGCTTTAATCACTACTGATACGGAACCTCCAAGAATAAGCCTGAGAACCCCCTTGATTTCGAACCCCCACAGCATTAACTTGAAAACCCCTAGTCGAATTCGGTACAACCCCTAAGGATTAGGTTAGATTTCAGATTACCTTGAATTGATCAAAGATCAAAGATTTCGAAACAAGTCAGTTCCTAAATCCCAGATTCGAAACACTCCACAAGAAAGTTGATCAAACTACTTGAATGTTTCTGAAGCATGTATTCAAGCAAGAACACAAAGATATAAGCAATTCGGCTTTAGGTTAATTAATTCGTTCAAAACTTCAAAACTGATGTCTTACAACCCTAAATGAGATATAAATAGCTAAACCCTAATTAGGGTTATTAAGTAGCGTTTGGCTTTCTAATCAAATTTTAAGAAATAATAAAGTAATCAAAGTCCTAATTTAATACCAAACAAACAGGGCCCTTACTTTTTAAATGAGCATAACTAGTGGGCATTAATACATATTAATTACAAGCCTCATTTGTGAATTACAACTTGTAGCAAGTTGTAATTGACTTCCTTTGGTCTTGTCTCCAAGCTTGTAATTCTTTGCAAACCATAGTTAGCCAAATTCACCAAATCTTGCAAATGGCAAATTAGTGCTTGCTGAATCTTTTTGGCTCGCGATCTAGTTATAGGACCTTGTGGCAGAATAATTGGATTGATGATCTCCTCAACTTGGTCCTCACGTCCTTGGCCTTGCTCGTCCTTGTGGTGTGCTCATTGTTCCACAACATTTCCCCTCTCCTTAAAAGGATTCGTCCTCGAATCATAAGCATCACCTACATCAAAAGGACTTAAATCAACAACATTAAACGAAGCACTCACATTATACTCACCTGGCAAATCCACTTTATATGCATTATCATTAATCCTTTCAAGTATTTGAAAAGGACCATCTCCTCGTGGATTTAACTTAGACTTGCGTTGCTGTGGGAACCTTTCTTTGCGAAAATGTACCCAAACCCAATCACCAGGCTGAAAAAGCATTGGCTTTCTTCCTTTATTCACTCTAGAAGCTACTTTGGCATTTTGCTTCTCAATCCTTTCCTTAACCTGCTTATGTAACTTCCTCACGAAATCTGCCTTTGAACTAGCATCAACACTCACAAAATCGTTAGACGGCAATGGCAAAATATCTAAAGGAGTAAGCGGATTAAAACCATAAACAATTTCAAATGGAGAACAGTTAGTAGTGCTATGAACAACCCTATTGTAAGCAAACTCCACAAATGGTAAACAATCCTCCCACATCCTAATATTCTTTTCTATTACTGCCCTAAGCAAAGTAATCAATGTTCGATTCACAACCTCAGTTTGACCATCGGTTTGAGGATGGCAAGTAGTAGAAAACAGCAACTTAGTTCCCAACTTTCCCCACAAAACACGCCAAAAATGACTCAAAAACTTAACATCTCGATCACTAACAATGCTTTTGGGTATGCCATGCAAACACACAACCTCTTTAAAGAACAAATCAGCAATCAATTTTGCATCATCAGTTTTATGACATGGTATAAAATGAGCCATTTTACTAAATCTATCAACCACAACAAATATACTATCACGACCTCTCCTAGTTTTAGGCAAACCAAGCACAAAATCCATAGACAAATCAGTCCAAGGTCCATTAGGAACAGGTAATGGTGTGTACAAACCATGCGGTTTCAACCTAGACTTAGCTTCTCTACATGTTATGCAATGCTCACAAACTTTATGCACATCATGTTTCATATCAGGCCAATAAAAATGTTCTATCAACACATCATAGGTCTTACTTACCCCAAAATGACCCATCAAGCCTCCTCCATGGGCTTCCTTAACTAACAACTCTCTCATGGAACACTTAGGAATACACAATCTACTTTTCTTGAACAAAAAACCATCAAACAAATGAAAGTCTTTCAAAACAGCCACATCACCACACGAATTATATATGTCACCAAAATCCACATCACTAACATATAATCCCTTAATATGCTCAAAACCTAACAATCTAGCAGTAAGAGAATTAAGTAAAACATACCTTCGCGACAACGCATCAGCCACTACATTCTCCTTACCTCGCTTGTATTTAATCACATATGGGAATGTTTCTATGAACTCCACCCATTTGGCATGCCTATGATTCAGCTTATCTTGACCCTTCAAATGCTTTAAACTCTCATGGTCAGTATGTATCACAAACTCTTTTGACCACAAATAATGCTGCCATGTATGCAAAGCTCGAAACAATGCATATAACTCCTTATCATATGTCGGATACTTCAAAGCTGCTCCACTTAGCTTTTCACTAAAGTACATCAATGGCCTTTGATCCTGTATCAAAACAGCTCCAATTCCCATGCCACTTGCATCACATTCAATCTCAAAAGTCTTATCAAAATTAGGCAAAGCAAGCAAGGGTGCATTACACAATTTATCCTTAAGTTCATTAAATGCATGTTCTTGTGCATCTCCCCAAACAAATCTGACATTTTTCTTAACTAACTCATTCAAAGGTGCAGCTATAGTACTGAAATTTCTAATGAATCTCCTATAAAAATCAGCAAGTCCATGAAAACTCCTCACCTCACTAGCATTCTTAGGTTTCGGCCAATCCCTAATAGCCTTTACCTTTTCCTCATCAACCTCAATACCTTGACTAGACACCACAAAACTAAGAAAATGAACCTTATCCATGCAAAAACTACACTTCTTAAGGTTAGCATATAACTTCTCACGCCTAAGAATGTCTAACACAAGATGCACATGCATGACATGATCATCCAAACACTTAGAGTAAACAAGAATATCATCAAAGTAAACAACAACAAATTTACCCAAGTGCTCACGCAACACATGATTCATCAAACGCATGAATGTGCTAGGTGCATTAGTAAGACCAAACGACATAACCAACCACTCATACAGCCCATATTTAGTCTTAAATGTTGTTTTCCACTCATCACCCACACTCATTCTAATTTGATAATAACCAGATTTCAAATCAATTTTGGTGAACAAACAAGAACCATGTAACTCATCAAGCATATCATCTAGTCTAGGAATAGGATGACGATACTTTACAGTGATTTTATTGATGGCTCTGCAATCCACGCACATCCTCCACGTCCCATCCTTCTTTGGCACAAGAATAATAGGAACTGAACAAGGACTCAAGCTTTCCCTCACATATCCCTTAGCTAGCAATTCCTCCACTTGCTTTTGTATCTCCTTTGTCTCAAAAGGATTAGCTCGATACGCTGGCCTATTGGGAATGGAAGCTCCAGGAATGAAATCAATTTGATGCTCTATGCCTCTGATTGGCGGCAATTCATCAGGCATTTCTTCGGGAAACAAATCTGCATATTCCTGCAAAAGATCAACAAACACACTAGGCAAAGATTGGTTAGAAACAGTAGTATCTAAACGAGCCTCTTTGCACAAAAGCACAAACATAGGCTGTTTGGTGTAAAAAGCATGTTTAACCTCACTTGTACTAGCTAACAAACTCACATTCTTCTCTCCTTCTCTATTTTTCTCAAACTGAATTTGTTTTGATTTTTCTTTTCTCTCTTTCTTTTCATTTGTAATTTGATTTTTTTCACTCATTTTTTTTGTCACTCTCTCTTTCTTTCTTTTCATTTGCAATCTGATTTTTTTCACTCATTTTTTTGTCACTCTCTCTTTCTTTCTTTTCAAATTCAAGTCTCATTCTTTCCATTTTACATTGGTCTTCATACACTTCTTTTGGAGAGAGTGGTGTCAGAATTGTCTTTCGTTCATCTTTAGTGAATGAATACCGATTGAGATATCCATCATGGTTAGCTCGCCTATCATACTGCAATGGACGTCCAAGTAGAATCTCTCCAGCATGCATTGGCACCACATCACACAACACCTCATCTTGATACTTACCAATGGAAAAAGAAATGATAGATTGTCGATTTACCTTAACCTCTCCACAATCATTTAGCCACTGAAGTTTGTAAGGATGTGGGTGAAGTTTCATAGGCAGCCCCAATCGATCAACCAAAAATGTACTTACCACATTGGTACAGCTTCCACCATCCACAATCATACTACAAGCCTTGCCTTGAACGTGACACCTTGTATGGAATAAGTTGTCTCGTTGTTCTTCATAATTTTCCTCCTTCAATTGCATATTAAGAGCACGCCTAGTAACCAGCAAGTCATCTTTAATTGGTTCTTCAATGCTCCCATCACTACAACTTTCCAATGCTGGCATCTCACCATCATCACTCTCATTGTCGTCTTCCTCTTCATCAGTCACTATCTCACCATTTCTCATGGTCATAACTCTCTTGTTTGGACATTCTTTACTGATATGTCCCACACCTTGGCACTTCCAACACTTAATATCTCGATTTCGCAGCTTAGGCTCTTCAACTTTGGACTTGTCTTTAGAACTTGATTCGACCTTCACTTTCCCACTATCTTGACCAGCCTTGTTTCTTTCCTTGTAATCACGCCTTCCTTCCCTATTCCAAGGAGAAAAAGAATTAGAAACAGGTTTTGAATAATACCTTGATGGTCGTCTTCCTTGGAGTTGTTTTTCCACCTTGATGGCAATATGCACCATCTCTTCTAACTCCACATATGGCTGCAAATCAACCTGGTCAGCAATATCTGAATTCAAACCAGCCAAGAAACGTGCCATAGTAGCCTCTACATCCTCATCTAGGTTAGCTCTAGTCATCAACATCTCCATCTCTTTGTAGTAGTCATCAACACTTTTACTTCCTTGCTTGAGAACCTGAAGTCTCTGCATGATTTCCCTATGGAAATGTCTAGGCACAAACCTCTTCCTCATGACTGATTTAAGATCAGCCCAAGTCTCAATAGGATACTCCAAATTCCTTCTTCTACTAGTCACTAACTGATCCCACCAAGCTATAGCATAATCTGTAAATTGAGTAACAATAAGCTTGACCTTCTTTTCCTCAGTACATCGATGGCAATCAAATATGAGGTCAACCTGCTTCTCCCATTGCAAATAAGCTTCTGGATCTGATTTACCACGAAAATTAGGAATTTTCTACTTGATGCTTCCCAAGCTCCTATCAACGACTTCATCATCACCATGATTTCTACCATAGAAAGGATTATTATTCATCCTTCCTCTACCTCTACCAGCACCACGTCCTCCTCTACCTCCACCTCTATGTAGAGCTCCTCCAACCAGACTTGCATTATCCTCCTCAAGCTCATTTTCATCTTCCAAATGTTCAGGCTGTTGCATTCGATTTCTGCCACCTCTTTGCCTCTCAATGCGCTCCGGTGTGGCTCTTTCAACACTCTGCAACCTCAAATCCATGCGCTCCAATGTTTCTGTTATGTTCTCCATAGTGCGGTATAAACGTGTAAATTCAGCTTGCTGCGCCTCCCGCAATCGAGCTGGATCAATCGGAACATCCCTGCTATCACTTTCATCTCTCCCAGACATTTTTCCTGCAATAAAAGGTTATCACAAAACAAATAAAAGGCCTCACAACACTCCCTCACGTGTTTACACTCAATAGATGAAGGTTGGTCTCTCGTGTTTCACTCAATATATGAAATCACTCACGGTTCAGCTCACACCTCTCAAGCTGATATCTTTTACGTTCTTAGGTGAATCACACTTTATGAAACAACTCAAATAGCCTTCCGTGTGTAGTATCCCAAAATCTGAAATTTCATGAGAAAAAAATTCAGTTACTTCTAACCCACCTAGATTCGACCCTTAGCATCTAAATAACAAGGGAAATGAAAAATTTTTCTTGAAGTGATTCTATACACTTTTTTTTTTGCTCCCTCTCACTATCTCTTTTGAAGGGCAGCCCTAGTTCACACCACGAAACTTCACAAAACTTTTTTTTCTAATCAGGTAACAAGAACAAGATCGAATTTGAAGCACTTTCTTTGAATTTCGAAACTGAATCATAATGATTAACAAGAACAAGATTCGGATTTAGAACACTTTGGTGAATTTCGAATTCAAATCAGAATGAATAACAAGAACAAGATTCGGATTTAGAACACTTTGGTGAATTTCGAATTCAAATCAGAATGAATAACAAGAACAAGATTCGGATTTAGAACACTTTCCCTGAATTTCGAATTTAGGTTTTATGAAAACGAAAACGAAAATAACCCACAAAGAAAAACAATTCAGAGGAACAAGGAAAACAAGAGAACGAATTCAACAATTGGATCAAAGTAACAAAAATGCAAATAACAAAAGAAGAAACGAAATAAACAAAGAATTCGAAATTGATAGGGATAAAACCTGATCTAGAGCGCTAGCTCTGATACCAAATGATACAGAACCTCCAAGAATAAGCTTGAGAACCCCCTTGATTTCGAACCCCCACAGCATTAACTTGAAAACCCCTAGTCGAATTCGGTACAACCCCCAAGGATTAGGTTAGATTTCAGATTACTTTGAATTGATCAAAGATCCAAGATTTCGAAACAAGTCAGTTCCTAAATCCCAGATTCGAAACACTCCACAAGAAAGTTGATCAAACTACTTGAATGTTTCTGAAGCATGTATTCAAGCAAGAACACAAAGATATAAGCAATTCGGCTTTAGGTTAATTAATTCATTCAAAACTTCAAAACTGATGTCTTACAACCCTAAATGAGATATAAATAGCTAAACCCTAATTAGGGTTATTAAGTAGCGTTTGGCTTTCTAATCAAATTTTAAGAAATAATAAAGTAATCAAAGTCCTAATTTAATACCAAACAAACAGGGCCCTTACTTTTTAAATGAGCATAACTAGTGGGCCTTAATACATATTAATTACAAGCCTCATTCGTGAATTACAACTTGTAGCAAGTTGTAATTGACTTCCTTTGGTCTTGTCTCCAAGCTTGTAATTCCTTGCAAACCATAGTTAGCCAAATTCACCAAATCTTGCAAATGGCAAATTAGTGCTTGCTGAATCTTTTTGGCTCGCGATCTAGTTATAGGACCTTGTGGCAGAATAATTGGATTGATGATCTCCTCAACTTGGTCCTCACATCCTAGGCCTTGCTCATCCTTGTGGTGTGCTCGTTGTTCCACAACAACTACACTTAGTTCTAAGATGTTAGGATTTGAGCAACTTAAAGATATGTATGCAACAGATTCTGATTTAAGTAATGTCTATGTTGCTTGTGAACATGCTACTTTTCAAAGATTTTATAGGCATGATGGATTTTTATTTCTTGGAAATCGATTATGTGTACGTACATGTTCATTAAGGAAATTACTTGTGTGTGAATCACATAGTGGTGGATTGATGGGTCATTTTGGTGTGCATAAAACTTTGGATATACTTTCTGAGCATTTTATTGGCCACGCATGCATAGGGATGTTGAAAGAATTTGTTCTAAATATATTGCATGTAGGCATGCTAAGTCCAAATCTATGCCGCATGGATTGTATACACCTCTACCTATTCCTAATGAGCCTTGGGTTGACATTTCTATGGATTTTGTGTTAGGTTTACCTAGGACAAAGAAAGGTAGAGACAACATATTTGTTGTTGTGGATAGATTTAGCAAAATGGCACATTTCATAGCTTGTCATAAAACTGATGATGCAACAAATATAGCTAATTTATTCTTTAAAGATGTTGTGCGTTTGCATGGTATACCTAGGACAATAGTCTCTGATCGTGATGTTAAATTCTTGAGCCACTTTTGGAGAGTTTTGTGGGAAAAATTGGGTACTAAGTTATTATTTTCTACCACTTGTCATCCATAAACTGATGGATAAACTGAAGTGGTGAATAGAACTTTAGGGACTTTATTGCATGCTATGGTAGGTAAGAATTTGAGAACATGGGAAGAGTGTCTTCCATTAGTTGAATTTGCTTATAATCGTAGTTTGTATTCTTCCACTGGATTCTCACCTTTTAAAATTGTGTATGGGTTTAATCCTCTTACTCCTATGGATTTAATGCCTTTGTCATTACATGAGATTACTAACCTAGATGGACAGAGGAAGGCTGAGTTGGTCAAGACTATACATGAGAAGGCTAGACAACACATTGAGAAGAAGAATGAGCATTATGCACGTCAAGCCAATCGGGGGCGCAAAGTTGTTACTTTTGAACCTGGTGATTGGGTATGGGTGCATTTAAGGAAGGAAAGGTTTTCCAATTTGAGAAAATCAAAGTTGGATCAAAAGGCGATGGTCCTTTCCAAGTGCTAGAAAAGATTAATGACAATGCTTATAAAATTGACTTGCCTGGTGAGTATCAAGTTTCTGCAACCTTTAATATTTTTGAACTTTCTCCTTTTGATATGGATGCAGATTCGAGGACGAATCTTTTTGAGGAGGGAGGGATTGATACGAATAAAGATGGCAGCATGAGCAAGGCTAGCAGAGCAAGCATAGGAGGCTAACATGGCATGGAGCTCGTTTTACCAAATGGGCCAATTACAAGGTTGCAGGCCAAGAAGCTCAAATCTACCTTCCAAGGCTTTGTAAGGAGATTCATGGAAGAAAGACTTGGTGGACAGGCCTTTGACGCTACGGATATAGAGGAGAAGCAGCCCATATATTTAATCCAAGTATATGGGCCTATTATTTAATATTTATTAAGGCCCACTTGTTATGCTTATTTAAAAGGTAAGGGCTCTGTTTGTTTTGTATTAAATTAAAACTTTGTTTACTTTATTATTTCTTAAAAATTTGATTAGCCAACCAAATGCTACTTAATAACCCTAATTAGGGTTTAGCTATTTATATCTCATTTAAGGTTGTAAGACATCAGTTTTGGTGATCATATTATTCAATTATTTTGGCTTGGCCGAATTTCATCAAGAGAGAGTTCTCTTCTTCTTGTTGCATCAAGAATTGGAATCAACTTATCAAGGTAACACTTGTAGCGTTCTTTCTAGTTCTTCTTTAATTCTATCCAATTATCTATGTTTCTAGTTGCATGTCAATTAGGGGTTTAGTAGGACAAACAACCAGTTAGGGTTCTTGGTATACTGAATGTGTGTGTTGGGGTTTCGAAGTCTTTATAATCTTGGGGTTCCGCATCAAAGAGGTTATTACAATCTTTGACCCATCGACCTTTGCTAGATCCTTTATTATCTAATTTTGATGCAGAGGTTTTCTGTCAGTTTCATCAGGTGCCTAGTCACGAAATAGATCGATGTACAAGATTAAGCCATAAAATACAAAACCTCATTGATGATGGAAAGATCCTTATCTCTGACACGTCAAAGTAGATGAAGCATTTTTTACTCCAATTCAACAAACTTCTCTTGACTTATTTGTTGCTCATCTCATTTTCTTTCTTTGGTGTTTTTTGGAATAATTTTTTAAAATTAACATTGTTTGCGAATAAATTATTTTTTGTTACATTTATGATTTTGTTGGTTTTTATTCATTCTGGTGCTCAACCAATGATGAATCTAGCTTGATATTTATAAATTGGTGTATCTATGCATCATGATTCGAATAACTTTACTAGGTGAGGAAATTATTCTGTAGCATTGAGTTGTGTAAGCTTACTTAGAGAGGACTCTTGCACAATTACTTCTATCTAGGTTCTAGTCAATCTTAGAACATGCTTTAACAAACTTTCGAGGTGAAATTAAACTCTGTTTATTTAAGGGATAAATGATTTAGGCATTATTTGGTGAGCTAATAACTAATATCCGCCCTGTTAATATCAATCTCTAGTTTTATCCTTTTGAGACTTCATGAGATTTTATCTTGCTTTTAATTGACTTGTGAACCTGATTAGCTATTCTATATTGTTGCGACACTTATGACAAGTTGATGATTACTGAGGCACTAAGGGGCAAGAAGATCAAGGAAAAGGATGCATGGTCAAGACTATAAGAATAGCTAAAGTTTACCTGAACTAAACCTAATATCTTAGATCTAATTTCATCATTGAGATAATATTAGGACAACAAAGGATTAATTTTCATTGAAGCAAACTCATGCTACTCCACTCATCCATAGTCAGAAGCATAATATGTACTGACAAGATAACTCTCTTGGAGCTAGTACAAAAAAAACTATAAAAACAAAAAAAGAAGAAAAAAAAAGAAAAAGAAAAAAAGAAGAAGAAATAAAAAAGAAGAGAAAAAGAAAAAAGAAAAAGAAAAGAAAAGAAGAAAAGGAAAGAAGAATGAGAGTCTCGAACTTTTTGCAAAGGTCGACCTAATTAGATCCATATTTTTGCAGAGGTGATAAAAATTCAAGCTCTTTTTTTCATGAAGCAAGATTTCAAGCTCTACCTTTTAATAAAGCAAGCTCTGAAGTAAGATAATAAGACACCTAAAAGGTGAAAAATGATACCTAGAGTTTAAAAATGTTTCCAACAACATACGATTCCAATTAAAAGTTTATAGTATGAAGATTTTTTAGCAATATCACATCAGCTCTATTTTAAAAATAGCCTTCACTTAACCTATATCCTTTATAGATCCAATATTAAGCTTATTTATCTCTCATGGTAAGTAGAGTCTATTAGTGGATATTGTTTGAAAAAGCATGCATATGAGATAGATAATATTTAAACTCAATGATATCTTTGACCAAGTAATGTGTATGTGTCTATCTGAAATACAATAATTCTTACTCAAATGAAAATTGTTCCCAAATTCAGCATGATAACTAGGGTTGTCATGTTATAGATATGCTAATTTAGAAAAAAATTAAGCTCTGAGGTATATTAACATTGATTTGATAAAACCAACATATGATTTTAAAATTTAAAAAGAAGTGTTTTTTGTCATGAGCCTAAAGTTTAGGAAAGTATGTTTCACTGTCAAACTTAAAGGACGTATTGGGTAAATGTGGCTAATGAAAGGATCATTTGTAAGGTCATGGAGAAATTACCAACTAATGTGTCAAATCTTGGGCTGAAACGGGTATCTCTCATGTCTTTGACTACCATGCTTAGGCCCCCACTACCTATATTTTCAACATCTTGAAGATAAAGACATAGATGCAATATCATCTTCTATCCCAGTGCAAGACCTTAATGAACATCTTGAAGGTACCAATAGGAGTGTTTTAGCTTATCACTTCAGTATGTGAGTCAATAGAATAACTATAAGTGTCACCCATGCATATCACGCATTGATGCGAAAACTCCCAAGAACGAAATGGTCTTGAAAACCCCCAAATCAAGTAATAACTAGCCCAAGCTTAATCCAACAATTAAGTTGGTTTGTTTCTTCACCCAATTGTAGAAAATGAGATTAAGAACTTGAATAACTCAGAATATCCAAACCCCAAATTGAATTACACAAGAACAAAGAAAATAGAAATTCAATTGACTATGCTAAGTAAATCTCCTAAGCAAATCAACAAACACCTTAGAGCATAAAACACAAAAGATAGCTATAAAAACTCTCTTTTAGAAGATATTGATCTGAATACAAATTTGATGCCAAAATGCAAAGAAATCAGCCTCTATATATAGACTTTACAAAAGACATAAAGAAAGAAAAAAATACAATTAAATGAGATTACATTAATTTCCTTGAAACTCCCATGAGTACTAGTTGACTGCATTGAATGAGCTGTAATTGTTGGAGGTTTCATTTGGAGAGAATTCAATGCTATTTGAAGAGCATAAATGAGTTTCTAGAAAAAGAATGCAATCTGATTTAAACTAAACTAAAAACCTTATAAAAATAATAGAAATCAACCCTTGTATAAGGTTTATTTAAGCCTTACAATAATTAAGATTCAAATCAGGTCCAAATTAGCCCAAATCCATGTTGTTTAACTAATTAAAGTTATTAACTTGGGCTCCTCAAAGCTTTCACAAATTATTTTTCCATAAATGGACATCCCATCTTCAACATGTTTCTGAGTGAAATTGTAAAGTGACTCCTTAAGTTTCTTAGCTCGAGATCTTGTTATTAGTCCAAGGCTTCCCATAATTGGAACTGAATTTGCGACACGCATACATGTTTGTATGAGCATATGGCATTGTATTTTTTATTGTCTTATGTTCCCTACTTTTTGTCAAAGTGAACAGCATATGCTTTGTGAAGTAAATAATTGGAAGTAGATATGGAATCAATGGGCATGAAAGGGTCATTGCAAAAGAAAGAAGAGATGCATATTTATGCAAAGAATGAGATAAAGCAAAAACATCAGTTGGAGCTTGCATGGGAATAGAATCATTGGTTTAAGCTATACAGGGGGAAAAACTTCTCCTTTTCAATTTTTGAGTTTATGCATGTATAAAATATGTTCAAACTCTCTTTTAATATTTTTGCCATGCATGGGGCAAAGATGACGCGGAAACCCCTAAGAATGAAATGGTCTTGAAACCCCCCCCCCCCCCCCCTAAATCAAGTAGTAGCCCAAGCTTATTCCATCAATTAAATTGGTTTGTTTCTTTACCCAATTGTATAAAATAGGGTTCAAAACTTGAATAATTCAAAATATCCAAACCCCAAATCAAATTGCACAAGAACAAAGAAAATAGGAATTCAATTGACTATGCTAAGAAAATCTCCTAAGCAAATCAACAAACACCTTAGAGCATAAAATACAAAAGATAGCTATAAAAATTATCTTTGTTGAAGATGTTGATCTGAATATAAAGTTTATGATTAATACAAAGAAAGCAGCCTCTATTTATAGGCTTTACAAAAGACATAAAAAAAATACATAATTAAATGAGATTACATTAATTTCCTTAAAATTCCCATGAATAGTGGTTGACTGCATTGAATGAGTTGTAATTGTTGGAGGTTTCATTTGGAGAGAATTCAATGCATTGAAGAGCATAAATGTGTTTCTAGAAAAAGAATGCAATTTGATTTAAATTAACCTAAAAACCTTAAAATAAATAATAGAAATCAACCCTTTTATAAGGTTTATTTAAGCCTTAAAATTAGGATTCAAATTAGGTCCAAATCAGCCCAAATCCAAGTTTTTAACCCAATTAAAGTTATAACTTGGGCTCCTTAAAACTTCCGCAATTGGTTTCTCCATAAATGGTCTATCCATCTTCAACATGCTTATAAGTGAAATTCTAAAGATACTTCTTAAGCTTCTTAGCTCAAGATCTTGTTGTCGGTCCAAGATTTCCCATGATTGGAACTGAATTTGCATCAAAAGAGAGGATATAAGGGCTAAAAAAATCTGAATTTTTTGCAAAGCGAAGAATTGAAAGAATGGAGCAAGCGTCATGAAGAAAATGAAAACTCTCAGATAAATAGAAGATCAATCAAGCTAAAAGAGTTGAAATCGATGCAGCATAGAGGTCCATTCCCAAGAATAAAGAACTAGGATGAAGATCCATTTCTGCAAAGGCAAATAATTTTCTAGATTTTTTGAAGCATTCAGAAATAAAGAATCAAGATCCATTCTGTAAAACGTACACATTTTTCTAGATTTGTCGAAGTATTCAGAATCAATCTTCTATCTATATGAAGCATCCACAACTGAGTCTACTCAAAATTAAAGAATGATGAATTATTTGGATTTGTTAAAGTATCCAAATATCAAGCCTATATTAGATTTATTGAAATATCCTGACAACATAGTTTTATGGATTTATTAAAACATCCATTCAAAGATCCCGAGTTTATTTGAATCCATTCAAAGATCCTGAGTTTATTTGAAGCACCCTAACAAATTTAGATTTAATGAAGTATTCATTCAAAGATCTTAGGTTTATTTGAAGCATCCAGATCAGTTTGGATTTATTAAAGCATCTATTCAAAGATCCCAGGTTTATTTGAAGTACCCAGACAAGTTCAGATTTGTTGATGCTCCATTTAAAGATCACAGGTCTATTTAAAGTACCCCAACTAGTTTAGATTTATTAATGTATCCATTCAAAGATCCTGGATTCATTTGAAGCATCTGAGCCAGTTCTATTTTATTAAAGTATCCATCCAAAGATCTCGGATTTATTTGAAGTACTTGGACCATTTTGGATTTATTGAAGCATCAATTTTAGGATCTCAGATTTATTTGAAGCACCTAAACTAGTTCAAATTTATTGAAGCATCCGTTAGAAGATTCTAAATTTATTTGAAGCATCTGTTAGAAGATTCTAAATTTATTCAAAGCATCTGGACTAGCTTAGGTTTATTTAAAGCACTTAAACTAGCTCTGATTTATTGAAGTATTCGAGATCAGTTTAAATCTATCAAAGCAGATTGCTTTTCACTCTCTAAATAAATTCAAAATTATTCAAGCAGGAATAAAAGTCCAAATTTCTATATTATCCCTAAAAATTATGAGAATTGGCCATTACCCATGGCCAATTCTCATGAGTCCACGGCTAATTCATTATGACCAGTCCATTAAATATCCTAATCGGACTTAAATTTAGAGTTTACTTAGATAAACATAGGGATTTCCTTATTAAATTGACCTTTTCAACTGGATTAAGAGGGTTTTAACCCTAATACAATATTATAAAAGGGACAATTAATAGATTCAGAGGGGGAATTAGCAGGCAGTAGTAACCAGAAAAAAAAAAGGAATCTTGGAAATAAAATAGAGACAAAGAGTAGAAAAGAAATAGAATACATAGACAAAGTAGCCCTATCAGTGTCAGAGTTGAGAGGTCATTCATTCACCTTAGCAAATATTTCCTTGAACTAGTTACTTTTGAAGAGGAGAAGTGTAAATGATTTGAACAAGGGTTGAATAGTTAAATCCGTGTTTATTTGGTAGTAAGGAGGATAAAGGAGTTTTTAATGCTTGTTAATGTAGCTGTAGCTATTGAAAATTAAACTAATAAGAAGAGCATAGAATACAACTACAAATGAAGGGATCACTTAGTGAACAACAATAGGATGAGCAAAAAAACAGAGAGGTGATCAAGCATAATCACAAGGATCTTGTAGAAGAGGCCGAATTGGTAGATCTAATTCTCAAAGGTCTCAAGTGGTGGGATCTAGTGCTTCTGTGAGTTCTTCTTCACGGGTAACCTCTACCCCTTGCCAATATTATGGTAAGAGGCATGGCGATGATGAATGCTAGTATCAGATCAGAGCTTATTTAAGGTGCGACTCAAGGGATCATAAAATTAAAGATTGTTCAGTTATGAAAAATGATGGTGCTTCTGAAGGACAAAGTTCTATGAAGAAGTCACAGGGAGGCCAAAAATTAGGGAAAGGCAACCGATCAGGAGTTAGTTAACAAAGAGTATCTAAAACTTCAGATAGACCCTAAACTCGGGGAAGTGCTCCAGTAAGTACTTATGCTATAAAAGGCAATGGATTATCAAGATGCTCTAGAAGTGGTAGTAAGTAAATTCTCATTATTTGATATTGATGTGTATGCTTTATTAGATTCTAGTTCTACATATTCATATGTGTGTACAACTGTAGCCTCGGGGGAAAATATGTATGCTAATAGACTGATGTATGATATAAAAGTCACTAACCCATTAGGCTATAGTGTGAGGATAAATAAAATTTACCAAAATTTTCCAATTAAGATTGATGATATAGAATTTTTAGTTGATATAATTGACACTACAAGAATGCAACGGATTACCGACGGAATTTTACCAATAAAATTTTATTTATTAGTAATACCGAGAGAAATTATTAAAAAAAATTAAAAAATTACCGATAAATTATTGATAAAATAATGAGTTCATTTACCGATAGAAATTGTGTCGATAAATATAGCGCGATATTATGGCGGGTGGATTTACCGATAAAACTTACCGTTCGAAAACTATTTTTCTCGATAGTACCGATAGAAAAAGATTCTCTCGATAAATAATAAGCATTTACAGAGAGAAAATTTTTATATCGGTAAATGAAAAATCTAATATAATAATTATTAATTATATTTATTGCTAATTTTACTGAGAGAATTGAATTTTTGTCGTAGTACCGATGAAAAGATTGTTTGTCGGTAAATAAATAACACAATAATTAATATTTATTTATTCAGTATTACCGAGAGAATAAGATTTCTCTTGGTAAATTACCGACGAAAATATTTAACTGTCAGTAAATGAAAAAACTAATATAATTATTAATTATATTTATTTCTAATTTTACCAATAGAATTATATTTCTGTCGGTGGCATCGATGAAAATATTTAACTGTCGGTAAATAAAAAATCTAATATAATTATTAATTATATTTTTTGTTAATTTTTGATACAAACCAGATATGGCAGCTTTGTGCCATTGAAGAAAAGCAATCTTACATCATCCAAATAGATTTAAAAGGAGTTCAAAAGCTCTTTTATGAGGCTGAAATACACTTGGGGCGTGCTACACTTCATATGGAGCAGATTTGGTGCAATTCAAGCAATATGGGCTTTGTGGAGCTTGATACAGCTTATAGGCCAAAGCTACACAAAGGGAAGCCTAAAGTAAAGATCAAAGTATGGAAATCACGTCCAAACACATGGGCATGCTTTCTTGGGCTTGTTCAGCAAGTTTTTTTGGCATGTTTAGCAAGTTTTTAAGGCTGAACATGGCTGCACATGTTGGGCTTGTTTTTCCAATACATTAGGCCTTTTTTTGGACTTAATTAAGGCATGTTTAATATGGGCCCAAGGAAGTTACGAATTTCAGCAAGTGGAAGGCATCTTTTTGTCACATGGGATGTGGTCCCCTCATTCCTTAGTTAGTTAGGATATTATTTTATTTTCCATATCTTTTAGGATTTGATATTATTTAGTATTTCCAAATCTATTTTGGATTTGTTTTATTAGATTTGGATAGGATTTAGATTACTTATCTGATTTAGATTCAGATTTACTTTATGTTTTCCTTAGTGGATTAGGATTACTTTATATTTTCCTTAGTGGATTAGGATTACTTTATATTTTTCCTTATGCAATTAGGAATGTTTTCCATTTTCCTTATGCAATTAGGAATGTTTTCCTTATGCAATTAGGAATTTTGTAACCCTTATTTAATGGCACTATTAGGCAGAATTTGAGATACAACAATTAATAAAAAATTTTGAATTCTTCTACAAGTTATTCTTGTGAATTTTCGTGTGAGAGAGATTAGAGTGGATTCTTTAATTCTTTCTTTGCATCAAGAATTAGGTTTACTTATCAACAAGAGTTGTGGCGTTTTCCTTCTTCTTACCAACTAAATCCTTCAATCATAGTGAGTTCGCGTCTCTTTATAGGCGTTGGGTTCCTTAGGAGGTGATTATCAAGTTTCAAGGAGTTCTCTACCATTGTTATATTTTGGGTTTGCTGCCATCGTTGCTAAGGGTCCGCGTCAATTTTACTAACAAAATCACATTTCTGTCAGTCGTACCGACGAAGACATTTTCTCTCGGTAAATGATTAGCAAAATAATTAATATTTATTTATTTAGTATTACCGAGAGAAAAAATATTCTCTCAGTAAATTATCGAGAAAAATAAACATCTGTTGGTAAATATATAGTCAAATTTTCATTAGAAATAATTATCGATAGAATAAATGGTCTCTCGGTAAATGAAAAGAAGGGTGGCAGGATTTTTGCAGCCAGTTATCAAGTATTTACTGAGAAAAAATTATTTCTATCGGTAATACCAATGGAAGTCATTTTTGTCGATAATTCCATAGTGTCAGACAATTAATATAGCTCTGCTTTTGAGAAAACTTATTGACAGATAATATTTTTATCGGTAATAAATAGTAGAATGACAGAATTTTTATCGCCTTTTGATGCCATTTACAGAGATAATTTTTTTCTCTCAGTAATATCGACAGAAGTGTATTTTCTCTTAGTAAATTGTTAGTGCCGGTTAGTCAATTAGCCAAGGTCATTTACCGATAGAAAAGTCTAGCTGTCGGTAAATTTACCGAAAGATAATAATGTCTCTCGATAAATTTACCGAGAGATTAAAGTGTCTCTCGATAAATTTATCGAGAGACACTTTAATCTCTTGGTAAATTTAATATTTACCCTATCTTCTTTTTCATTTTTTAATTTGCGCCGCTTCCTCCATTTTCAGTTCTTTCTCAGCTGCTGGTGCTGCTAGAAGAAGATGATGAAGAAGAAGAAAATTGAATTCAGATATTTATTTCATTTTTTTTAAATTTTGTTAAATGTTTTTTATTATTTTTATTTTTGTTGAATTTTTAATTTATAATAAATTTTGTGTTTTGTATTGTTATTGTTTATATTTGTGTAGTTTAGATTGATATGTATATTTATTTGTTGGTTGTTTGAAATTTTTAGAATAATTTTATATTTTTACAAAATTATATTCGAAAATTGAATTTTTTTTACACGTTTTTATTTACTCATAATATTATTTTAGGAAAGTAAAATTTTTTATAAAAAATTTAGAGAATTTTTATTTTTATTTTAGGCAGTGTATATATTATTATTATTATTAAATTTAAAAAAAATAAGTAAATTATTTATTTGATTTTCAAAATTAATTAAAAAAATTAGATTATATTTTATAAAATTTCAAATTTTTAAATATATTTTTGAATTTTTTGGTATTTATAGTATTATTTTAGTGTTTAAGATATTTATATTGTTTTAAAAAAATTAATATGTGTATTGTTGTAGATTTTTGTATAATTGTTTAAAATAAAATAATTAGGTAGAATGAATTAATTTTATAAATTTTAGTAAAAAAATTGATTTTAAAGGTTTTTTAGGGTAAAAAATAAAATTTTAAACAAATTTAAATTAATTATATTTTTTGAATTTTTTGTAAATATAAATATTTTAGATTTATTTTATTATTGTTAGGATTTTTTTAAAAAAAATTCTATGTAATTAGGTTTAATTTAATAAATCATAGAATGAAAAAATATAAAAATTTAAGTATTTTTAATGGTTATAAAATATTTTTTTGAGAAATTATATTTATTGTTATATTTTAGAATTTATTTTGGTGTTTATAGTATTATTTTAGGGTTTTAGATTTTTGTATAATTTAAAAAAAAAAGGTAGAATGAATAAATTTTTAGTGATTGTTTTACTTCACAAAATAATTTTTTAGACAAATTTAAAATATTTATATTTTTTAAATTTTTAGTAATGATTAATAATATTTTAGGCTTATTTTATTATTGTTAGGGTTTTTTAAAATTTTAGTAAATTACATTTAATTTAAGTAAATTAGACTTTTTTTTTAAATTTTAGTAAATTAGAATTAATTTAATAAATTTTATAATGAAAAATATAAAAATTTGAAGGTATTTTTAATGGTTATAAAATATGTTTTAGAGAAATTTAAAACTTTTAGTATAATTAATAATTTATTTTTAATTAGAAATATTTTAAGGTTTTGAATTTTAATTTGGGTATTTTTTATCTTACAAAATATTTGATACTTTTTTATTAATTATAGAATTTCATTGCATATAAAGAATTAATTTCGTATATAAAATATAAAATATTTTAGAGAAATTTAACATATTTGCTATAATTTTTAAACGTTTTTGGTAAATAAAAATAATTTAGGGTTTGAATTTATTTTAGGTAATTTTATAAATTTTTAGTAATTTTATATTTTTTTTGTTAAGAAGTTATAATTAATGTATTTTTTTTTATTTTAGGTTTAGTTTAAAGGTGTATAATTTAGGATATATTTTGTGATCCTACTGATTTATAAGTAATTAGTTATATAAATTAAAAAGTTTGGTTATATTATTAATTAATAGTATTTTTTCATTTTAGTGATTGTTAGCCCATTTGGATAGTTTATAAACAATAATTTATATCTATTGGATCATTAATATTAATATAAGACATAATAGTATGTAAGTTATGTAAAAAAATTTATAATATTTCTCTTATTTTATTCTCTGAGTGCATACCAAATAATATAAATATTCATAAATATGAGTGTGAGACATTATGAATATTTATATTATTTGACGTAATGTACTTAGAGAATTTAAGAAAAATACTGCCGAATTTTCTTCATAATGTTTGAAGGATTTGGCCTAGGGTCTATTACCAACTGTTAGATATTATAAGGTGTATTTTGTTAGCGGTTATAAATTCCACAATGAATCTCACTATACTTTGAGAGCAACAATAAATAGTGGTGTTTGTATAAAGGGGTCAAACTATAGTGAAAACTCATTTGATTTCTATGGTCGATTAATAAATATTGTAGAGGTTAAATATCAAGCATTACCAATTAAAAGAGTGATACTATTTAAATGTAACTGGTAAACTTCTTACCTCACTCACAGTTTTAGGTGTTGGCCAATCTTTTATTTATTGCCTTTATCTTTTCATCATAAACCTCAATACCTTTGCACTAATCATATAAAACCTAAGAATATGATTTTAACACTATAAAACATGTACTTTTTTAATTTGGTATACAATTGTCCCTTTCTCAAAACATCAAGAACAACCCTGATATGTTCCACATGGTCATCTATTGATTTGCTATAAATGAGTTTGTCATCAAAATATACAACAATAAATTTACCAAGATATGCATGCAAAACATGGTTCATTAATCTCATGAATGTAGTAGGTGCATTAGATAAACTAAATGGCATAACTAACCATTCATAAAGACCATATTTATTTTGAATGCAGTTTTTCACTTATCTCCTTCTTTCATCCAATTTGATGGCAACCACTTTTCAAATCAATCTTAGTAAAAATACAAAAACTACTCAACTCATCAAGCATATCATCAAGTCTAGGAATTGGATATCTATACTTCATTGTGATTTTATTAATTGCTCTATAGTCCACATACATTCTTCATGATCCATGCTTCTTTAGAACTAATAAAACTGGAACCAGCACATGGACTAAGACTTTCACGCACTTGTCCTTTTGCTAGCAACTCCTCCATTTGCCTTTGAAGTTTTTTGGTTTCCTCCAGATTACTTCTATAAGCTGGTCGATTAGGAATTGTTGAGCCTGGAATGAAGTCAATTAGATGCTCAATCCCTCTTAAAGGTGGTAAACCCTTAGGTACATTTTCTGGAAAGACATCTCCAAATTCCTGTAAAAGAGAAATAATACAACTAGGCAAAGAATTTTTAAGGTCAGAAGTAGAAATCAAGGTCTCTTTGTACCAAAGTACAATCAGACTTCTTTTCTCACAAAAAGCACTCCTTAACTCTCTTTCTTTTACATAGAAACACTCTCTTTTATTTTATCTTCATTTCTCTTTTTTTCTCACCAATGGGCCATTTTTATCATTCTTTTTCTCACTCTTGGCCTCTTTTACTTCATTTTTATTTGTTTTACCCTCACCACCAAAATTCCTTTCAAGTGATCTCAAAATCTTCACATGATATTCATACACTTATTTAGGTGAAATGGAACAAGAGTGAAATTTAAATCATTTAGGCTAAAAATAATAATGCTTCTTAAAGCCATTATTATGCAAAATTTTTCTATCAAACTGCCATGGACGACCAAGAAGAATATGGCTAGCATGCATAGGCACAACATCATAACAAACTTCATCTTTGTATTGCCCAACTGCAAAAGAAAAAAGAACCTGCTTTGTTACCTCCACCTCTCCACAATCATTCAACTATTGAAGCTTGTAGGGACTAGGATACTTTGTGCATGTTAACCTTAATTTATCCATAAAATTAGTACTAGCAACATTTGCACAACTACCCCCATCAATGATCAGGTTGCACACTTTTCCATTTATAATGCAACGAGTATGGAAAATGTTCTTTCTTTTATTACTTTCTTCATCTTTAATTTGCATGTTTAAAGCTCTTCTAATAACTAAAGATTCACCATGTGCAGGATATTCAATGATATGTTCAATTTCCTCTAATGGTGGCATGCTATCATTATCATCATCATCACTTTCATGCTCACGAGCACTATCAATTTTATCATTATCTCTTATGAACATGATTTTCTTATTTGGATATTGAGATGCTATATGCCCTACTCCTAAACATCTAAAGCATTTAATAGTACTATACTTTTGATTAGAGTTAGATATTTTAGAGTTCCCTTTAGGGTTGGCTAAAACTTGTTTTTCCTTGCCTTTCCAGATAGCCTCCTTCGCTTTAGGTTTATCTTCTTTCTTTGGCCATTTTGAAGTGAAACTAGAGCTGAAATTAGAAAATTATTTTGCTGCTCCCTTGAGTTTCAGTTGCTTCTCCACTTTCATGCCATGTGTACCATATCTTCAAGCTCTACATAATGATGTAATTCAACTATGTTGGCAATCTCCCTATTCAGCCCACTCAAAAATTGAGCCATAGTGATTTCTGGATCCTCCTCTATATTAGTTCTACTCATGATCATCTCCATTCCTTTATAGTAATCCTCCGCAGACATGGATCCTTAAGTTAATTACTGCAATCTTTGGTGAAGCTCTCAATAGTAGTAAGATGGTGCAAATCTCTTTCTCATCACATTTTTCATTTTAGCCCAAGTAGTGATGGTTCTTTCTCCATTTCTTCTCTTGAAAATCATCAATTGATCCCACCAAACGAGTGCATAATCTGTGAATTCAACCGCTACAAGTTTAACTTTCTTCATTTCACTATAATTATGACAATGAAACACCAACTCTACTATTTTGTCCATTCAAGGTAAGCTTCAGCATCATTTCTCCCTTTGAATGGTGGTATCCTCATTTTTATTGAAGATATGTTGTTGTCCCTTCTTTCAGGTCTTCTTTGGGTTGTTGATTCCTCACTTTCTTCATCATCTTCCCTTTTTACCTCATCATCATTCATTATATTTCCTCTCCCTCTATTTTGCCCCCTTCGATTAGTATCATTTTGCTACCTTTGCATTATGTTGTCTACATCACCTCTCATGTTATTTATGACCAAATCAAACCTTTCAAATTTCCTTTGCATTGCCTCTAACATGAAGACTATGTTATTCATTGTCATATCACATTTATCACCTCTAGAATTTGAAATGGTGTAAGAATTTGCAAGAAAATGTTAGTAAAGAAAATTTTCTCACCACAATCCCTTATGTGTTTTACTCAAAATTAGATTGTCACTCATCTTGTATTTTACTCAAAACTTGCCCTTTTTTTCTCTAATAAGCTTAAATTCTTAGCCTTTTTACCTCTCAATTCTTCTTTTATCAAGTTGAATTTTAGAACTGGATCCACTTAAATCAAGTAAAACAAGTTTTATTTTAAAGACTCAACAAGGAACCTAATAAACAAGATGAATTCAATAATTCTAGAAGCAATTCAATTTAAATCAACAAGAACTGAAAGTTAACACAAGATGCAATAAGTATTTGTGTTAATCAAATCAAAGTAATTACGATTGAGAATTAGCTATTTAATGCATACAGGAAACAAAAAGGTATATGAAAGAATGAGAAACTAAGAATACAAAGAAAACAATTCTAGATATTGGAAAATAGAATTCAAATTACTCCAATGAGTAAGCTGAATATGCAACCTAAATCTATTCCCAATGTAAGCTATACTCTAAAGATGATATTTAAAATGCTAAATGGATGCATAATGATGAGGAACTTATGCAATTTGATCAAATATAATAAGATAGCAAGCTGTTAAAGGCACAAATATGCAAAAACTCTTATACACTTTTGTAGAAAAAATAATGGATAGAAATAGGTACATTTTTTTTATATTGAGGAAGCTCAATATGACTCTTTTTTTTATAATTTTTTTATCTTTTCCTTCTTTTTTTAAACTTTTAGTAAACATGAATAGAAAATGAAAAGATAAAAACACATATTTAAAGAACAAAAATAAGGTGCAACAAGAACAGAAAATGAAGAGAATTAGAAATTGAATCTTGTTCTTTTTTTATCTTTTCCTTTTTTTTAAAAAAACTTTTCAGTAAATAAGAATAGAAAATAAAATATAAGAACTCAAAATCTGAAGAACAAGAAAAAGGTGCAACAAAAACAGAAAATGAAGAGACTTAAATGATAAATAAGAACAAGTAAACTAAGATAACTAAAACATAAAATATACCTAGAGATTTATCTTCAAGCCAAAGCTATGATACTAAACTGATGCGAAACTCATAGATCAAAGATTATATCTAGAACCCCATATACATCTAGCATAGAATCTTAGAACTCAAAATAAATTCTCCTTACTAAACCCACAACTAACCTATAATTGAGAATTTGGGTGATTGGGATGAAGAAAAAGAATTGATTTAAAATGCCACAAGTCAGACTTAATAAGTTAGAACCAATTCTTCATGCAACAAGAATAAGAAGAAAACCTCTCAAACTTGAAAACACATAAATTACAACCAAAATGATATCAAATTCGTATATCCCCTAATTCATTACAAAAGTCTCTTTTTAAGGCTGGAAATGAAGTGCACATACCCTAAAAGTCCATATTCACTGCCCTAAAAGTCTATATTCACTGTTTCTAGTCACTCTAGCATTAATTACATAGAAATATGGATACAATCTGGTCACATTAGCATTAATTACCTATAAATATACATTCAATGGATCTGATCATTTTTGGAGATCAAGACTAATTAATAATGAAGGTTTCTAATAATTTAATCCACATCAATATTTTCTTCTAAATTCATGCTAATAACTCCAATAATATTGATGGGCTGATTCTTCATGCATTTTGGTGACCTTTGGATAGATTTTTCACAATTCTTTATATTCAATCCAAGTTGGTCGCTCTCTTTATTAATCCACATTTGAATGAAGTATTTGAACACATGCTGGAGTTTTTTTATTGTGATCTCGTGATTAGTCCACTTAGCATAATGATATCTTCCACATATTTACTGCATTGTGTAGACTCACCAAGCTTGCTTTTGGTTTCCCTATCATTACTTGTAGACTAATGACAAGTAATCTAATCCAAGAAGATAAATGAGCCTTAAAAGCTTATGTGCAAAGATTCATGGATGTAAACATGTAGCCATATGAACCAAGTAGAGGTAAAGAGAAGTTAACCATTTTTATTGAATACCATGAATGATGAAGGCTAGTTGGGATTACTTATTATTTAGCCCAACTTGATATTTAATATTATTATTTTATTGATAGTTATTTATGAGACTTATGTTTATTTGCATGCCAATTATTAGTGGTTTGGGCCTTATTGTTTAAGCCCTTATGTTATTAGCTTATTATTAGGTTATTTTAGTTGGATTATTAGGATGAGGGTGGAGGTATTCTTGCAACCAAACACCTCCTTTATTATTGTAATCTATTTAAACCATCTTGTAACTTCTTGCAAGAGGTTGGATGATTTTTGAATTACATTTCCAAATTTGAGAGATCATCTTCTTTTGTTCTTGATTTACTTGTGAGATCAATGTTCATTACAACAAGGTTAATCACTTTGAAGTAGATAATTCCAGGGACTTAGTAAGGATTTGATTTGGCTTTCCAAGGAGTCGCTTCCAAGTGTAAAGGCCAGTGGGTCTCCATTTTCATATACTAGTGGTTCGCATCAAAAACTTCGTAACTTTATTTATGGCATAAATAATTTCCGTAAGTGATTCAATAACAAGAAAGGTAAAGAATTTCGATGAATCACAGTATTTTGAGGCAATCATTACTACATCAAAGATACTTAACAAACACATTAAAACATCATTCAAATTGAGTGTTAAAGATCAAAATTGAGTAACTTGTGCAATCTATTTGGTTTGAAAAACCATCCTTTAGGATATACAGACTCAATTATAGACCATGGGTTCTGCTGAGCAGTTCCAAAACAGTAACTAATTCTGTAAACCAAAAATTTTTATTGTACCAAAATGATTTTTGCTTTAAAGGAAAATTTGCTGAAACAATTTGAGTTGAAGGTTTTGAAATATCCAACTCAATTTTAGAAATATTCTAAGATAGGATTTTTTGAGAAGAAGATTCTCCTATCTCAATTTGGTTTTTTAAATAAGGGATTAAGGAATCTTTACCTGGAACCCCTGGAGGAGGTTCGTGTCCCATCTTTAAGAGAGGTTTAATCACTTCAGGTGATTGGGCCAGCTGAGAGACCCAATGCTCTATTTTTGCTTTATCTTCTTCTTGGACAGCATCAGCCCAAGACTTTATGGGTTTAGGGTTCAATATACTATCTGAATGATCAGATAGAGCTTTAGGAGAGTCATCTTTAAGGGTTTCCTTTTCTTTATTGGCTGTTTTCTTTTTTCTCCCCATGATTCCTGAGAAGGAATTCACGAGTAAGGAAATCAGGTAAACTATTATTTTCCCCTTTAATAAACTCAATATCAAAATCAAAAATACTTAAAATAGCTTGCCATCTAGCAAAAATCTGTTTTGAGGCAAGGTTTTTAACATCTTTTAGCAAAACATCTTTTGCACTTTTACAATCAATTCTCAATAGAAATTTTTGATTTAATAAATCAGATTGAAATTTTGAAATACATAAAACGATACTCAAAATCTCTTTCTTTATAGTTGAATAGTTTAATTGGGTTGGGCTCCAATGTCCTGAATAGAATTGGACTATGGCTTCTCTACCCTCTTTAACCTGTTTTAAAATCCCACCAAAACCTATATCTGATGCATCAGTCTCTACTATTTTGGAGGCTAAGGGATCAGCTATATGTAGGCAAGGAATAGTTTTAACTAGGTCTTTAACTTGTCTAACTATGCCAGAATGGACTTCAGTCCATGGACCTGGATTTTCTTTAATCTATCATGCAGAGGTTTAATAGTTCTATTTAGGTTGGGAAAGAATTCTATAACATAATTCAGACAACCTAAAAATCTTTGCAACTGTGCTTTATTTATTATTTGGTCAGGAAACTTATCCCCAAAGGCTAAGTTTCTTTCTATAGGTTCTATAATTCCCTGTTCTATATAATGTCCTAAGAACCTAATCTTAGTTTGAAACAGAGACATCTTCGTTTTACTTAATATTAAACCATTATGTTTTATTACCATAAAAAATGTTTTTAAATGTTTAAAATGTTCATCTATAGTTGTAGAGTATATTAAAACATCATCAATATAAACAATACAAAATTTAGTGTAAGGGTTAAAAATATCATTCATTACTCTCTGAAACTCAGAGGGTGCATTTTTTAAACCAAAAGGCATAACATTCCATTCATACTGTCCAAATGGGACAGTGAATGCAGTCTTATACCTATCTTTAGGGTTAATCTGAATTTGCCAAAAACCAGATTTCATATCAAATTTACTAAAAATATTTGCTTTATATAATCTTCCTAATAAATCTTTTTTATTTGGAATAGGGTATCTAATCCATTTTAAAGCTTTATTTAAAGGTTTATAATTTATTACTAATCTAGGTGCACCTCTTTCTATTTCAGAGGCCTTGTTTACATATAATGCAGCACAAGACCAAGGGCTTCTAGATTTAGTTATTAACCCTTTATTTTCTAAATCATTTATTTCTTTTTTACAGAATTCAATTAAATCAGGCGCCATCTGAATGGGCCTAGCTTTAGTTGTAATAGACTTTTCATCAAAGCCTATTTCATAAGGTAAATCAACCATGTGTTGCTTTCTGTTCCAAAATGCATTTGGAATATCAGCACACAAATCTTTTTCTATTTGAGATTTTAATTTATTAATTTTATCTTGCGTAAATCTATTATTTAACTGTTCATTTATTTTTTGTAAATGATAATTATTTTTTAAATTACAAAGTTGTTCAGACTTTGCTTTTATAAGAGCATTTATTTGTAATTCATTTATTGAATGAGCCTTTAAAAGATTTAAATTCCTCTTTTTAGGTTTTTCTAAAAATGAAAAAATTATCTTTTGTTTTCTTACTTTAAAACTTATACTATCATCATTAACTGAATAAGGTGTTATCAAATTCATAAATGGTGTTCCTAAGATTACCATATGATGAATGTTGGTTAAGATAAATATATTCTTTATTTCTAAATTTTTATCTATAATTGATGCTTCTACTTTACCAAGTATATTTAGTTTAGATTTATTTGCTGCTGATAAACTTTCATTAGTTTGTTGCCAAAATCTTTTTGGTACTAAACTAGGTTTAATGCAGTTTAAATCAGCTCCTGTATCAAACAATGCTATAGTTTCTATATTATAATTATCTGAAAATTTTAATCTTATTTTTATTAAATATTTTCTAGATGTTATTTCATGCAACATAAAAATTAAATTATCAGGAATTTTACCTTTACTAATTAAACTAATTTCATTATTAGTTTCTTTATCATTTATCTGTTCAATATCTTCTTCAGCTTCTTCATCAGAAGAAGAAGTTGAGTTCATTAAAGATTTTATTATCTGTGAATCTTGTTCTTGCTTATTCTTTAATTCTTTTAACTCTAATTTAATTTCTTTAATTTTTTTTGTAAATCATTTATGGTTGGTTTATTTTTTACTATTTTATTCTTGTTTAATATTGCAGTTAAACCATATGTTTGTTTACTAGTATTAGGTAACATAGAGTTTTTAGGTTTATCATTTTCTAATATCTTATTTAACATTTTTTCTTGAATTTTAGGGTCACTTATAAATTTTATTGCTTCTAATATAGATTCTTGTTCTTTAGTTAATACATTTAATGATTTACTACTATATTCAGAACTTGATTCTGATCCTATGTCATCTATTTGGTTTAATTCTTCAGAGCCTGAATAATCTTCAGAATCTGAATAATCTAAATATAATTCGTAAATTTTATTTAATACAAATTCTTCTAAATTTAATTCTTGTAATTTTTTATCAAATTTACAAAATCTTGATGTGTGGCCTTTTCTTCCACATTTATAACATGTTAAATCTTTATATGATGTAAATTTTTTATCTTTTTGTTTATATGGTTTTCTACTAGGTTTTCTATATTTGTAAGGTTTATAAGGTTTCTGTTTTTTATAATAATCATCTTTATCTAATTTTTTCTTATAACTCTTTTTGTGATATTTTTTATAAGGTTTCTTATATTTTCTTGTAGTAGAACATTGTCCATTACAATCTTTATGTTTCTGTGTTATGCTATAATCAAATTATTTACAGAAAGAACCTAGTTCTTGTTTAGTTTTTCTCATTTCATATTTTAACGATTTTTGAAGCTTTATGTCTTGACAAAGTTTTAATCCTTCCTTTTGAACTATACTAAACAGTTGTCCATAGGTCAATAGGTCATAAGGAATAGGGTTTCCAAATTCCTGTTTTATATGGTTTCTAACCTTTTCTCCTAAGAAGAAGGGTAATCCTGCTAAGAATTTTTCTTTCCAGAAAGCCTGGTTAGAATCTTCTCTAAGCATTATCCTAGTAAGGAAAGTTGTTTTATAAAATTGAAAATCACTAAGTTTCTTGCATCTAAGATTACTTAGTAATTCTGCATTTTTATCCTTTAAATGAGTAGGATCACCTATAAAATGGAGTGATATAGTCAAGATTAGTGATGCCACAGCATCTTAAATAGTATCACCAAGCTCATCTAATATAGGTATTCCATCTTCATAAGTTTTTACGGCATTTAAAATTTCTAAATGTTGTTCATTAGTGAGATGATTATCCCACCAACCTTTAAGTTGTCCTGTGAAGCCAGCTATAAGGAGTTCAGCTATAGTTCTATCTGATGTTCCTATTTGAGTTCTATAAGCATTGGCAGCCATTGTCATCTATTGAAGAAGACTCAGAATATTATATTCTGATAGGCTATCAATGTTCCATTCATAAACCGAAGAGGCATTATACTTATATTGTGATAGGACATTTGGTCTATCTGTTATTCCTAAGTCTGGGGCAGACATTCTAGGTACTATAGATTGATTATATGTTATACGATTTATCTGTGGCTCTAGGGCTTTACTAAAGGTTTCAATATCTTCAGATTCAGGTTGAGAATCCTCAACTGATTCTGATTCTTGTTCTTGGGTGACTATACTTATAGTTTTAGAAGCTTTAGATTGAGGTGTTTCTTGAACTACCTGTTTTGACCCAGAAGATGAGTCAATTTTACTTAATTGTTCTTTAATTGCTTTAACAAAATCAGAATCTTTAGATTTTACTTCTTTTTGTCCTGTTTTAGAAACTTCAAAAGGTTTTAAAACATGAGATTTAAGTTTTTATTTTTTATATCTTTTTCAATTTTTACTATCTTACTTTCTTTAATAGTATATTCTATTCTGTTTAATTGTTGTCCTATACTCAATAGGTATGCATTACTAAAATTATTCTGTTCTAATATTTTCCTATTAGGGTCATCTTCAGAAACTATTTTAAATGATGCTATATTTATTTCTTTATCTCCATGTAAAAATACACTTGATGTTTTAGGTGGATGTTCACTCTGTATGATTTTATCTTTTACTTTCCATTCTGTATTTTTATTCCTAATAGTTACTGGATTTATTAATTTTTCTGCTTTAAGTTTACCTCTATAAATTCTTTTAAACCAATCAAAGAATTTCATATTAACTTCATAATTTCTTATAAAGTCAATATATTCTTCTTTAACTGATTCAAAATCTTTTACCTTTTTTATTACATTTTCTAATTTATCTTTATTTTTAATTGCTGTTAATTCTTTATTTAATTTATCATAATTAAAAACAAATTCTTTATTTATTACATTTAATTCTCTATCTATGCTTTCTACATTTCCTGTCATGAAGGAAGCTGTAGGTGACATGGGTGGAGAAGGTGAGTGTTCTATATTCTGAGGTTGATTATAATTGGGGTTTGGTTCCAAAGGGTTCATTGTTCCTGTTGGATTATAATATAAGTGTGGAACTGTTGTACTATAATCTACACCTTTTAATTTATTACTAGACTCAGGTATATCTGATGTAGAATACCTAGGCTTTACTACTGTTTGCAATACAGGTTTAGGTTCATTTTCTTTATATGAAGCATATATTACGGAAGGTAACTGTGAGGCTCTACCTATATCTACTGTTGATACAGAGGAGGAAGAGTCTGAATACCTACTGCTTACACTATGTCTACTGAACTTTAATTTTACTTTACCGTCTTCATACTGTTCAATTTTACTAAGTTCTATATTGGGTTTAACTATAGTCTTTGGTTCAGGAAGAGGAACAGCATCCTCTAACACCCATTCATCAGGGAGACTAATATCTTTCCACTGAATAGTCTTAGGAATTACTGTATTAGCTTTACTTAAATCTGTCTGTAGAAATTTAGTTTCTCCTAATTTAGGTTGCATTATATATTTTGTAGCAAAAGCAGATACCATAGCTTTGTAATTTATTTTATACATTAATGCTACAGGAATAGATCCTTCAAGCATTTTATAATTATGTGTCTTAATTTCTAAAACTACACTTTTTAATATATTTGGATCATTTAATGAAATTGTTATATCTGGGAAGCAGTCAAATGAGATTGGACCACTACTCAGACTGGTTTCTATAGTTCCTAATAGTGAGTCATTAAAATTTACAAACCTAGCATCTCTGACCACAGCCAGTATACTAGTATTTAATTCTTCTCTAGTTAAAGGTTTTATACCTATTTGTACTAATCCTATATGTATATACTTGTATTTTTTACTTTTATGATGCTTTATTGATTCTGCAGAAAGTAAAGTTATTTTCTCAAAGGGTTTACTTAACTGTACATCTCTTTCTTCAGCTTTAATTATATAGTCATTTTTAAATATATTTAATTTTGGTATTTTATAAATCTGTTCTTTATCTATCTTTAATATTACCCAATTATCAATTGCTTTATTAAAATCTTCTAAAATTACTTCATTTCTGTTAACTATCCTTTTAACTTCTGATGACTCAGAACTATCTGATTTAGTTGTACTAGCAGATTTACATAGAAATGGTTCCATTTTTAAATTTTTGAAAAATAGACTTTTAAAGTTTATTAATGTTGGTTTTGGTAGCGACCACTGACTTACTGCCCTAAACGCCTATCCATCGGCTGACACGGGTCTTACTGCATATCCAATACCTAGACAACACTAAGTCCACTTCTAGATCTAAAAGTCAAAAATTTAACTATGTAAACAGTTCTATATCTATCTACTACCACCCCTAAAAGAAGATGGCTCTGATACCAGCAAATTGGAAGATGGCTCTGATACCAGCAAATTGGAAGGACCGTTCACAGGGGATAAAATAACTTTTAAAAGAATTAATAGAAACAATAAAATAATTAAGCATAAGCAACAAAGATATAAACAGTTTAATTAAAACAATAAATAAGAAACAGAAATAAGAAACAGAATGTAAAAGTATTAAAATAAATTACATAAATAATTTAAAAGCATATATTAAAAATATATAAAGAATAGTATTAAAGACATATAAAGAATAATTATAATCTTTTCTTAAAGGGTACAGCGGCGTTGTTTCATACTCGGTGTATATATATATATATATATATACATTTGTGTGTGAATTGACTCTCAAAAATTAAAACTTTCATATTAATTGATTAGTGGTAGAAAATATCAAATGAATTTACTTTGATTGGGGGTGGAAATGGAATTGAATGAGTTATTTCTATGAATATTATTTAGTTAGATAAAGTAGATAGGACAATGAGAATTTCATTATCCTAAAAAGGAAATGAGTGATTCTCTACTACTTCCATGTTAATCATATTTGATTTCTAATTAGAATCAAAAACTAAAAAAATATTTGTTTTTATTTTGAGAATAAAATTAATAAAACAAATTTACTTTTTTAGTAAAAACAAATTAGATTTTTTTAAAATAACTTATCATCAACTTATTTGTAATATCCCTAACTATGCCCTAGAAGTTTTGATATTGTTGTGTTAGTGGATTATGTATATATGTTAAGTTGATAAGAAATTGATAAGAGAATGTTTATGTGTTGTGTTGAATGGAAAGTAATGTGTAGAGAGGAATGTATATGTAGTGTATATGGTAATATATATATCATATATGTTGGTCAAATGGAAAGTCAAGGGAAGAGGATATTTATGTTGTTGATTGTGAAATTACTTAAAAGGGCATGTAAGTGATAGGAAGTGAAAGCTTATGAGAAGAGGCTATGTTAGTAATTTCCTAATTAAATTGCTTGGTGGAGATTTAAAGAAGAAGAGAAATTTGACTTTTCCTCTTCATTGTCTATTTTCTTTTCTTTCTTTCCATGGTGGCCGGCTCATCAAAGAGACAAGAGAGCAAGAGAGTAATAGAAGGTGTTGTTAATTCCAAGCTCAAAATTTAAGGAGTTTTCAAGAGATTAAGTGAAAGTTCAAGAAGTCTCATCATTTTGGTAAGTTCTTTCTCTTGTTTTCTTGAATTGATGTATGAGTTGGTGTATGGATGGTTGATATAAGAGTGTGTTGGTTGTTCTATGTGTGATTTAATTAATTATGGTGTTGATTTTGGTTTGAAGGAAGTATATTGAGTTGATGATGGTTTTGGAAGTGTTGTGTGATATTGTGTTAGGGTTTTGAGTTGATAAATGTTGTTTATGTTTAGTTTGATTAATTATTCTTGTTAATCTTCAAGTTTGTTTGTGTTTGTTGGAATTAGAAGTGGAGAATACCTGATTTTGGAAAAGGGGCAGTAGCATTTTGGATGCCACGCCCGTGGCCTTTTGGAGCCATGGCCGTGGGGGTGTTGGCCATTTTGGGCAGAAGCGTTCCTAAAGCCACGACCGTGGGGGTTGAGGTGGCCACGGCCGTGGGCTTTGATTAGTGATGTTGAGTTTTAATTAGTGATCTAAAGGTCTAGGATAGGGTTAATAAGTGATAAATGATATAGAGATTGATGTGTTGTATCATTGTTTTGGATTAGGTTTTGGAAGAGGTGAATTGCCCTAATTGGTGAAGTGAAGAATCTTAGGAAGAAAGGATTGCTTAGAGTTGTGTGAGGGTTCCTAAGGTAAGTACAAACTACATTATTGCATACATTCACATGATGTGGAGACTTAACACACAATTGATTGTAAATGTGTTAAGAACTCTAATGCATTGTTGGTACATATTAATAATGTGAATGTTGTGATGAGCATGTTAAATGTGTGTTCATGCCATTGGATGTATATACTTGAATAATGAAATGTGAAATCAATATAATTGATTACCATGATGTATATAGAATGATTAAAATATGTTTACTTATATGATTGTGAAATGTGATATGGAATTGGAAATGTGAAAGGTATGAGTTATGAGGCCATTGTGATGGGCCAAGATAATTTCAATGAGAAAATTTAGGCATAGTTGCCTAATTGATTGTGAAAGAGAAAATGAATTGAGAAAAAGATTGCTAAAGAGATTAATGATATAATTGTGTAATTAATATGTTGATTCAACTTTCAGAGTTCTGTATTTGGCGGCATGCCTATGATATATTTTGCCTACGGGGCTAGACACGTGGTGTCATTTAATTATATGTTGCCTACGGGGCTAGACACTTGGTGTCATTTGATTATATATATTGCCTACGGGGCTAGACACATGGTGTCACTATTGACCAAAACAGTAACTCTGAACTTTGAATAACATATTAGTTTTGTTTTGGGCCCAATGCTTGTGTTTGTTTAAAGGTGACTATTACTTGATGAAATTAATGAATAATGATAAGAGATAATGTTATGAAATGATGACTATGGCTTAATAAGGTATGAATTGACATGTACTATTTATTGAAATTGTGCATAAAACTTGATTGTATGACATGAACATTGCTTCAAAGCATATTGATATTGTAGCTTGTTTTACTAAGCCGTGGGCTTAGCGCGATTATGATTTGTCGCGCAGGTGTTAGAGAAGAACCTGAGAGTTCCATTAGACCGAGCGAGTCTAGACGTTGAGGGGTTGCTTAAAGCTTAAAGATCAGAGAACAGCTGCCATTTATGTATATATTTTGTATTTGTAAACTTTGATTTCAATGTATATGTCATTGTTAAAAGAAAAAAAAAAGTTTACTATTTCCGCTGCGGAATGATTAAACGTGTTTATCTACCATGTTTTGTAAATTGTTTTATTTGTTTTTAAAGATAGGTCTTGTGTATTTTATAAACAGTAGCAACCTATAATCAGTATACGTATATTACGATCGTATTAGCATGCTATGTACGTATACGGTATATAGGGGTGTTACATTATTTTTTTTTATCTTTTTTTAATTATAATATCTCTAAATTTTTAAATAATAAATTTATTTTTATTCAATCACGTAGTTTGGACTCCTACAATATGACGCCCTTGGGGTTTGCTATTTAATTGTATCGAAAGGCCCAATGAATTGGGATTTTCCTATTGGGCTAGGTCATTTCACAGACGCTTTACACCCAATCATTCCGGATAATGTTTGCATTATCTGTATTACCATTGTTGTTGGCACTGGTAATTCTAAAGATTTTTCGGGAGAAAAAATAAAAATATCTCCTACATTACCCCTAATATGTGGAAGTATCGACGTAATTTCTTCGAAACTTTTTTAAATGATATTCAAGAAAAAAGTATTCTAGAAAAATTCATAGAATTAGAGGAACTTGTTCGCTTGGACGAAATGATAAAGAAATACCCGGAGAGATTCAATACTTAAAATAGGAATCAATTTGATTCTACAATACATATTATATTGATTGGAGGGTCGAGTCATACTTAAAAAGAAAAAGTATTCTTTTTTCTTTTCAACTTAAGATACGAAGGTTTCTTATTCCACAACAATGAAAGCATTTTTTTACTCTTTCATATATTAGAGGATTTCACTTACCTAACCCGGTAGGTCCTTGAGCGGATCCGACGTTAGCCCCCAGACGTTATAAAATTAAAAATTAATTTTTTAAATTTTAAAATAAAATATAATAATATATTTTTATTTTTTCTAATAATAATATCTCTCAATTTTAATTAAAAAAAATAATTATTTCAATTTTGATTTCAAATTAAATCGAACTAAATGAATAAATAATTATTTTAATTTTAATTTTAAAGTAAATCAAACTAAAAAATAAATAATTATTTTAGTTGTAATTTTATTTCTAATTTCAAAATTTGAATCAAGTGCCATCTAAGTTCATGCAATTAAAAGATGGAAGATTAAGAAAAAAATTATTTATAATTAAATGCAAAAATTTTAAAAAATATATTTTATCCAAGTTTTTTGCTTTATTATTCCAACAGTATCCGAGACAACCCATGCCACAAGTCCAAGGCGCTTTTTAAAAAAGAAAAAAGAAACACACGTGCAGTCGTGCATGGCTTTAATAATTTATTTATTATTTTAAAAAATAGACATTATATTTAATTAAAAACAAAAAAATTAAAAATCAATAGTATGTTTTAATTTAATAGCTGTTGAATATTTTCGTACCCCTTCTTTACTTTACATGCTTTTTAAAGACTGAGAGACACGAGAGTGACAAATTGAAGGATGAACCAACAAGATCCCACGCTTTCATCATCATCTCGCCGGGAAATATCTCCGGCACCTGAAACTGTGCATGCCAAGAGCATTGGATGCATGTCTAGTATTTTTCAGTTCGCCAGCAAATATCATAGTCATCGACCCAGATTCCTCACTTCCGGTAATTTTTTTTATTAATCAAACATATTTTTTTCTTCAATTAGTTAGTAACATAAATGAAAAAATATTGCTTTTCAGGGAAAAAACAAGAAAAGAACGATCATGAAACTAGCAAAAACGGTGATCATGATATTCCCAAATCTAAAAAAGACGTTGTACCGAGAAGTCCAACGTTGCCGGCGGAGATGAGGGTTACTCCACCAGCACTGGTGGCAAGATTAATGGGACTGAGTGAGATTCCAGCGGCGGAATTAGCAGTGGCGGAGAAGCGACGAAGACTCATAGGAGCACTGGAAAAATGCGATGAGGATTTGAAGAGTCTAAAGAGGATGATTGAAGTGGTGCAGAGCGTTAGTGAAAATAGAATTCGATTATATTATGGTAAAAGCAGAAGAGAGAAATGGGATGAGTTGATGAGTTCTGTATCAGTGGTTGATGAGTTCACTCGTTCGGCTTTCTGCGGCTTCTCATCAAAATACAATTTAAATGGTTAGTTTAATTATATATTTTATTTATATTAATTGCCTTTGTCTTTTGTTTTGTTTTTGAATATATATATATATATAATTTAATTCCCAGTGAACTCCTTTCTGCTAAACTACAAACACAATTTAATTCTCAGTTTTTGCTCCTTTTTCTGAATTTCATTCCCTCTGTTAATTCCTTTCTCCTGGGTTTTTATTTACCACACCATTTGGTAATTAGCTCAACAACAGTTAGTCCTTTTAATGCTTTAAATTCTTAACACAAATTTTAGTTCCCTAAAACAGACATGCATAAATTAATATAAAACAAGTTAAAATGTGATGTAAAAGGCAAAGCCAATATTACAAAAAATAATTAATATAATGACGTAAGCGGCTAAAAGCTTCAGTAGCCATTGTTTTAGGATTCCAAATTTAACAATCATAGCACATTGCTATGAGTTGAGACACCATTATAGAAACTGTTATTATGGGAGATACAGTTAGTGCTTTGTGACCTTCCCAAATGTGAATAAAATTCATTGACATCTAGCTGTTGCAAAAACAACAGTGACAAGAAAAATTAAAAAGTGTTTTGCTTTTCCTTTCTTTTTTTTGTTTTTTTTTTCTTTTGTTTTTCTAAGAGACATTCGACTGCCTAATCTAACTTTAAAATTATATTAAACAATATAAATAAAATTTACATACAATTATATATAAGTACAGATAATGATCAAAAAATATATATTAGTACAGATTGAATATAAGACTTCTCTTAGAGTTTTAGTTTTAATCTTACCAACAAGTTGAATCTCAATAATCTTATTTTTATTTTTCATTAAAAGTAAATACAACACTATATAATTTTTTTACCGAAAAATCATTCATGCTAGAGGACCACAAGTTCAATATATAGGCAATTAAACTGACAGTCAACAAAGTTAAAAGAAAATAAGCAGAAGACAATAATAATTACAAAGGATAAAGAAAACACAACTTTATAGCTTTATTTGACAGAAGTTCTTATCATCATATTTAGGGTCCTCACACAACTAACACGGTAACAGTGATGCCTTCAATGCCAATCCAATCCTCCTTTTGAGCATTGTTTTTTTTTAGAAGAAAAGGTAATTAATCTCAAAACTTTTGATACAGTAGATAAGTCGAGCTCTTGCATATTCAATAATATATTTTCAGTTATTATATAAAAATTATAACACACAACTATATATATAACTAAAATAATTAATAAAGGTTATTGTCTAAATAAATACGAGACATATAATTTTAGTAAAAATCCTGAGATGTACTTTTAAGTGATGAGTGGTGGGAGTGATTGGGAAACATTGATTATGTCCCTATTCAAGTAAATGACTATTTACTTGAATAAAAAAATACTGCACTTCAAAAAAAAATTCATTTTTACGCAAAATAAAAAAAAAATCAATTACAAAAATACAGAACTCCTCTTCACGTTGGCCTATTGGGTATCTTTTTTTTTTTTAATAAATGCCTTTTGGAACACATGAACTGGGTATCCATAATTATATTAATTTATCTTTTTATTTATTTAACTTTTTGTATTTTTTCATAATTTTTCAATTTTTTAAGCACAAGAAAATTTTAATTAATTACAAATTTTTATGATTAAAAATAATTTTATATTTTATACAGATACATTTATATATTTTATTTAATTTATATTTTTTAAAATAATTTTAACATATACTATATAACATAATTTCACACTTTTATGCACATATATTTAAGCTAAAATAGTTGTATACAATTTTTTTTCAAACATATAGCACTTATATATACTGTGATTTTTTTTATAAATTTAGCAAATATATATTTTGTTATGTATTATATATATATATATGTATAAAATTAAATATGAAGTAGTAGTTGTATACTGTGATTTTTTTATATAAATTCAGTAAATATATATTATTATATATTATATAAACTGACAAATATTTAAATATATGTAATATATATGGTTATTTTTTTATAATATATATCCATATATATCTAAACATATACTCATATATCTATAATACATAATATTGCTATTCTTTTGCCATATATATCCATATATATTATTATTTTTTAATAATTATTATATGTTTAGTTGTATGTAACATATATTATATATAAGTAAAAATTTAATATAAATATTTTTAATTTATATTTAAGATATACCAAAAAAAATAGTTTTCAAAAAATACTGCAAAATAAAAAAATTCAAAAAAAAAAACTGCACAAAGGAAAAAATTTTAAAAAATATGACGATTTGTGAACAGTTTTAAAAGAAATTAAAAATTAAAAATTAAAAAAAGATTAAAAAACAAAAGAAAAAAAAACAAACACCAAAAAAGGGGAAAAAGCAAACAATTAAAAAAAGGTAAAAAAAGATAAAATAAAATAAAAAAAAAAGAAAAAAACAAAAGTAGACCACAAATACGTAACTTCTATATAATTTTAAAACGAAAAAAATGTAAAAAATGTAAAAACAAAGTTCTGTTCGTATTTTTAAAATTAAAAGACAAAATACAATTTATGATGTAGTTATCTCTTAAAAAAAAAGGAAACTTTCAATTTGATTTTGTATTATTTATGTATCACATTTACAATAAATAGATTGACAAATGCTGAATTTTGCCCTTTAATTTTTACCTGATGTCTAATTAAATTTAGCGCTAATTAGTATAGAACTTTTAATGTTAGAATCAATTTAATCTAAAATTTAGGAAAAACAAGATATATGCCCAAATTAACTCTCAAATTTTTGCCAAAGTCCAATTAGGTCCGATATTAAATTTACAGTCAAAATAAAAAAACTTTAATTTAAATTTGACAAAAAAAATAAAATTTTTATTATTTTTTTAGTTAATAAAGATCAATTTAAAATTTTAAAATTATTTAGATTATATAATAATTTAATAAAACAAAAGAAGTATTGTGAAAGATTACTTCGAAAATATTTTTTTTATGAAAAATTACAATTTAGTTCTTTTTTTAAAATTTCATGTACATGTTAATTAATTTTCATAAATGCTAGCAGTCAATACTTATTACAGTTGCATGTTAAATATACATTTTTAATATTTTAAATGCTAACATTATAAAAATAATTTTTAGGAAAAACATTTCGCTTTTTAAGTTAATTTAAATACATAAAATACTTATTTTTACCACATAATTAATTAAGCTGTGACATGCATTAAAATTTGAAAAATATTTTAAAATTTAATTATGTTAGTGAACACAATTGTATAACTGATTGAGCATTGATTAAAAGAAAATAAGAAACACAACAATTGAAGGAGAAACACATATATATTTAAGAGAAGTGAATAAATCTAATTATACAATAGAATGCAAATTAAAGAAATTTAATTTATAAGATGTAATAATTTTTTTAAAAAAATTTGTAAATAACAATTAACATGATTGGAACCTTAGAAAGTAATCTAAAATTTATTTATTTTTTGTTGTATATAAAAATTATCAATAAATTTATACTTATTAATAATTGTTTTGTTTGAAAATGAGCCTTACTATATTTTGAATTATGGTGCATAATTAATAAGGACGAGCGGCACAACAAGGAAAGATGAAGACAGGAGAAGAGGATACTGAAAGTGATGAAAAGTTTGTTTCTTGGGCTTTATGTAGGAATACGGCTATTGTAGAAAGTGTAAGCGAAGTTTGTAGAGATATGGAATGGGGTCAGAGGAGAGAAATTGGGAGAATAGGTTTGGCTTTGCAAGATTATATCTTCAAAGATATTATTGAAGAGTGTGTTAGAGAAATGGGATGTTGCTGCTTTTACCCACCACCACCGCTGCCACTTGAATCATGCAAGAGAAGACTGCATTTCTAATGCCTTTGCTACCACATTCTTTTTCTTTTTCTTTTTTTGAATTTTATTGCATGTATGTACTACTCAGGGAATTGGTTCTGCCCTTAAAACATGGTTTAAAATTGACTATATATACTAGATTTTTTTTTTCTAGGAATGTTTTTTTCCCTTAACATATGCATACACATTAATTGAATAAATATTACGAATCTCTTATAATTTATATGAAACGAGTAATTAATATTATAATTATGGATTTAGCATAACTATAGAAAATAAATTAAAAAATGAACAGTAGACATGTTATTTATATGAAGACAAGTTCTTAATTTAATAAAATAAAAATCTCTAGTGAATATTTAATCCTCTATCATTATTTATTTATATTCTCATTTCTATGGCTTCTATGCTTATATTGTTAGAATTTGTTGAAATATAAATAAAAAAGGAAGTTATTTTACAATTTAGTAGCTATGTCCGAAATGAAGTGTGTGAGGTTTTGTCTGAGCATCGAGTACAGTTTGCTAAAAGAAAGCTGAAATGCTCATTTTATAGGTCTTACACAACACCTCTACATACAGTCTTTAGTCAGTTCGATAAGCACAGATTAAAATTGACCTTTTTATTTGAAAATAGGATTACTCACCTCGCCACCTCAATTTATTTGGTTTGAAAAAAATTTAAGAAAAAACTCATTTTCTTTTGACTCTATGAAAAATACTTAATTTTATACCCAAAAAGATGCTAGTCCAAAATCAATCACAGTGGGTCATGAGTTATGTATTCAAGTTAGTTTCAAGTAAAAAAAAATCTCCTTTAAAGAAACCTTGACTTTTGAAAATTTTTATTTTCATGAATAACAATTAAAGGTATGAATGATAAATATTATTATGCATGGGCAATTATAATAGTGACATCCAAAAGTTGAATTGAGAAAGTAATTTACAATCCAAAAATTTGCATACAAAGGGAAGGGAACCTATGACTCTAACTCCTATGAGTTTTAGATTAGGCACAAATTCCTAAAATAATATTTATAAAATAAAGTAAAATAAAATAAAGAAGAAAAAAAAGGAGGAGAAAAAACTAATTTTGTGGCTTTTAGGTGGGCCACGATTTAGAGTAAAATTTATAGATGTATCTGCATATTCCTTTGAATGAGAATCGGAGTTCTTAGTTGTTTATGCCATTAATTATAACGGGTTTATATTAATTTAGGTTTGTTGTTTTACCAAATTGAAAAAGATGAGTCTAAGAGTGACCTTAAAATATTTTCTCTTGCTTTGCTTAACTTTAGGCTTGATGGAAGGCTTAGGCCTTAATTTAAGCTTTAAAATAAGGCTTGGGCCTTAATTGGAATTGATGGAAGGCTTAGACTTTAACTTGGCCTTGAAAGAAGGCTTAGATCTTGACTTGGACTTCAAATAAGGTTTGGGCTTTGACTTAAGGTGGAAAGAAAGCTTTGGACTTGACTTGACTTGACTTGGGCTTGGGCCAACTTAAAAGGAGGCTTTAGAAAAATAAAATAAATAAATAATATAAAAAAAAGAGAATAAGCAAAAAGTAGCAAATAAGTGGTGCTTGCCTTTTTCGGTGTGGTTTGAAAGTTAGGGAAGACTCACTATTTATAGAGAAGCAAAGAGGGGTGAAGATGATGATTTTCAGATGTGGAATTAAGCTAGGTTATTTATAGCCAGACATAGGAGTGCAAATGTTGTAATTTTTAGATGTGAGATTAATAATATATTGAGATGCTATAGGCCAACTTTTGAGCAGCTCAATAGTTTTGCTCATTTTGGTCCTCCGATGTCCTATTTGAGTACTTCTTTATTGCGTTGGATTCTTAACACAATGGGCTATATGTAACACCCCTTGATAATCCTATTAAGAACTGCCAAGAATGGTCACACAATGCATATACACACTTATTCATTTAATTATTAAAAAATACTAAAGCTAATATCAATAAAAAAAACTTCAACAAAGTCTCCCCTAATATTTGATACCTGCAAACATCTTCTTTAAATAAACACAATATGCAAAAAAAAAATTCAACTCCAACCTCAATAATCCACCATCCATCACTTATAGTTTTGATTTAAATACTTTACTTTTAATAAAATTTTTGCATATCAATCATTCTCCATGTTTACCTTAATATGCCGTAATATTTTATCCCAATCCATATTTACAAAGTATACATAACTTTAAGTTTATCATATTATATAATTGTCATTTAAAATTCAAACACTGCTATGTGAACTTAGACAAAATACATTATGCAAAATTCTTTGTATAATACTTTCTGTGATGCAATTAGTCTTTAAGCTTTAATATCTCTCTCCACTGAAGCTAATTTATTGTTTAATCAGCATGTTAGAAATAAATCTAACATACTAAACTATTGTTTAGTGGTGTTTGTACATTCATAATTTACTAAGATTATAACATAAGAGAATAAATATCAAAATTCCACATAAGACAAATATGATTATCACTTTTAAATATTAAATAAAAATTCACACTTTAAAATATCAATAAGACATATGAATAAATCTTTACAATATAGTTAATTTATTGTAGCATAAATAAATTCAAAGCATAAATAAATTCAATGCTCATTTAAAATTAATTACAACTATTCGCTTCGCAGAATTTATTTATTTTGGTAAATTTCATTTATTGTGCCTTCACATATTGAATTTTAAATCTTAGACTCAGATAACGGGTTTGGTAAAGGCAATTTAAGTATTTAATAAAATATCAATTGCTGCAGCTAGCAGCCTAGTAATGGCACGAATGCCTAGTATGAGTAACGACACATATAATGCTTGGTAACAATTTAGATGTTCATTCTCTGGTTAACCATTCAATCCGATTCTAAGTTTAATATAAGTATGGCTCGGGCAACCAGATACTTCCTCATTTTCTAATCAATATTATCATTATTGTGTCACTTAATTAAAATCAATAATGATTCTTATTAAAGAACACTCTTTCTTACACTTTTCTTTTTTATCATTCAAATTTCTTCACTTTAACCATATAAATAAGAAATAATTGTTAAACATATTTCATTTGGAATATATTCACTAAACATATTAAAAACAATCATTTCAACTTCAAAACCTGATAATTTTGTATTTACTTTCAATTATAATGAAATTTTATTAAATAATTATGATTTTTGATAAATAATCTTGCATAGGATTGAGATGGAACATTTTGTGGCTTAAAAGGGGAGGAAACAGAAGAAAAAGGTTAGACATTGGCGTGTCTAGTAATTCCACATGCTCGTGCATATCAAATCCTTGCTGGACAAAGAAAAGAAAAAGAAAAAGAATTTAAAAATTTCACATGCCCGTGTGAATTTTTCAGCTTTTGCTGAATCTATTGATTTTTAAGATTTTGTATATTTTTTAGTTCACATGCTCTTGTTTATCTTCCCACATGCTCATGCTTAGTTGTACCCAATTTTTTGAGAAATTTTCATTGCCAAAACCTTAAACTTACATAAATTACTTTTCCCTAATCAATTATGAATTCAAAACCAATTTCTTCAAGAACTAATCTCATATCCAATTCTAAACTCTAAAATTTGCCATAAATCCTAATTTTATCCTTTTATGTCTAAAAACTATACATAATTCATGACAATTTAAAAGAAAGCAAAAGAATAACAAATTATCAATATACAAGCACAAACCTCTTTTCTAGTAGCACTTTCTCTCTCTTCTTCAAATTTCCCTTGATTATTTGGTGATGATTTTAGTGTTTATCACCTAATCTTAAAATTTTGAGTTCTATACAAAGTTTCTTTAATTTTTAGCTATTTTGATGGGAGAAGAAAGAAGAAGAAAGAACTTGGCTATGGTGGAGGGTGTATGATGGTTTTGGATGGGAGAAAGAAGAAGAAGACTCTACACACTTATATATATGTATTAGGTTTTGATCCTATAAGGTGTTCTCACCATAACTTTCTACACCCATTTTTTTAAAATTATTTCTAGTCTGACTTTTAATTTTGTAAAATCATAAAAATAAATTTTAAATTAATTTAAAGCTCCATTATCCATATTTCTCATTCTAATTTCAATATAAATCCAATCATTCTAATTTCAAATGACCTTTTATTATTCAAAATGGACATACACTCTTGAAGCATTTAATGCCTCTAGTTTGGTTAGGTTGATTCTTAACTTTACCCTTCTACCTATTTCATTTTTTTTTAGTTTATTCTATTTCAGGCTTAACAAATGGGTTTATCATCCTCTTTACTCCAATTTAACCTCTAAGAAGAGGAAGAAATTGAAAAAGGTTTAGAATTATACCTTGTGCCTTTTCCTTTGAGTTATTTTTCAATTTTCATAGCCGTATTCAACATGTCCATCTTCACATAATGTTGCAACTTCAAACGATAAGCAATTTGCTTGTCTAGTCCACTAAAAAATCGTGTCATAGTAGCCTCACGGTCATCCTCCATAGTAGACCTTATCATGGCCATTTCCATCTCTTTATTGTACTTATTTACACTCATAGAGCCTTATGTCAAAGTTTTCAGCCTTTGATGCAATTCTCTATAGTAATAACTTGCGATAAATTTTTCCTGATGATTTGCTTCATCTCCCTCCATGCCTCTATGGGTCTTTCATCATTTCTACATCTTTCCTTGCAATTTTGATCCCACCAAACAATAGCATAATCAAAAAATTCAACAATAGCAAGTTTCACCTTTTTCCCTTTGAAATAATTGTGACATTCGAAGATCAGCTCCACTTTCGCTCCTATTCCAAATAATATCTAGTTTAGTCCTTCCTTGAAATGGATGAATTTTCATCTTAATGCTGCCAATGTTGCGATCTACATCATCAACACATCCCCTCCTAGCTTGTCTCTTAGGATTGATGCTTTGACCAACCAAAGTGTCCATATCCTCACATTCATATTCCTCTTTATCAAGGGCTGGTTGTCTTCATTTCACCTTTCAAACATTTGAGAATATCATCAGGCCTTTCAAGTCAATTATTGGCTACTCTCATCATGTTAAACATCCTCTCAAATTATTGTTGCATAGCTTTTAAATTATTGGATCATTTGAAGAACTCCCTTCTTTTTCTTTGTTAGACATCTTAAATTTTAGCCGAACCCTTGGCCTAGTTAACTTTATTTTGAACTTGGGCAATTAAATTGAATAGAACTAATATTTGTACCAAGTTACACTTATGTAGGACTTTAATTTTTGGAGAAAATTTCAAAGAGCTTGATAAAAAAGGACTAGTCTGACCAAACTGAAGGATGATTGAAATAAAAACTTCAACCAGAGAAGCTCACGATCACCAGCACTCTTAATTTTTCAGAGTATAGCACAAAGTCTGCCAGGACTAATAAGTAGCATGACCATACCGAGCCTGAGCTAAGACTTCATAACTTCCAGAGCGGCGCAAAGCCATTGGTACTTAGAAAATCTCAGCATACCATGAGAAGGATGATAGGACCAATACTAATTTCACCAAACCATGGCAACAAGATTCAAAAATTATAGATGTCACTTATCCACTCAATTATTGAATACCACGTGTACTAGCCGTTGAGATATTTTTGTCTGAAATTCAAAGAGCACGACCGAACTAGTACTCGGTTTGATTGCACCAATTCCTTTCCGACCGAACCATATCCAGACTGACCATGAAATTGTTCTAGACAATAATCAAAGTAGGAGACAAGAGTCAAACATATTGGCACCCAACTTGAACGGCTAGTTGAAGACTTGAAGGTGATAAATACCTTAAGAAACTTCATTTTATGTGTAATTGTGATTATAATAGCCAAGTTAAACATCTTTTATTTCTTTGCATCAAAATTTCTTATTGTAACTCTTTGAGTATCGAGTGTAAGTATCAAACACCATTGTAAGTTTGAGCATGAGCTTTGAAACACTTAGATTTTAGAGTGAGCTTGGAAAAACTCTTATTGGGTTATGAGGATAATACTCAAACCTTATAAAATTTTGGTGTGAGCTTATGAAAAACACCAAGTTAGAGTTGAGCTTGTAAAAACTCAATATTAGTGGAACCTTAATAAGTTATTAAGGAAGTGGACATAAGATTGAGATAATCTGAACCTCTATAAGTTCTTTGTGTTTATTCTCCTCTCCTCTACTTCTTTCTTAATCTTGTTTTTTTAGTTTTTAATTTGCCATCACTTCTTCAAATTAACTAATTCACCCCTCTTTTGATTTCCATCTTGGGATAATAATTAGTATCAGAGCCTCAAAATTTTAGAAAGCTTAGCTGTGAAATTTGATCCACAATGTCAACCACTCCTCCATCTAACTCTATTACTTCAACCTCTCCATCTACTTCCATATCTCAATCTTATGGAAATCTCAATTCTTACCTTAGACCTTATTTTATGTAACAGATTATTCCTATTGGAAACAAAAAACTGTATTTGTTTCTCTATATTTAGGGAATTGAGCTTTGGAAACATATTCTAAATGAGTGAAAACCTTCTACTCATGAGGTTGATGGAGTTCAAGTGCCTCTTCCTAGAGCATAATAGAGCGATGCTCAAAAAAGAGCTCTTCACAAGAATAATAGGGCAATTTCCATCTTGATGAACTCAATGTTAAGAGAAGAAGGTTGAAGAGTTCAATATCTTACTTGTGCATATAGCATTTGGAAAACTCTTGAGAATTATCATGAAGGTATCACCCAAGTAAGGTTCACCAAGACCCAAATGCTTGTACATGGGTATAAACTATTTAAGATGAAGCCGAACAAAAATGTCACTAAAATGACAAATTGCTTGCTATTGTCAATGACTTGAAGAAATATGAAAAATTGTATGATCATGGTGATATCAATAGCAAAATATTGAGAGCACTTAGAGCTAAGAAGAACTTTGAGTCAAAAGTGTCTTCAATTGAAGAAGCTCATGACCTTAGCACATTAAGGACTGATGAGCTAGTTAGAAAACTTCTTACCTTTGAATTGTACATTGAAAAGGAAGATGACAAGGGTGAAAAGGACAAGAGGAAAATAATAGCTCTTAAAGCCATCAAAGAAGTTAAGAGCTCAAGTGAAGAAGATAGTGATAATGATGAAAAAATAGCAATACTATCCAAAAGAGTTAGTAATTGGAAGACAAAGAGAAGAATGCAAGCTAAATGTAACTTCTCCAAATTTTTCTTCAAAGATAAAGAAAAGAAAAATGAAGTAAAATGCTATGAATGTGGAAAATTGGGTCATATCAAAATGGATTGTCCCATATTTAAGAGCAAAAAGAAATGGGACAAAGAAAAGAAGAAATCTCTCAAAGCTACATAGGATGATGACACCTTAAGTGCAGAAAAGGAGCATGGAATTGCAAATCTTTGTCTCATGGTTATGGGTGATGATGATGGTAATGACTCTAATGAGGTAGGTACTCCTTTAAACTTTGATTATGATAATACTGTAAGTTAGAAAAGGACTTCATTTCACTAAAGAATACTACCCTAGATTTAAAGGCTTCAAATGAACAATTAATGAAATCTTTGAATGAAGTATCAAAAAATTCATCTAGCTTAGATAATTTGCTAAAGAAAATAAGATTTTGAAAAAAAATAAATGGATTAAAGAATTCAATCTTAAAATTATAAAAAGGAAAAGAAGCATTAGATACATTAATTAGTGTTCAAAGATCACCTTATTCTAAATATGGCCTAGGATTCAATAGCTCAACACTACATCTAATTCACCAACATTTGTAAAAGTATCCACAACTCAAACCTCTAGTGTTGAGGTTATAAAGGATACAAATGCACACACAAAGTCTAAAAGTCCCAACAAGACTACTCAAGGCTCACTAGGCTTCAGAACTAAAATTTCAAGAGCAAATTACGCATACAAGTATTTAAGGTATGAACACAAGCACAAGCATGCATAAGAATAAACAAATGAAAAACATGATTGTAATTGTCAACACAACCAACATGACTCTTCTAGAGTAAATAGAAGTAGAATGCAAAGACATAAACCTTTATATTAATGCCATTATTGCATGAAATATGATCATATAAACACATTTTGTTATATAAGGAAGGCTCACCTCAAGAGAGGATCCTTCAACAACTAACCTTATTGATGGTGGTTGTTCAAGATATATGACCGAAAATATGAAGCCCTTCGCAACCATCACATACACACAAGCAAGTGATGTAACCTTTGCACATAACGCAAAAGGTAAGATCATTTGCATTGGTTCCATTGGTATGCTTGGAAAGTATCAAATTGATAATGTTTGGTTGTTTGATAGTTTGAAGCATAATTTTCTAAGTGTAAGTCAATTATGTGATAAAGGATACAATGTTAATTTTAATTCCAAAGAATGTAAGACTATTTCACCAAATGGAGAACTTATATTCAAAGGAGGAAGAATTGACAACACATATAAACTTGATCTTCATTCTAATAATGCTTTTGAATGTTTAATCACCATTAGCAATGATGCTTGGCTTTGACATAGAAGATTAGGATATGCTAGTATGGACTACTTACAATGTTTACGCAAAGAGTAACTTGATGATGGGCTACTTAAGATAAAATTTCACAAGGATAAAGTTTATGAACCTTGTCAATTTTGGAAAGCAACACAAAATCTCTTTCAAGACCAAAAATATTATAAGTACTTCTAGTCCTTTAGAATTGATTCATTTAGATTTATCTCTTACCTTTACCCTTGCTGCCTATTTCATTTTTATTTAATTTCTTCTATTTAGACTTAACAATGGGTTTATCATCCTTTTTATTCCAATTTGATCTCTAAAAAGAGGAAGAAACCGAAAAAGGTTTAGAATTATACCTTGTGCCTTTTCCTTTGAGTTGTCTTTTAACGTTCATAGCCATATTCAACATGTCCTCCATCTCCACATAATATTGCAACTCCAAAAGATCAGCAATTTGCTTGTTTAGTCCACTAAAAAATCATGCCATAGTAGCCTTATGATCCTCCTGCATATTAGTTCTTGTCATGGCCATTTCCATCTCTTTATGGTACTCCTCTACACTCATAGAGCCTTGTGTCAAAGTTTATAGCCTTTGATGCAATTATCTATAGTAATAACTTAGGACAAATCTCTTCCTCATGATTTGCTTTATCTCCCTCCATGTCTAGATGGGTCTTTCACCATTTCTATGCCTTTCCTTGCAAATTTGATCAGCTCTACTTTTCGTTCTCATTCTAAGTAAATATTAGGATTATTCCTTCATTGAAATGAAGAAAATTTCATCTTAATGCTGCCAATATTGCAATCTACATCATCAACATGTGCCCTCCTGGCTTGCCTCCTAGAACTGATGTTTTGACCAACCAAAGTGATTTGATCATCATCCACGTTGTCCTTACCATCATAGTCTTCTTAATCAAAGGCTGGTTGTCTTCATTGAATTGGTCCACCTTGCAAACGTTTGAGAACTTCATCATGCTTTTTAAGGTGATCATTGATTCCTCCCATCATGTTAAATATTCTCTAAAACTGTTATTGCATAGATTGTATTATTGGATCATTTGAGGAAGACCACTCTTCTTTTTCTTTGTTAGACACCTATAAAACTTGAAAAACAAGTTAGAATAGCCACACGCACTCCCTCATGTGTTTTCACTCAAATAATGAATCATACCACTAGTGTTTTACATAAAAATTTGGCTTTCCTCGATTTCATAGATGAACTAATCACCTAAAAATTCTAAATTAGATTATGGCAAGTCAATGGAGTGAAAAGGGTTGGTCTAGATCAATATGTTAGGTAAGACAAAATTTAGAGTAGCTAAACACAAGGCAACAAGCCCAAGTGCTGAAATTTTTTAGCTGCCAAAATAATTCTAAAATTTTAAGAACTAGAATTCCACACTTCTACAATTTTGATTTTTTAAAAAATTTTTTTTCTTTCTTTTTTTTATGATGATTACAAAAGTGCAAAAATTTTAAGAATAACACAAGAAAGTAACAATCAACAAAACTTGTTGTGTCGACACAGTGGTATGAACTTAAATAGAAGAATACTTAAAAGAACAGAATTAAAATAAGAAGATACAGTAAAGAAAAATAAGACAAAGATGATAAACCTGAACAAAGAAAAAGAAACACAAAGATAAGCAAACCTCAACTTGAACTACGCTCTTGCACCAAATGATAGGAAATCATCATCTTAGCAACCATATATCCCCAATAACTACTAAGTTATGTTTCATATGGAATGCAAGAAAAAACTCTCCAATCAAGATAATTCTACCCCAAGGATATCCTCAATTGAAGTTAGGAAAATTAACTAGTTTTAATTGTTATTGTTTATTAATGAAACTAGTACTTGAATTCAACCCACAATGCCACAAACCAAATATGATTGGATAAGTTAAGAATTAAACACAAGATTTTTGGTTAGAGAATGCCACAAACTGAATTAGTTTGATAAGTTCAAAGTTCATGAAAGAACTTAAGCAAAAACACTCACAAAGAGTAAATTCAGATTATCATTTATAAATTATTTTTACAAATGAGTTTGGCTTTGATATTTATAGTCAACGACAGTGATGTGGAACCCATGGATCAAAGATTACATCTAGAACCCCACATATACATCTAGCATAAAATCTTAGAACTCAAAATAAATCCTCCCTACCAAACCCACAACTAACCTGTAATTGAGAACTTAGGTGATTGAGATGAAGTTAATGAATTGATTTAAAACACCACAAGTCAGACTTGATAAGTTAGAACTAATTCTTCATGTAACAAGAATATGAAGAAAATCTCTCAAACTTGAAAACACATAAATTACAATCAACATAATCTAGAAATTCGTATCAGCCCCTTTAGTTTTTTCCACCCCTCTCTATATAGATGGGAATGAAGAATTAATGGCTTAGAAATCTAGGCTCACATATATAAAGTCACACTAGCATTAATTATCCATCTATATCAATATTATATTCTAAATTAGTGCCTATAATTCTGATAATATTGATGGGCAGATTCTACATGCATTTTGGTGTTGGTTCACATATGTCTAGTCACACTAGCACTAAACCACATCAATATTATATGATAAATTCGTGCTAATGCCCATCAGCATATTTATGGGCAGATTCTTCATGCTTTTTGGTGAGTTTCTGACTTCCCCTTCATGATTCTTCATATTCAGTATAAGTTGGTCTCCCTCTTCATTAATCCACCTTTGAATGAAGTGTTGGAACACATGCTGAAGTTTCTTTGATTGTGATCTTGTGACTGGTCCACTTAGCATAATGATATCATCAACATATTTGCTGCCTTGTGCAGATTCATCAAGCTTGCTTATAGTTTTCTCATCATTCCCTTCTTGCTTAAAAAGATTTATCCTCAATCTGAACCTACATCAAAAGGAGAAAGATCACTAACATTCAAAGTTGCAGAAACATTATACTCACCTGGTAGATCAATTTTATAGGCATTGTCATTAATTTGTTCTAAAACTTGAAATGGACCATCTCCCCTTTCATCCAACTTGGATTTCCTTTGTTTAGGAAACCTTTCATTCCTCATATGAACCCATACCCAATCACCAAGTTGGAAAACCACATGCTTTCTTCTTCTATTTGCATTATGGGCAAATGATTCATATTTCTTCTCAAGATGAGCTCATGCCTTCTCATATATCTTCTTAACCAACTCCGCTTTCCTTTCACCATCTAAGTTAGTTATTTCATTTCTTAACAAAGATCCTAAAGTCCTATTTACCACTTTTGTTTGTCCATCGGTTTGTGGATGATAAGTTGTAGAGAACAATAATTTAGTACCTAACTTATTCCACAAAACACACTAAAAATGACTCAAGAACTTCACATCTCTATCACTCACAATTGTTTTAGGAATGCCATGCAAATGAACTGCTTCCCCAAAGAACAAATTAGGAATATTTGTTTCATCATCACTTTTGTGACATGCAATGAAATGAGCCATTTTGCTAAATCTGTCAACAATAACAAATATGCTATCTTTCCCTTTTCTAGTCCTAGGCAGCCCCAAAACAAAGTCCATAGATATGTCAATCTAAGATGCATTAGGGATAGGTAAAGGAGTATACAACCCATGAGGTAAAGACTTAGATTTTGCTTGTTTACATGCAATACACTTGGCACAAATTCTTTCAATATCTTTTCTCATGTTTGGCCAATAGAAATATTCATGTAAAATGTCTAAAGTCTTAAATACCCAAAAATGTCCCATGAGTCCTCCACTATATGCCTCACGCACAAGCAATTCCCTTAATGAGCAACTAGGCATGCATAATCTTCCATCCTTAAATAAGTACCCATCATTTGCAAAGTCAAGATGTATCAAGCCTAGCCTTTTAAGATGTCCTTGTCATGGGCCTTGGTCTTGATTCTATTAGTGAAGATGATGAAGACACCCCAAGTGAAGATGGGCTTGGTGGGGGTGGCATGTTCAATCTGAAATTACAGCTCCTTTTGAGGCCATTTGAGTTTTTTCAAGCCATCATCTTTGAAGACAACAATCAAAGCCCACTTGGTTGCTCATAGACTACAAATTTCAGTCCATTTGAGCCCATAATTCATTGGAACACCTTTCAGATTGGGCAATAGCTGTTTCAAACCTTAATTGTGTCTTTAAATGTTACTTTATTGGTTTTTAATAGAGTTTATGGCTGTTTGTAATTGACATCAGGTTTTATGGCCATTAATTGTGTCTTTAAATGTTACTTTATTGGTTTTAAATGGAGTTTATGGCTGTTTGTAACCAACATGAGGTTTTATGGCCATTATCTCTCTTGTTTTCCTATCTAAAGGGTGTCTTTGTGTACTTTGAAAGAATCAGATTTTGAATAAGAAAAGAAGGTGTTAATCACATTTGGGTTTTATTAGTTTCCAAAAACTATTGGGTTTTGTTTGTTTCCAAAAACAATCATCTATCTTTCACCCAAACCTTTCATCCTAGCCATTGTCAACTTAATCTTCACCACCAGCCACCTTAGCCACCCACCACGCCATCAGTTGGTATTAGAGCCAATATCCTTATTTTCTTTCCCTTTCATTTGTATTTTTTTTAAGTCTAATAACCAGTAAACATCTTCTGACAAGGACAAATAGGTCATGTCAGAAGATTAAGATATAGCCTCGGCAGTTGAGAAAATGAGGTTGGAAATGGAAGTTCTTAAGGCCAAGAAAGAGGCCCTGGAAATACTTATCCAAAATACCCCTCCAAATACCTGAAATCCTTATGAAGAGGAACTGACTAATGATGATTTCAATGAGGAAGACCAGCAACTTGTGTTGGGACATGGAGGTTTTAAAGGAAGAGGGCGAGGACTATTTCATGGAGGTCATGGCCGAGGGCGAAGGCATTTGCCACCACCCATCTGTGTTGGAAGGCAAGAAGAGTTTTTCAACTATCAAATCGAATTACCAGAATTTCATGGTAAGATTGATGCTGATGCCTATCTTGAATGGGTATACTCAATGGAGAGATCCTTTGAACTAAGGGAGGTGACCGAAGACAAAAGGATGAAGCTTGCTCCTATGAGATTGAAGGGATATGTTGCCCTTTTGATACAAACCAGATATGGCAGCTTTGTGCCATTGAAGAAAAGCAATCTTACATCATCCAAATAGATTTAAAAGGAGTTCAAAAGCTCTTTTATGAGGCTGAAATACACTTGGGGCGTGCTACACTTCATATGGAGCAAATTTGGTGCAATTCAAGCAATATGGGCTTTGTGGAGCTTGATACAGCTTATAGGCCAAAGCTACACAAAGGGAAGCCTAAAGTGAAGATCAAAGTATGGAAATCACGTTCAAACACATGGGCATGCTTTCTTGGGCTTGTTCAGCAAGTTTTTTGGCATGTTTAGCAAGTTTTTAAGGCTGAACATGGCTGCACATGTTGGGCTTGTTTTTCAGCAAGTGGAAGGCATCTTTTTGTCACATGGGATGTGGTCCCCTCATTCCTTAGTTAGTTAGGATATTATTTTATTTTCCATATCTTTTAGGATTTGATATTATTTAGTCTTTCCAAATCTATTTTGGATTTGTTTTATTAGATTTGGATAGGATTTAGATTACTTATCTGATTTAGATTTAGATTTACTTTATGTTTTCCTTAGTGGATTAGGATTACTTTATATTTTCCTTAGTGGATTAGGATTAATTTATATTTTTCCTTATGCAATTAGGAATGTTTTCCATTTTCCTTATGCAATTAGGAATGTTTTCCTTATGCAATTAGGAATTTTGTAACCCTTATTTAAGGGCACTATTAGGCAGAATTTGAGATACAACAATTAATAAAAATTTTTCGAATTCTTCTACAAGTTCTTCTTGTGAATTTTCGTGTGAGAGAGATTAGAGTGGATTCTTTAATTCTTTCTTTGCATCAAGAATTAGGTTTACTTATCAACAAGAGTTGTGGCGTTTTCCTTCTTCTTACCAACTAAATCCTTCAATCATAGTGAGTTCGCGTCTCTTTATAGGCGTTGGGTTCCTTAGGAGGTGATTATCAAGTTTCAAGGAGTTTTCTACCATTGTTATACGTTGGGTTTGCTGCCATCGTTGCTAAGGGTCCGCGTCATTTGGTATCAGAGCCTTGCTACAAGGTAATTTTTATCTACTTTGTCTTTCTAGGGCTTGTTTAATTGTTCCATTAGGGTTATTTTATTCAAATTCGTTTTTTCCTTTCCTTCTCTATTCAATTTTCGTTTTTGGCATTCAAGAGTCAGTTTTAGTTCGTTTTAGTATTCAGAATAGTTTATTCAATTCATTTTTTTCACTTTCCCATCCATTTAAGTATTCCGTTTGTTAAGTCGTTGGTGTTCTAGTAGTCAGAATTTAGTTTGTTTTATGTCTATTGGGTCTTGTTCAATTTGGTTGTGTTTTTCCCTTCAAATTCATCTTGTGTAAGCCTTTTCTTGGGGTTGATTGTTTCTTTCCTTCAAATCGTTTTATGTGGCCATTCTTGGGCTGTTTCTTTTGTGTTTGTTTAGTGATTTTCAAATTGTACATATAAAAAAAAAATGTCAACAACAATTGAGATTGAGATGGATGAAGAGGAAGCCAAAGAAAAATACCATCTACAATATCTCGATGGTAAGATTCGATTTCTTGAAGAGCTTATTGAAAGGTGGTATCAAAAGTTAGGAGGTGCACGAAGGTACACAAGGGAATATTCATATTTGTGAAAAGGAGATTGCTTCATTAGAGGAAGAACTTTCAGTTTTCTATGCAAAGGAGAAAAACTTTCTTATTCATTGTAAGAGACGACAAGAAGAAAGGAAATCTAAGAGGATGAAACTAGAATATAAGAAACTGAGACAACAATTGGAAGATATGTGTAAGCATACTTCTAAACTATGTGAAGCAATAAGTGTGGTTTCAAAAATTCCTACCATTAAGGTGAAAGAGGAGAGTGCAACCATGGAGGATTCCAATGTTGAACTAAAAAAAGAGGATGAATTGGAAGAGTTGCATGAAGAGGATGTTTGTGAAGTAGAGGATGTAGTGCCATTACTTGATGAAGGAGTGAAGTTACTGAGATTCCCATAATTGAATTTAAAGAAGAGTTTGTGAAAAATGGAGATCTTCTTGGAGATGTGGATGAGAATTCACCTATTTATGATGATTATGGTTGTGATGATGATGATTGCGATGAAATTGTTCAAAATATGGTTGAAGAGGTAGACAAAGAATATGGAGCTGATTTAGAAGTTCAAGAAGAGGATGGTTCAGTTCCATGTGAGCTGTCTTTAACTAACGGAGCTTTTCCTAGTTTTTTTGACAATGTGCAGGTTGATGTTCTAGAAGAAACATTCAAACTATTTTCATCAACTCAAGAGGAGGTTTTTGAAGATCAATTGGTGCCTAAAGTTTCCATTCCAGATCTGAACATGAGCAAGATTCGAGGACGAATCTTTTCAAAAGAAAGGGAGAATGATACAAACCAGATATGGCAGTTTTGTGCCATTGAAGAAAAGCAATCTTACATCATCCAAATAGATTTAAAAGGAGTTCAAAAGCTCTTTTATGAGGCTGAAATACACTTGGGGCGTGCTACACTTCATATGGAGCAGATTTGGTGCAATTCAAGCAATATGGGCTTTGTGGAGCTTGATACAGCTTATAGGCCAAAGCTACACAAAGGGAAGCCTAAAGTGAAGATCAAAGTATGGAAATCACGTCCAAACACATGGGCATGCTTTCTTGGGCTTGTTCAGCAAGTTTTTTGGCATGTTTAGCAAGTTTTTAAGGCTGAACATGGCTGCACATGTTGGGCTTGTTTTTCAGCAAGTGAAAGGCATCTTTTTGTCACATGGGATGTGGTCCCCTCATTCCTTAGTTAGTTAGGATATTATTTTATTTTCCATATCTTTTAGGATTTGATATTATTTAGTCTTTCCAAATCTATTTTGGATTTGTTTTATTAGATTTGGATAGGATTTAGATTACTTATCTGATTTAGATTCAGATTTACTTTATGTTTTCCTTAGTGGATTAGGATTACTTTATATTTTCCTTAGTGGATTAGGATTAATTTATATTTTTCCTTATGCAATTAGGAATGTTTTCCTTATGCAATTAGGAATTTTGTAACCCTTATTTAAGGGCACTATTAGGCAGAATTTGAGATACAACAATTAATAAAAAAATTTTGAATTCTTCTACAAGTTCTTCTTGTGAATTTTCGTGTGAGAGAGATTAGAGTGGATTCTTTAATTCTTTCTTTGCATCAAGAATTAGGTTTACTTATCAACAAGAGTTGTGGCGTTTTCCTTCTTCTTACCAACTAAATTCTTCAATCATAGTGAGTTCGCGTCTCTTTATAGGCGTTGGGTTCCTTAGGAGGTGATTATCAAGTTTCAAGGAGTTTTCTACCATTGTTATACGTTGGGTTTGCTGCCATCGTTGCTAAGGGTCCGCGTCACCTTTGGTGGGATAATTTGCAAAAGCAAAGAATGAGGGAAGGGAGGCCTTGGATTACTCAATGGGATAGGATGAAAGAGGAGATGGATGCGGTGTTCTTACCACCCCATTACAGACAGAAAATGATTGAGCAAATGTTGAGCCTCAAACAAGACACTAAAACCGTGGAACAATACACCATGAAATTTGAGGAATTTTTGTTGAAGTGTGAGGTAGAGGAGACCGAGGAGCTAATCATGGGGCGTTTTCTCCAAGGATTAGGTCTTGACATCCAAGACATGGTAAGCTTCTACCCTTATGAGTCTCTTATTGAATTGAAGATATTGGCTTTGAGAAGTGAGGCAAGTTTGAAGCATTCACACCAAAACAGAACCAATACCAAACCTTCTAACTACACCTCATTACCTTACAAACCAAGCTCTAGCAGCTCCAATTCTGCCCCTATAAAGACCACATACACACCCTCACCAAAACCCCCTTCTAAAAATGCTTCCAGCACACCAAAAAATACCCAATCTGTCCCACCATCCAAAAGTACCTCTAAGAATGCTTTTAAATGTTTCAAATGCCAAGAGTATGGACACTTCCAATTCGAATGTCCTTCAAGGAAAATAATGACCCTCAGAGAGATAGAGGAGATTGAGGAAGAAATATACCATGCTGATTCTGTTGCGGTAAATAGTGAACTGAATGTTGACGAGGGAGCAACCCTTGTTTGTGACGCAATGGAAGATGGGGAGTGTTTAGTGGTGATGCATATTCTGAATATTGAGAAGAGTGAGGAGGATTGTGTAACACCCCTATACCCCGTATACGCACACTACAAATCACCACATCTATAATATACGTATACTGAATATAGGAATGCCATAGTTTACTAAACAAACAAATCATTCCTTTATACAATAATATCAGCAAACTTAAAATATTTAAGTTATATTATAAAACACAATAAATAAAACGTTCATTCAATACGCAGTGGAAAATGTAACGGTATTTACAAATACATAAACATCAAAATCAAATTTTACAAAACATAAAGTTTATACATGTTTGGCAGTTCGTCTATGATCTTTAAGCCCACAATCAACACTTCAAAATCTAGACTCAACTCGGTCTAGATGAACTCTCTGGCTCTACCCTATCACCTGCGCGATGAACCACAATTGCGCTAAGCCAACGGCTTAGTGGTACAAACCACAATAACAATATGCTTCAATGCAATGCCAATATCATACATTTCAACAAATAAGACAATATTCACAAATGATATCTTTATATTTTTCATAAAACTACATTTCATTATTCTATTCAATTGTTTCATCATTTATGATTTACATTGAAACAAAGACAAGCATGGGCCCAAAAGACACTAATATGCCATTCAACTTTCAGAGTTAATGTTTTGGTTCAATTATCACATTTATCATTATCCCAACTAGGCTTCAAGGATTAGGCTCAACCAAGCTTCAAGGGGAACAAAGCATGCTAAGTATCAACCCAACTTGGCTTCAAGAACCAAACCCAACCTAGCTTCAAGGGTTGTAACATCTCAACTAGACTTCAAGGACTAGACCCAACCAAGCTTCAAGGGGAGTTAAGCATGCTAAACTTCAACCCAACTTGGCTTCAAGGATCAAATCCAACCTAGCTTCAAGAGATTGTTACTATTAGGCATGCCACCAACAACAAAACTCTGAAAATGGAATAACACATTAGACACACAATTCATTCATTATTTCATTATCAATTCCATTCTCATTTTCTCATAATTATTTAGGCAACCATGCCTCAATTATCTCATTTGTATCATTATAGCCAACAATAATGGCTTCACATCTCATCAATAGAGTATACATAACCAATTGCATTGGACATATATTTTAAATTCATCATCATCTAGGCAAACATGCCCCACTTATTTCATTTGAATCATTATAGCCAACCCCAATGGCATCACATCTCATCATATCTCAGTTCACATTAAAGCAATTCATCATTAAAGTATTCATCATAACCAATTGCATTGCACATACATTTTGAATGATCATCATATTTTTCACATTATACAAATCATAACATTAATCAAATTGTATTAACAATATAGTAAATTACTTAACACATTTATAACCAAATGTGTTAAGTCTCAAAATCATGTAAATGAATGCAACCATGTAAGTTTGTACTTACCTCAAGAACAACTCACACCAATCTATACACTTCCTCTTCCAAGAATTCTTCACCACTTAGATTAGGGCAACTCAACCTCTTCACAACCTAATCCAAAAGGAATAATACACACTTATTTAAAAATACACATGAATACCAATACAATTATTCACCTACTAGTCTCATACTAGACCCATAGATCACAAATTATAAGCCAACACAACTATCTAGGACCCCACGGTCGTGGCCTCACAACCCCACTTTCGTGGCATAGCAAACGAGTCTGCCCATTCTATTCTAAAACCCCCAAGGTCGTGGCATCCATTTTGCTACTGTTTCCAATCAAACTCATGTATTCTATGCTTTCAACTTCATTAACACACAAACACATTGAAAATCTAAGATAATAATTGCACAAACTCACAACATACATTAATTACCAATTCACAACCATAACATAAACACAACCCTTACTCTTCTAACACCAAACCTAACTCCATCTCTTCAATTCAACCCCAAATCACAATCAATTAAACCCAACACTCTCAAACACACCACAATCAAACATACTCAAATACAACTTGAAATAAAACAAGGAAATCAAGTGGAAAACTTACCAAAGTTGATGAAACTTCTTAGATTTCCAACTTGATCACTTGAAATATCCTTTAATTTTGATCTTAGAAAATAAAAAATTCTCTTCCTCTCTTGCTTCTTTGATGGCCGGCCAACCCAAAGAGAAAAGAAAACAAAGAACAAAATGAATGGCAAAGAACCAAGTCAACTCTTTCTCTTTAAACCTCCACTAAGCAATTTTAAATTAAAATAATATTTTAAAATTTTCTCTTCCACTAACTTAATTTCCATTTTCCACTAATTAATTAATTAATTCATTAATCTTCTTTTGACTTTCATTACTTTGACTTGTATATGTTATATATATATCTATATATACAATATATACACTCTCTCTTTACTTCTTTTCTCTTTCCATTAAACATATACTTTAAATCCAAATACAACAATAATTCCAAAACTTTTAGGGTATACTTTGGGATATTACAATTCTCCCCCTCTAAAAGAAATTTCGTCCTCGAAATTACCTAATTTCAAGTCTGAAACAGCTGGGGATACTGATCTCACATCGCTTGCTCACTTTCCCACGTTGCCTCTTCCTTTGCATGATTTTTCCAAAGAACCTTTACAAGTGGCACTTTCTTATTTTTTTAACTCTTTCACTTCATGTGCCAAAATAGCAATTGGTTCTTCTTCAAATGTCAGATCCAAACTTACCTCAATAGATTCAACTGGCAGAACATGAGATGGATCTGATCTGTACCTCCGCAGCATAGAAACATGGAAGACATTGTGGATTCTATCCAACTCAGGCGGCAAATTCCATAAGCAACTGGTCCAACTTTCTCCAATACCTCATAAGGTCCAATAAAACGAGGACTTAGCTTTCCCTTGCGACCAAATCTCAAAATCTTTTTTCAAGGAGACACTTTCAGAAATACTTTATCTCCAACATCAAACTCTATGTCTCTCTTCAAATCTGAATAAGATTTCTGTCGATCTGAAGCTGCTTTCAACCGATCCCGAATTATCTTCACTTTATCTTCTGTTTCTTTAATCAAATCAGGACCAACCAATTTGCCTTCTCCAACTTCATTCCAACACAGAGACATTCTGCATCTTCTACCATACAATGCCTCAAATGGTGCCATTCCAATACTGGATTGATGACTGTTGTTGTAAGCAAATTCCACAAGTGGCAAAAATCTGTCCCAACTTCCAGAGAAATCAATGACACAACTTCTCAACATATCCTCTATAATCTGTATCACTCTCTCTGACTGCCCATCTGTCTGCGGATGAAAAGCAGTGCTAAAGTGCAATCGAGAACCCAAAGCACCATGTAATCTCTTCCAAAACCTCAAAGTAAATCGAGGATCTCGATCAGACACTAAAGAAATTGGGACTCCATGCAACTTCACTATCTCACTGATATACAGCTCAACCAACTTCTCAAGAGAATAGTCTATTCTAACTTGAAGAAAATGAGATGTCTTTGTCAATCGATCAACAATCACCCAAATAGCATCATGCTTCTTCTACGTCAATGGAAAACCAGTCACAAAATCCATTGTTACATGTTCCCATTTTCATTCAGGCACTGATAAAGGTTGAAGCAACCCATTGGAACTTGATGCTCAGCTTTCACCCTCTGACAAGTGAGACATTTAGATACAAACTCCGCTATGTCTCTTTTCATACCTGACCACCAATAATGTTGCTTCAAATCCTGATACATCTTAGTATTCCCAGGGTGCATAGCAAAAACCGATTGATGTGCTTCTTCTAAAATAATCTTTCTCAAACTAGCATCATCAGGAACACACAATCTATCTTTGAACCAAAGGCTACCATCGCTTCTCACATGGAAATCTCGGCTCTCCCCATTTTGGAAATCCGACACAACTTTCTGAATTTTCTCATAAGCCAATTGAGCCTCTTTAATCTGATCCAACAACACTGATCTCAATTGCAATTGAGCCAACAACGCATCATCATCACATGATTCAAAACTAGCATGCAACACTCTCAAATCAACAAGCAATGAGAGCGAATAGGCAGTCAAACCTGCTAAAGACTTCCGACTCAAGGCATCCGCAATAACATTTGCCTTACCAGGATGATAATCAATCAAACAGTCGTAGTCTTTGATCAGCTCCAACCATCGTCTTTGCCGAAGATTAAGCTCTCTTTGAACCCCCAAATATTTCAAACTCTTATGATCCATGTAAATAAAACACTTCTCTCCATACAAGTAGTGTCGCCAAATCTTCAAAGCAAAAACTGATGAGGATCTGATTGCTAGCATACAACACCAAGGACCTGTTACCCGATCAATGGCAAGAAAACTTCAAGGATTAGTTTCCAAACATCTATATGTTCTCAATACAATTGGAACGTTAAGACTTGAAGAAAATAAGAGCAAAGAAGTTGTTTGGTTGCATGTGTCCAAATTGCAATCTACCCAAGAGGCCAATTGACCCAAAGGAGTTAGAATACATATTGGCATCCATCATTATACCTTTGGGAGCTAAATACATACCATTCACGTTCCATTGGATGTCCATATATTAAGAGTGGCTGAAATTCACATTGGGAGTCAAAGATGCCTTTTAAAAGCTAGTGGGAGACAAGCTATATGGCTGCCCATGCCTTTTAAAAGCTAGTGGGAGACAAGCTATATGGCTGCCCAATTTGTTTTATGTAACCACATTATTATATTTGTATTTTTCCATCATTTCACTTGTTTTATGCTTTCTTTAAGTCTTTAAAAACAGATGTAATGGCAGATTTTGAACTTAATGAATATTCTGAGTTTTCTCTCCATTTTTGAGAGCTTTGAGAGGTTTTTAGCCTTCTTTTGAGTTCTGGTTAGAACTTGCACGAATTCCTTGCAAAAATAACCAAGTTTGCTAGGTCTTAACTTATATTCAAGGTTTTTCCTTCACAAGTTGGGGTTGGGTCTTGAATCTTTGGTTTCCAGCCATATAGTTTCAGTTTTACATCACAAGTTGGTGTTGGGTTGAAGGTGCGGGTTGGTGTTCTTATGTTTTGGAGACGATCCGTAGCTTGAGCTTCCTTAGGAATTAAATCCCAGCAAGGCAGGCTCACATCATTTGGTATCAGAGCTTAGGCTCTCCAAATCAGGTTTTTAGCATCATTCCTTCTTGTTTATGTCAAAAAAAAAATTGTCTTCCTTTGAGTCATTTTTTTTGCCATTAGTTTAATTTCTACAAGCTGTATGCTTTCTTGTTTCTTTGAGTCCTTCTTCCTTAATGTTGTTGCTGGATTAATTTTAAAAAAAAAAAAAAGAAAGAAAGAACAAAAAAAAAGAGAAAAAATCAAAGAAAAAAAAAACAGCAACTAATCTCTAAAATTTGCTATTGGGTTAGAAACTGAAGTTGGGTTTGCACATAACCAAATCTTCTCAAATTTTATATGCTTGTTTTAGATGCTAAAATTAGCTTGGAAATAAAATTTTAAGTCAAAATTCGTCCATTTGCCTCGTTATCCATATATTGCAGCCAATTTAGCTAGTTTTGTGTCCAAAAGTGAATGTGTATGTAAACATGTCCAAATCCTTTCAAATTTTACAGGAATGTTTTAGATATTCAGCTAAGCCTACATATTAAATTTCATGTCAAAATTCGTTCGTTTGCTTGGTTGTCCATATATTACAGCTAGTTAGCCATTTTGGGGCCAGAATATAAACGTTTCATAAGAGACCTAAAAATTCAATTTTTCTCTTCCATTTGGTCTCAATATATTATCCTAAATCAAGTTTTGTCAAATTCTTCCCTTTGGTAATGTTTGTCTAAAATTTCAGTGTCTTTCGTCCTTAGGTTTCAAATATCAGATATTCTGTTTTTTCCAGCTTGTGTTACTCTTGTTCCATTCTTGAATGTGTTTTAGACCTTGCAATTTAGTTATTTAGTTGAGGAAATATTAAGTTCTTACTAGAACTTGGAAGGGGCTGAAGTGAGTGAAAAAAAGGCATAGAGTGGTGAGATTGTTAGAGGGTAAAAGCCATAGTTTGAGTGAAACACAGATTGAGTGTTACCAGATTAGAGTGAAACACGTGAGGGAGTGTGTGAGAGAATATTTCTAACATTTGTTTTGCAGCAATCAGTATGTCAACAAAACAAGATAGTGATCGAGAGAGCAACCAGCCCCAAGAGGAGCCAGAAGCTTCTTATGTTCTTAAGGCATTGCAATCTCAATTTCAAAGGATGAATGTGTTGTTTGTTGATATTAGAGAACAGATGGAAAAACACTCAAAGCAAATTGAAGAATTGCAGCAAGCAAGCTCTACAAATCAAAGGAATTTAGGAAGGGATGAACGAGATAATTTTCATAGGGAGCAAAACACAAATAGGGGGCAGAATAGAGGTAGGCGTGCTGGACTAAATGATTTGCCAGTTTTCAATGAATTGGAGGATGTAGATGAAGATAATCTTGATGATGACGATGGGCAGCAATCTGTTGCACTTGATGATGTAATTAGACCAAGATATATGAGAGGTAATATGCATGGTAGAGGTGGTGGCAGAAATATTAGGCAAGAAACTATGGAAAATGCAAGAGGGAGAGGGAGAGTAGACAACAATGTTAATGGAATTAAAATGAAAATTCCATCATTCCAAGGCAAAGCAAATCCAGATGCATACTTGGAATGGGAGAGAAAGACCGAACTCATCTTTGATTGCCACAACTATAGTGAGCAAAAGAAGGTGACGCTTGCTGTGGTAGAGTTTACTGATTATGCATTAGTTTGGTGGGATCAATTACTCACTAAACGAAGAAGAAATGGCATGAGAGGAGTGCAGACTTGGGATGAGCTGAAACAAGTCATGAGAGATAGATTTGTACCACAACACTACTATAGGGAGTTACATCAACGATTACAAGGGCTGGTACAAGGCAATAAAAGTGTGGAAGAATATTTTCAAGAGATGGAAATGGCTATGATACGAACTAATATAGAAGAAGAAAGGGAAGCAACTATGGCACGGTTTCTACATGGGCTGAAAGATGAAATTGCCGACATAGTGGAGCTGCATCATTATGTGGAGCTTGATGACATGTTAAATATGGCAATCAAGGTAGAAAAACAACTCAAGAAGAAGAAAACAACCAGATCGGGAATGGGAATGAATTCTGTCAATAATGTTCCTTTGAAGCCAAATTGGAAGAAAGGGGAATCTAGTGAGAATAAATTTGTTTCAAAGGAGAAGAAAGAGGGGAACAAGGCTGGAGAAAACCCATTGTGATTGATAAGGGTAAGGCACCAATGAATTCCAATGGAAGAACAAGAGACATCCAATGTTTCCGATGTTTAGGGAAAGGGCATTATGCTAGAGAATGTCCAAATAAAAGGGTGATGGTGGTGAGGCCGAGTGGTGATATTGAATTTGAAGATGATGAAGTTGTAGATGAAGATTCAGATGTTAACATTCCACCTTTGGATGAAGATAGTGATGTAGAGCATGCTGTGCATGGAAATGCTCTTGTTGTTATGCGTGCTTTAAATATACAGGTGAAGGAAGATGAAGGTGATGAACTACAAAGAGAAAATATTTTTCATACTAGATGTTTAGTCAAAGAAAAAGTTTGTACTATGATCATAGATGGTGGGAGTTGTGTTAATGTGGCTAGCACTCTACTAGTAGAGAAACTTGCATTTCCTACTACAAAACATCCTAATCCATATAGATTGCAGTGGTTGAATGATAGTGGAGAAGTTAAGGTGACCAAGCAAGTATTATTGTCATTTACCATTGGGAGGTATAAGGATGAAGTGTTGTGTGATGTAGTTCCCATGCATGCTAGTCATATCCTACTTGGGAGGCCATGGCAATATGATAGAAAAGCAACACATGATGGGTTTAAGAATAGGTATTCATTTGATTTTGAAGGCCGAAAGGTGACTCTTGCACCTTTAACACCTATGGAGGCTTTTGAAGACCAAAAGCGAGTACAAGCTGCCATGCAAGAGAAAATGCAAAGAGAGGTTGAAAAGAGGGAGAGAGAAAAGAAAGATCAAGAGGAAAAACAAAGAATAAAAACTGAGAGAGAAAAAGAAAAAGAGAAAAAGAAGAAATTACATAATAAAAATGAGAGTGGAGAGAAGAAAGTAAGTTTAGTTGCTAGGGGGAAAGATGTGAGGCAAGCATACTTTTCTGATAGTATGATGCTCCTTCTGATATGTAAGGGAGTTTTTCTTAATGTAACTGACCTTGATCCATCTATTCCTAGTGTTGCTTTGACTTTGTTGCAGGAATTTGAAGATGACTTTCCAAATGAGGTTCCGAGTGGATTGCCACCCATTAGAGGAATAGAACATCAAATTGATTTCATTCCTGGAGCTGTAATTCCAAATCGTCCAGCATATAGGACAAATCCTCAAGAGGTCAAGCAGTTGCAAAAACAGGTGGATGAGCTGCTTGCGAAAGGTCATGTTAGGGAGAGCATGAGTCCATGTGCTGTGCCGGTACTTCTAGTACCTAAAAAGGATGGATCAATGCGAATGTGTGTGGATTGTCGTGCTATCAATAAAATCACTGTAAAGTATAGACATCCAATTCCTAGGCTTGATGATATGCTTGATGAATTGCATGGTGCATGTATATTTTCAAAAATTGATCTTAAAAGTGGTTATCATCAAATAAGAATGAGATTAGGAGATGAATGGAAAACAGCTTTTAAGACTCAATATGGTTTGTATGAATGGTTAGTCATGCCTTTTGGACTAAGTAATGCACCTAGTACTTTCATGAGATTAATGAATCATGTCTTGTGTGCTTTTCTTGGAAAGTTTGTTGTTGTGTATTTTGATGATATCTTAGTGTATAGTCAAATTTAAATGATCATTTAATGCGTTTAAGATGTGTGCTTGAAGTTCTTAGGAAAGAGAAATTGTATGCAAATTTAAAGAAATGTACATTCTGCATGGAAAAAGTCATTTTCTTAGGATTTTTAGTGAGTGGGAAAGGAATTGAGGTTGATGATGATAAGGTAAAAGCCATCAAAGAGTGGCCTACACCAAAATCCGTGACTGATGTTAGGAGTTTTCATGGTCTTGCTAGTTTTTATAGGAGATTTGTTAGAGACTTTAGTACAATTGCAGCCCCATTAAATGAAATTGTGAAGAAAAATGTAGGGTTCAAATGGAATGAGGAACAGGAGCATGCATTTAGATTACTAAAAGAAAAATTATGTTCTGCACCATTACTTGCATTACCTGATTTTTCTAAGACTTTTGAAGTTGAATGTGATGCTTCCGGAGTGGGTATAGGTGCTGTTTTGATGCAGGAAAGAAGACCAATTGCATACTTTAGTGAGAAGCTAAGTGGAGCTTCTTTGAATTACTCTACTTATGACAAGGAGATGTATGCATTAGTGAGGGCGTTGGAGACGTGGCAGCATTATCTTTGGCCAAAGGAGTTTGTTATTCATAGTGATCATGAATCACTAAAATACTTGAAAGGACAAAGCAAGCTGAACAAACGCCATGCCAAATGGAGTGAATTTATTGAAGCGTTTCCATATGTGATTCAATATAAGCAAGGAAAAGAAAATGTTGTTGCTGATGCCTTATCTAGGAGGTATGCCCTAATCTCTATGCTTGATGCTAGACTTCTAGGATTTGAGCATATGAAAGAATTGTATAAGCATGACTCTGAATTTGCACAAATATATGCCTCTTGTGAAAATGCTGCCTTTAAAAAATTTTATAGGCATGATGGTTTCTTATTTAGAGAGAAACGACTTTGTGTTCCAAATAGCTCTATAAGAGGATTGCTTGTAAGAGAGTCACATGGGGGAGGTTTAATGGGACATTTTGGGGTGGCTAAAACATTAGAAATTCTGAATGAACATTTTTATTGGCCACATATGAGGAAAGATGTAGAGAAATTTTGTGCTAAATGCGTGACATGTATGAAAGCAAAGTCCAAAGTAAGACCACATGGTTTGTATATGCCTTTAAGTGTACCTAGTGAACCTTGGGTAGACTTATCTATGGACTTTATTTTGGGACTACCTAGGACAAAAAAGGGTCATGATAGTTTATTTGTTGTGGTTGATAGATTTTCTAAAATGGCACATTTCATTCCATGTCATAAAACTGATGATGCATGCCATATATCTGATTTGTTCTTTAGAGAAGTAGTGAGATTGCATGGTATTCCTAGGACCATAGTAAGTGATCGAGATGTAAAATTTTTGAGTCATTTTTGGAAAGTCCTATGGGGAAAGTTAGGTACAAAGCTTTGTTTCTCTACTACATGCCATCTGCAAACAGATGGGCAGACGGAAGTTGTTAATAGGACTGTGGGCACTCTTCTTCGTACCATGATTAAACAAAATTTGAAGACATGGGAGGAATGCATACCATTTATTGAATTTGCATATAATAGATCAATGCATTCATCCACTGGATTTTCACCCTTTGAGCTTGTCTATGGTTTTAATCCACTTACTCCATTAGATTTGTTGCCTCTTCCTACTAATGAGCTTACTAGTTTTGATGGTAAAAAGAAAGCTGAATTGGTGAAGCAAATGCATCAAAGGGCCAAGCAACAAATGGAGAAGATTAATGAGAATAGAGCAACCAAAGTAAACAAAGGAAGGAAAAAGATGGTGTTCCAGCCTGGTGATCTGGTATGGGTTCATTTGTGAAAAGAAAGGTTTCCTACACAAAGGAAATCAAAATTGCAGCCGAGAAGTGATGGACCATTTGAAGTACTCGAAAGGATTAATGATAATGCCTACAAGATTAATCTACCAGGTGAGTATGGTGTAAGTACAACTTTTAATGTTTCTGATCTTGCTCCTTACTATGCAGATGATGAAGATTCGAGGACGAATTCTTTTGAAGAGGGAGAGGATGATGAGGATCTGATTGCTAGCATACAACACCAAGGACTTGTTACTCGATCAATGGCAAGAAAACTTCAAGGATTAGTTTCCAAACATCTATATGTTCTCAATACAATTGGAACGTTAAGACTTGAAGAAAATAAGAGCAAAGAAGCTGTTTGGTTGCATGTGTCCAAATTGCAATCTACCCAAGAGGCCAATTGACCCAAAGGAGTTAGAATACATATTGGCATCCATCATTATACCTTTGGGAGCTAAATACATACCATTCACGTTCCATTGGATGTCCATATATTAAGAGTGGCTGAAATTCACATTGGGAGTCAAAGATGCCTTTTAAAAGCTAGTGGGAGACAAGCTATATGGCTGCCCAATTTGTTTTATGTAACCACATTATTATATTTGTATTTTTCCATCATTTCACTTGTTTTATGCTTTCTTTAAGTCTTTAAAAACAGATGTAATGGCAGATTTTGAACTTAATGAATATTCTGAGTTTTCTCTCCATTTTTGAGAGCTTTGAGAGGTTTTTAGCCTTCTTTTGAGTTCTGGTTAGAACTTGCACGAATTCCTTGTAAAAATAACCAAGTTTGCTAGGTCTTAACTTATATTCAAGGTTTTTCCTTCACAAGTTGGGGTTGGGTCTTGAATCTTTGGTTTCCAGCCATATAGTTTCAGTTTTACATCACAAGTTGGTGTTGGGTTGAAGGTGCTGGTTGGTGTTCTTATGTTTTGGAGACGATCCGTAGCTTGAGCTTCCTTAGGAATTAAATCCCAGCAAGGCAGGCTCACATCATTTGGTATCAGAGCTTAGGCTCTCCAAATCAGGTTTTTAGCATCATTCCTTCTTGTTTATGTCAAAAAAAAATATTGTCTTCCTTTGAGTCATTTTTTTTGCCATTAGTTTAATTTCTACAAGCTGTATGCTTTCTTGTTTCTTTGAGTCCTTCTTCCTTAATGTTGTTGCTGGATTAATTTAAAAAAAAAAAAGAAAGAAAGAACAAAAAAAAAAGAGAAAAAAAATCAAAGAAAAAAAAACAGCAACTAATCTCTAAAATTTGCTATTGGGTTAGAAACTGAAGTTGGGTTTGCACATAACCAAATCTTCTCAAATTTTATATGCTTGTTTCAGATGCTAAAATTAGCTTGGAAATAAAATTTTAAGTCAAAATTCGTCCATTTGCCTCGTTATCCATATATTGCAGCCAATTTAGCTAGTTTTGCGTCCAAAAGTGAATGTGTATGTAAACATGTCCAAATCCTTTCAAATTTTACAGGAATGTTTTAGATATTCAGCTAAGCCTACATTTTAAATTTCATGTCAAAATTCGTTCGTTTGCTTGGTTGTCCATATATTACAGCTAGTTAGCCAATTTGGGGTCCAGAATATAAACGTTTCATAAGAGACCTAAAAATTCATTTTTTCTCTTCCATTTGGTCTCAATATATTATCCTAAATCAAGTTTTGCCAAATTCTTCCCTTTGGTAATGTTTGTCTAAAATTTCAGTGTCTTTCGTCCTTAGGTTTCAAATATCAGATATTCTGTTTTTTCCAGCTTGTGTTACTCTTGTTCCATTCTTGAATGTGTTTTAGACCTTGCAATTTAGTTATTTAGTTGAGGAAATATTAAGTTTTTACTAGAACTTGGAAGGGGCTGAAGTGAGTGAAAAAAAGGCATAGAGTGGTGAGATTGTTAGAGGGTAAAAAGCCATAGTTTGAGTGAAACACAGATTGAGTGTTACCAGATTAGAGTGAAACACGTGAGGGAGTGTGTGAGAGAATATTTCTAACATTTGTTTTGCAGCAATCAGTATGTCAACAAAACAAGATAGTGATCGAGAGAGCAACCAGCCCCAAGAGGAGCCAGAAGCTTCTTTTGTTCTTAAGGCATTGCAATCTCAATTTCAAAGGATGAATGTGTTGTTTGTTGATATTAGAGAACAGATGGAAAAACACTCAAAGCAAATTAAAGAATTGCAGCAAGCAAGCTCTACAAATCAAAGGAATTTAGGAAGGGATGAACGAGATAATTTTCATAGGGAGCAAAACACAAATAGGGGGCAGAATAGAGGTAGGCTTGCTGGACTAAATGATTTGCCAGTTTTCAATGAATTGGAGGATGTAGATGAAGATAATCTTGATGATGACGATGGGCAGCAATCTGTTGCACTTGATGATGTAATTAGACCAAGATATATGAGAGGTAATATGCATGGTAGAGGTGGTGGCAGAAATATTAGGCAAGAAACTATGGAAAATGCAAGAGGGAGAGGGAGAGTAGACAGCAATGTTAATGGAATTAAAATGAAAATTCCATCATTCCAAGGCAAAGCAAATCCAGATGCATAATTGGAATGGGAGAGAAAGACCGAACTCATCTTTGATTGCCACAACTATAGTGAGCAAAAGAAGGTGACGCTTGCTGTGGTAGAGTTTACTGATTATGCATTAGTTTGGTGGGATCAATTACTCACTAAACGAAGAAGAAATGGCATGAGAGGAGTGCAGACTTGGGATGAGCTGAAACAAGTCATGAGAGATAGATTTGTACCACAACACTACTATAGGGAGTTACATCAACGATTACAAGGGCTGGTACAAGGCAATAAAAGTGTGGAAGAATATTTTCAAGAGATGGAAATGGCTATGATACGAACTAATATAGAAGAAGAAAGGGAAGCAACTATGGCACGGTTTCTACATGGGCTGAAAGATGAAATTGCCGACATAGTGGAGCTGCATCATTATGTGGAGCTTGATGACATGTTAAATATGGCAATCAAGGTAGAAAAACAACTCAAGAAGAAGAAAACAACCAGATCGGGAATGGGAATGAATTCTGCCAATAATGTTCCTTGGAAGCCAAATTGGAAAAAAAGGGGAATCTAGTGAGAACAAATTTGTTTCAAAGGAGAAGAAAGAGGGGAACAAGGCTGGAGAAAAACCCATTGTGATTGATAAGGGTAAAAGCCATCAAAGAGTGGCCTACACCAAAATCCGTGACTGATGTTAGGAGTTTTCATGGTCTTGCTAGTTTTTATAGGAGATTTGTTAGAGACTTTAGTACAATTGCAGCCCCATTAAATGAAATTGTGAAGAAAAATATAGGGTTCAAATGGAATGAGGAACAGGAGCATGCATTTAGATTACTAAAAGAAAAATTATGTTCTGCACCATTACTTGCATTACCTGATTTTTCTAAGACTTTTGAAGTTGAATGTGATGCTTCCGGAGTGGGTATAGGTGCTGTTTTGATGCAGGAAAGAAGACCAATTGCATACTTTAGTGAGAAGCTAAGTGGAGCTCCTTTGAATTACTCTACTTATGACAAGGAGATGTATGCATTAGTGAGGGCGTTGGAGACGTGGCAGCATTATCTTTGGCCAAAGGAGTTTGTTATTCATAGTGATCATGACTCACTAAAATACTTGAAAGGACAAAGCAAGCTGAACAAACGCCATGCCAAATGGAGTGAATTTATTGAAGAGTTTACATATGTGATTCAATATAAGCAAGGAAAAGAAAATGTTGTTGCTGATGCCTTATCTAGGAGGTATGCCCTAATCTCTATGCTTGATGCTAGACTTCTAGGATTTGAGCATATGAAAGAATTGTATAAGCATGACTCTGAATTTGCACAAATATATGCCTCTTGTGAAAATGCTGCCTTTAAAAAATTTTATAGGCATGATGGTTTCTTATTTAGAGAGAAACGACTTTGTGTTCCAAATAGCTCTATAAGAGGATTGCTTGTAAGAGAGTCACATGGGGGAGGTTTAATGGGACATTTTGGGGTGGCTAAAACATTAGAAATTCTGAATAAACATTTTTATTGGCCACATATGAGGAAAGATGTAGAGAAATTTTGTGCTAAATGCGTGACATGTATGAAAGCAAAGTCCAAAGTAAGACCACATGGTTTGTATATGCCTTTAAGTGTACCTAGTGAACCTTGGGTAGACTTATCTATGGACTTTATTTTGGGACTACCTAGGACAAAAAAGGGTCATGATAGTTTATTTGTTGTGGTTGATAGATTTTCTAAAATGGCACATTTCATTCCATGTCATAAAACTGATGATGCATGCCATATATCTGATTTGTTCTTTAGAGAAGTAGTGAGATTGCATGGTATTCCTAGGACCATAGTAAGTGATCGAGATGTAAAATTTTTGAGTCATTTTTGGAAAGTCCTATGGGGAAAGTTAGGTACAAAGCTTTGTTTCTCTACTACATGCCATCCGCAAACAGATGGGCAGACATAAGTTGTTAATAGGACTGTGGGCACTCTTCTTCGTACCATGATTAAACAAAATTTGAAGACATGGGAGGAATGCATACCATTTATTGAATTTGCATATAATAGATCAATGCATTCATCCACTGGATTTTCACCCTTTGAGCTTGTCTATGGTTTTAATCCACTTACTCCATTAGATTTGTTGCCTCTTCCTACTAATGAGCTTACTAGTTTTGATGGTAAAAAGAAAGCTGAATTGGTGAAGCAAATGCATCAAAGGGCCAAGCAACAAATGGAGAAGATTAATGAGAATAGAGCAACCAAAGTAAACAAAGGAAGGAAAAAGATGGTGTTCCAGCCTGGTGATCTGGTATGGGTTCATTTGCGAAAAGAAAGGTTTCCTACACAAAGGAAATCAAAATTGCAGCCGAGAAGTGATGGACCATTTGAAGTACTCGAAAGGATTAATGATAATGCCTACAAGATTAATCTACCAGGTGAGTATGGTGTAAGTGCAACTTTTAATGTTTCTGATCTTGCTCCTTACTATGCAGATGATGAAGATTCGAGGACGAATTCTTTTGAAGAGGGAGAGGATGATGAGGATCTGATTGCTAGCATACAACACCAAGGACTTGTTACTCGATCAATGGCAAGAAAACTTCAAGGATTAGTTTCCAAACATCTATATGTTCTCAATACAATTGGAACGTTAAGACTTGAAGAAAATAAGAGCAAAGTAGCTGTTTGGTTGCATGTGTCCAAATTGCAATCTACCCAAGAGGCCAATTGACCCAAAGGAGTTAGAATACATATTGGCATCCATCATTATACCTTTGGGAGCTAAATACATACCATTCACGTTCCATTGGATGTCCATATATTAAGAGTGACTGAAATTCACATTGGGAGTCAAAGATGCCTTTTAAAAGCTAGTGGGAGACAAGCTATATGGCTGCCCAATTTGTTTTATGTAACCACATTATTATATTTGTATTTTTCCATCATTTCACTTGTTTTATGCTTTCTTTAAGTCTTTAAAAACAGATGTAATGGCAGATTTTGAACTTAATGAATATTCTGAGTTTTCTCTCCATTTTTGAGAGCTTTGAGAGGTTTTTAGCCTTCTTTTGAGTTTTGGTTAGAACTTGCACGAATTCCTTGCAAAAATAACCAAGTTTGCTAGGTCTTAACTTATATTCAAGGTTTTTCCTTCACAAGTTGGGGTTGGGTCTTGAATCTTTGGTTTCCAGCCATATAGTTTCAGTTTTACATCACAAGTTGGTGTTGGGTTGAAGGTGCTGGTTGGTGTTCTTATGTTTTGGAGACGATCCGTAGCTTGAGCTTCCTTAGGAATTAAATCCCAGCAAGGCATGCTCACATCATTTGGTATCAGAGCTTAGGCTCTCCAAATCAGGTTTTTAGCATCATTCCTTCTTGTTTATGTCAAAAAAAAATATTATCTTCCTTTGAGTCATTTTTTTTGCCATTAGTTTAATTTCTACAAGCTGTATGCTTTCTTGTTTCTTTGAGTCCTTCTTCCTTAATGTTGTTGCTGGATTAATTTTTAAAAAAAAAAGAAAGAAAGAACAAAAAAAAAAGAGAAAAAAAATCAAAGAAAAAAAAACAGCAACTAATCTCTAAAATTTGCTATTGGGTTAGAAACTGAAGTTGGGTTTGCACATAACCAAATCTTCTCAAATTTTATATGCTTGTTTCAGATGCTAAAATTAGATTGGAAATAAAATTTTAAGTCAAAATTCGTCCATTTGCCTCGTTATCCATATATTGCAGCCAATTTAGCTAGTTTTGCGTCCAAAAGTGAATGTGTATGTAAACATGTCCAAATCCTTTCAAATTTTACAGGAATGTTTTAGATATTCAGCTAAGCCTACATATTAAATTTCATGTCAAAATTCATTCGTTTGCTTGGTTGTCCATATATTACAGCTAGTTAGCCATTTTGGGGTCCAGAATATAAACGTTTCATAAGAGACCTAAAAATTCATTTTTTCTCTTCCATTTGGTCTCAATATATTATCCTAAATCCAGTTTTGCCAAATTCTTCCCTTTGGTAATGTTTGTCTAAAATTTCAGTGTCTTTCATCCTTAGGTTTCAAATATCAGATATTCTGTTTTTTCCAGCTTGTGTTACTCTTGTTCCATTCTTGAATGTGTTTTAGACCTTGCAATTTAGTTATTTAGTTGAGGAAATATTAAGTTCTTACTAGAACTTGGAAGGGGCTGAAGTGAGTGAAAAAAAGGCATAGAGTGGTGAGATTGTTAGAGGGTAAAAAGCCATAGTTTGAGTGAAACACAGATTGAGTGTTACCAGATTAGAGTGAAACACGTGAGGGAGTGTGTGAGAGAATATTTCTAACATTTGTTTTGCAGCAATCAGTATGTCAACAAAACAAGATAGTGATCGAGAGAGCAACCAGCCCCAAGAGGAGCCAGAAGCTTCTTATGTTCTTAAGGCATTGCAATCTCAATTTCAAAGGATGAATGTGTTGTTTGTTGATATTAGAGAACAGATGGAAAAACACTCAAAGCAAATTAAAGAATTACAGCAAGCAAGCTCTACAAATCAAAGGAATTTAAGAAGGGATGAACGAGATAATTTTCATAGGGAGCAAAACACAAATAGGGGGCAGAATAGAGGTAGGCGTGCTGGACTAAATGATTTGCCAGTTTTCAATGAATTGGAGGATGTAGATGAAGATAATCTTGATGATGACGATGGGCAGCAATCTGTTGCACTTGATGATGTAATTAGACCAAGATATATGAGAGGTAATATGCATGGTAGAGGTGGTGGCAGAAATATTAGGCAAGAAACTATGGAAAATGCAAGAGGGAGAGGGAGAGTAGACAGCAATGTTAATGGAATTAAAATGAAAATTCCATCATTCCAAGGCAAAGCAAATCCAGATGCATACTTGGAATGGGAGAGAAAGACCGAACTCATCTTTGATTGCCACAACTATAGTGAGCAAAAGAAGGTGACGCTTGCTGTGGTAGAGTTTACTGATTATGCATTAGTTTGGTGGGATCAATTACTCACTAAACGAAGAAGAAATGGCATGAGAGGAGTGCAGACTTGGGATGAGCTGAAACAAGTCATGAGAGATAGATTTGTACCACAACACTACTATAGGGAGTTACATCAACGATTACAAGGGCTGGTACAAGGCAATAAAAGTGTGGAAGAATATTTTCAAGAGATGGAAATGGCTATGATACGAACTAATATAGAAGAAGAAAGGGAAGCAACTATGGCACGGTTTCTACATGGGCTGAAAGATGAAATTGCCGACATAGTGGAGCTGCATCATTATGTGGAGCTTGATGACATGTTAAATATGGCAATCAAGGTAGAAAAACAACTCAAGAAGAAGAAAACAACCAGATCGGGAATGGGAATGAATTCTGTCAATAATGTTCCTTGGAAGCCAAATTGGAAGAAAGGGGAATCTAGTGAGAATAAATTTGTTTCAAAGGAGAAGAAAGAGGGGAACAAGGCTGGAGAAAACCCATTGTGATTGATAAGGGTAAGGCACCAATGAATTCCAATGGAAGAACAAGAGACATCCAATGTTTCTGATGTTTAGGGAAAGGGCATTATGCTAGAGAATGTCCAAATAAAAGGGTGATGGTGGTGAGGCCGAGTGGTGATATTGAATTTGAAGATGATGAAGTTGTAGATGAAGATTCATATGTTAACATTCCACCTTTGGATGAAGATAGTGATGTAGAGCATGCTGTGCATGGAAATGCTCTTGTTGTTATGCGTGCTTTAAATATACAGGTGAAGGAAGATGAAGGTGATGAACTACAAAGAGAAAATATTTTTCATACTAGATGTTTAGTCAAAGAAAAAGTTTGTACTATGATCATAGATGGTGGGAGTTGTGTTAATGTGGCTAGCACTCTACTAGTAGAGAAACTTGCATTTCCTACTACAAAACATCCTAATCCATATAGATTGCAGTGGTTGAATGATAGTGGAGAAGTTAAGGTGACCAAGCAAGTATTATTGTCATTTACCATTGGGAGGTATAAGGATGAAGTGTTGTGTGATGTAGTTCCCATGCATGCTAGTCATATCCTACTTGGGAGGCCATGGCAATATGATAGAAAAGCAACACATGATGGGTTTAAGAATAGGTATTCATTTGATTTTGAAGGCCGAAAGGTGACTCTTGCACCTTTAACACCTATGGAGGCTTTTGAAGACCAAAAGCGAGTACAAGCTGCCATGCAAGAGAAAATGCAAAGAGAGGTTGAAAAGAGGGAGAGGAAAAGAAAGATCAAGAGAAAAACAAAGAATAAAAACTGAGAGAGAAAAAGAAAAAGAGAAAAAGAAGAAATTACATAATAAAAATGAGAGTGGAGAGAAGAAAGTAAGTTTAGTTGCTAGGGGGAAAGATGTGAGGCAAGCATACTTTTCTGATAGTATGATGCTCCTTTTGATATGTAAGGGAGTTTTTCTTAATGTAACTGACCTTGATCCATCTATTCCTAGTGTTGCTTTGACTTTGTTGCAGGAATTTGAAGATGTCTTTCCAAATGAGGTACCGAGTGGATTGCCACCCATTAGAGGAATAGAACATCAAATTGATTTCATTCCTGGAGCTGTAATTCCAAATCGTCCAGCATATAGGACAAATCCTCAAGAGGTCAAGCAGTTGCAAAAACAGGTGGATGAGCTGCTTGAGAAAGGTCATGTTAGGGAGAGCATGAGTCCATGTGCTGTGCCGGTACTTCTAGTACCTAAAAAGGATGGATCAATGCGAATGTGTGTGGATTGTCGTGCTATCAATAAAATCACTGTAAAGTATAGACATCCAATTCCTAGGCTTGATGATATGCTTGATGAATTGCATGGTGCATGTATATTTTCAAAAATTGATCTTAAAAGTGGTTATCATCAAATAAGAATGAGATTAGGAGATGAATGGAAAACAGCTTTTAAGACTCAATATGGTTTGTATGAATGGTTAGTCATGCCTTTTGGACTAAGTAATGCACCTAGTACTTTCATGAGATTAATGAATCATGTCTTGCGTGCTTTTCTTGGAAAGTTTGTTGTTGTGTATTTTGATGATATCTTAGTGTATAGTCAAATTTAAATGATCATTTAATGCATTTAAGATGTGTGCTTGAAGTTCTTAGGAAAGAGAAATTGTATGCAAATTTAAAGAAATGTACATTCTGCATGGAAAAAGTCATTTTCTTAGGATTTGTAGTGAGTGGGAAAGGAATTGAGGTTGATGATGATAAGGTAAAAGCCATCAAAGAGTGGCCTACACCAAAATCCGTGACTGATGTTAGGAGTTTTCATGGTCTTGCTAGTTTTTATAGGAGATTTGTTAGAGACTTTAGTACAATTGCAGCCCCATTAAATGAAATTGTGAAGAAAAATGTAGGGTTCAAATGGAATGAGGAACAGGAGCATGCATTTAGATTACTAAAAGAAAAATTATGTTCTGCACCATTACTTGCATTACCTGATTTTTCTAAGACTTTTGAAGTTGAATGTGATGCTTCCGGAGTGGATATAGGTGCTGTTTTGATGCAGGAAAGAAGACCAATTGCATACTTTAGTGAGAAGCTAAGTGGAGCTCCTTTGAATTACTCTACTTATGACAAGGAGATGTATGCATTAGTGAGGGCGTTGGAGACGTGGCAGCATTATCTTTGGCCAAAGGAGTTTGTTATTCATAGTGATCATGAATCACTAAAATACTTGAAAGGACAAAGCAAGCTGAACAAACGCCATGCCAAATGGAGTGAATTTATTGAAGCGTTTCCATATGTGATTCAATATAAGCAAGGAAAAGAAAATGTTGTTGCTGATGCCTTATCTAGGAGGTATGCCCTAATCTCTATGCTTGATGCTAGACTTCTAGGATTTGAGCATATGAAAGAATTGTATAAGCATGACTCTGAATTTGCACAAATATATGCCTCTTGTGAAAATGCTGCCTTTAAAAAATTTTATAGGCATGATGGTTTCTTATTTAGAGAGAAACGACTTTGTGTTCCAAATAGCTCTATAAGAGGATTGCTTGTAAGAGAGTCACATGGGGGAGGTTTAATGGGACATTTTGGGGTGGCTAAAACATTAGAAATTCTGAATGAACATTTTTATTGGCCACATATGAGGAAAGATGTAGAGAAATTTTGTGCTAAATGCGTGACATGTATGAAAGCAAAGTCCAAAGTAAGACCACATGGTTTGTATATGCCTTTAAGTGTACCTAGTGAACCTTGGGTAGACTTATCTATGGACTTTATTTTGGGACTACCTAGGACAAAAAAGGGTCATGATAGTTTATTTGTTGTGGTTGATAGATTTTCTAAAATGGCACATTTCATTCCATGTCATAAAACTGATGATGCATACCATATATCTGATTTGTTCTTTAGAGAAGTAGTGAGATTGCATGGTATTCCTAGGACCATAGTAAGTGATCGAGATGTAAAATTTTTGAGTCATTTTTGGAAAGACCTATGGGGAAAGTTAGGTACAAAGCTTTGTTTCTCTACTACATGCCATCCGCAAACAGATGGGCAGACGGAAGTTGTTAATAGGACTGTGGGCACTCTTCTTCGTACCATGATTAAACAAAATTTGAAGACATGGGAGGAATGCATACCATTTATTAAATTTGCATATAATAGATCAATGCATTCATCCACTGGATTTTCACCCTTTGAGCTTGTCTATGGTTTTAATCCACTTACTCCATTAGATTTGTTGCCTCTTCCTACTAATGAGCTTACTAGTTTTGATGGTAAAAAGAAAGCTGAATTGGTGAAGCAAATGCATCAAAGGGCCAAGCAACAAATGGAGAAGATTAATGAGAATAGAGCAACCAAAGTAAACAAAGGAAGGAAAATGATTGTGTTCCAGCCTGGTGATCTGGTATGGGTTCATTTGCGAAAAGAAAGGTTTCCTACACAAAGGAAATCAAAATTGCAGCCGAGAAGTGATGGACCATTTGAAGTACTCGAAAGGATTAATGATAATGCCTACAAGATTAATCTACCAGGTGAGTATGGTGTAAGTGCAACTTTTAATGTTTCTGATCTTGCTCCTTACTATGCAGATGATGAAGATTCGAGGACGAATTCTTTTGAAGAGGGAGAGGATGATGAGGATCTGATTGCTAGCATACAACACCAAGGACCTGTTACTCGATCAATGGCAAGAAAACTTCAAGGATTAGTTTCCAAACATCTATATGTTCTCAATACAATTGGAATGTTAAGACTTGAAGAAAATAAGAGCAAAGAAGCTGTTTGGTTGCATGTGTCCAAATTGCAATCTACCCAAGAGGCCAATTGACCCAAAGGAGTTAGAATACATATTGGCATCCATCATTATACCTTTGGGAGCTAAATACATACCATTCATGTTCCATTGGATGTCCATATATTAAGAGTGGCTGAAATTCACATTGGGAGTCAAAGATGTATTTTAAAAGCTAGTGGGAGACAAGCTATATGGCTGCCCATGCCTTTTAAAAGCTAGTGGGAGACAAGCTATATGCCTGCCCAATTTGTTTTATGTAACCACATTATTATATTTGTATTTTTCCATCATTTCACTTGTTTTATGCTTTCTTTAAGTCTTTAAAAACATATGTAATGGCAGATTTTGAACTTAATGAATATTCTAAGTTTTCTCTCCATTTTTTAGAGCTTTGAGAGGTTTTTAGCCTTCTTTTGAGTTCTGGTTAGAACTTGCACGAATTCCTTGCAAAAATAACCAAGTTTGCTAGGTCTTAACTTATATTCAAGGTTTTTCCTTCACAAGTTGGGGTTGGGTCTTGAATCTTTGGTTTCCAGCCATATAGTTTCAGTTTTACATCACAAGTTGGTGTTGGGTTAAAGGTGCTGGTTGGTGTTCTTATGTTTTGGAGACGATCCGTAGCTTGAGCTTCCTTAGGAATTAAATTCTAGCAAGGCAGGCTCACATAAAAAACTATGGCTGCAAACTCCAAATCATGCGTCGGATAATTCAGCTCATGCGGTTTCAACTGCCAAGAAGCATAAGCTATAACTTTACCCTCTTGCATCAAAACACAACCTAAACCATTATGTGAAGCATCACTGTAAATCACATATGGTTTATCTTTCACAGGCAATGTAAGAACAGGAGCTTGAGTCAACATTTCCTTTAACTGCTCAAAGCTAGCTTGACATTGATCTGTCCACACAAATCTAACTCCCTTTCGAAGTAATCTGGTGAGTGGAGTAGCTATCAAAGAAAAACCTTTCACAGAGCGTCGATAATAGCCTGCCAAACCCAGAAAACTTCTGACTTTGGTCACTGACTTCGGTGGACTCCAATTCAAAATAGCCTCAACTTTACTCGGATCAACTCTTATAGCATCTGCTGAAACTATATGACCTAGAAAAGTCACTTGATCAAGCCAAAACTCACACTTCGACAGCTTAGCATATAATTGCTTCTCTCTCAAGGTCTGCAACAATTCGCAAATGCTTGTCATGCTCCTCTTTATTACGCGAATACACCAAAATATCGTCAATAAAGACCACCACAAACTGATCCAGATAGGGCCTAAACACTCTATTCATCAAATCCATGAAAGCTGCAGGTGCATTCGTCAACCCAAAAGGCATCACCAAGAACTCATAATGCCCATACCTTGTGCGAAAAGCTGTCTTAGGAACATCTTCCTCTCTGACCTTCAACTGATGGTACCCTGATCTCAAATCAATCTTGGAAAACACTGCTGCTCCCTTCAACTGATCAAAGAGATCATCAATCCGAGGCAAAGAATCTTATTCTTGATAGTCACTTTGTTCAATTGCCTATAATGAATGCACAACCTCAAAGTACCATCCTTCTTCTTTACAAACAAAATAGGAGCTCCCCACGGAGAAACACTAGGGCGAACAAACCCTTTATCCAACAACTCCTGCAACTGCACCTTCAACTCTCTCAACTCAGCAGGTGCCATTCGATAAGAGTAATAGAGATGGGAGTGGTACTAGGCAACAATTCGATGCCAAACTCAACCTCTCTCTCAGGGGGTAACCCTGGCAACTCCTCAGGAAAAGCATCTGAAAATTCCGCAATTGTGGGTATACTATCAAATTGAGAACCCACTACTCTGGTATCCACAACATGAGCAAGATAAGCATCATACCCTTTCCTAATCAACTTTCTAGCTGCAAAAGCTGACACAAACAAGGATGCAAGTTGTCTCTGCTCACTAGATATCATCACACTTCTACCATCACCGGTTTTCATGGTAACACTCTTCTTTTGACAGTCTATCACAGCTCCATGCTTAGACAACCAATCCATGCCTAAAATTAAATCATATTCCTTAAAAGGCATTTCAATCAAATCACCCAAAAACTCCTCACCTTGTACCACCACTGAACTATCACGATGCACCTTACTCACCACAACACTATACCCTAAAGGATTTGTCACCAAAACATCAAATCCTAAGGACTCTGAATGCAATTCAGACACAGGCAAGATAGATGCACTTATATATGAATGAGTAGATCCTGGATCAATCAAAGCAAGAACTAAAATGCCAAATAAAGAAAATGTACCCGCAATAACTGCTAAAGTATCCGGCTGCCTCTGCATCACATACACTCTCTGAGAAGATCCAGCCTCATCTAGCCTACTGCCTCCGGATATAGATCCTCCTCTTTGACTAATTCCACGTCGATCGCCTCTACTGAAACCTCTGCCCCCTCGACCACCTCTGCTAAAACTAGGTCGAGAAGCTGCAGTATCAGTCTGTCTATCATCCTGTAGCTCAGGGCAATCTTTAATAAAATGAGCTGGTGACCCACATCTAAAGCATACTCTTGATCCACCTGTCTTCCAACAAGCACCCCCATGTGTCCTACCACAATGAACACATACAGGTGGAATAGATCTTTGAACCACTGGAGCCGGAGCACTCGCTACAGAAACTGTAGGTCTCGATCTCTGCCTCTGATACTGAACTGACCTACCTGACTGCCTCTGGCTCCTAATTCTCGGAACAAAACTTTCTCGGCCTCTCTTCATAGATGAAGACCTTGCCTCAAACTGGAATCTCCTAACTCTGGTCTCCTCCTCAGTAGCAGCTGTTGCAATACCCTGTGCTCTCTCAACACTTCTAGCTGCTGCAACCAATTGAGAAAAGTCTTGGTACCGGGAAGCAACAATAATAAACATAATAGAGGGCCTCAATCCCTCCTCAAATCTCCTACACCGGTCAATCTCATCAGAAATAATCCCACCGGCATAGTGACTCAACCGGATGAATTCTACCTCATACTCTGTCACAGTCCGATTCTCCTGTCTTAGATTCAGAAATTTCATCTTCTTGACATCCTTATACTCCCTCGAGGTATATTTCTGCTCAAACTCCCTCAGAAAATCACTATAAGACAACGTAGGTGGATCATCCATGGCATGTGGAACTGTCTTCCACCAATCATAAGTATCTTTCTGCAATAAGGATCTAGCATAATCAAATTTCTCTTCAGAAGTGGCTTGCAACTGGATGAATACCCTCTGCACTCTATCCAACCACTGCTCAGCTACTGCAGGATCTGTAGTACAAGGAAAATCCTCAGCCCCAAACTTTCTCAATTTATCATAATGTCTCACTGGCACTTGTGGCTGTGGTGGCGGTGGCGGCTGCACTGGAGCTTGCCTCAACAATTCTACCACATGCCGTAACCAAACCGGTGGAACCTCATCAGCAGCTGATCTCTCTGGCACAAGAGCAGGTGCCTCACTATCTCTCTCAACCCTAGCTCCATCTCTACCCTCTTCAGGAGCTACACTCTCAGCACTACCTTCTATGGACTGACGTGACTGAGACGCCATCACTACCTATATCTGCAAACAAAGCAGAATATACCTCATCAAAGATCAGAGACTGCCAATACCAAAGCATGTATCTTATTTAAAAACCATATTTTAAAATCAAAATTTTCTTTTTCTTACAATTTACCTAGGTTGAGAATCTCAAACCTAGGCTCTGATTCCAAAACAATTGTAACACCCCTATACCTCGTATACGCACACTACAAATCACCACATCTGTAATATAAGTATACTGAATATAGGAATGCCATAGTTTACTAAACAAACAAATCATTCCTTTATACAATAATATGAGCAAACTTAAAATATTTAAGTTATATTATAAAACACAATAAATAAAATGTTCATTCAATATGCAATGAAAAATGTAGCGGTATTTACAAATACATAAACATCAAAATCAAATTTTACAAAACATAAAGTTTATACATGTTTGGCAGTTCGTCTATGATCTTTAAGCCCACAATCAACACTTCAAAATCTAGACTCGACTCGGTCTAGATGAACTCTCTGGCTCTACCCTGTCACCTGCGCGATGAACCACAATCGCGCTAAGCCAACGGCTTAGTGGTATAAACCACAATAACAATATGCTTCAATGCAATGCCAATGTCACACATTTCAACAAATAAGACAATATTCACAAATGATATCTTTATATTTTTCATAACACTACATTTCATTATTCTATTCAATTGTTTCATCATTTATGATTTACATTGAAACAAAGACAAGCATGGGCCCAAAAGACACTAACATGCCATTCAACTTTCAGAGTTAATGTTTTGGTTCAATTATCACATTTATCATTATCCCAACTAGGCTTCAAGGATTAGGCTCAACCAATCTTCAAGGGGAACAAAGCATGCTAAGTATCAACCCAACTTGGCTTCAAGAACCAAACCCAACCTAGCTTCAAGGGTTGTAACATCTCAACTAGACTTCAAGGACTAGACCCAACCAAGCAAGCTTCAAGGGGAGTTAAGCATGGTAAACTTCAACCCAACTTGGCTTCAAGGATCAAATCCAACCTAGCTTCAAGATATTGTTACTATTAGGCATGCCACTAACAACAAAACTCTGAAAATGGAATAACCCATTAGACACACAATTCATTCATTATTTCATTATCAATTCCATTCTCATTTTCTCATAATCATTTAGGCAACCATGCCTCAATTATCTCATTTGTATCATTATAGCCAACAACAATGGCTTCACATCTCATCAATAGAGTATACATAACCAATTGCATTGGACATATATTTTAAATTCATCATCATCTAGGCAAACATGCCCCACTTATTTCATTTGAATCATTATAGCCAACCACAATGGCATCACATCTCATCATATCTCAGTTCACATTAAAGCAATTCATCATTAAAGTATTCATCATAACCAATTGCATTGCACATACATTTTGAATGATCATCATATCTTTCACATTATACAAATCATAACATTAATCAAATTGTATTACCAATATAGTAAATTACTTAACACATTTATAACCAAATGTGTTAAGTCTCAAAATCATGTAAATGAATGCAACCATGTAAGTTTGTACTTATCTCAAGAACAACTCACACCAATCTATACACTTCCTCTTCCAAGAATTCTTCACCACTTAGATTAGGGAAACTCAACCTCTTCACAACCTAATCCAAAAGGAATAATACACACTTATTTAAAAATACACATGAATACCAATACAATTATTCACCTACTAGTCTCATACTAGACCCATAGATCACAAATTATAAGCCAACACAACTATCTAGGACCCCACGGTTGTGGCCTCACAACCCCACGGTCGTGGCATAGCAAACGAGTCTGCCCATTCTGTTCTAAAACCCCCACGGTCGTGGCCTCACAACCCCACGGTCGTGGCATCCATTTTGCTACTATTTCCAATCAAACTCATGTATTCTATGCTTTCAACTTCATTAAACACAAACACATTGAAAATCTAAGATAATAATTGCTCAAACTCACAACATACATCAATTACCAATTCACAACCATAACATAAACACAACCCTTACTCTTCTAACACCAAACCTAACTCCATCTCTTCAATTCAACCCCAAAATCACAATCAATTAAACCCAACACTCTCAAACACACCACAATCAAACATACGCAAAATACAACTTGAAATAAAACAAGGAAATCAAGTGGAAAACTTACCAAAGTTGATGAAACTTCTTAGATTTCCAACTTGATCACTTGAAATATCCTTTAATTTTGATCTTAGAAAATAAAAAATTCTCTTCCTCTCTTGCTTCTTTGATGGCCGGCCAACCCAAAGAGAAAATAAAACAAAGAACAAAATGAATGGCAAAGAACCAAGTCAACTCTTTCTCTTTAAACCTCCACCAAGCAATTTTAAATTAAAATAATATTTTAAAATTTTCTCTTCCACTAACTTAATTTTCCATTTTTTACTAATTAATTAATTAATTCATTAACCTTCTTTTGACTTTCATTACTTTGACTTGTATATGTTATATATATATCTATATATACAATATATACACTCTCTCTTTACTTCTTTTCTCTTTCCATTAAACATATACTTTAAATCCAAATACAACAATAATTCCAAAACTTTTAGGGTATACTTTGGGATATTACAGATTGGAGGAGGAAATCCCTATTTCACGCTAGATGTTTGACAAAAAACAAATTATGTGAAGTTATTATTGATAGTGGTGCATGTGAGAATGTTGTATCCAATGAAATGGTTGCAAAGTTGGGACTGAAAACTGAGCTAATTGACTCCTCTTACAGGTTGGCATGGCTGAACTCTAAGCATGAAATTAAGGTCACTGAGAAGTGTCTAGTTCCTTTTGCAATTGGGCAATATGTGGATGAGGTTAGCTACCTTGTCACTTGCTTCTTGGGAGGCCTTGGTTGTATGATAAGTGATGAGGATCTGATTGCTAGCATACAACACCAAGGACCTGTTACTCGATCAATGGCAAGAAAACTTCAAGGATTAGTTTCCAAACATCTATATGTTCTCAATACAATTGGAACGTTAAGACTTGAAGAAAATAAGAGCAAAGAAGCTGTTTGGTTGCACGTGTCCAAATTGCAATCTTCCCAAGATGCCAATTGACCCAAAGGAGTTAGAATACATATTGGCATCCATCATTATACCTTTGGGAGCTAAATACATACCATTCACGTACCATTGGATGCCCATATATAAAGAGTGGCTGAAACTCACATTGGGAGTCAAAGATGCCTTTTAAAAGCTAGTGGGAGACAAGCTATATGGCTGCCCAATTTGTTTTATGTAACCACATCATTATATTTATATTTTTCCATCATTTCACTTTTTTTATGCTTTCTTTAATTCTTTAAAAACAGATGTAATGGCAGACTTTGAACTTAATGAATATTCTGAGTTTTCTCTCCATTTTTGAGAGCTTTGAGAGGTTTTTAGCTTTCTTTTGAGTTCTGGTTAGAACTTGCACGAATTCCTTGCAAAAATAACCAAGTTTGCTAGGTCTTAACTTATATTCAAGGTTTTTCCTTCACAAGTTGGGGTTGGGTCTTGAATCTTTGGTTTCCAGCCATATAGTTTCAGTTTTACATCACAAGTTGGTGTTGGGTTGAAGGTGCTGGTTGGTGTTCTTATGTTTTGGAGACGATCCGTAGCTTGAGCTTCCTTAGGAATTAAATCCCAGCAAGGCAGGCTCACATTATTTGGTATCAGAGCTTAGGCTCTCCAAATCAGGTTTTTAGCATCATTCCTTCTTGTTTATGTCAAAAAAATATTGTCTTCCTTTGAGTCATTTTTTTTGCCATTAGTTTAATTTCTACAAGCTGTATGCTTTCTTGTTTCTTTGAGTCCTTCTTCCTTAGTGTTGTTGCTGGATTAATTTTAAAAAAAAAAGAAAGAAAGAAAAAAAAGAAAAAAAATCAAAGAAAAAAAAAACAGCAACTAATCTCTAAAATTTGCTATTGGGTTAGAAACTGAAGTTGGGTTTGCACATAACCAAATCTTCTTAAATTTTATATGCTTGTTTCAGATGCTAAAATTAGCTTGGAAATTAAATTTTAAGTCAAAATTCGTCCATTTGCGTCGTTATCCATATATTGCAGCCAATTTAGCTAGTTTTGTGTCTAAAAGTGAACGTGTATGTAAACATGTCCAAATCCTTTCAAATTTTACAGGCATGTTTTAGATATTCAGCTAAGCCTACATATTAAATTTCATGTCAAAATTCGTTCGTTTGCTTGGTTGTCTATATATTACCGCTAGTTAGACATTTTTGGGTCCAGAATATAAATGTTTCATAAGAGACCTAAAAATTCATTTTTTCTTCTTCCATTTGGTCTCAATATATTGTCCTAAATCCAGTTTTGTCAAATTCTTCCCTTTGGTGATGTTTGTCTAAAATTTCAGTGTCTTTCGTCCTTAGGTTTCAAATATCAGATATTCTGTTTTGTCCAGCTTGTGTTACTCTTGTTCCATTCTTGAATGTATTTTAAACCTTGCAATTTAGTTATTTAGTTGAGGAAATATTAAGTTCTTGCTAGAACTTGGAAGGGGCTGAAGTGAGTGGAAAAAGGCATAGAGTGGTGAGACTGTTAGAGGGTAAAAAGCCAAAGTTTGAGTGAAACACAAATTAAGTGCTACCAGATTAGAGTGAAACACGTGAGGGAGTGTGTGAGGAAATATTTCTAATATTTGTTTTGTAGCAATCAGTATGTCAACAAAACGAGATAGTGATCGAGAGAGCAACCAACCCCAAGAGGAGCCAGAAGCTTCTTATGTTCTTAAGGCATTGCAATCTCAATTTCAAAGGATGAATGTGTTGTTTGTTGATATTAGAGAACAGATGGAAAAACACTCAAAGCAAATTGAAGAATTGCAGCAAGCAAGCTCTACAAATCAAAGGAATTTAGGAAGGGATGAAAGAGATAATTTTCATAGGGAGCAAAACACAAATAGGGGGCAGAATAGAGGTAGGCGTGCTGGACTAAATGATTTGCCAGTTTTCAATGAATTGGAGGATGTAGATGAAGATAATCTTGATGATGACGATGGGCAACAATCTGTTGCACTTGATGATGTTATTAGACCAAGATATATGAGAGGTAATATGCATGGTAGAGGTGGTGGCAGAAATATTAGGCAAGAAACTATGGAAAATGCAAGAGGGAGAGGGAGATTAGACAGCAATGTTAATGGAATTAAAATGAAAATTCCATCATTCCAAGGCAAAGCAAATCCAGATGCATACTTGGAATGGGAGAGAAAGACCGAACTCATCTTTGATTGCCACAACTATAGTGAGCAAAAGAAGGTGACACTTGCTGTGGTAGAGTTTACTGATTATGCATTAGTTTGGTGGGATCAATTACTCACTAAACAAAGAAGAAATGGCATGAGAGGAGTACAAACTTGGGATGAGCTGAAACAAGTCATGAGAGATAGATTTGTACCACAACACTACTATAGGGAGTTACATCAACGATTACAAGGGCTGGTACAAGGCAATAAAAGTGCGGAAAAATATTTTCAAGAGATGGAAATGGCTATGATACGAGCTAATATAGAAGAAGAAAGGGAAGCAACTATGGCACGGTTTCTACATGGGCTGAAAGATGAAATTGCCGACATAGTGGAGCTGCATCATTATGTGGAGGTTGATGACATGTTAAATATGGCAATCAAGGTATAAAAACAACTCAAGAAGAAGAAAACAACCAGATCGGGAATGGGAATGAATTCTGCCAATAATGTTCCTTGGAAGCCAAATTGGAAGAAAGGGGAATCTAGTGAGAATAAATTTGTTTCAAAGGAGAAGAAAGAGGGGAACAAGGCTGGAGAAAAACCCATTGTGATTGATAAGGGTAAGGCACCAATGAATTCCAATGGAAGAACAAGAGACATCCAATGTTTCCGATGTTTAGGGAAAGGGCATTATGCTAGAGAATGTCCAAATAAAAGGGTGATGGTAGTGAGGCCGAGTGGTGATATTGAATCTGAAGATGATGAAGTTGTAGATGAAGATTCAGATGTTAACATTCCACCTTTGGATGAAGATAGTGATGTAGAGCATGCTGTGCATGGAAATGCTCTTGTTGTTATGCGTGCTTTAAATATACAGGTGAAGGAAGATGAAGGTGATGAACTGCAAAGAGAAAATATTTTTCATACTAGATGTTTAGTCAAAGAAAAGGCTTGTAGTATGATCATAGATGGTGGGAGTTGTGTTAATGTGGCTAGCACTCTACTAGTAGAGAAACTTGCATTTCCTACTACAAAACATCCTAATCCATACAGATTGCAGTGGTTGAATGATAGTGGAGAAGTTAAGGTGACCAAGCAAGTATTATTGTCATTTACCATTGGGAGGTATAAGGATGAAGTGTTGTGTGATGTAGTTCCCATGCATGCTAGTCATATCCTACTTGGGAGGCCATGGCAATATGATAGAAAAGCAACACATGACGGGTTTAAGAATAGGTATTCATTTGATTTTGAAGGCCGAAAGGTGACTCTTGTACCTTTAACACCTATGGAGGCTTTTGAAGACCAAAAGCGAGTACAAGCTGCCATGCAAGAGAAAATGCAAAGAGAAGTTGAAAAGAGGGAGAGAGAAAAGAAAGATCAAGAGGAAAAACAAAGAATAAAAACTGAGAGAGAAAAAGAAAAAGAGAAAAAGAAGAAATTACATAATAAAAATGAGAGTGGAGAGAAGAAAGTAAGTTTAGTTGCTAGGGGGAAAGATGTGAGGCAAGCATACTCTTCTGATAGTATAATGCTCCTTCTGATATGTAAGGGAGTTTTTCTTAATGTAACTGACCTTGATACATCTATTCCTAGTGTTGCTTTGACTTTGTTGCAGGAATTTGAAGATGTCTTTCCAAATGAGGTACCGAGTGGATTGCCACCCATTAGAGGAATAGAACATCAAATTGATTTCATTCCTGGAGCTGTAATTCCAAATCATCCAGCATATAGGACAAATCCTCAAGAGGTCAAGGAGTTACAAAAACAGGTGGATGAGCTGCTTGCGAAAAGTCATGTTAGGGAGAGCATGAGTCCATGTGCTGTGCCGATACTTCTAGTACCTAAAAAGGATGGATCAATGCGAATGTGTGTGGATTGTCGTGCTATCAATAAAATCACTGTAAAGTATAGACATCCAATTCCTAGACTTGATGATATGCTTGATGAATTGCATGGCGCATGTATATTTTCAAAAATTGATCTTAAAAGTGGTTATCATCAAATAAGAATGAGATTAGGAGATGAATGGAAAACAGCTTTTAAGACTCAATATGGTTTGTATGAATGGTTAGTCATGCCTTTTGGACTAAGCAATGCACCTAGTACTTTCATGAGATTAATGAATCATGTCTTGCGTGCTTTTCTTGGAAAGTTTGTTGTTGTGTATTTTGATGATATCTTAGTGTATAGTCAAAGTTTAAATAATCATTTAATGCATTTAAGATGTGTGCTTGAAGTTCTTAGGAAATAGAAATTGTATGCAAATTTAAAGAAATGTACATTCTGCATGGAAAAAGTCATTTTCTTAGGATTTTTAGTGAGTGGGAAAGGAATTGAGGTTGATGAGGATAAGGTAAAAGCCATCAAAGAGTGGCCGACACCAAAATCCATGACTGATGTTAGGAGTTTTCATGGTCTTGCTAGTTTTTATAGGAGATTTGTTAGAGACTTTAGTACAATTGCAGCGTCATTAAATGAAATTGTGAAGAAAAATGTAGGGTTCAAATGGAATGAGGAACAGGAGCATGCATTTAGATTACTAAAAGAAAAATTATGTTCTGCACCATTACTTGCATTACCTGATTTTTCTAAGACTTTTGAAGTTGAATGTGATGCTTCCGGAGTGGGTATAGGTGCTGTTTTGATGCAGGAAAGAAGACCAATTGCATACTTTAGTGAGAAGCTAAGTGGAGCTCCTTTGAATTACTCTACTTATGACAAGGAGATGTATGCATTAGTGAGGGCGTTGGAGACGTGGCAGCATTATCTTTGGCCAAAGGAGTTTGTTATTCATAGTGATCATGAATCACTAAAATACTTGAAAGGACAAAGCAAGCTGAACAAACGCCATGCCAAATGGAGTGAATTTATTGAAGCGTTTCCATATGTGATTCAATATAAGCAAGGAAAAGAAAATGTTGTTGCTGATGCCTTATCTAGGAGGTATGCCCTAATCTCTATGCTTGATGCTAGACTTCTAGGATTTGAGCATATGAAAGAATTGTATAAGCATGACTCTGAATTTGCACAAATATATGCCTCTTGTGAAAATGCTGCCTTTGAAAAATTTTATAGGCATGATGGTTTCTTATTTAGAGAGAAACGACTTTGTGTTCCAAATAGCTCTATAAGAGGATTGCTTGTAAGAGAGTCACATGGGGGAGGTTTAATGGGACATTTTGGGGTGGCTAAAACATTAGAAATTCTGAATGAACATTTTTATTGGCCACATATGAGGAAAGATGTAGAGAAATTTTGTGCTAAATGCATGACATGTATGAAAGCAAAGTCCAAAGTAAGACCACATGGTTTGTATATGCCTTTAAGTGTACCTAGTGAACCTTGGGTAGACTTATCTATGTACTTTATTTTGGGGCTACCTAGGACAAAAAAGGGTCATGATAGTTTATTTGTTGTGGTTGATAGATTTTCTAAAATGGCACATTTCATTCCATGTCATAAAACTGACGATGCATGCCATATATCTGATTTGTTCTTTAGAGAAGTAGTGAGATTGCATGGTATTCCTAGGACCATAGTAAGTGATCGAGATGTAAAATTTTTGAGTCATTTTTGGAAAGTCCTATGGGGAAAGTTAGGTACAAAGCTTTGTTTCTCTACTACATGCCATCTGCAAACAGATGGGCAGACGGAAAGTTATTAATAGGACTATGGGCACTCTTCTTCGTACCATGATTAAACAAAATTTGAAGACATGGGAGGAATGCATACCATTTATTGAATTTGCATATAATAGATCAATGCATTCATCCACTGGATTTTCACCTTTTGAGCTTATCTATGGTTTTAATCCACTTACTCCATTAGATTTGTTGCCTCTTCCTACTAATGAGCTTACTAGTTTTGATGGTAAAAAGAAAGCTGAATTGGTGAAGCAAATGCATCAAAGGGCCAAGCAACAAATGGAGAAGATTAATGAGAATAGAGCAACCAAAGTAAACAAAGGAAGGAAAAAGATGGTGCTCCAACCTGGTGATCTGGTATGGGTTCATTTGCGAAAAGAAAGGTTTCCTACACAAAGGAAATCAAAATTGCAGCCGAGAAGTGATGGACCATTTGAAGTACACAAAAGGATTAATGATAATGCCTACAAGATTAATCTACCAGGTGAGTATGGTGTAAGTGCAACTTTTAATGTTTCTGATCTTGCTCCTTAGGCAGATGATGAAGATTCGAGGACGAATTCTTTTAAAGAGGGAGAGGATGATGAGGATCTGATTGCTAGCATACAACACCAAGGACCTGTTACTCGATCAATGGCAAGAAAACTTCAAGGATTAGTTTCCAAACATCTATATGTTCTCAATAGAATTGGAACGTTAAGACTTGAAGAAAATAAGAGCAAAGAAGCTGTTTGGTTGCACGTGTCCAAATTGCAATCTTCCCAAGAGGCCAATTGATCCAAAGGAGTTAGAATACATATTGGCATCCATCATTATACCTTTGGGAGCTAAATACATACCATTCACGTACCATTGGATGCCCATATATAAAGAGTGGCTGAAACTCACATTGGGAGTCAAAGATGCCTTTTAAAAGCTAGTGGGAGACAAGCTATATGGCTGCCCATGCCTTTTAAAAGCTAGTGGGAGACAAGCTATATGGCTGCCCAATTTGTTTTATGTAACCACATCATTATATTTGTATTTTCCCATCATTTCACTTGTTTTATGCTTTCTTTAAGTCTTTAAAAACAGATGTAATGGCAGACTTTGAACTTAATGAATATTCTGAGTTTTCTCTCCATTTGTGAGAGCTTTGAGAGGTTTTTAGCCTTCTTTTGAGTTCTGGTTAGAACTTGCACGAATTCCTTGCAAAAATAACCAAGTTTGCTAGGTCTTAACTTATATTCAAGGTTTTTCCTTCACAAGTTGGGGTTGGGTCTTGAATCTTTGGTTTCCAGCCATATAGCTTCAGTATTACATCACAAGTTGGTGTTGGGTTGAAGGTGCTGGTTGGTGTTCTTATGTTTTGGAGACGATCCGTAGCTTGAGCTTCCTTAGGAATTAAATCCCAGCAAGGCAAGCTCACATCAATAAGGATGCGCAACATCAAGGGAAAGCCAATACTTACACCTTTTTCCATGAGGGTAATACAATCTTGCTCAAACCATTACTGCCCGAGAAGCGAAAGAAGAAGAGAGAAGTTGGGGTGGTTGGATTATTATCCAATGGTGAGAAGAATGAGATCATGGAAGGGCTACCTAGCTTTGTTCCAATTGATGTGGAGGATGAGCCCAAACAGAATCACGCGATTCCAAATGAGGTAAAATTTCTTATTAGTAAGTTTGAGAGGGTTTTTTCAAACACTTTACCTATCGGGTTGCCCCCTCTAAGAACAATACAACATGAGATTAATTTTTTTTCGGGAGCTCAAATCCCTCATAAATACTCCTATAGAATGAGTCCTAAAGAGAGTGATGAATTGCAAAAGCAAGTTGATGAATTGTTAAAGAGAGGCTTTATAAGGGAAAGTGTTTCTCCTTGTGTTGTGCTAGCCTTTGTTGTTCCTAAAAAGAATGGCAAGTGGAGAATGGTGATAGATTCAAGGGCTGTTAACAAGATAACAATCAAGTACATGTTTCCTATTCCAAGGCTTGATGACATGCTTGACAGATTACATGGAGCTTCAGTTTTCTCAAGGATTGATATTGCAAATGGATTCTACCAAATTCATGTTAGAGAAGGTGATGAGTGGAAAACAGCCTTCAAGACCAATGTAGGGCTGTATGAATGGTCGGTCATGCCAATGGGACTCTCTAATTCACCTTCCACCTTTATACGGCTCATGAATGAGGTACTTAAACCTTTCCTTAACAAATTTGTGGTGGTATACTTTGATGATATTCTGATCTTTAGTACTAGTTTACATGAGCATTATATGCATTTGAGACTTGTTTTTGAGGTTTTGGACCATGAATCATTGTATGCTAATGTAGAGAAATGTCATTTTTGTGATAGCACTAGTTTTTTGGGGTATGTTGTATCTAAAGATGGGATAAGTATGGATTCTGAAAAGGTTAAGGCTATTGTTGATTGGCCTATTCCAAATAATCTGTTTCAAGTAAGGAGTTTTCATGGTTTTTGTCCTTTTTATAGGAGATTCATTAGGGGTTTTAGTACTATAACAAGTCCTATAATAGACTTCATGAAAAAGGGGATGTTTAAATGGACACCTCAAGCCACCCTTGCTTTAACACTTTAAAGAACGCAATGTCAAAAGCTCCTATTTTAGCCTTGACTAATTTCAATTTACCTTTTGAATTGGAGTGTGATGCTAGTGGGATTGGGATAGGGGCTGTTTTGAGTCAAGAAGGCAAACCTATTGCATTTTTTAGTGAAAAGTTGAATGAGTGTAGGAGAAAATAAGAAAGCCTATGATCTTGAGTTCTATGCCTTAATTCATGCTCTAAGACATTGGAGTGCATATTTGTTGGCTAATTCTTTCATCTTATTTACTGACCATCAAGCCCTCAAATACATACAAAGTCAAGCTAAGTTAAGTAAGAGACATGCATCTTGGGTTGAATACATGCAATCCTTTGATTTTGTAGTGAAGTATAGGGATGGTCCAAGCAATAAGGTGGCTGATGCATTGTCTAGGAGGTATGAAGTTCTTAGTACCATGAATGCTCATGTAATAGGATTTGAGGATATAAGACCTTGTATAAGAGTGATGGGGATTTCGGTCAAATTTGGGAGAGAGTTAGGAAAGATGGTGCATTTAGGGACTTCACTATTCATGATGGTTATCTTTTCAAGCTTGATGCTATTTGTGTTCCTCAAAGCTCTTTAAGGGAAGCAATTCTAAAGGAAGTCCATGGTGGAGGCCTAGCCGGTCACTTTGGAAGAGACAAAACCTATGAATTGGCAAGCAAGAATTTCTATTGGCCAAAGATGTGAAAAGAGGTTTCAAGATTCATTGGGGGGCTATAATACATGTAAACAATCCAAGATGACTACCTCAATGATACGGAACCTCCAAGAATAAGCCTGAGAACCCCTTGATTTCGAACCCCCATAGCATTAACTTGAAAACCCCTAGTCGAATTCGGTACAACCCCCAAGGATTAGGTTAGATTTCAGATTACCTTGAATTGATCAAAGATCCAAGATTTTGAAACAAGTCAGTTCCTAAATCCCAGATTCGAAACACTCCACAAGAAAGTTGATCAAACTACTTGAATGTTTTCTGAAGCATGTATTCAAGCAAGAACACAAAGATAAAAGCAATTCGGCTTTAGATTAATAAATTTGTCCAAAACTAAAACTGATGTCTTACAACCCTAAATGAGATATAAATAGCTAAACCCTAATTAGGGTTATTAAGTAGCGTTTGGCTTTCTAATCAAATTTTAAGAAATAATAAAGTAATCAAAGTCCTAATTTAATACCAAACAAACAGGGCCCTTACTTTTTAAATGAGCATAACTAGTGGGCCTTAATACATATTAATTACAAGCCTCATTCGTGAATTACAACTTGTAGCAAGTTGTAATTGACTTCCTTTGGTCTTGTCTCCAAGCTTGTAATTCCTTGCAAACCATAGTTAGCCAAATTCACCAAATCTTGCAAATGGCAAATTAATGCTTGCTGAATCTTTTTGGCTCGCGATCTAGTTATAGGACCTTGTGGCAGAATAATTGGATTGATGATCTCCTCAAATTGGTCCTCACGTCCTAGGCCTTGCTCGTCCTTGTGGTGTGCTCGTTGTTCCACAACACGGACCATACATGCCTTTGCTGATTCCAAGCTCACCATGGGAAGATGTAAGTATTGATTTCATTGTTGGCTTGCCAAGAACAAGACGAAATCATGATTCTATTATGGTTGTAGTAGATAGGTTCTCAAAAATGGCTCATTTTATTGCTTGTAACAAAACTAATGCCTAGAGGGGATGTCCATTTCGAGTCCTTCAAAGAATAAATGACAATGCATATAAGCTGGAATTGCCAAGTGAGTATGGTAATGTTAGTGCAACCTTCAATGTTTCTGATTTGTCTTTGTTTGATGTAGGTGATGGAGGATCAGATTCAAGGACAAATCCTTGCGAGGAGAGGGGGAATGATGAGGAATTACATGCTAATCAAAAATTGGCCAAGTATCAATAGTCCAATGATGACATGAACAAACAATTCAAAGATCCACTAGCCATATATGGAGGACCAATGACAAAGTCTAGAGCTAATAAGTTGAATGAGGCTGATGAGGAAACTATAAGCAAGCTTGATGAATCTACACAAGGCAGCAAATATGTTGATGATATCATTATGCCAAGTGGACTAATCACAAGATCACAATCAAAGAAACTCCAGCATGTGTTCCAACACCTCATTCAAAGGTGGATTAATGAAGAGGGAGACCAACTTGTACTGAATATGATGGATCATCTAGAGGATGTCAGAAACTCACCAAGAAGCATGAAGAATCTGCCCATAAGTATGGTGATGGGCATTAGCACGAATTTGGAATATAATATTGATGTGGTTTAGTTCCAGTGTGACTTGACACATGTGAACCAATACTAAAATGCATGTAGAATCTGCCCATCAATGTTGTCAGAATTATGGACAGTAATTTAGAATATATTATTGGTGTGGATGAATAATTAATGCTATTGTGACTAGATACATGTAAACCTAGACTTTTAAGCCATTAGTTCTTATTTACCAACTATATAGGGAGGGGAAAAAGAACTCAAGAGGGTTACTAAGAATTTCCAGTTTATGCTGAATGTAATTGATGTGTTTTCAAGTTTGAGAGGTTTTCTTCTTATTTTTGTTGCATGAAGAATTGGTTCTAACTTATCAAGTCTGACTTATGGCATTTAAATTAATTCATTTCTTCATCCCAATCACCCAAGTTCTCAATTACAGGTTAGTTATGGGTTTGGTAGGGAGGATTTATTTTGAGTTCTAAGATTCTATGCTAGATGTGTATGTGGAGTTCTAGATGTAATATTTGATCCATGGGTTCAACATCATTTGGTATCAGAGCTTTGGCTTGAAGATAAATCTCTAGGTATCTTTTATGTTTTAATTATCCAAAAGAAAAAGAAAAAAAAAGAACTAGATTCAGTTTCTATGTCTCTTCATTTTTTGTTCTAGTTGCACGTTGTTCTTGTTCTTCAAATCTGTGGATTTTTATTTATCTTTTCAATTTATATCCTTGATTGCTGAAAGTTCAAAAAAAAAAGGAAGGAAAAGATCAAAAGAAAAAAAAAACGAATTAGATTCAACTTCCTCAAGATAAAATAAAATCATACCTGTTTCTGTCCAATATATTTCTACACAAGTGTTTGAGATTTTTTGCATATTTATACCATTAACAGCTTGCTACCTTATTATATTTGATCAAATTACATCAGCTCCTCATTATGCATCCATTTAGCATTTAAAATATGATATTTAGAGCATACTTGCATTGGGAATAAATTTAGGTTGCATATTCAGATTACTCATTGGAGTGATTTGAATTTTATTTTTCAATATTCAGAATTGTTTTTCTTTGTATTCTTAGTTTCATTCTTTCATATACCTCTTGTTTCTTGTATGCATTAAGTAGCTAATTCTTAATCATATTTACTTTGGTTTGATTAACACAAATACTTTTGCTTCTTGTGTTAACTTTCAGTTCTTGTTGTTTAAAATTAAATTGCTTCTAGAATTGCTGAATTCATTTTGTTCATTAGGTTCCTTGTAGAGTCTTTAAAACAAAACTTGTTTTACTTGATTTAAGTAGATTCAGTTATGAAATTCAACTAGATAAGAAAACAATTGAGAGGTAACAAGGACCAAGTTTTGAGTGAAATACAAGAGTAGTAACAATATGATCTTGAGTGAAACACGTAAGGGAGTGTGGTGAGAAAATTTTTCTCTACTAATATTTTCTTGTAGTTTCTTATACCATGTCAAATTCTGGAGGTGAAAACGTGATATGACCATGAATAACATAGCCTTCATGTTAGAGACAATGCAAAGGAAATTTGAAAAGTTTGATTTGGTCATAAACAACATGAGAGGGATGTAGACAGCATAATACAAAGGCAGCAAAATAATACTAATCGAAGGGGGCAAAATAGAGGGAGAGGAAACATGATGAAGAAAGTGAGGAATCAATTGCCCAAAGAAGACCTCAACAAAGGGACAGCAACATATCTTCCATAAAAATGAAGATACCATCATTCAAAGGGAGAAATGATGCTAAAGCTTACCTTGAATGGGAAAGAAAAGTTGAGTTGTTGTTTGATTGTCATAATTATAGTGAAATGAAGAAAGTTAAAATTGCAGCAGTTGAATTCATAGATTATGCACTAATTTGGTGGGATCAATTGATGATTTTTAAGAGAAGAAATGGAGAAAGAACCATCACTACTTGGGCTGAAATGAAAACTGTGAAGAGAAAGAGATTTGTACCATCTTACTACTATCGAGAGCTTCACCAAAGATTGCAGCGGTTAACTCAAGGATCCATGTCAGTGGAGGATTAACATAATGAGATGGAGATGATCATGAGTAGAACTAATATAGAGGAGGATCCAGAAATCACTATGGCTTTATTTTTGAGTGGGCTAAATAGAGAGATTGCCAACATAATTGAATTACATCATTATGTGGAGCTTGAAGTTATGGTACACATGGCCATGAAAGTGGAGAAGCAACTGAAACTCAAGGGAGCAGCAAAGGGGTTTTCTAATTCCAGCCCTAGTTTCACTTCAAAGTGGCCAAAGAAAGATAATAATCCTAAAGGGAAGGAGGCTGCCTGGAAAGGAAAGGAAAAGCAAGTTCCAGCCGACCCTAAAGGTAACTCTAAAACATCTAACTCTAATCAAAAGCATAGTGCCATTAAATGCTTTAGGTGTTTAGGAGTAGGACATATAGCATCTTAATGTCCAAATAAAAAAATCATGCTGATAAGAGATAATGGTGAAATTGATAGTGCTAGTAAACATGAAAGTGATGATGATGATAATGATACCATGCCACCATTAGAGGAAATTGAACATATCATTGAATCCTGCCCATGGTGAATCTTGGGTTATTATAAGAGCTTTAAACATGCAAATTAAAGATGAAGAAAGTAATCAAAGAGAGAACATTTTCCACACTCGTTGCATTGTGAATGGAAAAGTGTGCAGCATGATCATTGATGGGGGTAATTGTGCAAATGTTGTTAGTACCGATTTTGTGGATAAATTAGGGTTAGCATACACAAAACATCCTAGTCCCTACAAGCTGCAATGGTTGAATGATTGTGGAGAGGTGAGGGTAACAAAGCAGGTTCTGTTTTCTTTTGCAATTGGGAGATACAAAGATGAAGTTTGTTGTGATGTTGTGCCTATGCATGCTAGCCATATCCTTCTTCGTCTTCCATGGCAGTTTGATAGAAAAGCTTTGCATGATGGCTTTAAGAATCATTTTTCTTTCAGCTTAAATGGTTTAAATTTCACTCTTGCTCCAATGTCACCAAAACAAGTGGATGAAGTTCAAGTGAAGATTTTGAGATCATTTGAAAAGAATTCTGGTGGTGAGGGTAAAGCAAATAAAAATGGAGTACAAGAAGCCAAGTGTGAGAAAAATAATGATAAAAATGGCCCATTGGTGTGAGAAAAAGAGAAAGGGAGAGAAAATAAAAGAGATTGTTTCTATGCAAAAGAAAATGAGTTAAGGAGTGCTTTTTGTGAGAAAAGAAGTCTGGTTGTACTTAGGTACAAAGATACTTTGATTTCTACATCTGACCTTGATAACCCTTTGCCTAGTTGTGTTAGTTCTCTTTTACAGGAATTTGGAGATGTTTTTTTAGAAGATGTACCTAAAGATTTACCACCTTTAAGAGGGATTGAGCATCAAATTGACTTCATTCCGGACTCAACAATTCCTAACCGACCAGCTTATAGAAGTAATCCGGAGGAAACCAAGGAACTTCAAAGGCAAGTGGAGGAGTTGCTAGGAAAGGGGCATGTGACACGGAACCCTATGGAAATGAAGGCCTCAAACCCCAATGCACGATTGATAGAAGAAACCAAGAACGAAGGAAAAACCACCTTCTAAAGCACCCAATTGCTTAGCAAAGCACGAACACTTATAACGGAAGGATTTAGGAAGCTCGAATTAAAAGAACACCACAATCGAAATTGATAAGTAATTCTAATTCTTGATGCAATCAGAAGAAAAAGAGAATCCACTCTTGTTCTATGATGGCCGAAATTTTCAATAAGAAAATTGAGAATATAATTTGTCAAATAAAAGTGTGCTTACAAGAAAATAAGGCCCTATTTATATAAAAGGCCAATAAAATCTGAATCTCTAATTCTAATGGGAAAAGGAAAGCTACAAAGTAAAAATCCTAACCCACTAAGGAAAATAGAAAGTATGGAAACAAACTAATATTCTGAAATAACTAAATAGGGGACCACACATCCCATGTGCCAAAAAGATGCCAAAATTTAGCCAAACTAAATCCCTTCAAAATAAGAACACGCCCCACACTATTTGGGCTGTCCATGGGCCTTAAAATACTTCCCAAGGCTGTATATGAACCCCCATGGGCGTTTCTTGCTCGTTGGACCTCTTTAGCTAGCCTTTAGCTTCCATATTCACACTAAGCATCATAATCAGCTTTGATGTGCCTTCTTCAAACTCTATTGTGCACTTTTCCATTGCCATTTCAGTCACTTCCTTTGAAATTTGATCTTGAATATGCAATCCCATAGCTGCTCCAAACTTCTTAGCTCTGCACCTAGTCAATGGCCCATTTGGAAGCACCACTGGATCCTTTCCTCGTGGCTGGTTTGTATCATTCTCCCCCTCTTCAAAAAGATTTGTCCTCAAATCTGCATCATCATAAGGAGATAAATCAGACACATTAAAAGTAGCACTAACACCATACTCACCAGGCAAGTCTATCTTGTATGCATTATCATTGATCTTTGCCAACACTTGAAATGGACCATCACCACGTGCATCAAGCTTATTCTTCCTTTGATTTGGAAACCTCTCCTTTCGGAAGTGTACCCAAACCCAATCCCCAGGAGCAAACACTATCTTCTTGCGTCCTCTATTCGCTCGATCAGCATATGACTTGTTATTTTTCTCCATATTAACTCGAGCTTTCTCAAGCATAGCCTTCACCAATTCTGCTTTCCTGTCTCCATCTAAACTAACAAGCTCATGTGAAGGTAAAGGAAAAAGATCAAGTACAGTTAAAGGGTTAAAACCATAAACAAGCTCAAATGGCGAATAACCCGTAGAAGAATGAATAGAATGATTAGAAGCAAACTAAATAAAGGGTAAACAATCTTCCCAAGCAGCCAAATTATTTCCCACTATAGCTCTCAACAATGTACCAAGTGTACGATTAACTACCTCTGTTTGCCCATCTGTTTGTGGATAACAAATAGTAGAAAATCAAAGCTTAGTTCCTAATATACCCCACAAAACTCTCCAAAAATGGGACAAAAACTTAGCATCTTTATCAGACACAATAGTCTTAGGCACCCCATGTAGTCGAACCACTTCTCTAAAGAACAAATCAGCTACAACAATCGCATCATCAGCTTTATGACAAGGAATAAAATGTGCCATCTTACTAAACCTGTCAACAACTACAAAAATGCTATCCTTACCTCTTCTAGTTCTAGGCAATCCAAGCACAAAATCCATGCTAATATCAATCTAAGGTTAAACTAGGTACAGGTAAAGGCATATATAGACCATGAGGCATAGACTTAGATTTCGCCTGTCTACAAGCAATACAAGCAGAACACAATCTCTCAACATCCTTACGCATAAACGACCAATAAAAATGCTCAAACAAGATATCATAAGTCTTAGCTACCCCAAAATGTCCCATCAATCCCCCACAATGAGATTCTAACACAAGCAAATCACGCATGGAACATATAGGCACACATAATTTATTTCCCTTAAACAAGTATCCATCATGCCTATAAAATGAATTAAAAGCTCCATGTTCACATGCAACATACACATTGCCAAAGTCAACATCACCTACATATAAGTCCTTAACGTACTCAAAACCAAGCAATTTAGAACTCAACACAGATAGTAATGTATATCTTCTAGACAATGCATCAGCCACTATATTATCCTTTCCTTGCTTGTATTTAACAACATAAGGGAATTGTTCTATAAATTCTATCCACTTACCATGCCTCTTGTTCAACTTACCTTGTCCCTTCAAGTGTTTGAGGGACTCATGATGCGGAACCCTATGGCAATGAAGGCTTCAAACCCCAATGCATGATTGATAGAAGAAAACAAAGAACGAAGGAAAAACCACCGTCTAAAGCACCCAATTGCTTAGCAAAGCATGAACACTTATAACGGAAGGATTTAGGAAGCTCGAATTAGAAGAACGACAAAATCAAAATTGATAAGTATTTCTAATTCTTGATGCAATCAGAAGAAAAAGAGAATCCACTCTTGTTCTATGATGGCCGAGATTTTCAATAAGAAAATTGAGAATATAATTTGTCCAATAATAATCTGCTTACAAGAAAACAGGCCCTATTTATACTAAAAGGCCAATAAAATCCGAATCCCTAATTCTAATGGGAAAAGGAAAGCTACAAATTCAAAATCCTAATCCACTAAGGAAAATAGAAAGTATGTGATGCAAGAAAGGACCCCTTGAAGCTAGCAAGTGGACCAATCACTAGGAGCAAGGCAAAGAGATATCAAGCTAGCATGGCTTTGCATATTCAAGAAGAGATTTCCAAAGAGCTACAAGAATTATCATTCAAGAAGATGGAGATGGAGCTGCAAGGAAGGCCTAAATATATCATGGTTCTAGAAACATGCAATGGAAGCCAAGAAGGAGCCTTTGAAGGATATTTTTAAGCCTAGGCCGAAACTACCAAGGAAGAGTCAAAGCTTGGTCAATCTTATTTCCATGCACATACATGCACATTCATGGATGCAAGTTGGCCGAATTCCAAGGGAGTTTGTTGCACCCCTTGGCCGAATCTTCATAGTTAGTTAGAGGGGATATTTTTGTTATTTTGTGGTCCCCATTCTTTTATTTTAATTAGTTAAGTTGTTTTGACTTTGTCAAATCCTATTCTTGTTGGGTTTTTGGAAGTGTTTTCCCATACAAGCCTAGGATCCTTCTAGAATGTTTTAGTCTTAATTTTCCATATGCAATTAGGAATTTTGTAACCCTTATTTAAGGGCACTATTAGGCCGAATTGGGGACACCATTATTATTAAAGAAATTTTTGAATTCTTCTACAAGTTCTTCTTGTGAATTTTCATATGAGAGAGATTAGAGTGGATTCTTTAATTCTTTCTTTGCATCAAGAATTAGGTTTACTTATCAATGAGAGTTGTGGCATTTTCCTTCTTCTTACCAACTAAATCCTTCAATCATAGTGAGTTCGCGTCTCTTTATAGGCGTTGGGTTCCTTAGGAGGTGATTATCAAGTTTCAAGGAGTTCTCTACCATTGTTATACGTTGGGTTTGCTGCCATCATTGCTAAGGGTCCGCGTCATTTGGTATCAGAGCCTTGCTACAAGGTAATTTTTATCTACTTTGTCTTTCTAGGGTTTGTTAATTTAGGTCTTTTAAATTTCTGTGTTTTAGGGTTCTTAGAGAGTCTAGTCTTTAATTTTCGAAAAAGAGTCATATATCAACATTTGAAAAGCCTAAAGATTGTTCAACGAGTAATTCGAAACCTAGGAAAAGGAGTCTGATCGAATTTTGAAACCTAGGCCTTGCATCTAAATTGGATTCGAAACCTAGGGAATTAATCTGATTGAAATTCAAAAATTGTTTTGTGTTGTTGGGTATTGACTCAATTTGTTTTATGGGTGAATTCTGTGTTGCAAATTAAGTCTAGATTTCTAAAAGTTTTTGTGAGTAAATTAAGTTTCGAATTAAGGGGATAGTGATAGAAAGCAAAAAAAAAAAGTACAAAACCACTTCAACAAAAATTGTTTGATATTCTTGCTATTTGGGTGCTAAAGATCATATCTAGGTTAGAAGTAATAAAATTTTTGGGGTGAAAAATTTCACCTTTTGAGGGGCTTTTGGAATTCGAAAATCAGACCTTAATATTCATATTATTTGAGTGTTATAGGTGGGAATTAGAGTCTAGAAGCTAGAGTTTTGGGTAGAATTGATTAGGTCCATAAAGCAGCTTGCCAAGTGTGGGTTGTTTTTGATTCATTATATCCAAATTGGTCTTGTTTATTGGCTTCATTGTTTCTGATTTCTTTATCTAGCTTTTAATTCTATTACATTGCTATGTATCATTTGCTTGTGTCGATACTTGGTTTTATATCGTGTAGTGCAAATTACCTTGCATTGCCTCCGGATACTTGTCTTGTTTTCTATCTAGTTCTAGGATTTAGGTTCTAGTTTCTTGAAAGACTTGACAATTGTTGGTTGGTGAGCTTGGTTCTGAAGTGCAATCAAGGAAGACAAGAACAGTGAGGTAATTCTAAACACTTGAGTGAATTTTGATTATTACTAATCTTGTTTCTTTGAGTTTGTTTGTTTGTTAACATGGCTGAAAAAGGAGAAGAGACTAGCAAAGAAGGAGCTATGGCCGAAAGCTTGGCTAGGCTTAATGAGACTTTGGCAGCAATGCTTGGTCAAATGGAGATGATGGATACTAGATTGCAAGAGAATGCAGCACAGCAAGCACAACAAATGCAACAAGTGCAACAAATTCAGCAAGTTCAACAAGGGCAGCCAGCCGCAGATCCAAATCCCATAATGCGAGCTAAAAGAGTTCTTAGGAGAGAAGGGCAAGGAAATCTTGAAGCCCTAGAAGCAGCCGAAAGGGTAGAAGATGAAGATGAAGGTGGAAATCAACCTACCACTGATGGTGACCTTACTTCCATTAAGATGAAGATTCCTTCCTTTGAAGGGAAGAATAATGCAGAAGAGTTCATAGAATGGGAGAGGAAAGTTGAGCAGATTTTCGAATGCCATAACTACACCGAAGAGAAGAAATCAGTTTTGATGTAAGAAAGGATCCCTTGAAGCTAGCAAGTGGACCAATCACTAGGAGCAAGGCAAAGAGATATCAAGCTAGTATGGCTTTGCATATTCAAGAAGAGATTTACAAAGAGCTTCAAGAATTATCATTCAAGAAGATGGAGATAGAGCTTGAAGAAGGCACACCAAAGCTGATTATGATGCTTAGTGTGAAAATGGAAGCTAAAGGCTAGCTAAAGAGGTCCAACGTGCAAGAAAGGTCCATGGGGATTCATATAAAGCCTTAGAAAGTAAGTTAAGGCCTTAGTAAGATGATGGAAGTGATTGGAAGAAAAGCTTGGAGTGCAGCCAGTTTCACACGTACCTGTGAGATTTCTGAAGCCCTGTGAGAATAGCTGGATGGACCCACTGCTTAAAGATTATTAATTCTGTTTAATGGGCCACGTTTTATATCATTATGGAAGGCTTAAAAATAAGATTTTGTTTCCATACTTTATATTTTCCTTAGTGGATTAGGATTTTGTTTCCATACTTTATATTTTCCTTAGTGGACTAGGATTACTTTATGTTTTCCTTATGCAATTAGGAATGTTTTTCCTTATGAAATTGGGAATGTTTTCCTTATGCAATTAGGAATGTTTTTCTTTATGCAATTAGGAATGTTTTCCTTATGCAATTAGGAATGTTTTCCTTATTCAATTAGGAATGTTTTAGTCTTAATTTTCCATATGCAATTAGGAATTTTGTAACCCTTATTTAGGGCACTATTAGGCCGAATTTGATATACAACATTGAATCGAATTCTTCTACAAGTTCTTCTTGTGAATTTTCATGTGAGAGAGATTAGAGTGGATTCTTTAATTCTTTCTTTGCATCAAGAATTAGGTTTACTTATCAACAAGAGTTGTGGCATTTTCCTTCTTCTTACCAACTAAATCCTTCAATCATAGTGAGTTCGCGTCTCTTTATAGGCGTTGGGTTCCTTAGGAGGTGATTATCAAGTTTCAAGGAGTTCTCTACCATTGTTATACGCTGGGTTTGCTGCAATCGTTGCTAAGGGTCCGCGTCATTTGGTATCAGAGCCTTGCTATAAGGTAATTTTTATCTACTTTGTCTTTCTTGGGTTTGTTAATTTAGGTCTTTTAAATTTCTGCGATTTAGGGTTCTTAGAGAGTCTAGTCTTTAATTTTCGAAAAAGAGTCATATATCAAAATTCAAAAAGTCTAAAGATTGTTCAAAGAGTAATTCGAAACCTAGGAAAAGGAGTCTGATTGAATTTTGAAACCTAAGCCTTGCATCTGAATTGGATTCGAAACCAAGATTAGGGTTCTTGAAAGAAAGCAAAAGCTAGAGTTTTTGTTCAAGTTTGATTTCGATTTGATTTTGAGTGAATATGGGGTTGCAAATTAAGTCCAGATTTCGAAAAAGCTCTTGGGAGTAAATTAAGTCCCGAATCAAGGGGATAGTGAGAGGAAGCAAAAAAAAAAGAGTACAAAATCACCTCAACAAAAATTGTTTGATATTCTTGCTATTTGGGTGCTAAGGATCAGATCTAGGTGGGTGAGAAGTAATAAAATTTTTGGGCAAAAAATTTCACCTTTTGAGGGGCTTTTGGAATTCAAAAATCAGACCTTAATATTCATGTTATTTGAGTGTTATAGGTGGGAATTAGAGTCTAGAAGCTAGCGTTTTTGGTAGAATTGATTAGGTCCATAAAGCAGCTTGCCAAGTGTGGGTTGTTTTTGATTCATTATATCCAAATTTGTCGTGTTTATTGTCTTCATTGTTTTTGATTTCTTTATCTAGCTTTTAATTCCATTACATTGCTAAGTATCATTTGCTTGTGCCGATACTTGGTTCTATATCGAGTAGTGCAAATTACCTTGCATTGCCTCCGGATACTTGTCTTGTTTTTCTATCTAGTTCTAGGATTTAGATTCTAGTTTCTTGAACGACTTGACAATTGTTGGTTGGTGGGCTTGGTTCTGAAGTGCAATCAAGGAAGACAAGAAAAGTGAGGTAATTCTAAACACTTGAGTGAATTTCGATTATTACTAATCTTGTTTCTTTGAGTTTGTATGTTTGTTAACATGGCTGGAAAAGGAGAAGAGACTAGCAAAGAAGGAGCTATGGCCGAAAGCTTGGCTAGGCTTAATGAGACTTTGGCAGCAATGCTTGGTCGAATGGAGATGATGGATACTAGATTGCAAGAGAATGCAGCACGGCAAGCACAACAAATGCAACAAGGGCAGCCAGCTGCACATCCAAATCCCATAATGCGAGCTAGGAGAGTGCTTAGGAGAGAAGGGCAAGGAAATCTTGAAGCCCTAGAAGCAGCCGAAAGGGTAGAAGATGAAGATGAAGGTGGAAATCAACCTACCACTGATGGTGACCTTACTTCCATCAAGATGAAGATTCCTTCCTTTGAAGGGAAGAATAATGCAGAAGAGTTCATAGAATGGGAGAGGAAAGTTGAGCAGATTTTTGAATGCCATAACTACACCGAAGAGAAGAAATCAGTTTTGGCAGCCGTAGAGTTCAAAGGGTATGCTACCTTTTGGTGGAATCAATTGAAACCTAATAGAAGAGGGAAAGGTATGAGGCCTATTCCTGAATGGTCAACCTTGAAAGAACTAATGAGGAGCCGATTTGTACCATCTCACTACATTCGGGATTTGTACAATCGACTAGCAAGACTAGTTCAAGGTGGAAGAAGTGTGGAAGAGTACCACAAAGAGATGGAGATGATCATGGCTAGGGCAAATATTGATGAAGATGAAGACAAGAAGATGTCACCATTTCTTGGGGGATTGAATTTGAACATAGCCAATGAATTGGAGATGTATGAATTCAACACAATGGAAGCGTTAGTTCAAAAGGCCATGAACATAGAGAGAAGATTGAAGAATAAAGCTATTTCGAAAACTGGCTACTCTAAAGCTAGTGGAAATTTTTCAAACTTTAAGGGTTCAAGTTCGAGTGGAGGTTCCTACAAAGGGGATTACAAGGGTTCTTTCCAAAAGAAATCTTCCTACAATCCTAATTTCAAGAAGCCGAATAATGGGGATGCAAAAACAGCAAAGGAAACACCTTCTAGACCTACTCCAAGTAGGGAAATTAAATGCTACAAGTGTTTGGGAAGTGGACACATTGCTTTTCAATGTCCGAATAAGAGGGTGATGATTGCTACCCATGAAGGGGAAATTGAATCAGAATCTGAACATGAAGAAGAAGAGGAGGCCGAATGTGGTGATAGGGTCGAATATGATGAAGAGGCTTGGGAGAATCAAGTCTTGAATGCTGAACATGGAGAGATGCTTGTTACTAGAAGAGCCTTGAATATTCAAGTCAAGGAAGAAGGCTTGGATCAAAGGGAGAATCTTTTCCACTCTAGGTGTTTGGTGAATGGTAAGGTTTGTACACTTATCATTGATGGTGGAAGTTGTACCAATGCTGCTAGTACTACAATGGTGGATAAATTGGGGTTAACTTGTTTTAAACATCCCAATCCTTACAAGTTGCAATGGTTCAATGACGCTGGGGAAGTAAAAGTGTTGAAGCAAGTCAAGGTACCATTCTCCATTGGGTGGTATAAAGATGAGGTTTTGTGTGATGTAGTGCTAATGCAAGCTGGACATTTGCTATTAGGAAGACCATGGCAGCATGATAGAAGGGCACAACATGATGGTTTTCTAATAAGCATACCTTTACTTATGAAGGAAAGAAGGTTGTTCTAGCACCATTATCACCTCAAGAGGTGTATGAAGATCAGAAGAGGATGCTAGAGAGGGAGAAAGAAGTTTCGGCCAACATGAACCGAGGGGGTTTAAATTTGGTCAATGATGTTTCTTCAACACCCAAGGGTAATTCTAAGGGTAGGGAGAGAGAAAATAATAAAGTGAGTGAGTGCAGAAAGGGAAAAGAGGTCGAGAGTCAAAAGAAAGGAAGCAAACAAATAAATGGCCCATTGGTGAGAGAAAATAAGCAAGTAGAAAAAGCAAAACATACTTTTTATGCAAGAGCAAGAGAGATAGATGTAGGGCAGCCTATACTCATTATTATGTATAAAGAATTGTTACTTGCTGACAGTGAAGAATCTCTTGATTCTTTACCTTCTAGTTTTGTGTCTTTGTTGCAGGATTTTAAGGATGTGTTTCCTGAAGACCTTCCTAGTGGTTTGCCGCCATTAAGAGGGATTGAACATTAAATTGACTTCATACCCGGTTCTACAATTCCAAATCGGCCAGCATATAGGAGCAATCCTATGGAGACAAAAGAGATGCAAAGACAAGTTGAAGAGCTTTTGGAGAAAGGCTTGGTTCGCGAGAGCCTTAGTCCTTGTGCCGTTCCAGTCTTATTAGTACCCAAGAAAGATGGTTCTTGGAGGATGTGTGTTGATTGTAGGGCTGTGAACAAGATTACTGTGAAGTATAGACATCCCATTCCTAGACTTGATGACATGTTGGACGAATTGCATGGGGCGAAATATTTCACAAAGATTGATCTTATGCGTGGTTATCATCAAATTCGCATGAAGCCTGGAGATGAATGGAAGACTGCCTTCAAAATGAAATATGGTTTGTATGAATGGTTAGTTATGCCTTTTGGTTTATCTAATGCACCTAGTACTTTCATGAGATTAATGAACCATGTTTTGAGAGCTTTAGTGGGTAAGAATTTGAGTTCTTGGGAAGATTGTTTGCCATTTATTGAGTTTGCTTATAATCGTGCTATTCATTCTTCTACAGGATATTCACCTTTTGAGCTTGTTTATGGTTTTAACCCACTAACAGTTTTGGATCTTGTTTCTTTACCTTCTCATGAGCTTCTTAGTTTAGATGGTGAGAAGAAAGCTAAATTGGTGAAAGAGATGCATGAGAAAGCAAGGGCAAATATTAAGAAAAGGAACAAGAGATATGCTGATTCTGCAAACAGAGGGAGACGTGAGATTAAGTTTCAAGTAGGAGATTGGGTTTGGGTGCATTTTCGAAAAGAGAGGTTTCCTAACCAAAGGAAGAACAAGTTGCAAGCAAGGGGAGATGGCCCATTCCAAGTGCTGGAGAAGATTAATGACAATGCCTACAAGATCGACTTACCAGGTACGTATAATGTTATTGCTACTTTCAATGTAAGTGATCTTTCTCCTTTTGATGATGCAGATTTGAGGACAAATCTTTTTGAAGAGGGGGAGAATGATGCAAGAAAGGATCCCTTGAAGCTATCAAGTGGACCAATCACTAGGAACAAGGCAAAGAGATATCAAGCTAGTATGGCTTTGCATATTCAAGAAGAGATTTCCAAAGAGCTTCAAGAATTATCATTCAAGAAGATGGAGATAGAGCTTGAAGAAGGCACACCAAAGCTGATTATGATGCTTAGTGTGAAAATGGAAGCTAAAGGCTAGCTAAAGAGGTCCAACGTGCAAGAAAGGTCCATGGGGATTCATATAAAGCCTTGGGAAGTAATTTAAGGCCTTAGTAAGATGATGGAAGTGATTGGAAGAAAAGCTTGGAGTGCAGCCAGTTTCATACGTACCTGTGGGATTTTTGAAGCCCTGTGAAAATAGCTGGATGGACCCACTGTTTAAAGATTATTAATTCTTTTTAATGGGCCACGTTTTATATCATTATGGAAGGCTTAAAAATAGGATTTTGTTTCCATCCTTTATATTTTCCTTAGTGGATTAGGATTTTGTTTCCATACTTTATATATTTCCTTAGTGGATTAGGATTTTGTTTCCATACTTTATATTTTCCTTAGTGGATTAGGATTACTTTATGTTTTCCTTATGCAATTAGGAATGTTTTTCCTTATGCAATTAGGAATGTTTTCCTTATGCAATTAGGAATGTTTTTCCTTATGCAATTAGGAATGTTTTCCTTATGCAATTAGGAATGTTTTCCTTATTCAATTAGGAATGTTTTAGTCTTAATTTTCCATATGCAATTAGGAATTTTGTAACCCTTATTTAAGGGCACTATTAGGCCGAATTTGATATACGACATTGAATAAAAATTTTCGACTTCTTCTACAAGTTCTTCTTGTGAATTTTCATGTGAGAGAGATTAGAGTGGATTCTTTAATTCTTTCTTGGCATCAAGAATTAGGTTTACTTATCAATAAGAGTTGTGGCGTTTTCCTTCTTCTTACCAACTAAATCCTTCAATCATAGTGAGTTCGCGTCTCTTTATAGGCGTTAGGTTCCTTAGGAGGTGATTATCAAGTTTCAAGGAGTTCTGTACCATTGTTATACGTTGGGTTTGCTGCCATCGTTGCTAAGGGTCCGCGTCAAGTTTTGGCAGCTGTAGAGTTCAAAGGGTATGCTACCTTTTGGTGGGATCAATTGAAAGCTAATAGAAGAGGAAAAGGTATAAGGCCTATTCCTGAATGGTCAACCTTGAAAGAACTAATGAGAAGCCAATTTGTACCATCTCACTACATTTGGGATTTGTACAATCGACTATCAAGACTAGTTCAAGTTGGGAGAAGTGTGCAAGAGTACCACAAAGAGATGGAGATGATCATGGATAGGGCAAATATTGATGAAGATGAAGACAAGAAGATGTCACCATTTCTTGGGGGATTGAATTTGAACATAGCCAATGAATTGGAGATGTATGAATTCAACACAATGGAAGAGTTAGTTCAAAAGGCCATGAACATAGAGAGAAGATTGAAGAATAAAGCTATTTCGAAAACTGGCTACTCTAAAGCTAGTGGAAATTTTTCAAACTTTAAGGGTTCAAGTTCGAGTGGAGGTTCCTACAAAGGGGATTACAAGGGTTCTTTCCAAAAGAAATCTTCCTACAATCCTAATTTCAAGAAGCCGAATAATGGGGATGCAAAAACAGCAAAGGAAACACCTTCTAGACCTACTCCAAGTAGGGAAATTAAATGCTACAAGTGTTTGGGAAGTGGACACATTGCTTCTCAATGTCTGAATAAGAGGGTGATGATTGCTACCCATGAAGGAGAAATTGAATCAGAATCTGAACATGAAGAAGAAGAGGAGGCCGAATGTGGTGATAGGGCCGAATATGATGAAGAGGCTTGGGAGAATCAAGTCTTGAATGCTGAACATGGAGAGATGCTTGTTACTAGAAGAGCCTTGAATATTCAAGTCAAGGAAGAAGGCTTGGATCAAAGGGAGAATCTTTTTCACTCTAGGTGTTTGGTGAATGGTAAGGTTTGTACACTTATCATTGATGGTGGAAGTTGTACCAATGCTGTTAGTACTACAATGGTGGATAAATTGGGGTTAACTTGTTTTAAACATCCCAATCCTTACAAGTTGCAATGGTTCAATGACGCTGGGGAAGTAAAAGTGTTGAAGCAAGTCAAGGTACCATTCTCCATTGGGTGGTATAAAAATGAGGTTTTGTGTGATGTAGTGCCAATGCAAGCTGGACATTTGCTATTAGGAAGACCATGGCAGCATGATAGAAGGGCACAACATGATGGCTTTTCTAATAAGTATACCTTTACTTATGAAGGAAAGAAGGTTGTTCTAGCACCATTATCACCTCAAGAGGTGTATGAAGATCAGAAGAGGATGCTAGAGAGGGAGAAAGAAGTTTCGGCCAACATGAACCAAGGTGGTTTAAATTCGGTCAATGATGTTTCTTCAACACCCAAGGGTAATTCTAAGGGTAGGGAGAGAGAAAATAATAAAGTGAGTGAGTGCAGAAAGGGAAAAGAGGTCGAGAGTCAAAAGAAAGGAAGCAAACAAATAAATGGCCCATTGGTGAGAGAAAATAAGCAAGTAGAAAAAGCAAAACATACTTTTTATGCAAGAGCAAGAGAGATAGATGTAGGGCAGCCTATACTCATTATTATGTATAAAGAATTGTTACTTGCTGACAGTGAAGAATCTCTTGATTCTTTACCTTCTAGTTTTGTGTCTTTGTTGCAGGATTTTAAGGATGTGTTTCCTGAAGACCTTCCTAGTGGTTTGCCGCCATTAAGAGGGATTGAACATTAAATTGACTTCATACCCGGTTCTACAATTCCAAATCGGCCAGCATATAGGAGCAATCCTATGGAGACAAAAGAGATGCAAAGACAAGTTGAAGAGCTTTTGGAGAAAGGCTTGGTTCGCGAGAGCCTTAGTCCTTGTGCCGTTCCAGTCTTATTAGTACCCAAGAAAGATGGTTCTTGGAGGATGTGTGTTGATTGTAGAGCTGTGAACAAGATTACTGTGAAGTATAGACATCCCATCCCTAGACTTGATGTCATGTTGGAGGAATTGCATGGGGCGAGATATTTCACAAAGATTGATCTTATGAGTGGTTATCATCAAATTCGCATGAAGCCGGGAGATGAATGGAAGACTGCCTTCAAAATGAAATATGGTTTGTATGAATGGTTAGTTATGCCTTTTGTTTATCTAATGCACCTAGTACTTTCATGAGATTAATGAACCATGTTTTGAGAGCTTATTTAGGTAAGTTTGTGGTAGTTTACTTTGATGATATTCTGATTTATATCAAAACTGAGGAAGAACATGTTGAACATGTTAGGAAAGTGCTTGAAATCCTTAGGGAGCAAAACCTTTATGCTAAGCTTAAGAAGTGTTCTTTTTGTCTAGATAGGGTTGTTTTTCTTGGTTTTGTTGTAAGTATGCAGGGAATTGAAGTTGATCAAGAGAAGGTGAAAGCTATCCAAGAGTGGTCAAATCCTTCAAGTGTGACAGAAGTGAGGAGTTTTCATGGATTGGTAAGCTTCTATAGGAGATTTGACGAGGACTCTTAGCAATGATGGCAGCAAACCCAACATATAACAATGGTAGAGAACTCCTTGAAACTTGATAATCACCTCCTAAGGAACCCAACGCCTATAAAGAGACACGAACTCACTATGATTGAAGGATTTAGTTGGTAAGAAGAAGGAAAATGCCACAACTCTTGTTGATAAGTAAACCTATTTCCTGATGCAAAGAAAGAATTAAAGAATCCACTCTAATCTCTCTCACACGAAAATTCACAAGAAGAACTTGTAGAAGAAATCGAAAATTTTTATTAATTGTTGTTGTGTGAAATTCGGCCTAATAGTGCCCTTAAATAAGGGTTACAAAATTCCTAATTGCATATGGAAAACTAAAACATTCCTAATTGCATAAGGAAAACATTCCTTCATAAGGAAAACATTCCTAATTGCATAAGGAAAACATAAAGTATGGAAACAACCAAACTAATCCCTTCAACATAAGAAACGCCCCACACTATTTGGGCTGTCCATGGGCCTTAAATTACTTCCCAAGGCTTTATATGAACTCCCATGGACCTTTCTTGCACGTTGGACCTTTCTTTAGCTAGCCTTTAGCTTCCACACTAAGCATCATAATCAGCTTTGGTGTGCCTTCTTCAAGCTCTATCTCCATCTTCTTGAATGATAATTCTTGAAGCTCTTTGGAAATCTCTTCTTGAATATGCAAAGCCATACTAGCTTGATATCTCTTTGCCTTGCTCCTAGTGATTGGTCCACTTGATAGCTTCAAGGGATCCTTTCTTGCATCATTCTCCCCCTCTTCAAAAAGATTTATCCTCAAATCTGCATCATCAAAAGGAGAAAGATCACTTACATTGAAAGTAGCAATAACATTATACGTACCTGGTAAGTCGATCTTGAGGCATTGTCGTTAATCTTCTCCAGCACTTGGAATGGGCCATCTCCCCTTGCTTGCAACTTGTTCTTCCTTTATTTAGGAAACCTCTCTTTTCGAAAATGCACCCAAACCCAATCTCCTACTTGAAACTTAATCTCACGTCTCCCTCTATTTGCAAAATCAGCATATCTCTTGTTCCTTTTCTCAATATTCGCCCTTGCTTTCTCATGCATCTCTTTCACCAATTTAGCTTTCTTCTCACCATCTAAACTAACAAGCTCATGAGAAGGTAAAGAAACAAGATCCAAAACTGTTAGTGGGTTAAAACCATAAACAAGCTCAAAAGGTGAATATCCTGTAGAAGAACGAATAGCACGATTATAAGCAAACTCAATAAATGGCAAACAATCTTCCAAAGAACTCAAATTCTTACCCACTAAAACTCTCAACATGGTACCTAAAGTTCTGTTTACTACTTCTGTTTGTTCATCCGTTTGAGGATGACAAGTGGTGGAAAATAATAACTTGGTACCTAACTTTCCCCAAAGCACATGCCAAAAGTGAGACAAAAACTTGGTGTCTCTATCAGAAACTATGGATTTTGGTATCCCATGAATTCGAACCACCTCCCTAAAGAAGAGTTCGGCCACTAAACTAGCATCATCACTCTTATGACATGGGATAAAGTGTGCCATCTTACTAAACCTATCAACAACCACAAATATGCTATCTCTCCCCCTCTTAGTCCTTGGTAATCCTAAAACAAAGTCCATACTAATGTCCATCCAAGGAGAACTAGGAACGGGTAATGGCATATACAAACCATGAGGCATAGATTTAGACTTAGCTTGCCTACAAGCCAAACAAGCCTTACAAATCCGAATTACATCCCTTTTCATATTTGGCCAATAAAAGTGTTCATTCAGCATGTCTAAAGTCTTATCAACTCCAAAATGCCCCATCAAACCCCCACAATGTGATTCTAATACTAGCAAATCTCTCATAGAACATCTAGGCATGCATAATTTCAAACCCTTAAACAAAAACCCATCATGTCTATAGAAAGAATTAAAAGCACCATGCTCACAAGCATCATAAACATTGCCGAAATCAGAATCACCAACATATAAGTCCTTTATACATTCAAATCCAAGCAATTTTGTACTCAAAACATTAAGTAAAGCGTACCTACTTGAAAGTGCATCTGCCACTACATTGTCTTTACCTTGCTTGTATTTGATCACATAAGGAAACTTCTCAATCTTCATAACCCATTTTGCATGTCTTTTATTCAACTTGCCTTGCCCTCTCAAATGCTTCAATGATTCATGGTTTGAATGGATCACGAATTCCTTGGGCAGCAAATAATGCTCCCATACTTCCAATGCTCTCACAAAAGCATATAGCTCCTTGTCATAAGTTGAATAATTCAGCTTTGCTCCATTAAGCTTTTCTCTAAAGTATGCAATGGGCTTCTTCTCTTGCATCAAAACAGCTCCAATACCTACACCAGAAGCATCACATTCAATTTAAAATGTAGAATCAAAGTTAGGTAAAGCTAAAACGGGTGTAGTAGAAAGCTTCTCTTTCAAAGCATCAAATGCTTCTTGTTGCTCCTTGCCCCAAACGAATCCCACTTCTTTCTTGATTCTGCTAGTCAAGGGGGCTGCCAATGTAGAGAAATTAGGGACAAATCTCCTATAGAAGCTTGCCAATCCGTGAAAACTCCTCACTTCTGTCACACTTGAAGGATTCAGCCACTCTTAGATAGCTTTCACCTTCTCTTGATCAACTTCAATTCCCTGCATACTTACAACAAAACCAAGAAAAATAACCCTATCTAGATAAAAAGAACACTTCTTAAGCTTAGCATAAAGGTTTTGCTCCCTAAGGATTTCAACCACGTTCCTAACATGTTCAACATGTTCTTCCTTAGTTTTGCTATAAATCAAAATATCATCAAAGTAAACTACCACAAACTTACCTAAATAAGCTCTCAAAACATGGTTCATTAATCTCATGAAAGTACTAGGTGCATTAGATAAACCAAAAGGCATAACTAACCATTCATACAAACCATATTTCGTTTTGAAGGCAGTCTTCCATTCATCTCCAGGCTTCATGCGAATTTGATGATAACCACTCATAAGATCAATCTTTGTGAAATATTTCGCCTCATGCAATTCATCCAACATGTCATCAAGTCTAGGAATGGGATGTCTATACTTCACAGTAATCTTGTTCACAGCCCTACAATCAACACACATCCTCCAAGAACCATCTTTCTTGGGTACTAATAAGACTGGAACGGCACAAGGACTAAGGCTCTCACAAACCAAGCCTTTCTCCAAAAGCTCTTCAACTTGTCTTCGCATCTCTTTTGTCTCCATAGGATTACTCCTATATGCTGGCCGGTTTGGAATTGTAGAACCGGGTATGAAATCAATTTGATGTTCAATCCCTCTTAATGGCGGCAAACCACTAGGAAGGTCTTCAGGAAACACATCCTTAAAATCCTGCAACAAAGACACAAAACTAGAAAGTAAAGAATCAAGAGATTCTTCACTGTCAGCAAGTAACAATTCTTTATACATAATAATGAGTACAGGCTGCCATACATCTATCTCTCTTGCTCTTGCATAAAAAGTATGTTTTGCTTTTTCTCCTTGCTTATTTTCTCTCACCAATGGGCCATTTATTTGTTTGCTTACTTTCTTTTGACTCTCGGCCTCTTTTCCCTTTCTGCTCTCACTCACTTTATTATTTTCTCTCTCCCTACCCTTAGAATTACCCTTGGGTGTTGAAGAAACATCATTGGCCGAATTTGAACCCCCTTGGTTCATGTTGGCCGAAACTTCTTTCTCCCTCTCTAGCATCCTCTTTTGATCTTAATACACCTCTTGAGGTGATAATGGTGCTAGAACAACCTTCTTTCCTTCATAAGTAAAGGTATACTTATTAGAAAAGCCATCATGTTGTGCCCTTCTATCATGCTGCCATGGTCTTCCTAATAGCAAATGTCCAGCTTGCATTGGCACTACATCACACAAAACCTCATCTTTATACCACCCAATGGAGAATGGTACCTTGACTTGCTTCAACACTTTTACTTCCCCAGCGTCATTGAACCATTGCAACTTGTAAGGATTGGGATGTTTAAAACAAGTTAACACCAATTTATCCACCATTGTAGTACTAGCAGCATTGGTACAACTTCCACCATCAATGATAAGTGTACAAACCTTACCATTCACCAAACACCTAGAGTGGAAAAGATTCTCCCTTTGATCCAAGCCTTTTTCCTTGACTTGAATATTCAAGGCTCTTCTAGTAAAAAGCATCTCTCCATGTTCAGCATTCAAGACTTGATTCTCCCAAGCCTCTTCATCATATTCGGCCCTATCACCATATTCGGCCTCCTCTTCTTCTTCATGTTCAGATTCTGATTCAATTTCCCCTTCATGGGTAGCAATCATCACCCTCTTATTCGGACATTGAGAAGCAATGTGTCTACTTCCCAAACACTTGTAGCAATTAATTTCCCTACTTGGAGTAGGTCTAAAAGGTGTTTCCTTGGTTGTTTTTGCATCCCCATCATTCAGCTTCTTGAAATTAGGATTGTAGGAAGAATTCTTTTGGAAAGAACCCTTGTAATCCCCTTTGTAGGAACCTCCACTCGAACTTGAACTCTTGAAGTTTGAAAATTTTCCACTAGCTTTAGAGTAGCCAGTTTTCGAAATAGCTTTATTCTTCAATCTTCTCTCTATCTTCATGGCCTTTTGAACTAACTCTTCCATTGTGTTGAATTCATACATCTCCAATTCATTGGCTATGTTCAAATTCAATCCCCCAAGAAATCGTGACATCTTCTTGTCTTCATCTTCATCAATATTTGCCCTAGCCATGATCATCTCCATCTCTTTGTGGTACTGATGAGGAAACTATAAGCAAGCTTGATGAATGTAATGGCAGAAAATATGTTGATGATATCATTATGCCAAGTGGACCAATCACAAGATCACAATCAAAGAAATTCCAGCATGTGTTCCAGCACTTCATACAAAGGTGGATTAATGAAGAGGGAGACCAACTTGTAGTGAATATGATGGACCATGAAGAGGAAGTCAGAAACTCACCAACAAGCATGAAGAATCTGCCCATAAGTATGGTGATGGGCATTAGCACGAATTTGGAATATAATATTGATATGGTTTAGTGTTAGTGTGACTAGACACATGTGAACCAACACCAAAATGAATGTACAATCTACCCATCAATGTTGTCAGAATTATGGGCAGTAATTTAGAGTATATTATTGAGGTGGATGAACAATTAATGCTATTGTGACTAGATACATGTAAACCTAGACTTTAAGCCATTAGTTCTTCTTTTCCAACTATATAAGGATGGGAAAAAGAACTTAATAGGGTTGACTACGAATTTCCAGAATTGTTGAATGAAGAATTAGTTCTTAGTTGAATTGTTGAATTGTTGAATTGTTGAATGGGAAAAAGAACTATATTAGTTCTTCTTTTCCAGCCATTAGTTCTTCTTTTCCAACTATTAGTTCTTCTTTTCTTCTTATTCTTGTTGCATGAAGAATTGGTTCTAACTTATCAAGTCTCACTTGTGGCGTTTTAATCAATTCATTTCTTCATCCCAATCACCCAAGCTCTCAATTACAGGTTAGTTGTGGGTTTGGTAGGGAGGATTTGTTTTTGAGTTCTAAGATTCTATGCTAGATGTGTATGTGGAGTTCTAGATGTAATATTTGATCCATGGGTTCCGCATCATTTGGTATCAGAGCTTTGGCTTGAAGATAAATCTCTAGGTATCTTTTATGTTTTAATTATCCAAAGAAAAAAAAACGAATCAGATTCAGTTTCTATATTTCTTCATTTTCTGTTCTTGTTGCACCTTGTCCTTATTCTTCAAATCTGTGAACTTTTTTTAATTTTTCAATTTCTATCCTTGTTTACTGAAAGTTCAAAAGAAAAAAAAAGAGGAAAAGATCAAAAGAAAAACAAAAAAAAAAAGAAAAGAGAATCAGATTCAACTTCCTCAACATAAAAGAAAAAAAAAATGTATCTGTTTCTGCCCAGAATTTTTCTTCACAAGTGTTTGAGATTTTTTGCATATTTATACCATTAACAGCTTGCTACCTTATTATATTTGATCAAATTACATCAGCTCCTCATTATGCATCCATTTAGCATTTAAAATCTGATATTTAGAGCCTTTCTTGCATTGGGAATAGATTTAGGTTGCATATTCAGATTACTCATTGGAGTGATTTGAATTCTGTTTTTTTTTAGGATCCAGAATTGTTTTTCTTTGTATTCTTAGTTTCATTCTTTCATATACCTCTTGTTTCTTGTATGCATTAAGTAGCTAATTCTCAATCATAGTTACTTTGGTTTGATTAACACAAATACTTTTGCTTCTTGTGTTAACTTTCAGTTCTTGTTGTCTAAAATTAAATTGCTTCTAGAATTGCAGAATTCATTTTGTTCATTAGGTTCCTTGTAGAGTCTTTAAAACAAAACTTGTTTTACTTGATTTAAGTGGATTCAATTCTGAAATTCAACTTGATAAAAGAAGAATTGAGAGGTAAAAAGGAACAAGGTTTGAGTGAAATACAAGAGGAGTGACAATCTGATCTTGAGTGAAACACGTAAGGGAGTGAGGTGAGGAAATTTTCTTTACTAACATTTTCTTGTAGGTTCTTCTTACACCATGTCAAATTCTGGAAGTGAAAAACGTGATATGATCATAAATGACATAGCCTTCATGTTAGAGGCAATGCAAAGGAGATTTGAAAGGTTTGATTTGACCATAAACAACATGAGAGGTGATGTAGACAGCATAATGCAAAGGCAGCGGAATGATACTAATCGAAGGGGGCAGAATAGAGGGAGAGGAAACATGATGAATGATGATGAGATAGAGAGGGAAGATGATGAAGAAAGTGAGGAATCAATTGCTCAAAGAAGACCTCAACAAAGGGACAGTAACATATCTTCCATAAAAATGAAGATACCATCATTCAAGGGGAGAAATGATGCTGAAGCTTACCTTGAATGGGAAAGAAAAGTTGAGTTGGTGTTTGATTGTCATAATTATAGTGAAATGAAGAAAGTTAAGATTGCAGCAGTTGAATTCACAAATTATGCACTAATTTGGTGGGATCAATTGATGATTTCCAAGAGGAGAAATGGAGAAAGAACTATCACTACTTGGGCTGAAATGAAAACTGTGATGAGAAAGAGATTTGTACCATCTTACTACTATAGGGAGCTTCACCAAAAATTACAGCGGTTAACTCAAGGATCCATGTCAGTGGAGGATTACCATAAAGAGATGGAGATGATCATGAGTAGAACTAATATAGAGGAGGATCCAGAAATCACTATGGCTCGATTTTTGAGTGGGCTGAATAGAGAGATAGCTAACATAATTGAATTACATCATTATGTGGAGCTTGAAGATATGGTACACATGGCCATGAAAGTGGAGAAGCAACTGAAACTCAAGGGAGCAGCAAAGGGATTTTCTAATTCCAGCTCTAGTTTCACTTCAAAATGGCCAAAGAAAGATGATAATCCTAAAGGGAAGGAGGCTGCCTGGAAAGGAAAGGAAAAACAAGTTCTAGAAGACCCTAAAGGTAACTCTAAAACATCTAACTCTAATCAAAAGCATAGTACCATTAAATGCTTTAGGTGTTTAGGAGTAGGGCATATAGCATCTCAATGTCCAAATAAGAAAATCATGTTGATACGAGATAATGGTGAAATTGATAGTGCTAGTGAACATGAAAGTGATGATGATAATGATAGCATGCCACCATTAGAAGAAATTGAACATATTATTGAATATCCAGCCCATGGTGAATCTTTGGTTATTAGAAGAGCTTTAAACATGCAAATTAAAGATGAAGAAAGTAATCAAAGAGAGAACATTTTCCATACTCGTTGCATTGTGAATGGAAAAGTGTGCAGCATGATCATTGATGGGGGTAGTTGTGCAAATGTTGCTAGTACTGATTTTGTGGATAAATTAGGGTTAGCATGCACAAAACATCCTAGTCCTTACAAGCTGCAATGGTTGAATGATAGTGGAGAGGTGAGGGTAACAAAGCAGGTTCTGTTTTCTTTTGCAATTGGGAGATACAAAGATGAAGTTTGCTGTGATGTTGTGCCTATGCATGCTAGCCATATCCTTCTTGGTCATCCATGGCAGTTTGATAGAAGAGCTTTGCATGATGGCTTTAAGAATCATTATTCTTTCAGCCTAAATGGTTTAAATTTCACTCTTGCTCCATTGTCACCTAAACAAGTGTATGAAGATCAAGTAAATATTTTGAGATCATTTGATACGAGCAAGGACCCTAACTCCACCACAAAAGCTAGCTCAAGAGTGGAGGTTTAGCCCATGCTTATATAGTAGCCAGGAACTCCTTACACGGCCGATGTGGGATCACATCATCCTCCCCTCCTTAGACTGCACGTCCTCGTGCTCGTGCCAACTCAATCGTTAACCCGCAGTCCACACACGAGTCGCTTGTGCCAACTCAATCGTTAACCCGCACCCGAGCCCAGGAACAAAGGGACGGACCCACCAGCGGTGCGTGCAAGGTTGGCTCTGATACCAACTGATACGAGCAAGGACCCTAACTCCACCACAAAAGCTAGCTCAAGAGTGGAGGTTTAGCCCATGCTTATATAGTAGCCAGGAACTCCTTACACGGCCGATGTGGGATCACATCATCTGGTATCAGGAACTCCTTACACCAGCGGTGCGTGCAAGGTTGGCTCTGATACCAATTGATACGAACTTGGGAGAACCAACACCCCAAAAGCTAGCTGTTAAGGTGGGAGAGCCCAAATCCATATAAATCCCATATTGAAATCCCATACTTTCAATGTGGGATCATAACATTCCACCACGCTCCGCAGTCCCGGCGCCCACGACGGCTGACTTTGCGCTAGTACTTTCTAGCCCCGGGCGAACACTGCAATGCCGGCGTCACCAGCCGCGCCGCTCGATTGCAACTGGGAGCAGTAGTGTTTGGCTCTGATACCAACTGATACGAGCAAGGACCCTAACTCCACCACAAAAGCTAGCTCAAGAGTGGAGGTTTAGCCCATGCTTATATAGTAGCCAAGAACTCCTTACACGGCCGATGTGGGATCACATCATCCTCCCCTCCTTAGACTGCACGTCCTCGTGCTCGTGCCAACTCAATCGTTAACCCGCAGTCCACACACGAGTCGCTTGTGCCAACTCAATCGTTAACCCGCACCCGAGCCCAGGAACAAAGGGACGGACCCACCAGCGGTGCGTGCAAGGTTGGCTCTGATACCAACTGATACGAGCAAGGACCCTAACTCCACCACAAAAGCTAGCTCAAGAGTGGAGGTTTAGCCCATGCTTATATAGTAGCCAGGAACTCCTTACACGGCCGATGTGGGATCACATATACGAGCAAGGACCCTAACTCCACCACAAAAGCTAGCTCAAGAGTGGAGGTTTAGCCCATGCTTATATAGTAGCCAGGAACTCCTTACACGGCCGATGTGGGATCACATCATCCTCCCCTCCTTAGACTGCACGTCCTCGTGCTCGTGCCAACTCAATCGTTAACCCGCAGTCCACACACGAGTCGCTTGTGCCAACTCAATCGTTAACCCGCACCCGAGCCCAGGAACAAAGGGACGGACCCACCAGCGGTGCGTGCAAGGTTGGCTCTGATACCAACTGATACGAGCAAGGACCCTAACTCCACCACAAAAGCTAGCTCAAGAGTGGAGGTTTAGCCCATGCTTATATAGTAGCCAGGAACTCCTTACACGGCCGATGTGGGATCACATCATCATTTGAAAAGAATTCTGGTGGTGAGGGTAAAACAAATAAAAAGGGAGTACAAGAGGCCAAGTGTGAGAAAAAGAATGATAAAAATGGCCCATTGGTGAGAGAAAAAGAGAAAGGGAGAGAAAATAAAAGAGAGTGTTTCTATGCAAAAGAAAAGGAGTTAAGGAGTGCTTTTTGTGAGAAAAGAAGTCTGATTGTACTTAGGTACAAAGAGACCTTGATTTCTACATCTAACCTTGATAACCCTTTGCCTAGTTGTGTTAGTTCTCTTTTACAGGAATTTGGAGATGTTTTTCCAGAAGATGTACCCAAAGGATTACCACCTTTAAGAGGGATTGAGCATCAAATTGACTTCATTCCGGGCTCAACAATTCCTAATCGACCAGCTTATAGAAGTAATCCGGAGGAAACCAAGGAACTTCAAAGGCAAGTGGAGGAGTTGCTAGCAAAGGGACATGTGCGTGAAAGTCTTAGCCATGTGCTGTTCCGGTGTTATTAGTCCCAAAGAAAGATGGATCATGGAGAATGTGTGTGGACTGCCGAGCAATCAATAAAATCACGGTGAAATATAGACATCCAATTCCTAGACTTGATGATATGCTTGATGAGTTGAGTGGTTCTTGCATTTTTACTAAGATTGATTTGAAAAGTGGTTACCATCAAATTAGGATGAAAGAAGGAGATGAGTGGAAAACTGCATTCAAAACAAAATATGGTCTTTATGAGTGGTTAGTTATGCCATTTGGTTTATCTAATGCACCTAGTACATTCATGAGATTAATGAACCATGTTCTGCGTGCATATCTTGGTAAATTTGTTGTTGTATATTTTGATGACATACTCATTTATAGCAAATCAGTAGATGAGCATGTAGAACATATTAGGGTTATTCTTGATGTTTTGAGAAAGGAAGAATTATATGCCAACTTGAAAAAGTGCATGTTTTGTAGTGATAAAATCATATTCTTAGGTTTTATGGTTAGTGCACAAGGAATTGAGGTTGATGATGAAAAGGTAAAGGCAATAAGAGATTGGCCAGCACCTAAAATCGTGAGTGAGGTAAGAAGTTTTCATGGTTTGGCTAGTTTCTATAGAAGGTTTGTTAAAGATTTTAGTTCCATTGCTGCACCATTAAATGAATTGGTAAAAAAGGATGTAAAGTTTAATTGGACTAAAATTCATGAAATGGCATTCAATTTGTTGAAAGAAAGGTTAACTACTGCTCCAATTCTTGCTTTACCAGATTTTGATAAGACCTTCGAATTAGAGTGTGGTGCTTCAGGTGTGGGCATAGGTGCTGTTTTGATGCAAGAAGGGAAACCAATTGCATATTTTAGTGAGAAGCTTCATGGTGCACAATTAAATTATTCCACTTATGACAAGGAGCTGTATGCTTTGGTAAGAGCTTTACAAGTGTGGCAACATTACTTATTGCCTAAAGAGTTTGTTATTCATACAGATCATGAATCATTAAAGCATCTAAAGGGGCAAACCAAGCCGAACCGAAGGCATGGAAAGTGGATAGAGTTCATTGAGCCATTTCCATATGTGATAAAGTATAAGCGTGGCAAAGACAATGTAGTAGCAGATGCACTTTCAAGAAGGTATTCCTTAATCTCAACTCTTAGTTCTAAGTTATTAGGCTTTGAGCAAATTAAGGATATGTATGCCAATGATGTTGACTTTGCAAATGTTTATAAAGCATGTGAGCATTCTGCATTTCAGAAGTTTTATAGGCATGATGGGTACTTATTTAAGGATGGAAGATTATGCATGCCTAGTTGCTCATTAAGGGAATTGCTTGTGCGTGAGGCACATAGTGGAGGACTCATGGGATATTTTGGGATATTTAAGACTTTAGACATTCTGCATGAACATTTCTATTGGCCAAACATGAGAAAGGATGTTGAAAGAATTTGTGCCAAGTGTATTGCATGTAAACAAGCAAAATCTAAGTCTTTACCTCATGGGCTGTATACTCCTTTACCTATTCCTAATGCACCTTGGATGGACATATCTATGGACTTTGTTTTGGGGCTGCCTAGGACTAGAAAAGGAAAAGATAGCATATTTGTTGTTGTTGATAGATTCAGCAAAATGGCTCATTTCATTGCATGCCACAAAACTGATGATGCAACAAATATTGCAAATTTGTTCTTTGGGGAAGTAGTTCGGTTGCATGGCATTCCTAAAACAATTGTAAGTGATAGAGATGTGAAGTTCTTAAGTCATTTTTGGCGTGTTTTATGGAATAAGTTAGGTACTAAATTATTGTTCTCTACAACTTGTCATCCACAAACTGATGGACAAACAGAAGTGGTAAATAGGACTTTAGGATCTTTGTTACGTGCTGTTGTGGGTAAGAATTTGAAAACTTGGGAAGATTGTTTGCCATTAGTGGAGTTTGCATATAATAGAAGCATACATTCTTCTACTGGTTATTCACCATTTGAAATTGTTTATGGTTTTAATCCACTTACACCACTTGATTTGTTTCCTTTGCCATTAAATGAAATAACTAACTTAGATGGTGAAAAGAAAGCTGAGTTGGTTAAGCATATACATGAAAAGGCACGAGCTCATCTTGAGAAGAAATATGAATCAGTTGCCCAAAATGCAAATAGAAGAAGGAAACATGTGATTTTCCAACCTGGTGATTGGGTATGGGTTCATATGAGGAAGGAAAGATTTCCTAAACAAAGGAAATCCAAGTTGGATGCAAGGGGAGATGGCCCATTCCAAGTTTTAGAACGGATCAATGACAATGCCTACAAAATTGATCTACCAGGTGAGTATAATGTTTCTGCAACTTTCAATGTTAGTGATCTTTCTCCTTTTGATGCAGGCTCAGATTTGAGGACAAATCTTTTTGAGCAAGGAGGGAATGATGAGGAAACTATAAGCAAGCTTGATGAATGTAATGGCAGCAAATATGTTGATGATATCATTATGCCAAGTGGACCAATCACAAGATCACAATCAAAGAAATTCCAGCATGTGTTCCAGCACTTCATACAAAGGTGGATTAATGAAGAGGGAGACCAACTTGTAGTGAATATGATGGACCATGAAGAGGAAGTCAGAAACTCACCAACAAGCATGAAGAATCTGCCCATAAGTATGGTGATGGGCATTAGCACGAATTTGGAATATAATATTGATATGGTTTAGTGTTAGTGTGACTAGACACATGTGAACCAACACCAAAATGAATGTACAATCTGCCCATCAATGTTGTCAGAATTATGGGCAGTAATTTAGAGTATATTATTGAGGTGGATGAACAATTAATGCTATTGTCACTAGATACATGTAAACCTAGACTTTAAGCCATTAGTTCTTCTTTTCCAACTATATAAGGATGGGAAAAAGAACTTAATAGGGTTGACTACGAATTTCCAGAATTGTTGAATGTAATTTCTGTGTTTTCAAGTTTGAGAGGTTTTCTTCTTATTCTTGTTGCATGAAGAATTGGTTCTAACTTATCAAGTCTCACTTGTGGCGTTTTAATCAATTCATTTCTTCATCCCAATCACCCAAGCTCTCAATTACAGGTTAGTTGTGGGTTTGGTAGGGAGGATTTGTTTTTGAGTTCTAAGATTCTATGCTAGATGTGTATGTGGAGTTCTAGATGTAATATTTGATCCATGGGTTCCGCATCAGGTACTCTTCCACACTTCTTCCACCTTGAACTAGTCTTGCTAGTCGATTGTACAAATCCCGAATGTAGTGAGATGGTACAAATCGGCTCCCCATTAGTTCTTTCAAGGTTGACCATTCAGCAATAGGCCTCATACCTTTCCCTCTTCTATTAGCTTTCAATCGATCCCACCAAAAGGTAGCATACCCCTTGAACTCTACGGCAGCCAAAACTGATTTCTTCTCAGTTCATGTATTAAGTTCATGGCATTCGAAAATTTACTCAACTCTCCTCTCCCATTCCATGAACTCTTCTGCATTGTTCTTCCCTTCAATGGAAGGAATCTTCATCTTAATGGAAGTAAGGTCACCATAAGTGGTAGGTTGATTTCCACCTTCATCTTCATCTTCTACCCTTTTGGCTGCTTCTAGGGCTTCAAGATTTCCTTGCCCTTCTCTCCTAAGCACTCTTCTAGCTCGCATTATGGGATTTGGATGTGCGTCTGGCTGCCCTTGTTGCACTTGCTGAATTTGTTGTGCTTGTCGTGCTGCATTCTCTTGCAATCTAGTATCCATCATCTCCATTCGACCAAGCATTGCTGCCAAAGTTTCATTAAGCCTAGCCAAGCTTTCGGCCATAACTCCTTCTTTGCTAGTCTCTTCTCCTTTTCCAGCCATGTTAACAAACATACAAACTCAAAGAAATAAGATTAGTAATAATCGAAGTTCACTCAAGTGTTTAGAATTACCTCACTTTTCTTGTCTTCCTTGATTGCACTTCAGAACCAAGCTCACCAACCAACAATTGTCAAGTCGTTCAAGAAACTAGAACGTAAATCCTAGAACTAGATAGAAAACAAGACAAGTATCCGGAGGCAATGCAAGGTAATTTGCACTACACGATATAAAACCAAGTATCGACACAAGCAAATGATACTTAGCAATGTAATGGAATTAAAAGCTAGATAAAGAAATCAGAAACAATGAAGACAATAACAAGACAAATTTGGATATAATGAATCAAAAACAACCCACACTTGGCAAGCTGCTTATGAACCTTATCAATTCTACCCAAAACGCTAGCTTCTAGACTCTAATTCCCACCTATAACACTCAAATAACATGAATATTAATGTCTGATTTTCGAATTCCAAAAGCCCCTCAAATGGTGAAATTTTTCGCCCAAAAAATTTTATTACTTCTCACCCACATAGATCTGATCCTTAGCACCCAAATAGCAAGAATATCAAACAATTTTTGTGCTTTGGGGAAAGTTAGGTACCAAGTTGTTATTTTCCACCACTTGTCATCCTCAAACGGATGGACAAACAGAAGTAGTAAACAGAACTTTAGGTACCATGTTGAGAGCTTTAGTGGGTAAAAATTTGAGTTCTTGGGAAGATTGTTTGCCATTTATTGAGTTTGCTTATAATCGTGCTATTCATTCTTCTACAGGATATTCACCTTTTGAGCTTGTTTATGGTTTTAACCCACTAACAGTTTTGGATCTTGTTTCTTTACCTTCTCATGAGCTTGTTAGTTTAGATGGTGAGAAGAAAGCTAAATTGGTGAAAGAGATGCATGAGAAAGCAAGGGGCGAATATTGAGAAAAGGAACAAGAGATATTCTGATTCTGCAAATAGAGGGAGACGTGAGATGAAGTTTCAAGTAGGAGATTGGGTTTGGGTGCATTTTCGAAAAGAGAGGTTTCCTAACCAAAGGAAAAACAAGTTGCAAGCAAGGGGAGATGGCCCATTCCAAGTGCTGGAGAAGATTAATGACAATGCCTACAAGATCGACTTACCAGGTACGTATAATGTTAGTATTACTTTCAATGTAAGTGATCTTTCTCCTTTTGATGATGCAGATTTGAGGACAAATCTTTTTGAAGAGGGGGAGAATGATGCAAGAAAGGATCTGTTGAAGCTAGCAAGTGGACCGATCACTAGAAGCAAGGCAAAGAGATATCAAGCTAGTATGGCTTTGCATATTCAAGAAGAGATTTCCAAAGAGCTTCAAGAATTATCATTCAAGAAGATGGAGATAGAGCTTGAAGAAGGCATACCAAAGCTGATTATGATGCTTAGTGTGGAAGCTAAAGGCTAGCTAAAGAAAGGTCCAACATGCAAGAAAGATCCATGGGGGGGTTCATATAAAGCCTTGGGAAGTAATTTAAGGCCCATGGATAGCCCAAATAGTGTGGGGCATTTCTTATGTTGCAGGAATTAGTTTGGTTGTTTCCATACTTTATATTTTCCTTAGTGGATTAGGATTTTGTTTCCATACTTCATATTTTCCTTAGTGGATTAGGATTTTGTTTCCATACTTAATGATTTCCTTATTCATTTAGGAATGTTTTCCTTATGCAATTAGGAATGTTTTCCTTATGCAATCAGGAATGTTTTCCTTATGCAATTAGGAATGTTTTCCTTATGCAATTAGGAATGTTTTAGTCTTAATTTTCCATATGCAATTAGGAATTCTGTAACCCTTATTTAAGGGCACTATTAGGCCGATTTGGAGACAACAATAATTAATAAAAAATTTTGAATTCTTCTACAAGTTCTTCTTGTGAATTTTCGTGTGAGAGAGATTAGAGTGGATTCTTTAATTCTTTCTTTGCATCAAGAATTAGGTTTACTTATCAACAAGAGTTTTGGCGTTTTCCTTCTTCTTACCAACTAAATCCTTCAATCATAGTGAGTTTGTGTCTCTTTATAGGCGTTGGGTTCCTTAGGAGGTGATTATCAAGTTTCAAGGAGTTCTCTACCATTGTTATACATTAGGTTTGCTGCCATCATTGCTAAGGGTCCGCGTCAAATACCTACACCAGAAGCATCACACTCAATCTCAAATGTACTCTCAAAATTAGGTAATGATAAAATAGGAGCGGATGTCAACTTCCCTTTTAGGCAGTCGAAGGCTTTTTGTTGCTCCTCTCCCCATTGAAACCCAACTTCCTTTTTGATTATGCTAGTTAACGGTGCTGCAATAGTAGAAAAGTCCTTCACGAACCTCCTATAGAAACTAGCCAATCCATGAAAGCTCCTCAATTCCATCACACTCTTTGGAGTAGGCCACTCCTTTATAGCTTTCACTTTCTCTTCATCTACTTCAACGCCCTGCGCACTCACAGCAAAACCAAGAAACACAATCCTATCTATGCAAAATGTGCATTTCTTAAGCTTGGCATATAAGTTTTCATTTCTTAATAATTCCAAAACTAGCCTAGCATGCTCAACATGGTCATCCAAGGTCTTACTATAAATCAGAATATCATCAAAATAGACTACAACAAATTTGCCCAAATAAGCTCTCAAAACATGGTTCATTAGTCTCATAAAAGTACTATGTGAATTAGACAACCCAAAAGGCATTACTAACCACTCATATAGACCATATTTAGTTTTAAATGCTGTTTTCCATTCATCACCAGGTTTTATACGAATTTGATGATATCCACTCATGAGATCAATTTTAGAAAAATACCTGGCACCATGCAGCTCATCCAACATGTCATCAAGTCGTGGTATAGGATGCCGATACTTCACTGTGATCTTATTTACAGCCCTATAATCAACACACATTCTCCACGTGCTATCCTTCTTTGGAACCAACAACACAGGAACAGCACACGGACTCAAACTCTCTCTAATCAGCCCTTTCTCCAGTAACTCATCTACTTGCTTTTGCATCTCTTTCGTTTCCATGGGATTACTCCGGTAAGCTGGTCTATTTGGGATGGTAGAACTAGGCACGAAGTCTATTTGATGCTCAATTCCTCTTAGCAGTGGCAATCTGATGAGGATCTGACTGCTAGCATACAACACCAAGGACCTTTTACTCGATCAATGGCAAGAAAACTTCAAGGATTAGTTTCCAAACATCTATATGTTCTCAATACAATTGGAATGTTAAGACTTGAAGAAAATAAGAGCAAAGAAGCTGTTTGGTTGCACGTGTCCAAATTGCAATCTACCCAAGAGGCCAATTGACCCAAAGGAGTTAGAATACATATTGGCATCCATCATTATACCTTTGGGAGCTAAATACATACCATTCACGTACCATTGGATGCCCATATATTAAGAGTGGCTGAAACTCACATTGGGAGTCAAAGATGCCTTTTAAAAGCTAGTGGGAGACAAGCTATATGGCTGCCCATGCCTTTTAAAAGCTAGTGGGAGACAAGCTATATGGCTGCCCAATTTGTTTTATGTAACCACATCATTATATTTGTATTTTTCCATCATTTCACTTGTTTTATGCTTTCTTTAAGTCTTTAAAAACAGATGTAATGGCAGACTTTGAACTTAATGAATATTCTAAGTTTTCTCTCCATTTTTGAGAGCTTTGAGAGGTTTTTAGCCTTCTTTTGAGTTCTAGTTAGAACTTGCACGAATTCCTTGCAAAAATAACCAAGTTTGCTAGGTCTTAACTTATATTCAAGGTTTTTCCTTCACAAGTTGGGGTTGGGTCTTGAATCTTTGGTTTCCAGCCATATAGCTTCAGTTTTACATCACAAGTTGGTGTTGGGTTGAAGGTGCTGGTTGGTGTTCTTATGTTTTAGAGACGATCCGTAGCTTGAGCTTCCTTAGGAATTAAATCCCAGCAAGGCAGGCTCACATCATTTGGTATCAGAGCTTAGGCTCTCCAAATCAGGTTTTTAGCATCATTCCTTCTTGTTTATGTCAAAAAAAAAATATTGTCTTCCTTTGAGTCATTTTCTGCCATTAGTTTAATTTCTACAAGTTGTATGCTTTCTTGTTTCTTTGAGTCCTTCTTCCTTAATGTTGTTGCTGGATTAATTTAAAAAAAAGAAAGAAAGAACAGAAAAGAAAAGAAAAGAAAAAAGAAGAGGAAACAACAACTAATCTCTCAAATTTGCTAGTGGGTTAGAAACTGAAGTTGGGTTTGCACATAACCAAATCTTCTCAAATTTTATATGCTTGTTTTAGATGCTAAAATTAGCTTGGAAATCAAATTTTAAGTCAAAATTCCTTCATTTGCCTAGTTATCCATATATTGTAGCCAATTTAGCTAGTTTTGTGTCCAAAAGAGAACGTGTATGTAAACATGTCCAAATCCTTTCAAATTTTACAGGCATGTTTTAGATATTCAGCTAAGCCTACATATTAAATTTCATGTCAAAATTCGTTCGTTCGCTTGGTTGTCCATATATTAGCGCTAATTAGCCATTTTTGGGTCCAAAACATAAACATTTCATAAGAGACCTAAAAATTCATTTTTCTTCTTCCATTTTGTCTCAATATATTTTCCTAAATCCAGTTTTGTCAAATTCTTCCCTTTAGTAATGTTTGTCTAAAATTTCAGTGTCTTTCGTCCTTAGGTTTCAAATATCAGATATTCTGTTTTTTTTTTCCAGCTTGTTTTACTCTTGTTCCATTCTTGAATGTGTTTTAAACCTTGCAATTTAGTTATTTAGTTGAGAAAATATTAAGTTCTTGCTAGAACTTGGAAGGGGCTGAAGTGAGTGGAAAAAGGCACAGAGTGGTAAGATTGTTAGAGGGTAAAAGCCAAAGTTTGGGTGAAACACAGATTGAGTGTTACCAGATTAGAGTGAAACACGTGAGGGAGTGTGTGAGAGAATATTTCTAACATTTGTTTTGCAGCAATCAGTATGTCAACAAAATGAGATAGTGATCGAGAGAGCAACCAGCCCCAAGAGGAGCCAGAAGCTTCTTATGTTCTTAAGGCATTGCAATCTCAATTTCAAAGGATGAATGTGTTGTTTGTTGATATTAGAGAACAGATGGAAAAACACTCAAAGCAAATTGAAGAATTGCAGCAAGCAAGCTCTACAAATCAAAGGAATTTAGGAAGGGATGAACGAGATATTTTCATAGGGAGCAAAACACAAAATAGGGGGCAGAATAGAGGTAGGCGCGCTGGACTAAATGATTTGCCAGTTTTCAATGACTTGGAGGATGTAGATGAAGATAATCTTGATGATGATGATGGGCAGCAATCTGTTGCACTTGATGATGTTGTTAGACCAAGATATATGAGAGGTAATATGGGTGGTAGAGGTGGTGGCAGAAATATTAGGCAAGAAACTATGGAAAATGCAAGAGGGAGAGGGAAAGTAGACAGCAACGTTAATGGAATTAAAATGAAAATTTCATCATTCCAAGGCAAAGCAAATCCAGATGCATATTTGGAATGGGAGAGAAAGACCGAACTCATCTTTGATTGCCACAACTATAGTGAGCAAAAGAAGGTGACACTTGCTGTGGTAGAGCTTACTGATTATGCATTAGTTTGGTGGGATCAATTACTCACTAAACGAAGAAGAAATGGCATGAGAGGAGTGCAGACTTGGGATGAGTTGAAACAGGTCATGAGAGATCGATTTGTTCCACAACACTACTATAGAGAGTTGCATCAAAGATTACAAGGGCTGGTGCAGGGCAATAAAAGTGTGAAGAATATTTTCAAGAGATGGAAATGGCTATGATACGAAATATAGAAGAAGAAAGGGAAGCAACTATGGCACGGTTCCTACATGGGCTGAAAGATGAAATTGCCGACATAGTGGAGCTGCATCATTATGTGGAGCTTGATGATATGTTAAATATGGCAATCAAGGTAGAAAAACAACTCAAGAAGAAGAAAACAACCAGATCGGGTATGGGAATGAATTCTACCAACAATGTTCCATGGAACCCAAATTGGAAGAAAGGAAAATCTAGTGAGAGTAAATTTGTTTCAAAGGAGAAGAAAGAGGGAAACAAGGCTGGAGAAAAACCCATTGTGATTGATAAGGGTAAGGCACCAATGAACTCCAGCGGAAGAACTAGAGACATCCAATGTTTTAGATGCTCAGGCAAGGGACATTATGCTGCACAATGTCAAAATAAAAGGGCAATGGTGATGAGGCCAAGTGGAGAGATAGAATCTGAAGATGATGAGGCTGTTAATGATGATTCAAGTGATGAAATTCAACCTATGGGTGATGATAGTGATGTAGAGCATGCTGTACATGGCAACGTTCTAGTTGTTATGCGTGCTTTAGATACCCAAGTAAAGGCAGATGATGGTGATGAGCTACAAAGAGAAAATATCTTTCATACTAGGTGTCTAGTTAAAGATAGAGTTTGTAGCATGATAATAGACAGTGGAAGTTGCGTGAATGTGGCTAGTACTCTACTAGTGGAAAAACTTGATGTCCCTACTACAATACATCCTAAGCCATATAGGTTGCAATGGTTTAATGATTGTGGTGAAGTTAGGGTGACTAAGCAAGTGCTGCTAACATTTTCCATTGGGAGGTATAAGGATGAAGTGTTATGTGATGTTGTTCCTATGCATGCTAGTCATATTCTGCTTGGGAGGTCATGGCAATATGATAGAAGGGCTGTACATGATGGATTCAAAAATAGGTACTCTTTTGATTTTGAAGGTCGAAAGTTGACGCTTGCACCTTTGACACCGATGGAGGCTTTTGAAGACCAAAAACGAATACAAGCTGCCATGGAAGAGAAAATGCAAAAAGAATCTAAAAAGAGAGTGAGAGAAAGAAAAGAGCAAGAGGAAAAACAAAGAATAAAAAAAGTGAAAGAAAAAGAAAATGAGAAAAAGAAAAAAATCTACAATAAAAATGAGAGTTGTGAGAAGAAAGTAAGTTTAGTTGTTAGGGGAAAAGATGTGAGGCAAGCCTATTCTTCAAATAATGTGATGCTACTCTTACTATGTAAGGGAGCTTTTCTTAATATAACTGACCTTGATCCTCCTATTCCTAGTGTTGCATTGACTTTGTTGCAGGAATTTGAAGATGTCTTTCCCGATGAAGTATCTAGCGGACTACCACCTATCAGAGGAATAGAACATCAAATTGATTTTGTTCCTGAAGTTGTAATTCCAAATCGGCTAGCATATAGAACCAATCCTCAAGAGGCCAAAGAGTTACAAAAACTAGTGGAAGAATTACTTGCAAAGGGTCATGTCAAAGAGAGCATGAGTCCATGCACTGTACCGGTACTTTTGGTACCCAAAAAGGATGGATCAATGCGAATATGTGTGGATTGTCGCGCCGTCAACAAAATCACTGTAAAGTATAGACATCCAATCCCTAGACTTGATGATATGCTTGATGAATTGCATGGTGCGTGTATATTTTCAAAAATTGATCTTAAAAGTGGTTATCATCAAATAAGAATGAGATTAGGAGATGAATGGAAAACAGCTTTTAAGACTCAATATGGTTTGTATGAACGGTTAGTCATGCCTTTTGGACTAAGCAATGCACCTAGTACTTTCATGAGATTAATGAATCATGTCTTGCGTGCTTTTCTTGGAAAGTTTGTTGTTGTGTATTTTGATGATATTTTAGTGTATAGTCAAAGTTTAAATGATCATTTAATGCATTTAAGATGTGTGCTTGAAGTTCTTAGGAAAGAGAAATTGTATGCAAATTTAAAGAAATGTACATTCTGCATGAAAAAAGTCATTTTCTTACGATTTGTAGTGAGTGGGAAAGGAATTGAGGTTGATGAGGATAAGGTAAAAGCCATCAAAGAATGGCCTACACTAAAATCCGTGACTGATGTTAGGAGTTTTCATGGTCTTGCTAGTTTTTATAGGAGGTTTGTTAGAGATTTTAGCACAATTACAGCCCATTGAATGAAATAGTGAAGAAAAATGTAGGTTTCAGATGGAATGAGGAACAGGAGCATGCATTTAGATTACTGAAAGAAAAATTATGTTCTGCACCATTACTTGCATTACCTGATTTTTCTAAGACTTTTGAAGTTGAATGTGATGCTTCCGGAGTGGGTATAGGTGCTATTTTGATGCAGGAAAGAAGACCAATTGCATACTTTAGTGAGAAGCTAAGTGGAGCTCCTTTGAATTACTCTACTTATGCCAAGGAGATGTATGCATTAGTTAGGGCGTTGGAGACGTGGCAGCATTATCTTTGGCCAAAGGAGTTTGCTATTCATAGTGATCATGAATCACTAAAATACTTGAAAGGACAAATCAAGCTGAACAAACGCCATGCCAAATGGAGTGAATTTATTGAAGCGTTTCCATATGTGATTCAATATAAGCAAGGAAAAGAAAATGTTGTTGCTGATGCCTTATCTAGGAGGTATGCCCTAATCTCTATGCTTGATGCTAGACTTCTAGGATTTGAGCATATGAAAGAATTGTATAAGCATGACTTTGAATTTGCACAAATATATGCCTCTTGTGAAAATGCTGCCTTTGAAAAATTTTATAGGCATGATGGTTTCTTATTTAGAGAGAAACGACTTTGTGTTCCAAATAGCTCTATAAGAGGATTGCTTGTAAGAGAGTCACATGGGGGAGGTTTAATGGGACATTTTGGGGTGGCTAAAACATTAGAAATTCTGAATGAACATTTTTATTGGCCACATATGAGGAAAGATGTAGAGAAATTTTGTGCTAAATGCGTGACATGTATGAAAGCAAAGTCCAAAGTAAGACCACATGGTTTGTATATGCCTTTAAGTGTACCTAGTGAACCTTGGGTAGACTTATCTATGGACTTTATTTTGGGGCTACCTAGGACAAAAAAGGGTCATGATAGTTTATTTGTTGTGGTTGATAGATTTTCTAAAATGGCACATTTCATTCCATGTCATAAAACTGATGATGCATGCCATATATCTGATTTGTTCTTTAGAGAAGTAGTGAGATTGCATGGTATTCCTAGGACCATAGTAAGTGATCGAGATGTAAAATTTTTGAGTCATTTTTGGAAAGTCCTATGGGTAAAGTTAGGTACAAAGCTTTGTTTCTCTACTACATGCCATCCGCAAATAGATGGGCAAACGAAAGTTGTTAATAGGACTGTGGGCACTCTTCTTTGTACCATGATTAAACAAAATTTGAAGACATGGGAGGAATGCATACCATTTATTGAATTTGCATATAATAGATCAATGCATTCATCCACTGGATTTTCACCCTTTGAGCTTGTCTATGGTTTTAATCCACTTACTCCATTAGATTTGTTGCCTCTTCCTACTAATGAGCTTACTAGTTTTGATGGTAAAAAGAAAGCTGAATTGGTGAAGCAAATGCATCAAATGGCCAAGCAACAAATGGAGAAGATTAATGAGAATAGAGCAACCAAAGTAAACAAAGGAAGGAAAAAGATGGTGTTCCAGCCTGGCGATCTGGTATGGGTTCATTTGCGAAAAGAAAGGTTTCCTACACAAAGGAAATCAAAATTGCAGCCGAGAAGTGATGGACCATTTGAAGTACTCGAAAGGATTAATGATAATGCCTACAAGATTAATCTACCAGGTGAGTATGGTGTAAGTGCAACTTTTAATGTTTCTGATCTTGCTCCTTACTATGCAGATGATGAAGATTCGAGGATGAATTCTTTTGAAGAGGGAGAGGATGATGAGGATCTGACTGCTAGCATACAACACCAAGGACCTGTTACTCGATCAATGGCAAGAAAACTTCAAGGATTAGTTTCCAAACATCTATATGTTCTCAATACAATTGGAATGTTAAGACTTGAAGAAAATAAGAGCAAAGAAGCTGTTTGGTTGCACGTGTCAAAATTGCAATCTACCCAAGAGGCCAATTGACCCAAAGGAGTTAGAATACATATTGGCATCCATCATTATACCTTTGGGAGCTAAATACATACCATTCACGTACCATTGGATGCCCATATATTAAGAGTGGCTGAAACTCACATTGGGAGAAAAAGATGCCTTTTAAAAGCTAGTGGGAGACAAGCTATATGGCTGCCCAATTTGTTTTATGTAACCACATCATTATATTTGTATTTTTCCATCATTTCACTTGTTTTATGCTTTCTTTAAGTCTTTAAAAACAGATGTAATGGCAGACTTTGAACTTAATGAATATTCTGAGTTTTCTCTCCATTTTTGAGAGCTTTGAGAGGTTTTTAGCCTTCTTTTGAGTTCTGGTTAGAACTTGCACGAATTCCTTGCAAAAATAACCAAGTTTGCTAGGTCTTAACTTATATTCAAGGTTTTTCCTTCACAAGTTGGGGTTGGGTCTTGAATCTTTGATTTCTAGCCATATAGCTTCAGTTTTACATCACAAGTTGGTGTTGGGTTGAAGGTGCTGGTTGGTGTTCTTATGTTTTGGAGATGATCCGTAGCTTGAGCTTCCTTAGGAATTAAATCCCAGCAAGGCAGGCTCACATCACAATCTACTAGGTAATTCATCTGGAAATACATCCTGAAAATCCTGCAACAAAGACACAAAACTAGAAGGCAAACTGTCAAGCAAAACATTAGTGTTAGCAAACAAAGTTTCTTTGTATCTAATGAGCAATAATGGCTGCCCAATAGACATTGCAAAATTAACCTCTCTCGTTCTTGCATAAAAAGTTTGTTTTGCTCTCCCTTCTTTTCTCTCAATAATGGGCCATTTATTTGTTTTGTTTCTTTTCTGGCCTCTTTTCCCATTTGATTTTCACTCTCACTCACTTTATCATGTTCTCTCAAACTCCCCTTAATTTTTGAATTGGTAGCCCCAACTTGCCTCTCTGTCTCAATCATCTTTCTTTGATCTTCATACACTTCTAAGGGTGATAATGGAACAAGAGTGACATGTTTTCCTTCATAGGTAAATGTGTACCTATTAGAAAACCCATCATGTTGCGCTCTCTGATCATATTGCCACGGTCTGCCCAACAACATATGTCCAGCTTGCATATGAACTATATCACAATCAACTTCATCTTTGTACCACCTATTGAAAATGGTACCCTCACTCGCTTAGTTACTTTCACCTCACCACTATCATTAAACCACTGCAACTTATAAGGATTGGGATGCTTCATACATTCTAACCCCAATTTTTCAACCATAGTAGTACTTGCAGCATTAGTACAGCTCCCACTATCAATAATAAGTGTACAAACCTTATTATTCACTAAGCATCTAGTATGAAAAATATTATCACATTGTACTAGACTTTCCCCTTTCACCTGCATATTCAATGCATGCCTAGCAACTAACAATTCACCACGCTCAGCTAACAAAGTACAATCAATACGCTCATCACTACCAACATCATCATATATAGGAGAATCAAAGTTCCCAACATCATCATTATCATTATCACTAGGTTCAGAATCAGACACAACATCACCATCAGCCGCAGCAATCATAACTCTTCTATTTGGACATTGGGATGCAATATGCCCATTCCATAAACACTTAAAACATTTAATCTCCCTACTAGGAGTGGTAGTGTTAGGCGTACCTGTTTGCTTGTTTGGGCCACTAGATGGCCCTTTTCCACTGGAGGTTGCAGCATTGCTTTTCTAGAATGAATTCTTGGAACTCCCCTTTCTCTTCACCCCTATTGGCTGAATTTGCCCCACCACTATATTGGGGTCCTCTATAGGCCGAATTACTCCCAAACACATTTTGCGGTCTCCCATAGCCAAGTTTGGTGGAACTCTTGCTCTTTAACCTCCTCTCTATCTTCATAGATTTATCAACCATCTCCTCCATGGTATTGTAATCATACATGTCCAACTCACTTGCAATATTCTGATTAAGTCCTCTAAGAAATCTAGACATCATCCGTTGTTCATCTTCCTCAATATTAGCTCTAGCCATGATCATATCCATCTCCTTGTGGTATTCTTCTACACTCTTTCCACCTTGCACCAATCGTGCTAAGCGATTATAAAGATCCCTATAATAATGAGAAGGGATAAATCGCTGCCTCATCAGGTCTCTCAACTCCTCCCATGTGGGTACGGCTCTCAACCCCTTGCCTCTTCTAGTGGATTTTAGTTGATCCCACTAGAATGTTGCATAACCCTTGAACTCCACAGCTGCTATGTGTGACTTCTTTTCTTCAGAATAATTATGGCACTCAAAAATTTGCTCTACTTTGTGCTCCCATTCAATGTATTCTTCAACATTGTTGTTCCCTCTAAATTCAGGAACCTTCATTTTAATGGAAGTCAAATCATTTTCATTGATAGGTGCTTGATAAATTTCAACCTCTCCTTCTTCAAATCCATAATCAGCCACACGGCCTCTCTCATATGCACCTCTTGGTGCCCTCCTCCTAACTGGCTCTTCTCTCTCTTCAGCTCTTGCTGGTTGTAGAATTCTCTGAGGTAGCCTTATTGGAACAGGTTGTTGTGCTTGCATTAAGAGTTCCATGGACTGCTGCAAGCTAGCCAACGTATTTGTTATTCTTTCCATATTATCCTCATTTGCTTGCTTGTACGTCTCAAGATCATCTGCAATATCCCGGATACTCATCTCTTCTTTCTCAACAGCTACGCCTTTATCTTTACTAGAATTGCTACTCATTACCTCACCTTCGCTAATTCTTCGATTGCGCTTTAGAACAAAGGCTCACAAATCAATCACCAAGCACGTTCAAGGGGAACTAGAACCTAAATCCTAGAATGACACCTAGAAAGAAACTTGACAATTTTGGAGGCAACACAAGAAAATTTTGTGTCACACGATTATATCAACCAGAGTATAGAATTAAACAAATAATACTCTAGCAATGTCACGGAATCAAAACGGTAGCTCAAACAAGAAATAGAAACAAAGAGGTCAAAATTATGATGAATCTGGTCAAAATGTATCAAAACCAACTCACCTTAGCAAGTTAGTTTATGGACCTAATAATTCTACCCAAGAAAGCTAGTATCAAGACTCCCCAAGAATTCAATTTCGAAAAGAAAACTTCCAAATCAGCAAGAAAAACGTAATAAAACAGCCCCTCAATTGGCCGAAATTGGTGGCCAAAATTTTGATTACTTTCAACCTGATTCAAAATGATTCTAATACCTTAAATTACTAAAAAAGCAAAGAATTTTTGTTGAAGTGATTTTGTACTCTTTTTTTTTTTAGGATCTGGTCACTATCCTTTGATCACCAACTAAACACAAAGCCTTTAGTCCAATTTATACCCAATTCAGAATAAGAAAAACATATTTCGAATCAAAAGGCAAGAACACAATTTCGAAATTGAATAAAGAATTCTATAACCCAATTCGAAAATCCAAAATAGAACAAATAGAACAACCCAATTCGGAATAATAAAGACTCTGACCCAATTCAAAATCCCAAATTAGAACCCTAATGGAACAATTAAAATAACCCTAGAAAGACAGATAGATAAAGATTTACCTGTAATTGGCTCTAATACCAAATGACGCGGAACCCTATGGCAATGAAGGCCTCAAACCCCAATGCACGATTGATAGAAGAAAACCAAGAACGAAGGAAAAATCACCTTCTAAAGCACCCAATTGCTTAGCAAAGCACGAACACTTATAACGGAAGGATTTAGGAAGCTCGAATTAGAAGAACGCCACAATCGAAATTGATAAGTAATTTTAATTCTTGATGCAATCAGAAGAAAAAGAGAATCCACCCTTGTTCTATGATGGCCGAGATTTTCAATAAGAAAATTGAGAATATAATTTGTCAAATAAAAGTGTGCTTACAAGAAAATAAGGCCCTATTTATACTAAAAGGCCAATATAATCCGAATCCCTAATTCTAATGGGAAAAGGAAAGATACAAAGTCAAAATCCTAACCCATTAAGGAAAGTAGAAAGTATGGAAACAAACTAATATTCTGAAATAACTAAATAGGGGACCACACATCCCATGTGCCAAAAAGATGCCAAAATTTGGCCAAACTAAATCCCTTCAAAATAAGAACACGTCCCACACTATTTGGGCTATCCATGAGCCTTAAATTACTTCCCAAGGTTGTATATGAACCCCCATGGATCTTTCTTGCACGTTGGACCTCTTTAGCTAGCCGTTAGCTTCCATATTCACACTAAGCATCATAATCAGCTTTGGTGTGCCTTCTTCAAGCTCTATTGTGCACTTTTCCATTGCCATTTCAGTCACTTCCTTTGAAATTTGATCTTGAATATGCAATCCCATAGCTGCTCCAAACTTCTTAGCTCTGCTCCTAGTCAATGGCCCATTTGGAAGCACCAATGGATCCTTGCCTCTTGGCTGGTTCGTATCAGCATTGCGTGAAAGTCTTAGTCCATGTGCTGTTCCGGTTTTACTAGTCCCAAAGAAGGATGGATCATGGAGAATGTGTAAGGATGGATCATGGAGAATGTGTGTGGACTGCCGAGCAATCAATAAAATCACGGTGAAGTTTAGACATCCAATTCCTAGACTTGATGATATGCTTGATGAGTTGAGTGGTTCTTGCATTTTTACTAAGATTGATTTGAAAAGTGGTTACCATCAAATTAGGATGAAGGAAGGAGATGAGTGGAAAACTGCATTCAAAATAAAATATGGTCTTTATTAGTGGTTAGTTATGCCATTTGGTTTATCTAATGCACCTAGTACATTCATGAGATTAATGAACCATGTTTTGCATGCATATCTTGGTAAATTTGTTGTTGTGTATTTTGATGACATACTCATTTATAGTAAATCAGTAGATGAGCATGTAGAGCATATTAGGCTGTTCTTGATGTTTTGAGAAAGGAACAATTGTATGCAGACGTGAAAAAGTTCATGTTTTGTAGTGATAAAATCATATTCTTAGGTTTTATGGTTAGTGTACAAGGTATTGAGGTTGATGATGAAGATTTTAGTTCCATTGCTGCACCATTAAATGAATTGGTAAAAAAAGATGTAAAGATTAATTGGACTAAAATTCATGAAAATGCATTCAATTTGTTGAAAGAAAGGTTAACTACTGCTCCAATTCTTGCTTTACCAGATTTTGATAAGACCTTCAAATTAGAATGTGATGATTCAGGTGTGGGCATGGGTGCTGTTGTGATGCAAGAAGGGAAACCAATTCCATATTTTAGTGAGAAGCTTCATGGTGCACAATTAAATTATTCCACTTATGATAAGGAGTTGTATGCTTCGGTAAAGAGCTTTACAAGTGTGGCAACATTACTTATTGCCTAAAGAGTTTGTTATTCATACAGATCATGAATCATTAAAGCAGCTAAAGGGGAAAACCAAGCTGAACCTAAGACATGGAAAGTGGATAAAGTTCATTGAGCCATTTCCATATGTGATAAAGTATAAGCATGGAAAAGACAATGTAGTAGCATATGCACTTTCAAGAAGGTATTCCTTAATCTCAACTCTTAGTTCTAAGTTATTAGGCTTTGAGCAAATTAAGGATATGTATGCCAATGATGTTGACTTTGCAAATGTTTATAAAGCAAGTGAGCATTTTTCATTTCAGAAGTTTTATAGGCATGATGGGTATTTGTTTAAGGATGGAAGATTATGCATGCCTAGTTGCTCATTAAGGGAATTGCTTGTGCTTGAGGCACATGGTGGAGGACTCATGAGACATTTTGGGGTATTTAAGACTTTAGAGATTCTACATTAACATTTCTATTGGCCAAACATGAGAAAGGATGTTGAAAGAATTTGTGCCAAGTGTATTGCATGTAAATAAGCAAAATCTAAGTCTTTACTTCATGGGCTCTATACTCCTTTACCTATTCCTAATACACCTTGGATTGACATATCTATGGACTTTGTTTTGGGACTGCCTAGGACTAGAAAAGGGAAAGATAGCATATTTGTTATTATTGATGGATTCAGCAAAATGGCTCATTTTATTGCATGTCACAAAACTGATGATGCAACAAATATTGCTAATTTATTTTTTGGGGAAGTAGTTCGTTTGCATGGCATTCCTAAAACAATTGTAAGTGATAGAGATGTGAAGTTCTTAAGTCATTTTTGGCATGTTTTGTGGAATAAGTTAGGTACTAAATTGTTGTTGTCTACAATTTGTCATCTACAAACTGATGGACAAACAAAAGTGATAAATAGGACTTTATAATCTTTATTACGTGTTGTTGTGGGTAAGAATTTGAAAACTTGGGAAGATTGTTTGCCATTAGTGGAGTTTGCAAATAATAGAAGCATACATTCTTCTACAGGTTATTCATCATTTGAAATTATTTATGGTTTTAATCCGCTTACACCACTTAATATGTTTCCTTTGCCATTAAATGAAATAACTAACTTAGATAGTGAAAAGAAAGCAGAGTTGGTTAAGAAGATACATGAGAAGGCACGAGCTCATCTTGAGAAGAAATATGAATCATTTGCCCATAATGCAAATAGAAGAAGGAAACATGTGATTTTCCAACCTGGCAATTGGGTATGGGTTCATATGAGGAAGAAAAGATTTCCTAAATGAAGGAAATCCAAATTGGATGCAAGGGGAGATGGCCCATTCCAAGTTTTAGAACAAATCAATGACAATGCCTACAAAATCAATCTACCAGGTGATTATAATATTTCTGCAACTTTCAATGTTAGTGATCTTTCTCCTTTTGTTGTAGATTTAGATTTGAGGACAAATCTTTTTTAGCAAGGAGGGAATGATGAGGAAACTATAAGCAAGCTTGATGAATCTACACAAGGTAGCAAATATGTTGATGATATCATTATGCCAAGTGGACTAATCACAAGATCACAATCAAAGAAACTCCAGCATGTGTTCCAACACTTCATTCAAAGGTGGAATAATAAAGAGGGAGATCAACTTATACTGAATATGAGGGATCATGAAGAAGAAGTCAGAAACTCACCAAGAAGCATGAAGAATCTGCCCATAAGTATGGTGATGGGCATTAGCATGAATTTGGAATATAATATTGATGTGGTTTAGTACTAGTGTGACTAGAGACATGTGAAACAACACCAAAATGCATGTAGAATCTGCCCATTAATGTTGTCAGAATTATGGGCAGTAATTTAGAATATATTATTGATGTAGATGAATAATTGATATTATTGTGACTAGATACATGTAAACCTAGACTTTTAAGCCATTAGTTCTTCTTTTCCAACTATATAGGGAGGGGAAAAAGAACTCAAGGTGGTTACTATGAATTTCCAGTTTATGCTAAATGTAATTGATGTGTTTTCAAGTTTGAGAGGTATTCTTCTTATTCTTGTTGCATGAAAAATTGGTTCTAACTTATCAAGTCTGACTTGTGGCTTTTAAATCAATTATTTCTTCATCCCAATCACCCAAGTTCTCAATTACATGTTAGTTGTGGGTTTGGTAGGGAGGATTTGTTTTTGAGTTCTAAGATTCTAGGCTATATGTCTATGTGAGGTTCTAGATATAATATTTGATCCATGGGTTCCGCATCAGTTCCATAACATGGTTCCTATATATGCTGGTCACATGTTGTTGGGGAGACCATGCCAATATGATCGAAGGGTCATACATGATGGGTTTAAGAATTGATATTCTTTGATCATGAATGGACAGAAATGCCAACTTGGACCTTTGTCTCCAAAGACCATTTTTGAAGACCAAATGAGAATAAAAGAGCAATATGAAGAACTTGAATTTTCATTGGCTGAAACTTTGGGGACGGAGCAAGAAAGAGAGAAAAGAAAAAGGTGAGATGAGTGGTAAGAATGAGAGCAATGGGAAACACAAGGGGAGAGAAAATAAGGGAAGATTGAATGAAAGAAAAATGAGGGTTTATGCAAAAATGAGTGATGTGAGGAAAACACTAACCATAAGGCAGATTATACTTGTACTTATGTACAAGGATGTTTTGATTATATCTAACGAGCTTGGCAAGAGTTTGCCTAGTGTTATTATTGATTTATTGCAGGAACATGAAGATCTCTTTCTTGAAGATGTGCCTAAAGGTTTGCCACCAATTCGAGAAATTGAATATTAAATTGATTTCATTCCTGATGCAAGCATACTAAATAGGCCAACTTATAGATGCAACCTTGAGGAGACCAAGGAAATCCAAAGGCAAGTAAGCGAACTTATGGAGAAGGGATATGTGCATTAAACCATGAGTCCATGTGCGGTTCCTATATTATTGGTGCCTAAAAAGGATGGTTCATGGAGGATGTGTGTTGATTGTCATGCCATCAAAAAATAATGATGAAGTATAGACATCCTATTCCTAGGCTAGATGATATGATGGATGAATTGCATGGTTCTTGTGTTTTTTTGGAAAATTGATTTAAAATATGGACATCATCAAATTAGAATGCGTAAAGGTGATGAATAGAAAATTGCTTTCAAAACTAAACATGGTTTGTATGAATGGTTAGTAATGCCCTTTGGCTTAACTAATGTACCAAGTACTTTTATGCGATGAATGAATCATGTTTTGCATGCTTTAATTGGAAAGTTTGTGGTGGTTTATTTTGATGATATTCTTGTGTGTAGCAAATCTTTAGATGAGCATGTAACACATTTAAAGGCTGTTTTTGATGTGTTAAGGCAAGAAAAGTTATATGCTAATCTTAAGAAATGCACTTTTTCCACTAATGATATTACTTTTCTTGGATATATTGTTAATGACAAATGAATTCATGTTGATCAAGAAAAAATAAAAGTAATTAGAGATTGGTTGAAACCTACTAGTGTGCATGATGTTTGGAGTTTTCATTGGTCTTGCTAGCTTTTATAGGAGATTCATTAGGGATTTTTCTACAATTGTTGCACCTTTAACTGAATGCATTAAAAAGAATGTGGGTTTCAAGTGGGGAAAAGAACAAGATGATGCTTTTAACTTGCTAAAAGACAAACTCAGTTCAGCACCTTTACTTGCTTTGCCTAACTTTTCTAAAACTCTTGAGGTTGAGTGTGCTGCGAGTGGCATAGGTATTGGTGGAGTCTTGATGCAAGAAGGAAGACCAATAGCTTTTTTTAGTGAGAAGCTAAGTGGAGCAAGTCTAAACTACCCAACTTATGATAAGGAGTTCTACACATTGTTGAGAGTGTTAGAAAATTGGTAGCACTAATTATGGTATGAGGAATTCATAATCCACACTGATCATGAGTCCTTGAAATATCTCAAAGGACAAGGAAAGCTTAGTCGAAGACATGCTAAATGGGTGGAGTTCATTGAATCATTTCCTTACATCATCAAGTACAAGCAAGGTAAGGAAAATGTGGTTGCCGATGCTTTATCAAGGAGGTATGCTCTAATTTCTACACTTGATGCAAAATTATTAGGTTTCGAGTTAATTAAGAATTTATATAATTCAGACCTTAATTTTGCTAATGTTTATGAGGCATATGAGAAAGGGGGTTTTGGCAAGTTTTTTGGGCTGGATGGTTTTCTTTTCATACAAAATAATCTATGTGTGCCTCAATCTTCTTTGAGAGAGTTGCTTGTGAGGGAGGCACATGGTGGGGGTTTGTGTTAGTGTATATGCCCTAGGCCATTGATTTGGACCTTAATGTTATTCATTTTGTTATTAATAAAGAAGTTTTTATTATCATTGTTATGTTTGCATGTTATATATAATAATGATTATATCCCTGGTTTATTATTGTTATGGAGATAATAATAAATATAACTAGTGTAATATTGATTTGATAATCATAAGATGATTATAGGTATGAAGATACAAATCAATATTATGGATACATGTTAGAGAACAGTGTATTGGATAGACCCACATAGATATCACTTCATGGTTTAATGTCATAAGTGTATCTCATAATAGTTTTCATTTAATCCTTTGACTTGAGATTGTCATAGTTTCCAATATAAGGAATATTATGTTTTGACATGATCAAACGTTATCTGTAACTAGATAATTATAAAGGTTATGCTTGAACATGGTATAAATTATGTAGAGGAAAATGAACAATCAAGATGGAATTTGTCCCTCTCTATGAGAGAGATATCTTCTGGGCCCCTCGATAAGTGTAACTGAGAAATGCATGGCCGTGCTCAAATAAGTTGATATAAGATCAATCTTATTTGTTTATCAGTTAACTTGGAGATCGAGTAATCATAAGTTTGGACAATATAAGTATGACATTTACTATGACTTATGTTCAAACTAGATATCGTGTGACAAAGGGATTAATGCATGTACTATTTCAGGTTTTCATTTATAATGATTCTCATGATTAATTGGGTAGTCATAATGTCTTGCTAGAGGCCAATTATGATTTGTGCATTTCAATAGAGATTGAAATACACTACCAGTTAATATGAGCCTATCGGGTCACACACATAGAACGTAGGCTGTACTTAAACAATAATAATTATATTTTTATTATTGTTGTTAGTATTATTATTATTATTAGATATTAATAATAATATTGTTATAATAATTATTATTAGATAATAATTATTAAAAATGTGGGTCCATATAGGATATGGACAGTTAGGGTTTTGACAAGGAAAGGTCTTTTAAAATGGTTTTAAAAGGACTAGAGGCCTTGATGATATTTATTATTATTTTCGTTTTGAAAGAAAACGGAAGAAGAGAAAAAACCTAAAACCCTAGTTTCGTTTTTGCAAAAAATTCAGCCACTGCCGTTGGTGAGCTAGCACTCAGACCGGCGTACGTTTGTGTGGACTTCGATAGAGGGTGTTCGTCTTCAGAAGGCAGCATCTGTTAATCGTTTTGAAGCTACGCAAAAGGGTTAGTTTCGAATCTCTTTTATCGAACTGAATGGATCACATGGATCCTGTGAGTAAATCGAAAGAAATTTTTTTTTGTTTTCCGCTGCGGCAAGGGTTGCAGATCCTTTTTCGATTTACTAACAGCCTCTTGTTGATTCCATTTAATTCGAAATATGCCATGTTGATGTGTTGATGTGATCTATTGTTTTTCGAATGGCATGATTGGATTCGTTTTATCATTTGATGATGATTCGAATCTGTTATATGAGATATAACCTAAATCGTTGTTGATATATGATGTCAAAGATGACCAATTGTATAAGATACAATTCTGTGAAGTCGAACTAGGGTTGGTATACAATCTGTTATGGTTTCGAATTAGGGTTAATATGATTAATTCAATTCGTTTATTCATATTGAATGTATACATAGATTTTGATTTTGATTAATATGATTATTGAGTAAATCGTTTTCTAAGGTTTCTTGTAATAGTTCTCTGTTAATATGATTAATAGATTGCTATTATTTTCTGTTTAATATGATTGACAGAATAAGGGTTTTGACAGAAAATAATTAATTGGATTAATGATTCTGTTTAGCTTCGAGGGGCGCTGCCCCTCGACCCCGCCCAGGGGCACTGCCCCTTCGGAACCCCGCCCGCTGACCGGCCAGTGGGAGCCCCGCCCGCTAACCGGCTAGCGGGACCGCCGTATGTTCGCGCCCTATAGTTCGTTACCGTGACATTAAGAATGTCAATATATTTGTTTCTATTTAACATGTTGGTGATCAATATGCTATGATTATTTGATGTCTTGGCATGGTGCATAGTATGGCTTTATGACCTATGTGTTTGTTTATTCATATCTTTGGATTGTATATACGGCCTGCGTGTCGTTTATTTTTGTAACTTTATTATTACTAGTTTAGTAGTTAGTTTTATTATTATTGTAATAATGAAGACTCAAGCTTGGAGAAGAAGATGAAAATTCCATGGAGATGAAGTTGCCTTTCAAGATATGAAGAAATGTACTATTGCAAATGTTGTAATAGATAGGTTTTCTTTTCACCTAGGGTTGCCTATATGATCTTCATTTGGTCTCATGAAGATCATATCTAGTTTGGCCATACTATGTCACGTTTATTTTTATCGAATATGTATGAGATGCCATGTTTGATAGTTTATGTATGCATATGGGATATGATATATAAATGTTAATTTTAACATGTTTTCAAAATTAAATGGAATGAACCCTCACTATTAATCTAAGTTTTAATGCCATCCATATCTTAAACACTTATCAAGGCTAAGATCACCTAAATGTAAATTTTGCCAAAGCAAAGTACTTTAGGTTATCCTAGTAAGATATGATGAGTAATGGTGCTGCTCATGCGTTTAAAATTGGTTAGACTTAATTAGGCTATCAAAATGGTTTTGGGCCTAAGGCATTAGATGGGGTATAACATGCTATGACATATGATGTCATGATCCCATATTATCTAAGAGTTACATGTGATGTAATTGGTAAGGGGTTACCTACCATAATAACTTGATTTTAAGTGTCATGCCAAAGCTGACTTAATATTAAGTAAAAATTGGATCTTAGCCCACTAAAATGTCATTGTGATGATTGAGGGTTATATTTTAGTGGGATTTTAATTACTTATCACCTTTTATTAATTAAAATTTGCATATTTTGTAGATTGAAATGGCTACCAACAATAACTCCACTTTATCACTGCGATCCATCCTTGAGAAGGAAAAACTGAAAGAGAATGGGACTAATTTTGTTGATTGGTTTAGGAACCTGAGAATTGTTCTCAAACAAGAAAAGAAGTCCTATGTGCTTGATGAAGCTGTCCCTGAGCCACCTCTTGCTAATGCTTCTAATGTTGATAAGAACAAGCATAAGAAGCATATGGATGATTCCAATGACATTGGATGTCTTATGCTTGCTACTATGTGTCCAGAACTTCAGAAGGATCTGGAACACTTGGAGGCTTATGAGATGAGTGTCCATCTCAAACAAGCTTTCCAACAGCAAGCTAGGCAGGATAGATTCGACACTGCTGTTGCATTATTTGACTGCAAGATGTCAGAGGGCGAATCGGTTAGCGCTCATGTTTTGAAAATGAAGGGCTACATAGATCACCTTGCCCGACTTGGATATCCCTTGAGTTTAGAACTCTCCACGGATTTGATCCTTCATTCTTTGCCCAGCAGTTTTTCACATTTTGTTATGAACTATAATATGAACAACATGGAAAAGTCCATTCCTGAGCTACATGGTATGCTCAAAACTGCTGAAGGGAATATCAAAAAGCCCACTAAGGCTACCCATGTATTGAATGTCAATAAGGGTAAGCCTATGAAGAAGAAAGGCAAGGCAAAGGGTAAAGCAACAGTTGCTACAAAGCCTAAGGGACAGCCCAAGCCAAAAGAACCCAAGGCACCTGTTCCTAAGGAAGGAACTTGTTTCCATTGCAAGGAGCCTGGGCATTGGAAAAGAAATTGCCCACTTTATTTGGCTGAATTGAAGAAATCGAAGGGTAGTGCGACTACATCTTCAGGTATATATGTTATAGAAATTAACTTATCTGCTTCTACTTCATGGGTATTGGATACTGCATGTGGTTCTCACATTTGTACAAATGTGCAGGGACTCAAAAGGAGTAGATCACTGAAAAGGGGCGAAGTTGACCTACGAGTTGAGAATAAAGCAAGAGTTGCTGCATTAGCTGTAGGATCTTATGAACTTCATATGCCTAATGGCTTTTTGTTAAATTTGAACAATTGCTATTATGTTCCTACTCTGAGTAGGAATCTTATTTCAGTTTCAGTTTTGGATGATGAAGGTTTTTCATTTTTAATTAAAAATAAGACCTGTTCTATTTTTGATAAAGATGATTTGCTTTATGGTATTGCAAGATCTTTTAATGGCCTTTATGTCCTTGACTTAGATGATTCTAGGGAGAATCATATTTATAACATAAACTCTAAAAGAATTAAGCCAAATGACTTAAACCCTACATTTTTATGGCATTGTCGTCTTAGCCATATAAATGAGAAAAGCATTTCTAAACTCCATCAAGATGGATTATTAGATTCATTTGATTTTGAATCATTTGATAAATGTGAATCTTGTTTACTTGGCAAAATGACAAGGAATCCTTTCATCGGACAAGGTGAAAGGGCTAATGACTTGCAAGGACTAATACATACAGATGTATGTGGCCCGTTAAGCATTAGTGCCAGAGGAGGATATAATTACTTCATTACTTTTACTGATGATTTCAGTAGGTATGGCTATGTCTACCTAATGAAACATAAGCATGAGGCTTTTGAAATGTTCAAAACTTTTCAAAATGAAGTACAAAATCAACTTGGTAAAACTATTAAGGCACTTCGATCTGATCGAGGTGGTGAATTTTTGAGCCAAGAGTTTGACGAACATCTAAGAAATTATGGAATTGTTTCACAATTAACTCCTCCAGGAACTCCACAGTGGAATGGTGTTTCTGAAAGAAGAAATCGAACTTTATTAGATATGGTTCGATCTATGATGAGTCAAGCAGATCTTCCATTATCGTTTTGGGGTTATGCCTTGGAGACAGCTGCTTTTGTTTTAAACCGTGTACCATCTAAAGCGGTTGAAAAGACGCCATATGAGATATGGACTGGCAAAACACCTAGTTTGTCTTTTCTTAAGATTTGGGGTTGTGAAGCTTATGTGAAAAGACCAGTTTCAGATAAGTTAGCTCCAAAATCTGCTAAATGTATATTTGTGGGATATCCTAAGGAAACTAAAGGATATTATTTCTATATTTCCATCTGAGAACAAAGTGTTTGTTGCTCGAAATGGAACCTTTTTGGAAAAAGAATTCATTTCTAAAAGAACTAGTGGGAGTACAGTTCAATTAGATGAATTTATAGAACCACAAGAAGATATTGACCCCCTGTAGAAACAGTTTCAGAACCACAAGCCATTGTGGAAACTAAAAATGTTACATAAGTTCTGCGCAGATCTGATAGACCACGTCATCAGCCTGAGAGATATGGATTTCTCATGACTGAAAGTCGTGAAGTTTTGCTCATAGATCAAGATGAGCCAACTACCTATCTTGAAGCTGTGTCAGGTCCAGATTCAGAGAAATGGCTTGGAGCCATGAACTCTGAGATGCAGTCCATGTTTGACAACCAAGTTTAGGCCTTAATTGATCCTCCCGAAGGTATTAAGACTATTGCTTGCAAATGGGTTTTCAAGAAGAAAATTGACATGGATGGAAATGTGCAAACCTATAAAGCAAGGTTGGTTGCTAAAAGTTTCAAACAAACTCATGGTATAGACTATGATGAAACCTTTTCTCCAGTTGCTATGATTAAATCTATTAGGATTCTCCTTGCCATTGCTGCATACTATGATTATGTGATATGGCAAATGGATGTCAAAACTGCTTTCCTTAATGGAAATTTACTCGAGAATGTGTACATGACACAACCTGAGGGTTTTGTAAATCCTGAGAATTCTGGGAAGGTTTGCAAGCTTCAAAGGTCCATTTATGGATTGAAGCAAGCATCTCGAAGCTGGAATCTTTGTTTTGATGAAACAGTTAAGAACTTTGGTTTCATTCAAAATGAAGATGAACCATGTGTTTACAAGATGGTTAGTGGGAGTGCTATCGTGTTCTTAGTCCTATATGTAGATGACATATTGATCATTGGAAATGATGTCCCCACTTTACAAAAGGTTAAAGATTGGTTAGGGAATACTTTTTCAATGAAGGACTTGGGTGAGGCTGCATATATCCTTGGTATAAGGATCTATAGAGATAGATCTAGAAGGATAATTGGCTTAAGTCAAAGTACATACATTGACAAAGTGTTGAAGAGATTCAGCATGCAAGATTCCAATAAGGGATTTTTGCCTATGTCACATGGTATTCATCTTAGCAAGAATCAATGTCCTAAGACATCTGATGAGCGAGATAGAATGAATAAGATCCCTTATGCTTCTGCTATTGGATCTATTATGTATGCCATGCTATGTACTAGACCTGATGTCTCATATTCTTTGAGCACAACAAGTAGATATCAAGCTGATCCTGGTGAGGGTCACTGGATAGCTGTTAAGAACATTCTTAAGTATCTAAGAAGAACTAAGGATGCTTTCTTGGTTTATGGAGGTTTGGAAGATGAGCTAGTTGTAAATGGTTACACAGATGCTAGTTTCCAAACTGATATAGATGATTACAAATCGCAGTCAGGTTTTGTATTCACATTGAATGGTGGAGCCATTACTTGGAAAAGTTCCAAGCAGAGTACAGTAGCAGATTCTACAATAGAAGCTGAGTATATAGCAGCATCAGATGCAGCTAAGGAAGCAGTTTGGCTGAAGAAATTCATCACTGAGCTTGGAGTGGTGCCTAGCATTGCTAATCCTATGGCTATCTATTGTGACAACAATGGTGCCATAGCGCAAGCAAAAGAGCCAAGGTCCCATCAGAAATCTAAGCATATACTCAGGCGATTTCACCTCATTCGAGACATCATTGATAGAGGTGATATCAAGATATGCAAAGTTGACACAAATGACAACATAGCAGATCCATTGACAAAGCCTCTCTCGAGGGTCAAGCATGATCAGCACACTAGGTCTATGGGCATGAGATATTTGTTAGTCTAGGCCTAGTGCAAGTGGGAGACTGTTAGTGTATATGCCCTAGGCCATTGATTTGGACCTTAATGTTATTCATTTTGTTATTAATAAAGAAGTTTTTATTATCATTGTTATGTTTGCATGTTATATATAATAATGATTATATCCCTGGTTTATTATTGTTATGGAGATAATAATAAATATAACTAGTGTAATATTGATTTGATAATCATAAGATGATTATAGGTATGAAGATACAAATCAATATTATGGATACATGTTAGAGAACAGTGTATTGGATAGACCCACATAGATATCACTTCATGGTTTAATGTCATAAGTGTATCTCATAATAGTTTTCATTTAATCCTTTGACTTGAGATTGTCATAGTTTCCAATATAAGGAATATTATGTTTTGACATGATCAAACGTTATCTGTAACTAGATAATTATAAAGGTTATGCTTGAACATGGTATAAATTATGTAGAGGAAAATAAACAATCAAGATGGAATTTGTCCCTCTCTATGAGAGAGATATCTTCTGGGCCCCTCGATAAGTGTAACTGAGAAATGCATGGCCGTGCTCAAATAAGTTGATATAAGATCAATCTTATTTGTTTATCAGTTAACTTGGAGATCGAGTAATCATAAGTTTGGACAATATAAGTATGACATTTACTATGACTTATGTTCAAACTAGATATCGTGTGACAAAGGGATTAATGCATGTACTATTTCAAGTTTTCATTTATAATGATTCTCATGATTAATTGGGTAGTCATAATGTCTTGCTAGAGGCCAATTATGATTTGTGCATTTCAATAGAGATTGAAATACACTACCAGTTAATATGAGCCTATCGGGTCACACACATAGAACGTAGGCTGTACTTAAACAATAATAATTATATTTTTATTATTGTTGTTAGTATTATTATTATTATTAGATATTAATAATAATATTGTTATAATAATTATTATTAGATAATAATTATTAAAAATGTGGGTCCATATAGGATATGGACAGTTAGGGTTTTGACAAGGAAAGGTCTTTTAAAATGGTTTTAAAAGGACTAGAGGCCTTGATGATATTTATTATTATTTTCATTTTGAAAGAAAACGGAAGAAGAGAAAAAACCTAAAACCCTAGTTTCGTTTTTGCAAAAAATTCAGCCACTGCCGTTGGTGAGCTAGCACTCAGACCGGCGTACGTTTGTGTGGACTTCGATAGAGGGTGTTCGTCTTCAGAAGGCAGCATCTGTTAATCGTTTTGAAGCTACGCAAAAAGGTTATTTTCGAATCTCTTTTATCGAACTGAATGGATCACATGGATCCTGTGAGTAAATCGAAAGAAAATTTTTTTTTTGTTTTCCGCTGCGGCAAGGGTTGCAGATCCTTTTTCGATTTACTAACAGTTTGATGGGGCATTTTGGTGTGAGAAAAACTTTAGATGTTTTAAGTGATCATTTATTTTGGCCACAAATGAAAAGAGATGTTGAGAGAATTTGTGAGAGATGCATTACTTGTAAACAAGCTAAATCCAAATTGATGCCTCATAGGTTGTATACACCACTTCCCATACCTATTGAACCTTGGGTAGACATTTCCATGGACTTTGTTTTAGGATTACCTAGGTCAAGGGGAGGGAAAGATTCTATTTTTGTTGTTATTGACAGGTTTAGCTAAATGGCACATTTCATTCCATGCCATAAGACGGATGATGCAGCTCATGTTGCGAGGCTATTCTTCAAAGAAATTGTGAGATTACATGGAGTTCCAAGGACAATTGTTAGTAATAGAGATGTCAAGTTCCTTAGCCACTTTTGGAAGACACTTTGGAGCAAGTTGGGAACAAAGCTTCTATTCTCAACAACATGTCATCCACAAACGGATGGACAAAAGGAGGTGGTCAATAAAACTCTTTCACAACTATTGAGTGCAATAATTCAAAGAAATATGAAGAATTGGGAATGTTTACTACATTTTGAGTTTGCCTATAATAGGAGTATTCATGCTACAACAAATTGTTCACCTTTTGAGATTGTATATGGTTTCAATCCATTAACATCTATAGTTTTACTGCCATTACCCATTGAAAAAGCTAATTTGGAAGGAAAGAAAAAGGCTAAATTTGTTAAATGCGTACATGAGAGGGTGCGTGCTCAAATAGAAAAAAAAACCTCAACAATATGAAAAGCAACACTACAAGGGAAGAAAGAAAGTCATATTTGAACCAGGTGATTGGGTTTGGGTACACTTGAGGAAGGAAAGATTTCCAAGTCAAAGGAAGTCTAAGCTGATGCCGAGAGGAGATGGACCATTTCACGTCCTACAAATAATCAATGACAATGCATACAATCTACAATTGCCTAGTGAGAATGGCAATGTAAGTGCTACCTTTAATGTTTCTAATTTGTCTTTGTTTGATGTAGGTGATGAAGGAGCAAATTTGAGGATGAATCCTTCTGAGGAAAGGGGAATGATGAGGACCAACAAGCTCGAGTCCATTCGGCTAATGATCAAAATGCAAAGAAAGACCCTTTAGCCATTCAATAACAAGAGCTAGAGCAAAAAAGATGATGGAAACATTAACTTGCTTAATTGAAGACATTTGGAAGAAACAAGCTTAATGTGACGCATCTAACTTATTATGGGAGGAACAAAAGTCAAAGATTGTAAACATGATCCAAGCATGTTCAAATATGAAGACAATAGTCTAACCCACGTTGTCTGAATCAATCCAGCCCATTGAAGAATAAAGGGCCATTCAGCCTTGATTAAGTGAGTATGGATCTTGGGCTATCATTTTATGTTATTTATTAATTTGGGTTTATTTTATTTGCTTTGTAAAATCAATATATCATAGTTAGGATTTTATTCTTGTTAAAGTTTGAGTTTTTGATCAGTTGTCATTTGGGAGTTACAAATGAGTGCATTTAGTTTGGGGTGTGATCAGTTGTCATTTGGGAGTTACAAAATGAATGCTTTTAATGTATAACAACTCTTTTCAATGAGAGTTATTGGGGATTAAAGGGAAGAACGTGGAAGAGCTATAATAACATCCATTTAGGTTTCTTCTACCTCACTTTGGCTATAAATATCAAAGCCAAACTAATTTGTAAGAAGAACATTGATGAATGATAACTGAATTTTCTCTTTGTGAGTGTTTTTACTTAAGTTCTTTCATGAACTTTGAACTTATCAAACTAATTTGGTTTGTGGCGTTCTCTAACCAAAACAAATCTTGTGTTTAATTCTTAACTTATCAGATCATATCTGGTTTGTGGCATTGTGGGTTGAATTCAAGTACTAGTTTCATTGGTAAACAATAACACTTGGAATTAGTTTTTCCCTAACTTCACATGAGGAGGTCGTTGGATTTTGGAATCATCTTGACTGGAAGGTGTTTTCTTGCATTCCATATGTATCATAACTTAATAGTTATTGGGGTATATGGTTGCTAAGATGATGATTTCCTATCAAAATTATATGCCAACTTGAAAAAGTACATTTTTGTAGTGATAAAATCATATTCTTAGGTTTTATGGTAAGTGCACAAGGAATTGAGGTTGATGATGAAAAGGTAAAGGCAATAAGAATTGGCCAGCACCTAAAACCTTGAGTGAGGTAAGAAGTTTTTATGGTTTTGCTAGTTTCTATAGGAGGTTTGTTAAAGATTTTAGTTCCATTGCTGCACCATTAAATGAATTGGTAAAAAAAGATGTAAAGTTTATTTAGACTGAAATTCATGAAAAGGCATTCAATTTGTTGAAAGAAAGGTTAACTACTACAATTCTTGCTTTACCAGATTTTGATAAGACCTTCGAATTAGAGTGTGATGCTTCAGGTGTGGGCATAGGTGCGGTTTTGATGTAAGAAGGGAAACCAATTGCATTTTTTAGTGAGAAGCTTCATAGTGCATAATTAAATTATTCTACTTATGACAAGGAGTTGTATGCTTTGGTAAGAGCTTTACAAGTGTGGCAATGTTACTTATTGCCTAAAGAGTTTGTTATTCATACAAATCATGAATCTAAGCATCTAAAGGGACAAACCAAGCTAAGCCGAAGACATGGAAAGTAGATAGAGTTTATTGAGCCATTTTCATATGTGATAAAGTATAAGCATGGCAAAGACAATGTAGTAGCAAATGTACTTTCAAGAAGATGGTGAAAAGAAATCGGAGTTGGTTAAGAAGATACATGAGAAGGCATGAGCTCATCTTGAGAAGAAATATGCAACACTTGCGCATAATGCAAATAGAAGAAGAAAGCATGTTGTTTTCCAACCGGTGATTTTAGGAAATCCAAGTTGGATGCAAGGGGAGAGGCCCATTTTAAGTTTTAGAATGAATCAATGACAATGCCTACAAAATTGATCTACCAGGTGAGTATAATGTTTCTACAAGTTTCAATGTTAGTAATCTTTCTCCTTTTGATGTAGGTTCATATTTGAGGACAAAATTGACCTACAAATATTTTTTAGCAAGGAGGAAATGATGAGGAAACTATAAGCAAGCTTGATGAATCTACACAAGGCAGCAAATTTGTTGATGATATCATTATGCCAAGTGGACCAATCACAAGATCACAATCAAAGAAACTCTTGCATGTGTTCCAACACTTCATTCAAAGGTGGATTAATGAAGAGGGAGACCAACTTGTACTGAATATGAAGAATCATGAAGGTGAAGTTAGAAACTCACCAAAAAGCATGAAGAATCTGCCCATAAATATGTTGATGGGCATTAGCATGAATTTACAATATAATATTGATGTGGTTTAGTGCTAGTGTGACTAGACACATGTGAACTGATATGTCCGAGGGTCTAGAGGGTTGTGGATCAGGTTCGACAAAAGGTGGCGGTGAGCCCATGTTTGATCCAAATAAAGAAAATGGGTGCGCCTCTGCTGACAGCTTAAGCTTTTGGTAGAAATGGTTAGCGTTCTTTCAGGTTAAGTGTGCTGGTGCAGGGTCAATACTAGGATGGGTGACCTTCTGGGAAGTGCTTGGCCTAGCCGTGTTGGTGCAGGGTCAGTACCAGGAGGGATGACCTTTTGGGAAGTGCTTGGCTCAGCCGTGCTGGTGCAGGGTCAGTACCATAATGGGTGTCCACCTGGAAAGTGCTTGGCCCGGCCGCATCATTTGGTATCAGAGCCTATTTATCGGGTCTAGTCCCACTACTCCAGGTTCGAGGACGAACCTCCTTAAAGAGAGAGGGAATGATATGTTTGAGGGTCTGGAGGGTTGAGGATCAGGTTCGACAAAAGGTGGCGGTGAGCCCATGTTTGATCCAAATAAAGAAAATGGGTGTGCCTCTGCTGACAGCTTAAGCTTTTGGTAGAAATAGTTAGCGTTCTTTCCGGTTAAATGTGCTGGTGCAGGGTCAGTACTAGGATGGGTGACCTTCTGGGAAGTGCTTGGCCTAGCCGTGTTGGTGCAGGGTCAGTACCAGGAGGGATGACCTTCTGGGAAGTGTTTGGCCCAGCCGTGCTGGTGCAGGGTCAGTACCATAATGGGTGTCCACCTGGGAAGTGCCTTGGCCCAGCCGCATCATGAACCAACACCAAAATGAATGTAGAATCTGCCCATCAATTATCTGAATTATGGGAACTAATTTAGAATGTAATATTGATGTGGATGGATAATTAATGCTAGTGTGACAAGATACATATGGGCCTAGACTTCTAATCCATTAATTCTTCATTTCCAACTATATAGAGAGGGGTGGAAAGAACTAAAGTGGATGATACGAATTTCTAGATCATACTGATTGTAATTTATGTGTTTTCAAGTTTGAGAGGTTTTCTTCTTATTCTTGTTACATGAAGAATTGATTCTAACTTATCAAGTCTGACTTGTGGCATTTAAATCAATTAATTTTCTTTATCTCAATCCAAGTTCTCAATTACAGGTTAGTTGTGGGTTTGGTAGGAAGGATTTGTTTTTGAGTTCTAAGATTCTATGCTAGATGTATATGTGGGGTTCTAGATGTAATATTTGATCCATGAGTTCCACATCAGATCTCCTAGATGGCAGTCTACAAGATCTACTTCTTGAAAAAACTATTTCAACATTACCATCTTTTTCAACTATTTCTTGTACATCCCTTGATTCTTCTTTTCATACAGGGACTGCTTGTTCAAGTAACCATCTTTCAAGTAAACTTACCTTATCCCAAGAAATAGTCTTAGGAACCTTGAACAACAGAATTCATCACTTTATAGTGTATTTTATAAATAAGGATAAAATTTTCATATCCAGAAAGCATATCATATCCTTCAGTCTTTATATCAAGGCTTAAATCAATCTGTGCGGGTCTGATAATGACAGTGTGTAATTTGGAAAACAAGAGATCCATCAAAGAGAAGATTCCACAATGCCTAATAAGGAGTCATTAAATTTATTGTGTTTCTTATCTCGTACATAGAACAGCTGATGTATTTAAGCCAATTCTAATGGCTGGCTTAAGAACAACCTGGATAACTCCTATATAAAGAAATTTAATTTTTTTTCTTGATACTTTTGAATTAGTTCTTCAGATAAGAGACTGAAAGAACTAAAGCCTTCATAAATAGGAACAGCCTGCTCCACTGTCTTAATAAGATTTAAATAGAAAATTAGTATTAGATTTATAAATAGAAGAAGAGGAAATCGTAGGGAGCTTCCAATTATTTAAATTATGTTCAACTTTTTCCATCAAAAGAATTTCTTTGTTCTTTTTTATCCAGAAATTCCAGAAGTACTGGAAGAGGATGAAGCATCTTTGTTTAAACTAGAAAATAGTCTATCCATTTAAATGAAAGATCACTATCAATGATTTACTCCAACAGTCCTTACAAATTAAATTCAATGGACAAAAATAGAAACCTTACTTGGGATTTCACTTTAATTTAAATCATGAATCCTTAAGGCATTTGAAAGGCCAAGGGAAATTGACCAAGCAACATACAAAATGGGTGGAATTCATTGAGTCATTTCAATATGTGATTCAATACAAGCAAGGCAAAGAAAATATTGTGGGAGATGCACTTTCAAGAAGGTATGCCTTAATTTCAACTCTTAGTTCTAAATTATTAGGCTTTGACATATTAAGGATTTGTATGCGAATGATCATGACTTTACAAATGTGTATGGTGCTTGTGAAAATGATGCTTTTTATGACTTCTATTGATGTGAGCCTGCCTTGCTGGGATTTAATTCCTAAGGACACCAAAACATAAGAACACCAACCAGCACCTTCAACCCAACACCAACTTGTGATGTAAAACTGAAGCTATATGGCTGGAAACCAAAGATTCAAGACCCAACCCCAACTTGTGAAGGAAAAACCTTGAATATAAGTTAAGACCTAGCAAACTTGGTTATTTTTGCAAGGAATTCATGCAAGTTCTAACCAGAACTCAAAAGAAGGCTAAAAACCTCTCAAACCTCTCAAAAATGGAGAGAAAACTCAGAATATTCATTAAGTTCAAAGTCTGCCATTACATCTGTTTTTAAAAGACTTAAAGAAAGCATAAAACAAGTGAAATGATGGAAAAATACAAATATAATGATGTGGTTACATAAAACAAATTGGGCAGCCATATAGCTTGTCTCCCACTAGCTTTTAAAAGGCATCTTTGACTCCCAATGTGAGTTTCAGCCACTCTTAATATATGGGCATCCAATGGTACGTTAATGGTATGTATTTAGCTCCCAAAGGTATAATGATGGATGCCAATATGTATTCTAACTCCTTTGGGTCAATTGGCCTCTTCGGTAGATTGCAATTTGGACACGTGCAACCAAACAGCTTCTTTGCTCTTATTTTCTTCAAGTCTTAACGTTCCAATTGTATTGAGAACATATAGATGTTTGGAAAATAATCCTTGAAGTTTTCTTGCCATTGATCGAGTAACAGGTCCTTGGTGTTGTATGCTAGCAATCAGATCCTCATCATCTATAGACATGATGGGTATTTGTTTTAAAAGGGAAAATTGTGTGAGCCCATCAATTCTATTAGAGAATTGCTTGTATGTGAGGCTCATGCTAGGGTCTCATAGGCCATTTCTATGTTGAAAAGACATTCATATTCTGCATGAACATTTTTTTTTGCTAAACAATAAAGGGATGTTGAGAGAGTGTGTTCTAGATGTATTGCATGTAGGAAAAGCCAAATCAAGAGTGTAACCACATGGCTTATATACTCTGTTGCCAATTCCTACTCATCCTTTGGTGGATTTGTCCATGGATTTTATATTGGGGCTACTAAGGACTAAAAGATGTAGAGTTGCTATTTTTGTCATTATGGATAGATTTTCTAAAATGGCACATTTCATTGCTTGTCACAAAACTGATGATGCTACAAATATTGTTGATCTATTCTTTAATCATGTTATGAAATTGTGTGAAATCCCTAAGACAATTGTATCTGATGGGGACATGAAATTTTTGAGCCATTTTTGGTGCATTTTAAGGTCCAAAACTAGGACTAAGTTGCTCTTTTCCACCGCTTGTCATCCACAAATGGATGGACAAACTGAGGTTGTAAATCATACTTTGGGTACTTTGTTGCATGTTTATGTTCAAAAGAATATTAAATCATGGGAGGATTGGGTACCATTTGTAGAATTTGCATATAATCGTAGTGTACATTCTTCCATAGGTTTTTCACCTTTTGAAACCATTTATGGATTTAACCCTCTAACTCCATTGGATTTGCTTTCTTTTCTATTAAAAGAAATTTCTAGTACAGATGGTGCTAAGAAGGCTAAATTGGGTAAGTCCATTCATGAGAAGGCGCAAAAGGAAATTGCAAAAAAAAAAAAAAGAAATTAGCACTATGCATTTCCAAAGAATGAGGGAAGAAGGATTGTGCAATTTGAACTTGGTGATTGGGTATGGGTTCATTTGCACAAAGAATGATTTCCTTCTAAAAGGAAATCTAAGTTAGATGCTAGGGGAGATGGTCCATTCCAAGTGGTTGAGAAGATCAATGACAATGCATGTAAAATTGATCTTCTTGGTGAGTATGGTGTTTTTCCTTCTTTTAATGTTACTGACCTTTCTCCTTTTGATGCAAGCTTTGATTTGATGATGAATCCTCTTGAGGAGGGAAGGAATGATGCCAATTTAGTTCCAATTATGAGAAGTCTTAGACCAATGACAAGATCTCAAACTAAGAAGTTTAAGGAGTCACTTTACAATTTCACTCAAAAAAATGTTGAAGATGGGCTGTCCATTTATGGAAAAATAAAATGTGGAAGCTTTAAGGAGCCCAAGTTAGTGACTTTAATTTGGTTAAATAACTTGGAATTGGGCTGATTTGGACCTGATTTGAATCCTAATTGTAAGGCTTAAATAAGCCTTATAAAAGGGTTGATGATGCATAATTAAGAACTTAGATAATTGGGTTGAAGAAAAGGAATTGATTTATAATGCCACAAGTCAGACTTGATAAGTTAGAACAAAATCTTCATGCAATAAGAATAAGAAGAAAACCTCTCAAACTTGAAACACATAAATTACCATAAAAATAAACTGAAAAAAAGTATTCACAGCCTAAAAGTTAATATTCACTGTTTCTAGTCACTCTACCATTAATTACCTAGAAATATGCATACAATATGGCCATACTGACGAGGACCCTTAGCAACGATGGCAGCAAACCCAAAGTATAACAATGGTAGAGAACTCCTTGAAACTTGATAATCACCTCCTAAGGAACCCAACGCCTATAAAGAGACACAAACTCACTATGATTGAAGGATTTAGTTGGTAAGAAGAAGGAAAACGCCACAACTCTTGTTGATAAGTAAACCTAATTCTTGATGCAAAGAAAGAATTAAAGAATCCACTCTAATCTCTCTCACATGAAAATTCACAAGAAGAACTTGTAGAATAATTCGAAAATTTTTATTAATTGTTGTTGTCTGAAAGTAGGCCTAATAGTGCCCTTAAATAAGGGTTACAAAATTCCTAATTGCATATGGAAAACTAAAACATTCCTAATTGCATAAGGAAAACATTCCTAATTGCATAATGAAAACATTCCTAATTGCATAAGGAAAACATTCCTAATTGAATAAGGAAAACATAAAGTATGGAAACAAAATCCTAATCCAATAAGGAAAATATAAAGTATGGAAACAACCAAACTAATCCCTTCAACATAAGAAACGCCCCACACTATTTGGGCTATCCATGGGCCTTAAATTACTTTCCAAGGCTTTATATGAACCCCCATGGACCTTTCTTGCACGTTGGACATTTCTTTAGCTAGCCTTTAGCTTCCACACTAAGCATCATAATCAGCTTTGGTGTGCCTTCTTCAACCTCTATCTCCATCTTCTTGAATGATAATTCTTGAAGCTCTTTGGAAATCTCTTCTTGAATATGCAAAGTCATACTAGCTTGATATCTCTTTGCCTTGCTCCTAGTGATTGGTCCACTTGCTAGCTTCAAGGGATCCTTTCTTGCATCACACACTAGCATTAGTTACCTATAAATACACATTCAATGAATCTAGTCATTCTTGGAGATCAAGACTAATTAATAATGAAGGTTTCTAATATTTAATCCAAATCAATATTTTCTTCTAAATTCATGCTAATAACTCCAGTAGATGGGCAGATTCTTCATGCATTTTTGTGACTTTTGGACTTCCTCTTCACAATTCAGTCCAAGTTGGTCTCTCTCTTTATTAATCCACCTTTGAATAAAGTGTTGGAATACATACTAGAGTTTCTTTGATTGTGATCTCATGATTGGTCCACTTTGCACAATGATATCATCAACATATTTGCTGCATCCTGTAGACTCAGCAAGCTTGCTTATGGTTTCCTCATTATTTGATTTCTATTATTTATTTTAAGGCTTTTAGGTAGTTTCCTCATTCTTTCTAGAAACAAATTTATGCTTTTCAAATAGCATTGGATTCTATCCAAATGAAACCTCCAACAATTACAACTCATTCAATGTAGTCAACCACCACTTATGGGAATTTCAAGGAAATTAATGTAGTCTTATTTAATTGTGTGTTTTTTATGTCTTTTGTAAAGCCCTATGTATAGAGGCTGATTTCTTTATGTTCATCATCAACTTTGTAATCATATCAATATTTTTCAATAAAGAGATTTTTTATAGCTATCTTTTGTGAGCACCACTTCTTATAAAACCTCCTACCCCAAAAGACCTCTCCACCATCACCATATTTCTTTTTCCTTCTTCTTCCATCAACATGGGTAAAAATCAAAGAAACTTTGCATACAACTCATAACTTTTAGGAGAATTTATTAGATTAGGAGAGAAACACTAAAATCATCAATAAATAATCAAAGAAAAATTGAGGAAGATAGAGAAAGAGCTTCTTTGTAAAAAAGTTTGTGCTTGTATGTTGATAATTTGTCATTCTTTTATTTTCTTTTGATTAAGTAAGTTACTTAAACTGATTCAAATTTTTTGATGGAAATTTATTAATTGAATTGGTTAAGAATGCAATTTGAATATGGAACTGTATTTGTGTAGTTGTTAACCTAAAATTATATTCAAAATGATTTTTGATCCATAAAAGAGTTAATTTATAGTTTTGGCAAATTTAGGGTTTAAAGATAGTTACGGAGCTAATTCTTGAAGAAACTAATTTTGAATTCATAATTGATTAAGAGTAAGTATATTTGTGTAGTTTTTAAACAAAAACTAAGCTTAAAGAAATTTTTGATTTTTCAAAGTATTGAATTTAAGCTTATGTAAGTTTAAGGTAACAAGAAAGTTTAAGGTTTTTAGAATTAAAGCAATTGTTTGTAAGGAGAATATGTTCTAAATGAAATGTATTTAAATTTAATTTAAGATGTATTTCTTTACATGTATGGTTAAAAATAATTATTATTGATTTTGACAAAGTGACTCTATAAATTTATCATTGATTGAAAATAAGAAAAAATTGAATTGCTCAGACCATACTAATATTAAACCTAGCTTCTATATTCAATGGCTAGCTACAGAGTGGATGCTTATCATATTAGGGGGCACTTTGTGCCATTAGCGGACACTTTGTATCACTAGTGATAGTGGGCATTCGTGTCATGATGAGGATCTGATTGCTAGCATACAACACCAAGGACCTGTTACTCGATCAATGGCAAGAAAACTTCAAGGATTAGTTTCCAAACATCTATATGTTCTCAATATAATTGGAACGTTAAGACTTGAAGAAAATAAGAGCAAAGAAGCTGTTTGGTTGCACGTGTCCAAATTGCAATCTTCCCAAGAGGCCAATTGACCCAAAGGAGTTAGAATACATATTGGCATCCATCATTATACCTTTGGGAGCTAAATACATACCATTCACGTACCATTGGATGCCCATATATAAAGAGTGGCTGAAACTCACATTGGGAGTCAAAGATGTCTTTTAAAAGCTAGTGGGAGACAAGCTATATGGCTGCCCAATTTGTTTTATGTAACCACATCATTATATTTGTATTTTTCCATCATTTCACTTGTGTTATGCTTTCTTTAAGTCTTTAAAAACAGATGTAATGGCAGACTTTGAACTTAATGAATATTCTGAGTTTTCTCTCCATTTTTTAGAGCTTTGAGAGGTTTTTAGCATTCTTTTGAGTTCTGGTTAGAACTTGCACGAATTCCTTGCAAAAATAACCAAGTTTGCTAGGTCTTAACTTATATTCAAGGTTTTTCCTTCACAAGTTGGGGTTGGGTCTTGAATCTTTGGTTTCCAGCCATATAGCTTCAGTTTTACATCACAAGTTGGTGTTGAGTTGAAGGTGCTGGTTGGTGTTCTTATGTTTTGGAGACGATCCGTAGCTTAAGCTTCCTTAGGAATTAAATCCCAGCAAGGCAGGCTCACATCATTTGGTATCAGAGCTTAGGCTCTCCAAATCAGGTTTTTAGCATCATTCCTTCTTGTTTATGTCAAAAAAATATTGTCTTCCTTTGAGTCGTTTTTTTTTTTGCCATTAGTTTAATTTCTACAAGCTGTATGCTTTCTTGTTTCTTTGAGTCCTTCTTCCTTAGTGTTGTTGCTGGATTAATTTAAAAAAAAAGAAAAAAAAAACAGCAACTAATCTCTAAAATTTGCTATTGGGTTAGAAACTGAAGTTGGGTTTGCACATAACCAAATCTTCTTAAATTTTATATGCTTGTTTCAGATGCTAAAATTAGCTTGGAAATCAAATTTTAAGTCAAAATTCATCCATTTGCCTCGTTATCCATATATTGCAGCCAATTTAGCTAGTTTTGTGTCCAAAAGTGAACGTGTATGTAAACATGTCCAAATCCTTTCAAATTTTACAGGCATGTTTTAGATATTCAGCTAAGCCTACATATTAAATTTCATGTCAAAATTCATTCATTTGCTTGGTTGTCCATATATTACCGCTAGTTAGCCATTTTTGGGTCCAGAATATAAATGTTTCATAAGAGACCTAAAAATTCATTTTTTCTTCTTCCATTTTGTCTCAATATATTGTCCTAAATCCAGTTTTGTCAAATTCTTCCCTTTGGTGATGTTTGTCTAAAATTTCAGTGTCTTTCGTCCTTAGGTTTCAAATATCAGATATTCTATTTTTTCTAGCTTGTGTTACTCTTGTTCCATTCTTGAATGTGTTTTAAACCTTGCAATTTAGTTATTTAGTTGAGGAAATATTAAGTTCTTGCTAGAACTTGGAAGGGGCTGAAGTGAGTGGAAAAAGGCATAGAGTGGTGAGACTGTTAGAGGGTAAAAAGCCAAAGTTTGAGTGAAACACAGATTGAGTGTTACCAGATTAGAGTGAAACACGTGAGGGAGTGTGTGAGGAAATATTTCTAACGTTTGTTTTGCAGCAATTAGTATGTCAACAAAACGAGATAGTGATCGAGAGAGCAACCAACCCCAAGAGGAGCCAGAAGCTTCTTATGTTCTTAAGGCATTGCAATCTCAATTTCAAAGGATGAATGTGTTGTTTGTTGATATTAGAGAACAGATGGAAAAACACTCAAAGCAAATTGAAGAATTGCAGCAAGCAAGCTTTACAAATCAAAGAAATTTAGGAAGGGATGCAAGAGATAATTTTCATAGGGATCAAAACACAAATAGGGGGCAGAATAGAGGTAGGCGTGCTGGACTAAATGATTTGCCAGTTTTCAATGAATTGGAGGATGTAGATGAAGATAATCTTGATGATGATGATGGGCAGCAATCTGTTGCACTTGATGATGTTATTAGACCAAGATATATGAGAGATAATATGGGTGGTAGAGGTGGTGGCAGAAATATTAGGCAAGAAACTATGGAAAATGCAAGAGGGAGAGGGAGAGTAGACAGCAATGTTAATGGAATTAAAATGAAAATTCCATCATTCCAAGGCAAAGCAAATCCAGATGCATACTTGGAATGGGAGAGAAAGACATAACTCATCTTTGATTGCCACAACTATAGTGAGCAAAAGAAGGTGACACTTGCTGTGGTAGAGTTTACTGATTATGCATTAGTTTGGTGGGATCAATTACTCACTAAACGAAGAAGAAATGGCAAGAGAGGAGTGCAGACTTGGGATGAGCTGAAACAAGTCATGAGAGATAGTGTTGTGGAACAACCAGCACACCGCAAGGATGAGTAAGGCCTAGGACGTGAGGACCAAGTTGAGGAGATCATCAATCCAATTATTCTGCCACAAGGTCCTATAACTAGATCGCGAGCCAAAAAGATTCAGCAAGCACTAATTTGCCATTTGCAAGATTTGGTGAATTTGGCTAACTATGGTTTGCAAGGAATTACAAGCTTGGAGACAAGACCAAAGGAAGTCAATTACAACTTGCTACAAGTTGTAATTCACGAATGAGGCTTGTATTAAGGCTCACTAGTTATGTATTAAGGCCCACTAGTTATGCTCATTTAAAAAGTAAGGGCCCTGTTTGTTTGGTATTAAATTAGGACTTTGATTACTTTATTATTTCTTAAAATTTGATTAGAAAGCCAAACGCTACTTAATAACCCTAATTAGAGTTTAGCTATTTATATCTCATTTAGGGTTGTAAGCCATCTTAGTTTTGAAGTTTGGATGAATTAATTAACCTAAAGCTGAATTGCTTTTATCTTTGTGTTCTTGCTTGAATACATGCTTCAGAAACATTCAAGTAGTTTGATCAACTTTCTTGTGGAGTGTTTCGAATCTGGGATTTAGGAACTGACTTGTTTCGAAATCTTAGATCTTTGATCAATTCAAGGTAATCTGAAATCTAACCTAATCCTTGGGGGTTGTACCGAATTCGACTAGGAGTTTTCAAGTTAATGCTGTGGGGGTTCGAAATCAAGGGGTTCTCAGGCTTATTCTTGGAGGTTCCGTATCATTTGGTATCAGAGCCTATGCTCTAGATCAGGTTTTATCCCATATAATTCGTTTTCGTTTCTTCTTTTGTTATTTGCGTTTTTGTTGCTTTGTTTCAATTGTTCAATTCGTTCTCTTGTTTTCCTTGTTCCTCTGAATTGTTTTCTTTGTGGGTTATTTTCGTTTTAGTTTTTCTTCACCTGCTATTTGCGTTTTTGTTTCCTTTGTGGGTTATTTTCATTTTTGTTTTCTTCACCTGCTATTTGCGTTTTTGTTTCCTTTGTGGGTTACTTTCATTTTCGTTTCGTCTCTTGTTAGTTTCGTTTTGTTTCTTCGTTTTCGTTTTTCTTTCAAAGTCGAAAATTCAAAAAAAAAATTCCGTTAGGGTTCTAATTTAGTTTTCGTTTTGTGTTTAGAGTCTTATTTCAATTTCGAATTCAGTTTGCCTTTTTAGTCCAAATCATTTTTTTTCTTTCTTATTCTGAAATTGGGTTGGTTGATTTGTTCCGAATTGGTTTGTTCTATCTATTCCTAATTGGATTTGTTCTATTGTGGATTTCCGAATTGGGAATTTAGGTTGCTTTGTTCAAATTTGAAATTGTGTTCTTGATTGTTGATTCGAAATTTGTTGATTCGAAAGTGTTCTGAATCCGAATCTTATTCTTATTAACCATTCTGATTCTATTTCGAAATTCCAAGAAAGTGTTTCAAACAAGTTTCAAAAGGAAAGCTGAATTGGTCTAAAGGAAGTCTTGATTATTTATTCTGCTCCAATTTCGAGTTTCAAAAGGAAGTCCTCTAAATTGATCTTGTTCTTGTTACCTGATTGGAAAAAAATTTCGTGTGGTGTGAACTAGGGTTGCCCTTCAAAAGAGATAGTGAGAGGGAGCAAAAAAAAAAGAGAGTATAGAATCACTTCAAGAAAAATTTTTCGTTTTCCTTGTTATTTAGGTGCTAAGGGTCGAATCTAGGTGGGTTAGACGTAACTGAATTTTTTTTCACGAAATTTCAGATTTTGGGATACTACACACGGAAGGCTATTTGAGTTGTTTCATAAAGTGTGATTCACCTAAGAACATAAAAGATATCAGCTTGAGAGGTGTGAGCTGAACCGTGAGTGATTTCATATATTGAGTGAAACACGAGAGACCAACCTTCATCTATTGAGTGTAAACACGTGAGGGAGTGTTGTGAGGCCTTTTATTTATTTTGTGCTAACCTTTTTATTGCAGGGAAAATGTCTGGCCAAGATGACAGTGACAGGGGTGTTCCGATTGATCTAGCTCGATTGCGTGAGGCGTAGCAAGCTGAATTTACACGTTTATACCGCACTATGGAGAAAATAACATAAACATTGGAGCGCATGGATTTGAGGTTGCAGAGTGTTGAAAGAGCCACACCGGAGCGCATTGAGAGGCAAAGAGGTGGCAGAAATCAAATGCAACATCCTGAACTTTTGGAAGATGAAAATGAGCTTGAGGAGGATAATGCAAGTCTGGTTGGAGGAGCTCTACATAGAGGTGGAGCTAGAGGAGGACGTGGTGCTGGTAGAGGTAGAGGAAGGATGAATAATAATCCTTTCTATGGTAGAAATCATGGTGATGATGAAGTCGTTGATAGGAGCTTGGGAAGCATCAAGCTGAAAATTCCTAATTTTCGGGGTAAATCAGATCCAGAAGCTTATTTGCAATGGGAGAAGCAGGTTGACCTCATATTTGATTGCCATCGATGTACTGAGGAAAAGAAGGTCAAGCTTATTGTTACTCAATTTACAGATTATGCTATAACTTGGTGGGATCAGTTAGTGACTAGTAGAAGAAGGAATTTGGAGTATCCTATTGAGACTTGGGCTGATCTTAAATCAGTCATGAGGAAGAGGTTTGTACCTAGACACTTCCATAGGGAAATCATGCAGAGACTTCAGGTTCTCAAGCAAGGAAGTAAAAGTGTTGATGACTACTACAAAGAGATGGAGATGTTGATGACTAGAGCTAACCTAGATGAGGATGTAGAGGCTACTATGGCACGTTTCTTAGCTGGTTTGAATTCGGATATTGCTGACCAAGTTGATTTGCAGCCATATGTGGAGTTAGAAGAGATGGTGCATATTGCCATCAAGGTGGAAAAATAACTCCAAGGAAGAAGACCATCAAGGTATTATTCAAAACCTGTTTCTAATTCTTTTTCTCCTTGGAATAGGGAAGGAAGGCGTGATTACAAGGGAAGAAACAAGGCTGGTCAAGATAGTGGGAAAGTGAAGGCCGAATCAAGTTCTAAAGACAAGTCCAAAGTTGAAGAGCCTAAGCTGCGAAATCGAGATATTAAGTGTTGGAAGTGCCAAGATGTGGGACATATCAGTAAAGAATGTCCAAACAAGAGAGTTATGACCATGAGAAATGGTGAGATAGTGACTGATGAAGAGGAAGACGACAATGAGAGTGATGATGGTGAGATGCCAGCATTGGAAAGTTGTAGTGATGGGAGCATTGAAGAACCAATTAAGGGTGACTTGCTGGTTACTAGGCGTGTTCTTAATATGCAATTGAAGGAGGAAAACCATGAAGAACAACGAGACAACTTGTTCCATACAAGGTGTCACATTCAAGGCAAGGCTTCTAGTATGATTGTGGATGGTGGAAGCTGTACCAATGTGGTAAGTACATTTTTGGTTGATCGATTGGGGCTGCCTATGAAACTTCACCCACATCCTTACAAACTTCAGTGGCTGAATGATTGTGGAGAGGTTAAGGTAAATCAACAATCTATCATTTCTTTTTCCATTGGTAAGTATCATGATGAGGTGTTGTGTGATGTGGTGCCAATGCATGCTGGAGAGATTCTACTTGGACGTCCATGGCAGTATGATAGGCGAGCTAAGCATGATGGATATCTCAATCGGTATTCATTCACTAAGGATGGACGAAAGACAATTCTGACACCACTTTCTCCAAAAGAAGTGTATGAAGACCAATGTAAAATGGAAAGAATGAGACTTGAATTTGAAAAGAAAGAAAGAGAGAGTGACAAAAAAATGAGTGAAAAAAATCAGATTGCAAATGAAAAGAAAGAGAGAAAAGAAAAATCAAAACAAATTCAGTTTGAGAAAAATAGAGAAGGAGAGAAGAATGTGAGTTTGTTAGCTAGTACAAGTGAGGTTAAACATGCTTTTTACACCAAACAGCCTATGTTTGTGCTTTTGTGCAAAGAGGCTCGTTTAGATACTACTGTTTCTAACCAATCTTTGCCTAGTGTGTTTGTTGATCTTTTGCAGGAATATGCAGATTTATTTCCCGAAGAAATGCCTGATGAATTGCCGCCAATCAGAGGCATAGAGCATCAAATTGATTTCATTCCTGGAGCTTCCATTCCCAATAGGCCAGCGTATCGAGCTAATCCTTTTGAGACAAAGGAGATACAAAAGCAAGTGGAGGAATTGCTAGCTAAGGGATATGTGAGGGAAAGCTTGAGTCCTTATTCAGTTCCTGTTATTCTTGTGCCAAAGAAGGATGGGACGTGGAGGATGTGCGTGGATTGCAGAGCCATCAATAAAATCACTGTAAAGTATCGTCATCCTATTCCTAGACTAGATGATATGCTTGATGAGTTACATGGCTCTTGTTTGTTCACCAAAATTGATTTGAAATCTGGTTATTATCAAATTAGAATGAGTGTGGGTGATGAGTGGAAAACAGCATTTAAGACTAAATATGGGCTGTATGAGTGGTTGGTTATGCCGTTTGGTCTTACTAATGCACCTAGCACATTCATGCGTTTGATGAATCATGTGTTGCGTGAGCACTTGGGTAAATTTGTTGTTGTTTACTTTGATGATATTCTTGTTTACTCTAAGTGTTTGGATGATCATGTCATGCATGTGCGTCTTGTGTTAGACATTCTTAGGCGTGAGAAGTTATATGCTAACCTTAAGAAGTGTAGTTTTTGCATGGATAAGGTTCATTTTCTTGGTTTTGTGGTGTCTAGTCAAGGTATTGAGGTTGATGAGGAAAAGGTAAAGGCTATTAGGGACTGGCCGAAACCTAAGAATGCTAGTGAGGTGAGGAGTTTTCATGGACTTGCTGGTTTTTATAGGAGATTCATTAGAAATTTCAGTACTATAGCTGCACCTTTGAATGAGTTAGTTAAGAAAAATGTCGGATTTGTTTGGGGAGATGCACAAGAACATGCATTTAATGAACTTAAGGATAAATTGTGTAATGCACCCTTGCTTGCTTTGCCTAATTTTGATAAGACTTTTGAGATTGAATGTGATGCAAGTGGCATAGGAATTGGAGCTGTTTTGATACAGGATCAAAGGCCATTGATGTACTTTAGTGAAAAGCTAAGTGGAGCGGCTTTGAAGTATCCGACATATGATAAGGAGTTATATGCATTGTTTCGAGCTTTGGATACATGGCAGCATTATTTGTGGTCAAAAGAGTTTGTGATACATACTGACCATGAGAGTTTAAAGCATTTGAAGGGTCAAGATAAGCTGAATCGTAGGCATGCCAAATGGGTGGAATTCATAGAAACATTCCCATATGTGATTAAATACAAGCGAGGTAAGGAGAATGTAGTGGCTGATGCGTTGTCGCGAAGGTATGTTTTACTTAATTCTCTTAGTGCTAGATTGTTGGGTTTTGAGCATATTAAGGGATTATATGTTAGTGATGTGAATTTTGGTGACATATATAATTCGTGTGGTGATGTGGCTGTTTTGAAAGACTTTCATTTGTTTGATGGTTTTTTGTTCAAGAAAAGTAGATTGTGTATTCCTAAGTGTTCCATGAGAGAGTTGTTAGTTAAGGAAGCCCATGGAGGAGGCTTGATGGGTCATTTTGGGGTAAGTAAGACCTATGATGTGTTGATAGAACATTTTTATTGGCCTGGTATGAAACATGATGTGCATAAAGTTTGTGAGCATTGCATAACATGTAGAGAAGCTAAGTATAGGTTGAAACCGCATGGTTTGTACACGCCATTACCTGTTCCTGATGGACCTTGGACTGATTTGTCTATGGATTTTGTGCTTGGTTTGCCTAAAACTAGGAGAGGTCGTGATAGTATATTTGTTGTGGTTGATAGATTTAGTAAAATGGCTCATTTTATACCATGTCATAAAACTGATGATGCAAAATTGATTGCTGATTTGTTCTTTAAAGAGGTTGTGCGTTTGCATGGCATACCTAAAAGCATTGTTAGTGATCGAGATGTTAAGTTTTTGAGTCATTTTTGGCGTGTTTTGTGGGGAAAGTTGGGAACTAAGTTGCTGTTTTCTACTACTTGCCATCCTCAAACCGATGGTCAAACTGAGGTTGTGAATCGAACATTGATTACTTTGCTTAGGGCAGTAATAGAAAAGAATATTAGGATGTGGGAGGATTGTTTACCATTTGTGGAGTTTGCTTACAATAAGGCTGTTCATAGCACTACTAACTGTTCTCCATTTGAAATTGTTTATGGTTTTAATCCGCTTACTCCTTTAGATATTTTGCCATTGCCATCTAACGATTTTGTGAGTGTTGATGCTAGTTCAAAGGCAGATTTCGTGAGGAAGTTACATAAGCAGGTTAAGGAAAGGATTGAAAAGCAAAATGCCAAAGTAGCTTCTAGAGTGAATAAAGGAAGAAAGCCAATGCTTTTTCAGCCTGGTGATTGGGTTTGGGTACATTTTCGCAAAGAAAGGTTCCCACAGCAACAGAAGTCTAAGTTAAATCCACGAGGAGATGGTCCTTTTCAAATACTTGAAAGGATTAATGATAATGCGTATAAAGTGGATTTGCCAGGTGAGTATAATGTGAGTGCTTCGTTTAATGTTGCTGATTTAAGTCCTTTTGATGTAGGTGATGCTTTTGATTCGAGGACGAATCCTTTTGAGGAGAGGGGAAATGTTGTGGAACAACCAGCACACCGCAAGGATGAGCAAGGCCTAGGACGTGAGGATCAAGTTGAGGAGATCATCAATCCAATTATTCTGCCACAAGGTCCTATAACTAGATCGCGAGCCAAAAAGATTCAGCAAGCACTAATTTGCCATTTGCAAGATTTGGTGAATTTGGCTAACTATGGTTTGCAAGGAATTACAAGCTTGGAGACAAGACCAAAGGAAGTCAATTACAACTTGCTACAAGTTGTAATTCACGAATGAGGCTTGTATTAAGGCTCACTAGTTATGTATTAAGGCCCACTAGTTATGCTCATTTAAAAAGTAAGGGCCCTATTTGTTTGGTATTAAATTAGGACTTTGATTACTTTATTATTTCTTAAAATTTGATTAGAAAGCCGGTATTAAATTAGGACTTTGATTACTTTATTATTTCTTAAAATTTGATTAGAAAGCCAAACGCTACTTAATAACCCTAATTAGAGTTTAGCTATTTATATCTCATTTAGGGTTGTAAGCCATCTTAGTTTTGAAGTTTGGACGAATTAATTAACCTAAAGCTGAATTGCTTTTATCTTTGTGTTCTTGCTTGAATACATGCTTCAGAAACATTCAAGTAGTTTGATCAACTTTCTTGTGGAGTGTTTCGAATCTGGGATTTAGGAACTGACTTGTTTCGAAATCTTAGATCTTTGATCAATTCAAGGTAATCTGAAATCTAACCTAATCCTTGGGGGTTGTACCGAATTCGACTAGGGGTTTTCAAGTTAATGCTGCGGGGGTTCGAAATCAAGGGGTTCTCAGGCTTATTCTTGGAGGTTCCGTATCAGATAGATTTGTACCACAACACTACTATAGGGAGTTACATCAACGATTACAAGGGCTGGTACAAGGCAATAAAAGTGTGGAAGAATATTTTCAAGAGATGGAAATGGCTATGATACGAGCTAATATAGAAGAAGAAAGGGAAGCAACTATGGCACGGTTTCTACATGGGCTGAAAGATGAAATTGCCGACATAGTGGAGCTGCATCATTATGTGGAGCTTGATGACATGTTAAATATGGCAATCAAGGTAGAAAAACAACTCAAGAAGAAGAAAACAACCAGATCGGGAATGGGAATGAATTCTACCAATAATGTTCCTTGGAAGCCAAATTGGAAGAAAGGGGAATCTAGTGAGAATAAATTTGTTTCAAAGGAGAAGAAAGAGGGAAACAAGGTTGGAGAAAAACAAGGCACCAATGAATTCCAATGAAAGAACAAGAGACATCCAATGTTTCCGATGTTTAGGGAAAGGGCATTATGCTAGAGAATGTCCAAATAAAAGGGTGATGGTGGTGAGGCCAAGTGGTGATATTGAATCTGAAGATGATGAAGTTGTAGATGAAGATTCAGATGTTAACATTCCATCTTTGGATGAAGATAGTGATGTAGAGCATGCTGTGCATGGAAATGCTCTTGTTGTTATGCGTGCTTTAAATATACAGGTGAAGGAAGATGAAGGTGATGAACTGCAAAGAGAAAATATTTTTCATACTAGATGTTTAGTCAAAGAAAAAGTTTGTAGTATGATCATAGATGGTGGGAGTTGTGTTAATGTGGCTAGCACTCTACTAGTAGAGAAACTTGCATTTCCTACTACAAAACATCCTAATCCATACAGATTACAGTGGTTGAATGATAGTGGAGAAGTTAAGGTGACCAAGCAAGTATTATTGTCATTTACCATTGGGAGGTATAAGGATGAAGTGTTGTGTGATGTAGTTCCCATGCATGCTAGTCATATCCTACTTGGGAGGCCATGGCAATATGATAGAAAAGCAACACATGACGGGTTTAAGAATAGGTATTCATTTGATTTTGAAGGCCGAAAGGTGACTCTTGCACCTTTAACACCTATGGAGGCTTTTGAAGACCAAAAGCGAGTACAAGCTGCCATGCAAGAGAAAATGCAAAGAGAGGTTGAAAAGAGGGAGAGAGAAAAGAAAGATCAAGAGGAAAAACAAAGAATAAAAACTGAGAGAGAAAAAGAAAAAGAGAAAAAGAAGAAATTACATAATAAAAATGAGAGTGGAGAGAAGAAAGTAAGTTTAGTTGCTAGGGGGAAAGATGATGAGGAAACTATAAGCAAGCTTGATGAATGTAATGGCAGCAAATATGTTGATGATATCATTATGCCAAGTGGACCAATCACAAGATCACAATCAAAGAAACTCCAGCATGTGTTCCAGCACTTCATTCAAAGGTGGATTAATGAAGAGGGAGACCAACTTGTAGTGAATATGATGGATCATGAAGAGGAAGTCAGAAACTCACCAACAAGCATGAAGAATCTGCCCATAAGTATGGTGATGGGCATTAGCACGAATTTGGAATATAATATTGATATGGTTTAGTGCTAGTGTGACTAGACACATGTGAACCAACACCAAAATGCATGTAGAATCTGCCCATCAATGTTGTCAGAATTATGGGCAGTAATTTAGAGTTTATTATTGATGTGGATGAACAATTAATGCTATTGTGATTAGATACATGTAAACCTAGACTTTTAAGCCATTAGTTCTTCTTTTCCAACTATATAGGGATGGGAAAAAGAACTTAAGAGGGTTACTACGAATTGGCAGATTGTTATCATTGTAATCTAAGTGTTTTCAAGTTTGAGAGGTTTTCTTCTTATTCTTGTTGCATGAAGAATTGGTTCTAACTTATCAAGTCTGACTTGTGGCGTTTAAATCAATTCATTTCTTCTTCCCAATCACCCAAGTTCTCAATTACAGGTTAGTTGTGGGTTTGGTAGGGAGGATTTGTTTTTGAGTTCTAAGATTCTATGTTAGATGTGTATGTGGGGTTCTAGATGTAATATTTGATCCATGGGTTCCGCATCATTTGGTATCAGAGCTTTGGCTTGAAGATAAATCTCTAGGTATCTTTTATGTTTTAATTATCCAAAGGAAAAAAAATGAAAAAAAAATAGAACCAGATTTAGTTTCTTGTTTCTTCATTTTCTGTTCTTGTTGCACCTTGTTCTTGTTCTTCAAATCTGTGGACTTTTGTTTAACTTTTCAATTTCTATTCTTGTTTACTGAAAGTTCAAAAAAAAAAAGAAGGAAAAGATCAAAAGAAAAACAAAACAAAAAAAAAAGAATTAGATTCAACTTCCTCAACATAAAAGAAAAAAAAATTCGTACCTGTTTCTATCCAATATTTTTCTACACAAGTTATTGAGATTTTTTTGCATATTTATACCATTAACAGCTTACTACCTTATTATATTTGATCAAATTACATCAGCTCCTCATTATGCATCCATTTAGCATTTAAAATCTGATATTTAGAGCATATCTTGCATTGGGAATAGATTTAGGTTGCATATTCAGATTACTCATTTAGTGATTTGAATTCTATTTTTTCAATATCCAGAATTGTTTTTCTTTGTATTCTTAGTTTCATTCTTTCATATACCTCTTGTTTCTTGTATGCATTAAGTAGCTAATTCTCAATCATAGTTACTTTGTTTTGATTAACACAAATACTTTTTACTTCTTGTGTTAACTTTCAGTTCTTGCTGTTTAAATTAAATTGCTTCTAGAATTGCTGAAGTCATTTTGTTCATTAGGTTCCTTGTAGAGTCCTTAAAACAAAACTTATTTTACTTGATTTAAGTGGATTCAGTTCTGAAATTCAACTTGATAAAAGGAGAATTGAGAGGTAACAAGGACCAAGTTTTGAGTGTAATACAAGAGGAGTGACAATCTGATCTTGAGTGAAACACGTAAGGGCAGTGAGAAAATTTTTTTCTTTACTAACATTTTCTTGCAGGTTCTTATACCATGTCAAATTCTGGAAGTGAAAAACGTGATATGACCATAAATGACATAGCCTTCATGTTAGAGGCAATGCAAAGGAGATTTGAAAGGTTTGATTTGGCCATAAACAACATGAGAGGTGATGTAGACAGCATAATGCAAAGGTAGCAGAATGATACTAATCAAAGGAGGCAGAATAGAGGGAGAGGAAACATGATGAATGATGATGAGATAGAGAGGGAAGATGATGAAGAAAGTGAGGAATCAATTGCTCAAAGAAGACCTCAACAAAGGGACAGTAACATATCTTCCATAAAAATGAAGATACCATCATTCAAGGGGAGAAATGATGTTGAAGCTTACCTTGAATGGGAAAGAAAAGTTGAGTTGGTGTTTGATTGTCATAATTATAGTGACATGAAGAAAGTTAAAATTGCAGCAGTTGAATTCACAGATTATGCACTAATTTGGTGGGATCAATTGATGATTTCCAAGAGGAGAAATGGAGAAAGAACCATCACTACTTGGGCTGAAATGAAAACTATGATGAGAAAGAGATTTGTACCATCTTACTACTATAGGGAGCTTCACCAAAAATTACAGCGGTTAACTCAAGGATCCATGTCAATGGAGGATTACCATAAAGAGATGGAGATGATCATGAGTAGAACTAATATAGAGGAGGATCCAGAAATCACTATGGCTCGATTTTTGTGTGGGCTGAATAGAGAGATAGCTAACATAATTGAATTACATCATTATGTGGAGCTTGAAGATATGGTACACATGGCCATGAAAGTGGAGAAGTAACTGAAACTCAAGGGAGCAGCAAAGGGATTTTCTAATTCCACCTCTAGTTTCACTTCAAAATGGCCAAAGAAAGATAATAATCCTAAAGGGAAGGAGGCTGCCTGGAAAGGAAAGGAAAAACAAGTTCTAGATGACCCTAAAGGTAACTCTAAAACACCTAACTCTAATCAAAAGCATAGTACCATTAAATGCTTTAGGTGTTTAGGAGTAGGGCATATAGCATCTCAATGTCCAAATAAGAAAATCATGTTGATACGAGATAATGGTGAAATTGATAGTGCTAGTGAACATGAAAGTGATGATGATAATGATAGCATGCCACCATTAGAGGAAATTGAACATATTATTGAATATCCTGCCCATGGTGAATCTTTGGTTATTAGAAGGGCTTTAAACATGCAAATTAAAGATGAAGAAAGTAATCAAAGAGAGAACATTTTCCATACTCGTTGCATTGTGAATGGAAAAGTGTGCAGCATGATCATTGATGGGGGTAGTTATGCAAATGTTGCTAGTACTGATTTTGTAGATAAATTAGGGTTAGCATGCACAAAACATCCTAACCCTTACAAGCTGCAATGGTTGAATGATAGTGGAGAGGTGAGGGTAACAAAGCAGGTTCTGTTTTCTTTTGCAATTGGGAGATACAAAGATGAAGTTTGCTGTGATGTTGTGCCTATGCATGCCAGCCATATCCTTCTTGGTCATCCATGGCAGTTTGATAGAAAAGCTTTTCATGATGGCTTTAAGAATAATTATTCTTTCAGCCTAAATGGTTTAAATTTCACTCTTGCTCCATTGTCACCTAAACAAGTGTATGAAGATCAAGTAAAGATTTTGAGATCATTTGAAAAGAATTCTGGTGGTGAGGGTAAAACAAATAAAAATGGAGTATAAGAGGCCAAGTGTGGGAAAAAGAATGATAAAAATGGCCCATTGGTGAGAGAAAAAGAGAAAGGGAGAGAAAATAAAAGAGAGTGTTTCTATGCAAAAGAAAAGGAGTTAAGGAGTGCTTTTTGTGAGAAAAGAAGTCTGATTGTACTTAGGTACAAAGAGACTGATGAGGAAACTATAAGCAAGCTTGATGAATGTAATGGCAGCAAATATGTTGATGATATCATTATGCCAAGTGGACCAATCACAAGATCACAATCAAAGAAATTCCAGCATGTTTTCCAGCACTTCATACAAAGGTGGATTAATGAAGAGGGAGACCAACTTGTAGTGAATATGATGGACCATGAAGAGGAAGTCAGAAACTCACCAACAAGCATGAAGAATCTGCCCATAAGTATGGTGATGGGCATTAGCACGAATTTGGAATATAATATTGATATGGTTTAGTGTTAGTGTGACTAGACACATGTGAACCAACACCAAAATGAATGTACAATCTGCCCATCAATGTTGTCAGAATTATGGGCAGTAATTTAGAGTATATTATTGAGGTGGATGAACAATTAATGCTATTGTGACTAGATACATGTAAACCTAGACTTTAAGCCATTAGTTCTTCTTTTCCAACTATATAAGGATGGGAAAAAGAACTTAATAGGGTTGACTACGAATTTCCAGAATTGTTGAATGTAATTTCTGTGTTTTCAAGTTTGAGAGGTTTTCTTCTTATTCTTGTTGCATGAAGAATTGGTTCTAACTTATCAAGTCACACTTGTGGCGTTTTAATCAATTCATTTCTTCATCCCAATCACCCAAGTTCTCAATTACAGGTTAGTTGTGGGTTTGGTAGGGAGGATTTGTTTTTGAGTTCTAAGATTCTATGCTAGATGTGTATGTGGAGTTCTAGATGTAATATTTGATCCATGGGTTCCGCATCATTTGGTATCAGAGCTTTGGCTTGAAGATAAATCTCTAGGTATCTTTTATGTTTTAATTATCCAAAGAAAAAAAAAAGAATCAGATTCAGTTTCTATATTTCTTCATTTTTCTGTTCTTGTTGCACCTTGTTCTTATACTTCAAATCTGTGAACTTTTGTTTAATTTTTCAATTTCTATCCTTGTTTACTGAAAGTTCAAAGGAAAAAAAAGAGGAAAAGATCAAAAGAAAAACAAAAAAAAAGAGAAGAGAATCAGATTCAACTTCCTCAACATAAAAGAAAAAAAAATCGTACCTGTTTCTGTCCAGAATTTTTCTTCACAAGTGTTTGAGATTTTTTTGCATATTTATACCATTAACAGCTTGCTACCTTATTATATTTGATCAAATTACATCAGCTCCTCATTATGCATCCATTTAGCATTTAAAATCTGATATTTAGAGCCTTTCTTGCATTGGGAATAGATTTAGGTTGCATATTCAGATTACTCATTGGAGTGATTTGAATTCAGTTTTTTTTTTAGGATCCAGAATTGTTTTTCTTTGTATTCTTAGTTTCATTCTTTCATATACCTCTTGTTTCTTGTATGCATTAAGTAGCTAATTCTCAATCATAGTTACTTTGGTTTGATTAACACAAATACTTTTGCTTCTTGTGTTAACTTTCAGTTCTTGTTGTTGAAAAATTAAATTGCTTCTAGAATTGCTGAATTCATTTTGTTCATTAGGATCCTTGTAGAGTCTTTAAAACAAAACTTGTTTTACTTGATTTAAGTGGATTCAATTCTGAAATTCAACTTGATAAAAGAAGAATTGAGAGGTAAAAAGGAACAAGGTTTGAGTGAAATACAAGAGGAGTGACAATCTGATCTTGAGTGAAACACGTAAGGGAGTGAGGTGAGGAAATTTTCTTTACTAACATTTTCTTGTAGGTTCTTCTTACACCATGTCAAATTCTGGAAGTGAAAAACGTGATATGACCATAAATGACATAGCCTTCATGTTAGAGGCAATGCAAAGGAGATTTGAAAGGTTTGATTTGACCATAAACAACATGAGAGGTGATGTAGACAACATAATGCAAAGGCAGCGGAATGATACTAATCGAAGGGGGCAGAATAGAGGGAGAGGAAACATGATGAATGATGATGAGATAGAGAGGGAAGATGATGAAGAAAGTGAGGAATCAATTGCTCAAAGAAGACCTCAACAAAGGGACAGTAACATATCTTCCATAAAAATGAAGATACCATCATTCAAGGGGAGAAATGATGCTGAAGCTTACCTTGAATGGGAAAGAAAAGTTGAGTTGGTGTTTGATTGTCATAATTATAGTGAAATGAAGAAAGTTAAGATTGCAGCAGTTGAATTCACAGATTATGCACTAATTTGGTGGGATCAATTGATGATTTCCAAGAGGAGAAATGGAGAAAGAACTATCACTACTTGGGCTGAAATGAAAACTGTGATGAGAAAGAGATTTGTACCATCTTACTACTATAGGGAGCTTCACCAAAAATTACAGCGGTTAACTCAAGGATCCATGTCAGTGGAGGATTACCATAAAGAGATGGAGATGATCATGAGTAGAACTAATATAGAGGAGGATCCAGAAATCACTATGGCTCGATTTTTGAGTGGGCTGAATAGAGAGATAGCTAACATAATTGAATTACATCATTATGTGGAGCTTGAAGATATGGTACACATGGCCATGAAAGTGGAGAAGCAACTGAAACTCAAGGGAGCAGCAAAGGGATTTTCTAATTCCAGCTCTAGTTTCACTTCAAAATGGCCAAAGAAAGATGATAATCCTAAAGGGAAGGAGGCTGCCTGGAAAGGAAAGGAAAAACAAGTTCTAGATGACCCTAAAGGTAACTCTAAAACATCTAACTCTAATCAAAAGCATAGTACCATTAAATGCTTTAGGTGTTTAGGAGTAGGGCATATAGCATCCCAATGTCCAAATAAGAAAATCATGTTGATACGAGATAATGGTGAAATTGATAGTGCTAGTGAACATGAAAGTGATGATGATAATGATAGCATGCCACCATTAGAAGAAATTGAACATATTATTGAATATCCAGCCCATGGTGAATCTTTGGTTATTAGAAGAGCTTTAAACATGCAAATTAAAGATGAAGAAAGTAATCAAAGAGAGAACATTTTCCATACTCGTTGCATTGTGAATGGAAAAGTGTGCAGCATGATCATTGATGGGGGTAGTTGTGCAAATGTTGCTAGTACTGATTTTGTGGATAAATTAGGGTTAGCATGCACAAAACATCCTAGTCCTTACAAGCTGCAATGGTTGAATGATAGTGGAGAGGTGAGGGTAACAAAGCAGGTTCTGTTTTCTTTTGCAATTGGGAGATACAAAGATGAAGTTTGCTGTGATGTTGTGCCTATGCATGCTAGCCATATCCTTCTTGGTCGTCCATGGCAGTTTGATAGAAGAGCTTTGCATGATGGCTTTAAGAATCATTATTCTTTCAGCCTAAATGGTTTAAATTTCACTCTTGCTCCATTGTCACCTAAACAAGTGTATGAAGATCAAGTAAATATTTTGAGATCATTTGAAAAGAATTCTGGTGGTGAGGGTAAAACAAATAAAAAGGGAGTACAAGAGGCCAAGTGTGAGAAAAAGAATGATAAAAATGGCCCATTGGTGAGAGAAAAAGAGAAAGGGAGAGAAAATAAAAGAGAGTGTTTCTATGCAAAAGAAAAGGAGTTAAGGAGTGCTTTTTGTGAGAAAAGAAGTCTGATTGTACTTAGGTACAAAGAGACCTTGATTTCTACATCTAACCTTGATAACCCTTTGCCTAGTTGTGTTAGTTCTCTTTTACAGGAATTTGGAGATGTTTTTCCAGAAGATGTACCCAAAGGATTACCACCTTTAAGAGGGATTGAGCATCAAATTGACTTCATTCCGGGCTCAAAAATTCCTAATCGACCAGCTTATAGAAGTAATCCGGAGGAAACCAAGGAACTTCAAAGGCAAGTGGAGGAGTTGCTAGCAAAGGGACATGTACGTGAAAGTCTTAGCCCATGTGCTGTTCCGGTGTTATTAGTCCCAAAGAAAGATGGATCATGGAGAATGTGTGTGGACTGCCGAGCAATCAATAAAATCACGGTGAAGTATAGACATCCAATTCCTAGACTTGATGATATGCTTGATGAGTTGAGTGGTTCTTGCATTTTTACTAAGATTGATTTGAAAAGTGGTTACCATCAAATTAGGATGAAAGAAGGAGATGAGTGGAAAACTGCATTCAAAACAAAATATGGTCTTTATGAGTGGTTAGTTATGCCATTTGGTTTATCTAATGCACCTAGTACATTCATGAGATTAATGAACCATGTTCTGCGTGCATATCTTGGTAAATTTGTTGTTGTATATTTTGATGACATACTCATTTATAGCAAATCAGTAGATGAGCATGTAGAACATATTAGGGTTATTCTTGATGTTTTGAGAAAGGAAGAATTATATGCCAACTTGAAAAAGTGCATGTTTTGTAGTGATAAAATCATATTCTTAGGTTTTATGGTTAGTGCACAAGGAATTGAGGTTGATGATGAAAAGGTAAAGGCAATAAGAGATTGGCCAGCACCTAAAACCGTGAGTGAGGTAAGAAGTTTTCATGGTTTGACTAGTTTCTATAGAAGGTTTGTTAAAGATTTTAGTTCCATTGCTGCACCATTAAATGAATTGGTAAAAAAGGATGTAAAGTTTAATTGGACTAAAATTCATGAAATGGCATTCAATTTGTTGAAAGAAAGGTTAACTACTGCTCCAATTCTTGCTTTACCAGATTTTGATAAGACCTTCGAATTAGAGTGTGATGCTTCGGTGTGGGCATAGGTGCTGTTTTGATGCAAGAAGGGAAACCAATTGCATATTTTAGTGAGAAGCTTCATGGTGCACAATTAAATTATTCCACTTATGACAAGGAGCTGTATGCTTTGGTAAGAGCTTTACAAGTGTGGCAACATTACTTATTGCCTAAAGAGTTTGTTATTCATACAGATCATGAATCATTAAAGCATCTAAAGGGGCAAACCAAGCTGAACCGAAGGCATGGAAAGTGGATAGAGTTCATTGAGCCATTTCCATATGTGATAAAGTATAAGCGTGGCAAAGACAATGTAGTAGCAGATGCACTTTCAAGAAGGTATTCCTTAATCTCAACTCTTAGTTCTAAGTTATTAGGCTTTGAGCAAATTAAGGATATGTATGCCAATGATGTTGACTTTGCAAATGTTTATAAAGCATGTGAGCATTCTGCATTTCAGAAGTTTTATAGGCATGATGGGTACTTATTTAAGGATGGAAGATTATGCATGCCTAGTTGCTCATTAAGGGAATTGCTTGTGCGTGAGGCACATAGTGGAGGACTCATGGGACATTTTGGGATATTTAAGACTTTAGACATTCTGCATGAACATTTCTATTGGCCAAACATGAGAAAGGATGTTGAAAGAATTTGTGCCAAGTGTATTGCATGTAAACAAGCAAAATCTAAGTCTTTACCTCATGGGCTGTATACTCCTTTACCTATTCCTAATGCACCTTGGATGGACATATCTATGGACTTTGTTTTGGGGCTGCCTAGGACTAGAAAAGGAAAAGATAGCATATTTGTTGTTGTTGATAGATTCATCAAAATGGCTCATTTCATTGCATGTCACAAAACTGATGATGCAACAAATATTGCAAATTTGTTCTTTGGGGAAGTAGTTCGGTTGCATGGCATTCCTAAAACAATTGTAAGTGATAGAGATGTGAAGTTCTTAAGTCATTTTTGGCGTGTTTTATGGAATAAGTTAGGTACTAAATTGTTGTTCTCTACAACTTGTCATCCACAAACTGATGGACAAACAGAAGTGGTAAATAGGACTTTAGGATCTTTGTTACGTGCTGTTGTGGGTAAGAATTTGAAAACTTGGGAAGATTGTTTGCCATTAGTGGAGTTTGCATATAATAGAAGCATACATTCTTCTACTGGTTATTCACCATTTGAAATTGTTTATGGTTTTAATCCACTTACACCACTTGATTTGTTTCCTTTGCCATTAAATGAAATAACTAACTTAGATGGTGAAAAGAAAGCTGAGTTGGTTAAGCAGATACATGAAAAGGCACGAGCTCATCTTGAGAAGAAATATGAATCAGTTGCCCATAATGCAAATAGAAGAAGGAAACATGTGATTTTCCAACCTGGTGATTGGGTATGGGTTCATATGAGGAAGGAAAGATTTCCTAAACAAAGGAAATCCAAGTTGGATGCAAGGGGAGATGGCCCATTCCAAGTTTTAGAACGGATCAATGACAATGCCTACAAAATTGATCTACCAGGTGAGTATAATGTTTCTGCAACTTTCAATGTTAGTGATCTTTCTCCTTTTGATGTAGGCTCAGATTTGAGGACAAATCTTTTTGAGCAAGGAGGGAATGATGAGGAAACTATAAGCAAGCTTGATGAATGTAATGGCAGCAAATATGTTGATGATATCATTATGCCAAGTGGACCAATCACAAGATCACAATCAAAGAAATTCCAGCATGTGTTCCAGCACTTCATACAAAGGTGGATTAATGAAGAGGGAGACCAACTTGTAGTGAATATGATGGACCATGAAGAGGAAGTCAGAAACTCACCAACAAGCATGAAGAATCTGCCCATAAGTATGGTGATGGGCATTAGCACGAATTTGGAATATAATATTGATATGGTTTAGTGTTAGTGTGACTAGACACATGTGAACCAACACCAAAATGAATGTACAATCTGCCCATCAATGTTGTCAGAATTATGGGCAGTAATTTAGAGTATATTATTGAGGTGGATGAACAATTAATGCTATTGTGACTAGATACATGTAAACCTAGACTTTAAGCCATTAGTTCTTCTTTTCCAACTATATAAGGATGGGAAAAAGAACTTAATAGGGTTGACTACGAATTTCCAGAATTGTTGAATGTAATTTCTGTGTTTTCAAGTTTGAGAGGTTTTCTTCTTATTCTTGTTGCATGAAGAATTGGTTCTAACTTATCAAGTCACACTTGTGGCGTTTTAATCAATTCATTTCTTCATCCCAATCACCCAAGTTCTCAATTACAGGTTAGTTGTGGGTTTGGTAGGGAGGATTTGTTTTTGAGTTCTAAGATTCTATGCTAGATTTGTATGTGGAGTTCTAGATGTAATATTTGATCCATGGGTTCCGCATCAGAGACCTTGATTTCTACATCTGACCTTGATAACCCTTTGCCTAGTTGTGTTAGTTCTCTTTTACAGGAATTTGGAGATGTTTTTCCAGAAGATGTACCCAAAGGTTTACCACCTTTAAGAGGGATTGAGCATCAAATTGACTTCATTCCGGGCTCAACAATTCCTAATCGACCAGCTTATAAAAGTAATCCGGAGGAAACCAATGAACTTCAAAGGCAAGTGGAGGAGTTGCTAGCAAAGGGACATGTGCGTGAAAGTCTTAGTCCATGTGCTGTTCTGGTGTTATTAGTCCCAAAGAAAGATGGATCATGGAGAATGTGTGTGGACTGCCGAGCAATCAATAAAATCACGGTAAAGTATAGACATCCAATTCCTAGACTTGATGATATGCTTGATGAGTTGAGTGGTTCTTGCATTTTCACTAAGATTGATTTGAAAAGTGGTTACCATCAAATTAGGATGAAAGAAGGAGATGAGTGGAAAACTGCATTCAAAACAAAATATGGTCTTTATGAGTGGTTAGTTATGCCATTTGGTTTATCTAATGCACCTATTACATTCATGAGATTAATGAACCATGTTCTGCGTGCATATCTTGGTAAATCTGTTGTTGTATATTTTGATGACATACTCATTTATAGCAAATCAGTAGATGAGCATGTAGAACATATTAGGGTTATTCTTGATGTTTTGAGAAAGGAAGAATTATATGCCAACTTGAAAAAGTGCATGTTTTGTAGTGATAAAATCATATTCTTAGGTTTTATGGTTAGTGCACAAGGAATTGAGGTTGATGATGAAAAGGTAAAGGCAATAAGAGATTGGCCAGCACCTAAAACCGTGAGTGAGGTAAGAAGTTTTCATGATTTGGCTAGTTTCTATAGAAGGTTTGTTAAAGATTTTAGTTCCATTGCTGCACCATTAAATGAATTGGTAAAAAAGGATGTAAAGTTTAATTGGACTAAAATTCATGAAAGGGCATTCAATTTGTTGAAAGAAAGGTTAACTACTGCTCCAATTCTTGCTTTACCAGATTTTGATAAGACCTTCGAATTAGAGTGTGATGCTTCAGGTGTGGGCATAGGTGCTATTTTGATGCAAGAAGGGAAACCAATTGCATATTTTAGTGAGAAGCTTCATGGTGCACAATTAAATTATTCCACTTATGACAAGGAGATGTATGCTTTGGTAAGAGCTTTACAAGTGTGGCAACATTACTTATTGCCTAAATTTGTTATTCATACAGATCATGAATCATTAAAGAATCTAAAGGGGCAAACCAAGCTGAACCGAAGGCATGGAAAGTGGATAGAGTTCATTGAGCCATTTCCATATGTGATAAAATATAAGCGTGGCAAAGACAATGTAGTAGCAGATGCACTTTCAAGAAGGTATTCCTTAATCTCAACTCTTAGTTCTAAGTTATTAGGCTTTGAGCAAATTAAGGATATGTATGCCAATGATGTTGACTTTGCAAATGTTTATAAAGCATGCGAGCATTCTGCATTTCAGAAGTTTTATAGGCATGATGGGTACTTGTTTAAGGATGGAAGATTATGCATGCCTAGTTGCTCATTAAGGGAATTGCTTGTGCGTGAGGCACATAGTGGAGGACTCATGGGACATTTTGGGGTATTTAAGACTTTAGACATTCTGCATGAACATTTCTATTGGCCAAACATGAGAAAGGATGTTGAAAGAATTTGTGCCAAGTGTATTGCATGTAAACAAGCAAAATCTAAGTCTTTACCTCATGGGCTGTATACTCCTTTACCTATTCCTAATGCACCTTGGATTGACATATCTATGGACTTTGTTTTGGGGCTGCCTAGGACTAGAAAAGGAAAAGATAGCATATTTGTTATTGTTGATATTTTCAGCAAAATAGCTCATTTCATTGCATGTCACAAAACTGATGATGCAACAAATATTGCAAATTTGTTCTTTGGGGAAGTAGTTCGGTTGCATGGCATTCCTAAAACAATTGTAAGTGATAGAGATGTGAAGTTCTTAAGTCATTTTTGGCGTGTTTTATGGAATAAGTTAGGTACTAAATTGTTGTTCTCTACAACTTGTCATCCACAAACTGATGGATAAACAGAAGTGGTAAATAGGACTTTATGAACTTTGTTACGTGCTATTGTGGGTAAGAATTTGAAAACTTGGGAACATTGTTTGCCATTAGTGGAGTTTGCATATAATAGAAGCATACATTCTTCTACTGGTTATTCACCATTTGAAATTGTTTATGGTTTTAATCCACTTACACCACTTGATCTGTTTCCTTTGCCATTAAATGAAATAACTAACTTAGATGGTGAAAAGAAAGCGGAGTTGGTTAAGCAGATACATGAGAAGGCACGAGCTCATCTTAAGAAGAAATATGAATCATTTTCCCATAATGCAAATAGAAGAAGGAAACATGTGATTTTCCAACCTGGTGATTGGGTATGGGTTCATATGAGGAAGGAAAGATTTCCTAAAAAAGGAAATCCAAGTTGGATGCAAGGGGAGATGGCCCATTCCAAGTTTTAGAGCGGATCAATGACAATGCCTACAAAATCGATCTACCAGGTGAGTATAATGTTTCTGCAACTTTCAATGTTAGTGATCTTTCTTCTTTTGATGTAGGCTCAGATTTGAGAACAAATCTTTTTGAGCAAGGAGGGAATGATGAGGAAACTATAAGCAAGCTTGATGAATGTAATGGCAGCAAATATGTTGATGATATCATTATGCCAAGTGGACCAATCACAAGATCACAATCAAAGAAACTCCAGCATGTGTTCCAGCACTTCATTCAAAGGTGGATTAATGAAGAGGGAGACCAACTTGTAGTGAATATGATGGATCATGAAGAGGAAGTCAAAAACTCACTAACAAGCATGAAGAATTTGCCCATAAGTATGGTGATGGGCATTAGCACGAATTTGGAATATAATATTGATATGGTTTAGTGCTAGTGTGACTAGACACATGTGAACCAACACCAAAATGCATGTAGAATCTGCCCATCAATGTTGTCAGAATTATGGGCAGTAATTTAGAGTATATTATTGATGTGGATGAACAATTAATGCTATTGTGACTAGATACATGTAAACCTAGACTTTTAAGCCATTAGTTCTTCTTTTCCAACTATATAGGGATGGGAAAAAGAACTTAAGTGGGTTACTACGAATTGGCAGATTGTTATCATTGTAATCTAAGTGTTTTCAAGTTTGAGAGGTTTTCTTCTTATTCTTGTTGCATGAAGAATTGGTTCTAACTTATCAAGTCTGACTTGTGGCGTTTAAATCAATTCATTTCTTCATCCCAATCACCCAAGTTCTCAATTACAGGTTAGTTGTGGGTTTGGTAGGGAGGATTTGTTTTTGAGTTCTAAGATTCTATGCTAGATGTGTATGTGGGGTTCTAGATGTAATATTTGATCCATGGGTTCCGCATCAAAAGATGTGAGGCAAGCATACTCTTCTGATAGTATGATGCTCCTTCTGATATGTAAGGGAGTTTTTCTTAATGTAACTGACCTTGATACATCTATTCCTAGTGTTGCTTTGACTTTGTTGCAGGAATTTGAAGATGTCTTTCCAAATGAGGTACCGAGTGGATTGCCACCCATTAGAGGAATAGAACATCAAATTGATTTCATTCCTGAAGCTGTAATTCCAAATCGTCCAGCATATAGGACAAATCCTCAAGAGGTCAAGGAGTTGCAAAAACAGGTGGATGAGCTGCTTGCGAAAGGTCATGTTAGGGAGAGCATGAGTCCATGTGCTGTGCCGGTACTTCTAGTACCTAAAAAGGATGGATCAATGCGAATGTGTGTGGATTGTCATGCTATCAATAAAATCACTGTAAAGTATAGACATCCAATTCCTAGACTTGATGATATGCTTGATGACTTGCATGGCGCATGTATATTTTCAAAAATTGATCTTAAAAGTGGTTATCATCAAATAAGAATGAGATTAGGAGATGAATGGAAAACAGATTTTAAGACTCAATATGGTTTGTATGAATGGTTAGTCATGCCGTTTGGACTAAGCAATGTACCTAGTACTTTCATGAGATTAATGAATCATGTATTGCGTGCTTTTCTTGGAAAGTTTGTTGTTGTGTATTTTGATGATATTTTAGTGTATAGTCAAAGTTTAAATGATCATTTAATGCATTTAAGATGTGTGCTTGAAGTTCTTAGGAAAGAGAAATTGTATGCAAATTTAAAGAAATGTACATTCTGCATGGAAAAAGTCATTTTCTTAGGATTTGTAGTGAGTGGGAAAGGAATTGAGGTTGATGAGGATAAGGTAAAAGCCATCAAAGAGTGGCCTACACCAAAATCCGTGACTGATGTTAAGAGTTTTCATGGTCTTGCTAGTTTTTATAGGAGATTTGTTAGAGACTTTAGTACAATTGCAGCGCCATTAAATGAAATTGTGAAGAAAAATGTAGGGTTCAAATGGAATGAGGAACAGGAGCATGCATTTAGATTACTAAAAGAAAAATTATGTTCTGCACCATTACTTGCATTACCTGATTTTTCTAAGACTTTTGAAGTTGAATGTGATGCTTCCGGAGTGGGTATAGGTGCTGTTTTGATGCAGGAAAGAAGACCAATTGCATTCTTTAGTGAGAAGCTAATTGGAGCTCCTTTGAATTACTCTACTTATGACAAGGAGATGTATGCATTAGTGAGGGCGTTGGAGACGTGGCAGCATTATCTTTGGCCAAAGGAGTTTGTTATTCATAGTGATCATGAATCACTAAAATACTTGAAAGGACAAAGCAAGCTGAACAAACGCCATGCCAAATGGAGTGAATTTATTGAAGCGTTTCCATATGTGATTCAATATAAGCAAGGAAAAGAAAATGTTGTTGCCGATGCCTTATCTAGGAGGTATGCCCTAATCTCTATGCTTGATGCTAGACTTCTAGGATTTGAGCATATGAAAGAATTGTATAATCATGACTCTGAATTTGCACAAATATATGCCTCTTGTGAAAATGCTGCCTTTGAAAAATTTTATAGGCATGATGGTTTCTTATTTAGAGAGAAACGACTTTGTGTTCCAAATAGCTCTATAAGAGGATTGCTTGTAAGAGAGTCACATGGGGGGAGGTTTAATGGGACATTTTGGGGTGGCTAAAACATTAGAAATTCTGAATGAACATTTTTATTGGCCACATATGAGGAAAGATGTAGAGAAATTTTGTGCTAAATGCATGACATGTATGAAAGCAAAGTCCAAAGTAAGACCACATGGTTTGTATATGCCTTTAAGTGTACCTAGTGAACCTTTGGTAGACTTATCTATGGACTTTATTTTGGGGCTACCTAGGACAAAAAAGGGTCATGATAGTTTATTTGTTATGGTTGATAGATTTTCTAAAATGGCACATTTCATTCCATGTCATAAAACTGATGATGCATGCCATATATCTGATTTGTTCTTTAGAGAAGTACTTAGATTGCATGGTATTCCTAGGACCATAGTAAGTGATCGAGATGTAAAATTTTTGAGTCATTTTTGGAAAGTCCTATGGGGAAAGTTAGGTACAAAGCTTTGTTTCTCTACTACATGTCATCCGCAAATAGATGGGCAGACGAAAGTTGTTAATAGGACTGTGGGCACTCTTTTTCGTACCATGATTAAACAAAATTTGAAGACATGGGAGGAATGCATACCATTTATTGAATTTGCATATAATAGATCAATGCATTCATCCACTGGATTTTCACCCTTTGAGCTTGTCTATGGTTTTAATCCACTTACTCCATTAGATTTGTTGCCTCTTCCTACTAATGAGCTTACTAGTTTTGATGGTAAAAAGAAAGCTGAATTGGTGAAGCAAATGCATCAAAGGGCCAAGCAACAAATGGAGAAGATTAATAAGAATATAGCAACCAAAGTAAACAAAGGAAGGAAAAAGATGGTGTTCCAGCCTGGTGATCTGGTATGGGTTCATTTGCGAAAAGAAAGGTTTCCTACACAAAGGAAATCAAAATTGCAGCCGAGAAGTGATGGACCATTTGAAGTACTCGAAAGGATTAATGATAATGCCTACAAGATTAATCTACCAGGTGAGTATGGTGTAAATGCAACTTTTAATGTTTCTGATCTTGCTCCTTACTATGCAGATGATGAAGATTCAAGGACAAATTCTTTTGAAGAGGGAGAGGATGATGAGGATCTGATTGCTAGCATACAACACCAAGGACCTGTTACTCGATCAATGGCAAGAAAACTTCAAGGATTAGTTTCCAAACATCTATATGTTCTCAATACAATTGGAACGTTAAGACTTAAAGAAAATAAGAGCAAAGAAGCCGTTTGGTTGCACGTGTCCAAATTGCAATCTTCCCAAGAGGCCAATTGACCCAAAGGAGTTACAATACATATTGGCATCCATCATTATACCTTTGGGAGCTAAATACATACCATTCACGTACCATTGGATTCCCATATATAAAGAGTGGCTGAAACTCACATTGGGAGTCAAAGATGCCTTTTAAAAGCTAGTGGGAGACAAGCTATATGGCTGCCCATGCCTTTTAAAAGCTAGTGGGAGACAAGCTATATGGCTGCCCAATTTGTTTTATGTAACCACATCATTTTATTTGTATTTTTCCATCATTTCACTTGTTTTATGCTTTCTTTAAGTCTTTAAAAACATATGTAATGGCAGACTTTGAACTTAATGAATATTCTGAGTTTTCTCTCCATTTTTGAGAGCTTTGAGAGGTTTTTAGCCTTCTTTTGAGTTCTGGTTAGAACTTGCACGAATTCCTTGCAAAAATAACCAAGTTTGCTAGGTCTTAACTTATATTCAAGGTTTTTCCTTCACAAGTTGGGGTTGGGTCTTGAATCTTTGGTTTCCAGCCATATAGCTTCAGTTTTACATCACAAGTTGGTGTTGGGTTGAAGGTGCTAGTTGGTGTTCTTATGTTTTGGAGACGATCCGTAGCTTGAGCTTCCTTAGGAATTAAATCCCAGCAAGGCAGGCTCACATCATGTCATCAGTGGATACTTTGTGTCACCAGTGATAGTGAGCACTCATGCCATCAGTGGGTCATTAGACATATCCTCTGCAGTGGGCATTTACTTTTCATTAGTGACTAGTAATTCAAACCTAGGATTTAAAATTTAGTGTGTGAGGGCAAAGCAAATGGAATTTACATAGATAAAAAGAATTGTGCAAAAGTGATTAACTACCATTAATTATATTGAATATTGAATTTATTAATGCTATGATAAGTGTATTTGCATTTAAAATTATTTACATATCTTATTAATAAAGTGGTGATTTTTTATTTCTTTTACATATGGTAGTATAGTAACAATTTTCTTATGTTATAATTTTTAGCAAATAATGAATATACAAGCACCACTAAGCAATATCTTAGGATGTTATATTTATTTCTAACGCAGAATAGATCCAACAAAATGAGATTTTAAAGCTTTAAGATCAACTACATCACAGAAGGTGTTAAATGAAGTATTTTATACTATGTATTTTGTTTTGTTCATGTAGCAATACTTTAAATTTTAAATGATAGTTGTATAATTATGAGTAACCTATAGATTTTGTATACTTTGTAGTTGTGGCTTATATTTTGTAAATTTGGCTGGAGTTGTAACTTTATAGTAAATTATGATAATTATGGAGAATGTTTATGATGTGAGCATAAGTGATGCAAATGCAGTCCATAATGTCAAGGAAGCAAAAGAAACAGTTGGGGGCTGATTCCAAATATTGAAAGTTTTGGTGGACCAATTACTAGATCTCGAGCTAAGAGACTCAAAGAGCAACTTCAAGTTTTCATGCAAAAACATGTTGATTATGGGTTGTCTAAATATGGAAAGTCCATATATGGGAGTTTTGAAGAGCCCAAATATGTCAACAAAATTGGGCTAGAAGACTTGCATTAAAATTGTCAACAAAATATGAAAATTGGGCTTGTTTTGGGTCCTTTTTCAGATGTGGGCAATTTTGGACGAGTTTAATTTATATTTTAGGGTTTTACACATTTTTGGTTTTAGTTATTTGGATTTAAATTATTGGGTCTAAGTTTGTTAAGTTCAGCCTAGGTTAGACCCAATTGGGCTCCTTATTTACTTTGGCCCATACAAATATTTTTAATTTTTCTTCTTTTTGCTGTAATATCCCTATAAAAGGGGCTATTGGCTGGGGTTTTGGGGAGGATTTTTCATGGAGGCAGCTTCAAGACTACTTGTTTAATTCTCTATTGCATCAAGAATTGAATTTCATTAAGGTCTTTACAACTTACCAAATTTCTATTCTTGATCTTCTTAAATCAACCAATTATTTCCATTTCCAATTGCATTAGTCATTTTGGGGTTCGATAGATTGGGAATTATGCCCTTCTTCTTATTCCATATCAATTGTGTGTTGGCATTTTAGTCTCTTTATAGGCTAGGGTTCCGCATCATTTGGTATCAGAGCTTGAATTAAGGTAAATTCTTATTTATCTTAGATTATAGCTTGCTGTTTTAATTAGATTAATTGTTGATTGAAGTTAATTTTCTGCCCTAATATCATTTAGAACCCAATTAGGATTTACAAGTGCATATTATGGCCTGTTTGAAGCTTTTGTGAATTAATTTAAATTTTTAGTGTTATTTTCTATTTCTACTATATCAAAAAAAAGAAGAAGAAGAAGAAGAAGGTTGCTGCTAGAAGAAAGAAATGCACAAAAGAAGGTTAATTGAGGGTTGGCAGCTATGGTTGTTATGCAGAACCCCACGATTATAAAGAATCTGAAACCCCAACACACAAATTCAGTATACCAAGAAAGTAGCTGGTTGTTTGTCCTATTAAACCCCTAATTGATATGCAACTAGAAAGTAGATAATTGGAGAAAATTAAAGAATAATTAGAAAGAATGCCACAAATGTTACCTTGATAAGTTGATTCCAATTCTTGATACAACAACAAGAAGAGAACCCTCTCTTGATGAAATTCGGCCAAGCCAAAATAATTGAATAATATGATCACCAAAATTCTGTCTTACAACCCTAAATGAGATATAAATAGCTAAATCCTAATTAGGGTTATTAAGTAGCGTTTGGTTGGCTAATCAAATTTTAAGAACTAATAAAGTAAATAAAGTTCTAATTTAGCACAAAACAAATAGGTCACTCACTTTTTAAATAAGCATAACTAGCGGACCTTAATACATATTAAATAATAGGCCTATATACTTGGATTAAATTTATGGGCTACTTCTCCTCTATATCCTTAGCTTCAAAGGCCTGTCCACCAAACCTTTCTTCCATGAATCACCTTACAAAGTCTTGGAAGATAGATATGAGCTTCTTGGCCTGCAATCTTTTAATTGGCCCACTTGGTAAAATGAGCTCCATGCCATGTTGGCCTCCTATGCTTGCTCCGCTAGCCTTACTCATACTGTCATTTTTGTTTGCATCAATCCCTCCCTCCTCAAAAAAGATTCATCCTTGAATATGCATCCATATCAAAAGGAGAAAGATCAAAAACATTAAAGTTGCAGAAATGATGCGGAACCCATGAATCAAATATTACATCTAGAACCCCACATACACATCTAGCATAGAATCTTAGAACTCAAAACAAATCCTCCCTACCAAACCCACAACTAACCTGTAATTGAGAACTTGGGTGATTGGGATGAAGAAATGAATTGATTTAAATGCCACAAGTCAGACTTGATAAGTTAGAACCAATTCTTCATGCAACAAGAATAAGAAGAAAACCTCTCAAACTTAAAAACACATCAATTACATTCAACATAAATTGGAAATTCGTATCAGCCCATTTGAGTTCTTTTTCCCCTCCCTATATAGCTGCAAAAGAAGAACTAATGGCTTAAAATTCTAGGTTTACATGTATCTAGTCACACTAGCATTAATTATCTATCCACATCAATAATATATTCTAAATTACTGACCATAATTCTGACAACATTGATGGGCAGATTCTACATGCACTTTGGTGTTGGTTCACAAGTGTCTAGTCACACTAGCACTAAACCACATCAATATTATATTCCAAATTCGTGCTAATGCCCATCACCATATTTATGGGCAGATTCTTCATGCTTCTTGGTGAGTTTCTGACTTCTTTCATGTTCATTCATATTCAGTACAAGTTGGTCTCCCTCTTTATTAATCCACCTTTGAATGAAGTGTTGGAATACATGCTGGAGTTTCTTTGATTGTGATCTTGTGATTGGTCCACTTGGCATAATGATATCATCAACATATTTACTGCATTGTGTAGATTCAACAAGATTGCTTATAACTCCCATATTAATTGACAGCCTCATTACTCCTAATCCCCATTACTTTACCAACTCAATGTGAACGTTGGACCATTATTTTCTTGCCTTTTGTAACTCTTACTTAATAAAAATAAACCCTAATAAAAGTCAAAATGCAGAATTAAAACACAAATAGTCTTAAACAGCCTATTAATTTGTCTTAGGCCATTGGCCTTTTAGACTTCAAGACCATGGCCAAATGACCTATTATTATTAAAAATGGACCTAAATCTTTACTCTCATAAGCCTGGATTAACCTTCAAGATTAGGTATTGCTTGAATTATGTTGACCAACTTAAGCTCTTCTTGCATCCATGGATCATCCTTAAACAAATCTTGAGCAACTTGTTTCCTCCAAATCTGATCTATGAAGGAAATTAAAGTCTCTTTCAACTTATTAGCTCTAGACCTTGTCATTGGTCCTCCATATATGGCTAGTGGATCTTTGAATTGTTTGTTTATGTCATCATTGGACTGTTGGTGCTTGGCCAATTTTTGATCAGCATGTAATTCCTCATCATTCCCCCTCTCCTCGCAAGGATTTTTCCTTGAATCTGATCCTTCATCACCTACATCAAACAAAGAAAAATCAGAAATATTGAAGGTTGCACTAACATTACCATACTCACTTGGCAATTCCAGCTTATATGCATTGTCATTTATTCTTTGAAGGACTCAAAATGGACCATCCCCTCTAGGCATTAGTTTTGACTTCCTTTGGCTAGGAAATCTTTCCTTCTTTAAGTGTAGCCAAACCAAATCTCCTGGTTCGAATACTACTTTCTTTCGGCCTTTGTTGTGCTGCTTCTCATATTATAGAGTCTTCTTTTCAATTTGTGTGCGCACCTTTTCATGCAAAGACAAAGTCAACTTTTTGTGTTACCATCCAAATTTTCTTTCTCTAATGGTAAAGGTAGCAAATCCATTGGAGTTAATGGATTGCACCCATACACGACTTCAAATGGTAAATGGTTTATTATAGCATGCACACTGCGATTATAAGCAAACTCCACATGTGGCAAACATTCCTCCCAATTCTTTAAATTCTTTTTTATTGTGGCCCTTGATACGAACCAGCCACGAGGTAAGGATCCATTGGTGCTTCCAAATAGGCCATTGACTAGGAGCAGAGCTAAGAAGTTTGGAGCAGCTATGTGATTGCATATTCAAGATCAAATTTCAAAGGAAGTGACTGAAATGGCAATGGAAAAGTGCACAATAGAGCTTGAAGAAGGCACACCAAAGCTGATTATGATGCTTAGTGTGAATATGGAAGCTAAAGGCTAGCTAAAGAGGTCCAACGTGCAAGAAAGGTCCATGGGGGTTCATATACTGCCTTGGGAAGTAATTTAAGGCCCATGGACAGCCCAAATAGTGTGGAGCATGTTCTTATTTTAAAGGGTTTTAGTTTGGCCTTTTTTATACTTTATATTTTTCTTAGTGGGTTAGGATGTGTGGTTTCCTATTTAGTTATTTCAGAATATTAATTTGTTTCCATACTTTTATATTTTCCTTAATGGGTTAGGATTTTGACTTTGTAGCTTTCCTTTTCCCATTAGAATTAGGGTTTCGGATTTATGTGTGCCTTTTAGTATAAATAGGGCCTTATTTTTCTTGTAAGGATACTTTTTTGAAAAATTATATTCTCAATTTTCTTATTGAAATTTCGGCCATCATAGAACAGGAGTGGATTCTCTTTTTCTTCTGATTACATCAAGAATTAGATTTACGTATCAATTTCGATTGTGGTGTTCTTCTAATTCGAGCTTCCTAAATCCTTTCGTTATAAGTGTTCGTGCTTTGCTAAGCAATTGGGTGCTTTAGAAGGTGGTTTTTCCTTCGTTCTTGGTTTTCTTCTATCAATCATGCGTTGGGGTTTGAGGCCTTCATTACCATAGGGTTTCGCGTCATTTGGTATCAGAGCCCATTATAGGTAAATCTTTATCTATCTGTCTTTCTAGGGTTGTTTTCAGTTGTTCTGTTAGGGTTCTAATTGGATTTTTGAATTGGGTTATAGAATTCTTTATTCAATTTTGAAATTGTGTTATTGCCTTTTGATTCGAAATACGTTGTTCTTATTCCGAATTGGGTATAAATTGGACTGAAGGCTTTGTGTTTAGTTGGTGATCCAAGGATAGTGACCAGATCCTAAAAAAAAAAAAGGAGTACAAAATCACTTCAACAAAATTTCTTTGTTTTTCTAGTAATTTAAGGTATTAGAATCGTTTTGGATCAGGTTGAAAGTAATCAAAATTTTTGCCACCAATTTCGGCCAATTGAGGGGCTGTTTTATTACGTTTTTTCTTGCTGATTTGGAAGTTTCCTTTTCGAAATTGAATTCTTGAGGAGTCTTGATACTAGCTTTCTTGGGTAGAATTATTAGGTCCACAAACTAACTTGCTAAGGTGAGTTGGTTTTGATACATTTTGACCAGATTCGTCATAATTTTTTACCTCTTTGTTTCTATTTCTTGTTTGAGCTACCGTTTGATTCCGTGACATTGCTAGAGTATTATTTGTTTAATTCTATTTTCTGGTTGATATAATCGTGTGACACCAAATTTTCTTGTGTTGCCTCCAAATTTGTCAAGTTTCTTTCTAGGTGTCATTCTAGGATTTAGGTTCTAGTTCCCTTGAACGTGCTTGGTGATTGATTTGTGAGCCTTTGTTCTGAAGTGCAATCGAAGAATTAGCAAAGGTGAGTTCTTTGTTTTGTGAGATAATGAGTAGCAATTCTAGTAGAGATAAAGGCATAGCTGTTGAGAAAGAAGAGATGAGTATCCGGGATATTGCAGATGATCTTGAGACGTACAAGCAAGCAAATGAGGACAATATGGAAAGAATAACAAATACATTGGCTAGCTTGCAGCAGTCCATGGAACGCTTAATGCAAGCACAACAACCTGCTCCAATAAGGCTACCACAGAGAATTCTACAACCAGCAAGAGTTGAAGAGAGAGAAGAGCCAATTAGGAGGAGGGCACCAAGAGGTGCATATGAGAGAGGTCGTGTGGCTGATTATGGATTTGAAGAAGGAGAAGCTGGAATTTATCAAGCACCTATCAATGATAATGATTTGACTTCCATTAAAATGAAGGTTCCTGAATTTAGAGGGAACAACAATGCTGAAGAATACATTGAATGGGAGCGCAAAGTAGAGCAAATTTTTGAGTGCCAAAATTATTCTGAAGAAAAGAAGTCACACATTTGTAGCTGTGGAGTTCAAGGGTTATGCAACATTCTGGTGGGATCAACTAAAATCCACTAGAAGAGGCAAGGGGTTGAGAGTCGTACCCGTATGGGAGGAGTTGAGAGACCTGATGAGGCAGCATTTTATCCCTTCTCATTATTATAGGGATCTTTATAATCACTTAGCACAACTAGTGCAAGGTGGCAAGAGTGTAGAAGAATACCACAAGGAGATGGAGATGATCATGGCTAGAGCCAATATTGAGGAAGATGAACAACAGATGATGTCTAGATTTCTTGGAGGACTTAATCAGAATATTGCAAGTGAGTTGGACATGTATGATTACAATACCATGGAGGAGATGGTTGATAAAGCTATGAAGATAGAGAGGAGGTTAAAGAGCAAGAGTTCCGCCAAACTTGGCTATGGGAGACCACAAAATGTGTTTGGGAGTAATTCGGCCTATAGAGGACCCCAATATAGTGGTGGGGCAAATTCAGCCAATAGGGGTGGAGAGAAAGGGGAGTTCAAGAATTCATTCCAGAAAAGCAATGCTGCAACCTCCAGTGGAAAAGGGCCATCTAGTGGTCCAAACAAGCAAACAGGTACGCCTAACACTACCACTCCTAGTAGGGAGATTAAATGTTTTAAGTGTTTAGGGAATGGTCATATTGCATCCCAATGTCCAAATAGAAGAGTTATGATTGCTACAGCTGATGGTGATGTTGTGTCTGATTCTGAACCTAGTGATAATGATAATGATGATGTTGGGAACTTTGATTCTCCTATATATGATGATGTTGGTAGTGATGAGCATGTTGATTGTACTTTGTTAGCTGAGTGTGGTGAATTGTTAGTTGCTAGGCGTGCATTGAATATGCAGGTGAAAGAGGAAAGTCTAGTACAGCGTGATAATATTTTTCATACTAGATGCTTAGTGAATAATAAGGTTTGTACACTTATTATTGATAGTGGGAGCTGTACTAATGCTGCAAGTACTACTATGGTTGAAAAATTGGGGTTAGAATGTATGAAGCATCCCAATCCTTATAAGTTACAGTAGTTTAATGATAATGGTGAGGTGAAAGTAACTAAGCGAGTGAGGGTACCATTTTCAATAGGCTGGTACAAAGATGAAGTTGATTGTGATGTAGTTCCTATGCAAGCTGGACATATGTTGTTGGGCAGACCGTGACAATATGATCGGAGAGCACAACATGATGGGTTTTTTAATAGGTACACATTTACCTATGAAGGAAAACAGGTCACTCTTGTTCCATTATCACCCCTAGAAGTGTATGAATATCAAAGAAAGATGATTGAGAAAGAGAGGCAAGTTGGGGCTACCAATTCAAAAATTAAGGGGAGTTTTAGAGAACATGATAAGTGAAAAGCAAATGGGAAAAGAGGCCAGAAAAGAAGCAAAACAAATAAATGGCCCATTGATGAGAGAAAATAAGAAAGAAGGGAGAGCAAAACAAACTTTTTATGCAAGAGCGAGAGAGGTTAATTTTGCAATGTCTATTGGGCAGCCATTATTGCTCATTAGATACAAAGAAACTTTGTTTACTGACACTAATGTTTCGCTTGATAGTTTGCCTTCTAGTTTTGTGTCTTTGTTGCAGGATTTTCAGGATGTGTTTCCAGATGAATTACCTAGTGGATTGCCACCGCTAAGAGGAATTGAGCATCAAATAGACTTCATACCTGGTTCTATCATCCCAAATAGACCAGCTTACTGAAGTAATCCCATGGAAATGAAAGAGATGCAAAAGCAAGTAGATGAGTTACTGGAGAAAGGGCTGATTAGAGAGAGTTTGAGTTTGTGTGTTGTTCCTGTGTTGTTGGTTCCAAAGAAGGATGGCACATGGAGAATGTGTGTTGATTGTAGGGCTATAAATAAGATCACAGTGAAGTATCGGCATCCTATACCATGACTTGATGACATGTTGGATGAGCTGCATGGTGCCAGGTATTTTTCTAAAATTGATCTTATGAGTGGATATCATCAAATTCGTATGAAACCTGGTGATGAATGGAAAACAGCATTTAAAACTAAATATGGTCTATATGAGTGGTTAGTAATGCCTTTTGGGTTGTCTAATGCACCTAGTACTTTTATGAGACTAATGAACCATGTTTTGAGAGCTTATTTGGGCAAATTTATTGTAGTCTATTTTGATGATATTCTGATTTATAGTAAGACTGGATGACCGTGTTGAGCATGCTAGGCTAGTTTTGGAAGTATTGAGAAATGAAAACTTATATGCCAAACTTAAGAAATGCACATTTTGCATAGATAGGCTTGTGTTTCTTGGTTTTGTTGTGAGTGTGCAGGGCGTTGAAGTAGATGAAGAGAAAGTGAAAGCTATAAAGGAGTGGCCTACTCCAAAGAGTGTGACGGACATGAGGAACTTTTCTACTATTGCAGCACTGTTAACTAGCATAATCAAAAAGGAAGTTGGGTTCCAATGGGGAGAGGAGCAACAAAAAGCCTTCGACTGCCTGAAAGGGAAGTTGACATCCGCTCCTATTTTATCATTACCTAATTTTGAGAGTACATTTGAGATTGAGTGTGATGCTTCTGGTGTAGGTATTGGGGCTGTATTGATGCAAGAGAAAAAGCCCATAGCCTATTTTAGTGAGAAACTCAATGGTGCACAATTGAACTATTCCACTTATGATAAGGAGTTGTATGCCTTGATGAGAGCATTGGACATGTGGTAGCACTACCTCCTTCCAAAGGAGTTCGTGATACATACGGATCATGAGTCCCTCAAACACTTGAAGGGACAAGGTAAGTTGAACAAGAGGCATGGTAAGTGGATAGAATTTATAGAACAATTCCCTTATGTTGTTAAATACAAGCAAGGAAAGGATAATATCGTGGCTGATGCGTTGTCTAGAAGATATACATTACTACCTATGTTGAGTTCTAAATTGCTTGGTTTTGAGTACGTTAAGGACTTATATGCAAGTGATTTTGATTTTGGCAATGTGATGTGAGCCTGCCTTGCTGGGATTTAATTCCTAAGGAAGCTCAAGCTACAGATCGTCTCCAAAACATAAGAACACCAACCAGCACCTTCAACCCAACACCAACTTGTGATGTAAAACTGAGGCTATATGGCTGGAAACCAAAGATTCAAGACCCAACCCCAACATGTGAAGGAAAACCTTGAATATAAGTTAAGACCTAGCAAACTTGGTTATTTTTGCAAGGAATTCGTGCAAGTTCTAACCAAAACTCAAAAGAAGGCTAAAAACCTCTCAAAGCTCTCAAAAATGGAGAGAAAACTCAGAATATTCATTTATTTCAAAGTCTGCCATTACATCTGTTTTTAAAGACTTAAAGAAAGCATAAAACAAGTGAAATGATGGAAAAAATACAAATATAATGATGTGGTTACATAAAACAAATTGGGCAGCCATATAGCTTGTCTCCCACTAGCTTTTAAAAGGCATGGGCAGCCATATAGCTTGTCTCCCACTAGCTTTTAAAAGGCATCTTTGACTCCCAATGTGAGTTTCAGCCACTCTTAATATATGGGCATCCAATGGTACGTGAATGGTATGTATTTAGCTCCCAGAGGTATAATGATGGATGCCAATATGTATTCTAACTCCTTTGGGTCAATTGGCCTCTTGGGTAGATTGCAATTTGGACACGTGCAACCAAACAGCTTCTTTGCTCTTATTTTCTTCAAGTCTTAACGTTCCAATTGTATTGAGAACATATAGATGTTTGGAAACTAATCCTTGAAGTTTTTTTGCCATTGATCGAGTAACAGGTCCTTGGTGTTGTATGCTAGCAATCAGATCCTCATCATCCTCTCCCTCTTCAAAAGAATTCGTCCTCGAATCTTCATCATCTGCATAGGAAGGAGCAAGATCAGAAACATTAAAAGTTGCACTTACACCATACTCACCTGGTAGATTAATCTTGTAGGCATTATCATTAATCCTTTCGAGTACTTCAAATGGTCCATCACTTCTCGGCTGCAATTTTGATTTCCTTTGTGTAGGAAACCTTTCTTTTAGCAAATGAACCCATACTAGATCACCAGGCTGGAACACCATCTTTTTCCTTCCTTTGTTTACTTTGGTTGCTCTATTCTCATTAATCTTCTCCATTTGTTGCTTGGCCCTTTGATGCATTTGCTTCACCAATTCAGCTTTCTTTTTACCATCAAAACTAGTAAGCTCATTAGTAGGAAGAGGCAACAAATCTAATGGAGTAAGTGGATTAAAACCATAGACAAGCTCAAAGGGTGAAAATCCAATGGATGAATGCATTGATCTATTATATGCAAATTCAATAAATGGTATGCATTCCTCCCATGTGATGAGGATCTGATTGCTAGCATACAACACCAAGGACCTGTTACTCGATCAATGGCAAGAAAACTTCAAGGATTAGTTTCCAAACATCTATATGTTCTCAATACAATTGGAACGTTAAGACTTGAAGAAAATAAGAGCAAAGAAGCTGTTTGGTTGCATGTGTCCAAATTGCAATCTACCCAAGAGGCCAATTGACCCAAAGGAGTTAGAATACATATTGGCATCCATCATTATACCTTTGGGAGCTAAATACATACCATTCACGTTCCATTGGATGTCCATATATTAAGAGTGGCTGAAATTCACATTGGGAGTCAAAGATGCCTTTTAAAAGCTAGTGGGAGACAAGCTATATGGCTGCCCATGCCTTTTAAAAGCTAGTGGGAGACAAGCTATATGGCTGCCCAATTTGTTTTATGTAACCACATTATTATATTTGTATTTTTCCATCATTTCACTTGTTTTATGCTTTCTTTAAGTCTTTAAAAACATATGTAATGGCAGATTTTGAACTTAATGAATATTCTGAGTTTTCTCTCCATTTTTGAGAGCTTTGAGAGGTTTTTAGCCTTCTTTTGAGTTCTTGTTAGAACTTGCACGAATTCCTTGCAAAAATAACCAAGTTTGCTAGGTCTTAACTTATATTCAAGGTTTTTCCTTCACAAGTTGGGGTTGGGTCTTGAATCTTTGGTTTCCAGCCATATAGCTTCAGTTTTACATCACAAGTTGGTGTTGGGTTGAAGGTACTGGTTGGTGTTCTTATGTTTTGGAGACGATCCGTAGCTTGAGCTTCCTTAGGAATTAAATCCCAGCAAGGCAGGCTCACATCACCATGTCTTCAAATTTTGTTTAATCATGGTACGAAGAAGAGTGCCCACAATCCTATTAACAACTTTCGTCTGCCCATCTGTTTGCGGATGGCATGTAGTAGAGAAACAAAGCTTTGTACCTAACTTTCCCCATAGGACTTTCCAAAAATGACTCAAAAATTTTACATCTCGATCACTTACTATGGTCCTAGGAATACCATGCAATCTCACTACTTCTCTAAAGAACAAATCAGATATATGGCATGCATCATTAGTCTTATGACATGGAATGAAATGTGCCATTTTAGAAAATCTATCAACCACAACAAATAAACTATCATGACCCTTTTTTGTCCTAGGTAGCCCCAAAATAAAGTCCATAGATAAGTCTACCCAATGTTCACTAGGTACACTTAAAGGCATATATAAACCATGTGGTCTTACTTTGGACTTTGCTTTCATACATGTCATGCATTTAGCACTAAATTTCTCTACATCTTTCCTCATATGTGGCCAATAAAAATGTTCATTCAAAATTTCTAATGTTTTAGCCACCCCAAAATGTCCCATTAAACCTCCCCCATGTGACTCTCTTACAAGCAATCCTCTTATAGAGCTATTTGGAACGCAAAGTCATTTCTCTCTAAATAAGAAACCATCATGCCTATAAAATTTTTCAAAGGCAGCATTTTCACAAGAGGCATATATTTGTGCAAGTTCAGAGTCATGCTTATACAATTCTTTCATATGCTCAAATCCTAGAAGTCTAGCATCAAGCATAGAGATTAGGGCATACCTCCTAGATAAGGCATCAGCAACAACATTTTCTTTTCCTTGCTTATATTGAATCACATATGGAAACGCTTCAATAAATTCACTCCATTTGGCATGGCATTTGTTCAGCTTGCTTTGTCCTTTCAAGTATTTTAGTGATTCATGATCACTATGAATAACAAACTCCTTTGGCCAAAGATAATTCTGCCACGTCTCCAACGCCCTAACTAATGCATACATCTCCTTGTCATAAGTAGAGTAATTCAAAGGAGCTCCACTTAGCTTCTCACTAAAGTATGCAATTGGTCTTCTTTCCTGCATCAAAACAGCACCTATACCCACTCCGGAAGCATCACATTCAACTTCAAAAGTCTTAGAAAAATCAGGTAATGCAAGTAATGGTGCAGAACATAATTTTTTTTTTCAGTAATCTAAATGCGTGCTCCTATTCCTCATTCCATCTGAACCCTACATTTTTCTTCACTATTTCATTCAATGGGGCTGCAATTGCGCTAAAATCTCTAACAAACCTCTTATAAAAACTAGCAAGACCATGAAAACTCCTAACATCAGTCACGGATTTTGGTGTAGGCCATTCTTTGATGGCTTTTACCTTATCCTCATCAACCTCAATTCCTTTCCCACTCACTACAAATCCTAATAAAATGACTTTTTTCATGCAGAATGTACATTTCTTTAAATTTGCATACAATTTCTCTTTCCTAAGAACTTCAAGCACACATCTTAAATGCATTAAATGATCATTTAAACTTTGACTATACACTAAAATATCATCAAAATACACAACAACAAACTTTCCAAGAAAAGCACGCAAGACATGATTCATTAATCTCATGAAAGTACTAGGTGCATTGCTTAGTCCAAAAGGCATGACTAACCATTCATACAAACCATATTGAGTCTTAAAAGCTGTTTTCCATTCATCTCCTAATCTCATTCTTATTTGATGATAACCACTTTTAAGATCAATTTTTGAAAATATACATGCACCATGCAATTCATCAAGCATATCATCAAGTCTAGGGATTGGATGTCTATACTTTACAGTGATTTTGTTGACAGTGCGACAATCCACACACATTCGCATTGATCCATCCTTTTTGGGTACCAAAAGTACCGGTACAGCGCATGGACTCATGCTCTCTCTGACATGACCCTTTGCAAGTAATTCTTCCACCTATTTTTGTAACTCTTTGGCCTCTTGAGGATTGGTTCTATATGCTGGCCGATTCGGAATTACAGCTCCAGGAACAAAATCAATTTGATGTTCTATTCCTCTGATAGGTGGTAGTCCGCTAGATACTTCATCAGGAAAGACATCTTCAAATTCCTGCAACAAAGTCAATGCAACACTAGGAATAGGAGGATCAAGGTCAGTTACATTAAGAAAAGCTCCCTTACATAGTAAGAGTAGCATCACATTATTTGAAGAATAGACTTGCCTCACATCTTTTCCCCTAGCAACTAAACTTACTTTCTTCTCACAACTCTCATTTTTATTGTAGATTTTTTTCTTTTTTTCTTTTTCTCATTTTCTTTTTCTTTCTCTTTTTTTATTCTTTGTTTTTCCTCTTGCTCTTTTCTTTCTCTCACTCTCTTTTCAGATTCTTTTTGCATTTTCTCTTCTATGGCAGCTTGTATTCATTTTTGGTCTTCAAAAGCCTCCATCGGTGTCAAAGGTGCAAACGTCAACTTTCAACCTTCAAAATCAAAAGAGTACCTATTTTTGAATCCATCATGTACAGCCCTTCTATCATATTGCCATGGCCTCCCAAGCAGAATATGACTAGCATGCATAGGAACAACATCACATAACACTTCATCCTTATACCTCCCAATGGAAAATGTTAGCAGCACTTGCTTAGTCACCCTAACTTCACCACAATCATTAAACCATTGCAACCTATATGGCTTAGGATGTTTTGTAGTAGGGAAATCAAGTTTTTCCACTAGTAGAGTACTAGCCACATTCACGCAACTTCCACTGTCTATTATCATGCTACAAACTCTATCTTTAACTAGACACCTAGTATGAAAGATATTTTCTCTTTGTAGCTCATCACCATCATCTGCCTTTACTTGGGTATTTAAAGCACGCATAACAACTAGAACGTTGCCATGTACAACATGCTCTACATCACTATCATCACCCATAGGTTGAATGTCATCACTTGAATCATCATTAACAACCTCATCATCTTCAGATTCTATCTCTCCACTTGGCCTCATCACCATTGCCCTTTTATTTGGATATTGTGCAGCATAATGTCCCTTGCCTAAGCATCTAAAACATTGGATGTCTCTAGTTCTTCCGCTGGAGTTCATTGGTGCCTTACCCTTATCAATCACAATGGGTTTTTCTCCAGCCTTGTTTCCCTCTTTCTTCTCCTTTGAAACAAATTTACTCTCACTAGATTCCCCTTTCTTCCAATTTGGCTTCCATGGAACATTGTTGGTAGAATTCATTCCCATACCTGATCTGGTTGTTTTCTTCTTCTTGAGTTGTTTTTCTACCTTGATTGCCATATTTAACATATCATCAAGCTCCACATAATGATGCAGCTCCACTATGTCGGCAATTTCATCTTTCAGCCCATGTAGGAACCGTGCTATAGTTGCTTCCCTTTCTTCTTCTATATTAGCTCGTATCATAGCCATTTCCATTTCTTGAAAATATTCTTCCACACTTTTATTGCCCTGCACCAGCCCTTGTAATCTTTGATGCAACTCTCTATAGTAGTGTTGTGGAACAAATCGATCTCTCATGACCTGTTTCAACTCATCCCAAGTCTGCACTCCTCTCATGCCATTTCTTCTTCGTTTAGTGAGTAATTGATCCCACCAAACTAATGCATAATCAGTAAACTCTACCACAGCAAGTGTCACCTTCTTTTGCTCACTATAGTTGTGGAAATCAAAGATGAGTTCAGTCTTTCTCTCCCATTCCAAATATGCATTTGGATTTGCTTTGCCTTGGAATGATGGAATTTTCATTTTAATTCCATTAACGTTGCTGTCTACTCTCCCTCTCCCTCTTGCATTTTCCATAGTTTCTTGCCTAATATTTCTGCCACCACCTCTGCCACCCATATTACCTCTCATATATCTTGGTCTAATAACATCATCAAGTGCAACAGATTGCTGCCCATCATCATCATCAAGATTATCTTCATCTACATCCTCCAAGTCATTGAAAACTGGCAAATCATTTAGTCCAGTGCGCCTACCTTTATTCTGCCCCCTATTTGTGTTTTGCTCCCTATGAAAATTATCTCGTTCATCCCTTCCTAAATTCCTTTGATTTGTAGAGCTTGCTTGCTGCAATTCTTCAATTTGCTTTGAGTGTTTTTCCATTTGTTCTCTAATATCAACAAACAACACATTCATCCTTTGAAATTGAGATTGCAATGCCTTAAGAACATAAGAAGCTTCTGGCTCCTCTTGGGGCTGGTTGCTCTCTCGATCACTATCTCATTTTGTTGACATATTGATTGCTGCAAAACAAATGTTAGAAATATTCTCTCACACACTCCCTCACGTGTTTCACTCTAATCTGGTAACACTCAATCTGTGTTTCACTCAAACTTTGGCTTTTACCCTCTAACAATCTCACCACTCTATGCCTTTTTTTCACTCACTTCAGCCCCTTCCAAGTTCTAGCAAGAACTTAATATTTCCTCAACTAAATAACTAAATTGCAAGGTTTAAAACACATTCAAGAATGGAACAAGAGTAAAACAAGCTGGAAAAAAAAAAGAATATCTGGTATTTGACACCTAAGGACGAAAGACACTGAAATTTTAGACAAACATTACTAAAGGGAAGAATTTGACAAAACTGGATTTAGGACAATATATTGAGACAAAATGGAAGAAGAAAAATGAATTTTTAGGTCTCTTATGAAATGTTTATGTTCTGGACCCAAAAATGGCTAACTAGCGGTAATATATGGACAACCAAGCAAACGAACGAATTTTGACATGAAATTTAATATGTAGGCTTAGCTGAATATCTAAAACATGCCTGTAAAATTTGAAAGGATTTGGACATATTTACATACACGTTCACTTTTGGACACAAAACTAGCTAAATTGGCTGCAATATATGGATAACTAGGCAAATGGAGGAATTTTGACTTAAAATTTGAATTCCAAGCTAAGTTTAGCATCTGAAACAAGCATATAAAATTCGAGAAGATTTGGTTATGTGCAAACCCAACTTTAGTTTCTAACCCTCTAGCAAATTTGAGAGATTAGTTGCTGTTTCCTCTTTTTTTTTGTTCTTTCTTTCTTTCTTTTTTTAAATTAATCCAGCAACAACATTAAGGAAGAAGGACTCAAAGAAACAAGAAAGCATATAGCTTGTAGAAATTAAACTAATGGCAGAAAATGACTCAAAGGAAGACAATATATTTTTTTTTTACATAAACAAGAAGGAATGATGCTAAAAACCTTATTTGGAGAGCCTAAGCTCTAATACCAAATGATGTGAGCCTGCCTTGCTGGGATTTAATTCCTAAGGAAGCTCAAGCTACGGATCGTCTCCAAAACATAAGAACACCAACCAGCACCCCCAACTTGTGAAGGAAACCTTGAATATAAGTTAAGACCTAGCAAACTTGGTTATTTTTGCAAGGAATTCGTGCAAGTTCTAACTAGAACTCAAAAGAAGGCTAAAAACCTCTCAAAGCTCTCAAAAATGGAGAGAAAACTCAGAATATTCATTCATTTCAAAGTCTGCCATTACATCTATTTTTAAAGACTTAAAGAAAGCATAAAACAAGTGAAATGATGGAAAAATACAAATATAATGATGTGGTTACATAAAACAAATTGGACAGCCATATAGCTTGTCTCCCACTAGCTTTTAAAAGGCATCTTTGACTCCCAATGTGAGTTTCAGCCACTCTTAATATATGGGCATCCAATGGTACGTGAATGGTATGTATTTAGCTCCCAAAGGTATAATGATGGATGCCAATATGTATTCTAACTCCTTTGGGTCAATTGGCCTCTTGGGTAGATTACAATTTGGACACGTGCAACCAAACAGCTTCTTTGCTCTTATTTTCTTCAAGTCTTACCGTTCCAATTGTATTGAGAACATATAGATGTTTGGAAACTAATCCTTGAAGTTTTCTTGCCATTGATCGAGTAACAGGTCCTTGGTGTTGTATGCTAGCAATCAGATCCTCATCACAATGTGTATGTTGCATGTGAACATGGAGCTTTTAATTCATTTTATAGGCATGATGGATACTTGTTTAAGGGAAATAAATTATGTGTGCCTAAATGTTCCATGCGTGATTTTCTTGTGTTAGAATCTCATTGTGGGGGATTGATGGGACATTTTGGGGTAGCTAAGACTTATGATATCTTGTTTGAGCATTTTTATTGGCCGTCAATGCGTAAGGATGTTGAGAGATTGTGTTCTGCTTGTATTGCTTGTAGACAGGCGAAATCTAAGTCTATGCCTCATGGTCTATATATGCTTACCTGTACCTAGTTCACCTTGGATTGATATTAGCATGGATTTTGTGCTTGGATTGCCTATAACTAGAAAAGGTAGGGATAGCATTTTTGTAGTTGTTGACAGGTTTAGTAAGTTGGCACATTTTATTCCTTGTCATAAAGCTGATGATGCGATTGATGTAGCTGATTTGTTCTTTAGAGAAGTAGTTCGACTACATGGGGTGCCTAGGACTATTGTGTCTAATAGAGATGCTAAGTTTTTGTCCCATTTTTGGAGAGTTTTATGGGGTAGATTAGGAACTAAGCTTTTGTTTTCTACTACTTGTCATTCACAAACAGATGGGCAAACAGAGGTAGTTAATCATACACTTGGTACATTGTTGAGAGCTATAGTGGGAAAGAATTTGGCTGCTTGGGAAGATTGTTTACCTTTTATTGAGTTTGCTTATAATCGTTCTATTCATTCTTCTACAGGTTATTCACCATTTGAGCTTGTTTATGGTTTTAACCCAATAACTGTACTTGATCTTATTCCTTTGCCTTCACATGAGCTTGTTAGTTTAGATGGAGACAGGAAAGCAGAATTGGCGAAGGCTATGCATGAGAAAGCTCGAGTTAATATGGAGAAAAAGAACAAGTCATATGCTAATCGAGCGAATAGAGGACGCAAGAAGATAGTGTTTGCCCCTGGGGATTGGGTTTGGGTACACTTCCGAAAGGAGAGGTTTCCAAATCAAAGGAAGAATAAGCTTGATGCACGTGGCGATGGTCCATTTCAAGTGTTGGCAAAGATAAATGATAATGCATACAAGATAGACTTGCCTGGTGAGTATGGTGTTAATACTACTTTTAATGTGTCTGATTTATCTCCTTATGATGATGCAGATTTGAGGACAAATCTTTTTGAAGAGGGGGAGAATGATATGAACCAGCCACAAGGTAAGGATCCATTGGTGCTTCCAAATGGGCCATCCACTAGGAGCAGAGCTAAGAAGTTTGGAGTAGCTATGGGATTGCATATTCAAGATCAAATTTCAAAGGAAGTGACTGAAATGGCAATGGAAAAGTGCACAATAGAGCTTGAAGAAGGCACACCAAAGCTAATTATGATGCTTAGTGTGAATATGGAAGCTAAAGGCTAGCTAAAGAGGTCCAACGTGCAAGAAAGGTCCATGGGGGTTCATATACAGCCTTGGAAAGTAATTTAAGGCCCATGGATAGCCCAAATAGTGTGGGGCATGTTCTTATTTTAAAGGGTTTTAGTTTGGCCTTTTTTATATACTTTATATTTTTCATAGTGGGTTAGGATGTGTGGTTTCCTATTTAGTTATTTCAGAATATTAATTTGTTTCCATACTTTATATTTTCCTTAATGGGTTAGGATTTTGACTTTGTAGCTTTCCTTTTCCCATTAGAATTAGGGTTTCGGATTTATGTGTGCCTTTTAGTATAAATAGGGCCTTATTTTTCTTGTAAGGACACTTTTTTGAAAAATTATATTCTCAATTTTCTTATTGAAATTTCAGCCATCATAAAAGAGGAGTGGATTCTCTTTTTCTTCTGATTGCATCAAGAATTAGATTTACTTATCAATTTTGATTGTGGCGTTCTTCTAATTCGAGCTTCCTAAATCCTTCCGTTATAAGTGTTCGTGCTTTGCTAAGTAATTGGGTGCTTTAGAAGGTGGTTTTTCCTTCGTTCTTAGTTTTCTTCTATCAATCGTGCATTGGGGTTTGAGGCCTTCATTGCCATAGGGTTCCGCGTCAGCCCTCAAAAGAGTTGATAAGATTCTATTTACCACTTTATGTGTGTCCATATGTTTATGGATGACAAGTGGTTGAATACAACAGCCTTGTACCCAACTTGCTCCAAAGTGTTTTCCAAAAGTGGCTAAGGAACTTCACATCTCTATCACTCACAATTGTTCTTGGGATGCCATGTAATCTCACAATTTCTTTGAAGAACAACCACGCAACATGTGTTGCATCATCAGTTTTGTTGCATGGAATGAAATGTGCCATCTTGCTAAACTTGTCCACAACAACAAAAATAGAATCTCTCCCCCCTTTAGACCTAGGTAAAGCCAAGAAAAAGTCCATTGATATATCAACCCAAGGTTCATTAGGTATAGGAAGAGGGTTATACAGCCCATGAGGCATTACTCTAGATTTAGCTTGTTTGCATGTAATGCATTTCTCACGTATCCTCTCAACATCTCTTTTCATTTGTGGCCAAAAGAAATGCTCACTTAACACACCTAGAGTCTTTTTAATTCCAAAATGTCCCATTAACCCACCACTATGTGCCTCCCTCACAAGTAGTTCTCTCATTGAACATTGAGGAACAGACAACTTGTTTTCTTTAAAAAGAAAACCATCATGCCTATAGAATTTTTCAAACCTACCTTTCTCACATGCCCCATAAACACTAGCAAAATCAAGGTCAGAATTTTACAAAATTTTAATGTAAATAATTTTGCATCAAGTTTAGAAATTAGAGCATACCTTTTAGAAAGAGCATCAGCAACCACATTTTCCTTACCTTGTTTGTACTTGATTATGTAAGGAAAGGATTCAATGAATTCCACCCATTTTGCATGTCTTTTACACAACTTCCCTTGTCCTTTGAGATGCTTCAAGGACTCATGATCAGTGTGGATTATGAATTCCTTGTAGTAAAGATAATGCTCTCATGTCTTCAAAACTCGCACCAAAGCATAGAACTCTTTGTCATATATAGGGTAGTTTAAACTTGCTCCACTTAATTTCTCACTAAAGAATGCAATTGGTTTACCTTCTTGCATTAAGACTCCAACCTATGCCACTAGCATCACACTCAATTTCAAAAGTTTTAGAAAAATTAGGCAAAACAAGTAAAGTGCTGAACAAAGTTTATCTTTAAGCAAGTTAAAACCCTCATCTTGTTCTTTACCCCACTTAAATCCTACATTTTTCTTAATGCATTCAGTCAAAGGTGCAGTAATTGTAGAGAAATCCTTAATGAATCTCTTATAAAAGCTAGCAAGACTATGAAAACTTCTTACATCACTGACACTAGTGGGTTTTGGCCATTCTCTAATTACTTTCACTTTTTCTTGATCAACATGTATTCCTTTATCATTAATAACATAACCAAGAAAAGTAATTTCATTAGTGCAAAAGATGCATTTGTTTAGATTAGCATACAACTTTTCCTTTCTAAGCACATCAAAAACAGATTTCAAATGTTGTACATGCTCATCTAAAGTCTTGCTATAGATCAGAATATCATCAAAATAAACAACCACAAACTTTCCAATAAAATCTCGCAAAACATGGTTCATCAATCTCATGAAAGTGCTAGGTTCATTAGTTAAACCAAAAGGCATTACTAAAATCCATGCTTAGTTTTGAAAGCTATTTTCCATTCAACACCTTCATGCATTCTTATTTGATGATATCCACATTTTAAATCAATTTTTGAAAAAAAACAAGAACCATGCAATTCATCCAACATATCATCTAGCCTAGGAATAGGGTGTCTATACTTCACCATGATTTTGTTGATGGCTCGAGAATCAACACACATTCTCCAAGTTCCATCCTTTTTAGGCAATAATAATATAGGAACAACACATGGACTCATGCTTTCACTCACATACCCTTTCTCCACAAGCTCACTTGCTTTTGGATCTCTTTTGTTTCCTCTAGATTACATCTGTATGTCGGTCTATTTGGAATGCTTGAACCTGGAATGAAGTCAATTTGATGTTCAATGCCTCGAATTGGCGGCAATCCATTAGGTACTTCTTCCAAAAATAGATCCTCATTTTCCTGAAAAAGATCAACAACAACACTAGGCAAACCTTTGGTTACTTCATTAGAAATAATCAAAACTCCCTTATAAAATAAGTACAAGCATTTGCTGCCTCATTGTCAAAGCTTCCTTCACATCACTCATTTTAGCATAACTACCTTGTTTTCTCTTGCCTTGTGTTTTCCATTTTTATTTCTTAATTCACTTAACTCACTTATCTCACCTTTCTCTTTTCTCTCTTGGGTTTCCCTTACCAAATTCATCCCCAATGAAGAGTTAAGTTCTTCATATTGATGTTTGATGCACATTTGGTCCTCAAAAATTGTTTTTGGAGATAATGGGCCAAGTTGATTGATGCAAGAAAGGATCCCTTGAAGCTAACAAGTGGACCAATCACTAGGAGCAAGGCAAAGAGATATCAAGTTAGTATGGCTTTGCATATTCAAGAAGAGATTTCCAAAGAGCTTCAAGAATTATCATTCAAGAAGATGGAGATAGAGCTTGAAGAAGGCACACCAAAGCTGATTATGATGCTTAGTGTGGAAGCTAAAGGCTAGCTAAAGAAAGGTCCAACGTGCAAGAAAGGTCCATGGGGGTTCATATAAAGCCTTGGGAAGTAATTTAAGGCCCATGGACAGCACAAATAGTGTGGGACATTTCTTATGTTGAAGGGATTAGTTTGGTTATTTCCATACTTTATATTTTCCTTAGTGGATTAGGATTTTGTTTCCATACTTTATATTTTCCTTAGTGGATTAGGATTTTGTTTCCATACTTAATGTTTTCCTTATGCAATTAGGAATGTTTTTCTTATGCAATTAGGAATGTTTTCCTTATGCAATTAGGAATGTTTTAGTCTTAATTTTCCATATGCAATTAGGAATTTTGTAACCCTTATTTAAGGGCACTATTAGGCCAAATTTCATATACAACAATTAATAAAAATTTTCGAATTCTTCTACAAGTTCTTCTTGTGAATTTTCGTGTGAGAGAGATTATAGTGGATTCTTTAATTCTTTCTTTGCATCAAGAATTAGGTTTACTTATCAACAAGAGTTGTGGCGTTTTCTTTCTTCTTACCAACTAAATCCTTCAATCATAGTGAGTTCGTGTCTCTTTATAGGCGTTGGGTTCCTTAGGAGGTGATTATCAAGTTTCAAGGATTTCTCTACCATTGTTATACGTTGGGTTTGCTGCCATCATTACTAAGGGTCCGCGTCATTTGGTATCAGAGCCTTGCTACAAGGTAATTTTTATCTACTTTGTCTTTCTAGGGTTTGTTAATTTAGGTCTTTTAAATTTCTGCGTTTTAGGGTTCTTAGAGAGTCTTGTCTTTAATTTTTGTAAAAGAGTCATATATCAATTCTGATCAAGGCCGAATTGAAGGAGGGTATTCTTAGGGTGAAAACAAAACCTAGGAAAGGATTCTTGGAGAATTTCAAAACCAAGAATTAGGGTTCTTGAAAGAAAGCAAAAGCTAGAGTTTGTGTTCAAGTTTGATTTCGATTTGGTCTTGAGTGAATCTGGGGTTGCGAATTAAGTTCAGATTTTAAAAAGTCCTTGGGAGTAAATTAACTCCCGAATCAAGGGGATAGTGAGAGGAAGCAAAAAAAAAAAAAAAGAGAGTACAAAACCACCTCAACAAAAATTGTTTGATATTCTTGCTATTTGGGTGCTAAGGATTAGATCTAGGTAGGTGAGAAGCAATAAAATTTTTGGGCGAAAAATTTCACCTTTTGAGGGGCTTTTGGAATTCGATAATCAGACCTTAATATTCATGTTATTTGAGTGTTATAGGTGGGAATTAGAGTCTAGAAGCTAGCGTTTTGGGTAGAATTGATTAGGTCCATAAAGCAGCTTGCCAAGTGTGGGCTGTTTTTTATTCATTATATCCAAATTTGTCTTGTTTATTGTCTTCATTGTTTCTGATTTCTTTATCTAGCTTTTAATTCCATTACATTGCTAAATATCATTTGCTTGTGTCGATACTTGGTTTTATATCGTGTAGTGCAAATTACCTTGCATTGCCTTCGGATACTTGTCTTGTTTTCTATCTAGTTCTAGGATTTAGGTTCTAGTTTCTTGAACAACTTGACAATTGTTGGTTGGTGAGCTTTGTTCTGAAGTGCAATCAAGGAAGACAAGAAAAGTGAGGTAATTCTAAACACTTGAGTGAATTTCGATTATTACTAATCTTGTTTCTTTGAGTTTGTTTGTTTGTTAACATGGCTGGAAAAGGAGAAGAGACTAGCAAAGAAGGAGCTATGGCCGAAAGCTTGGCTAGGCTTAATGAGACTTTGGCAGCAATGCTTGGTCGAATGGAGATGATGGATACTAGATTGCAAGAGAATGCAGCACGACAAGCACAACAAATTCAGCAAGTACAACAAGGGCAGCCAGCCGCACATCCAAATCCCATAATGGTAGCTAGAAGAGTGCTTAAGAGAGAAGGACAAGGAAATCTTGAAGCCCTAGAAGCAGCCGAAAGGGTAGAAGATGAAGATGAAGGTGGAAATCAACCTACCACTGATGGTGACCTTACTTCCATCAAGATGAAGATTCCTTCCTTTGAAGGGAAGAACAATGCAGAAGAGTTCATAGAATGGGAGAGGAAAGTTGAGCAGATTTTCGAATGCCATAACTACACCGAAGAGAAGAAATCAGTTTTGGCAGCCGTAGAGTTCAAGGGGTATGCTACCTTTTGGTGGGATCAATTGAAAGCTAATAGAAGAGGAAAAGGTATGAGGCCTATTCCTGAATGGTCAACCTTGAAAGAACTAATGAGGAGCCGATTTGTACCATCTCACTACATTCGAGATTTGTAAAATCGACTAGCAAGACTAGTTCAAGGTGGAAGAAGTGTGGAAAAGTACCACAAAGAGATGGAAATGATCATGGCTAGGGCAAATATTGATGAAGATGAAGACAAGAAGATGTCACGATTTCTTGGGGGATTGAATTTGAACATAGCCAATGAATTGGAGATGTATGAACTCAACACAATGGAAGAGTTAGTTCAAAAGGCCATGAAGATAGAGAGAAGATTGAAGAATAAAGCTATTTCAAAAACTGGCTACTCTAAAGCTAGTGGAAAATTTTCAAACTTCAAGGGTTCAAGTTCGAGTGGAGGTTCCTACAAAGGGGATTACAAGGGTTCTTTCCTAAAGAATTCTTCCTACAATCCTAATTTCAAGAAGCCGAATGATGGGGATGCAAAAACAGCCAAGGAAACACCTTCTAGACCTACTCCAAGTAGGGAAATTAAATGCTACAAGTGTTTGGGAAGTGGACACATTGCTTCTCAATGTCCAAATAAGAGGGTGATGATTGCTACCCATGAAGGGGAAATTGAATCAGAATCTGAACATGAAGAAGAAGAGGAGGCCGAATGTGGTGATAGGCCGAATATGATGAAGAGGCTTGGGAGAATCAAGTCTTGGATGCTGAACATGGAGAGATGCTTGTTACTAGAAGAGCCTTGAATATTCGAGTCAAGGAAGAAGGCTTGGATCAAAGGGAGAACCTTTTCCACTCTAGGTGTTTGGTGAATGGTAAGGTTTGTACACTTATCATTGATGGTAGAAGTTGCACCAATGCTGCTAGTACTACAATGGTGGATAAATTGGGGTTAACTTGTTTTAAACATCCCAATCCTTACAAGTTGCAATGGATCAATGACACTGGGGAAGTAAAAGTGTTGAAGCAAGTCAAGGTACCATTCTCCATTGGGTGGTATAAAGATGAGGTTTTGTGTGATGTAGTGCCAATGCAAGCTGGACATTTGCTATTAGTAAGACCATGGCAGCATGATAGAAGGGCACAACATGATGGCTTTTCTAATAAGTATACCTTTACTTATGAAGGAAATAAGGTTGTTCTAGCACCATTATAGCCTCAAGAGGTGTATGAAGATCAAAAGAGGATGCTAGAGAGGGAGAAAGAAGTTTGGGCCAACATGATCGAAGGGGGTTCAAATTCGGCCAATGATGTTTCTTCAACACCCAAGAGTAATTCTAAGGGTAGGGAGAGAGAAAATAATAAAGTGAGTGAGTGCAGAAAGGGAAAAGAGGTCGAGAGTCAAAAGAAAGTAAGCAAACAAATAAATGGCCCATTGGTGAGAAAAAATAAGCAAGGAGAAAAAGCAAAATATACTTTTTATGCAAGAGCAAGAGAGATAGATGTAGGGCAGCCTGTACTCATTATTATGTATAAAGAATTGTTACTTGCTGACAGTGAAGAATCTCTTGATTCTTTACCTTCTAGTTTTTTGTCTTTGTTGCAGGATTTTAAGGATGTCTATCCTGAAGACCTTCCTAGTGGTTTGCCGCCATTAAGAGAGATTGAACATCAAATTGATTTCATACCCAGTTCTACAATTTCAAACTGGTTAGCATATAGGAGCAATCCTATGGAGACAAAAGAGATGCAAAGACAAGTTGAAGAACTTTTGGAGAAAGTCTTGGTTCGCGAGAGCCTTAGTCCTTGTACCGTTCCAGTCTTATTAGTACCCAAGAAAGATTGTTCTTGGAGGATGTGTGTTGATTGTAGGGCTGTGAACAAGATTACTATGAAGTAAAGACATCCCATTTCTAGACTTGATGACATGTTGGACGAATTGCATGGGGCTAAATATTTCACAAAGATTGATCTTATGAGTGGTTATGATGCAAGAAAGGATCCCTTGAAGCTAGCAAGTGGACCAATCACTAGGAGCAAGGCAAAGAGATATCAAGCTAGTATGGCTTTGCATATTCAAGAAGAGATTTCCAAAGAGCTTCAAGAATTATCATTCAAGAAGATGGAGATAGAGCTTGAAGAAGGCACACCAAAGCTGATTATGATGCTTAGTGTGAAAGCTAAAGGCTAGCTAAAGAAAGGTCTAACGTGCAAGAAAGGTCCATGGGGGTTCATATAAAGCCTTGGGAAGTAATTTAAGGCCCATGGACAGCCCAAATAGTATGGGGCATTTCTTATGTTGAAGGGATTAGTTTGGTTGTTTCCAAACTTTATATTTTCCTTATCGAATTAGGATTTTGTTTCCATACTTTATATTTTCCTTAGTGGATTAGGATTTTGTTTCCATACTTTATATTTTCCTTAGTGGATTAGGATTTTGTTTCCATACTTTATGTTTTCCTTATGCAATTAGGAATGTTTTCCTTATGCAATTAGGAATGTTTTAGTTTTCCATATGCAATTAGAAATTCTTCTAACCCTTATTTAAGGGCACTATTAACCCGAATTTCATACTACAACAATTAATAAAAAATTTTGAATTCTTCTATAAGTTCTTCTTGTGATTTTTCGTGTGAGAGAGATTAGAGTGGATTCTTTAATTCTTTCTTTGCATCAAGAATTAGGTTTACTTATCAACAAGAGTTGTGGCATTTTTCTTCTTCTTACCAACTAAATCCTTAAATCATAGTGAGTTCGCGTCTCTTTATAGGCGTTGGGTTCCTTAGGAGGTGATTATCAAGTTTCAAGGAGTTCTCTACCATTGTTATACGTTGGGTTTGCTGCCATCGTTGCTAAGGGTCCGCGTCATTTGGTATCAGAGCCTTGCTACAAGGTAATTTTTATCTACTTTGTCTTTCTAGGGTTTGATAATTTAGGTCTTTTCAATTTCTATGTTTTAGGGTTCTTAGAGAGTCTAGTCTTTAATTTTTGAAAAAGAGTCATATATCAATTCTGATCAAGGCCAAATTGAAGGAGGGTATTCTTAGGGTGAAAACGAAACCTAGGAAAAGATTCTTGGAGAATTTCGAAACCAAGAATTAGGGTTTTTAAAAGAAAGTAAAAGCTAGAGTTTGTGTTCAAGTTTGATTTCGATTTGGTCTTGAGTGAATCTGGGGTTGCGAATTAAGTCCAGATTTTGAAAAGTCCTTGGGAGTAAATTAAGTCCCGAATCAAGGGGATAGTGAGAGCCACCTCAACAAAAATTGTTTGATATTCTTACTATTTGGGTGCTAAGGATCAGATCTAGGTGGGTGAGAAGTAATAAAATTTTTGGGTGAAAAATTTCACCTTTTGAGGGGCTTTTGGAATTCGAAAATCAGACCTTAATATTCATGTTATTTGAGTGTTATAGGTGGGAATTAGAGTCTAGAAGCTAGCGTTTTGGGTAGAATTGATTAGGTCCATAAAGTAGCTTGCCAAGTGTGGGTTGTTTTTGATTCATTATATCCAAATTTGACTTATTTATTGTCTTCATTGGTTCTGATTTCTTTATCTAGCTTTTAATTCCATTACATTGCTAAGTATCATTTGCTTGTGTCGATACGTGGTTTTATATCGTGTAGTGCAAATTACCTTGCATTGCCTCCGGATACTTGTCTTGTTTTCTATCTAGTTCTAGGATTTAGGTTCTAGTTTCTTGAACGACTTGACAATTGTTGGTTGGTGAGCTTGGTTCTGAAGTGCAATCAAGGAAGACAAGAAAAGTGAGGCAATTCTAAACACTTGAGTGAATTTCGATTATTACTAATCTTGTTTCTTTGAGTTTGTTTGTTTGTTAACATGGTTGGAAAAGGAGAAGAGACTAGCAAAGAAGGAGCTATGGCCGAAAGCTTGGCTAGGCTTAATGAGACTTTGGTAGCAATGCTTGGTCGAATGGAGATGATGGATACTAGATTGCAAGAGAATGCAGCACGACAAGCACAACAAATTCAGCAAGTGCAACAAGGGCAGCCAGCCGCATATCCAAATCCCATAATGGTAGCTAGAAGAGTGCTTAGGAGAGAAGGGCAAGGAAATATTGAAGCCCTAGAAGCAGCCGAAAGGGTAGAAGATGAAGATGAAGGTGGAAATCAACCTACCACTGATGGTGACCTTACTTCCATCAAGATGAAGATTCCTTCCTTTGAAGGGAAGAACAATGCAGAAGAGTTCATAGAATGGGAGAGGAAAGTTGAGCAGATTTTCGAATGCCATAACTACACCGAAGAGAAGAAATCAGTTTTGGCAGCCGTAGAGTTCAAGAGGTATGCTACCTTTTGGTGGGATCAATTGAAAGCTAATAGAAGAGGGAAAGGTATGAGGCCTATTCCTGAATGGTCAACCTTGAAAGAACTAATGAGGAGCCGATTTGTACCATCTCACTAAATTCGGGATTTGTACAATCGACTTGCAAGACTAGTTCAAGGTGGAAGAAGTGTGGAAGAGTACCACAAAGAGATGGAGATGATCATGGCTAGGGCAAATATTGATGAAGATGTCACGATTTCTTGGGGTATTGAATTTGAACATAGCCAATGAATTGGAGATGTGTGAATTCAACACAATGGAAGAGTTAGTTCAAAATGCCATGAAGATAGAGAGAAGATTGAAGAATAAAGCTATTTCGAAAACTGGCTATTCTAAAGCTAGTGGAAATTTTTCAAACTTCAAGGGTTCAAGTTCGAGTGGAGATTCCTACAAAGGGGATTACAAGGGTTCTTTCCAAAAGAATTGATGAGGATCTGATTGCTAGCATACAACACCAAGGACCTGTTACTCGATCAATGGCAAGAAAACTTCAAGGATTAGTTTCCAAACATCTATATGTTCTCAATACAATTGGAACGTTAAGACTTGAAGAAAATAAGAGCAAAGAAGCTGTTTGGTTGCATGTGTCCAAATTGCAATCTACCCAAGAGGCCAATTGACCCAAAGGAGTTAGAATACATATTGGCATCCATCATTATACCTTTGGGAGCTAAATACATACCATTCACGTTCCATTGGATGTCCATATATTAAGAGTGGCTGAAATTCACATTGGGAGTCAAAGATGCCTTTTAAAAGCTAGTGGGAGACAAGCTATATGGCTGCCCATGCCTTTTAAAAGCTAGTGGGAGACAAGCTATATGGCTGCCCAATTTGTTTTATGTAACCACATTATTATATTTGTATTTTTTCCATCATTTCACTTGTTTTATGCTTTCTTTAAGTCTTTAAAAACAGATGTAATGGCAGATTTTGAACTTAATGAATATTCTGAGTTTTCTCTCCATTTTTGAGAGCTTTGAGAGGTTTTTAGCCTTCTTTTGAGTTCTTGTTAGAACTTGCACGAATTCCTTGCAAAAATAACCAAGTTTGCTAGGTCTTAACTTATATTCAAGGTTTTTCCTTCACAAGTTGGGGTTGGGTCTTGAATCTTTGGTTTCCAGCCATATAGCTTCAGTTTTACATCACAAGTTGGTGTTGGGTTGAAGGTACTGGTTGGTGTTCTTATGTTTTGGAGACGATCCGTAGCTTGAGCTTCCTTAGGAATTAAATCCCAGCAAGGCAGGCTCACATCATTTGGTATCAGAGCTTAGGCTCTCCAAATCAGGTTTTTAGCATCATTCCTTCTTGTTTATGTCAAAAATATATATATTGTCTTCCTTGGAGTCATTTTTTTTGCCATTAGTTTAATTTCTACAAGCTGTATGCCTTCTTGTTTCTTTGAGTCCTTCTACCTTAATGTTGTTGCTGGATTAAATTAAAAAAAAAAAGAAAGAAAGAAAGAACGAAAAAAAAAAGAAGTAAATTCGTGGCCCTTGGATTAGAAATTAAAGATTTTTAAGCAATGGGTGGATTCTCATAGGCTTCCAGTTTTTTTCACAGGGGGGTGTGAAAATTTCTGGCTTCCAGTTTTTTTCACAGGGGGTTGTGAAAATTTTTGCCTTCTCACAGGGGGTTGTGATAATTTCTGCCTTCCAAAAGTGAATGTGTATGTAAACATGTCCAAATCCTTTCAAATTTTACAGGCATGTTTTAGATATTCAGCTAAGCATACATATTAAATTTCATGTCAAAATTCGTTCGTTTGCTTGGTTGTCCATATATTACCGCTAGTTAGCCATTTTTGGGTCCATAATATAAACGTTTCATAAGAGACCTAAAAATTCGTTTTTCTTCTTCCATTTTGTCTCAATATATTGTCCTAAATCCAGTTTTGTCAAATTCTTCCCTTTGGTAATGTTTGTCTAAAATTTTAGTGTCTTTCGTCCTTAGGTTTCAAATATCATATATTCTGTTTTTTTTCAGCTTGTGTTACTCTTGTTCCAATCTTGAATGTGTTTTAAACCTTGCAATTTAGTTATTTAGTTGAGGAAATATTAAGTTCTTGCTAGAACTTGGAAGGGGCTGAAGTGAGTGGAAAAAGGCATAGAGTGGTGAGATTGTTAGAGGGTAAAAGCCAAAGTTTGAGTGAAATACAGATTGAGTGTTACCATATTAGAGTGAAACACGTGAGGGAGTGTGTGAGAGAATATTTCTAACATTTGTTTTGCAGCAATCAGTATGTCAACAAAACGAGATAGTGATCGAGAGAGCAACCGACCCCAAGAAGAGCCAGAAGCTTCTAATGTTCTTAAGGCATTGCAATCTCAATTTCAAAGGATGAATGTGTTGTTTGTTGATATTAGAGAACAGATGGAAAAACACTCAAAACAAATTGAAGAATTGCAGCAAGCAAGCTCTACAAATCAAAGGAATTTAGGAAGGGATGAACGAGATAATTTTCATAGGGAGCAAAACAAAAATAGGGGGCAGAATAGAGGTAGGCGTGCTGGACTAAATGATTTGCCAGTTTTCAATGAATTGGAGGATGTAGATGAAGATAATCTTGATGATGATGATGGGCAGCAATCTGTTGCACTTGATGATGTTATTAGACCAAGATATATGAGAGGTAATATGGATGGTAGAGGTGGTGGCAGAAATATTAGGCAAGAAACTGTGGAAAATGCAAGAGGGAGAGGGAGAGTAGACAGCAATGTTAATGGAATTAAAATGAAAATTCCATCATTCCAAGGCAAAGCAAATCCAGATGCATACTTGGAATGGGAGAGAAAGACTGAACTCATCTTTGATTGCCACAACTATAGTGAGCAAAAGAAGGTGACACTTGCTGTGGTAGAGTTTACTGATTATGCATTAGTTTGGTGGGATCAATTACTCACTAAACGAAGAAGAAATGGCATGAGAGGAGTACAGACTTGGGATGAGCTGAAACAAGTCATGAGAGATAGATTTGTACCACAACACTACTATAGGGAGTTACATCAACGATTACAAGGGCTGGTACAAGGCAATAAAAGTGTGGAAGAATATTTTCAAGAGATGGAAATGGCTATGATACGAGCTAATATAGAAGAAGAAAGGGAAGCAACTATGGCACGGTTTCTACATGGGCTGAAAGATGAAATTGCCGACATAGTGGAGCTGCATCATTATGTGGAGCTTGATGACATGTTAAATATGGCAATCAAGGTAGAAAAACAACTCAAGAAGAAGAAAACAACTAGATCTGGAATGGGAATGAATTCTGCCAATAATGTTCCTTGGAAGCCAAATTGGAAGAAAGGGGAATCTAGTGAGAATAAATTTGTTTCAAAGGAGAAGAAAGAGGGGAACAAGGCTGGAGAAAAACCCATTGTGATTGATAAGGGTAAGGCCCCAATGAACTCCAATGGAAGAACAAGAGACATCCAATGTTTCCGATGTTTAGGGAAAGGGCATTATGCTAGAGAATGTCCAAATAAAAGGGTGATGGTGGTGAGGCCGAGTGGTGATATTGAATCTGAAGATGATGAAGTTGTAGATGAAGATTCAGATGTTAACATTCTACCTTTGGATGAAGATAGTGATGTAGAGCATGCTGTGCATGGAAGTGCTCTTGTTGTTATGCGTGCTTTAAATATACAGGTGAAGGAAGATGAAGGTGATGAACTGCAAAGAGAAAATATTTTTCATACTAGATGTTTAGTCAAAGAAAAAGTTTGTAGTATGATCATAGATGGTGGGAGTTGTGTTAATGTGGCTAGCACTCTACTAGTAGAGAAACTTGCATTTCCTACTACAAAACATCCTAATCCATACAGATTGCAGTGGTTGAATGATAGTGGAGAAGTTAAGGTGACCAAGCAAGTATTATTGTCATTTACCATTGGGAGGTATAAGGATGAAGTGTTGTGTGATGTAGTTCCCATGCATGCTAGTCATATCCTACTTGGGAGGCCATGGCAATATGATAGAAAAGCAACACATGACGGGTTTAAGAATAGGTATTCATTTGATTTTGAAGGCCGAAAGGTGACTCTTGCACCTTTAACACCTATGGAGGCTTTTGAAGACCAAAAGAGAGTACAAGCTGCCATGCAAGAGAAAATGCAAAGAGAGGTTGAAAAGAGGGAGAGAGAAAAGAAAGATCAAGAGGAAAAACAAAGAATAAAAGTTGAGAGAGAAAAAGAAAAAGAGAAAAAGAAGAAATTACATAATAAAAATGAGAGTGGAGAGAAGAAAGTAAGTTTAGTTGCTAGGGGGAAAGATGTGAGGCAAGCATACTCTTCTGATAGTATGATGCTCCTTCTGATATGTAAGGGAGTTTTTCTTAATGTAACTGACCTTGATCCATCTATTCCTAGTGTTGCTTTGACTTTGTTGCAGGAATTTGAAGATGTCTTTCCAAATGAGGTACCGAGTGGATTGCCACCCATTAGAGGAATAGAACATCAAATTGATTTCATTCCTGGAGCTGTAATTCCAAATCGTCCAGCATATAGGACAAATCCTCAAGAGGTTAAGGAGTTGCAAAAACAGGTGGATGAGCTGCTTGCGAAAGGTCATGTTAGGGAGAGCATGAGTCCATGTGCTGTGCCGGTACTTCTAGTACCTAAAAAGGATGGATCAATGCGAATGTGTGTGGATTGTCGTGCTATCAATAAAATCACTGTAAAGTATAGACATCCAATTCCTAGACTTGATGATATGCTTGATGAATTGCATGGTGCATGTATATTTTCAAAAATTGATCTTAAAAGTGGTTATCATCAAATAAGAATGAGATTAGGAGATGAATGGAAAACAGCTTTTAAGACTCAATATGGTTTGTATGAATGGTTAGTCATGCCTTTTGGACTAAGCAATGCACCTAGTACTTTCATGAGATTAATGAATCATGTCTTGCGTGCTTTTCTTGGAAAGTTTGTTGTTGTGTATTTTGATGATATTTTAGTGTATAGTCAAAGTTTAAATGATCATTTAATGCATTTAAGATGTGTGCTTGAAGTTCTTAGGAAAGAGAAATTGTATGCAAATTTAAAGAAATGTACATTCTGTATGGAAAAAGTCATTTTCTTAGGATTTGTAGTGAGTGGGAAAGGAATTGAGGTTGATGATGATAAGGTAAAAGCCATCAAAGAGTGGCCTACACCAAAATCCGTGACTGATGTTAGGAGTTTTCATGGTCTTGCTAGTTTTTATAGGAGATTTGTTAGAGACTTTAGTACAATTGCAGCCCCATTAAATGAAATTGTGAAGAAAAATGTAGGGTTCAAATGGAATAAGGAACAGGAGCATGCATTTAGATTACTAAAAGAAAAATTATGTTCTGCACCATTACTTGCATTACCTGATTTTTCTAAGACTTTTGAAGTTGAATGTGATGCTTCTGGAGTGGGTATAGGTGCTGTTTTGATGCAGGAAAGAAGACCAATTGCATACTTTAGTGAGAAGCTAAGTGGAGCTCCTTTGAATTACTCTACTTATGACAAGGAGATGTATGCATTAGTGAGGGCGTTGGAGAAGTGGCAGCATTATCTTTGGCCAAAGGAGTTTGTTATTCATAGTGATCATGAATCACTAAAATACTTGAAAGGACAAAGCAAGCTGAACAAACGCCATGCCAAATGGAGTGAATTTATTGAAGCATTTCCATATGTGATTCAATATAAGCAAGGAAAAGAAAATGTTGTTGCTGATGCCTTATCTAGGAGGTATGCCCTAATCTCTATGCTTGATGCTAGGCTTCTAGGATTTGAGCATATGAAAGAATTGTATAAGCATGACTCTGAATTTGCACAAATATATGCCTCTTGTGAAAATGCTGCCTTTGAAAAATTTTATAGGCATGATGGTTTCTTATTTAGAGAGAAACGACTTTGTGTTCCAAATAGCTCTATAAGAGGATTGCTTGTAAGAGAGTCACATGGGGGAGGTTTAATGGGACATTTTGGGGTGGCTAAAACATTAGAAATTCTGCATGAACATTTTTATTGGCCACATATGAGGAAAGATGTAGAGAAATTTTGTGCTAAATGCGTGACATGTATGAAAGCAAAATCCAAAGTAAGACCACATGGTTTGTATATGCCTTTAAGTGTACCTAGTGAACCTTGGGTAGACTTATCTATGGATTTTATTTTGGGGCTACCTAGGACAAAAAAAGGTCATGATAGTTTATTTGTTGTGGTTGATCGATTTTCTAAAATGGCACATTTCATTCCATGTCATAAAACTGATGATGCATGCCATATATCTGATTTGTTCTTTAGAGAAGTAGTGAGATTGCATGGTATTCCTAGGACCATAGTAAGTGATCGAGATGTAAAATTTTTGAGTCATTTTTGGAAAGTCCTATGGGGAAAGTTAGGTACAAAGCTTTGTTTCTCTACTACATGCCATCCGCAAACAGATGGGCAGACGGAAGTTGTTAATAGGACTGTGGGCACTCTTCTTCGTACCATGATTAAACAAAATTTGAAGACATGGGAGGAATGCATACCATTTATTGAATTTGCATATAATAGATCAATGCATTCATCCACTGGATTTTCACCCTTTGAGCTTGTCTATGGTTTTAATCCACTTACTCCATTAGATTTGTTGCCTCTTCCTACTAATGAGCTTACTAGTTTTGATGGTAAAAAGAAAGCTGAATTGGTGAAGCAAATGCATCAAAGGGCCAAGCAACAAATGGAGAAGATTAATGAGAATAGAGCAACCAAAGTAAACAAAGGAAGGAAAAAGATGGTGTTCCAGCCTGGTGATCTGGTATGGGTTCATTTGCGAAAAGAAAGGTTTCCTACACAAAGGAAATCAAAATTGCAGCCGAGAAGTGATGGACCATTTGAAGTACTCGAAAGGATTAATGATAATGCCTACAAGATTAATCTACCAGGTGAGTATGGTGTAAGTGCAACTTTTAATGTTTCTGATCTTGCTCCTTACTATGCAGATGATGAAGATTCGAGGACGAATTCTTTTGAAGAGGGAGAGGATGATGAGGATCTGATTGCTAGCATACAACACCAAGGACCTGTTACTCGATCAATGGCAAGAAAACTTCAAGGATTAGTTTCCAAACATCTATATGTTCTCAATACAATTGGAACATTAAGACTTGAAGAAAATAAGAGCAAAGAAGCTGTTTGGTTGCATGTGTCCAAATTGCAATCTACCCAAGAGGCCAATTGACCCAAAGGAGTTAGAATACATATTGGCATCCATCATTATACCTTTGGGAGCTAAATACATACCATTCACGTTCCATTGGATGTCCATATATTAAGAGTGGCTGAAATTCACATTGGGAGTCAAAGATGCCTTTTAAAAGCTAGTGGGAGACAAGCTATATGGCTGCCCATGCCTTTTAAAAGCTAGTGGGAGACAAGCTATATGGCTGCCCAATTTGTTTTATGTAACCACATTATTATATTTGTATTTTTTCCATCATTTCACTTGTTTTATGCTTTCTTTAAGTCTTTAAAAACAGATGTAATGGCAGATTTTGAACTTAATGAATATTCTGAGTTTTCTCTCCATTTTTGAGAGCTTTGAGAGGTTTTTAGCCTTCTTTTGAGTTCTTGTTAGAACTTGCACGAATTCCTTGCAAAAATAACCAAGTTTGCTAGGTCTTAACTTATATTCAAGGTTTTTCCTTCACAAGTTGGGGTTGGGTCTTGAATCTTTGGTTTCCAGCCATATAGCTTCAGTTTTACATCACAAGTTGGTGTTGGGTTGAAGGTACTGGTTGGTGTTCTTATGTTTTGGAGACGATCCGTAGCTTGAGCTTCCTTAGGAATTAAATCCCAGCAAGGCAGGCTCACATCAAGAATTCTTCCTACAATCCTAATTTCAAGAAGCCGAATGATGGGGATGCAAAAACAGCCAAGGAAACACCTTCTAGACCTACTCCAAGTAGGGAAATTAAATGCTACAAGTGTTTGGGAAGTGGACACATTGCTTCTCAATGTCCGAATAAGAGGGTGATGATTGCTACCCATGAAGGGGAAATTGAATCAGAATCTGAACATGAAGAAGAAGAGGAGACCGAATGTGGTGAGAGGGCCGAATATGATGAAGAGGCTTGGGAGAATCAAGTCTTAAATTCTGAACATGGAGAGATGCTTGTTACTAGAAGAGCCTTGAATATTCAAGTCAAGGAAGAAGGCTTGGATCAAAGGGAGAATCTTTTCCACTCTAGGTGTTTGGTGAATGGTAAGGTTTGTACACTTATCATTGATGGTGGAAGTTGTACCAATGCTGCTAGTACTACAATGGTGGATAAATTGGGGTTAACTTGTTTTAAACATCTCAATCCTTACAAGTTGCAATGGTTCAATGACGCTGGGAAAGTAAAAGTGTTGAAGCAAGTCAAGGTACCATTCTCCATTGGGTGGTATAAAGATGAGGTTTTGTGTGATGTAGTGCCAATGCAAGCTGGACATTTGCTATTAGGAAGACCATGGCAGCATGGTAGAAGGGCACAACATGATGGCTTTTCTAATAAGTATACCTTTACCTATGAAGGAAAGAAGGTTGTTCTAGCACCATTATCACCTCAAGAGGTGTATAAAGATCAGAAGAGGATGCTAGAGAGGGAGAAAGAAGTTTCGGCCTACATGAACCAAGGGGGTTCAAATTCGGCCAATGATGTTTCTTCAACACCCAAGGGTAATTCTAAGGGTAGGGAGAGAGAAAATAATAAAGTGAGTGAGTGGAGAAAGGGAAAAGAGGCCGAGAGTCAAAAGAAAGTAAGCAAACAAATAAATGGCCCATTGGTGAGAGAAAATAAGCAAGGAGAAAAAAGCAAAACATACTTTTTATGCAAGAGCAAGAGAGATAGATGTAGGGCAGCCTGTACTCGTTATTATGTATAAAGAATTTTTACTTGCTGACAGTGAAGAATCTCTTGATTCTTTACCTTCTAGTTTTGTGTCTTTGTTGCAGGATTTTAAGGATGTTGATGTGAGCCTGCCTTGCTGGGATTTAATTCCTAAGGAAGCTCAAGCTACGGATCATCTACAAAACATAAGAACACCAACCAGGACCTTCAACCCAAATCCAACTTGTGATGTAAAACTGAAGCTATATGGCTGGACACCAAAGATTCAAGAGCCAACCCCAACTTGTGAAGGAAAAACCTTGAATATAAGTTAAGACCTAGCAAACTTGGTTATTTTTGCAAGGAATTCGTGCAAGTTCTAACCAGAACTCAAAGAAGGCTAAAAACCTCTCAAGCTCTCAAAAATGGAGAGAAAACTCAGAATATTCATTAAGTTCAAAGTCTGCCATTACATCTGTTTTTAAAGACTTAAAGAAAGCATAAAACAAGTGAAATGATGGAAAAATACAAATATAATGATGTGGTTACATAAAACAAATTGGGCAGCCATATAGCTTGTCTCCCACTAGCTTTTAAAAGGCATGGGCAGCCATATAGCTTGTCTCCCACTAGCTTTTAAAAGGCATCTTTGACTCCCAATGTGAGTTTCAGCCACTCTTAATATATGGGCATCCTATGGTACGTGAATGGTATGTATTTAGCTCCCAAAGGTATAATGATGGATGCCAATATGTATTCTAACTCCTTTGGGTCAATTGGCCTCTTGGGTAGATTGCAATTGGGACACGTGCAACCAAACAGCTTCTTTGCTCTTATTTTCTTCAAGTCTTAATGTTCCAATTGTATTGAGAACATATAGATGTTTGGAAACTAATCCTTGAAGTTTTCTTGCCATTGATCAAGTAACAGGTCCTTGGTATTGTATGCTAGCAATCAGATCCTCATCATCCTCTCCCTCTTCAAAAGAATTCGTCCTCAAATCTTCATCATCTGCATAGTAAGGAGCAAGATCAGAAACATTAAAAGTTGCACTTACACCATACTCACCTGGTAGATTAATCTTGTAGGCATTATCATTAATCCTTTTGAGTACTTCAAATGGTCCATCACTTCTCGGCTGCAATTTTGATTTCCTTTTTGTAGGAAACCTTTCTTTTAGCAAATGAACCCATACCAGATCACCAGGCTGGAACACCATCTTTTTTCCTTCCTTTGTTTACTTTGGTTGCTCTATTCTCATTAATCTTCTCCATTTGTTGCTTGGCCCTTTGATGCATTTGCTTCACCAATTCAGCTTTCTTTTTACCATCAAAACTAGTAAGCTCATTAGTAGGAAGAGGCAACAAATCTAATGGAGTAAGTGGATTAAAACCATAGACAAGCTCAAAGGGTGAAAATCCAGTGGATGAATGCATTGATCTATTATATGCAAATTCAACAAATGGTATGCATTCCTCCCATGTCTTCAAATTTTGTTTAATCATGGTACGAAGAAGAGTGCCCACAGTCCTATTAACAACTTTCGTCTGCCCATCTGTTTGCGGATGGCATGTAGTAGAGAAACAAAGCTTTGTACCTAACTTTCCCCATAGGACTTTCCAAAAATGACTCAAAAATTTTACATCTCGATCACTTACTATGGTCCTAGGAATACCATGCAATCTCACCACTTCTCTAAAGAACAAATCAGATATATGGCATGCATCATCAGTTTTATGACATGGAATGAAATGTGCCATTTTAGAAAATCTATCAACCACAACAAATAAACTATCATGACCCTTTTTTGTCCTAGGTAGCCCCAAAATAAAGTCCATAGATAAGTCTACCCAAGGTTCACTAGGTACACTTAAAGGCATATATAAACCATGTGGTCTTACTTTGGACTTTGCTTTCATACATGTCACGCATTTAGCACAAAATTTCTCTACATCTTTCCTCATAAGTGGCCAATAAAAATGTTCATTCAGAATTTCTAATGTTTTAGCCACCCCAAAATGCCCCATTAAACCTCCCCCATGTGACTCTCTTACAAGCAATCCTCTTATAGAGCTATTTGGAACACAAAGTCATTTCTCTCTAAATAAGAAACCATCATGCCTATAAAATTTTTCAAAGGCAGCATTTTCACAAGAGGCATATATTTATGCAAATTCAGAGTCAAGATTATACAATTCTTTCATATGCTTAAATCCTAGAAGTCTAGCATCAAGCATAGAGATTAGGGCATACCTCCTAGATAAGGCATCAGCAACAACATTTTCTTTTCCTTGCTTATATTGAATCACATATGGAAACGCTTCAATAAATTCACTCCATTTGGCATGGCGTTTGTTCAGCTTGCTTTGTCCTTTCAAGTATTTTAGTGATTCATGATCACTATGAATAACAAACTCCTTTGGCCAAAGATAATGCTGCCACGTCTCCAATGCCCTAACTAATGCATACATCTCCTTGTCATAAGTAGAGTAATTCAAAGGAGCTCCACTTAGCTTCTCACTAAAGTATGCAATTGGTCTTCTTTCCTGTATCAAAACAGCACCTATACCCACTCCGGAAGCATCACATTCAACTTCAAAGTCTTAGAAAAATCAGGTAATGCAAGTAATGGTGCAGAACATAATTTTTCTTTCAGTAATCTAAATGCATGCTCCTGTTCCTCATTCCATCTGAACCCTACATTTTTCTTCGGGGCTGCAATTGTGCTAAAATCTCTAACAAACCTCCTATAAAAACTAGCAAGACCATGAAAACTCCTAACATCAGTCACGGATTTTTGTGTAGGCCATTCTTTGATGGCTTTTACCTTATCCTCATCAACCTCAATTCCTTTCCCACTCACTACAAATCCTAAGAAAATGATTTTTTTCATGCAGAATGTACATTTTCTTTAAATTTGCATACAATTTCTCTTTCCTAAGAACTTCAAGCACACATCTTAAATGCATTAAATGATCATTTAAACTTTGACTATACACTAAAATATCATCAAAATACACAACAACAAACTTTCCAAGAAAAGCACGCAAGACATGATTCATTAATCTCATGAAAGTACTAGGTGCATTGCTTAGTCCAAAAGGCATGACTAACCATTCATACAAACCATATTGAGTCTTAAAAGCTGTTTTCCATTCATCTCCTAATCTCATTCTTATTTGATGATAACCACGTTTAAGATCAATTTTTGAAAATATACATGCACCACGCAATTCATCAAGCATATCATCAAGTCTAGGGATTGGATGTCTATACTTTACAGTGATTTTGTTGACGGCGCGACAATCCACACACATTCGCATTGATCCATCCTTTTTGGGTACCAAAAGTACCGGTAGAACGCATGGACTCATGCTCTCTCTGGCATGACCCTTTGCAAGTAATTCTTCCACCTGTTTTTGTATCTCTTTGGCCTCTTGAGGATTGGTTCTATATGCTGGCCGATTCGGAATTACAGCTCCAGGAACAAAATCAATTTGATGTTCTATTCCTCTGATAGGTGGTAGTCTGCTAGATACTTCATCGGGAAAGACATCTTCAAATTCCTGCAACAAAGTCAATGCAACACTAGGAATAGGAGGATCAAGGTCAGTTACATTAAGAAAAGCTCCCTTACATAGTAAGAGTAGCATCACATTATTTGAAGAATAGGCTTGCCTCACATCTTTTCCCCTAGCAACTAAACTTACTTTCTTCTCACAACTCTCATTTTTATTGTAGATTTTTTTCTTTTTTTCTTTTTCTCATTTTCTTTTTCTCTCTTTTTTTATTCTTTGTTTTTCCTCTTGCTCTTTTCTTTCTCTCACTCTCTTTTCAAATTCTTTTTGCATTTTCTCTTCCACGGCAGCTTGTATTCATTTTTGGTCTTCAAAAGCCTCCATCGGTGTCAAAGGTGCAAGCGTCAACTTTCGACCTTCAAAATCAAAAGAGTACCTATTTTTGAATCCATCATGTACAGCCCTTCTATCATATTGCCATGGCCTCCCAAGCAGAATATGACTAGCATGCATAGGAACAACATCACATAACACTTCATCCTTATACCTCCCAATGGAAAATGTTAGCAGCACTTGCTTAGTCACCCTAACTTGATGCAAGAAAGGATCCCTTGAAGCTAGCAAGTGGACCAATCACTAGGAGCAAGGCAAAGAGATATCAAGGTAGTATGGCTTTGCATATTCAAGAAGAGATTTCCAAAGAGCTTCAAGAATTATCATTCAAGAAGATGGAGATAGAGTTTGAAGAAAGCACACCAAAGCTGATTATGGTGCTTAATGTGAAAATGGAAGCTAAAGGCTAGCTAAAGAGGTCCAACGTGCAAGAAAGGTCCATGGGGATTCATATAAAGCCTTGGGAAGTAATTTAAGGCCTTAGTAAGATGATGGAAGTGATTGGAAGAAAAGCTTGGAGTGCAGCCAGTTTCACACGTACCTGTGAGATTTCTGAAGCCCTGTGAGAATAGCTGGATGGACCCACTACTTAAAGATTATTAATTCTGTTTAATGGGCCACGTTTTATATCATTATGGAAGGCTTAAAAATAGGATTTTGTTTCCATACTTTATATTTTCCTTAGTGGATTAGGATTTGTTTCCATACTTTATATTTTCCTTAGTGGATTAGGATTACTTTATATTTTTCTTATGTAATTAGGAATGTTTTTCCTTATGCAATTAGGAATGTTTTCCTTATGCAATTAGGAATGCTTTTCCTTAATGCAATTAGGAATGTTTTCCTTATGCAATTAGGAATGTTTTCCTTATTCAATTAGGAATGTTTTAGTCTTAATTTTCCATATGCAATTAGGAATTTTGTAACCCTTATTTAAGGGCACTATTAGGCCGAATTTGATATACAATATTTAATAAAAAATTTTGAATTCTTCTACAAGTTCTTCTTGTGAATTTTCGTGTGAGAGAGATTGGAGTGGATTCTTTAATTCTTTCTTTGCATCAAGAATTAGGTTTACTTATCAACAAGAGTTGTGGAGTTTTCCTTCTTCTTACCAACTAAATCCTTCAATCATAGTGAGTTCGCGTCTCTTTATAGGCGTTGGGTTCCTTAGGATGTGATTATCAAGTTTCAAGGAGTTCTCTACCATTGTTATACGTTGGGTTTGCTGCCATCATTGCTAAGGGTCTGCGTCATTTGGTATCAGAGCCTTGCTACAAGGTAATTTTTATCTACTTTGTCTTTCTTGGGTTTGTTAATTTAGGTCTTTTAAATTTCTGCGATTTAGGGTTCTTAGAGTGTCTAGTCTTTAATTTTCGAAAAAGAGTCATATATCAAAATTCAAAAAGTCTAAAGATTGTTCAAAGAGTAATTCGAAACCTAGGAAAAGGAGTCTGATTGAATTTCGAAACCTAAGCCTTACATCTGAATTGGATTCGAAACCAAGATTAGGGTTCTTGAAAGAAAGCAAAAGCTAGAGTTTTTGTTCAAGTTTGATTTCGATTTGATTTTGAGTGAATCTGGGGTTGCGAATTAAGTCCAGATTTCAAAAAGCTCTTGGGAGTAAATTAAGTCCCGAATCAAGGGGATAGTGAGAGGAAGCAAAAAAGAAGTACAAAATCACCTCAACAAAATTTGTTTGCTATTTGGGTGCTAAGGATCAGATCTAGGTGGGTGAGAGGTAATAAAATTTTTGGGCGAAAAATTTTACCTTTTGAGGGGCTTTTGGAATTCAAAAATCAGACCTTAATATTCATGTTATTTGAGTGTTATAGGTGGGAATTAGAGTCTAGAAGCTAGCGTTTTGGGTAGAATTGATTAGGTCCATAAAGCAGCTTTCCAAGTGTGGGTTGTTTTTTATTCATTATATCCAAATTTGTCTTGTTTATTGTCTTCATTGTTTCTGATTTCTTTATCTAGCTTTTAATTCCATTACATTGCTAAGTATCATTTGCTTGTGTCGATACTTGGTTCTATATCGAGTAGTGCAAATTACCTTGCATTGCCTCCGGATACTTGTCTTGTTTTCTATCTAGTTCATTTAGGTTCTAGTTTCTTGAACGACTTGACAATTGTTGGTTGGTGAGCTTGGTTCTGAAGTGCAATCAAGGAAGACAAGAAAAGTGAGGTAATTCTAAACACTTGAGTGAATTTCGATTATTACTAATCTTGTTTCTTTGAGTTTGTTTGTTTGTTAACATGGCTGGAAAAGGAGAAGAGACTAGTAAAGAAGGAGCTATGGCCGAAAGCTTGGCTAGGCTTAATGAGACTTTGGCAGCAATGCTTGGTCGAATGGAGATGATGGATACTAGATTGCAAGAGAATGCAGCACGACAAGCACAACAAATTCAGCAAGTACAACAAGGGCAGCCAGCCGCACATCCAAATCCCATAATGCGAGCTAGAAGAGTGCTTAGGAGAGAAGGGCAAGGAAATCTTGAAGCCCTAGAAGTAGCCGAAAGGGTAGAAGATGAAGATGAAGGTGGAAATCAACCTACCACTGATGGTGACCTTACTTCCATCAAGATGAAGATTCCTTCCTTTGAAGGGAAGAATAATGCAGAAGAGTTCATAGAATGGGAGAGGAAAGTTGAGCAGATTTTCGAATGCCATAACTACACCGAAGAGAAGAAATCACTTTTTGCAGCCGTAGAGTTCAAAGGGTATGCTACCTTTTTGTGGGATCAATTGAAAGCTAATAGAAGAGGGAAAGGTATGAGGCCTATTCCTGAATGGTCAACCTTGAAAGAACTAATGAGGAGCCGATTTGTACCATCTCTAGTCGATTGTACAAATCCCGAATGTAGACAAAGAGATGGAGATGGTCATGGCTAGGGCAAATATTGATGAAGATGAAGACAAGAAGATGTCACGATTTCTTGGGGGATTGAATTTGAACATAGCCAATGAATTGGAGATGTATGAATTCAACACAATGGAAGAGTTAGTTCAAAAGGCCATGAAGATAGAGAGAAGATTGAAGAATAAAGCTATTTCGAAAACTGGCTACTCTAAAGCTAGTGGAAATTTTTCAAACTTCAAGGGTTCAAGTTCGAGTGGAGGTTCCTACAAGGGGGATTACAAGGGTTCTTTCCAAAAGAATTTTTTCTACAATCCTAATTTCAAGAAGCCGAATGATGGGGATGCAAAAACAGCCAAGGAAACACCTTCTAGACCTACTCCAAGTAGGGAAATTAAATGCTACAAGTGTTTGGGAAGTGGACACATTGCTTCTCAATGTCCGAATAAGAGGGTGATGATTGCAACCCATGAAGGGGAAATTGAATCAGAATCTGAACATGAAGAAGAAGAGGAGGCCGAATGTGGTGATAGGGCCGAATATGATGAAGAAGCTTGGGAGAATCAAGTCTTGAATGCTGAACATGGAGAGATGCTTGTTACTAGAAGAGCCTTGAATATTCAAGTCAAGGAAGAAGGCTTGGATCAAAGGGAGAATCTTTTCCACTCTAGGTGTTTGGTGAATGGTAAGGTTTGTACACTTATCATTGATGGTGGAAGTTGTACCAATGCTGCTAGTACTACAATGGTTGATAAATTGGGGTTAACTTGTTTTAAACATCCCAATCCTGACAAGTTGCAATGGTTCAATGATGCTGGGAAGTAAAAGTGTTGAAGCAAGTCAAGGTACCATTCTCCATTGGGTGGTATAAAGATGAGGTTTTGTGTGATGTAGTGCCAATGCAAGCTGGACATTTGCTATTAGGAAGACCATGGCAGCATGGTAGAAGGGCACAACATGATGGCTTTTCTAATAAGTATACCTTTACTTATGAGGGAAAGAAGGTTGTTCTAGCACCATTATCACCTCAAGAGGTGTATGAAGATCAGAAGAGGATGCTAGAGAGGGAGAAAGAAGTTTCGGCCAACATGAACCAAGGGGGTTCAAATTCGGTCAATGATGTTTCTTCAACACCCAAGGGTAATTCTAAGGGTAGGGAGAGAGAAAATAATAAATTGAGTGAGTGCAGAAAGGGAAAAGAGGCCGAGAGTCAAAAGAAAGTAAGCAAACAAATAAATGGCCCACTGGTGAGAGAAAATAAGCAAGGAGAAAAAGCAAAACATACTTTTTATGTAAGAGCAAGAGAGATAGATGTAGGGCAGCCTGTACTCATTATTATGTATAAAGAATTGTTACATGCTGACAGTGAAGAATCTCTTAATTCTTTACCTTCTAGTTTTGTGTCTTTGTTGCAGGATTTTAAGAATGTGTTTCCTGAAGACCTTCCTAGTGGTTTGCCGTCATTAAGAGGGATTGAACATCAAATTGATTTCATACCCGGTTCTACAATTCCAAACCGGCCAGCATATAGGAGCAATCCTATGGAGACAAAAGAGATGCATGAGAAAGCAAGGGCGAATATTGAGAAAATGATACGGAGCCTCCAAGAATAAGCCTGAGAACCCCTTGATTTCGAACCCCCACAGCATTAACTTGAAAACCCCTAGTCGAATTCGGTACAACCCCCAAGGATTAGGTTAGATTTCAGATTACCTTGAATTGATCAAATATCCAAGATTTCAAAACAAGTCAGTTCCTAAATCCCAGATTCGAAACACTCCACAAGAAAGTTGATCAAACTACTTGAATGTTTCTGAAGCATGTATTCAAGCAAGAAAACAAAGATAAAAGCAATTCGGCTTTAGGTTAATAAATTCGTCCAAAACTTCAAAACTCAGATGGATTACAACCCTAAATGAGATATAAATAGCTAAACCCTAATTAGGGTTATTAAGTAGCATTTGGCTTTCTAATCAAATTTTAAGAAATAATAAAGTAATCAAAGTCCTAATTTAATACCAAAAAACAGGGCCCTTACTTTTTAAATGAGCATAACTAGTGGGCCTTAATACATATTAATTACAAGTCTCATTCGTGAATTACAACTTGTAGCAAGTTGTAATTGACTTCCTTTGGTCTTGTCTCCAAGCTTGTAATTCCTTGCAAACCATAGTTAGCCAAATTCACCAAATCTTGCAAATGGCAAATTAGTGCTTGTTGAATCTTTTTGGCTCGCGATCTAGTTATAGGACCTTGTGGCAGAATAATTGGATTGATGATCTCCTCAACTTGGTCCTCACGTCCTAGGCCTTGCTCGTCCTTGTGGTGTGCTCGTTGTTCCACAACAGAAAAGGAACAAGAGATATGCTGATTCTGCAAATAGAGGGAGACGTGAGATTAAGTTTCAAGTAGGAGATTGGGTTTGGGTGCATTTTCGAAAAGAGAGGTTTCCTAACAAAAGGAAGAACAAGTTGCAAGCTAGAGAAGATGGCCCATTCCAAGTGCTGGAGAAGATTAATGACAATGCCTACATGATCGACTTACCAGGTACGTATAATATTAGTGCTACTTTCAATGTAAGTGATCTTTCTCCTTTTGATGATGCAGATTTGAGGACAAATCTTTTTGAAGAGGGGGAGAATGATGCAAGAAAGGATCCCTTGAAGCTAGCAAGTGGACCAATCACTAGGAGCAAGGCAAAGAGATATCGAGCTAGTATGGCTTTGCATATTAAAGAAGAGATTTCCAAAGAGCTTCAAGAATTATCATTCAAGAAGATGGAGATAGAGCTTGAAGAAGGCACACCAAAGCTGATTATGATGCTTAGTGTGAAAATGGAAGCTAAAGGCTAGCTAAAGAGGTCCAACGTGCAAGAAAGGTCCATGGGGATTCATATAAAGCCTTGGGAAGTAATTTAAGGCCTTAGTAAGATGATGGAAGTGATTGGAAGAAAAGCTTGGAGTACAGCCAGTTTCACACGTACCTGTGAGATTTCTGAAGCCCTATGAGAATAGCTGGATGGACCCACTGCTTAAAGATTATTAATTCTGTTTAATGGGCCACGTTTTATATCATTATGGAAGGCTTAAAAATAGGATTTTGTTTCCATACTTTATATTTTCCTTAGTGGATTAGGATTTTGTTTCCATACTTTATATTTTCCTTAGTGGATTAGGATTACTTTATATTTTCCTTATGTAATTAGGAATGTTTTTCCTTATGCAATTAGAAATGTTTTTCCTTATGCAATTAGGAATTTTTTTCCTTATGCAATTAGGAATGTTTTTCCTTAATGCAATCAGGAGTGTTTTCCTTATGCAATTAGGAATGTTTTCGCAATTAGGAATTTTGTAACCCTTATTTAAGGGCACTATTAGGCCGAATTTGATATACAACATTTAATAAAAAATTTTGAATTCTTCTACAAGTTCTTCTTGTGAATTTTCGTGTGAGAGAGATTGGAGTGGATTCTTTAATTCTTTCTTTGCATCAAGAATTAGGTTTACTTATCAACAAGAGTTGTGGCGTTTTCCTTCTTCTTACCAACTAAATCCTTCAATCATAGTGAGTTCGCGTCTCTTTATAGGTGTTGGGTTCCTTAGGAGGTGATTATCAACTTTCAAGGAGTTCTCTACCATTGTTATACGTTGGGTTTGCTGCCATCGTTGCTAAGGGTCCGCGTCATAACTTCACCACAATCATTAAACCATTGCAACCTATGTGGCTTAGGATGTTTTGTAGTAGGGAAATCAAGTTTTTCCACTAGTAGAGTACTAGCCACATTCACGCAACTTCCACTGTCTATTATCATGCTACAAACTCTATCTTTAACTAGACACCTAGTATGAAAGATATTTTCTCTTTGTAGCTCATCACCATCATCTGCCTTTACTTGGGTATTTAAAGCACGCATAACAACTAGAACGTTGCCATGTACAGCATGCTCTACATGACTATCATCACCCATAGGTTGAATGTCATCACTTGAATCATCATTAACAGCCTCATCATCTTCAGATTCTATCTCTCCACTTGGCCTCATCACCATTGCCCTTTTATTTGGGCATTGTGCAGCATAATGTCCCTTGCCTAAGCATCTAAAACATTGGATGTCTCTAGTTCATCCGCTGGAGTTCATTGGTGCCTTACCCTTATCAATCACAATGGGTTTTTCTCCAGCCTTGTTTCCCTCTTTCTTCCCCTTTGAAACAAATTTACTCTCACTAGATTCCCCTTTCTTCCAATTTGGCTTCCATGGAACATTGTTGGTAGAATTCATTCCCATACCCGATCTGGTTGTTTTCTTCTTCTTGAGTTGTTTTTCTACCTTCATTGCCATATTTAACATATCATCAAGCTCCACATAATGATGCAGCTCCACTATGTCGGCAATTTCATCTTTCAGCCCATGTAAGAACCGTGCCATAGTTGCTTCCCTTTCTTCTTCTATATTAGCTCGTATCATAGCCATTTCCATTTCTTGAAAATATTCTTCCACACTTTTATTGCCCTGCACCAGCCCTTGTAATCTTTGATGCAACTCTCTATGATGCAAGAAAGGATCCCTTGAAGCTAGCAAGTGGACCAATCACTAGGAGCAAGGCAAAGAGATATCAAGCTAGTATGGCTTTGCATATTCAAGAAGAGATTTCTAAAGAGCTTCAAGAATTATCATTCAAGAAGATGGAGATAGAGCTTGAAGAAGGCACACCAAAGCTAATTATGATTCTTAGTGTGAATATGGAAGCTAAAGGCTAGCTAAAGAGGTCCAACGTGCAAGAAAGGTCCATGGGGATTCATATGAAGCCTTGGGAAGTAATTTAAGGCCTTAGTAAGATGATGGAAGTGATTGGAAGAAAAGCTCGGAGTGCAGCCAGTTTCACACGTACCTGTGAGATTTCTGAAGCCCTGTGAGAATAGCTGGATGGACCTTGGAGTGCAGCCAGTTTCACACGTACCTGTGAGATTTTCTGAAGCCCTGTGAGAATAGCTGGATGGACCCACTGCTTAAAGATTATTAATTCTGTTTAATGGGCCACATTTTTATCATTATGGAAGGCTTAAAAATAGGATTTTGTTTCCATACTTTATATTTTCCTTAGTGGATTAGGATTTTATTTCCATACTTTATATTTTTCTTAGTGGATTAGGATTACTTTATGTTTTTCCTTATGCAATTAGGAATGTTTTAGTTTTCCTTATGCAATTAGGAATGTTTTCCTTATGCAATTAGGAATGTTTTCCTTGTGCAATTAGGAATGTTTTAGTTTTCCATATGCAATTAGGAATTTTGTAACCCTTATTTAAGGGCACTATTAGGCTGAATTTCAGGATACAACATTTAATAAAAATTTTCGAATTCTTCTACAAGTTCTTCTTGTGAATTTTCGTGTGAGAGAGATTAGAGTGGATTCTTTAATTCTTTCTTTGCATCAAGAATTTGGTATACTTATCAACAAGAGTTGTGGCGTTTTCCTTCTTCTTACCAACTAAATCCTTCAATCATAGTGAGTTCGCGTCTCTTTATAGGCGTTGGGTTCCTTAGGAGGTGATTATCAAGTTTCAAGGAGTTCTCTACCATTGTTATATGTTGGGTTTGCTGCCATCGTTGCTAAGGGTCCGCGTCATTTGGTATCAGAGCCTTGCTACAAGGTAATTTTTATCTACTTTGTCTTTCTTGGGTTTGTTAATTTAGGTCTTTTAAATTTCTGCGATTTAGGGTTCTTAGAGAGTCTAGTCTTTAATTTTCGAAAAAAGAGTCATATATCAAAATTCAAAAAGTCTAAAGATTGTTCAAAGAGTAATTCGAAACCTAGGAAAAGGAGTCTGATTGAATTTCAAAACCTAAGCCTTGCATCTGAATTGGATTCGAAACCAAGATTAGGGTTCTTGAAAGAAAGCAAAAGCTAGAGTTTTTATTCAAGTTTGATTTCGATTTGATTTTGAGTGAATCTGGGGTTGCGAATTAAGTCCAAATTTCAAAAAGCTCTTGGAAGTAAATTAAGTCCCAAATGAAGGGGATAGTGAGAGGGAAAAAAAAGAGTACAAAATCACCTCAACAAAAATTGTTTGATATTCTTGCTATTTGGGTTTTGGAATTCGAAAATCAGACCTTAATATTCATGTTATTTGAATGTTATAGGTGGGAGCGTTTTGGGTAGAATTGATTAGGTCCATAAAGCAGCTTGCCAAGTGTGGGTTGTTTTTGATTCATTATATCCAAATTTGTCTTGTTTATTGTCTTCATTGTTTCTGATTTCTTTATCTAGCTTTTAATTCCATTACATTGCTAAGTATCATTTGCTTGTGTCGATACTTTGTTCTATATTGAGTAGTGCAAATTACCTTGCATTGCCTCCGGATACTTGTCTTGTTTTCTATCTAGTTCTAGGATTTAGGTTCTAGTTTCTTGAACGACTTGACAATTGTTGGTTGGTGAGCTTGGTTCTGAAGTGCAATCAAGGAAGACGAGAAAAGTGAGGTAATTCTAAACACTTGAGTGAATTTCGATTATTACTAATCTTGTTTCTTTGAGTTTGTTTGTTTGTTAACATGGCTGGAAAAGGAGAAGAGACTAGCAAAGAAGGAGCTATGGCCGAAAGCTTGGCTAGGCTTAATGAGACTTTGGCAGCAATGCTTGGTCAAATGGAGATGATTGATACTAGATTGCAAGAGAATGCAGCATGACAAGCACAACAAATGCAACAAGTGTAACAAGGGCAGCCAGCCGCACATCCAAATCCCATAATGCGAGCTAGAAGAGTGCTTAGGAGAGAAGGGCAAGGAAATCTTGAAGCCCTAGAAGCAGCCGAAAGGGTAGAAGATGAAGGTGAAGGTGAAAATCAACCTACCACTGATGGTGACCTTACTTCCATCAAGATGAAGATCCCTTCCTTTGAAGGGAAGAATAATGCAGAAGAGTTCGTAGAATGGGAGAGGAAAGTTGAGCAGATTTTTGAATGCCATAACTACACCGAAGAGAAGAAATCAGTTTTGGCAGCCGTAGAGTTCAAAGGGTATGCTACCTTTTGGTGGGATCAATTGAAAGCTAATAGAAGAGGGAAAGGTATGAGGCCTATTCCTGAATGGTCAACCTTGAAAGAACTAATGAGGAGCCGATTTGTACCATCTCACTACATTCGGGATTTGTACAATCGACTAGCAAGACTAGTTCAAGGTGGAAAAAGTGTGGAAGAGTACCACAAAGAGATGGAGATGATCATGGCTAGGGCAAATATTGATGAAGATGAAGACAAGAAGATGTCACGATTTCTTGAGGGATTGAACTTGAACATAGCCAATGAATTGGAGATGTATGAATTCAACACAATGGAAGAGTTAAACTTCAAGGGTTCAAGTTCGAGTGGAGGTTCCTACAAAGGGGATTACAAGGGTTCTTTCCAAAAGAATTCTTCCTATAATCCTAATTTAAAGAAGCCAAATGATGGGGATGCAAAAACAGCCAAGGAAACACCTTCTAGACCTACTCCAAGTAGGGAAATTAAATGCTACGAGTGTTTGGGAAGTGGACACATTGCTTCTCAATATCCGAATAAGAGGGTGATGATTGCAACCCATGAAGGGGAAATTGAATCAGAATCTGAACATGAAGAAGAAGAGGAGGCCGAATGTGGTAATAGGGCAAAATATGATGAAGAGGCTTGGGAGAATCAAGTCTTGAATGCTGAACATGGAGAGATGCTTGTTACTAGAAGAGCCTTGAATATTCAAGTCAAGGAAGAAGGCTTAGATCAAAGGGAGAATCTTTTCCACTCTAGGTGTTTGGTGAATGGTAAGGTTTGTACACTTATCATTGATGGTGGAAGTTGTACCAATGCTGCTAGTACTACAATGGTGGATAAATTGGGGTTAACTTGTTTTAAACATCCCAATCCTTACGAGTTGCAATGGTTCAATGACGCTGGGGAAGTAAAAGTGTTGAAGCAAGTCAAGGTACCATTCTCCATTGGGTGGTATAAAGATGAGGTTTTGTGTGATGTAGTGCCAATGCAAGCTGGACATTTGCTATTAGGAAGACCATGGCAGCATGATAGAAGGGCACAACATGATGGCCTTTCTAATAAGTATTCCTTTACTTATGAGGGAAAGAAGGTTGTTCTAGCACCATTATCACCTCAAGAGGTGTATGAAGATCAGAAGAGAATGCTAGAAAGGGAGAAAGAAGTTTCGGCCAACATGAAACAAGGGGGTTCAAATTCAGCCAATGATGTTTCTTCAACACCCAAGGGTAATTCTAATGGTAGGGAGAGAGAAAATAATAAAGTGAGCGAGTGCATAAAGGGAAAAGAGGCCGAGAGTAAAAAGAAAGTAAGCAAACAAATAAATGGCCCATTGGTGAGAGAAAATAAGCAAGGAGAAAAAGCAAAACATACTTTTTATGCAAGAGCAAGAGAGATAGATGTAGGGCAGCCTGTACTCATTATTATGTATAAAGAATTGTTACTTGCTGACAATGAAGAATCTCTTGATTCTTTACCTTCTAGTTTTGTGTCTTTGTTGCAGGATTTTGAGAATGTGTTGCCTGAAGACCTTCCTAGTGGTTTGCCACCATTAAGAGGGATTGAACATCAAATTGACTTCATACCCGGTTCTACAATTCCAAACCGGCCAGCATATAGGAGCAATCCTATGGAGACAAAAGAGATGCAAAGACAAGTTGAAGAGCTTTTGGAGAAAGGCTTGGTTCGCGAGAACCTTAGTCCTTGTGCCGTTCCAGTCTTATTAGTACCCAAGAAAGATGGTTCTTGGAGGATGTGTGTTGATTGTAGGGCTGTTAATAAGATTACCGTGAAGTATAGACATCCCATTCCTAGACTTGATGACATGTTGGACGAATTGCATGGGGCGAAATATTTCACAAAGATTGATCTTATGAGTGGTTATCATCAAATTCGCATGAAGCCTGGAGATGAATGGAAGACTGCCTTCAAAACGAAATATGGTTTGTATGAATGGTTAGTTATGCCTTTTGGTTTATCTAATGCACCTAGTACTTTCATGAGATTAGTGAACCATGTTTTGAGAGCTTATTTAGGTAAGTTTGTGGTAGTTATAGCAAAACTGAGGAAGAACATGTTGAACATGTTAGGAAAGTGATTGAAATCCTTTATGCTAAACTTAAGAAGTGTTCTTTTTGTCTAGATAGGGTTGTTTTTCTTGGTTTTGTTGTAAGTATGCAGGGAATTGAAGTTGATCAAGAGAAGGTGAAAGCTATCCAAGAGTGGCCAAATCCTTCAAGTGTGACAGAAGTGAGGAGTTTTCACGGATTGGCAAGCTTCTATAGGAGATTTGTCCCTAATTTCTCTACATTGGCAGCCCCCCTGACTAGCATAATCAAGAAATAAGTGGGGTTCGTTTGGGGCAAGGAGCAACAAGAAGCATTTGATGCTTTGAAAGAGAAGCTTTCTACTACACCCGTTTTAGCTTTACCTAACTTTGATTCTACTTTTGAAATTGAATGTGATGCTTCTGGTGTAGGTATTGGAGCTGTTTTGATGCAAGAGAAGAAGCCCATTGCATACTTTAGTGAAAATCTTAATGGAGCCAAGTTGAATTATTCAACTTATGACAAGGAGCTATATGCTTTGGTGAGAGCATTGGAAGTATGGGAGCATTATTTGCTGCCCAAGGAATTCGTGATCCATTCAGACCATGAATCATTAAAGCATTTGAGAGGGCAAGGCAAGTTGAATAAAAGACATGCAAAACGGGTTATGAAGATTGAGAAGTTTCTTTATGTGATCAAATACAAGCAAGGTAAAGACAAAGGAGGTATGCTTTACTTAATGTTTTGAGTACTAAATTGCTTGGATTTGAATGTATAAAGGACTTATATGTTGGTGATTCTGATTTTGGCAATGTTTATGATGCTTGTGTGCATGGTGCTTTTAATTCTTTCTATAGACATGATGGGTTTTTGTTTAAGGGTTTGAAATTATGCATGCCTAGATGTTCTATGAGAGATTTGCTAGTATTAGAATCACATTGTGGGGGTTTGATGGGGCATTTTGGAGTTGATAAGACTTTAGACATGCTGAATGAACACTTTTATTGGCCAAATATGAAAAGGGATGTAATTCGGATTTGTAAGGCTTGTTTGGCTTGTAGGCAAGCTAAGTCTAAATCTATGCCTCATGGTTTGTATATGCCATTACATGTTCCTAGTTCTCCTTGGATGGACATTAGTATGGACTTTGTTTTAGGATTACCAAGGACTAAGAGGGGGAGAGATAGCATATTTGTGGTTGTTGATAGGTTTAGTAAGATGGCACACTTTATCCCATGTCATAAGAGTGATGATGCTAGTTTAGTGGCCGAACTCTTCTTTAGGGAGGTGGTTCGAATTCATGGGATACCAAAATCCATAGTTTCTGATAGAGACACCAAGTTTTTGTCTCACTTTTGGCGTGTGCTTTGGGAAAGTTAGGTACCAAGTTGTTATTTTCCACCACTTGTCATCCTCAAACGGATGGACAAACAAAAGTAGTAAACAGAACTTTAGGTACCATGTTGAGAGCTTTAGTGGGTAAAAATTTGAGTTCTTGGGAAGATTGTTTTCCATTTATTGAGTTTGCTTATAATCGTGCTATTCATTCTTCTACATGATATTCACCTTTTGAGCTTGTTTATGGTTTTAACCTACTAACAGTTTTGGATCTTGTTTCTTTACCTTCTCATGAGCTTGTTAGTTTAGATGGTGAGAAGAAAGCTAAATTGGTGAAAGAGATGCATGAGAAAAGCAAGGGCGAATATTGAGAAAAGGAACAAGAGATATGTTGATTCTGCAAATAGAGGGAGACGTGAGATGAAGTTTCAAGTAGGAGATTGGGTTTGGGTGCATTTTCAAAAAGAGAGGTTTCCTAACCAAAGGAAGAACAAGTTGCAAGCTAGAGGAGATGGCCCATTCCAAGTGTTGGAGAAGATTAATGACAATGCCTACAAGATCGACTTACCAGGAACGTATAATATTAGTGCTACTTTCAATGTAAGTGATCTTTCTCCTTTTGATGATGCAGATTTGAGGACAAATCTTTTTGAAGAGGGGGAGAATGATGCAAGAAAGGATCCCTTGAAGCTAGCAAGTGGACCAATCACTAGGAGCAAGGCAAAGAGATATCAAGCTAGTATGGCTTTGTATATTCAAGAAGAGATTTCCAAAGAGCTTCAAGAATTATCATTCAAGAAGATGGAGATAGAGCTTGAAGAAGGCACACCAAAGCTGATTATGATTCTTAGTGTGAATATGGAAGCTAAAGGCTAGCTAAAGAGGTCCAACGTGAAAGAAAGGTCCATGGGGATTCATATGAAGCCTTGGGAAGTAATTTAAGGCCTTAGTAAGATGATGGAAGTGATTGGAAGAAAAGCTTGGAGTGCAGCCAGTTTCACACGTACCTGTGAGAATTCTGAAGCCCTGTGAGAACAGCTGGATAGACCTTGGAGTGCAGCCAGTTTCACACGTACCTGTGAGATTTTCTGAAGCCCTGTGAGAATAGCTGGATGGACCCACTGCTTAAAGATTATTAATTCTGTTTAATGGGCCACGTTTTTATCATTATGGAAGGCTTAAAAATAGGATTTTGTTTCGTACTTTATATTTTCCTTAGTGGATTAGGATTTTATTTCCATACTTTATATTTTCCTTAGTGGATTAGGATTACTTTATGTTTTTCCTTATGCAATTAGGAATGTTTTAGTTTTCCTTATGCAATTAGGAATGTTTTCCTTATGCAATTAGGAATGTTTTCCTTGTGCAATTAGGAATGTTTTAGTTTTCCATATGCAATTAGGAATTTTGTAACCCTTATTTAAGGGCACTATTAGGCCGAATTTCATATACAACAATTAATAAAAATTTTCGAATTCTTCTACAAGTTCTTCTTGTGAATTTTCTTGTGAGAGAGATTAGAGTGGATTCTTTAATTCTTTCTTTGCATCAAGAATTAGGTTTACTTATCAACAAGAGTTGTGGCATTTTCCTTCTTCTTACCAACTAAATCCTTCAATCATAGTGAGTTCGCGTCTCTTTATAGGCGTTGGGTTCCTTAGGAGGTGATTATCAAGTTTCAAGGAGTTCTCTACCATTGTTATACGTTGGGTTTGCTGCCATCGTTGCTAAGGGTCCGCGTCACTCTATAGTAGTGTTGTGGAACAAATCGATCTCTCATGACCTGTTTCAACTCATCCAAAGTCTGCACTCCTCTCATGCCATTTCTTCTTCGTTTAGTAAGTAATTGATCCCACCAAACTAATGCATAATCAGTAAATTCTACCACAGCAAGTGTCACCTTCTTTTGGTCACTATAGTTGTGGCATTCAAAGATGAGTTCGGTCTTTCTCTCCCATTCCAAATATGCATCTGGATTTGCTTTGCCTTGGAATGATGGAATTTTCATTTTAATTCCATTAACGTTGTTGTCTACTCTCCCTCTCCCTTTTGCATTTTCCATAGTTTCTTGCTTAATATTTCTGCCACCACCTCTACAACCCATATTACCTCTCATATATCTTGGTCTAATAACATCATCAAGTGCAACAAATTGCTGCCCATCATCATCATCAAGATTATCTTCATCTAAATCCTCCAAGTCATTGAAAACTGGCAAATCATTTAGTCCAGCGTGCCTACCTCTATTCTGCCCCCTATTTGTGTTTTGCTCCCTATGAAAATTATCTCGTTCATCCCTTCCTAAATTCCTTTGATTTGTAGAGCTTGCTTGCTGCAATTCTTCAATTTTCTTTGAGTGTTTTTCCATCTGTTCTCTAATATCAACAAACAACACATTCATCCTTTGAAATTGAGATTGCAATGCCTTAAGAACATAAGAAGCTTCTGGCTCCTCTTGGGGCTGGTTGCTCGCTCGATCACTATCTCGTTTTGTTGACATACTGATTGCTGCAAAACAAATGTTAGAAATATTCTCTCACACACTCCCTCACGTGTTTCACTCTAATCTGGTAACACTCAATCTGTGTTTCACTCAAACTTTGGCTTTTACCCTCTAACAATCTCTCCACTCTATGCCTTTTTTCACTCACTTCAGCCCCTTCCAAGTTCTAGCAAGAACTTAATATTTTCTCAACTAAATAACTAAATTGCAAGGTTTAAAACACATTCAAGAATGGAACAAGAGTAAAACAAGCTGGAAAAAAAAAACAGAATATCTGATATTTGAAACCTAAGGATGAAAGACACTGAAATTTTAGAGAAACATTACTAAAGGGATGAATTTGACAAAACTGGATTTAGGACAATATATTGAGACAAAATGGAAGAAGAAAAATGAATTTTTAGGTCTCTTATGAAATGTTTATGTTCTGGACCCAAAAATGGCTAACTAGCGGTAATATATGGACAACCAAGAAAACGAACGAATTTTGATATGAAATTTAATAAGTAGGCTTAGCTGAATATCTAAAACATGCCTGTAAAATTTGAAAGGATTTGGACATGTTTACATACACGTTCACTTTTGGACACAAAACTAGCTAAATTGGCTGCAATATATGGATAACTAGGCAAATGGAGGAATTTTGACTTCAAATTTGATTTCCAAGCTAAGTTTAGCATCTGAAACAAGCATATAAAATTTGAGAAGATTTGGTTATGTGCAAACCCAACTTCAGTTTCTAACCCACTAGCAAATTTGAGAGATTAGTTGCCGTTTCCTCTTTTTTTTTTCTTTTCTTTTCTTTCTGTTCTTTCTTTCTTTTTTCTTTTTTTTTTAAATTAATCCAGCAACAGCATTAAGGAAGAAGGACTCAAAGAAACAAGAAAGCATACAGCTTGTAGAAATTAAACTAATGGCAGAAAATGACTCAAAGGAAGACAATATTTTTTTTTTGACATAAACAAGGAATGATGCTAAAAACCTGATTTGGAGAGCCTAAGCTCTGATACCAAATGATGTGAGCCTGCCTTGCTGGGATTTAATTCCTAATGAAGCTCAAGCTACGGATCGTCTCCAAAACATAAGAACACCAACCAGCACCTTCAACCCAACACCAACTTGTGATGTAAAACTGAAGCTATATGGCTGGACACCAAAGATTCAAGACCCAACCCCAACTTGTGAAGGAAAAACCTTGAATATAAGTTAAGACCTAGCTAACTTGGTTATTTTTGCAAGGAATTCGTGCAAGTTCTAACCAGAACTCAAAGAAGGATAAAAACCTCTAAAGCACTCAAAAATGGAGAGAAAACTCAGAATATTCATTAAGTTCAAAGTCTGCCATTACATCTGTTTTTAAAGACTTAAAGAAAGCATAAAACAAGTAAAATGATGGAAAAATACAAATATAATGATGTGTTTACATAAAACAAATTGGGCAGCCATATAGCTTGTCTCCCACTAGCTTTTAAAAGGCATGGGCAGCCATATAGCTTGTCTCCCACTAGCTTTTAAAAGGCATCTTTGACTCCCAATGTGAGTTTCAGCCACTCTTAATATATGGGCATCCAATGGTACGTGAATGGTATGTATTTAGCTCCCAAAGGTATAATGATGGATGCCAATATGTATTCTAACTCCTTTGGGTCAATTGGCCTCTTGGGTAGATTGCAATTGGGACACGTGCAACCAAACAGCTTCTTTGCTCTTATTTTCTTCAAGTCTTAATGTTCCAATTGTATTGAGAACATATAGATGTTTGGAAACTAATCCTTGAAGTTTTCTTGCCATTGATCGAGTAACAGGTCCTTGGTGTTGTATGCTAGCAATCAGATCCTCATCAGATGTGTTTCCTGAAGACCTTCCTAGTGGTTTGCAGCCATTAAGAGGGATTGAACATCAAATTGATTTCATACCTGGTTCTACAATTAGGAATGTTTTCCTTATGCAATTATGAATGTTTTAGTCTTAATTTTCCATATGCAATTAGGAATTTTGTAACCCTTATTTAAGGGCACTATTAGGCCGAATTTCATATACAACAATTAATAAAAATTTTCGAATTTTTCTACAAGTTCTTCTTGTGAATTTTCTTGTGAGAGAGATTAGAGTGGATTCTTTAATTCTTTCTTTGCATCAAGAATTAGGTTTACTTATCAACATGAGTTGTGGCGTTTTCCTTCTTCTTACTAACTAAATCCTTCAATCGTAGTGAGTTCACGTCTCTTTATAGGCGTTGGGTTCCTTAGGAGGTGATTATCAAGTTTCAAGGAGTTCTCTACCATTGTTATACGTTGGGTTTGCTGCCATCGTTGCTAAGGGTCCGCATCATTGATACTTTTCCCCATTCATACTCAAAGAATAATGATTTTTGAACCCATCATGCAACACTTTTCGATCATATTGCCATGGTCTACCCAATAACATGTGTCCAGCATACATGGGTACCATATCACACAAAACTTCATCCTTATATCTACCAATGGAAAATGAAATCAAAACTTGCTTATTTACCTTCACCATACCACTATCATTCAACCACTGAAGCTTGTATGGTTTTGGGTTTTTAATAGTGGGCAGCTTCAACTTCTCTACTAGCAAAGCGCTTGCTACATCGGTACAACTTCCACTATCCACAATCAAGTTACACAACTTATTAGCAACCAAACAATGAGTATGAAACAAATTCTTATGTTGCTCCCCATGTTCATCTTGTTTATTTTGCAAACTAAGTGTGCGTTGTACAACCAAAGTTTCACCCTTAGCATATTCTACATCACTATCATCTTCCAAAGGTGGCATATCATCTTCATCTTCTCTATCACTTTCAGATTCTACAATCCCATCCCTCATGATCATTATTCTTTTATTAAGGCATTCATGTGCCACATGACCATGTCCAAGGCACTTGAAGCATTTAATGCTTCTAGTTTGATTAGGTTGATTCTCAACTTTACCCTTGCTGCCTAATTCATTTTTGTTTTTAATATCATCTATTTTAGGCTTAACAATGGGTTTATCATCCTTTTTACTCCAATTCGATCTCCAAGAATAAGAAACCGAAGAAAGTTTAGAATCATACCTTGTGCCTTTTCCTTTGAGTTGTCTTTCAATTTTCATGGCCATATTTAGCATGTCCTCCATCTCCACATATTGTTGCAACTCCAAACGATCAGCAATTTGCTTGTTCAATTTTCATGGCCATATTTAGCATGTCCTCCATCCCCTCTTAACTTGCCTCCTAGGATTGATGTTTTGACCAACCAAAGTGATTTGATCATCATCCATATCGTCCTCGCCATCATAATCTTCTTAATGAAAGGCTGGTTGTCTTTGTTGAGTTGGTTCACCATGCAAACATTTGAGAACATCATCATGCCTTTCGAGACAATCATTGATTTCTTCCATCATGTTAAACATCCTCTGAAATTGTTGTTGCATAGCTTGTATCATTGGTTCATTTGAGGAAGAACTCCCTTCTTTTTCTTTGTTAGACATCTTTAAAACCTGTAAAATAAGGAAGATTAAAAAAAATAACCTCACCAGCACTCCCTCACGTGTTTAACTCGATGAATTATTTACACCACTCTTGTTTCACACAATTATTTGGCTTTTCTCAATGCTTATCTCACCACTCATGTCTTTTACCTATCATGTTTTGTTCTTTAGGTTCTCTGATAAACTAAGGTCCTCAAACGAAACAATTTAGATTATGGCTGATTCAATAGAGTGAAATTGGGCAAGTCTAAAGAGCAAATAAAGGTAGGCTAAAAAAAATTAATAGTGGTTTACACAAGGACACAAGCAAAATATATAATTTGGATATCAATAGATGAATATTCTATTTTTTTTTTACTTTTTTTTTTGCTTTTCTTTTACTTTTTTTTTGTATAAGGAGTAGGAACAACAATTTCCTCTAGGAACACAGAATTAGAATGAAGTAAGAACTTTTTTTTAATCCATGGTGATATAAAGAGAAGAATAAAAGTAGAATATTAAAAGTGAAACAATCTGCAATTTAAAAGGGATAAGCAAACCACAAACTTTGATTTCCTCAAAACGCCACAAACAAAGAAGGTTTGATGAGTTAAGGACGAAAACAAAGATTCTGGAATTTGAATACCACCAACTGAATAGCTTGATAAGTTCCAAAGTTCATGCAAGAACTTAAGATAAAACACTCACAAGTGCTCAAAATATCTTTTATATCTTTCGAATAATTGTATGATTACAAAGGAAATCAGCCTTGTTTATATAGAAGAAGGCCATATACAAAGAGAGCATCAGAATTAAGTTCATATGTAACTCTCATATTAATTGACAGCCCCATTACTTTGCCAACTCAATGTGAACGTTGGACCATTATTTTCTTGGCTTTTGTAACTCTTAATAAAAATAAACCCTAATAAAAGTCAAAATGCAGAATTAAAACACAAATAGTCTTAAACAGCCTATTAATTTGTCTTAGGCCATTGGTCTTTTAGACTTCAAGACCATGGCCAAATGACCTGTTATTATTAAAAATGGACCTAAATCTTTACTCTCATAAGCCTGGATTAGCCTTCAAGATTAGGTCTTGCTTGAATTATGTTGACCAACTTAAGCTCTTCTTGCATCCATGGATCATCCTTAAACAAATCTTGAGCAACTTATTTTCTCCAAATCTGATCCATGAAGGAAATTAAAGCCTCTTTCAACTTATTAGCTCTAGACCTTGTCATTGGTCCTCCACATATGGCTAATGGATCTTTGAATTATTTGTTCATGTCGTCATTAGACTGTTGGTGCTTGGCCAATTTTTGATCAGCATGTAATTCCTCATCAAGGAATGCATAATCTTCCATCCTTAAACAAGTACACATCATGCCTATAAAACTTCTGAAATGCAGAATACTCACATGCTTTATAAACATTTGCAAAGTTAACATCATTGGTATCATATCCTTAATTTGCTCAAAGCCTAATAACTTAGAACTAAGAGTTGAGATTAAGGAATACCTTCTTGAAAGTGCATCTGTGTTGTGGAACAACAAGCACACCGCAAGGATGAGCAAGAGTTAGGACGTGAGGAACAAGTTGAGGAGATCATCAATCCAATTATTCTGCCACAAGGTCCTATAACTAGATCGCGAGCCAAAAAGATTCAGCAAGCACTAATTTGCCATTTGCAAGATTTGGTGAATTTGGCTAACTGTGGTTTGCAAGGAATTACAAGCTTGGAGACAAGACCAAAGGAAGTCAATTACAACTTGCTACAAGTTGAAATTCACGAATGAGGCTTGTAGTTAATATGTATTAAGGCCCACTAGTTATGCTTATTTAAAAAGTAAGGGCCCTGTTTGTTTCGTATTAAATTAGAATTTTATTTACTTTATTATTTCTTAAAATTTGATTAGAAAACCAAATGCTACTTAATAACCCTAATTAGGGTTTAACTATTTATATCTCATTTAGGGTTGTAAGACATCAATTTTGGTTTTTGGACGAATTAATAACCTAAAGCCGTTTTGCTTTTATCTTTGTGTTCTTGCTTGAATACATGCTTAAGAAACATTCAAGTAGTTTGATCAACTTTCTTGTGGAGTGTTTCGAATCTGGGATTTTGGGAACTAGTTTGTTTTGACATCTTGGATCTCTGATCAATTCAAAGAAATCTGAAATCTAACCTTTATTCTTTGGAGGTTGTACCGAATTCGACTAGGGGTTTTCAAGTTAATGTTTTGGGGGTTCGACATCAAGGAGTTCTCAGGCTTATTCTTGGAGGTTCCGTATCATTTGGTATCAGAGCCAACGCTCTAGATCAGGTTTTATCCCTATCAATTTCGAATTCTTTGTTTATTTCATTTCTTTCTTGTTCTCTTGTTATTCGAATACTTGATTCTGAATTCTTTGTTTGATTCATTTTCTTCTTAACCCTTGTTAGACGAATTCTTGATTCTTAATCTTGAATCTTTGATTTGTTTTTCTTTGTGGGTTATTTTCGTTTTCGTTTTCGTTTTCTTCACTTGTTATTTTCATTCTATTTCTTTGTTCTTGATTCTTGAATCATTTTCTTTGTTTCTTGATCATCTAAGTTGTATGTTCCTTGAATCATTTTTGTTTTCTTTCAAATTCGAAAATTCAAAAAAAAAATTATAAAACCTAAAATTCGAAATTCAAGAAAAGGTGTTTTAAATTCGAATCTTGGTCTTGTTCATCATTCTAATTTGAATTCGAAATTCAACAAATTGTGCTAAATTTGAATCTTGTTCTTGATTATTCATTCTGATCTAATTTCGAGTTTCAAACAAAGTGCTCTAAAAAAAAAGAGTACAAAACCACTTCAACAAAATTTTTTCATTCTCCTTGCTATTTAGGTGATAAGGATCGAATCTGAATAGGTTAGAATCAATATAATTTCTGGTCACGAAATTTTCACCATTGAGGGGCTGTTTTGATTCGAATTGCATTAGTGATTCATTCGAAATTTCAGACTTGGGATACTACACAGCTATTTGAGTTGTTTCATAAAGTGTGATTCACCTAAGAACATAAAAGAAATTAGCTTGAGAGGTGTGAGCTAAGCCATGAGTGAATACATTATATTGAGTGGAACACGAGTGACCAACCCCATCTATTGAGTGTAAACAAGTGAGGGAGTGTTGTGAGGCCTTTTATTTGTTTTGTTCTAACCTTTTATTGCAGGAAAAATGTATGGCCGAGATGATAGTGACAGGGGTGTTCAAATTGATCCAGCTCGATTGCGTGAGGAGCAGCAAGCTGAATTTACACGTTTATACCGTGTTATGGAGAACATAATAGAAACATTGGAGCGCATGGATTTGAGGCTGCAAAATGTTGAAAGAGCCACACCGGAGCGCAATGAGAGGCAAAGAGGTGGCAGAAATCAAATGCAACAGCCTGAACATTTGGAAGATGAAAATGAGCTTGAGGATGATAATGCAAGTCTGGTTGGAGGAGCTCTACATAGAGGTGGAGGTAGAGGAGGCCGTGGTACTGGTCGAGGTAGAGGAAGGATGAATAATAATGCTTTCTATGGTAGAAATCATGGTGATGATGAAGTCGTTGATAGGAGCTTGGGAAGCATCAAGCTGAAAATTCCTAATTTTCGTGGTAAATCAGATCCAGAAGCTTATTTGCAATGGGAAAAGTGGGTTGATCTCATATTTGATTGCCATCGATGTACTGAGGAAAAGAAGGTCAAGCTTATTGTTACTCAATTTACAGATTATTCTATAGCTTGGTGGGATCAGTTAGTGACTAGTAGAAGAAGGAATTTGGAGTATCCTATTGAGACTTGGGCTGATCTTAAATCGGTCATGAGGAAGAGGTTTGTGCCTAGACATTTCCATAGGGAAATCATGCAGAGACTTCAGGTTCTCAAGCAAGGAAGTAAAAGTGTCGATGACTACTACAAAAAAATGGAGATGTTAATGACTAGAGCTAATATAGATGAAGACATGGAGACTACTATGGCACGTTTCTTGGCTGGTTTGAATTCGGACATTGCTGATCAGGTTGATTTGCAGCCTTATGTGGAGTTAGAAGAGATGGTGCATATTGCCGTCAAAGTGGAAAAACAACTCCAAGGAAGACGACCATCAAGGTATCATTCAAAACCTGTTTCTAATTCTATTTCTCCTTGGAATAGGGAAGGAAGGCGTGATTACAAGGACAGAAACAAGGCTGGTCAAGATAGTGGGAAAGCAAAGGACAAAACAAGTTCTAAAGACAAATCCAAAGTTGAAGAGCCTAAGCTGCGTAATCGAGATATTAAGTGTTGGAAGTGCCAAGGTGTGGGACATATCAGCAAGGAATGTCCAAACAAGAGAGTTATGACCATAAGAAATGGTGAGATAGTGACTGATGAAGAAGAAGGTGACGATGAGAGTGAAGATGGAGAAAAGCAAGACTTGGAATGTTGTAGTGATGGGAGCATTGAAGAACCAATAAAGGGAGACATGTTGGTTGCTAGGCGTGCTCTTAACATGCAATTGAAGGAGGAAAACCATGAAGAACAACGAGACAACTTGTTCCATACAAGGTGTCGCGTTCAAGGCAAGGCTTGTATTGTGATTGTGGATGGTGGAAGCTGTACCAATGTGGTAAGTACACACTTGGTTGATAGATTGGGGCTGCCTACAAAACCTCACCCCCGACCTTACAAACTTCAGTGGCTGAATGAATGTGGAGAGGTTAAGGTAAATCGACAATCCAACATTTCTTTTTCCATTGGTAAATATCATGATGAGGTGTTGTGTGATGTGGTGCCAATGCATGCTGGAGAGATTTTACTTGGACGTCCATGGCAGTATGATAGGCGAGCTATGCATGATGGATACCTCAATCGGTATTCATTCACTAAGGATGGACGAAAGACAATTTTGACCCCACTCTCTTCAAAAGAAGTGTATGAAGATCAATGTAAAATGGAAAGAATGGGACTTGAATTTGAAAAGAAAGAAAGAGAGAGTGACGAAAAAATGAGTGAAAAAAATCAGATTGCAAATGAAAAGAAAGAGAGAAAAGAAAAATCAAAACAAATTCAGTTTGAGAAAAATAGAGAAGGAGAGAAGAATGTGAGTTTGTTAGCTAGTACAAGTGAGGTTAAACATGTTTTTTACACCAATCAACCTATGTTTGTGCTTTTGTGCAAAGAGGCTCGTTTAGATACTACTGTTTTTAACCAATCTTTGCCTAGTGTGTTTGTTGATCTTTTGCAGGAATATGCGGATTTGTTTCCCGAAGAAATGCCTGATGAATTGCTGCCAATCAGAGGCATAGAGCATCAAATTGATTTCATTCCGAGAGCTTCCATTCCCAATAGGCCAGCGTATCTAGCTAATCCTTTCGAGACCAAGGAGATACAAAAGCAAGTGGAGGAATTGCCAGCTAAGGGATACGTGAGGGAAAGTTTGAGTCCTTGTTCGGTTCCTGTTCTTCTTGTGCCAAAGAAGGATGGGACGTGGAGGATGTGCGTGGATTGCAGAGCCATCAATAAAATCACTGTAAAGTATCGTCATCCTATTCCTAGACTAGATGATATGCTTGATGAGTTACATGGTTCTTGTTTGTTCACGAAAATTGATTTGAAATCTGGTTATTATCAAATTCGAATGAGTGTGGGTGATGAGTGGAAAACAGCATTTAAGACTAAATATGGGCTGTATGAGTGGTTGGTTATGCCGTTTGGTCTTACTAATGCACCTAGCACATTCATGCGTTTGATGAATCATGTGTTGCGTGAGCACTTGGGTAAATTTGTTGTTGTTTACTTTGATGATATTCTTGTTTACTCTAAGTGTTTGGATGATCATGTCATACATGTGCGTCTTGTGTTAGACATTCTTAGGCGTGAGAAGTTGTATGCTAACCTTAAGAAGTGTAGTTTTTGCATGGATAAGGTTCATTTTCTTGGTTTTGTGGTGTCTAGTCAAGGTATTGAGGTTGATGAGGAAAAGGTAAAGGCTATTAGGGACTGGCCGAAACCTAAGAATGCTAGTGAGGTGAGGAGTTTTCATGGACTTGCTGGTTTCTATAGGAGATTCATTAGAAATTTCAGTACTATAGCTGCTGCACCTTTGAATGAGTTAGTTAAGAAAAATGTCAGTTTTGTTTGGGGAGATGCACAAGAACATGCATTTAATGAACTTAAGGATAAATTGTGTAATGCACCCTTGCTTGCTTTGCCTAATTTTGATAAGACTTTTGAGATTGAATGTGATGCAAGTGGCATAGGAATTGGAGCTGTTTTGATACAGGATCAAAGGCCATTGATGTACTTTAGCAAAAATCTAAGTGGAGTGGCTTTGAAGTATCCGACATATGATAAGGAGTTATATGCACCGTTTCGAGCTTTGCATACATGGCAGCATTATTTGTGGTCAAAAGAGTTTGTGATACATACTGATCATGAAAGTTTAAAGCATTTGAAAGGTCAAGATAAGCTGAATCGTAGACATGCCAAATGGGTGGAATTCATAGAAACATTTCCATATGTGATTAAATACAAGCGAGGTAAAGAGAATGTAGTGGCTGATGCGTTGTCACGAAGGTATGTTTTACTTAATTCTCTTAGTGCTAGATTATTGGGTTTTGAGCATATTAAGGAATTATATGTTAGTGATGTGGATTTTGGTGACATATATAATTCGTGTGGAGATGTGGCTGTTTCAAAAGACTTTCATTTGTTTGATGGTTTCTTGTTTAAGAGAAATAGATTGTGTATTCCTAAGTGTTCCATGAGAGAGTTGTTAGTTAAGGAAGCACATGGAGGAGGTTTGATGGGTCATTTTGGGGTAAGTAAGACCTATGATGTGTTGATAGAACATTTTTATTGGCCTGGTATGAAATATGATGTGCATAAAGTTTGTGAACATTGCATAACATGTAGAGAAGCTAAGTCTAGGGTGAAACCGCATGGTTTGTACACGCCATTACCTGTTCCTAATGGACCTTGGACTGATTTGTCTATGGATTTTGTGCTTGGATTACCTAAAACTAGGAGAGGTCGTGATAGTATATTTGTTGTGGTTGATAGATTTAGTAAAATGGCTCATTTTATACCATGTCATAAAACTGATGATGCTAAATTGATTGCTGATTTGTTCTTTAAAGAGGTTGTTCGTTTGCATGGCATACCCAAAAGCATTGTTAGTGATAGAGATGTTAAGTTTTTGAGTCATTTCTGGCTTATTTTATGGGAAAAATTGGGGACTAAGTTGTTGTTTTCTACTACTTGCCATCCTCAAACCGATGGTCAAACTGAGGTTGTGAATCGAACATTGATTACTTTGCTTAGGGCAGTGATAGAAAAGAATATTAGGATATGGGAGGATTGTTTACCATTTGTGGAGTATGCTTATAATAGGGCTGTTCATAGCACTACTAATTGTTCTCCATTTGAAATTGTTTATGGCTTTAATCCGCTTACTCCTTTGGATATTTTGCCATTGCCATCTAATGATTTTGTGAGTGTTGATGCTAGCTCAAAGGCAGATTTTGTGAAGAAGTTACATAAACAGGTTAAGGAAAGGACTGAAAGGCAAAATGCTAAAGTAGCTTCTCGAGTGAATAAAGGAAGGAAGCCAATGATTTTTCAGCCTGGTGATTGGGTTTGGGTTCATTTTAGCAAAGAACGGTTTCCGCACCAAAGAAAGTCCAAGTTAAACCCACGAGGAGATGGTCCTTTTCAGATACTTGAAAGGATTAATGACAATGCATATAAAGTGGATTTTCCAGGTGAGTATAATGTAAGTGCTTCATTTAATGTTGCTGATTTAAGTCCTTTTGATGTAGGTGATGATTTTGATTCAAGGACGAATCCTTTTGAGGAGAGGGGAAATGTTGTGGAACAACCAGCACACCGCAAGGATGAGTAAGAGTTAGGACGTGAGGAACAAGTTGAGGAGATCATCAATCCAATTATTCTGCCACAAGGTCCTATAACTAGATCGCGAGCCAAAAAGATTCAGCAAGCACCAATTTGCCATTTTGCAAGATTTGGTGAATTTGGCTAACTATGGTTTGCAAGGAATTACAAGCTTGGAGACAAGACCAAAGGAAGTCAATTACAACTTGCTACAAGTTGAAATTCACGAATGAGGCTTGTATTTAATATGTATTAAGGCCCACTAGTTATGCTTACTTAAAAAGTAAGGGTCCTGTTTGTTTTGTATTAAATTAGAACTTTGTTTACTTTATTATTTCTTAAAAATTGATTAGAAAACCAAATGCTACTTAATAACCATAATTAGGGTTTAGCTATTTATATCTCATTTAGGGTTGTAAGACATCAGTTTTGGTTTTTTGGATGAATTAATAACCTAAAGCCGATTTGCTTTTATCTTTGTGTTCTTGCTTGAATACATGCTTAAGAAACATTCAAGTAGTTTGATCAACTTTCTTGTGGAGTGTTTCAAATCTGGGATTTTGGGAACTAGTTTGTCTCGACATCTTGGATCTCTGATCAATTCAAAGAAATCTGAAATCTAACCTTTATTCTTTGGAGGTTGTACCAAATTCGACTAGGGGTTTTCAAGTTAATGTTTTGGGGGTTCAACATCAAGGAGTTCTCAGGCTTATTCTTGGAGGTTCCGTATTACCTTTCCAGGCAGCCTCCTTCCCTTTAGGATTATCATCTTTCTTTGGCCAATTTGAAGTGAAACTGATGTGAACCAGCATAGCAAGGATCCATTGGTGCTACAACAAGGGTCATTGACGAGGAATAAAGCAAAGAAATATGGCATCACTCTTGGAATGCATATTCAATACTTTATTACAAGAGAGGTGACTGAATTAGCATGGGACAAGTGCGAGAAGGAACTAGAAGACCAACCCAAGCTAGTCATGGTGCTGGATTGTACACATGGTGCTGAAATGTGCGAATTGTCCAGCCAATACCACAACCACCCTGTGAAATGTGCTGCTTGTCCAGAAAGTCCCACAACCCCCTGTGAAATCTACTGTTTCACAACCCCCTATACCAGTTTCAGCAAGAACGACTTTGGCATGCTTAACACATGTTTGGGGCGTGTTTTTTTGAGTCTTTTAAGTGGTCCCCTCCATATTTTGCTTATTAGGTTTTTATTGTAATATTTAGTTAATAGTTTTCCTTATAGGAAATATGTTGATGATATCATTATGCCAAGTGGACCAATCACAAGATCACAATCAAAGAAACTCCAGCATGTGTTCCAGCACTTCATTCAAAGGTGGATTAATGAAGAGGGAGACCAACTTGTAGTGAATATGATGGATCATGAAGAGGAAGTCAGAAAATCACCAACAAGCATGAAGAATCTGCCCATAAGTATGGTGATGGGCATTAGCACGAATTTGGAATATAATATTGACATGGTTTAGTGCTAGTGTGACTAGACACATGTGAACCAACACCAAAATGCATGTGGAATCTGCCCATCAATGTTGTCATAATTATGGGCAGTAATTTAGAGTATATTATTGATGTGGATGAACAATTAATGCTATTGTGACTAGATACATGTAAACCTAGACTTTTAAGCCAATAGTTCTTCTTTTCCAACTATATAAGGATGGGAAAAAGAACTTAATAGGGTTACTACGAAATTGGCAGATTGTTATCATTGTAATCTAAGTGTTTTCAAGTTTGAGAGGTTTTCTTCTTATTCTTGTTGCATGAAGAATTGGTTCTAACTTATCAAGTTTGACTTGTGGCGTTTTAATCAATTCATTTCTTCATCCCAATCACCCAAGTTCTCAATTACAGGTTAGTTGTGGGTTTGGTAGGGAGGATTTGTTTTTGAGTTCTAAGATTCTATGCTAGATGTGTATGTGGGGTTCTAGATGTAATATTTGATCCATGGGTTCCGCATCATTTGGTATCAGAGCTTTGGCTTGAAGATAAATCTCTAGGTATCTTTTATGTTTTAATTATCCAAAGAAAAAAAAAACGAATCAGATTCAGTTTCTATATTTCTTCATTTTCTGTTCTTGTTGCACCTTGTTCTTATTCTTCAAATCTGTGAACTTTTGTTTAATTTTTCAATTTCTATCCTTGTTTACTGAAAGTTCAAAAGAAAAAAAAAGAGGAAAAGATCAAAAGAAAAACAAAAAAAAAAAGAAAAGAGAATCAGATTCAACTTCCTCAACATAAAAGAAAAAAAAAAAAACGTATCTGTTTCTGCCCAGAATTTTTCTTCACAAGTGTTTGAGATTTTTTTGCATATTTATACCATTAACAGCTTGCTACCTTATTATATTTGATCAAATTACATCAGCTCCTCATTATGCATCCATTTAGCATTTAAAATCTGATATTTAGAGCCTTTCTTGCATTGGGAATAGATTTAGGTTGCATATTCAGATTACTCATTGGAGTGATTTGAATTCTGTTTTTTTTTAGGATCCAGAATTGTTTTTCTTTGTATTCTTAGTTTCATTCTTTCATATACCTCTTGTTTCTTGTATGCATTAAGTAGCTAATTCTCAATCATAGTTACTTTGGTTTGATTAACACAAATACTTTTGCTTCTTGTGTTAACTTTCAGTTCTTGTTGTCTAAAATTAAATTGCTTCTAGAATTGCAGAATTCATTTTGTTCATTAGGTTCCTTGTAGAGTCTTTAAAACAAAACTTGTTTTACTTGATTTAAGTGGATTCAATTCTGAAATTCAACTTGATAAAAGAAGAATTGAGAGGTAAAAAGGAACAAGGTTTGAGTGAGATACAAGAGGAGTGACAATCTGATCTTGAGTGAAACACGTAAGGGAGTGAGGTGAGGAAATTTTCTTTACTAACATTTTCTTGTAGGTTCTTCTTACACCATGTCAAATTCTGGAAGTGAAAAACGTGATATGACCATAAATGACATAGCCTTCATGTTAGAGGCAATGCAAAGGAGATTTGAAAGGTTTGATTTGACCATAAACAACATGAGAGGTGATGTAGACAGCATAATGCAAAGGCAGCGAAATGATACTAATTGAAGGGGGCAGAATAGAGGGAGAGGAAACATGATGAATGATGATGAGATAGAGAGGGAAGATGATGAAGAAAGTGAGCAATCAATTGCTCAAAGAAGACCTCAACAAAGGGACAGTAACATATCTTCCATAAAAATGAAGATACCATCCTTCAAGGGGAGAAATGATGCTGAAGCTTACCTTGAATGGGAAAGAAAAGTTGAGTTGGTGTTTGATTGTCACAACTATAGTGAAATGAAGAAAGTTAAAATTGCAGCAGTTGAATTCACAGATTATGCACTAATTTGGTGGGATCAATTGATGATTTCCAAGAGGAGAAATGGAGAAAGAACCATCACTACTTGGGCTGAAATGAAAACTGTGATGAGAAAGAGATTTGTACCATCTTACTACTATAGGGAGCTTCACCAAAAATTACAGCGGTTAACTCAAGGATCCATGTCAGTGGAGGATTACCATAAAGAGATGGAGATGATCATGAGTAGAACTAATATAGAGGAGGATCCAGAAATCACTATGGCTCGATTTTTGAGTGGGCTGAATAGAGAGATAGCTAACATAATTGAATTACATCATTATGTGGAGCTTGAAGATATGGTACACATCGCCATGAAAGTGGAGAAGCAACTGAAACTCAAGGGAGCAGCCAAGGGATTTTCTAATTCCAGCTCTAGTTTCACCTCAAAATGGCCAAAGAAAGATGATAATCCTAAAGGGAAGGAGGCTGCCTGGAAAGGAAAGGAAAAACAAGTTCTAGATGACCCTAAAGGTAACTCTAAAACATCTAACTCTAATCAAAAGCATAGTACCATTAAATGCTTTAGGTGTTTAGGAGTAGGGCATATAGCATCTCAATGTCCAAATAAGAAAATCATGTTGATACGAGATAATGGTGAAATTGATAGTGCTAGTGAACATGAAAGTGATGATGATAATGATAGCATGCCACCATTAGAAGAAATAGAACATATTATTGAATATCCTGCCCATGGTGAATCTTTGGTTATTAGAAGAGCTTTAAACATGCAAATTAAAGATGAAGAAAGTAATCAAAGAGAGAACATTTTCCATACTCGTTGCATTGTGAATGGAAAAGTGTGCAGCATGATCATTGATGGGGGTAGTTGTGCAAATGTTGCTAGTACTGATTTTGTGGATAAATTAGGGTTAGCATGCACAAAACATCCTAGTCCTTACAAGCTGCAATGGTTGAATGATAGTGGAGAGGTGAGGGTAACAAAGCAGGTTCTGTTTTCTTTTGCAATTGGGAGATACAAGGATGAAGTTTGCTGTGATGTTGTGCCTATGCATGCTAGCCATATCCTTCTTGGTCGTCCATGGCAGTTTGATAGAAAAGCTTTGCATGATGGCTTTAAGAATCATTATTCTTTCAGCCTAAATGGTTTAAATTTCACTCTTGCCCCATTGTCACCTAAACAAGTGTATGAAGATCAAGTAAATATTTTGAGATTATTTGAAAAGAATTCTGGTGGTGAGGGTAAAACAAATAAAAATGGAGTAAAAGAGGCCAAGTGTGAGGAAAAGAATGATAAAAATGGCCCATTGGTGAGAGAAAAAGAGAAAGGGAGAGAAAATAAAAGAGAGTGTTTCTATGCAAAAGAAAAGGAGTTAAGGAGTGCTTTTTGTGAGAAAAGAAGTCTGATTGTACTTAGGTACAAAGAGACCTTGATTTCTACATCTAACCTTGATAACCCTTTGCCTAGTTGTGTTAGTTCTCTTTTACAGGAATTTGGAGATGTTTTTCCAGAAGATGTACCCAAAGGTTTACCACCTTTAAGAGGGATTGAGCATCAAATTGACTTCATTCCGGGCTCAACAATTCCTAACCGACCAGCTTATAGAAGTAATTCGGAGGAAACCAAGGAACTTCAAGGGCAAGTGGAGGAGTTGCTAGCAAAGGGACATGTGTGTGAAAGTATTAGTCCATGTACTATTCTGGTTTTACTAGTCCTAAAGAAGGATGAATCATTTGCCCATAAAGCAAATAAAAGAAGGAAACATGTGATTTTCCAACCTGGTAATTGGGCATGGGTTCATGTGAGAAAGAAAAGATTTCCTAAACAAAGAAAATCCAAGTTGGATGCAAGGGGAGATGGTCCTTTCCAAGTATTGGAGCAAATCAATGACAATGCCTACAAGATCGACTTACCTGGTGAGTATGGTGTTAGTGCTACTTTTAATGTAACTGATTTATCTCCTTTTGATGATGCAGATTTGAGGACAAATCTTTTTAAAGAAGGGGAGAATGATGTGAACCAGCATAGCAAGGATCCATTGGTGCTACAACAAGGGTCATTGACGAGGAATAAAGCAAAGAAATATGGCATCACTCTTGGAATGCATATTCAATACTTTATTACAAGAGAGGTGACTGAATTAGCATGGGACAAGTGCGAGAAGGAACTAGAAGACCAACCCAAGCTAGTCATGGTGCTGGATTGTACACATGGTGCTGAAATGTGCGAATTGTCCAGCCAATACCACAACCACCCTGTGAAATGTGCTGTTTGTCTAGAAAGTCCCACAACCCCCTGTGAAATCTACTGTTTCACAACCCCCTATACCAGTTTCAGCAAGAACGACTTTGGCATGCTTAACACATGTTTGGGGCGTGTTTTTTTGAGTCTTTTAAGTGGTCCCCTCCATATTTTGCTTATTAGGTTTTTATTGTAATATTTAGTTAATAGTTTTCCTTATAGGAAATATGTTGATGATATCATTATGCCAAGTGGACCAATCACAAGATCACAATCAAAGAAACTCCAGCATGTGTTCCAGCACTTCATTCAAAGGTGGATTAATGAAGAGGGAGACCAACTTGTAGTGAATATGATGGATCATGAAGAGGAAGTCAGAAAATCACCAACAAGCATGAAGAATCTGCCCATAAGTATGGTGATGGGCATTAGCACGAATTTGGAATATAATATTGACATGGTTTAGTGCTAGTGTGACTAGACACATGTGAACCAACACCAAAATGCATGTGGAATCTGCCCATCAATGTTGTCATAATTATGGGCAGTAATTTAGAGTATATTATTGATGTGGATGAACAATTAATGCTATTGTGACTAGATACATGTAAACCTAGACTTTTAAGCCATTAGTTCTTCTTTTCCAACTATATAAGGATGGGAAAAAGAACTTAATAGGGTTACTACGAAATTGGCAGATTGTTATCATTGTAATCTAAGTGTTTTCAAGTTTGAGAGGTTTTCTTCTTATTCTTGTTGCATGAAGAATTGGTTCTAACTTATCAAGTTTGACTTGTGGCGTTTTAATCAATTCATTTCTTCATCCCAATCACCCAAGTTCTCAATTACAGGTTAGTTGTGGGTTTGGTAGGGAGGATTTGTTTTTGAGTTCTAAGATTCTATGCTAGATGTGTATGTGGGGTTCTAGATGTAATATTTGATCCATGGGTTCCGCATCAGAAACTAGAGCTGGAATTAGAAAATCCCTTTGCTGCTCCATTGAGTTTCCAGTTGCTTCTCCACTTTCATGGCCATGTGTACCATATCTTCAAGCTCCACATAATGATGTAATTCAATTATGTTGGCAATCTTTCAACCTCATCATCATTCATCATGTTTCCTCTCCCTCTATTCTGCCCCCTTTGATTATTATTATTTTGCTGCCTTTGCATTATGCTGTCTACATCACCTCTCATGTTGTTTATTACCAAATCAAACCTTTCACATTTCCTTTGCATTGCCTTTAACATGAAGGCTATGTCATTCATGGTCATGTCACATTTTTCACTTCTAGAATTTGACATGGTATAAGAACCTGCAAGAACATATTAGTAAAGAAAAATTTTCTCGCCACACTCCCTTATGTGTTTCACTCAAGATCAGATTGTCACTTCTCTTGTATTACACTCAAAACTTGGTGCTTGTTACCCCTTAATTCTCCTTTAATCAAGTTGAATTTCAGAACTAAATCCACTTAAATCAAGTAAAACAAGTTTTGTTTTAAAGACTCTACAAGGAACCTAATGAACAAAATAACTTCAACAATTCTAGAAGCAATTTAATTTAAACAACAAGAACTGGAAGTTAACACAAGAAGCAAAAAGTATTTGTGTTAATCAGACCAAAGTAACTATGATTGAGAATTAGCTACTTAATGCATACTAGAAACAAGAGAAATATGAAAGAATGAAACTAAGAATACAAAGAAAATAATTCTGGATATTGAAAAATAGAATTCAAATCACTGCAATGAGTAATCTGAATATGCAACCTAAATCTATTCCCAATGCAAGCTATACTCTAGATATCAGATTTTAAATGCTAAATGGATGCATAATGAGGAGTTGATGTAATTTGATCAAATATAATAAGGTAGCAAGCTGTTAATGGTATAAATATGCAAAAAAACTCAAACACTTGTGTAGAAAAATATTTGACAAAAACAGGTACGAATTTTTTTTCTTTTTTATGTTGAGGAAGTTGAATCTGATTCTCTTTTTTTTTACATATTTCCTATTTATGCTGAATGTAATTGATCAAATGTAATAAGTTAGCAAGCTGTTAATGGTATATATATGCAAAAAATCTCAAACACTTGTGTAGAAAAATATTGGACAAAAATAGGTACGAATTTTTTTTTTCTTTTATGTTGAGGAAGTTGAATCTGATTCTCTTTTTTTTTTCTTTTTATCTTTTCCTTTTTTTTTTGTAAAACTTTCAGTAAACAAGGATAGAAATTGAAAAGATAAAAAAATTCACAGATGTGAAGAATAAGAACAAGGTGCAACAAGAACAGAAAATGAAGAGACAGAGAAACTGAATCTGGTTCTTTTTTTTCTTTTGGAAAATTAAAGCATTAAAGATACCTAGAGATTTATCTTCAAGCCAAAGATCTGATACCAAATGATGGTGAACCCATGGATCAAATATTACATCTAGAACCCCACATACACATCTAGCATAGAATCTTAGTACTAAAAAATAAATCCTCCCTACCAAACCCACAACTAACCTATAATTGAGAACTTTGGTGATTGGGATGAAGAAATGAATTGATTTAAACAACACAAGTCAGACTTGATAAGTTAGAACCAATTCTTCATGCAACAAGAATAAGAAGAAAACTTCTCAAACTTGAAAACACATCAATTACATTCAACAATTTGAAAATTCGTAGTCACCCCCTTTAGTTCTTTTTCCTGATATGTCCGAGGGTTTAGAGAGTTGTGGATCAGGTTCGATAAAGGTGGCACATAAAGTTGAAAGAGACTGATGAGCCCATGTTTGATCCAAATAAAGGATATGGGTGCGCCTCTGCTGACAGCTTAAGCTTTTGGTAGAAATGGTTAGCGTTCTTTCCGGTTAAGAGTGCTTGTGCAGGGTCAGTACCAGAATGGGTGCCCTCCTGGGAAGTGCTTGGCCCGGCTGCATCATTTGGTATCAGAGCCTATTATCGAGTCTGGTCCCACTGCTCCAAGTTCGAGGACGAACTTCCTTAAAGAGGGAGGGAATGATATGTTCGAGGGTTTGGAGGGTATTGGATCAGGTTCAATAAAGGTGGCACATAAAGTCGAAAGAGACTGGTGAGCCCATGTTTGATCCAAATAAAGGAAATGAGTGCACCTCTGCTGACAGCTTAAGCTTTTGGTAGAAATGGTTAGCGTTCTTTCCGGTTAAGCATGTTGGTGTAAGGTCAGTACCAGGATGGGTGACCTTCTGGGAAGTGCTTGGCCCAGCCGCATCAGCGTGCTGGTGCAGGGTCAGTACCAGAATGGGTGCCCTCCTGGGAAGTGCTTGGCCTGGCCACATCACTTCCCCTCCCTATATTGTTGGAAAAGAAGAACTAATGGCTTAAAAGTCTAGGTTTACATGTATCTAGTCACAATAACATTAATTATTCATCCACATCAATAATATATTCTAAATTACTGCCCATAATTCTGACAACATTGATGGGCTAGGTTTACATGTATCTAGTCACAATAGCATTAATTATTCATCCACATCAATAATATATTCTACATTACTGCCCATAATTCTGACAACATTGATGGGCAGATTCTACATGCATTTTGGTGTTGGTTCACATGTGTCTAGTCACACTAGCACTAAACCACATCAATATTATATTCCAAATTCGTGCTAATGCCCATCACCATACTTATGGGCAGATTCTTCATGCTTCTTGGTGAGTTTCTGACTTCCTCTTCATGATCCATCATATTCAGTACAAGTTGGTCTCCCTCTTCATTAATCTACCTTTGAATGAAGTGTTAAAACACATGCTGGAGTTTCTTTGATTGTGATCTTGTGCTTGGTTCACTTGGCATAATGATATCATCAACATATTTGCTGCCTTGTGTAGATTCATCAAGCTTGCTTATAGTTTCCTCATCAATATTTATGAGTAGATTGTTCATGCTCCTTGGTGAGTTTCTGACTTCTTCTTGATGATCCATCATATTCATTACAAGTTGGTCTCCCTCTTCATTAATTCACCTTTGAATGAAGTGTTGGAACACATGCTGGAGTTTTTTTTATTGTGATCTTGTGATTGATCCACTTGGCATAATGATATTCTCAAAATATTTGCTGCCATGTGTAGATTCATCATGCTTGCTTATAGTTTCCTCATCATTCCCTCCTTGCTCAAAAAGATTTTTCCTCAAATCTGAACCTACATCAAAAGGAGAAAGATCACTAACATTGAAAGTTGTAGAAACATTATACTCACCTGGTAGATCAATTTTGTAGGCATTGTCATTGATTCATTCTAAAACTTGGAATTGGCCATCTCCCCTTGCATCAAACTTGGATTCCTTTGTTTAGGAAATCTTTCCTTCCTCATCTGAACCCATACCCAATCACCAGGTTGAAAATCACATGTTTCCTTCTTCTATTTGCATTATGGCCAAATGATTCATATTTCTTCTCAAGATGAGCTTGTGCCTTCTCATGTATCTTCTTAACCAACTCTGCTTTCTTTTCACCATCTAAGTTAGTTATTTCATTTAATGGCAAAGGAAACAGATCAAGTGGTGTAAGTAGATTAAAACCATAAACAATTTCAAATGGTGAATAACCTGTAGAAGAATGTATGCTTCTATTATATGCAAACTCCACTAATGGCAAACAATCTTCCCAAGTTTTCAAATTCTTACCAACAACAGCACGTAACAAAGATCCTAAAGTCCTATTTACCACTTCTGTTTGTCCATCAGTTTGTGGATGATAAGTTGTAGAGAACAAAAATTTAGTACCTAATTTATTCCACAAAACATGCCAAAAATGACTTAAGAACTTCACATCTCTATCACTTACAATTGTTTTAGGAATGCCATGCAATTGAACTACTTCTCCAAAGAATAAATTAGCAATATTTGTTGCATCATCAGTTTTGTGACATGCAATGAAATGAGCCATTTTGCTGAATCTTTATCAACAATAGAAAATATGCTATCTTTCCCTTTTCTAGTCCTAGGCAGCCCCAAAACAAAGTCCATAGATATGTCAATCCAAGGTGCATTAGGAATAGGCAAAGGAGTATACAGCCCATGAGGTAAAGACTTAGATTTTGCTTGTTTACATGCAATACACTTGGCACAAATTCTTTCAACATCATTTCTCATGTTTGGCCAATAGAAATGTTCATGCAGAATGTCTAAAGTCTTAAAAATCCCAAAATGTCCCATGAGTCCTCCACTATGTGCCTCACGCACAAGCAATTCCCTTAATGAGCAACTAGGCATGCTCACATGCTTTATAAATATTTGCAAAGTCAACATCATTGGCATACATATCCTTAATTTACTTCTGAAATGCAGAATGCTCACATGCTTTATAAACATTTGCAAAGTCAACATCATTGGCATACATATCCTTATTTTGATCAAAGCCTAATAACTTAGAACTAAGAGTTGAGATTAAGAAATACCTTCTTGAAAGTGCATCTGCTACTACATTGTCTTTGTCAAGCTTATACTTTATCACATATGGAAATGGCTCAATGAACTCTATCCACTTTCCCTGTCTTCGGTTCAGCTTGGTTTGCCCCTTTAGATGCTTTAATGATTCATGATCTCTATATGAATAATAAACTCTTTACGCAACAAGTAATGTTGCCACACTTGTAAAGCTCTTACCAAAGCATACAACTCCTTGTAATAAGTGGAATAATTTAATTTTGCACCATGAAGCTTCTCACTAAAATATGCAATTGGTTTCCCTTCTTGCATCCAAATAGCATCTATGCCCACACCTGAAGCATCATGCTCTAATTCGAAGGTCTTATCAAAATCTGGTAAAGCAAGAATTGGAGCAGTAGTTAACCTTTCTTTCAACAAATTGAATGCCTTTTCATGATTTTTAGTCCAATTAAACTTTACATCTTTTTTTACCAATTCATTTAATGGTGCAGCAATGGAACAAAAATCTTTAACAAACCTTCTATAGAAACTAGACAAACCATGAAAACTTCTTATCTCACTCACTGTTTTAGGTGCTGGCCAATCTCTTATTGCCTTTACCTTTTCATCATCAACCTCAATACCTTGTGCACTAACCATAAAACCTAAGAATATGATTTTATCACTACAAAACATGCACTTTTTCATGTTGGCATACAATTTTTCCTTTCTCAAAACATCAAAAACAGACCTAATATGCTCTACATGCTCATCTACTGATTTGCTATAAATGTGTATGTCATCAAAATACACAACAACAAATTTACCAAGATATACACCCAAAACATGGTTCATTAATCTCATGAGTGTACTAGGTGCATTAGATAAACCAAATGGCATAACTAACCACTCATAAAGACCATATTTTGTTTTGAATGCAGTTTTCCACTCATCTCCTTCCTTCATCCTAATTTGATGGTAACCACTTTTCAAATCAATCTTAGTAAAAATGCAAGAACCACTCAACTCATCAAGCATATCATCAAGTCTAGGAATTGGATGTCTAAACTTCACCGTGATTTTATTGATTGCTTGGCAGTCCACACACAT